>CM060911.1:231654883-233104258 GCA_030737875.1 Allium sativum
AATTGAAAACGATTTCGAAATGAATTGAATTGAAAACGATTTCGAAATGAATTGAATTGAAAACGATTTCGAAATGAATTGAATTGAAAACGATTTCGAAATGAATTGAATTGAAAACGATTTCGAAATGAATTGAATTGAAAAAGATTTCGAAATGAATTGAATTGAAAACGATTTCGAAATGAATTGAATTGAAAACGATTTCGAAATGAATTGAATTGAAAACGATTTCGAAATGAATTGAATTGAAAACGATTTCGAAATGAATTGAATTGAAAACGATTTCGAAATGAATTGAATTGAAAACGATTTCGAAATGAATTGAATTGAAAACGATTTCGAAATGAATTGAATTGAAAACGATTTCGAAATGAATTGAATTGAAAACGATTTCGAAATGAATTGAATTGAAAACGATTTCGAAATGAATTGAATTGAAAACGATTTCGAAATGAAATGAATTGAAAACGATTTCGAAATGAAATGAATTGAAAACGATTTCGAAATGAAATGAATTGAAAACGATTTCGAAATGAATTGAATTGAAAACGAATTCAAATTGAATTGAAAGTGAATTGAAATGAATTCAAGTTGAATTAAAATTTGAATTGAAAAGAAAGTTGAAATGGTTTTTGAAACGAAGTTAAAACGATTTATAAAATTCGTTTTAAAAGGAAATCGACGAAATATATATTATATATATTATATATATAATATAATGGCCTGAATAGAACGCGCCGCGCCGCGGTAGTTCGTGAATTTCGACCATTTATTTCAAACGGACATTGCGGGAGATCCGACCGTCGGATTCTCCTAAAACCGGAACCGTTGGGTTCGTATCGAAAAGAGCTTTCCAATGAATATTAGAAATTTGAAATCTAACGGTTGGATTGGGAATTATGTCCAAATCAAATTCGAAAAAGGTCGCTGTAAGTGCAGTTCGATGGCCGTTGTTGGAAATCGACTGTACGGGCCTTGATAAAATTATTAAAAATATCTATAATTTGTGTAAAATTATAATATGTGAATTGGAAAGATTTGGGCTGGAAAATTCCACATTTGAAAAGATAAAAATAGATTTTTATCGAAATGAACTAGTTTTGAACTAGAATTGAAATCAATTTATTTTTAAAATAAATAAATTGAATTTGAAAGTGATTTTGAAAATAATCGATAATTTCCAATACGTGGATTGGACTGGAGCTGAATCGAAATTATCTTCGGGATATTTCGATGTTGGATTTCGTGACTATACAAATATTGTTATGGGGATTTGAAAGATACTTTATATCGTTATTTCCAATACGATATTTGTTGGTTTCAGAATTTGATATTGAATATAAGCCGATATATTTTCTATTCAGAGCCTTGTATTTAATATCAAATGTGATTTGGTTTGTCGTGAATCGTGTTTTTGATGACATTGGTTCTTTAACCCAGTTAAAGGCAGAATATTGATTTTTGAAAAGATTAAAACTAAGTGGAGTTTTAATGAATCTTTAATTAGATTGAAAAGTGAATTGATAATTTAAATTATCAAATCTGAAAAGTGATCGAGAGTGGAGTACCACCAGTTTTGCTCCAAAGCGATAGTTAAATCTTTAATTAGATTTGAACGTGAAATGGTAATTAATTTTACCGATAACACCGTGGTGTTAGATATGGAGTATCACCAGTTTTGCTCCATGGGATATATAGGTTGGGATTGGGAAATAAAACAAATAATTACTTCGGTGTGGTTCGTTAATCCCGACTAGTTTGAAATGATATCCAAAGGAAGATTGTAGGATAAATTTAGAAGAATTTATCTTGGATAAAATTAATGGGAACATTTCCCTAAGAATGTGATATTGTGAATAAAAGAATATTCTGAATTGGGATGAGGCGTTTGTTGTGTTTGTGTAACATTCGTTTATTATATACGTGGGTTATTCAGAAAGGCCGGGTTTATACCCATTCTGAATAATCGATTCGACGAGATGTCGAAGATGAAGACGGTGGTTGAAGACCGGAAGTCTTCACATCGTTTGGGTGATTACTGATGATCTTGATTGGGCTGTACACCCAGGATGAGGGAATCAGTTGGTGATCGTCCAGACGTACCTGGAGATGGATGGATATGCGAGGAAAGTGCCTCCGGTTTCGTTCAGACCCAGAACGGACTTGTAAATGGACTGTGTGTCTGACATTGGATTTTAGTCCGTGTGATTGATCTCTATTAAATATATATCTGTTTGGCGGCGGAGAATTTATTCTCTTGCTTAACGCCCTTCTCTGAGACGTACGAGCTCAGGGGTTATATATTGATGGATATCAAACGCATGGAGTGAATTGCCTGTGTGGCATGCGTAAGTGGCAATTGATTAAGGCTTCTGTTGAAAAGCAAAGTCTTGTGGTTGATGATCAAAGCACGGCCTGTGTGGCATAGCTTTGTGTATAACGTGAATTCGCGAGCCTCACACCTCGGTATGAGTCAAAAACGGGAGATGGACCGCTGGGAGAGCACGACGTTTCTTTCTAGCTAGGGTGGTGTCAGTGACCTACCAGCCCTGACATTTATATACTTTTCACCTGTGTGGTTGTTGGAATGCGAGGCGCCTCGGATATAGGTCTGTAAGGACCGGGAAACGTGTGTTCAGGAATTGCCAATCCTCAAAAGTAAGAGAGGACCGGCCCAGCCGATTCCAAGGATCAAAGTGGGGTCCTGGGACATTTGCTAGAGTGTCTCGAACGCGGAGAGGAGCTTGCCCCTTGCCTCGGCTCATGACAGAATCCAATTTCCAATACGTGATATGGCGGCTTTATTTGTAGAGCCTAGTATGGCGACATGATATATGGTACCCATGCCGCCTATGATTGATATTTATGATTTGAAATTGTTTTGACACTATACACCTATAGTAGTATCAAATAATGTGTTTTAAACGTATCAAGCATGCTTTGGCTGTTATAAGGTAAAAACCCTATCCTCCGGCTTGCGTTGCATTGTGTGATGGGACCTGGGTCTTATAACAGCTTCATTTTTCTTTATTTAGCATTGCGCTGTTTGTTTTATGCACTGGTATTCTTGGGAGGAAACCCGTTCCGTGTTATACGGCGTGGTCCCTTGATTTACCGAACTCTAAAATAAAGAATTATAACTGTTTTAGTTCTCACACCAGTCACATGACTGACCTGGAGTTTATTGTTTTAACCTAAACTCTGGGTGCCCCTATTTTCCGCACGGGCAGCTAGTAGTTTTGGTTTTGCAGATTTATATTCACAGGGTCCTGATATACAGCTGGAACGATGCTCGGAAAGCTCTGTATCCGTGTATCACTTCTAGTTGTGCTTTTGTATTATTTTCCGCTGCTATGTAATTTATTGTAATCTCTGATATTTATCGAATGTAATTTATTCATTTATACTCTGTATATTCTTGTATCTGATGGAATTGTTGTAATAACAATGAAATGTTCTTCCGTCTGCGTTCTATTTTGTCTTGTACTCAATTCAATCCGTGCTTTCCTTCACGGGGAAGTTACGGGTTCTTACAGTGGTATCAGAGCTTTGGTTTACAGAGCTCGAGAACAAGACACATTAGAACCATACGAAAGAATTCATCAGATATTGGATTAGTAATATCCAATTAGAATGACTCGTTAGAGATAGGATCAGTAGTATCCTAGAACGAGTGTGAAGAGTATATTTTTCAAATGAAAACAATTTTGTTTTGAAAATTTAAATCGTTTTAAACGTATATGAATATTTATTTATTTTGAATATGGACAATCGAGTATATATAGATTTCGCGTATACGCGTCATGAACGTATAGTCGAAGTTTTAATATACTGGATAGATATAGAGTCACATTCTAGATATCCGGGGATGATTCTGATGATGGTGCATCATCATTAGTATTCATATTCGAGTCTCGAAGGTGTGATTTCTATATATTTCCATTAGACTGGTGTGAGAACCAAAACTTATATAGCTAGAACACATTGTTGTGAATTGGCATCAAAACATGATTTTTTGTATATATATCAAAATTTATGAATTTGAAACTCTAATTCACTAATTGATTGATATTTGCGTTGTTGTTTAATTGTTTGATAATTTTTAACCATTATGCCTAATTGTACCAAATTTTGGATTATATTGAAATTGGTCGCATCTGCTTGCATATACATATACTTACATTGAACTGGTCATAGCAAGGAGGCTAGAGCCGAAGAATAAAATTTGTTTTCCCGACAAATAGGTACATGTTTACTACATAATTTCCTGTTTTGTTTGGGTGATGATGATTTTGTGAGCCTATTGGCTAGCCGCTTGGCTTTTTCTTTTTCTTTTTGAGATCTGAAGGACCGGGGAAGCTATTTGAAATTCCCCGATGCTCCCGGTGCAGGGGAGGTTATGGCGAAATTTTTCGAAAATTTAGGGTGTTAGCCAAATTTTTGAAATTTTGAAAATTCTCAGAAACTGAAAAGTTGGAGAATGGAAGCCCGACCGAATGTAAAGCTTAATAATCAAACCACTTTCGACTTTGTTCCTTTTCGGGGACGAAAAGTTTTAAGTGGGGGAGATTGTAATAACCCGTAAAATGCGAGCCAGTTTGAAATTTTTATTTTAGTAATTTTAGCGAATTTTGAACATTTAAAATAGATTATTTTAAATATATCGACGAGAAATTTATTTTGAATATAATTCGAACGTATATATTATACGCGCCGTCGTTAGAATATAAATATTTATATATAATTATAAATAGAATTGAAAATGGCGCGGTAGTTCGATAATTCGATTTCAAACTTCAATTGAATGTACCGGGAGCAAAACAATCTGGATTTTAGTGAAACCAAAAACATTAGGATCTAATTGACGATATCTTTCCAACGAAGTTAACAAACTGAGATTTCACTTTATAAATGATAAGATATGTCCAGTTGAAAATTCTGAATAGTCGCTATGGAATTCAGGCCCTTAAAAATGGACATTTTGCAAATGACCTCGGATTTCGACGAAACCACTTTTGTTGGGTCTGTGATGTCAAGTTATTGCTAGGTTTCAAATTTCATAATTTTTCGAATCAATATGTGAGCGTGGCGAAGGAAAACGCGTTTGACCAATTTCAGTTGATTTTAATCGACTGGAAATTGGCCATTTTTCTAACGGTCTCAGAATTCGACGAAACTAGTTTTGTTAGGACCGTATCGTCAATACGAAGCTAGAAAATATTTTTCTGGAATTTTTAGAGGTAGTATGTGACCTCGGTAAATTGAAATGTACGTTTAAAATTCAATAAAGTGATTTAAATGTAAGTTTAATAGAAACGGATTCAAACAGTCGAATCAGCCCACGTGGCATATCCCATTGTGTTCGGAATGGGGGTTAAACGCTATGGGCGACAGGCGGTGGGCCTCGTTAAGTGGTCGAAAGTAAAAGTTGCTTTTTAGTGGTAAATAAAATAAAAAAAAAAAATCCCTCTCTTTAACCAGCCCCCCCCCCCCCCCCCGTCGTTCAATCGAAGCAGAAATCAAATAAAAAAAAAAGAGAAAAAGGCGGAGCGCCGCCCAAGCTCGCCGCCGCTTCCCCTCAGGTGACCACCGACGCCTCCGTTTCTTCTCCCCCCTCCGCTTCTTCTCCTTCCCCTATCGCTCCTCCTCCCACGACCATCGAACAACCCCCCGCGACCCCCCAAACCCGCATCCAACCGAGCCGCCGAGACCCAGAGCCACCCGAAGCCTCTCCGATGGTGGTGAACCCCCCCCCTCCTCGAAGTCGGATCGCGACAAAGACCCTCCCCCCCTTCGAACTGTAAGTTTTTACTTTATTTTTAAAACTGGTTTTTACTTTATTTTTAAAACAGATTTTTACTTTATTTTTAAAACAGATTTTTACTTTATTTTTAAAACAGATTTTTACTTTATTTTTAAAACAGATTTTTACTTTATTTTTAAAACAGATTTTTACTTTATTTTTAAAACTGATTTTGACTTTATTTATAAAACTGTTTTTTTTCTTATGTTGTAAAGTGATAAAAATATAATCTTTGTTATTAAAATATGATTTTTATATTTTTAAAGTAGTAAAAATATGATTTTTATATTTTTAAAGTATTAAAAATATAGTCTTTACTATATAGAGGATGTAAAAATATAATTTTTACATGTTAGGAAGATTAAAAATATCATCTTTATATGTGTAGGAAAATAAAAATGAGATTTTTATAAAGATGAAATCTTTAAATTTGAAAAGGCGAAGTCTATATTTTTATAAAGGTGAAATCTTTATTTTAGAAAAGGCGAAATCTTTATATGGAAAATAGCGTGATAAAACTATAATTTTTATCTATATGGCATAGTAGTAAAAATTTGATTTTTATATATTGAATAACATAGTAAAAATTCGATTTTTAAATGTATGAAGCAAATATAAAAATATGATTTTTAAATGGAAAGTGAATATGAAAATGTGTGATTTTTATATATGTAGTGGCTACGGGCAAAGAAGATAGCGAAGATGCGATGGCGAAGAAGATTTCTATCAATGAAGTGCCATGGAGCTAGGATAGCTATAAGTGAGAAATTCTCACTCTAAATTCTTTTTTTTCTAGTTATATATATACACTAGGATGTAGACGGTGCTTAGTAGCACCCGACACCCGTCATCCACAGACCATGGATGGCTTGTTTGTTAAATTGTTTGGTTGAATGGTTAGTTAGAATATTTGATTGAATGGAAATTGTTTGGTGAAATGAAAGTGATTTGATTGATGTGTGAATGGCGTGGGCCTTCACTAGACCGGGGATAAGGCTAGGCCTCGTCCCGTTTCTAGTATCGTGCCGTTGTGCCGCCGAAATTTTCTAAAATATGTTAGAAAAATAAAAATATCATTTTTATTGTGTAAATGAAATGAATAGAAATTCAAGTGTTGAAATAAATATTTTTGTCGTTAAAAATATAATTTTTAACGTGAAAGTGAATAAATAAATATTTATAAACAAATCGGCCGATTTGTTTATATACACTGATTTGACTGATATTGATTGGGTCGATAAATTTTACACATCGCCCAACTGCACAAATAAAATCTGTGTTTGATTGTTTGAAACCCCACACGGGTGTTGGGATGAAATTTGAAGTTCACTCATCCTGATTGATTAAATATGTCGATCGATTGATTGACAGGCTGTTATAAGCGTTAGATATCTATATTTGATGCTTATACAGCGTAGTGCACTTTGGTTGATGGTTGATTGTTTATTAATGCTATTAAATACATGTGTTGTATGGAATCCATATAATTAACGTTATATGGTGATTGATTGGGCCTCATTCCAATCGGGAAAATAATGAATATTATAAAAGAAAATTCATGTGTTGAATATAAAAATAGTCATGTGTTGACGATGTTCATGTGTTGAGTGGGATATTTTAAATAAAATAAATTACATCTTTATCATATTTAAAATTAGAACTACTTCCTAGTAGAAGTCTAATTAAAAATCAAACGATAGATACCATAGTTTTATAAAATATTTTACATAACAAAAATAGTGATGTGTTGACAGTACTCATGTGTTGAGATTAGTCGTGTGATGAAAGAAATATAGATTCATGTGTTGAATGGGATAAATATTCATTTGTTGGATAGAATAAAGGAGTTTTGAAAAATATAAAGCCGTGTTGATTAGAGATGCGTTATTTCGACGTGAACGATATTTATATCGATTTGAAAACGATTTCGAAATGAATTGAATTGAAAACGATTTCGAAATGAATTGAATTGAAAACGATTTCGAAATGAATTGAATTGAAAACGATTTCGAAATGAATTGAATTGAAAACGATTTCGAAATGAATTGAATTGAAAACGATTTCGAAATGAATTGAATTGAAAACGATTTCGAAATGAATTGAATTGAAAACGATTTCGAAATGAATTGAATTGAAAACGATTTCGAAATGAATTGAATTGAAAACGATTTCGAAATGAATTGAATTGAAAACGATTTCGAAATGAATTGAATTGAAAACGATTTCGAAATGAATTGAATTGAAAACGATTTCGAAATGAATTGAATTGAAAACGATTTCGAAATGAAATGAATTGAAAACGATTTCGAAATGAAATGAATTGAAAACGATTTCGAAATGAAATGAATTGAAAACGATTTCGAAATGAATTGAATTGAAAACGAATTCAAATTGAATTGAAAGTGAATTGAAATGAATTCAAGTTGAATTAAAATTTGAATTGAAAAGAAAGTTGAAATGGTTTTTGAAACGAAGTTAAAACGATTTATAAAATTCGTTTTAAAAGGAAATCGACGAAATATATATTATATATATTATATATATAATATAATGGCCTGAATAGAACGCGCCGCGCCGCGGTAGTTCGTGAATTTCGACCATTTATTTCAAACGGACATTGCGGGAGATCCGACCGTCGGATTCTCCTAAAACCGGAACCGTTGGGTTCGTATCGAAAAGAGCTTTCCAATGAATATTAGAAATTTGAAATCTAACGGTTGGATTGGGAATTATGTCCAAATCAAATTCGAAAAAGGTCGCTGTAAGTGCAGTTCGATGGCCGTTGTTGGAAATCGACTGTACGGGCCTTGATAAAATTATTAAAAATATCTATAATTTGTGTAAAATTATAATATGTGAATTGGAAAGATTTGGGCTGGAAAATTCCACATTTGAAAAGATAAAAATAGATTTTTATCGAAATGAACTAGTTTTGAACTAGAATTGAAATCAATTTATTTTTAAAATAAATAAATTGAATTTGAAAGTGATTTTGAAAATAATCGATAATTTCCAATACGTGGATTGGACTGGAGCTGAATCGAAATTATCTTCGGGATATTTCGATGTTGGATTTCGTGACTATACAAATATTGTTATGGGGATTTGAAAGATACTTTATATCGTTATTTCCAATACGATATTTGTTGGTTTCAGAATTTGATATTGAATATAAGCCGATATATTTTCTATTCAGAGCCTTGTATTTAATATCAAATGTGATTTGGTTTGTCGTGAATCGTGTTTTTGATGACATTGGTTCTTTAACCCAGTTAAAGGCAGAATATTGATTTTTGAAAAGATTAAAACTAAGTGGAGTTTTAATGAATCTTTAATTAGATTGAAAAGTGAATTGATAATTTAAATTATCAAATCTGAAAAGTGATCGAGAGTGGAGTACCACCAGTTTTGCTCCAAAGCGATAGTTAAATCTTTAATTAGATTTGAACGTGAAATGGTAATTAATTTTACCGATAACACCGTGGTGTTAGATATGGAGTATCACCAGTTTTGCTCCATGGGATATATAGGTTGGGATTGGGAAATAAAACAAATAATTACTTCGGTGTGGTTCGTTAATCCCGACTAGTTTGAAATGATATCCAAAGGAAGATTGTAGGATAAATTTAGAAGAATTTATCTTGGATAAAATTAATGGGAACATTTCCCTAAGAATGTGATATTGTGAATAAAAGAATATTCTGAATTGGGATGAGGCGTTTGTTGTGTTTGTGTAACATTCGTTTATTATATACGTGGGTTATTCAGAAAGGCCGGGTTTATACCCATTCTGAATAATCGATTCGACGAGATGTCGAAGATGAAGACGGTGGTTGAAGACCGGAAGTCTTCACATCGTTTGGGTGATTACTGATGATCTTGATTGGGCTGTACACCCAGGATGAGGGAATCAGTTGGTGATCGTCCAGACGTACCTGGAGATGGATGGATATGCGAGGAAAGTGCCTCCGGTTTCGTTCAGACCCAGAACGGACTTGTAAATGGACTGTGTGTCTGACATTGGATTTTAGTCCGTGTGATTGATCTCTATTAAATATATATCTGTTTGGCGGCGGAGAATTTATTCTCTTGCTTAACGCCCTTCTCTGAGACGTACGAGCTCAGGGGTTATATATTGATGGATATCAAACGCATGGAGTGAATTGCCTGTGTGGCATGCGTAAGTGGCAATTGATCAAGGCTTCTGTTGAAAAGCAAAGTCTTGTGGTTGATGATCAAAGCACGGCCTGTGTGGCATAGCTTTGTGTATAACGTGAATTCGCGAGCCTCACACCTCGGTATGAGTCAAAAACGGGAGATGGACCGCTGGGAGAGCACGACGTTTCTTTCTAGCTAGGGTGGTGTCAGTGACCTACCAGCCCTGACATTTATATACTTTTCACCTGTGTGGTTGTAGGAATGCGAAGGGGCCTCGGATATAGGTCTGTAAGGACCGGGAAACGTGTGTTCAGGAATTGCCAATCCTCAAAAGTAAGAGAGGACCGGCCCAGCCGATTCCAAGGATCAAAGTGGGGTCCTGGGACATTTGCTAGAGTGTCTCGAACGCGGAGAGGAGCTTGCCCCTTGCCTCGGCTCATGACAGAATCCAATTTCCAATACGTGATATGGCGGCTTTATTTGTAGAGCCTAGTATGGCGACATGATATATGGTACCCATGCCGCCTATGATTGATATTTATGATTTGAAATTGTTTTGACACTATACACCTATAGTAGTATCAAATAATGTGTTTTAAACGTATCAAGCATGCTTTGGCTGTTATAAGGTAAAAACCCTATCCTCCGGCTTGCGTTGCGTTGTGTGATGGGACCTGGGTCTTATAACAGCTTCATTTTTCTTTATTTAGCATTGCGCTGTTTGTTTTATGCACTGGTATTCTTGGGAGGAAACCCGTTCCGTGTTATACGGCGTGGTCCCTTGATTTACCGAACTCTAAAATAAAGAATTATAACTGTTTTAGTTCTCACACCAGTCACATGACTGACCTGGAGTTTATTGTTTTAACCTAAACTCTGGGTGCCCTTATTTTTCGCACGGGCAGCTAGTAGTTTTGGTTTTGCAGATTTATATTCACAGGGTCCTGATATACAGCTGGAACGATGCTCGGAAAGCTCTGTATCCGTGTATCACTTCTAGTTGTGCTTTTGTATTATTTTCCGCTGCTATGTAATTTATTGTAATCTCTGATATTTATCGAATGTAATTTATTCATTTATACTCTGTATATTCTTGTATCTGATGGAATTGTTGTAATAACAATGAAATGTTCTTCCGTCTGCGTTCTATTTTGTCTTGTACTCAATTCAATCCGTGCTTTCCTTCACGGGGAAGTTACGGGTTCTTACAGTCCCGATCCGTTCCAGAATAGGAAACGGACCAATGAATTTGGGCGCCAACTTTCCAGTTTTACCGAACCGGATTACTCCTCTCATCGGCGATACATTCAGATATACATAGTCGCCAACAGCAAAGGATATATCTCTTCTTCTTCTATCGGCATAGCTCTTTTGTCGGCTTTGAGCGGCGAGTAATCGCTTCTTAATAAAATCGACTTTGTCGGCAGCTTCTCGAATCATATCAGGCCCTAACACAAGTCTATTTCCAGGTTCGACCCAACAAGCAGGAGATCGGCATGGTCTACCATACAATGCTTCGAATGGCGACATTGTCAGACTCGCCTGGTAGCTGTTGTTATAAGAGAATTCAGCCAGATGCAGATGGTCTTCCCATGATCCACCGAAATCTATAACACAAGCCCGCAATAGATCTTCTAAAATACGATTCACCCTCTCAGTCTGACCGTCTGTCTGAGGATGATAGGCGGTGCTTAAGTTCAACTTCGTTCCCAGCTCGACTTGAAATGCTTCCCAGAATTTGCTAGTAAATATTGTATCTCTATCACTGACTATACTGAGCGGCACTCCATGTAGTCTAACTATTTCCTTGAAATATATCTGCGCCAGATTTTAAGCAGTTCTGCTTGATCTGACAGGTATAAAATGGGCGGTCTTCGTGAAGCGATCTACGATCACCCAAATACTGTCATTTCCTTTTCTGGTTCTGGGTAGACCATCAATGAAATCCATAGAGATATGTTCCCACTTCCAACCAGGAACGTCTAGCGGTTTAATAATCCAGCTAGTTTCTGTTGGTCGCTTTTGACTAGTTGGCAAGTAGGGCATCGGCTAACATATAAAGAAATGTCCCTCTTCATCGACTTCCACCAGAAAGTGCGTTTAATGTCATTGTACATTTTGCTTACTCCCGTATGGATACTAAGTTTTGACTTATGGCATTCATCCAGTACTTCCTTTCGAAGCTCAGGAATGTTAGGGACACAGATTCAACCTTTGAGCCTTAGAATTCCATCATATCAACTTGAAAACTCGAGGGCTCGCCTTTCTGAATTATATCTCTGATCTTCTGAATGAAGTGATCATCCTTCTGAAGAGCAGATATTTTATCTAGCAATGAAGTCGTGATAATAAAACTGGCGATCATCTCATTCTTTCGGCTTAATGCATCAGTCACGACATTAGCTTTCCCTGGAGTGTATATGATTTCAAAGTCATATGCTGCAAGAAACTCCAGCCAACGTTGCTGCCTCAGATTCAGGTCTTTCTGAGTGAACAGATACTTTAACGACTGGTGATCTGTAAACAGTTCGAATCTCTCACCCAGAAGATAGTGTCTCCAGATTTTCAAGGCGAATACTATGGCCAATAACTCAAGATCATGAGTGACATAGTTTTTCTCGTGCAGCTTCAGTTGACGGCTAGCATAAGCAATCACTTGGCCTCTTTGCATTAACACTGCGCCAAGCCTTCTCTAGAAGCATCAGTCCAGACTTTTAAATCTTGGTTGCCATCGATGATGGTTAACACTGGAGCAGTTGTTAATCTCAACTTTAGCTCTTCAAAAGCCTCCTCACTTTCTGGGGTCCATTTGAACTTAGAGTGCTTCCTCGTAAGCTTCGTTAAATGACCAGATATCTTCGAAAAGTTTTTAATGAACTTCCGGTAATAGCTAGCCAATCCGAGAAAACTGCGGACTTCAGTGGGGGTACTGGGCTGTTTCCAATTCTGAATAGCTGTGATTTTACTTGGATCCACAGCAATTCCTTCTTTCGATACGACATGGCCTAAAAATTTCACTTCATCCTGCCAGAATATACATTTGGAAAACTTTGCTTTCAATACGTTCTTCCTCAGAATTTCTAGAACCTGTTCCAAATGCTTTTCATGTTCAGCCTTTGATTTAGAGAAGATTAGGATATCATCAATAAAAACCAGAACAAATTTACTCAAAACTCCTCTGAATACTCTGTTCATTAGATCGACGAAATAGGCAGGAGCGTTACATAAGCCGAACGGCATTACTAACCACTCGTAGAATAAGTCGGGACCAATGAATGCTGTCATTGGAACACACTCTTCGGCGATTCGAAGTTGATGGAAGCCTGTAGCTAGGTCCATTCATGAAAATACTTGTGCTCCATTTAATCGATCCAACAAATCATCAATCCGCGGCAACGGATATTTGTTCTTTATCGTCTGTTTGTTCAGATCACGATAATCCACACATAGCCGTAGAGTACCGTCCGATTTCGGGACAAACACCAACGTTGCACCCCCAATCAGAGAAACCAGGCCTGATCAGACCTTTCCATACTAGCTGTCATGTTTGATTGTCTAATTCCTCTTTCTCTTTCAAGGACATTCTTCAAATAGCGTGAACTACCGGCCTTGCATTCAGAATTAAAGCAATTTTGAAATCTATTTCTCTCTGCGGAGGCAAGCGAACAACTTCTTCGAACACATCCGCATAATTCTTGACGACAGGAATATCTTTGATGAGGTCTAGAATATTCTCTGTGATTTTAGGGATATTTTCTATTTGGGCTAGAGAAACATTCAAAGCTGCCCAGAAGTCTTTTCTATTAGCATTTTGACCTTCACAGGGAATGGTTATATAATCACCTGATTTAATCTTTGCCTTTACGACTCTGTCGGCGCATTTGACTTCAGCTTCATATTTGGTCAACCAGTCTAACCCCAAGATAAGATCAAACTCTTTAAAATTCATGACGACTGCGATGGTAGGAAACCGATAACGAGAGAAAGAAGCCGGCACTCCACAAATCCAACTGAGATCAATGGAACCCCCAACCGGATTCTGGACAGTCATTGGTTCCTTGAGCTTTTTCAAATTCAAATCCAGTTTCTTAGCTGCATCCTTTGCAATGAAGCTTCATGACGCGCCTGTGTCAAACAGTACTTTAACTGGAATATCTTTGACAGTTAGCATGCCTTCTAAAACATCCGGCCTCTCTTGAGCAGACGAAGATGTAGACACCTCTGCCACTTCATTTACATGTACTGTTCCAGGTTTTCTGAATAGCGGGCAGGCCTTTAAAAGATGACCCGTCTGATGACATCCGCCACATTTTCTTTTCTCTTGAAATCTCTCCTTGGATTTAGATCCACTCTTTGTTCGCTTTTTCGAGGGTTTGCAATTCCCCTGAAAATGCCCTGGCTTATGGCAGTTATTGCATACGGCGGTCGTTACGGGTTCTTTCCCAGATCTGGCCCTTTTCCTTTTGGCACTGGGCTTCTTATTGACCTCAGACCTCGTACTGGCTTCAGGAATATCAGTTTCCGACTCTTCTTTGTTACTAGAACTGACTTCTTCTTCGTCACTTAACATCCCTTTCTTATGGAGATCTTCGTACTGATAGGCCATATAAATCATTTCAGAGAAAGGAAGTTTTACATTCCTCAGTACACAATTCTGATATCTCCTTTTCAGGCCATGAATAAATCTCAGATTTTTCCTCTTTGGATCTTGAATCAAATAAGGAGCAAAGTGAGCAAGTTCGTTGAATTTCTTGTGATATTCTGGGATGGTCATATCACCTTGTATCAGATAGGAAAATTCATCACATAATCGCTCTGTCGCTTCAGGAGGAGTAAATCTTTCTAGGAAAATCACTTTGAATCTGTCCCAGGTGATATCACCTTCTGGATTATCTTTGATGATTGTTTCCCACCAGATTAAAGCTTCTTCTTTGAGCGCCCAAGATGCTACTAACCGTTTCTGGTCATCCCTCAGCTGGATACGCTCAAATATTCTTTCGACAGAACTCATCCAAGCTTGAGTTTGAATTATAGATTCATTGCCCGAGAACTGTGCTCCGTTCAGATTTCGATATCTCTTTAATAGAGCCTCTAGATCGGGTTCTGCATTTCTCCTGTTTCTTACACTCATTTCTTTAGTACTTCTGCAAATGGCAGATCAAGTGTCAGGTCACAGAAAAGATATTTTAAAACATAGAAACATATACTTCAAGTGTAAATGTGTCTATCGAGGTGTAATTTCATTCTGCTTTACTCATACTAGGATATTGCTGATCCTATCCGTATAGAGTTACCCGTCCTAGAACACTACTGGTTCTATTTCTGACGAGTTCATTCAAACGTTATATTCCAGAACTAAGCTTAACCAAAGCTCTGATACCACGTTGTGACGACCCCATTTCCAGTACATACGGAGACAAGGGTTATCTTTGGAATATAACACAGAAACAGATAATAGCAGAACAGAATTAAAATAAATACACCAGATAATGAACAATACAATATACTGGATAAAAGTAATCATCAGAGTTACACAGTATACAGGATCATACTTAGTACAAATACAGTTCAACTATACATATATGTCTACAGCTGAAAACAAACATAATATGTACAATAGGAGCTGAACAACATAAAAAGAGATAAATAATAGAATCCATCTTCAGCTCCAGCTATCCAGAAATAACCAGCTAAACCTGAATACAAGGCTGCCCATGTAGAAAAAGGGGCACCCGAGTTTGAAAGTGAAACAAACTACGAGTCAGTCATGGGACTGGTATGAGAAATCTACCCAACACACTTATAATATGGCTAATCAAAGGACCACGCCACTTTCGTGGAACGGGTTTACTCCATTGGATTGCCAGTGCTTTAAAACAAAACATTCTTTTAAACATCGCAATGCTTTTTATAAAAATGAAGCCGTTATAAGACTCAGTTCCCATCACACAGTGCAACGCAAACCGGAGGACAGAGTTTTTACCTTATAACGGCCAAAATATGATTGATACGAATAAAACAAAAGCATTTGATATTATTACTAGTGTTTATATGTTTCAAAAACAACTTCGAATCATAACTATCAATCCTAGGCGGCATGGGTACCATATATCATGTCGCCATATATATATATATACAATCAAAACCGCACAGTCACGTAATTGGAAATTGGATTTCCGTCATGAACCAAGGCAAAAGATAGTCCTTACCGAATTCGAGACAATCTAGCCCATGTCTCAGGATCAGAGCTCGAGTGACCCTTGGATCGTCAGGGCCGGTCCACCGATGTGGATTAAAATGCCTGAACAATACGTTTCCCCGCCCTTTGGGGCGTAAACGAGCCAACGAATGACTCCATCGTACCCGGATCGTCCGATCTAACCGAGGCGCCTCGCAACAGCAACAACCACACAGGTGAAAAGTATATAAATGTCAGGGCTGGTAGGTCACTGACACCACCCTAGCTAGAAGGAAACGCATGCCCTCCCTGAGGTCCTTCTCCCGTTTCTGGTTCATACCGGGGTGTGAGGCTCGCGATTATACGTTATACAAAAAGCTACGCCACACCGGCGGTGCTTTGATCATCACCACAAGACTTTGCTTTTCAACAGAAGCCCTGATCCCTGCATCTTAGCATGCCACACAGGCAATTCATGCCATGCGACTGATGTCCATCGATATACAACCTCTGAGCTCGTGCGTCTCAGAGAAGGGCGTTAAGCAAAAGAATAAATTCTCCGCCGCCAAACAGATGTATATTTAATAGAGATCAATCAACACAGGATAAAATCCAATGTCAGACACACAGTCCATTTACAAGTCCGTTCTGGGTCTGAACGAAACCGGAGGCACTAAATACCTCGCAAACCCATCGATCACCACGTACGTCTGGACGATCACCACTCATTATCCATATTTCGGGATGCCTCCCAATCAGGACCTCGGTTAGCATCCAAACGAGGTGTAGATCTCCGGTCTTCGACCATCGTCTTCATCTTCGATTTTCTATCGTCGATTCAGTTATTCAGAATGGGAAAAACCCGGTCTTTCTGAGCAACTCGCGTATATAATAAACAAGTGCAACACTAACATATACACGCATCATTTCAATTCAGTAGTCACTAACCGTCAATCAGTAAGAGAACGATTTCAAAAATATTAACCCCGAAGGCCGGAACCAACATCAGCTCAACACCCAGGAAACCACTCGACTTAGCCAACCTTCAGTTAATTTCTAAATCACATCCATATTGTTTATAATATTTTATAACGATTTATCGCTATTTTTATTTATTTTAAAATAGCCAATTATTCAAAATGATGCTTCGGGCCATAACGCGACCGTGCCGCTGTTTTTCTTCAGATTTGATTTACACATATCTGAAAATATAACCGTTGGATCTTCATAAAATTTACATCATTAGAAAGATCTTTTCAAAATGAACCCAACGGTTGTAGTTTCGGGAAAATCCGACGGTCGGATCTCCCGGTACAATCGTTTGAAGTTTCGATTTCAAAATACGAACTGCAGCGTCGTTATTCGATTAAATATAATTATATTTATATATATATATATAATCGATTCTGGCGCTGTTTTTCTTCAGATTTGAATTAAACATTCCAGACAATCCAACCGTTGGATTTTTACAAAGTTGGTGCCGTTGGAAAGATATTTCCAAGGCAAACCCAACGGTTGCGGTTTCGGGAAAATCCAATGGTCAGATTTCCCGCACTAGTTGTTTGAAATCACGGTTTCAAAACACAAACTGCACGGCCACATTTCGTTTTAATTTTATTTATATTTATATATTTATATAAATATAGTTCATTCAACAATTTCAATATCGTTTTCACTTCAAATATTTCACTAACACCTTTAAATTTTGGAAAATTTCGCCATAACCTCCTTTGTACGGGAGGGGCTGGGAAAATTCCCAAATAGCCACACGGGCGTCTCATGTCAAAAAGAAAAAGAAAAAGCCAAGCGGCTAGCCAACAAGCTCATAAAATCATCACCCAAACAAAACAGTAAATGTGTACCAATTTGTCAGGCACAAAATTTTATTCCTCTTCTCTAGCCCCTTTGCTATAACCTGTTCAATAAATATTCATGTACATATATATAGTTCTTATCACTTATCATTTTCCATTCAACTTCATATTTGATTCCATTTGGTTTAAAAACACTGTTCATTCTAATGTTACATGTATAGGCAAAAATCATATCATTAGCTAATTAATGAATATTTCAACTCATATATATTTATTTGAACGAGTGGCTATTTTTAACACTTCACATTTCAACAACTCATGTATATAATAAAAATGTGATTTTTATTGTAAAACAATTCATTTCAAAACACTATTATTTTATATAGTTTATATAGGTGATAAAAATAGGATTTTTATTATAAAACAATTTCTTTTAAAACGAGATTATTTTATATAGTACATATAGTTGATAAAAGGTGATTTTTATTATGAAACAATTTATTTCAAAATATGAATACCATTCAACACATGAATTTCAATTCAACGAATGAATATCGATTCAACACATGAAGGTTTTCTATAGTTTCTATATATAGATAAAAATGTGATTTTTATATTTAAAACACGAATACCATTCAACACATGAATTTCTAATCAACGAATGAATATCGATTCAACACATGAAGGTTTTCTATTCAATGAATAAATATAGTTTCAGCAAATGAAAATAATTCGAACACATGACTATTATTCAAAATTTCGGTAGCATAACGGCAGGGTAGTTAAAACCGGGACCGTCCCTAGTACGGCTCCTCGCTCTACCTTAAAACCTCGCGGTTTTTGACAATGGGGATCATGCATCTAGTTCGCATGCAGGCGGCATGTATATATTTATTTCATTTCCACAAACTAATCCTATGTGGTTTCAACCAAATATTTCTCAACCACAAACGGGTATTTTTCAACCACAATCAATCAATATCAACCACAAACAATCCCAAACAACCATTCGCTATCAATCAATTTTCACACCAATCACAATCAATAAATATCGTCCATGGTTTGTGGACGAGGGGCGTGTGTGTGTATATATATATATATATAAATTAGAAATCTCACATTGGGTTCCACTCCACCAAAAATAGCAGAAGGCTCAGAAAAATATGCGGTCTCTTCTAGAAGGTAGAAGACGTCCACACGAGTCCACTGTCTCTTGTTTCACTGAATTTCGTCTAGAAACGAAAAAGATATGATATTGCTTACATTGGATAATTTAAACGAGATTATTAAATTAATTAAATAATTAAATAATCCACCTTCCTCTTCAATTATACAGGCCGATGCTGAACCCAAAATGCTCATGGCTTAGGGCATCCCTGCGCCGCCACTGTGGTGGTCCGGACCTCGATCAGTACCCGCCTCGTGGTGCGCCTTGGAGCGCGCTACCGACGCCCAGAGTGGGGCCCAACCCGGTGGCCCCCTCTCTCCTCCATTTCGAACGAAAGTCGGCCACTTTGCACCCCGATTCCACCCGAAACCATACGCGAGAACCCCTCAATCCCGTATGGATTTAAAGAGCTCGGATAGCTCTTCAAAATTCTCTAAAGTACTGGTGTTTAATTTTGCGTGTAGAAGGTGGGAATTCGGGAAGAAGGAAACAACGGTTTCCGCTGTTGAAAGAGGTTGGAGGCGGCGCTGAGAGTAATGAGGGGCTAGGGTTTTCTTATTTTATATTTATTTATTATTTTTATTATTTTTATTTCCACTAATACCCTTGTATTGATATCAACTCGAAATTAAGCTCAACGAGTGTCGCCCCTAGCTAATTACCCCCATTCCAAACACAATGGAATATGTTTCGTACGCCCATTCGACTATTTCAGCCAGTTTTCCTTCAAATTAAAATATATAACATTCAATATTTAATTTTAACGTACATTTCAATTTACCAGGGCCACAAACTGATTCGAAAATTTCCAGAAAAATAAATCTAGCTATGTCTTGACGATACGGTCGCAACAAAACTAGTTTCGTCGAATTCTGAGATCGTTTGAAAAATGGCCATTTTCTGGTCGATCTAATTTAACAGAACTTGACCAAACACATTTTCTTTTGCCACACTCTCATACTAGCTTCAAAAATTATGAAATTTGAAACCTAGCAATAACTTCACATCCCGGATCCAACAAAAGTGGTTTCGTCGAATTCCGAGGTCGTATGCAAAATGGCCAATTTCACGGGCTATATAAATTCCATAGCGACCTTTCTGAAAATTCATTTGGCCATAACTTTTGCTTTCCGCTATGAAAAATCGATTTTTCAGATTCGTTAGAAAGGTATTCACTAACAGATTTAAATATTTTTGGTTTCACTAAAATCCGTTTTGTTTTGCACCCGGTACAGTCCGACAAAGTTTGAACTCAAATTTTGAAACTGCAGCGCCATTTCAAGCCTTGTTTATAATTAGAATTAATTATATTCGTTTTCAATTGTCGATTCAAACTCAATTTTCATTGCCATTATTTAAAATATTTATTTTAAATATTTAAAATCCATTATTTTAGCCAATTAAAATTTTTTAAATTGGTTCAGATTTTCTGGGTCGTTACAGTTTACCAAACCATGTCAACTCAAATTTATACAGAAAAGCAGATAGCTATTAGGAAGAAATTAGAGGGTGAGATAAGAAAGAAAGAAATATTAGAATAGAAGAAGAAGAAACAACACAACACAGAGTCTTACATCGCAGCGGAACAAATATAATACAGAAATAAATCTTTATTGAGAGTTTGAAAATATATACTTACAATCATCATAGTACATCACATATCTGGGCAGTTATAATAATCTGTCATCATATACAACACACAAGAGAATAAATACTAGATATCAAATTTCTGGACTTCTTCGGCTCGTCTCTGGACTGTGCAACATCCAATAGTCGGAACCTGAACAACCCGGTCTAGCCCGAGCATTACAAACACCGGGTCAGTCTGGTGAACCAGATTGAGAAAACACACTAAGCTTAAAAGCATCACCCAATTTGATTTTAAGGTCAAAAATCTTTTCGAAAGAAAGGATAATAGTAATACCAAATCCACACATAAATACAGATTGTTTTTACCTTATGATAACCCAAAACGTTTTTAAAATAAATATCTTCCCTGATATTATAATAGTGTCTAAATACAAATAAATATCAATCTAGCAGAACGCTTGTATCTCACGCTCTACATATATAGTATACAATTAAAACTGCTGGCGCTTATTGGAGAATGGATTTCCTGGCAATGTATGAGACCACCTTCCCGATAATGTACCTCTGTAGATGAATACATTGGGGTTCAACAAGAACATCTTGCAACCTAGGATAAACATGACCGACCCCTCACTTCGCTTAAGAGTACCGAATATATCATTACCATGGTTGGGGGCCAGCCAACTGAACCGATTGCATACATACAAAAATAAAAGGGACAACTGAAGGCATTTGATTTCACCAGATCAGGTAATGATATACCCTTTTAATGGATGCGACCCACATAGCCATGCGACCTACCCGATTTTATGCCATTTCTCGATTGATGAGGCTAGAGGTTAAGCTTATCCTTTAGAACAGCACGTCTCCATTTCCTTTGAATGCTATAACGTCAAGTCCACCAAATCACTAATTGAAGTCCACAAAAGTACTCTACAGGTAACATAAATACTTTGTAAAAATCAATGTACGTGATTCTTAAGAAATACTCTGTCAGACATTTGTCTATACAGTCATCCAGGAACAGGATGAACCAAAGGCACCCTCCTACCACATCCTATATAGGTATCACCCCAAGGATCAGTAGTGAGTAGTCCTTGCAACTCGAAGATTTCAACCACGACAGAATCATTGCCGAACTATATCTGGGAGCTAACCATAGAAATTCAACAAGTAGTTCTTCCGCTTATGAAGATCCATAGTCTTCAATGCTCCATCTTCAGTTGCATCTTCACGTATTTGCTGGTTCGAAATGGTTTTCGAATATAAATTTGATCCTAGTCTTTCCATTCCAACAATCATATTTGGCCAGATTTGATAGTCGGTTATTTAACTATCAAATAAATAATCATGTGAATGAAATGAGTTTACTGATTCAGTACTCGATGTTACTTGGCCTCTTTAATTAAACATCTGTTACTTATATTCTTAAAATCTCCCAATATTTGGAGTTTTTCTTTTCATTATAAATAAGAATCATTTCATCCACTTATAACTTTTCGAATACAATTTTTAATATTATTTACGAAAATCAAACTTATGTTTTTTCTCAATTTCTCTCGTTTATAAACTAATACCATTCCTGAATAATTGTGAAGTCATTCAAGTTGGGGTATTTTATTTACCTCTCAGACCTTGACCAACAACATTCATATCTTTCGAATAGATATAAGTTTATTTACCACATATTTCACTTCAGAAACCTTATTTAAATCTCAACAATGTTTAATTAATTAAGTAAATTATTATTATAATAATTCTCTATAAATCTTTAATAATCCTTTCAAATATTATACTCGAGTCTCGATTCAATTATAAATAGAATCCTTTATAAAATACTTCAAAACTTGTTTGCAATGCTATATTCGTTTTAAATGATATATAACAATCTTGACAATTCTGATATAAATATATCTACAAATCTTATATACGTATCTTTATAAATCTTACCTTTATATCTTTTACAACTCTTATATTGATATCTCTTATGAATCCTTATATTTATTTGTATCAAAACAATTCAACTTATCATCTATAACAAACATTAAAGATTTCATTTCAAAACTTTTCTCTTTCTTTATTTACACCCTTTTTCAAATCATTACGACAACTTACGCATTGTCTAAGATCACACAGCGATCCTTTTTAAAGATCTTTAGTTTATAAATCAAATAGTCCAATTTATTGTTTGTAACAATTATTACAAATTCATTTTTCAAATCTCTCCTTCATTTACAAATTCCATTTGTAATTATTATCGACAACTTATATTTTGATTACATTTCAACTCCTAACTTCCATTTACAAAATCGTTTGTAAATTATTTATGACAACTTATATTCATTGTCATTTCCATAATCTTTTATTTAGCTTATATTCTCGCCTTCGATTAACATTCCTAACTTTGTAATAATTTCGACTCCGCTTAACCTTTCCGAAATTCAGAATATCACATTCTGATCCTCGGAATAAATATCACTTTGTTATTTCATACCATTTCTCAATTTCTCGATTTTCTTTTCTAACTTCAAATATTAAGTAAACATTTTATTTAAGCTATCATATTCGCTTAAAAATCCTTTTTATAACTTCTTTATAAAAACTCGATTTTACTATAAAACCCGTTCACTCTGTTCACATTTCAATTTGATTTCTTTCAACTTTGATTTCTTTTTAAATGGATTTCAATTAAAAGTAATCTCCTAAATTATTTTAATTAAAATAATTATTTACTTCAATTATTAAGTAGTGTAACAGTAGTTAATTTTTTAATTAAGTAAAATAAATAGTGAATTCCTTTTTAGAAACTTATTATAATTAAAAATAATATTCATTAAACTATTTTATTAAATTAATTCAAAACAAATTAATTTAATAATCAATACCAGCGGTTGACTTAGTCAATTCAATACATGATTAATTTGTTAATCGATCCCAATTAGTTCTCACTTTAAATTAATTAATAAATAAATTAATTTACAGAATTCCATTTAATTGTTTTAAAAAAAACAATTATCCAATTGTTAATCGTTGGGTTAAGTTCTTCCCATTTACTTATAAATATGATTAATATCAGATTTTACTTTATAATATCATTTAATAATAACTTATAAATTTAAATAATAAATAATAAATATTTATTTTCTTTTAACAAACTTTATTCAAAATATTGGATTTAAAAATCTTTTTTTAGTTATAAAATAAAGTATATAACTTTATTTCCGTCGATTCACTTGATGGTAAATCCATATTTGAAAAACGATTGATTTATAGGCCATATACTGCCAATTACTCAACCAATACTACTTATTGGTTTAAACAAAATAAATTGTTGAATTTCAGTTCAACGGTTAATGATTCAAATCAATCGTCCAACCAGAACAGTTCATATAATGATAATATGGAAATAAATAACATTAAATATATTTGAGGAATCCCGTTGGATCCCACCAACCTGTGCTTTCCTGTATATGAATATGTTATCTCACATAAATCCAATTAATTCAATTTAACTGGTATAATAGTAAATAACAGCCATTTAACAACAAACAATTTATTTAGCATTAACAAATAATTCAAACAATTTATTAAATTAACACGTTTATTTTATAAACATGACCAACAAGGTAAGTTACCTCAGTTGGGTCCAATCGTTAAAATAACGATTTGGTTTTTCATTGAAATTAAACAACGTTTAATTTCATTGGTTCAATCAATAAATGCATATATAATTAGCAAATAATCAACCACTAACAACCATAACACACAATTAAAAAAACCCAACTTATATAAAATATAAATGGGATGAACTGAGTGAGTTTAACTCACCCTTTTTCCGTTGTTGGTAAAGCGATTCAGTTTTCCAGTTTAATTAAACAAGTGTTTAATTTAACTGAAATTTCCAGTAGTCTCCATCTCTGTCCAAAATAGATCCAAGATATTCTATTCTTCGTTACGGTTCCATTGCAAATTGTTTCATTGAATTCTGTTTACGGCATAAGAAGTTATACAAGTTTCACCATATGATTTAATTAAATAATTAACCCTTGATTTAATTATTTCCTGTAAATATATGTTGGTCGATATTTTCTGCTTCATGCTCGTTTATTTCTCATGATTTTGTTCCTATCTGTTCAGGCACAAAAAGGATTCACAGCTTAGTATAACACTAATAAAGTTTTCCTTAATTAAAACTTAGTTTAACCCTAATTGCTAATTACGTTTTGAATTAATAAAGTCTAAGCATTATTAAACTAATCCTTAACTGTTTCCAATATTCTAGAAAGATGTGCAACTCGGTCAATCTCAAAATTGTATATCGGTTCAAAACATTTTCCCTGTATCGAATTCATTTTTAAATTAATTAACACTTAAATTCATCAACCATATTAATATTAATATATATACACTAATTACAATTGTTAAACACTTATGTCGAATTCCTTCCAGCTCGTTACTCATTATTCCATTCCAGGACTCCCACGGTCCTTTGATCTGTAAGCAAAACAGGCGGATACATTAACAAATGTATTAACGTTTAACCCTTATTGTATAATTTTATTCTTTCCTCAATTAACCAATTGAATACCTAATTAAGTCAGGTGAAAAAAAATCGGCCAAACCATTTATGATTTCCAGGTTCCTTCTTCATGGTTTTGTTCCACTATCTCACGTTTTACACTGCCTGCTCCCTCCATTTCTCTCTAAACTTTATTCCCCATATGCCTCAATACTTCAGCACACACCAAAACAACGATCACCGCACCACTATATCAATGTCGGACCATCATCAGCCCATACCAGAACACGCGCCCTGACCTCTTCCCCTTTCGATCCAAACACGGTGACATTAGGTGCCACCGTTTGTCCTCTAAACCCATTGAAACTGATGTCGTTCGATCCTTGATTCTGACCACCAGACAAAGTTATAGCCCATTGACTCCATCCAATCTCGAGAGCTCGTTGGCTCGACCATTTTGCTGTTGAAGTGTTGATGAATAGTAGCGTAGATCGCGAGATACATGGGGAAGAAGACATGAAGTTGTGGTCCGTCCATTTGAGAAGAAGGCGGCTGTAAATGTTAGAGAACCCCAAATTATCACAAAACCAATTGGCAATGTGAAGGGTGGACTCTTAATGTTTATACAGGGATTATTTTATAAATTCCCCGATGTGGGACTTATCTCAACAGTAAATACGTTTGACGAAAGGGTAGGGTTTGATGGATAATGAGTTTATATAGGACAAGTTTTGGGTATATTAAATTATTATATAAAACTTTGGTAGAAGTATCAAATTAAAACTAACACGTACGACCTCTGTTTTTGATAAAATAATGTAATCCTAGCATTAAAAAACATTCCGGACCCGATGGGACAGGTTTCGTCGAATTCCGAGGTCATTTGTGAAAAGTCCTTTATAATTATCGATGAAAAATCAAGCGTTTAAAATTCCTATAATTACAAAAAGATCAAAAAAAATTGAAACCTTGACATTTTACTAGACCTCTTCCTTACGAATCCAATGAAACTTGTTTCATTAAATTTGGAGTTCGTTTAGCCAGTCATTTATTCGTTTAAAGTTACCCCTGTCAAATAATATAACCAATTAAATAAAAACAAGGGCATTTGACGATGCCACGGTCAAATGGTAAGTTCGATTGACGTTAAAATTGAATCTATAGTATAATTAACTGATATGATTTCAACAACACACAGTTCGTCGCATTCCGAGACTGTTTCCCGGTACGCTATTTTTATATGCACAACAATGCTATTTTGGACACCAAATTAACCGAGTCCAAGAATAACAAACTATATACCTATACTGCCTCTAAATGTCGAAACGAACTCAATAGAACTGGTTTCGTGGCTTAATTCAGTCGTATGTTCAAGTTATACACAAATATCCT
The DNA here is from genome assembly GCA_030737875.1 of Allium sativum. Lineage (NCBI taxonomy): Eukaryota > Viridiplantae > Streptophyta > Magnoliopsida > Asparagales > Amaryllidaceae > Allium > Allium sativum. The sequence continues at coordinate 231,681,506 of CM060911.1, forward strand.
TCTATTAATTTAATTTAATTTAATTGCGCGCTATATAAAATGACTACGCATTTACGGCTGCCGTTTTCACATGCGACATCGGTTTTCCACGCAATTTGATACCGTACAATAATTTAACGTTACGGTTCTAATGAAACTGATTTCATCGAAAACGGACTCAGTTTGCAAAATTACCATTTTAAAGGCAAATAATAATATTAATAAAATATTATTAAATCCCAGAATAATCAAATAATATAATAAAAAATTATTATTATCATCAATACCCAACCGGAAATATCATATAGATTCAAATATAAACTATACAACTCAATATCATCAATTTAGAGTCAAACGATGTCCAAATTATATTAAAAGTCTTTTAAATATATTAAATAAACGATAAAATTTAATAATGATTTTCCACACCGACTATTTTGAAATTTGAATTGGACATAACTAACAATCTATAACACGAAGTCTGTATTTTTCTCTTCCATATGAAAATTATAATCAACAAGATTCCAACATTTCTTGTTTCACAGAAATCCAACTTAAAACGGATTCTGTATATTCAATTGAAGTTGAAAACTGAATATTACGAACTACCACGCTATTACGAGCTCGATTTAAATTATATATAAATTTAACGTTCAAACTTCGTTTTAATAAACGAATTCAATATTAAAATCCATTAATATTTCAAATGTAATATTTAAAATAGTAAAATAAATTAAATATTATACTGCCAAAAATAAGGACATTACAATATATATGACCGATACAGGATTAGGCCAAAAGGGGATATCTTCTAAAAGTGACGAAGCTATTCTTCTTCTTTGCCTGCTTTATGTAAAGAGATGAACTCTGATTCCATAGTGGATCGAGCTATGCATGTTTGTTTAGTAGATTTCCGTGACACTGCTTCCCCTGCTAAGGTAAATACATAACCACTAGTTGATTTTGATTCCTCTAAATCAGCAGTCCAGTTTGCATCATTATATCCTTCTAAGACGACATGATATTTTCCATAATGTAAGGAATAGTTTGTGGTATTTTTATAAATCCAAGCATTCTCATTAGTGCTTTCCAGCGTTCCTTCCCCGGATTGCCTGTACACTGGCTAATTCGACTTATCGCATAAGCTACGTCTGATCTTGTGCAATTCATGAGATACATTAGGCATCTTATTAGTTCTTCTTTATCGCAGAGTAAGCTCGCAATGCTCATAACCTTGAGGTCACGGGTTCAAATCCTCTTTTGCAAAAAAAAAAGATTATCACTAAAAATAAAAAAAATTATTACCAAGGAAGAAAATGATTTATTTGATATTATGGTCAGCATGGTAAAAATATTAAAAAGGGGGCAAATTTTAGCAGACTGTTCCCATTGCTCGGTCAAAGCGAGGTGCATAGCAAAGTAAATATCTATTAGATCAACACACTAAACTCTAAAGTCAAAGTTGAGATCAAAGTATTAGCAATTAATATATTGTTATACAAATAATAAAAAGTAAAAATTTACATTTAAGGACCACCCCCCTTTTAAAAAATGATTTTCATTAAAAAAATATCTTATATAAAAAATATAAAATTTGGCAAACCAGCCAGTATATTAATTAGGGCTTATTATTATTCTCTACCAGAACCTTATATGTTATCTTATATAAGAGTATATTTGGCCTCCCAAAAGGTAACAGAGGTGTGTGAGGTTTCCTCAGGTCAGACGGATATTGGCCCATGTTGTTGCTAACAAATACTGTTGTTTTTAATTTTGGATCTTCCAAATCTTTCCCGCACAATCTGCAAGATTTTTTGGAAAAGGGAAATAGATTGCATACACGAGAGTATTCTAGTTGCGTTAAACTCTCATTTGTGTTCTTATGCAGTACTTCCAATGGATTAAAAGGTGTTCGTACTCCTTTAATTCCAAAATATTGAAATCTTTCAATCACTTTGTGTACATAGTGTGACAGAGATAATTCAATTCCATAAGGTGTTCTTATTATTTTGATTCCCAAAATAACGTCTGCAACACCTAAATCTTTCATATCGAAATTGTTGATTAAATTTTTTTTATGGTCTCTATAACTTTAATGTTATAACCAAAGATTATCATATCATCTATATATAGACAAACCATCATGTATGACTGTCCAACTTGTTTATAGTAAACACATTTATCACATTCATTTATACGAAACTCATTTTTCATTATGACACTACCAAATTTTGCATGACATTTTTATGGAGCTTGTTTTAGTCCATATAATGATTTGACTAATCTACATGCTTTATTTTCATTTCCTTTGAAAATAAAGCTTCAGGTTGCTCAATGTAGATCTCCTCATTGAGATCTCCATTTAAGAATGTTGTTTTTACATCCATTTGATGAATTTCTAGATTATAAATGGATGCAATTGCTATTAAAATGCTTATAGAGGTTATTCTTGTAACCAGTGAATAAGCATCAAAGAAGGCTATACTTTTTTTCGACGATATCCTTTGGCTACTAATTTGGCTTTATATTTGTCGATAGAGCCATCTATTTTCATTTTCTGCATGAAAATCCATTTACATCCATTGGGTTTTATTACAGGTAAAATATACTCTATTTTCCAAATTTTAATATTATAATTTAATCAATCTCACTTTTAATTACTTCTTTCCAACATGAAGATTCAAAAGATGGCATTGCTTCCTTGTACTTTGAGGTTCGTATTCTAACATGTATGTTAAAAATTCTGAACAAAATGTTTTAGAAATTCTTTCCCTTAAGGTTCTTCTTGGCTCAACATCCTCGATTTCACAATGAGTTTCATCTTCATGTGACTTCCTTAATGCTTCTCTTATCCTTTTAGGGACATTATTTCCTTTATTCTTTTTGTATGGAAACACAACTTTAAATAATGAGGCATCTCTTGACTTAATGATTGTATTTACATTAATATTAGCTATATTAAACTTGAATACCAAAAATGTGTAGGCACTACTATTTTGGGTTGTCCCTAGATAGTAACAATATACAGTTTTTGGTCGAAGTTTGACTTTCTTGGGAGGCAAAACTGGAATTTTTATCGAGCACTCCCACACTTTAAGGTATTTAAAACTTGGTTTATGTCATTTCCATAGCTTATATGGAATTTTCCTATTTTATTGTGAAGGACATCATTCAACTTGACAGTTTTTTCAAAAGTAAACTTGAGGATTACTGTGTCACTGCCCTCGACCATGGAAACCGCAGAATTACCCATGTAGACTTTTTCTTTTTGATCGAATTTCTGGTATGTTGAAAACATGGTTTTGTCAAAGCAAACATGATGAGTAGCGCCTGTGTCTACCCGCTATTGTATAGGATTCTGAACCAAATTACATTCAGATACAACTACCAAAAAAGTAGACTAGTCCACTTCCATGTTATCCACCATACTAGCCTCTGAGTTGCATTCCTTGTTGGTCTGCAATATCTAGTAGTGTGTCCTACTTTTCCACAAACCCAACACTCGCCATTAAACTTCTTGGTTCGTTTGCTATCTTGGGTTTGTTTTCAGGAGCTTTTCTTTTCTTCTGGAAATTCTTCTTTTGTTTTTGGTCTTTGACCCTTTAACTACAATTGACTTCTCGCTTTGTTTCGTAAGTCCATGGTTATCTGCCTCAATTTTAAGTCGGACTATAAGGTCCTATAGATAGATTTCCTTCTTTTTATGCTTTAAATAGTTGTTGTAATCTATCTACGACGGAGGCAGTTTCTCTGTGATGGCTTCAACTAAAATTGATTCTCCAACCTTATGACCTTCTGATTCGAGTTCAAGAATGGTAATATAAAGTTAAAGTAATCAAGCAGTCACTGGTTTTGAGTCAACCATCTTGTAGTCCATGAATTTTTCTACAATGAATTTTTAAAAACTGACATTATGCGTCTTGTATTTCATGGCAAGTTCATTCCAGAGTGCCTTTGCTATTTTTGGAGGTTGGTATACTTTGTATAGCACCTTGTCAAGAAAATTTAGAACATAGTTTCTGCATAGAAAATCATAATGCTTCCATGTATTGACAACAATAATCACATCCTTGTAGGTTTCCTTGCCTAGTGCAAGTACTAGTTCCTCCTCCTTGAGATACCTTTGTAGACCGATTTTGGTGAGATTAAACAACATCTGATTCTACCATGCAAGAAAACAGCCATCATCTCCTTTAAAAGGATTTGATCTGTTGTGTGTAGCGATTTTGTTTGATACTTCAACTACTGCCATTTGCTGTTGAATAAAAATAGTTAGGAAATAATTTGAAATAGCAAATACCTAGCAATGAACAAGGCTCTGACAGAAAGTTAGCAATTTCCTTAAAACTTTTATTTGTAAAGTTTCCCAAAATACGACAAAATATTTCTGTAGGAGATTGTAATGAGTATGTCAATTTTGTGATTTATAATGAATGCAACAGCGAGATCAAAGAAGAGAAGGAAGAAGAGGAATTTCAAAATGGAATGAATGTGATCAGTATTCTTCATTTTTATAGTGGGTCCGCATCTCTTCTGAATAGATATATCTTTCCACTGGGTTGCACTTGTTATCGTTCGTTACTGTTGTCGCATCCACTTATATGTTGTTGTTCGCCTAGGATCGCACCAGCTTGCGTGCTGTTATTCAGCAAAGGTCACAACTTCTTGTGCCAAGGGACACATCTGCCACTATTGACGCGTTGCTTCTATTTTTGTTACATTTGTCTAAAACTGTTCAAACCTTGGCCTAGTTTTTGAAGCAAAAATAGGATCATATTAGAACCTTACCCAAGCATGAACCCGGTTCAATTCGGTCGAACGGCGATAGCGCATGCGTGTGGTGTCCCTCCTCACAACAAAGCACATATTTAGGCCCCCCGAGGCCCCAACCTCCTCATGAAGAAGCTATTCATATACTAAATAATCCTCACAAATCCTATGATGCGGGAATTAGTACGTTTCATTCAATATTTTACTTCAACAAAATGAATGCTTACAGTTCTATATGTTTGAGTCAAAATTATTTAAGTCATGTATCAATAACTCCGATCTTGTTATAAATTTTGTGGAGGTCCTTCACATGGATATAAATGGCTATATAACGGCAGAGCTGGCCCTAGTGGTAGTCTGTCGAGACTTCCGCCTGGGATAACACCTCTGGTGATGGTGAAAGTGCCAAAAAAGTCATTCAATCTAGTTATAAAAGTATAAATATAAGCATATATATAAGGATAACTTATTATAAAAAGTTAGTGTGGTTTAGATTAGATTGATTGGTTATCAACCACGGTTCAATCCTAGCAACCTAGAATTTTGTTTACTTAATGACAATCTGTAACACCCCGCATTTTCAATTAAATAATAAAATAAAATTTGAAGAGCTTCTAGAATTTGGTCATGGGATTAGCGTCATTGCGTCCGTGGTGATTTTCTGGTCAATTTAGACCAATGGATTGCAGAAAACTGATTTAAGATGAAAGAGATACCTTTAAATGAAATATTGTAACAAATATTAAAAGAAGGTAAAAGAAAAATAACAATGACTACCATTGTTTTTAGTCTTGTTAACAAAAGTCTATGTAGTCTAGGTGGTAAGAGCACGTGACTTTTAAGAGAGTGGCGCGAGTTCGATTCCCGCCAGCGCCATATTTTTATTTTAGGGGAACAGCTAAAATAATACATGCTCTAAGAAGAAAATAGGTATATATGTACATATAAGGAAAATTATACATATAAGGAAGAACAAAAATATATGTATGCATGGATATGTAAGTATATACATATATATGTGCATATATATAGACACACACACATAAGAGAGAAGTTCAAAATAAGGCTGCAATCAAAGAAATCTGGTAAGAATTTAAAAACGGCTTAAGCACCGTTTGAATTTTGAAAATAAAATAAAGGTTATAGATGTATATATATATACACACACGCGTAAAATGGGCATTAAAAGTTTTGTATACACATAAGGAGTTTATATGTAAATAAATAAAAGGAGGTATAATAAGAAATTAATCAATGTTTAATCAATAAACGTTAACATATAAACACCGCGCCCCATTTTTGCTCGTTGGACCAAGTGGGTCGACCCTAGGGTCGACCCGGGGGGTATGTGGGTCGACCCACCCCAGATCCGGGAAGATTTATTTGATGAATTTGGACTATTTTTCAAACCACATTCGTTGCTGACTCAGCACTGCATGTATGATAAGATCTTGAACTCCTATAAATAGGCTAGCAGCGCCTAGCCTAAATCACACATTTTCTCAAAGGCTGTCTAGACTCTGCCACTCTTCTTCCTCGTCAAACCTCTTCAGAAAATAAAATAATTAGTCTATAGAGATTATGATTCAAGATTTGGAGGAAATGAATGTATATCTACAAATAGGTGTTAAAAATTCTATTAAAAGTTAGGTAAATTCTTGGATCAAGTCAATTTAAATTTCTCCTCTTTCTTCCTTTTTTCTTTTAGTTGACAATTATGGATCCATGAATATTTAGGTTCTATATTCAGTTAGGGGAGCCATGAAATGCAAGGTCTGGACCAGATTCATGAATTGAAAAGCTATTAGGTGAGTGGATTTAAGTTATGTCGTTTGATAATGATATATTTATCGTTTGGCATTCCCTGTTAAAATGTAAAATCTGTTGAAATATGTAAATCTATTGAAATGTAAACCTGCTGAAATGTATAAACCTGTTAGAATATGTAAAAAGGATTACTGTTGTAAATAGATCTGTTCTAGTAACCTGTTAAATTGGATATTATAAGTTAAGTTGCAATGAAATTGGGAATAATTATGGTAATTGAAATTACATCTGCTAGAACATTCCTACTGTATGATTATATTTCCAATAATCACCTATTTAAATTGGGAATTTCTGTGAACACTGTAATTATGAAATTTACAATGAACATGAACATTTGTTAAGAATATTATTATGACAAAAGATTGTAAATAAGAATTAAAGTAGAATTTGGAAGAATGAATATGCCAAAATTTACAGTAAATAGAAAATTGTAGTCGCGCTTAGACATTAGGTTAAATTCAACTTGTGGTAGAAGTCTGCCCAGAACCACACAGCAAATATAGCATCCACACATGGTTATTTTAATGTGAGAGGTTTGGTGTGTAAACATACATATAACGGTGCTAAGACACGGGGTTAAGTCTAACTTGTGGTAGAAGTATGCCCGGAACTGCCCGAAAAATACGGCATCCACAAGTGGTCGGCTTAGTGTAAGAGGTCTGGTGCATAAACATATATATATATATATTAATATATGTATATAAAAGGATAGAAATAAATGGCATTGGTTGTAATTAATGGAAATGAAGGGACGTTACAATAGTAAATGAATTGGAATGAACGGGAAATGATAATAACCTTGAAGGGGAAATGGGAAGATAATAGGTAGGCTTGTCCCAGGGACAAGTGGAAGTTATAACTTAGGTTATAATAAACGATGGAGAAAATGAGATAACTTATGTAATGAGATAAGTTGTACTTAATTATAAATTAAGTAATCTGTAAATATGGAAACATGAGAACCTGTTGTTTGTAACAAGTAGAGTAAAGGGGGGACTTATGTAATGCAATAAGTTGTACTTAATTAAATTAAGTAATCTGAAAACCTAAGAATCTGAATCCTACTGATAAGAATAACATGTTATTTGTAAACCTGAGAATCTGAAATCTACTGAAAAGAATAACAAGTTAAAGGCATATTAATGAACTTGAATGGGTTAAGTTATATAACTAAAATTAATAAGCAAGAGGAACCTGGTAACTTGAATAAGAAGTTAGAATGACCAAGTTAAATGAAAATCTATTGAGGTAGAGCAAGCGCGTAAATAAAACGGTTAGATATAGGGTCTAATAACACATTAACCTGAGGCGCTTGGACCAGTCCATACATCTGAAGGTGAATAACCTAACGGGATAGATCATCTGGTGTCATAAGGCACGATGGGAGCGCATGTCCATCTGATTATTCTACCTGTTGTTCTGCTGGCTATAAAGGACTAGAAGGGAAGCATGCAACTTACGGGGACGTGGAAGGTACTCCTGGTAGTCCTCTGTGCGGTGGCAGCGTTCAGGATGTGCTCGCAGAGGCTAGGTCTATGCGTTACTATCTAGTGAGTATACCTTAATCGCCAAGATAATGGGCAATCAGAAGGCTGTAGGGTGACTTAGGTGATTCGACGAATCTGGTGCCTTGTGACTAGGCGGGTTGTGGCCATTTTATCTATTTGCCTTAGGGCGAGTCTAACCATCTGTTTGATAGTAATCGTCTGGTGCCGGTCATCGACAGTCAGCGTGATGCATGATGCGGAAAGACGAAGAGCTAAACCAATAGACCATCAACCTTTTACTATCAAGGCGTTAGGTGAGGGACAAGCCAATTAGGATTTGTTGTGTGACGGCCCGCCCCGCACCAACCGACATTTACTCCAAAGGTGCGCTGTACACATGTCCAGTTAGCACGGAACGGGTCGCCAGAAGGAAAAGGAAGAAGGAAATGAACATACAAGGAACATGTGGAATGTCTCACAGCGCATAGGACAAAATATAATAATAACATACTTGACATAAAACAGGAGAGACAGTGCATAAGCTGAAAATCAGAACTAAACATCATAGCAGCGGAAATCCAAAAGTACAGCTTATTACAACTTTCAAACTGTCTCAAAGCAAAAGTAAGGTAAATGAGGTACACTACTAATGCCCAAGTAGTGACCACCAACGACACAGGGAGAATGTGTATATATATCATACGTGGAAGCCTCCTGCCCTGTGAAGACCCGTAACTTCCCCGTAAAGGAAAGCGTCGGATAGTTCGAGAACAAACCACAACAGAACTTATACAGAAGAACATTTCATTGTATATTACAACAATGCATCAGATTACAAGAATATACAGAGTATAAACGAATATTACACAGAAATATCAGAGATTTAAATTACATTTAAATACATAGCAGCGGAAAATAATACAATACACAACTAGAAGCAGATATACGGATACAAAGCTTTCCGGATATCGTTCCAGCTGTAAACCAGGATCCTGTGAATATAAATCTGCAAAACCAAAACTACTAGCTGCCCGTGTCAAAAATAAGGGCACCCAGAGTTTAGGTTAAAACAATAAACTCCAGGTCAGTCATGTGACTGGTGTGAGAACTAAAACAGTTAATCTTTATTTCAAAGTTAGGTAAATCAAGGGACCACGCCGTATAACACGGAACGGGTTTCCTCCCAAGAATACCAGTGCATAAAACAAACAGCGCAATGCTAAATCAAGAAAAATGAAGCTGTTATAAGACCCAGGTCCTATCACACAATGCAACGCAAGCCGGGGGATAGGGTTTTCCCTTATAACAGCCAAAGAATGCTTGATACGTTTAAAACAAATCATTTGATACTATTATAAGTGCATAGTGTATAAAACACTTCAAATCATAAGTATCAATCATAGGCGGCATGAATGCCCCATACCACTATGTCGCCATGTATAGGTTTACAAATAAAACCGCAAATGTCACGTATTTGGAAATTGGATTTCCGTCTATGAACCGAGGCTAGGGGCAAGATCCTCAACCGATTCGAGACGCTCTAGCCCGCCCCTCAGGACCCAGACTCAGGTGGGCCCTTGGATCATCAAGGCCGGTCCACCGATGTGGATTAAAATGCCTGAACATGCGTCTCCCCACCCTATGGGGTGTAAGTCTGGTCCGTCAGCCGACCAGAATGCATTCGGCCGAAACCGATATAACCGAGGCGCCTCGCAACAGCAACAACCACATAAGTCAAACTCGTCAGGGCGTGTAAAACCACTGACGCCACTTCTAGCTAGAAAGAAACGCATGCCCTCCCTGACGTCCGTCTCCCGTTTTTGGTTCATACCTGGTGTGAAACACGCGAGGTAAACGTTACACAAAGCTACGCCACAAAGGCCGTGCTTTGATCATCACCACAAGACTTTGCTTTTCAACAGAAGCCTTGATCATTTGCATCTTAGCATGCCACACAGGCAAACCATCCTATGCAACCGATATCAGTCACACAGAATGAAATCCGATGTCAGACACACAGTCCATTTACAAGTCCGTTCTGGGTCTGAACGAAACCGGAGGCACCTAGTACCCCGCATATCCATCGATCTCCAAGTACGTCTGGACGATCACTAACTGTTTCCATCTTCTTGGGTGTACAGCCCAATCAAGATCATCAGTTATCACCCAAACGACGTGAAGACCTCCGGTCTTCGACCATCGTCTTCATCTTCGACTTATCGTCGTATCAGTTACTCAGAATGGGATAAACCCGGTCTTTCCGAATAACTCGCGTATATTTTAAATAAGTGTTACACAAACACAACATACGCCTCATTCCAATTCATTAGTCACTAACCGTAAATTAATCAAGAGAATAATTCCCCAAATATTAACCCCGAAGGCCGAAACCAACATCAGATCAATATCCAGAAAACCATTCTGCTTGGCTAACCGCCAGTTAGTTTCTAAATTTCACATTCAAATCTAATTAAAGATTTAACTATCGCCTGGAGCAAAACTGGTGATACTCCATTCTCGATCTTTTCAATCTAATTAAAGATTCATTAAAACTCCACTTAGTTTTAATCATTATCTGGGTTAAAGAATCAGTGTCATTTAAAACACGGTTCACGATAAACCCAAAATCACATTCATTAATTATCGGGTTAAAGAACGAGTGTTATTTAAAACACTGTTCACGATAAACCCAAAAATCAATATCAATTCAATTCCAATTAAATATCATTTAATTGGTACACTTCATTAAATCTAAATAAAAAGATTTAATCTTTTCTCAACTGGGTTCAAGAACAGTGTTAGTGAAGACACCATTCACGACAAACCCAAATCACATTCATTAATTATCGGGTTAAAGAACAAGTGTTATTTAAAACACTGTTCACGATAAACCCAAAAATCAATATCAATTCAATTCCAATTAAATATTATTTAATTGGTACACTTCATTAAATCTAAATAAAGAGATTTAATCTTTTCTCAACTGGGTTCAAGAACAGTGTTAATGAAGACACCATTCACGACAAACCCAAATCACATTCGATATTCAATACAAGGCTCTGAATAGAAAATATATCGGCTTATATTCAATATCGAATTCTACGACTAACAAATGTCGTATTGGAAATAACGATATAAATATATATCTTTCAAATTTCCATATCAACATCTGTATAATCACGAATCCCAACATCGAAATATTCCGAAGACAATTTCGATTCAAATCCATTCCAATGCAATCATTGGAAATTTTGGTTATTTTTAAAACCCTTTTCGAATTCAATTTATTTATTTAAAAATAAATAGAATTATAATTCTAGTTCAAAACTAGTTCAATTCGATAAAAATCTATTTTTATCTTTTCAAATATGGAGTTTTTCATCCCAATTCTTCCCAAATCATTTCTTATGATTTTACACAAATTATTACTATTTTTAATAATTTTATCAAGGCCCGTACAGTCGATTTCCAACAATGGCCATCGAACTGCACTTACAGCGACCTTTTTCCAATTTGATTTGGACGTATCTCCAAATCCAACCGTTAGATTTCAAATTTCTAACATTCGTTAGAAAGCTCTTTTCGATACGAACCCAACGGTTCCGGTTTTAGGAGAACCCGACGGTCGGATCTCCCGTAATGTCCGTTTGAAATAAATGGTCGAAATTCGCGAACTGCCGCGGCGCGGCGCGTTCTATTCAGGCCATTATATTATATATATAATATATATAATATATACTTCGTCGATTTCTATTTAAAACGAATTATATAAATAGTTTTTTTTAAAATTCGTTTCAAAATCTATTTCAACTTCCATTTCAATTCAAGGCAAAATTGAATTCTTCTTTATAAATTCGTTTTAAAATTCATTTCTATTCAATTCAAATTTCAATTCAATTTGAATTCATATTCAATTCAATTCATTTCGAAATCGTTTTCAATTCAATTTATTTCGAAATCGTTTTCAATTCAATTTATTTCGAAATCGTTTTCAATTCAATTCATTTCGAAATCGTTTTCAATTCAATTCATTTCGAAATCGTTTTCAATTCATTTCATTTCGAAATCGTTTTCAATTCATTTCATTTCGAAAAATTCGATTTCGAGATTACTTTTCAATATTCATTTTAAAATGAATAAAATCGATATAAATATCGTTTACGTCAAAATGGCGTCAATCTAATCAACACGGCTTCATAAATTTCTATTTTCAAATATTCTATTTCAAATATTTCCTATTATCAAAATATTTGTTATTATCAAAATATTCTTTATTTTCACGATTGGAATGAGGCCCAATCAATTACCATATAAAATTAATTATATGGATTTTCATACAACACATGTATATAATAACATTGAAAATAATCAACCATCAACCAAAGTGCACTACACTGTATAAGCATCAAATATAGATATTCAACGCTTATAACAGCCTGTCAATCAATCGATCGACATATTTAATCAATCAGGATGAGTGAAATTCATATTTCATCCCAACACCCGTGTGGGGTTTCAAACAATCAAACACAGATTTTAGTTGTGCAGTTGGGCGATGTGTAAAATTTATCGTCCCAATCAATGTCATTCAAATAAGTGTACATAAACAAACCATCTGGTTTGTAAATGAATATTTATTTATTCACTTCACTCTTTTCATATTCACGTTAAAAATTATATTTTTAACGATAAAACATTTTATTTCAACCTATGAATTTCTATTCAATTCATTTATTCAATAAAATGATATTTTTATTTTTCTAACATGTTTTAGAAAATTTCGGCGGCATAACGGCACGATACCAGAAACGGGACAAGGCCTAGCCTTATCCCCGGTCTAGTGAAGGCCCACGCCATTCACATATCAATTTTAATCAATTTCCAATTCAACCAATCAATCAAATCCAAATCAAATAATCTAACCAACTACACAACCAAACAAACAAGTCCATGGTATGTGGACGGGTGTCGGGTGCTTCTAATAAGCACCGTCTGCATCCTAGTATATATATAACTAGAAAAATAAATTGAAAGGTGAGAAATTCTCACATATAGCTATCCTAGCTCCACGGCTCTTCATTTGCAGAAGTCTTCGTCGTTTCGCCTCCTTTCACTTTCTTTGCCCGTATCCTCTACATATGTAAAAATCACATTTTTACTTCGCTATTCCATATATAAAAATCGAATTTTTACTTCGCTATTCAATATATAAAAATCGAATTTTTACTTCGCTATTCAATATATAAAAATCGAATTTTTATTTCGCTATTCAATATATAAAAATCGAATTTTTACTTCGAAATTCAATATATAAAAATCGAATTTTTACTTCGAAATTCAATATATAAAAATCGAATTTTTACTTCGCTATTCAATATATAAAAATCGAATTTTTACTTCGCTATTCAATATATAAAAATCGAATTTTTACTTCGCTATTCAATATATAAAAATCGAATTTTTACTTCGCTATTCAATATATAAAAATCGAATTTTTACTTCGCTATTCAATATATAAAAATCGAATTTTTATTTTGACTTTCAACATATAAAAATATGATTTTTTACTTTGACTCCCACATATAAAAATATGATTTTTACCTTTGCTTTTAACATATAAAAATATGATTTTTACTTTTGAAAGAAATCAGTTTTCAACCTTTCAAGAAAACCAGTTTTTATATTTTTATAAATCAGTTTTATTCTTTCAAAAAAAAATGCAGTTTTTAGTTTCTTTTTCTAAAAAAAAAAATCTGTTTTTAAAATCTTTTAAAAATTCAGCTTTAAAGGTTTTAACAAATCAGTTTTTTTTCTTTTATAAAACAAAAATCCGGTTTACATTTTTAAATCAAAATCAGCTTTAACATTTTTTTTAAAACTAAAATCAGTTTTAACATTTCTGTTTTTAAATAAAATAAAAATAAAATAAATTAAAAAAAACTTACAGGGGGGGTGCGCTGATACCAGGGAAGAGGGAGCGGGAGGAAAAGAACTGAGGTTGAGGGGGGCGGAGTTGCTGAGGCGGCGGAGGAGGTTCTGGTGGCGCGGTGGGCGGTTTCAGGTGGAGAAGAAGGAGAGGAGGGCGTCGTGCGGTTGGAGGTTGGAGGAGGTGGAGAGGAGAAGGGGAAAGAGGGGAGGCGGCTGTCGATCCGAGGGGGGGGGTACTTCCGGCGGCGGCGACGCCTGGGGAGGCGATGGCGAGCGTCGTTCGTTTTCTCTTTTTTTTTTTTTTTTTTTTTTTCTTCCTAATCGGGTTTTACCGATTTAAAAAGGGGGGGTTTGACCTGGTAGGGAGGAAGGGAGGAGGGGTTTAAAGGAAATTTTTTTTTTTTTTATTTTATTATTTAATTAATTAATCTCAAAAAGCAATTTTTTCATACGAATCCGAAACGAGACCCACTGCCTGACGTCCCTAGCTAATTACCCCTATTTCGAACACAATGGGATATGTACCTCAAGCTGAATCGACCGTTTCGACCAGTTTCCGTTAAATTTACATTTAAATCATTATATTGAATTTTAAACGTACATTTCAAATTACCGGGGCCACATACTAACTAGAAAAATTCCAGAAAAATATTTTCTAGCTTCGTATTGACGATACGGTCCTAACAAAACTAGTTTCGTCGAATTCTGAGATCGTTAGAAAAATGGCCAATTTCCAGTCGATTAAAATCAACTGAAACTGGTCAAACGCGTTTTCCTTTGCCACGCTCACATACTGATTCGGAAAATTATGAAATTTGGAATCTAGCAATAACTCAACATCACGGACCCAATAAAACTGGTTTCGTCGAAATCCGAGGTCATTTGCAAAATGTCCATTTTTAAGGGCCTGAATTCCATAGCGACTATTCAGAAATTTCAACTGGACATATCTCTTGATTCCCGCTACGAAATTTCGATTCGTCGGATTCGTTGGAAAGATATCATCAATTATATCCTATGATTTTTGGTTTCACTAAAATCCGGATTGTTTTGCACCCGGTATATTCAATTGAAGTTTGAAATCGAATTATCGAACTACCGCGCCATTTTCAATTCTATTTATAATTATATATAAATATTTATATTCTAACGACGACGTATATAATATATACGTTCTAATTCTATTCAAAATAAATTTCACGTCGATATTATTTAAAATAATTCATTTTAAATATTCAAAATTCGCTAAAATTGCCAAAATAAAAATTTCAAACTGGCTCGCATTTTACGGGTTGTTACAATCTCCCCCACTTAAAACTTTTCGTCCCCGAAAAGGAACAAAGTCGAAAGTGGTTTGATTATCCAGCTCTACGCTCGATCTGGCTTCTATTCTCCAACCCTTTGGTTTCTGAGAATTTTCAAAACATCAAAAATTTGGCTAACACCCTAAATTTTTGAAAAATTTCGCCATAACCTCCCCTGCACCGGGAGCATCGGGGAATTTCAAATAGCTTCCCCGGTCCTTCAGATCTCAAAAAGAAAAAGAAAAAGCCAAGCGGCTAGCCAATAGGCTCACAAAATCATCATCACCCAAACAAAACAGGAAATTATGTAATAAACATGTACCTATTTGTCGGGCAAACAAATTTTATTCTCTGCTCTAGCCTCCTTGCTATGACCTGTTCAATGATATACAAGTATATGCAAGCAAATGCGACCAATTTTCAATACAGTTCAATATTTGATATAATTAGGCTAAATGGTTCAAAATTATCAAACAATTAAACAAGCAACACAAACATCAATCAATTAGTGAATTAGAGTTTCAAATTCATAATTTTGATACATATACAAAAATCATGTTTTGATGCCAATTCACAACAATGTGTTCTAACTATATATAAGTTTTGGTTCTCACACCAGCCAATAGGAAATATATAGATATCACACCTTCGTCACACGAATATAAATTCTGACGATGAGTACTCAACCATCAGAATCATCTTCGGGCCACTAGAGTATGATTCTATATCTATCCAATATATTAAAACTTCGAATACACGCGGATCAGACGTATACGCAAAATCTTTATATACTGGACTGTCCAACTCAATATAAATAGATAATCAGATACGAATAATTGATTCAAATTTTCAAAACAAAAATTGTTTTCATTTGAAAAATATACTCTTCACACTCGTTCTAGGATACTACTGATCCTATCTCTAACGAGTCATTCCCATTGGATATTACTAATCCAATATCTGATGAATTCTTTCGTATGGTTCTAATGTGTCTTGTTCTCTGCTTTGTAAACCAAAGCTCTGATACCAACTGTGAAGACCCGTAACTTCCCCGTAAAGGAAAGCGTCGGATAGTTCGAGAACAAACCACAACAGAACTTATACAGAAGAACATTTCATTGTATATTACAACAATGCATCAGATTACAAGAATATACAGAGTATAAACGAATATTACACAGAAATATCAGAGATTTAAATTACATTTAAATACATAGCAGCGGAAAATAATACAATACACAACTAGAAGCAGATATACGGATACAAAGCTTTCCGGATATCGTTCCAGCTGTAAACCAGGATCCTGTGAATATAAATCTGCAAAACCAAAACTACTAGCTGCCCGTGTCAAAAATAAGGGCACCCAGAGTTTAGGTTAAAACAATAAACTCCAGGTCAGTCATGTGACTGGTGTGAGAACTAAAACAGTTAATCTTTATTTCAAAGTTAGGTAAATCAAGGGACCACGCCGTATAACACGGAACGGGTTTCCTCCCAAGAATACCAGTGCATAAAACAAACAGCGCAATGCTAAATCAAGAAAAATGAAGCTGTTATAAGACCCAGGTCCTATCACACAATGCAACGCAAGCCGGGGGATAGGGTTTTCCCTTATAACAGCCAAAGAATGCTTGATACGTTTAAAACAAATCATTTGATACTATTATAAGTGCATAGTGTATAAAACACTTCAAATCATAAGTATCAATCATAGGCGGCATGAATGCCCCATACCACTATGTCGCCATGTATAGGTTTACAAATAAAACCGCAAATGTCACGTATTTGGAAATTGGATTTCCGTCTATGAACCGAGGCTAGGGGCAAGATCCTCAACCGATTCGAGACGCTCTAGCCCGCCCCTCAGGACCCAGACTCAGGTGGGCCCTTGGATCATCAAGGCCGGTCCACCGATGTGGATTAAAATGCCTGAACATGCGTCTCCCCACCCTATGGGGTGTAAGTCTGGTCCGTCAGCCGACCAGAATGCATTCGGCCGAAACCGATATAACCGAGGCGCCTCGCAACAGCAACAACCACATAAGTCAAACTCGTCAGGGCGTGTAAAACCACTGACGCCACTTCTAGCTAGAAAGAAACGCATGCCCTCCCTGACGTCCGTCTCCCGTTTTTGGTTCATACCTGGTGTGAAACACGCGAGGTAAACGTTACACAAAGCTACGCCACAAAGGCCGTGCTTTGATCATCACCACAAGACTTTGCTTTTCAACAGAAGCCTTGATCATTTGCATCTTAGCATGCCACACAGGCAAACCATCCTATGCAACCGATATCAGTCACACAGAATGAAATCCGATGTCAGACACACAGTCCATTTACAAGTCCGTTCTGGGTCTGAACGAAACCGGAGGCACCTAGTACCCCGCATATCCATCGATCTCCAAGTACGTCTGGACGATCACTAACTGTTTCCATCTTCTTGGGTGTACAGCCCAATCAAGATCATCAGTTATCACCCAAACGACGTGAAGACCTCCGGTCTTCGACCATCGTCTTCATCTTCGACTTATCGTCGTATCAGTTACTCAGAATGGGATAAACCCGGTCTTTCCGAATAACTCGCGTATATTTTAAATAAGTGTTACACAAACACAACATACGCCTCATTCCAATTCATTAGTCACTAACCGTAAATTAATCAAGAGAATAATTCCCCAAATATTAACCCCGAAGGCCGAAACCAACATCAGATCAATATCCAGAAAACCATTCTGCTTGGCTAACCGCCAGTTAGTTTCTAAATTTCACATTCAAATCTAATTAAAGATTTAACTATCGCCTGGAGCAAAACTGGTGATACTCCATTCTCGATCTTTTCAATCTAATTAAAGATTCATTAAAACTCCACTTAGTTTTAATCATTATCTGGGTTAAAGAATCAGTGTCATTTAAAACACGGTTCACGATAAACCCAAAATCACATTCATTAATTATCGGGTTAAAGAACGAGTGTTATTTAAAACACTGTTCACGATAAACCCAAAAATCAATATCAATTCAATTCCAATTAAATATCATTTAATTGGTACACTTCATTAAATCTAAATAAAAAGATTTAATCTTTTCTCAACTGGGTTCAAGAACAGTGTTAGTGAAGACACCATTCACGACAAACCCAAATCACATTCATTAATTATCGGGTTAAAGAACAAGTGTTATTTAAAACACTGTTCACGATAAACCCAAAAATCAATATCAATTCAATTCCAATTAAATATTATTTAATTGGTACACTTCATTAAATCTAAATAAAGAGATTTAATCTTTTCTCAACTGGGTTCAAGAACAGTGTTAATGAAGACACCATTCACGACAAACCCAAATCACATTCGATATTCAATACAAGGCTCTGAATAGAAAATATATCGGCTTATATTCAATATCGAATTCTACGACTAACAAATGTCGTATTGGAAATAACGATATAAATATATATCTTTCAAATTTCCATATCAACATCTGTATAATCACGAATCCCAACATCGAAATATTCCGAAGACAATTTCGATTCAAATCCATTCCAATGCAATCATTGGAAATTTTGGTTATTTTTAAAACCCTTTTCGAATTCAATTTATTTATTTAAAAATAAATAGAATTATAATTCTAGTTCAAAACTAGTTCAATTCGATAAAAATCTATTTTTATCTTTTCAAATATGGAGTTTTTCATCCCAATTCTTCCCAAATCATTTCTTATGATTTTACACAAATTATTACTATTTTTAATAATTTTATCAAGGCCCGTACAGTCGATTTCCAACAATGGCCATCGAACTGCACTTACAGCGACCTTTTTCCAATTTGATTTGGACGTATCTCCAAATCCAACCGTTAGATTTCAAATTTCTAACATTCGTTAGAAAGCTCTTTTCGATACGAACCCAACGGTTCCGGTTTTAGGAGAACCCGACGGTCGGATCTCCCGTAATGTCCGTTTGAAATAAATGGTCGAAATTCGCGAACTGCCGCGGCGCGGCGCGTTCTATTCAGGCCATTATATTATATATATAATATATATAATATATACTTCGTCGATTTCTATTTAAAACGAATTATATAAATAGTTTTTTTTAAAATTCGTTTCAAAATCTATTTCAACTTCCATTTCAATTCAAGGCAAAATTGAATTCTTCTTTATAAATTCGTTTTAAAATTCATTTCTATTCAATTCAAATTTCAATTCAATTTGAATTCATATTCAATTCAATTCATTTCGAAATCGTTTTCAATTCAATTTATTTCGAAATCGTTTTCAATTCAATTTATTTCGAAATCGTTTTCAATTCAATTCATTTCGAAATCGTTTTCAATTCAATTCATTTCGAAATCGTTTTCAATTCATTTCATTTCGAAATCGTTTTCAATTCATTTCATTTCGAAAAATTCGATTTCGAGATTACTTTTCAATATTCATTTTAAAATGAATAAAATCGATATAAATATCGTTTACGTCAAAATGGCGTCAATCTAATCAACACGGCTTCATAAATTTCTATTTTCAAATATTCTATTTCAAATATTTCCTATTATCAAAATATTTGTTATTATCAAAATATTCTTTATTTTCACGATTGGAATGAGGCCCAATCAATTACCATATAAAATTAATTATATGGATTTTCATACAACACATGTATATAATAACATTGAAAATAATCAACCATCAACCAAAGTGCACTACACTGTATAAGCATCAAATATAGATATTCAACGCTTATAACAGCCTGTCAATCAATCGATCGACATATTTAATCAATCAGGATGAGTGAAATTCATATTTCATCCCAACACCCGTGTGGGGTTTCAAACAATCAAACACAGATTTTAGTTGTGCAGTTGGGCGATGTGTAAAATTTATCGTCCCAATCAATGTCATTCAAATAAGTGTACATAAACAAACCATCTGGTTTGTAAATGAATATTTATTTATTCACTTCACTCTTTTCATATTCACGTTAAAAATTATATTTTTAACGATAAAACATTTTATTTCAACCTATGAATTTCTATTCAATTCATTTATTCAATAAAATGATATTTTTATTTTTCTAACATGTTTTAGAAAATTTCGGCGGCATAACGGCACGATACCAGAAACGGGACAAGGCCTAGCCTTATCCCCGGTCTAGTGAAGGCCCACGCCATTCACATATCAATTTTAATCAATTTCCAATTCAACCAATCAATCAAATCCAAATCAAATAATCTAACCAACTACACAACCAAACAAACAAGTCCATGGTATGTGGACGGGTGTCGGGTGCTTCTAATAAGCACCGTCTGCATCCTAGTATATATATAACTAGAAAAATAAATTGAAAGGTGAGAAATTCTCACATATAGCTATCCTAGCTCCACGGCTCTTCATTTGCAGAAGTCTTCGTCGTTTCGCCTCCTTTCACTTTCTTTGCCCGTATCCTCTACATATGTAAAAATCACATTTTTACTTCGCTATTCCATATATAAAAATCGAATTTTTACTTCGCTATTCAATATATAAAAATCGAATTTTTACTTCGCTATTCAATATATAAAAATCGAATTTTTATTTCGCTATTCAATATATAAAAATCGAATTTTTACTTCGAAATTCAATATATAAAAATCGAATTTTTACTTCGAAATTCAATATATAAAAATCGAATTTTTACTTCGCTATTCAATATATAAAAATCGAATTTTTACTTCGCTATTCAATATATAAAAATCGAATTTTTACTTCGCTATTCAATATATAAAAATCGAATTTTTACTTCGCTATTCAATATATAAAAATCGAATTTTTACTTCGCTATTCAATATATAAAAATCGAATTTTTATTTTGACTTTCAACATATAAAAATATGATTTTTTACTTTGACTCCCACATATAAAAATATGATTTTTACCTTTGCTTTTAACATATAAAAATATGATTTTTACTTTTGAAAGAAATCAGTTTTCAACCTTTCAAGAAAACCAGTTTTTATATTTTTATAAATCAGTTTTATTCTTTCAAAAAAAAAATGCAGTTTTTAGTTTCTTTTTCTAAAAAAAAAATCTGTTTTTAAAATCTTTTAAAAATTCAGCTTTAAAGGTTTTAACAAATCAGTTTTTTTTCTTTTATAAAACAAAAATCCGGTTTACATTTTTAAATCAAAATCAGCTTTAACATTTTTTTTAAAACTAAAATCAGTTTTAACATTTCTGTTTTTAAATAAAATAAAAATAAAATAAATTAAAAAAAACTTACAGGGGGGGTGCGCTGATACCAGGGAAGAGGGAGCGGGAGGAAAAGAACTGAGGTTGAGGGGGGCGGAGTTGCTGAGGCGGCGGAGGAGGTTCTGGTGGCGCGGTGGGCGGTTTCAGGTGGAGAAGAAGGAGAGGAGGGCGTCGTGCGGTTGGAGGTTGGAGGAGGTGGAGAGGAGAAGGGGAAAGAGGGGAGGCGGCTGTCGATCCGAGGGGGGGGGGTACTTCCGGCGGCGGCGACGCCTGGGGAGGCGATGGCGAGCGTCGTTCGTTTTCTCTTTTTTTTTTTTTTTTTTTTTTTTTTTTTCTTCCTAATCGGGTTTTACCGATTTAAAAAGGGGGGGTTTGACCTGGTAGGGAGGAAGGGAGGAGGGGTTTAAAGGAAAATTTTTTATTTTTTATTTTATTATTTAATTAATTAATCTCAAAAAGCAATTTTTTCATACGAATCCGAAACGAGACCCACTGCCTGACGTCCCTAGCTAATTACCCCTATTTCGAACACAATGGGATATGTACCTCAAGCTGAATCGACCGTTTCGACCAGTTTCCGTTAAATTTACATTTAAATCATTATATTGAATTTTAAACGTACATTTCAAATTACCGGGGCCACATACTAACTAGAAAAATTCCAGAAAAATATTTTCTAGCTTCGTATTGACGATACGGTCCTAACAAAACTAGTTTCGTCGAATTCTGAGATCGTTAGAAAAATGGCCAATTTCCAGTCGATTAAAATCAACTGAAACTGGTCAAACGCGTTTTCCTTTGCCACGCTCACATACTGATTCGGAAAATTATGAAATTTGGAATCTAGCAATAACTCAACATCACGGACCCAATAAAACTGGTTTCGTCGAAATCCGAGGTCATTTGCAAAATGTCCATTTTTAAGGGCCTGAATTCCATAGCGACTATTCAGAAATTTCAACTGGACATATCTCTTGATTCCCGCTACGAAATTTCGATTCGTCGGATTCGTTGGAAAGATATCATCAATTATATCCTATGATTTTTGGTTTCACTAAAATCCGGATTGTTTTGCACCCGGTATATTCAATTGAAGTTTGAAATCGAATTATCGAACTACCGCGCCATTTTCAATTCTATTTATAATTATATATAAATATTTATATTCTAACGACGACGTATATAATATATACGTTCTAATTCTATTCAAAATAAATTTCACGTCGATATTATTTAAAATAATTCATTTTAAATATTCAAAATTCGCTAAAATTGCCAAAATAAAAATTTCAAACTGGCTCGCATTTTACGGGTTGTTACATGCCCGCCTCCGAATCAGCTACTCGCGCACCACCAGCTAACCTGTCTCTAGTCTACTCGTGTGAGCACCCAGAGTAATAAGAGGAGACATAAAACTCTGGGTCAGACATAAAGCCTGGTATGAGCGATAAGCATCTAAAGTGAACAATAACAGGTAGACTAAAACATACCTGAACCTGGACCTGCAACCAAAGAGTTAGCACTACATACTGTACAACACTCCAAGGTATCATATCAAACAGTATAAAGATACGGAGGTGGGGGAGGTGTGCATGTCATAATGATGGCAAACAATCAAACATAGCATCCATCCTCACATCTCTCACTCAGTGCGTAAAGCATACGATATTCACCACTTCGATCACCCAACATACCTTGCTACGATCACTTTGCCCCGTGAAGTCATAAATGGCTTCACTGCACTGATAACGTAGCCACAAATCCTTTGCTATGTCCACTTTGCCCCATGGAGTCACAAGAACCCCACTGCACTGGCTCATAGCCTTACTAATCCTTACTATGTCCACTTGCCCCCATGGAGTTATTCACTCCATCTGCGCTGGCTCATAGTCTTACTACGCATCACCTTGCCCCTCAGGTCATAATGACCCTACTGCACTGATAACGTAGTCTTGCTACCATCACTTTGCCCCTCAGGTCATAATGTCCCTACTGCACTGATAAGTAGCCCATCATTCATTCTTAGGGGTGAATCGAAGTTATGAACGTCGACAACTCCTTAGCACACGTTCCGCAGCAAAGTCCAACCATGAAGTGAACTCATTGGTTCCCAACTGGTTCCGGGATCCTGAGCTCTAACTTCCATTTGGACTACCTTTGCATCTCGGGTTATTGGTCGTCACCAGATTTGGATCGGGTCGCACCTCCTACGTCGGATCGGGTCGTGGTCCTCCAGGTGATCAGGTCGCACTCCCCCGTCGTCTCGTGAATCCAGTCTCCACTTCTGGTCGGATCGTGAATACCCCATCCGGATCGGATCGCGCTCCTCCATCGTCTCGTTGTGCATCGGATCGTGGACGCTGCCTTCCTCTCTTCGGATCGTGATATAAAGCACGAGTGGATCGGATCGGATCGTATTATTCGTTCGCGATCCGGATCGGAGTACTTCAGTTTGGCACGGCGCTGCATCGATTCGCTTCGTGGGCCTTGCCCAAACGGTTCGGTTCGGAGGAGGTGACTCGACTCGTGGTGATGTCCCACGATCCCATAGGGCGATCCGATCGTCCCTCAACCCCCTATGCGATCCGAACCCCTGCACCTTGCCCAGCGAGCTGTTTACGCCCCTCGACGGCGTTTTCGACCATTCCAACTATTCTAGACAGCCACAAAGCATTTCATACAGTCATAGTAACATACATAATCAACCACAAACATCAAAACATCAATATGATAGGTAAAAAGGGATCAAACATACCCAAAATCCCAAACTTCCCCTTAAGCATATTTAGGTGAAACTAATGATAGGATTATCAAAACTTAACCAAATTAACTCAAATTTATATCAGGGGTCTAAAACTTCATTCCGAATTTTATAAACATTTTTCCAGAATTTTATCATGTTTAAATTCGCTAATTAACACTAATCAACCCTAATTAGCCATAATTAGTGCAAAACTAAGCAAATCACTCACCTTAGCCACAAAATAAACTAAGATCTGAAATAATCCTCTGATTTGATGCGAATTTCAATACCAACCAGCAGCTCCTTTGTTGATTTGGTGAAGATCCTCCTCGATTAGGGGTTGCTAAGCCAAATCCTTAACCTAAAGGTGATTTGGAGGTGATTTAAAGGTTGGAGGCCATTTTTAGGGTTCCTTGGTGATAAGTGGAGGCTAGAAAACTGAAATGGAATGATTCTCCATCTCATTTCAGCCCTCCCATAACCCTAATCCCGAAATGGGTTATGGGCCTACTCACTAATCACCCGATTTGGCCCGGTTAAGATGTTTTTCACCCTCCAAACCTTGTTTCAGCCATATCTCCCAAACGGTAAGTCCGTTTGGCTAATGTGACCACTCTACGGAAAGAGAAACCATCAAACGAATCAAATGGAAGTGGTTTCAGGTCAAAATTCCTTTCCAATCAAAAGTTATGGCCAAAACTGTACCAACTAGGGGCAAAATGGTCATTTAAAAATCGACAAAAATCATAAGCATGGGAAATGACTCTAATAGATGTTTCCCAAAGTTACATGACCATACGACTTCACATGGGAAAGAAATAAATATTCTACGATCCTATGATGTGTAGAATACGGGTCATTACATGTTGTTTGTCGTTTTTTAGGCCACGTCACTGGCTCTTAATTTTGTTTGTCTTTCACTGGTTGAGGGAGGGGTCAAGTGGGACCATAGCCACTGAAAATGCAGACCATAGCATCTGTGTATACAGATATTTGAAAATGCTCCCGACTGAGTTCTGTGTTTCTGATACAACACTGTTACGGAATTCGGTGCACATTAGATAATACGTGCGGATACATGCATACCGTTTGTGGATGGTGTATCGTAAAGGTTAAAGCATCAAGTACAATTGACGATATGTACGTGAAAAAGTCTAGATACATGCAAGTCTGCTCTGGGTGGTGTATCGTAGACTCTAGGGCATTACTCTGTGATCGAGTCTGATTCGATCGAAGGTGGCAGTCCGTCCACATACTACCCCTAATCGATCGGCTCCCTAACTCGCATGTATTTATTACTTGTGTCATTCAGCCCCGCTTATTTGTAGATACCTATGCTGGTCCCACCATGGGGTGTATCAATCCCTATGATGGCAACCGGACACAATTCAAGATGCACAGTGTATGACTACTGGTGCCTAGTGCCTGCTTTTTCCACTTCGGAGTACGTGCACATCCGTACTCCATCGAAACCTACACTAACGCACCACCGCCGCTATTTTGACCGCTTATAATCAGCCCAGTAATCATGCCCTACCCTGCCTAGTTCAGGGTACCGTGATACACCTATGTGGGTTACTGCTGAAATGGGTCCCCGTTACTAGGGTTTCCTAACCAACATGTTAAAACGGTTAAGTGTTCTCAATTTAACCAAACCCCACCCATTTGTTTAATTAACATGTTGTATTGGTTAAGTGTCGCCTATCCATATGTCACTTAACCTTCCCACTGATTCACACATGTTTATTTAACGGTTAAGTTTGTGGGCCTATATATACTAATATTACCCACCTACCCAAGATTTACTTAACCCTTTCACTTATCAAGTCCATATGTATTATTGGTTAAGCTTGCCTTAACCCTATCCACTTTGTTCATGTAATATTGGTTAAGTTGTCTTCGTACCCATGTTAACTTAACCCCACCCACCTAACTCGTTTAGGTATCATATTCAGCATTAATTAGTTATTAATGCACAGACTTCCACCACAAGCCAGGCTTAACCTCCTGTCTAAGCATCTAATTTATGCCTTTGACCTCTCACATTAGACTGTCGTTTGCGATTGCTGGATATGCCAGGCAGTTCCGGGCAGTCTTATACCGCAAACCAAATCTAACCTCGTGTCTTAGGCATTTATCTTTTAGCCAATTTACATATTTACTGTCCAAGTCTAGATTTACAAATTATCCATAAGTGTGGTCAATTCAAGTTATGCCACATTTACTTGTTATGCCCAAAATTACTTAATTAAGTTATACCCAATTCCCCGTGTTTCAATCGCACGTACAACAAGGTCCAAAAATAAAACAGAGAGGGATAGAGGAGAAACACAAGAATTGACATAAGGAACAAAATAGGCATGTAAAGGTGTACCCAACTCAAGAATCACGTTTCCAATAGACATGTTGTTTATTAATAATAAGTATGGCTAAACTGAGCAAGTTACATCATAAGCATAAAGATTCGATAGAATTGAACATAAAAGAATCACCAATTTGGTGTACAACATGATAGGTACCATTTATCAATCACAACAGCCTCATAGGCATAGGTAATTCAGATTTAACAAAAGGATAAGCATGAATCAGAATTGATTATCTTACAATTAGGCATAATTCTAGATTCGATTCATTACAAGTCATGATTCCTATTACATGTTCCAAATCTGAGAAATAACTGAACTTACCAAATTATCACAAGTTTACACCCAAACTCATTTATGTCAAGTCTCATATTTGCTTATTATATACAATTTTTCCCAAACCATAGCCATCATCAATTTATACCTTTTTACAAATCATATGTTATTCAACATTTCCCAAACTTTTTCGTTATCATTCAAGCGTTATACGTGCGCGAATTTCGCATAATATGTTAGCCTCGATGTTAGCCTAAATCATAAAAAGAAAAAGGAAAAAGGAAGAGGGAAGAGAATCATGGTATCAAAATAGGCATAAATATACGTGCACAAACAGGCATGAACTAATAGAATAAATCAGAAAAGCATAAACTATGAACCAAAAAAGATGACAACTTGCAAATTTGATAAGATAGGCATAATCATATGATCACAATTTACATTTTATCATAATTACTTTAGTTTAATTATCTTGTGAAAGCTACATGAACTCACAGAGATTAAGAAAGAGGAGAAGATCTGGAATCTGATTTCTGAAGTTGATAAGCTAATCCGTTGATGTAGACTTTGATCTTTCTCTTTTATCTTGAATTTGATTATTTAAGGTGGAGGCAAGGTTAGCTTAGAGATGGACAGCATGACGGCTTCATAGAATAGGGTTATGAGGTTTAGGGTTTAGGTTTGATGTGATTATATATAAGTATAGAATTAATATGAGCTTTTAGATCAACCTAGGATCCATCCAAACCATCTATTCGAAGAAAATGCGTTATCAGGCCAATCAGAAGTCGCCACGTAGCCCTACGACTCAGAAAATCGTCACGTCCAGAACAGTCAGCAGGGTTCGACCCCTACGGGGGGGTCGACACCTATCCCTATAGAGGAGTCGACACCAGTGTCGACACCCCTTAACGGGGGTCGACACCCTCTGGCGGGAATTTTCCCGCCCACTTCTTTTTGCTGGTTTGAATTCGAATTTAGATTTATTAATTATTTACTTAATTCTGATATAAACTTGAAATCTTCTAAGCTCCGTAACTTCTTCATACGGAGCCCGATTTGTGCAAACTCGGACTCTATCTCAAGCAGAATTCTGAGATGATCGCAATGGCGAAACCATTTCCCTTAATTCTTCTTCTAAAAGTTAAGTGTTCTTAAATTTGTTAATTTTAATATTTAAAATTACGGGGTGTTACATTCTCCCCTCCTTAAAGGATTTCGTTCCCAAAATCTACAAGTTAAGAAGAATGTATATCCTACCATCCAACATCCATCTACTCAACCATTCAATCACAGGCATCCATCGTCCTTAAGAAGATTTCTAATGCTTTCATGATCATATGCATAGTGTGTGTATATGTCCTTATCTAATGCAAAATCAGGCGGTCTACTGATTCAGTTGACCTCCTTAATGCAAATCATGATAGTGCCATGCGTCCACTATGTATGCAAAAGAACCCTATTGATACATATCATTTCTACATGAGTGCACAACTATTCATTCAAATGCAACATCCATATGATGAAACATTCAATGTACATCCATTTAATTAAATATGCACACATATTCATATGCAATATGAAAGTGATTGAGCCGAACTGGTGCCTAATGTGTGTGTAAATGCATCCACGAGCAACCACTAGCAAACACTTGCATCCACTTGCATCCACCAAACATAACATGTCTCAAACACATGTTTACGACCATAGGATTCTCCTATCTAAAGGTCGAGGATGTAAACGAGAGGACATGCTAAACGATAGAACAAGTATAAACAAATCGGTAGAAAAGGGAGAAGTTAAGAACATATCCTCACAAAAGGAAAGGGTACGATGCACGTATCATGTCTTCCGTCTCCCAAGTCGCATCTCCTTGATCATCTCCCCATTGAATTTTAACCGACTTGACCTCTCTGTGCGTAACTTCTTGATCTTCGATCCAAGGATGCATGTAGGAGCTCGTCTAATCGTGGCATCTCGCTCCACTTCCACTTCTCTAAGCATGCTCAGCTCCACTATTTCCATGGTATCATGTAAATACTTCCGCAAATACGACATGTGAAACACGTCATAAACACTACTAAGCTTCTCCGGCAACTTCACTCTGTACGCCACTTGCCCAATCTTTTCTGCAGTGGGAAAGGGTCCTACAGACCTTGTTGCTAATTTCCCTACAGCTCCAAAGCAAACTACGTTCCTCAATGGAGACACTTTGACAAAAACCATGTCCCCAACATCAAACCCAAGATCGGTCCGTCTCTTGTTAGCATTTGACTTTTGTCGGTCATGTGCTGTCTTCATTCATCTTCGAATCAAGTCCATCATTTCCGAAGTTTCTCTCTAATCAGATTGGGTCCAAGCAAAATCTTATCCGTAGACTCCCACCAACAAGTTGGTGATCGACACGGTCTTCCATAAAAACCCTAATACTAGCTTAATAACTGTTGTTATAAGCGAACTCCACAAATGGAAGGTGCTCTTCTCATGTCCCTCCAAAACCTAGGATATATAACCTCAAAATGATCTTCAAGGATTCTATTCACCCTTTCTGTCCGTCCGTCCATCTGTGGACGATACGCGATGGTCAAACATAACTATGTACCTACCGCCTTTTGCATGTCGCATTTTCCTTTTTCATCGAAAACTGCTCCAAGCCTTGTCCCTTAAGCACTGGTATATATTGTGAACGGTTTGCTCTCATCTAGCAAAGTCAAAACTGGGGCTGATATCTTCGAAAAGTTCTTAACAAGCTTCCTATAGTAGCCCGCCAACCTTAGAAAACTTCTTACTTCCGTTGCTTTTTTAGGAACCTTCCAATCTTGTATTGCCACCACCTTCGCAGGTCCACTGCTATCCCTTCCTTAGAGACCACATGTCCTAAGAACCTCACTTCTTTCCTCCAAAAATGACATTTGGAGAATTTAGCTTTGAGTTGATGTGCTCATAGGGTCTCTAAGACTTCCCTATCTGTAGGGCATGCTCTTCCTCGCTTCCAGAGAAAATCAAAATACCATCTATAAAGACTACCACAAACTTGTTTAGAAACTCCCTAAACACCCTACTCATCAAGTCTACGAAATATGCTGGTGCATTTGTTAAACGAAAAAGGCATGACGAGCCACTCGAAGAAACCGTCGGGAGTCCTAAATGCAGTCTTATCTATGCTATCCTCAGCCACCCTTAGCTGATGAAATCCTATAGCTAAATCCAACTGCGAGAAAACCGAAGCGCCAACCAACTGATCGAACAAGTCATCTATCCTCGGCAATGGGTGTCTGTTCTTCTTCGTGAGCTTTTTCAGCTCCCTATAGTCCACGCACAATCTAAGCGAACCATCAGCCTTCGTAGCAAAAACAACTGGAGCACTCCATTCCGAAATACTTCTTGTTATGAACCCTTCCTTAAGTAGCTCCCCTACTTGCTTACTGAGTTCCCTCATCTCTCTCCGAGCCATGTGGCGCACTGGTAATGCAACTGGCTTTGCATTATCTACTAAGTATATATGGAGGTCTATCTCGCGCCTTGGGGTTAAACCCCGAACCTTATCAAAGACATCACCATACTCACAGACTACTCGAACAGATTCCAAATCGTTGATGGATGTGTCAAGTGATTCTAGGTCGCTAAGCGTCACCGGATCTCTAGGGTCACAAGAAATATCAAGGGTCTTTCCATAACGAGTTAACGGTCTAACTACCTTTTTCTCATAGTCTAGGATGGCAACATGCCAGGCTAGCCAATCCATCCCTAGAATCAAGCTATAGCCCGTGAAACCAGGAACGAAGGCATTGCATTCAAACCCAACGCCCAAGATAGACATTCTCAAATCCTGACAAACCATAGATAAATGAGCCAAACCACCAATACGATTTGAGACTACAATGGGATCCATAACTAGACTTGTATTTAGTTGCAGTGTTTCAACTAACAAAGCAGATATGAACGAATGTGAAGTGCTAGAATCAAACAAAGTTCGAATAGGATGGTCAAAAAGGAAAAATCAAACTTTCAACAAAAATGTTTTTATCTCTCTCCTGTCCTGGTGCCATGAGAGCATGAAGCTGTCCTTCGGAAGTAGGTCCTGACCTCTGCCCTTGCCCTTGTCCTTGCCTCCTTGGGCAGTCTTTAATCAGATGTCCTGCCTCATCGCAATGAAAACAACCAGGCTTCTTCTTCTTCCTACAGTCCTTAATTACATGGCCCTTTATACCACAATAAAGACGCCTTCTTTTGTCACGAGTTTAATTATTCTTTCCACTTTCTCCTTTACCTTCTTTGTGGATTAAAGCCATATCAACAAATTCCTCATCCTTGGGTTGTGCTCCTTAGCCTAAACTCCCTCATCGACCAAGAAGCTAGCTGAACCTTCCTTCCATTGTTTATCTCAAAGATACCAAACGAGTCCTCCACTTCCTTGAGCCAAGTCTAGCTTCGACAAGCATCTCAATCCTATGAAACGGTTTTCCGCCCATCGCACGTAAGTCCTTACATATCTTAGAAAAAGCATCTACACGCGGGGAAAGAGATTCAAGAAGGAAAAAGGAAGAGATTCGAAACAAAGAATCGAAAGAAAGATATATGGCTTTTTGGAGATTATGTTTTTCATAATAAACCTTTCTCTTGAAAACTCCTTCTTTAAAACATGTCTTTTTTGAAAATACTTTTTTATAAAAATGCTTTTGAAAATGGTTTTCAAAATCTTTTATCTGTTCTGGTAACCTTCAGCTCTGATACCAATTGTAACACCCCACGTCCGTTAATGTCACTCACAAAAGGAATGCATTAAGTTTCGTGGAGCGTTATAAGTAAACAGATTGGAATATTACAAGATGGATAAAGTAGTACTTGAAAAATTTATAACTTTATTGCAGCGGAAACAGAAATAGGTTTGGTCACACCTTCAAAACAACAAAACCAAGTACATAATATCAGTCTTGTACAAAAGCCTTCAGAGTACATAATTTTAAAGCCATAACCCCCAACAGAAAATGCCATAAGCAGAATCAAAGCCAAGTAATACATCTTTCAACTTCAAGCTGGAAGACAGAGACATCTAAACTAAGCTTGAGTATTTCCTCCCTGGGAACCTTAGTGGGGGAACGAAGAAAAGAGGCGAAACAAACTAGGTCATACATTAGTCTGGTGAGTCCAGTAAGTTTAACAATATAATAGTTAAAGTAGCTGGATAAGATTATAAACTAGGAAGTAAGAAATGACTGTACATAAGCATGCATGACAAGGTAGGAAAGATGAATAAGATAAACGTTGATTGCACTTCTAATCACTATAGGGTAATTACTACACTGCACCAATGCTAAATATATCGCACCGTTACTAGTTTCGCACTGAAAGTTGATCCCAACCCCTCAATTGGTAGCCCTCAGGTGTAACATCTAGTAAGAGGTATTTACCTCATACAATCCTTGACAGCCTACTTGCACATAATAGATACTAGATGTCCACATACTACCCCTAATCGATCGGCTCCCTAACTCGCATGTATTTATTACTTGTGTCATTCAGCCCCGCTTATTTGTAGATACCTATGCTGGTCCCACCATGGGGTGTATCAATCCCTATGATGGCAACCGGACATAATTCAAGATGCACAGTGTATGACTACTAGTGCCCAGTGCCTGCTTTTTCCACTTCGGAGTACGTGCACATCCGTACTCCATCGAAACCTACACTAACGCACCACCGCCGCTATTTTGACCGCTTATAATCAGCCCAGTAATCATGTCCTACCCTGCCTAGTTCAGGGTACCGTGATACATCTATATGGGTTACTGCTGAAATGGGTCCCCGTTACTAGGGTTTCCTAACCAACATGTTATAACGGTTAAGTGTTCTCAATTTAACCAAACCCCACCCATTTGTTTAATTAACATGTTGTATTGGTTAAGTGTCGCCTATCCATATGTCACTTAACCTTCCTACTGATTCACGCATGTTTATTTAATAGTTAAGTTTGTGGGCCTATATACACTAATATTACCCACCTAACCAAGATTTACTTAACCCTTCACTTATCAAGTCATATGTATTATTGGTTAAGCTTGCCTTAACCCTATCCACTTTGTTCATGTAATATTGGTTAAGTTGTCTTCTTACCCATGTTAACTTAACCCCACCCACCTAACTCGTTTAGGTATCACATTCAGCATTAATTATTTATTAATGCACAGACCTCTCGCATTAAGTCGATCACTTGTGGCCGCTGGATATGCCGGGCGGTTACGAGCAGACTTCCACCACAAGCCAAACTTAACCTCGTGTCTAAGCCTCTAATTTATGCCTTTGACCCTTCACATTAGACTGTCGTTTGCGGTTGCTGGATATGTCGGGCAGTTCCGGGCAGTCTTATACTGCAAACCAAGTCTAACCTCGTGTCTTAGGCATTCATATTTTATCCAATTTACATATTTACTGTCCAAGTCTAGATTTATATGTAAATTATCCATAAGTGTGGTCAATTCAAGTTATGCCACATTTACTTGTTGTGACCAAAAATACTTAATTAAGTTATACCCAATTCCCCGGCGTTTCAGTAGCACGTACAACAAGGTCTAAAAATAAAACGGAGAGGGATAGAGGAGAAACACAAGAATTGACATAAGGAACAAAATAGGCATGTAAAGGTGTATCCAACTCAAGAATCATGTTTCCAATAGACATGTTGTATATTAACAATAAGTATGGCTAAACTGAGCAAGTTACATCGTAGGCATAAAGATTCGATAGAATTGAACATAAAAAATCACCAATTTGGTGTACAACATAATAGGTACCATTGTATTAATCACAACAGTCTCATAGGCATAAGTAATTCAGATTTGACAAGAGGATAAGCATGAATCAGAATTGATTATCTTACAATTGGGCATAGGATTCAATTCATTACAAGTCATGATTCTGATTCCTATTACATGTTACAAATCTGAGAAATAGCTGAACTTACCAAATTATCACAAGTATACACCCAAACCCATTTACGTCAAGTCTCATGTTTGCTTATTATATACAATTTTCCCCAAACCATAGCCATCATCAATTTATTCCTTTTTACAAATCACATGTTATTCAACATTTCCCAAACTTTTTCCCTATCATTTAAGCGTTATACGTGCGCGAATTACGCATAATATGTTAGACTTGAAGTTAGCCTAACTCATAAAAAGAAAAAAGGAAGAGGGAAGAGAATCATGGTATCAAAATTGGCATAAATATACGAGCACGAACAGGCATGAACTGATAGAATTGATCAGAAAAGCATAGGCTATGAACCAATAAAGATGACAACTTGCAAATTTGATAAGATAGGCATGATCATATGATCACAATTTACAACTTATCATAATTACTTTAGTTTAATTATCTTGCGAAAGCTACATCAACTCATAGGGATTAAGAAAGAAGAGAAGATCTGGAAACTGATTTCTGAAGTTGATAAGCTAATCCATTAATGTTGGCTTTGATCTTTCTTATTATCTTGAATTTGATTAGTTAAGGTGGAGGCGAGGTTAGCTTAGAGATGGACAACATGATGGCTTCATAGAATAGGGTTATGAGATTTAGGGTTTAGGTTTGATGTGATTATATAGAACTATAGAATTAATATGAGCCTTTAGATCAACCTAGGATCCATCCAAACCATCTAGTCCAAGAAAATGCGTCATCAGGCCAATCAAAAGTCGTCACGTAGCCCTACGACTCAGAAATTTGTCACTGTCCAGAACAGTCAGCAGGGGTCAACCCCTATAGGAGGGGTCGACACCTATGTCGGCACCCCTATAGGGGGGTCGACACCAGTGTCGACACCCCTTAAGGGGGGTCGACACCCTCTGGCGGGAATTTTCCCGCCCACTTCTTTTCGCTGGTTTGAATTCGAATTTAGATATAAACTTGAAATCTTCTAAGCTGCATAACTTCTTCACACGGAGCTCGATTTACGCAAACTCGGACTCTATCTCAAGCAGAATTCCGAGACGAACACAATGGCGTAACCCATTTCCCTTAATTCTTCTTCAAAAAATTAAGTGTTCTTAAATTTGTTAATTTTAATATTTAAAATTACAGGGTGTTACAAATCCAGTCACCAGAACTTGTGTTCTGACCCCCTCCTCATAACATACTCGCAAGTTAGATTTGTAGCAGAGATATGATAGCTTTGGATACTGGTTAGGCAGTATTAATATCTGGGTAAGGCTATATTTCGTTTATATTATATTTTATTCCATTCAACTGTGAGATGTTTCATGAGCTCTGATAGGTTTATTATCTCTGTCTTTTTTGCAGGATACTAGACAAACCAACACGGGTTTCGATAGATTAGAATTTTGAAAAAAAATCGATGTGTTGGAATTCAGGTTGTTACATGTGGATTCAGAGCATAGGTTTAGGATTCTTGTATAGATAGTGAGTGAACGTATTTGTATTTTTAAAATATAAATATTATATATATACACCTAGATCTATAAAGGAACCCACTAAATAGAAAGAGCATAATATGGTGAGAATTGGGATATCTATTTGTAGACTAAAGGAACGAATATGGAAATCTGAGATGCTTAGATAGTTTGGGTGTAAAGTGTACAATATGCTTTGTATTAGATAAAGATGGATCCCATATGTTAGTATTTCAGATTTGTGGGATTTAGCGGTAAAACCTTATAAACTAGAAAAAGTTGAAAGAGAAAAATGGATTAGGAATATATATAGTTGAGAGAACTGACATTGTAGGAGTGTCTAGGAAAGCCAAGGTAAATTGGAAACCCACTTTGAGTCCAACCCCATTGTTAACTTTTAAGAACTTGAAATCGTAAAAGCTCTTGGAATATGGTTTATGGTATTTTCAAGTTTTGATCCTAAAAGTGTTTATGATGTTTAAAATATGTAAAGAACATATTTGAAAAAGTACATACTGAGTTTAGATGTAAAATGGGGTATATTTTGGAAATAGTGATTTCTTGTGAAATTTTTATCTAAAATGAATTCTCTCAGAAAAAGGTGCACATTACAGAGCATGTATAGCTCGCTAGTTTTCAAGTTATATGGTATGAAAAAAATGGGTTGCACTTTGTTATAAGCTAAAATTTTAAATAAAGTTTTGATGCTTTTAACTTTTGGAAGAAAAGTGAAATGAAAAGGCCAAACCTTATGGAGTAGGTAAGGACTAGTGCCTAGGGAAGCTGGGAAAAGTTTTGAGGCTATGAAGTAGATAACGAGAATTATCTTAGAATAATGGTAAGTTCCCATAGAATGCGTAAGCATTGAAAAGCTAAGGGTACTGCTTGGAAATGACTGTTGGTACACAACCAGGACTAGTTGTGACTAGTAGATAGAGAAGGGAAAGTAAGTATTTAAATCATGTTGCTAATTTTCCTGTTAGGGGTAAAACCTGTTATAACATTTTTGTTGGGATTGTTCTGTTATTTTGCTCCTATTGGGTAGTTAGGGTAACACATAAACCTGTCATTGATCCCATGGCTTGAACTTTTTTATCTGAGGAGGATGTGAAGCTTTCCATTTTCCACCTTTTTGTAACATAAGAAATTGAATTTAGAAAAATATATTTTTTTGAAATTCGAAAAATAAAGTTGCTTGGTAGGGTTTTGGATGCTAAAATTGGATTAACTACGCTTTTGCTCGGTAAGAGTGTAGGAAAAATTTGGAATAAAAGTACTTTGGTTTTCAAATATTGCATTCATATAGAAATTGCCAATATATTTACGATATATGCATCATGTTTTCAAAGAGATTTTCAAGAAAAAAATTCATTCCTATAGGTGGTACCCCTTACGCATTCATTTCATTCATGGATTATTATGTTGAATTACACTTTGCACTAGTACACAAATTGCTGCAAAAATTGGATGCACACATGATGGTTGTGAATTATGCGAGGAATTACTTGACTTTACCCTTACAAAATTTCGGGGAAGAAATTCCCTAAGGGTGGGAGAATGTAACACCCTGCATTTTAAATTAAATAATAAAAAAATTGAAGAGCTTTCACAATTTGGTCATGAGATTAGCGTTATTGCGTCCGTGGCCACTTTCTGGTCAATTTAGACCTATGGATTGCAGAAAATCGGTTTAAGATGAAAGAGGTACCTTTAAATGTAATATTGTAACGAACATGAAAAGAAGGTAAAAGAAAACGAACAATGACCACCACTGTTTTTAGTATTGTTAACAAAAGCCATGTATCTAGTTGTTAAGAGCATGTGACTTTCAAGAGAGTGGCGCGAGTTCGATTCCCATCGGCGCCATTTTTTTTAAGGGAACGACTTAAATAATACATGTTCTAAGAAAAAATGGGTATATATGCACATATAAGAAAAATTATACATTAAGGAAGAACAAAAATATATGTATGCATGGATATGTAAGTATATGCATATATATATATATATATATATATATATATATATATATATATATATATATATATATACGAAGTATATAAAAAAAATCTCATGTTTTTCACATAAAAATGGCGGATAAACGAGATCTCGTCCCGCCAAGATCTATTTCCAATTCAGATCTGAATCGTGATTCTGTTCATGCTAAATCTGATGATAATTTAGCTGATACATCAGCTACAGATAATCAAGGAGTAGATCTGAAGGTTCTGAAATATGTTAAACCATCTGCAAATCGAGTTATTATTTTGGAGGAGGTCTACAATGAATCGAAGGAAGTTTGGCATCACACAGTAGCTCTACATCCAATTGAATTTCGATTATCTGTCGTTAAGCTGATGGATTACATCCGAAAAGTCTGGAGACCGAAAGGTAATTTCATAGTACATATTGTGGATGGATTTCACTTCACAGTTCAGTTTGAGGATGAGTTGGATTTCTTCTCAGTTATTCAACCTTCTACTTACTCTTATTTTGGTAATTTGTTGTTGATTAATGAATGGCATCCTGGATATGAGTTTGACAAGTTTACATTTGATAAGGTCCATATCTGGATCAAGCTTTTTTAATGTTGATATGGAACTCTGGTCTACAAATGCTTTGTCATCGATTGCTAGTTATATAGTAGAACCCAAACATATTGATATTCCAATAATTACATATCCGATTTGACCGATGGACGAATATGCAAGCATACGTTTCATGCTTGTTTGAGTAATAGCAATGAGATTCCCCAATATCATGCTAAGAATAGCTAGGATTTCCAAAAGAAGATGCCATTCATTTGATGAGAAATAAAAAGGAATATCGAAAATTCGCGTGACTGAAGCTAAAGCAGCTACTTTCGAAGTAACAGAAAGAACTCTGTTTAAGAGAATTACAAGATTTGTTAGAGTACTAGTGTCGATTGGTTTTGATGATGAGTTGCATGATAATATTCCTGTTCAGTTTCATAACGGAACAGAGAAGCTAATTAGAGTTGAATATGAATTCATACCTCCTAGATGTGGAATTTGCAAAGTTTTTGGGCATGACACTTTGATTCATGAGCTAGATAAAGCTCCATCCTGGATTCAGAAAGTAAATGTGGAATCAAATGTAGGAATGAAGGAAGTAGAGCTGCAGAAAGGAAATGGTCAAAATGAAGCTTCTACGTCTAATTCACAGAATATGGATGGGGATTTGAATTTCTTAGATAAAGATTTGCCTAACAATATAATCCCAGATGATATAAGTCATATTGCTGAAAATTTTAATGAGGAAGTTACTGAAGAGGAGGCACCAGATGTTTCACAAAATGTTGATAAGAATGGTGAATACATGAATCATTTGAAAGGCAAGGCCAGTACTGGATCAACTTTTATTCCTCGTGCTAAAAGGCTAACCAGGAGTTCTGCTCCTATCAAATGACAATCATGTGTTGGAACGTCAGGGGAATGAACTCTCCATTTCGTATGCGAGAAATTTATCTCTTCTGACGAAATTTAGGCCAACCTTGGTTGGTCCGGTAGAAAGTAAAATTAGTAACGATAGACTGAATTTTTTAAAAAGATATTTGCCTCATAATTGGGATTATATGCCACAGCAAGTAGAAGCTTTCACTGGAAGAATTGTCTTGGTTTGGAATTCTAAAATCTGGTCTCTGAAAATATTTTCTTCATCTAAACAGCATGTTACTGTTGAAGTTAATAATGCAGGAGGTATGTGTATGTTCTTAACAGTAGTTTATGCAAGTAATAACTATCATGAAAGGCAGGTGTTATGGAAAAATATTGTATATGAAGCAGGAGTTTTGTGTGGAGATTGGGTTCTCAGAGGAGATTTTAATAATGCTACTTCATCACTAGACAAAAGAGGAGGATTACCTATTCCATTTCAGCAGCTTCGTGCTTTTAATAACTGCTTGTCTCAAGCTGGTTTAATTGAAGTGAAACCAGTGGGTTTCAACTTTAGTTGGAGAAGAAGGGGTGTAGCCAATCATATTGACAAGATTTTTGTAAATTATTCATGCATGCAGAAATACAATGATATGAAAGCCTTGTCCTTAAATAAAATGTCAAGTGACCACGATCCTCTTTTACTGGATCTCATTACAACTGTTAAGTCTAAGGGCACTCCATTTAGATACAGTAATGATTGGAGCTTCAAAATAGGTTAGCTCGAATGTATACAAAGGGGATTAATGGAGCATGTTGAGGGGTTTCATAGCTATAAATTTATACAGAAGCTTAGAGCACGCAAAATGGAATTGAGATTATGGAATAAAGACAGAGGTAAAGATGATGCACTGTTGAAACAAGCAGAAGAGAAATTTAGTTATCTTGAAGCTGCTGTGGACATGGAACCAGAAAATGTGGAATTGTATGAAGAAATGCTAGAGGCTAAACATCAATACATGATCCAAAAGCAAGTTAAATTTTGGAACTTCAAGCAAAGAGCAAAAGTTTCCTGGCTGCAAGAGGGAGATACAAATTCTAAAAATTTTCATTCTAAAATGTCTAATAGGAAACATTGTAATAATTTGAAAGCACTAATCAATTCTGTAGGGGAATTATTGTACAAGAAGGAGGAAATTTCCAAGGCAGCTATTGAGTATTTCAATGACTTATTTAATGGTGATAACAGAGATGAATTTCCTTTCTTTCAATCGGAGTTTATCATCAATCAGCAAGGACAATTGGATCTACTCAAGCCCATCTCTATGGATGAAGTGAAGAAAGCTGTTTTTTCTACTCATGATGATAGCAGTCCTGGTCCTGATGGCTTTAATGCAAAATTTTATAAGATTCACTAGGAATTGCTTAAGCAAGACTTAACAGCAGCTGTTCAGGACATGTTCGACTCAGCTATTATACCTAAAGGTTGTAATCATACTCTAATTACTTTTATTCCTAAATTTGATAGACCAGTAGAGATTGCTCAATTCTATCCTATTGCATGTTGCAACTTATTTTACAAAGTCTTCAGTAAAATTTTGTGCAATAGAATAAAATGGCTACTCCCTCATTTAATATCTCAATTCCAGTGTGCTTTTATTCCAAAAAGAAATATTGGTGATAATATTCTTCTAGCCCATGAGTTGATAAGAGACTTTAAAAAACCTGAGGTTAATAAATTTTGTGTGAAAGTGGATTTATAGAAGGCTTATGACAGAATTAACCGAAGATTTATATGTCATATTATGAAATTGATAGGTTTTCCAATTCACTTTATCAATATCATTTATGCTTGCATCTCTACTCCCACATATTCGATTATGATTCAAGGAGTACCTACATGTTTTATAGAGTCTAATAGGGGTTTAAGACAAGGTGATCCCCTCTCACCTTATCTATTTACGTTGGCAATAGAATACTTTTCTTTTTGCATGAAAGAAATGGTGTTGTTAAAGCTGTTTACCCCTGTTCAGAAATTTGATCCCATAGTTTCACATCTGATTTATGCGGATGACTTAATGGTTTTTGGGAAGTGTTCAATTGAAGGTGCTAAGGCTCTCAAGGATGTATTTGATAAATTGGAATTTTACAGTGGTCTATCTGTCAACCTTTTGAAAACAAAGATATACTTTAGTGTTTTTGCCTTTCACACACAGGAAATGATGGATATTCTTGGTTATTATGTTGGTTCTTTGCCAGTAAAATATTTAGGGGTTCCATTATCTTCTAACTATATTCATTATCAAGACTGTCAAGAATTGCTGCATAGAATTCAACAGAAATTACAATCATGGGATTCAAAGTTTTTAAGCTTTGCAGGTAGAGCTGAGATGATCCATTCAGTTATTATTCCTACAGTTCTTTATTGGATGATGGTATATCAGCTTCCTGAGTTCACTTTGGAAAAATTAAATATACTTTGTGCAGATTTTTTTTGGGTAATTCGAAACATAAGATGAAATGGGAGATGTTATGTATGCCTAAAGAGGAAGGAGGTGTAGGGCTAAAATCTTTTAAAGATTTGAAGAAGGCAGTTTGTTTGAAGCTTATGTGGAAATTTCTTACTGATCAATCTTTATAGAGTAAGTGGATGCAAGCAAAATATTCTTGTAATAAACAGTTTTGGAGTATGCATGAAGACAATAATGCTTCCTGTACATGGAAAGCTTTTCTGAGGTTAAGGACTTCTGGTGAGAAATATTTCAAGAGAATGATTGTGAATGGATCATCCACTTCTTTGTGGTTTGATCCATGGATAAATGGTAGATGTCTAGTGGATATACTTGGATCATCTGGATTTCAGGCGCTGGGTCATCAAAATGAAAAGGTTGATATGATTATAAGTGAAGGGAGAATCTGCAGACAACTTCATTCAGCTACAAGAGAGTACAAATGGTTGAAACTATTGAATTGAATGATAATAGGTTGAAAGATTATTATGCATGGAATGATGGGGGAGAATTTTCATTGAATAAAGCATGGGATAAAGTAAGGAACAGAGCTTCAATAATGCAATGGAGTATAACTGTGTGGCATAACAAAAACTCAAAGAAAATGTCATTCATTTCTTTGCTGGCTATAAAGAGAAGATTGAATACAAAAGACAGATTATTTAGACATGGGGTGATTGCAGAAAATCTTTGTGTCTTGTGTAACTCGATGGAGGAGAGTATAGATCACTTATATTTTGAATGTTCTTATTGAAAATTCATTTGGTCTCATTTAAAGAGGAAACTTGGCTTAAATCCAAATAGTATTGGTGCTGTTGAAGATGAAGCAAATCAGATTTCAGAAGTTTTCAAGTCGAAGGATCAGTTAAAGGATATTGCATGCGCAGCATTTACAAATGTAGTGTATCACCTTTGGTATGAAAGAAATTCCAGGCAGTTTAACAGTAAAGCTATTGAGAAGGAAACAAAACTTATTTTGATAGAGAAAGAAATCATATTTTTAGTGAATGGTAATGGTAGTAAATCAGTGAAGTCCTCTGTTAATGAAGAGTTTTTAAGGAGGTGGGGTGTTGATTTGATTGATATAGGTTGATCTTTATATAGTGAGTGGTGTAGTGAAGGTTATAGTTAGCAATTGTTTTACATGTTTTCTGTGTTGGTATGAGGAAAGATTTACTATACTTTGTAAATGTTGTTGTCTATGAGTAAAATGGAACCCATTTTCAAAAAAAAATTATATGAAGTATATTTCAGTGCATGTGCGAGAATTATTGGTGAAATATTGGAGATTCTTGGATTTCAGTCAGTCCAATTTCCTGTTAAGTATCTTGGTGTCCAAATCTTTCCAAATTATACACATTATCATGATTGTCAAAGCCTTCTTCATAGAGTGTAGAGAAAACTACAGTCATGGGATGCTAAATTCCTCAGTTTTACGGGTAGAGCTGAGCTCATCTTGTTTGTGATTACTCCCACTATCTTATACTGGTTATTTGTATACCAATTGCTTGAGCATGTACTTGACAAGCTTAATAGTATGTGTGCAGATTTTTTTTGGGTGGATCACCTCATAAGATTAGTTAGAGGAATTTGCGCTTACCTAAAGTTGAAGGAGGAATTAGGCAGAAATTATTTTCTGATTTGAAAAAAGCTGCATGTATTAAGCTTATGTGGAGGTTTTTAACTTCATCTTCTATTGGAGTAAATTGATGGATTCGAAGTATTGCATTGGAAAGAAATTCTGGAGTATGGATATTGACAATAATGCATCAAGTACATGGAAGGAAATTTTGAGGTTGAGAACTTCTGGTAAGTAAATGTTAAACAAAGTGATACAGTCAGGTACTTCAACATCTCTTTGGTTCAACCCTCGGATCAATTCTAAATGCTTGGTAGATTTGATTGGTTTTTCTAGAATTGATGCTTTGGGAAATGATGATGAACCTGTATCTTGTATTGTTGAAGATGATAGGATAAATGGAATCAAGCATCCAACAACTCGAGAGATTCAACAACATATTAATGATGTGCATATCAATGTTTCAGCACAGGAAGATTATATGAGTGGAGTAAAGGGGGTACATTTACTTTTAAAAAGGCATGGGAGAAGGTCAGAAGAAGAAATACAGGTAACTTTTATCAAAAAATTATATGGCATGCTAAAAATTCAAAGAGAATGTCTTTTGTCACTTTTTTGACATTCAATAACAGGTTATATACGAAAGATAGAATGGTTAGATTTGGGATGATTGATGAAAATGTTTGTTGTTTATGTGGAGAATGTGAGGAATCGGTTCATCATTTATTTTTTGAGTGTGCTTATTCGGGTTATATATGGGAGAATATTGCTTTCAAGCTTGGTTGTAACACCCCACATCCGTTAGTGTCACTCACCAAGGGAATGCACTAAGTTCTGTGAAGCATTATAGGAAAAAGATGCAGATAAACTACAAGACAGACAAAATTAAAACAACGGAAAATAAAACTTTACTTTATTGATAAAATAGTTTGTACAACAATTGTTTTCCAATACCAGAGTATATGTCTAACAAAATAAAGAAGCATAAAATAACATTTATATTCCCCAATAGAGCATGAGCCAGCCATAGCAGTGGAAAAGAGAATCCAAACAAAACTTTGACTAATCTTCAAGCTT
The DNA here is from genome assembly GCA_030737875.1 of Allium sativum. Taxonomy (NCBI): domain Eukaryota; kingdom Viridiplantae; phylum Streptophyta; class Magnoliopsida; order Asparagales; family Amaryllidaceae; genus Allium; species Allium sativum. The sequence goes on from CM060911.1 coordinate 231,725,377, forward strand.
GGAAAGAAAACTGAGCTAAGTAGTAATATTCCCTCCCTGCGAACGGGGGGGGGGGGGGGGGAAGACAAGAAAGCGAAAGAAAACAGAGTCAGACATAAAGTCTGGTAAGTTCAGTAACTTTCAGCATATGAACAGGTAAAAAGCAACATGGCATGAATTAACTGAATACAAGACAATACCATGATGATAGGGTTAACAAGATAATGCAAGCTATGCTAAGGCAAGATAAAACTGAATGTACTGATAAACTGGATCTACCGACAAGCTGAATATACTGACAAACATAATATGCTTCCATACTTTCTCTGCTTCGCGATTACCCTGTTATTCTGGTTTCTATATCTCTGCACCACCTAACTAGTGTCCAACTAGTAATCTGTATAAACTGATAAAACAATAACGTGATCCCAATCCCCAAAATTGTGGTTGTTTCCAGGTGTACATCTATTATTTATTACCTAGATCTAATCTCGGGTTTTCTATCGAACGCTTCCTAGATCCAACCAGGGTTTACGCTACCCAGGGCTACTTGGGTTTATGCTACCTATTGAACATTTCTCAGATTTTAGGGTTTACGCGACCTAGGTCCAACTAGGGATTACGCTACCTATCGAACGACGCCCCAAATCTAGGACATACTACCCAGAGTGGTATATGTTCCTAGACTTTCCCCACGTATGTGTTGTGAATCGTTATCGCTGTCTAGATGCACATGTCCTCTATATGTGCGACCCGAGTCTCGTGGCAGGGCAAATCAAGAAACAAGGAACTCGGTCGGGAGCTTTCAGATATCTGCCGATGTAGATGCTGAGGTCTGTTTTTCCAGTGGCTATGGTCCCACTTGACCCCTCCCTCAACTAATGAAAGGCTACCCTTGAAAAAATGAGAACTATACGCAGGCCCTCTATGCCCCACTAACTTATGGCCATCCACACCCATAACTAGATAGCAAGTATATGGTCTTTTGGAGTTCTCCGCCTTTCCACTGTATGTATCTCGACTGACTCAAGATGGTAGGTAGACGACGAGTTGCTATCACAGAGCTACTGGTCTCGCCGAATCACGCTGGTCCATCCTAGTCTTTAGGTTGCTTTATATTGGAACCAAGGCATACCCTTGGTTCTTCTAATGCAGACCTTAACTTCTGTGAGCCCAGGAGGATCATCTGCAGCCTCATAGAGGGATACCAAGAGTACACTCACATCCCCTTGAAGCCGCGTGCTTCGTAACCCAGTTCGTTGGAGCCTTCTTTAAGATCAGATGGACGTTCGCTCCTTCTCGTGTTCTACTAAGGTTTACTACTTAGTTCCCTTAACTAAGGTTTACTACTTAGTTTCCTGAATCGTCGTTTTCTTAACTAAGGTTTACAACTTAGTCCTTTTAACTAAGGTTTACTACTTAGTTCTTTCTCTCGTCCTGTTGGATTGGTTAAGTAATATGTAGCAGTTCATGTTGACTTAACCCGCCCATATATCAAGTTAAATTGGTTAAGTGTTCCTTACCCTTACTTGTTTATCAGGTTATATTGGTTAAGTGTTTCTCATTAACTTAACCCTATTCATGCAATAACGGTTAAGTGTTCTAAGTGTACTTAACCCCACCTTCTAGTTTGGTTAACATGTTAGATCGGTTAAGTGTCCTAAATGTACTTAAACCCACCTCTTAGTCTAGTTAATAGGTTACGATGGTTAAGTGTTCTAGTTTTGCTTAACCCTACCACCTTGTCCAGCTAACATGTTATAACAGTTAAATATTTACTTAACCTTACCCACTTGTCTAGTTAACATGTTATAATAGTTAGGTGTTTCCTTAATTACTCGACCTTACTATTCTAAGTTGATTGTTCATGATCTTTAGTTAATTAATTAATTAAAGCACCAACCACTCACATCAGACAGATATTGTTGTGGTTACTGGATGTGTCGGTCGGTTCCGGGCAGGTTTACACCATAACTCAGTCTAACCTCGGGTCTTTCTCGTCTTGATGCACTAACCACCCACATTAGACAGAAATTGTTGTGGTCACTGGATGTGCCGGTCGGTTCCGAGCAGGTTTACACCACAACTCAGTCTAACCTCGGGTTAGGCGTATTCGTCTTTTGAAAATTTACATATTTACAATTTATATGTAAATTGTTATCCATTTCAGATTACCTTATGTGTCCAAATCTAGAATTTACATATTAATTATCCAAACTAGTCATGTTCCCAACATCCAAGTTATGCCCAACACAAGTTTTGAGCCTCAAATTAATTTTCTGATTATTAATCAAAATAGGCTATACCCAATCTTGATTTAATATTCTAGTTTACACTTTATGCCCAAAACTTAGTTTACATGCCAATTACATACTTTGTGGCCAATTAACAATTTACCATTTACACCCAAGCTTAATATGCATGTAAATTATTCACTATTATAGCCAATTCAGATTTTTCCAACATATTTATTATGCCAAATTATCTTAATTAAGCTATGCCCAAATCCACGCGCCGTAATCGTACATATAACATGATTTCACAAGTTTCTAAGTACTCATGAAATACTACTAACAATATCAAAACAAGGAATAGGGGATGGCATAAAAGAACAGACATGAAAGAATGAACCAAATACAAAAATAATGGTTCCAATAGGTTTGATGTACATAACAGTGAATAAGAATAAACTAGACAAGCTACATCATAAATATGAGATCCAACATAATTAAGGGAATAGGCATAGGTGATTTGTAACTATAGTGTTATGGGCATAAGCAATTAACCACAATAGTCCTAGGCATTTAACCACAATAGTCATAGTCATGGTTATAGGTAGTAGTCTCACAGTTGTGAATCATAGGTGATTAAACACGATGGTCATGGATAAATAACCAAAATAGTCCTAGGCAATTAACCTCAATAGTTTCAAAGCCATAGTCATAGACAATAGTCTTATGTTCGTAGTCATAGGCATAGTCTTATGTTCACAGTCATAGTCTTAGGCCATTGACAATAGTTTTCAATGTCTTAGGCATAGGCACAATCTCATCGGTAATTATTCACAATAGTTCTTAATTAGATCCAAAGGCATATACAAGCACAGATTCAAATGAGAGGATCAGGCATATTCTTATATCCATTTAATTACATGCCACAAATAGATCTAGACGTTCAAATCTAAAAAGTAACTGATTTTTACATTGATCGGTTTCAGAAAAAGGATAATCAAATAGCGTTGGTGATTTGCTATGATTTGCATGACGTTGCTCGCAACCGTTGATTAGCCTTTGTTTCTTTTCTTAAAGCTTTAATCTTGATATGAATCTCCAATTTGAAGAAGAACTATAACTTATTTTAGTGGAGAATTGGATTTATTTTAATGGTGGAGGTTAGAATAGAGAGAAGCAGCATGTAGATGCCTAAGAGAATTTGTGTGAATTTAGGTTGAGTACTAGGTTGTATATATAGGATTTCAATTTGATTAGAGCCGCTAGATGAACCCAAGAATTATCCACATCCATCAGATCAGTTCAGAGCTATCCAGAAGGCCCAGGTGACTCAGCACGAACCAGAAAATGGTCCAGAACTGACCAGGTCGACCCCCAAGTCGACCCTCTGGTCGACCTGGGTACCTAGGTCGACCCCCTGGTCGACCCCTTGGTCGACCTGGGTCCTGGGCGGGAATTTTCCCGCCCAGCCCAGTTTGGGTCTGTTTTCGAATTTTGAACTGAATTTTGAGCTGTTTGAATTTTAAATTGAATTCTGAAACTTCCGAAGGTCATAAATTCTTCATATGGAGTCCGATTTACTCAAACTCAGACTCTATCTCAAGCAGAATTTCGAGACGAACACAATGGCATAACCCGTTTCCCTTAGTTCTTCTTCAAAAATTTAATTATACTTTAATTTGTGAAACTTAATGTTACAGAATTCTGGGGTGTTACATTCTCCCCCTCTTTAAAGGATTTCGTCCCCGAAATCTTCAAGTTAGGAAGAATGTGTCCTACCAATGTAACAACCCTGAATTTTGGGGCCAATTTAAAATTTATTTTAAATGATTTTAAATGAGTTTTGATATTTAAAATAATCTATTTTAAATAATAATGATCACAAATTTGGTTCAAATCGAAGTTAGAATGAATAAATTAATTTTAATTATAAAAAGAGCTAGAAATAGCGCGGTAGTTTGAAAAGTCAAACTTGAACTTTGACTGACCATACAGGATGCAAAATTTAACGGATTTTAGTAAAACAAAAAATATTAGAATCTATTTAAAAATATCTTTCCAACGAATCCGAAAAATCGAAATTTCATAGCGGAAATCAAAAGTTATGGCCAATTCAATTTTTAGAAAGGTCGCTGGGTAATTTGCATAGGACAAAAATGCTACTTTTCACATATTTAGGAATTTGAACTCGAAACCACTTAACGTTTCTGCATTGGAAAACAGTAAACACTTATATGTTTCGAGTTACAGAAAATATTTGTTTAAAAATGTAATTTTAATATTAAATATATTCGCCTTGAAAATAGCCATTTTTCAAAAAGTCTCAGAATCGAACGAAATAAATTTTGTTAGGACCATATTATCATAAGAAAGCCAAAAATAATTTTTCGGGAATTTTCGGAGTTCGTATGTGGCTCCGGCGTATTTAAATGTACGGTAAATAGTAAATTAATTAATTTTTAATGGAATTTTAATAAAATATATAAAAATTTCGGAATTGGGTCCTGAGACATATTCCATTGCGTTCAGAAGGCCTTAAAACCTTAAGAACGACAGTAAGCAGGCCTAAATCGGAGTTCGGACCAAAACGGGCCTTAACGGGCTAATTAAATTATTAAATAATGATTAGGAAAACCTAATATTATATTATAAACCCGAAATTACAGTTCACCGTCCTCTCCAAACGTGAATTTCTGCAGCCACCAAAGAACCCATAGCCTCCGATTTTTCAAACTTCGATTTCTTCTTCGTTTCTCAACGGAATTTAGCGTGTGAGTACTCATTTCGAAGCTCTTCCCGAGCTCTTTCTTCTCCGACAAAAATCACCTCGAACCGTGCCTCGACGAAGCCGCCATACCCCCGTGAACAGCCGCTGGTCGCGCCCCCCTAGGCCCCACCAGGCGCCGCCGAGCACCACCCCCCTCTGGCCGATCAAAGCCCTCTCTGAGCCGGTCCTTCTCCAACAAACGGCTCGTCGTTTCGTCAACTACAACTCCAGAAAATCGGATTTGAAGTTTTGAACAAATTCTGAAAATAAGGTATGCTTCAGATTTTGCGACGCTTTTAAGCGTTGCTGCAGCAGTTGTTAAAAGTCAGAATTATTCAAACATTGATAACTAATGCGTATGAACCCCGAATCTGAAAATTTCAGATCCGACAGGACCGTGGCGACGAGTAGGCTTTGCTGAGACCGATTAGAGTGAATTCTGAATTTATTTGGCATTTTAAATTCTTATCCAATCAAGGTGAGAATTCATTTTAAGTTAAATTTAATTAGTTTAATTGTTATGCTTGCGTTATGAGAAGTTGAAAATCAATAATGGATGTTATTATGGATTATAGATTTGGATTGCTTTGTGATGTTAGGATGCTAGATCTGAAACTTTAAGTGATTAGATATGTGAGAATTTTATTTTTAAATTTAATTTAATTTAATTTAATTTAATAAAATATTATTTGCATGATTGTTAACCGTAGATCTAATATGTTATGATATTTAGAACATATATCCGAATTGTTCACCCCGTATGTTGTTAGATCTGAATTGCATGATATTAGATCTGAAAATTTAGGGAAGAAACCTGAATTAATAATTAATTATAATTAATTATGGTTATTTGTTTAATCACGCTACGTTGATTTTACATATGTCAAGTTAAAACATCACCTTATAATTACATTGATGTTAGTTATTGGAATTGGACTTGTTGTCATGGTTGGATGTTGCTGTTATGTGATGTGATGAAAATTTACATTTTATGGGATGCAAATAAAATAGGAATGCGACTTGTGATGGAATTTACATATTATTATGTGAAATTAAAATAAGATGAAAATTTGACCATGTAAATAAATAAATAAAAACGATCTTTTTATACTTAAAATAAAAAGACAAATCTTTTTATATTGAAACAAAAAGATGAAATCCGACGATGTAAATAAAAAGACAATCTTTTTGCATTGTATAATAGAAGAGATAATATTTTTACATTGTAAAATAGAAAGATTAATATCTTTACGTTGTAAAGTAGAGAAGTTGATATTTTTACATTATCAAAATAAAAGCTGATATCTTTACATTGTAAACATAAAAGTGAATATTTTTGCATTGTAAGTAAAAGAATGAATTTTGCGATGTAAAGTAAAATAACATTTTTATATGTTATTTAGACAAGAATTTACACCGCATGAATTAAATTACATTTTTCTATGTAATTTACATATGAATTAGAATGGGATGATAAAAATTTACCTTTTTATATGAAATTAAAACATAAATTCACTGTATGACAAATTTAACATTTTTGTTAATGTTAAAAATAAGAATTTCATCGTATGACAAATTTAACATTTTTGTTAATGTTAAAAACAAGAATTTCATCGTATGACAAATTTAACATTTTTGTTAATGTTAAAAATAAATTTTTACATGGTATGAGAAATTAACATTATTCTTGGGGTTAATAATAAGTATTTGCAATGCATGAAAAACTAACATTTTCAATGTTAATTAAATAGTTATTTCATCGTAGGATGACATTAACATTTTTAATGTTAATATTATAAAAATTATAATGTATGATGTAATTAACATTTTTTTTTAAAAAGTTAATATTAAAAAGGAATTTTACCGTAGGATAAGATTAACATTTTATTTAATGTTAATAATGAGTAATTTCACCGCATGTATGAATATACATTATTGTAAATGTATATTAAATATTAAATTTAACCATAGGATGCAATTAACATTTTTAATGTTAATTTTAAAAGATAATTTAACCGTATGAATTAACATTATTTTATAATGTTAATATTTAAGAAATTTACACCGTACAACATTTAAATCTGTTTTTAATGTTAATATTAAAAGTATTTACATCGTAGGAAATTAACATTTATTTTTAATGTAAATATTAAGAGTATTCCACCGTAGGATGCTTTAACATTATTTTTGATGTTAAAATAAAAGAAATCCACCGTATGTTCATTTAACATTATTTCTAATGTTAATACTAGAGAAATTTTAACCGTATGTATATTTCACATTTTTATTTATGTGAAGTAAAAGAAAATTCATCGTATGATAAATTTACTTTATTTTATAATGTAATAAAAAGAGAAACCAACCATATGATGATTTACACTATTTTATTATATATGTTAGTAGAAATTTGACATGAAATGAAATTTACATTTTATTATGTAAGATTAAAATAGGAATTTGCGATGACCTTAAATTTACATTTTTATATGTAAATTATAAAATGAAATGATATGGTATGTTAAAAAATTACATTTTTCTTTGTAATTAAAAGGTGAATTTCACCGTATGTCAAAATTTACATTTTTATTTGTAAATATAAAGTAGGAATTCACTGCATGACAAGATTTACACTATTTATTTATAAATAAAAAGTAGGAATTTACGGTGTATTAAAATTGTACATTTTTCATATGTAATGTAAGAGTAGGAAAAGTTTACATTATTTTTAATGTAAATATAATTGGAATTTCCAAAGTAGGAAAAGGTTACATTATCTTTAATGTAAATATAATTGGGATTTTCAAAGTAGGAGAAATTGCATTTTTGTTAATGAAATAAAAAGAAAATACACTGCATGTTAAGTTATCATTATTTATAATGTTAATATAAAGAGGATTAACTATAGGATTAGTCTACATTATTTTGTAATGTAAGTAAAAAGGGATTTAACCGTAGGATTCAAGTATATTAGTCTTAATATATTGATGAAAAGGGAATTTCACTATATGATAGTTTACATTATTTTATAATGTGATTAAAAATGAATATACACCATAGGAAAAGGATTACATTTTAATTTATGTAATATATGTAAGAATTTACACCGTAGGTGCAATTTACATTTTATTTAATGTAAATCAAGTAAGAATGTGTCTAGAGTGGAAATTTACATTTTTGTAAATTAAATATGAATGGTGATAAGAATGAAAGTTCACATTTATTTTATATAAATAAAAATAGGAATGTGGCAAGTAAATAAAGATTACATTTTTATATGTAATTAGGAATGAAAATTACATCGTAAAATAAAATTACATTTTTGATGTGATTTCAATTAAGAATGCACTTAAAGAGAAAATGAATATTTAATATGAATAGAATTATAATATGGTGGAAATATGAAAATAAGTCAATTGAACGATGTATTATAATTTACATTTTAATGTAAATTATAATAATATAATAAAAATAAAGTAAGAGGAATGATTCATCGCCTAATTATAAGTTGCATTTTCATGTAAGTAAAGAAGAGAAAAGATAAGAGAATGAAAATGTACATAAGAATAAGAATTAACGATTTAGTTATTTATTTATATATAATAATTAAAATAGGAATGAATTGTTAATAAAAATAATTATTAACAAATAAGAAGGATTTTCAAAATATATATATGTATATATACGAGGATTGTTTGGAAAGCCGAGTTATTCTCATTCCAAATGATCCAGCGGCGTTAAAAATTGAAGTAAGAAGACGACGTATGAAGATCGTAAATCTTCCCTCGAATGGACAGCGATCGAGATCCTGAATTGACTTGCTACCAATTCATGGGTCAAGGTCATTGCCCAGACGTACGTGTTGGTTTCACGGATTTGACTTTCGTTCAGACCCAGAGCATAAGTTTAAATGGATGGTGTGTCTGACATCGTACTACGTTATATATCATATTGTTGATTTTCTGTTAATATATAAATATTGGTGGTGGAGAATTTATTCTCTACTTAACACCCACTTATGTATTGATGGAGAAGCAATGGTATGGTATGGAGTGACAGTGTGGCATACTAAGATGCAATGATCAAGGTTTCTTGTTGAAAAGCAGAACCTTGTGGTGACGATCAAAGCACTGCTTGAATAAGCAGAGCTTTGTGTATTACGTAACCTCACGAGCCTCACAAACCGGTAGAGTCTAAAACGGGCGAAGGGAACGCAGGGAAAGCAGCACGTTTCTTTCTAGCTAGAGTGGTGTCAGTGACCTACCAGCCCTGACATTTTACTTATGTGGATGATGGAATGAGGCGCCTCAGATATTAGGTCCTATAGGATCGGGAAACGTGTGCTTAGGAATAACTAATCCTCAAAGTTGTATGAGAGGACCGGCCCTGCCATTTCCAAGGGTTCACTGCGGGGGATCCTGAGGCATTAGCTAGAATGTCTCGAATCGGTAAGGAGCTCCGCTCTAGCCTTGACTCATGATGGAAACCAAAATCCAAATACGAACCGACGAATTTGATTATGTTACTAGTATGGAGGCCTAGTATATGGTACCTATGCTTCCTAAGATTAATACATTTACTTTGAAATGCTTTCATATACACTAATAATAATATTAGATGTGTATTTTCCGTATTTAGCATGTTTAATCACCATAAGGTAAAACCCTATCCTCTGGTGTGCGTTGCGTTGTGTGATGGGACTTGGGTCTTATGGTGATTCCATTTTTTTCCAAAAAGCATTGCGTTGTTTACGATGTATTTAATTATTTGTTATGACACTTTAAACTATGCACGACAATCCATTAGAGTAAACCCGTTCCGCGTTAGCGGCGTGGTCTTTTGGATTTGCCTTATTTCTGGTAGTTATTTTTTGTTAAGAATTCTCACACCAGTCCCACGACTGACCCATAGTTTGTTTCACCTTTTTGCAAACTTGGGTGCCCTCTTTTCCGCACGGGCAGCCAAGTAGACAGGTTCATTCTTTGCTTGTAGTCTTTTCTTTGGAGCTGCTTATTTTCTATCTCTTGGATTTGCTGAAGTAGAGAGGTGATGACTTGGAGCTTGAAGACATTTATCTTTTGTTTCTATGGCATCTTTTCTTTTCTTTTTAGACATCAAACTTATTTCTTTTCTGCAAACTTGTTGTAATAACTTAGATTCTGTGATTGTGGATTTTCTGTGATTGATGACATTATATTTTTCCGCTGCTATAATGTTATTACTCTATGAATTTCCTTTGCTATATTGTATCTGTGTTCTGTTTTATTGTATTTATGTTGTATTCCAAAAATGATTACTCCTACTTTCATTCCGTGGAAGTTTTGGGTCGTCACAACCATCCAATCACCCATCTACTCAACCATTCAATCACAGGCATTCATTGTCCTTAAAAAGATTTCTAGTGCTTTCATGTTCATATGCATAGTGTGTGTATATGTCTTTATCTAATGCAAAATCAGGCGGTCTACTGATTCAGTTGACCTTCTTAATGCGAATTATGTCAGTGCCATGTGTCCAATCATGTATGCAAGCATCCCTAGTTATGTAAATACTACATGTGTGCATAGTCATTCATCCATATGCAACATCCATATGATAACATATCAAGTTAAATCCATTAAGCAAATACATATATGTGAATGCAATATGAAAGTGACTGAGTCGTTCTAGCGCCTATGGTGTGTATATGCATCCATGAGCAACCATTTGCAACCATCAATCATAACATGTTTCAAATTCATGTTTCAAATACATGTTTACATCCATTGTCTTCTACCTAAGGATCGATGATACGTCCTAGAGGATATACCTTAAAAGCTAGAAAATATGCATAAAATTCCTAGAAAAAGAGATCAAGGATGTACCCTTAAGAAAAAGGGTATGATGCGTGCATCTAGTCTTCAGTCTTCTGAGTCACATCTTCTTGAGCTTCACTATTCTGTACCTTATCATATTAATCTTCACGACGGCGAAGCTTCTTGACCTCCATTTCCAAAACTGTCATTGATCAGATAGCTAGCTTTTCATTGTCAACTGGATACATGCGGAAGTCTATCCAGCGTTTTAGGGGTAAACTCCTAACCTAATCAAAAACATATGCGTACTCATGGACTACCCTAACGGATTGCAAATCGTCAATAAATGCATTAAGCAATTCTATCTGCCTAAGCCTAACTGATTCTTTACACGAAATCTCGAGGGTGTTTCCAAGGCAAGTCAAATGTCTAACTACCCTCCTTTCAGAATTACTAGCAAACCAACCCATGCCTAGAATCAACTCATAGCCCATGGAACCAAAAACATAAGCATTACGCTTAAACCCAACACTTAATATAGTTATTCTCAAATCCTTACAAACCAAAGGTAAACGGGCCGAACCACCAATTGGATTTGAGACACTAATGGGATCTTCTACTATACAAGTACTAAGGTGTAGAGACTCAACTATGGAAGTAGATATAAACAAATGCGAAGCGCTAAGATCAAAATAGTACTAACTGGTTGATCAAAATGAAAAGCTAAACTTTTCCAATAGAGACTTATACTATCTCTCTCTCAGGTATTCTGGTGGTGAAAGCATGTACTCGCCCTTCTGAAAATCCTATCCCTCATCCTTGCCCTTGTCCTTAATTATATGCCCTATTATACCATGGAAAAGATACTTCCTCTCGTCTTAGGTTTTATAATTCTTTCTTTCTTTGTGATTCGAGTTTATATCCATGAATTTCTCATCCTTGCATTGAGCTCCCTAGCCAAACTCCCTCATCCTCGTCTTTACCATTCCTGTGTAATCAGATTGACAAGTTTCTCAAAAGCTGCCTCCATTGCATGGAAAACCCTTCAAAGATTGAAAGAAAACTAGCTGCAGGTGAAACTACTATGGCTATAGATGGAAGTCGGGCACTACTTTGCCCTTCGATAGGTATCGTAGTCTTATGAAGCCTACGGAACCGTACCGCGATGAGGTTACCTCCCAGAAATCCAGGTGCCCCGAAGACTCAAGAAAGAAGGGGTCAAGAATTCAAACAGAGGATCAGAAGATAGTGCGTATGGCTTTTGGGGAATATGCCTTTAAAACAAAACTTTTCTTTTGAAAATGCTTCTTTTAAAACCGTTGAAAATAATTTTTCAAATCTTTTATCTGATCCAGTAACCTTCAGCTCTGATACCACGTGTAACACCCCACATCCGTTAGTGTCACTCACCAAGGGAATGCACTAAGTTATGTGAAGCATTATAGGTAAATGATGCAGATAAACTACAAGACAGACAAAATTAAAATAGCGGAAAATAAAACTTTACTTTATTGATAAAATAGTTTGTACAAAAATTGTTTTCCAATACTAGAGTATCTGTCTTACAAAATAAAGAAGCATAAAATAACATTTATATTCCCCAATGGAGCATGAGCCAGCCATAGCAGTGGAAAAGAGAATCCAAACAAAACTTCGACTAATCTTCAAGCTTGGAAAGAAAACTGAGCTAAGTAGTAATATTCCCTCCCTGCAAACCTGGGGGGAGGGGGGATGAAAGACAAGAAAGCGAAAGAAAACAGAGTCAGACATAAAGTCTGGTAAGTTCAGTAACTTTCAGCATGTGAACAGGTAAAAAGCAACATCGCATGAATTAACTGAATACAAGACAATACCATGATGATAGGGTTAACAAGATAACACAAGCTATGCAAAGGCAAGATAAAACTGAATGTACTGATAAACTGGATCTACCGACAAGCTGAATATACTGATAAACTGAATATGCTTCCATACATTCTCTGCTTCGTGATTACCTTATTATTCTGGTTTCTATATCTCTGCACCACCTAACTAGTGTCCAACTAGTAATCTGTATAAACTGATAAAACAATAACGTGATCCCAATCCGCAAAATTGTGGTTGTTTCCAGGTGTACATCTATTATTTATTACCTAGATCTAATCTAGGGTTTTCTATCGAATGCTTCCTAGATCCAACCAAGGTTTACGCTACCCAGGGCTACTAGGGTTTATGCTACCTATTGAACATTTCTCAGATTTTAGGGTTTACGCGACCTAGATCCAACTAGGGATTACGCTACCTATCGAACGACGCCCCTAATCTAGGACACACTACCCAGAGTGGTATATGTTCCTAGACTTTCCCCACGTATGTGTTGTGAATTGTTATCGCTGTCTAGATGCACATGTCCTCTATATGTGCGACCCGAGTCTCGTGGCAGGGCAAATCAAGAAAAAAGGAACTCGGTCGGGAGCTTTCAGATATCTGCCGATGCAGATGCTGAGGTCTGTTTTTCCAGTGGCTATGGTCCCACTTGACCCCTCCCTCAACTAATGAAAGGCTACCCTTGAAAAAATGAGAACTATACGCAGGCCCTCTATGCCCCACTAACCTATGGCCATCCACACCCATAACTAGATAGCAACTATATGGCCTTTTGGAGTTCTCCGCCTTTCCACTGTACGTATCTCGACTGACTCAAGATGGTAGGTAGACGACGAGTTGCTATCACAGGGCTACTGGTCTCACCGAATCACGCTGGTCCATCCTAGTCTTTAGGTTGCCTTATATTGGAACCAAGGCATACCCTTGGTTCTTCTAACGCAAACCTTAACCTCTGTGAGCCCAGGAGGATCATCTGCAGCCTCACAGAGGGATACCAAGAGTACCCTCACGTCCCCTTGAAGCCGCGTGCTTTGTAACCCAGTTCGTTGGAGCCTTCTTTAAGATCAGATGGACGTTCGCTCCTTCTCGTGTTCTACTTAGGTTTACTACTTAGTTCCCTTAACTAAGGTTTACTACTTAGTTTCCTGAATCGTCGTTTTCTTAAATAAGGTTTACAACTTAGTCCTTTTAACTAAGGTTTACTACTTAGTTATTTTGGTCGTCCTGTTGGATTGGTTAAGTATTATCTAGTAGTTCACGTTGACTTAACCCGCCCATATCTCAAGCTAAATTGGTTAAGTGTTCCTTACCCTTACTCGTTTATCAAGTTATATTGGTTAAGTGTTTCTCATTAACTTAACCCTATTCATGCTATAACGGTTAAGCGTTCTAAATGTACTTAACCCCATCTTCTGGTTTGGTTAACGTGTTAGATCGGTTAAGTGTCCTAAATGTACTTAAACCCACCTCCTAGTCTAGTTAACAGGTTACGACGGTTAAGTGTTCTAGTTTTGCTTAACCCTACCACTTTGTCCAGCTAACATGTTATAACGGTTAAATATTTATTTAACCTTACCCACTTGTCTAGTTAACATGTTATAATGGTTAAGTGTTTCCTTAATTACTCGACCTTACTATTCTAAATTGATTGTTCATGAGCTTTAATTAATTAATTAATTAATTAAAGCACCAACCACTCACATTAGACAAATATTGTTGTGGTTACTGGATGTGCCGGTCGGTTCCGGGCAGGTTTACACTACAACTAAGTGTAACCTTGGGTCTTTCTGGGCTTGATGCACTAACCACCCACATTAGACATATATTATTGTGGTCACTGGATGTGCCGGTCGGTTCCGGGCAGGTTTACACCACAACTCAGTCTAACCTCGGGTTAGGCGTATTCGTCTTTTGCAAATTTACAAATTTACAGTTTATATGTAAATTGTTATCCATTTTAGATTACCTTATGTGTCCAAATCTAGAATTTAATATTAATTTTCCAAACTAGTCATGTTCCCAACATCCAAGTTATGCCCAACACAAGTTATTAGCCTCAAATTAATTTTCAAGTTATTAATCAAAATAGGCTATACCCAATCTTGATTTAATATTCTAGTTTACAGTTTATGCCCAAAACTTAGTTTACATGCCAATTACATACTTTGTGGCTAATTAACAATTTACCATTTACGCCCAAGCTTAATATGCATGTAAATTATTCACTATTATAGCCAATTCAGCTTTTTCCAACATATTTATTATGCCAAATTATCTTAATTAAGCTATGCCCTAATCCCCGCGCCATCATCGTACGTATAACATGATTTCACAAGTTTCTAAACACTCAAGAAATGCTACTAACAGTATCAAAACAAGGAATAGGGGATGTCATAAAAGAACAGACATGAAAGAATGAACCAAATACAAAAATAATGGTTCCAATAGGTTTGATGTACATAATTGTGAATAGGAATAAACTAGACAAGCTACATCATAAATATCAGATCCAACATAATTAAGGGAATAGACGTAGGTGATTTGTAACTATAGTGTTATGGGCATAAGCAATTAACCACAATAGTCCTTGGCATTTAACCACAATAGTTATAGTCATGGTTATAGGTAGTAGTCTCACAGTTGTGAATCATAGGTGATTAAACAAAATGGTCATGGATAAATAACCAAAATAGTCCTAGGCAATTAACCTCAATAGTTTCAAAGTCATAGTCATAGAAAATAGTCTTATGTTCGTAGTCATAGGCATAGGCATAGTCTTATGTTCACAGTCATAGTCTTAGGCCATTGAAAATAGTTTTCAACGTCTTAGGCATAGGCACAGTCTCATCGGTAATTAATCACATTAGTTCTTAATTAGATCCAAAGGCATATACAAGCACAGATTCAAATGAGAGGATCAGGCATATTCTTGTATCCATTTAATTACATGCCACAAATAGATCTAGACGTTCAAATCTAAAAAGTAACTGACTTTTACATTGATCGGTTTCAGAGAAAGGATAATCAAATAGCATTGGTGATTTGCTATGATTTGCATGACGTTGCTCGCAACCTTTGAATTAGCCTTTGTTTCTTTTATTAAAGCTTTAATCTTGATTTGAATCTCCAATTTTAAGAAAAACTATAACTTATTTTAGTGGAGAATTGGATTTATTTTAATGGTGGAGGTTAGAATAGAGAGAAGCAGCATGTAGATGCCTAAAAGAATTTGTGCGAATTTAGGTTGAGTACTAGGTTGTATATATAGGATTCCAATTTGATTAGAACCGCTAGATGAACCCTAGAATTACCCACAACCATCAGATCTGTTCAGAGCTACCCAGAAGGACCAGGTGACTCAGCACGAACCAGAAAATGGTCCAGACCTGACCAGGTCGACCGGGTAGGTCGACCCCTAGGTCGACCCCCAAGTCGACCTGTAACACCCCGTATGTTGAATAACTTGTTATAATCTAAATCAGGGCAGAATTAAATTTTAAAATCTGAATCAGGGGAAACGGGCTATGCCATTGCGTTCGTCTCGGAAAAATACGCGAATTAGAGTCCGAGTTTTCGAAAATCGGAGTCCGTATGACCCAGTTAAGGCCCGAAGAAGTTTTCAGAAATTCAAAACAGATTTAAAAACAGAAATTTAAACATTTCAGAAGAGGCGGGAAAATTCCCGCCAGGCAGAGGGAGTCGGCCCTAGGGTCGACATGGGTGTCGACCCCCTCCCTAGGGGTCGACCCAGGGGTCGACACAGGGGTCGACCCCCCTGTCGGTCTGTGTGACCTGGGTGCAACCTGATGGCTTTTGGGCTGTGCTTGGTGGCTAGGACGTGATCTGACGGCTCTAATCTGATTTAGGGTTAATCTAATGGCCTAAAACACCTAACTAATCTATAAATACACCCTAAGACTACCCTAATTCATACTAAAAATAGATACAACACCGTTATGCCGTCAAAATGCAACTTGAAGGAGCCTCCATCAAATTAAAGAGGAAGATAGCTTCTCAAATCAACTTCTAATCAATTCTAGCAACTTAATCTTCTTCTTAGGAGTTCTAATCAACAAGTTGTGAGTTTCTATAGCCTTAATGACCAATTGTTGAAATGAGTATGATAGGATATAATGAGGTTATGGCTATGAATGTGGATCAATGCATGTTATGCAAGTTATATGCTATGTGTTAATGATGTTATGCAAGTTATGCAAGTTATATGCTATGTGTTAATGATGTTATGCAAGTTATGCAAGTTATATGCTATGTGTTAATGATGTTATGCAAGTTATGCAAGTGATATGCTATGTGATCATGATGTTATGCAAGTTATGCAAGTCATATGCTAAGTGTTCATGATGTTATGCAAGTTATGCAAGTCATATGCTAAGTGATCATGATGTTATGCAAGTTATGCAAGTCATATGCTAGGTGTTCATGATGCTAGTTATGCAAATCACTATGATAAACATTGATCCATTATGACACCAATGTTATGCTAGTTTGGTGTATGATTATATGCAAGCTCATATATGATATGTTATGCAAGTTTGGTGTATGATTATATGCAAGTTCACATATGACATGTTATGCAAGTTTGGTGTTTGATTATATGCGAGTAACATGTGCAAGATTACACCTTAGTATGATATGCATACATATGCAAGTTAACCCCTTTGTATGTCATACATACATATGCAAGTCTACCCCTTTGTATGACATAAGTGACTTATGCAAGTTAACCTCTTTATGACATATGTGATTCATGCAAGTTTGGGTTGATTATTTATGCTTGTTGGGTTTGATGCTATATGCATGTTGATACCTTTAAAACCCATGTTGATGCTAATGTTATGCAAGTAGAACCCATTGTATTTGTGATGAATCTTCCTTTTTATGTCATGTTAGCGAATTACGTGGGGAACGATGGGGTTAATATTCATGTTAATGAAATGGTGTGAAGTTGGTATGATTATGCATACCATAAAGTGGATGGACATAATTGAGTCAATTATGTACATCGTTAGATTTGTAATTAATTAAGGATAATTAATACAAATTATGGGGTGATTAATTAGGTGTAATTAATCGACTAAGACACGAGGTTGGACCCTTTTGTAGCATAAGACTGCCCGGAACCGACCGACAAATCCAGCGGCTACAAATGATTGGCCCAATGTGAGAGGTCTTAGGCACAAACTAAATACGTGACAAGTGTAAAGACACGAGGTTAGACTCGGTTATGGCGTAAGGCTGCCCGGACCCGACCGGCAAATCCAGCTGCCATAAAAGATAGTCTAATGTGAGAGGTCTTTACAACGGTTACGTTCTTAATCAATTAAGAAACACTTAACCAGATAAGCATGTAGTGGGGCATGAAGGGTTAAGTGGGTGCCTTGGGTGGCATGTGGAAATCAAGTGAGTGCCTTGGGTGGCATGTGGAAATCTAGTGGGTTGCCTTGGGTGGCAATAGAAAATACGATTAGAATACTTAACCAAGTGGAAACATGTAATTAAACATGATTAAAAGGTTAAGTGGGATGCACTAGATAAAGGGACAAGCTTAGGTGGGTAGCTTGTGGGGGCCCATTTCAACCAGTAACCCATATGTATCTTATTGGGCTCGACCCATGTCGAGGACGGGACACGCGTACTGGGCTTGATTATAAGAGGCCAAAACGGGTTAGCGGTGGCAACGCAAGTCCAACGGGTTTCATATGCGTGTGTGGACCCGGGCTGGTAGGTAAGACGATGTTACATCGTGTAGGTATAAGCCGTGCACCATTGATTGTATCGGGTTGCCACTTTGGGGAGTGATACACCCCACTGTGGGGCCAGCACGGGTATCTACGGTAGGGAGCCGATCGCTTGGGGAGTAGTGGGTACACCTAGTGGAGATAGGGGCAGACGACACCTATGTAGTCAGCTAGGGGTACACGAAACTACTGGCTAAATTTTCTAAGTCCTTGGATGGGATCAACCTTTAAGTAGGAATGACTGGTGTGGTGCAGTTAGTAATTACCCTTGGGTGGGTAGATGCGTCTTTACCGTTATCTTAGTTCATCCGATGTCTAGTTGGCTACTTAGTGTAGTCATTTATCCCCAGTCATCACCGTACCAAGTTTATATCATACCCTAATTACTTTAATGATTGTGTTGTTAAAGTTATAGGGCTCACTCAGACTTATGTCTGACCCTATTGTTTTTATCTTTTTCCCCCTCAGGTCCTCAGGTTGGGCCTAGCACTAGTGGGCTTTGATCAGACTTCTTTATCTATCTTTTGGAGCTTGGACCGTGATGTAAAGCCCAACTTATCTTTTCTATTATGGCTATTAATTATGTAGTGGGATTATGTACTTATGTTTTTATCAGGATGGATATTTAGTACTTGACTCTTTTATGGTGTTGTAACTAAACATGTTTATCTTCTGCTGCAATGAAATGATGTTTTAAATTTCAAGTATTACTTATATCTGTCTTGTTGTAATTTTTCTGTTCTATATTCGCTTAAAATACTCCACCGAAGTTAAGGCATTCCCTTAGTGAGTGACCCTAGCGGGTGTGGGGTGTTACACGACCCCTTGGTCGACCTGGGTACCTAGGTCGACCTGGGTACCTAGGTCGACCTGGGTCCTGGGCGGGAATTTTCCCGCCCAGCCCGGTTTGGATCTGTTTTCGAATTTTGAACTTAATTTTGAGCTGTTTGAATTTTAAATTGAATTCTGAAACTTCCGGAGGTCATAAATTCTTCGTACGGAGTCCGATTTACGCAAACTCGGACTCTATCTCAAGCAGAATTTCGAGTCGAACGCAATGGCGTAACCCGTTTCCCTTAATTCTTCTTCTAAAATTTAATTATACTTTAATTTGTGAAACTTAATGTTATAGAATTACGGGGTGTTACATTGGTATTGCGGTGCATAATTCAAATGATGTGTTAGAGAATGAAGCAGTGAAAATTATGAATGGTTTCAAGGAGAAGGATCAAACCATAGATGTAGCTTGTGCATCTTCTACAGTGGCAGTTTATCAAGTATAGATGGAGAAAAATGTTAGGGTATTTAACAACAAAAGGATTAATGAAGAAGTTCTATTGCAAATGATTATTAAAGGGGTATGGTGTCTAGTGAATAAGAATGGAAGTAAAACGAAGAGATGTCAGTTGAAGGTAGATTTGCTGAAGAGGTGGGGTGTGGAGTTGGTAGATACTAGTTGATCAGAGATATGGTTTTGATATATTTGTGATGATTCTTGATATAAGTTTTTTTGTTTTTTTCCATGAAATAGTTTAGATGTACTAATTGGTATATGCAACAAAGTTTACCAATTTTCTATATATATATATACATATATACACACAAGAGAGAGAAGTTCAAAATAAGGCTGCAATCAAAGGAATCTAGTAAGAATTTAAAAATGGCATAAACACCGTTTGAATTTTGCAAATTAAATAAAAGTTGAGTATGTATATATATATATATACATGTAAAATTGGCATTAGAAGTTTTGTATACATATAAGGAGTTTATATGTAAATAAATAAAAGGAGGTATAATAAGAAATTAATAAATGTTAACATATAAACATCGCCCTCCATTTTTACTCTTTTGACCCAAGTGGGTCGACCCAAGGGGGGTTGGGTCGACCCAAGGGGTATGTGGGTCGACCCATCCCTGATCCGGGCAGATTCAGTTGATGAATCTGGACTATTTTTCTAACCACATTCGTTGTTGACTCGGCAATGCATGTACGATAAGATCTTGAATACCTATAAATAGGATAGCAGAGCCTAGCCCAAATCTCAAATTTTCTAAGAGGCTGTCTAGACTCTACCATTCTTCTTCCTCTCAAATCTCTTAAGAAAATAGAATAATTAATTTAAGGAAATTCTGATTCAATATTTGGAGTAAAAGAATGTATATCTTCAAATAGGTGTTCAGAATTCTGTTCGAAGTAAGGTAAATTCTTGGATCTGGTCAATTTAAATTTCTTCTCTTTCTTCCCTTTTTCTTTTAGTTGAAAATTGTGGATCCATGGTTATTTAGCTTCTAGATTTAGTTAGGGGAACCATGGGATGCTAGGTCTGGACCAGATTCATGAATTGGAAAGCTATTAGGTGAGTGGATTTAAGTAATGCCTTTTTGATAATGATATATCTATTGTTTGGCATTCCCTGTTAAAATGAAAAATCTGCTGAAATATGTAAATCTGTTGATATGTAAATCAGATGAAATGTATAAACCATTAGAATATGTAGAAAGGATTACTGTTGCAAATAGACCTGTTCTAATAACCTGTTAAATTGGATATTGTAAGTTAAGTTGCAATGAAATTGGGAATAATTGTGGTAATTGAAATTACATATGCTACAACATTTCTGCTGTATGATTATATTTCCATTAATCACTATCTGAATTAGGAATTTCTGTGTACACTGTAATTATGAAATTTACAATGAACATGAACATTTGTTAAGAATATTATTATGCCAAAAGATTGTACATAAGAATTACAATAAAATTTAGAAAAATGAATATGCCTAAATTTACAGTAAATAGAAAATTGTAACCACACTTCGACATGAGATTAAATTCAACTTGTGACAGAAGTCTGCCCGGAACCGCCAGGTAAATCTAGCATCCACAAATGGTTAATTTAATGTGAGAGGTCTGATGCGTAAACAAACATATAACGGTTCTAAGACACGAGGTTAAGTCCAACTTGTGGTAGAAGTCCGCCGGGACCGCATGGCAAACCCAGCATCCACAAGTTGTGACGACCGCCCATAACCCTTAAACTAAACAAGAAGAATGATGTGCTGAAAAACTTGTCAGGCAGCTATGGACAATCATCAGAGTAGGTAAACACAATCAGAACATGTCGTAAAACTCATAGCGCAAGGATAAAATATAATAGAACATATACAACAGGCAGAAATAGTGGAGCATCATATATCAAACTTTTGAAACTTTCACAACATCCTGAAAGATCATCCATACATCATAGGAAACATTAAAGTCTGTACACGAAGCCTCACTACAATCACTCATAGAGCAACATAAACAGCAAAAACAGAATTAGCAGATAGTAATAAAACTGATACGTAACCCTCCAGCTAGCCATCAATCAACATCATCGTCTCACCAAGCTATCATCAGTTTCTCAATCTGCCCATCCACAATCGGAAGAACAGCCCAAGGTAATAAGAGGGAAACATAAAACCTTGAGTCATACAACAGTATTAGTGAACGATAAAATAGCTAACAAACATCATTAATAAATCATATGAGAATAGGTAGATTAACAAACCAATCTGGCAAACACCAACGAAGAACCCAACCTGCCTTCCCCCCATCGGACAGTGATAGTCTATACAATCCAAACAACCAAAGGAACTGCATCCATAGCACTCAAGACAACCATTCATTCTATAACAACCATAACAACTAGTTATATCTCATGTAAGGGTGACGACCCCGAACCCCGATGAGACGGTGCAAGGGTAATCTTTGGAATATAACTCATAAACAAATAATAGCAGAACAGAAATAATTAAATACACCAGATAATGTACAATAGAATACACTGGATAAATATAATCATCAAAGTTACACAGTATATAGGATCATACTTAGTACAAAATACAGTTAAGCTATGCATAAAATGTCTACAGCGGAAAAGAAAACATAATATGTACAACAGGAGCTGAACAACATAAAAAGAGATAAATGATAAAATCCATCTTCAGCTCCAGCTATCCAGAAAGAGCCTGCTAAACCTGAATACTAGGTTGCCCGTGTAGAAAAAGGGGCACCCGAGTTTGCAAGTGAAACAAACTACGAGTCAGTCATGGGACTGGTATGAGAAATCTACTTAACACTTTTTACAATATGGCTAATCACAGGGCCACGCCACTTTCGCGGAACGGGTTTACTCCATTGGATTGCCAGTGCTTTAAAACAAATAAATCTTTTAAACATCGCAATGCTTTTTATAAAAATGAAGCCATTATATGACTCAGTTCCCATCACACAATGCAACACAAACCGGAGGATAGAGTTTTACGTTATAATGGCCAAAATATGCTTGATACAAGCAAAACAAATCATTTGATATTATTGCTGTATATATATTTCAAAAACAATTTTAATCATAACTATCAATCATAGACGGCTTGGGTACCATATATCATGTCGCCATATATATATATATATACAATCAAAACCGCACAGTGTCGTATTTGGAAATTGGATTTCCATCATGAACCAAGGCAAAAGATAGTCCTTACCGAATTCGGGATGCTCTAGCCCGCTCTTCAGGATCATAGCTCGAGTGACCCTTGGATCTTCAGGGCCGGTCCAGCGATGTGGATTAAAATGCCTGAACACTGCGTTTCCCCGCCCTATGGGGCGTCAATGAGCCCAATGACTCCATCGGTCCCGGATCGACCGATATATCCGAGGCGCCTCGCTATCCATCATCCGCATAAGTAAAATGTCAGGCCGTGTAAAAACACTGACACAACTCCTAGCTAGAAGGAAACGCATGTCCTCCCTGCAGTCCTTCTCTCGTTTCTGGCTCATACCGGGGTGTGAGGCTCGCGAAACAACGCTATACACAAAGCTATGCCACACCGGCCATGCTTTGATCATCAACCACAAGACTTTGCTTTTCAACAGAAGCCTTGATCATCTGCCACTTAGGCGTGCCCCACAGGCAATTCACTCCATGCGACTGATTTCTATCGATATATAACCTCTGAGCTCGTACGTCTCAGAGAAGGGCGTTAAGCAAGAGAATAAATTCTCCACCGCCAAACAGATATATATTTAATAGAGATCAATCAGCACAGAACAAAATCCAATGTCAGACACATAGTCCATTTACATGTTCGTTCTGGGTCTAAATGAAACCGGAGGCACTCAATACCTCACATATTCGTACAATCAACAAGTACATCCGGGTGGCTACTACTTCAGCCCCGTCAAGGTAGCTACTCCCATCATGAGCATCAGTAGCACCCCTCCATTCGACGTGAAGATCATTGGTCTTGCACCGTCTTCATATCTTCGAATTTCACTCGTCGAACAATTATTTGAAATGAGAATCAATTCGGCCTTTTCAAATAATTCACGTATATTTAGAATTTCAAATCAATTCATTTCAATGGTTAAATTATTCGATATCACTAATTTTGTTCTTTAATGTAATTTTCACACCAAACACATTCAACCATCAAATATCACATAAACCGAGCAAATTCAGTTTATTTCCATTCCATATCATTTATAATATTTTATCACGATTTATCGCTATTTTTATTTATTTAAAAATAGCCCATTCATTCAAACGACGCTTCGGGTCATAACGCGGCCGTGGCGCTGTTTTTCTTCAGATTTGATTTACACATATCTGAAAATCTAACCGTTGGATCTTCACAAAATTTATATCATTAGAAAGATCTTTTCAAAACGAATCCTGGTTTCAATTTTGGGAAAATCCGACAGTCGGATCTCCCGCACTAATCGTTTGAAGTTACGATTTGAAATTACGAACTGCTGCGTCGTTATCTGATTTAATTTAATTATATATATATATATATATAAATATAATCGATTCTGGCGCTGTTTTTCTTCAGGTTTGAATTAAACATTCCAGACAATCCAACCATTGGATCTTCACAAAGTTGGTGTCGTTGGAAAGATATTTCCAAAGCGAACCCAACGGTTTCGGTTTCGGGAAAATCCGATGGTCGGATCTCCCACACTAATCGTTTGAAATCACGGTTTCAAAACACGAACTGCAGCTTCGTTATTCACTATATTTTAATTATATTTATATAAATATATATAAATATAATTCTTTCTTCGATTTCAAAACCATATCCACTTTATATATTTGATAAAAATGATATTTTTATCATCAAAAATATTTATTTCACACATCACCATTTTTAACACTTTATATTCACAATAAAAATGTAGATTTTATTGTTCAATTCATATATTCAACACATGAATGTTTTCGACTTCACACACACGATAAAAATAGGATTTTTATCGTTCTAGTCCTTTATTCAACACATGAATATTTTCTATGGTTTATATATATAATAAAAATGGGATTTTTATTGTAAAATAATTTATTTCAAAACACGATTTTTTATATAGTCTATACACAAGGTAAAAATGTTATTTTTGGTGTTAAAACAATTTATTTAAAATACTAATATTTTATATAGGCTATATATATAATAAAAATGTGATTTTTATCTTTCAAATAATTTGCTCAACACATGAACTCATTCAACACATGAATTTCTATTTAATACATGAAAATAATTCTAACACATGAATATTATTGAAAATTTCGGCAGCATAACGGCAGGGTAGTTAAAACCGGGACCGTCCCTAGTACAGCTCCTCGCTCTACCTTAAAACCTCGCGGTTTTTGACAATGGGGATTTTCAATATCTAATTCGCACGCAGGCGAATTTTCCCATATACTAATCCTATTGGGATTTCAATCACAATCAATCATTTCCAATTAACCATTCATGGTATTCACCAAATTTCACATCAATCAATAATCCAAACAATATCACAACCAATATATATCGTCCATGGTCTGTGGACGAGGGGAGTATATATATATATATATATTCGTATATAAATATATTTCAATTCACTTCAATATCATTTCAATTTATTTCAACACATATATAATTTTTACAATACATATATAACTTACACATCGAACATACAACTTATAAAATGCTTATACGTGAGGTGTACAACGCTTATATAACTCGTACATCGACTATATAATTTATACATCATTATTTTCCATATTGTTTTTAAATTAGAAATCTAACTTTGGGTTCCACTCCACCAAAAATAGCAGAAGGCTCAAAAAAATATGCGGTCTCTTCTAGAATGCAGAAGACGTCCTCACGGTCCCGGTGTCTCTTGTTTCACTGAATTTCGACCACAAACGAAAAAGATATGATTTTTATAGTGAAATCAAAATCCGTAGCGTTTAGAAGTGCTATAAAACAGTTAAAAATAAAACAGCCTTTACCTTC
Source organism: Allium sativum (assembly GCA_030737875.1). Taxonomy (NCBI): domain Eukaryota; kingdom Viridiplantae; phylum Streptophyta; class Magnoliopsida; order Asparagales; family Amaryllidaceae; genus Allium; species Allium sativum. The sequence goes on from CM060911.1 coordinate 231,751,099, forward strand.
TGAAAATGTTCAAACCTAGGTTTTGACTTATCGGCCAATCCGTGTATTCTTGCATCGATCAGACTTCACCATGTCCAAGGGCTTGGAGGCGCGCGCAGGACGAGGTAGGTGCGGTGGCGATCGATTGCCTGACGAGGGAGCACGACAGCGATGAACGATGGCACTTTGGAGTCTCGATTCTCGAGGTAGAAGCGATGACAGGGGGAGTAGTAGGTGCAAATTTTAAGCTTGGGGGGAGCTCTTCAAAAAGCTCAACTGGGACGAAGGCTATCGATGCGTGGTTTGATCAGAAAATGGCCGGGAAGTTTTGAGCTGTTATCGTCGTCGATCGAGGGAGGGAGAGAGAGAAAGCGGGGAGAGAGAAGGTTGATTAGCCAATGAGATTTTTCTATTTATTTATATATTTTTAAATTTCTAAAATACCCCTTGTCACATACCAGCTCCAATCCAAACCCAACGACCGTCCCTAGCTAAATACCCCCATTCCGAACATAATGGGATATGTTTTGTAGGCCCATTCGACTTCAGTCAGTTTTCCTTCAAATTAAAATATAACACATTCAATATTTAATTTGAACGTACATTTTAATTTGCCGGGGCCACATACTGATTCTAAAAATTCCAGAAAAATTATTTCTAGCTTCGTATCGACGATACGGTCCTAACAAAACTAATTTCATCAAATTCTGAGACCGTTTGAAAACTGGCCATTTTCTAGTCGATCCAATTTAACTAAAATCAACCAAACACATTTTCCTTCGCCACGCTCACATATTAACTTCAAAAATTATGGAATTTGAAACCTAGCAATAATTTGACATCCCGGATCCAACAAAAGTGGTTTCGTCGAATTCTGAGGTTGTTTGCAAAATGTCTATTTTCAAGGGCTATATTCTCTATAATGACCTTTCTGAAAATTCATTTGGCCATAACTTTTGATTCCCTCTATGAAACTTCGATTTTTCAGATTCGTTAGAAAGATATTAAATAACAGATTTAAATATTTTTGGTTTCACTAAAATTCGTTTTATTTTTCACCCGGTACAGTCAGTCAAAGTTTGAATTCCAATTTTGAAACTGCCGCGCCTTTTCAGGCCTTGTTTATAATTTAAAATAATTATATTTATTTTCAAACGTCGATTCAAACATACTTTTCATTGTTATTATTTAAAATATTTATTTTAAATATTTAATATCCACCGAAATAGCCAATTTAAAATTTTTAAATTGGTTCAGATTCTACGGGTTGTTACAATCTCCCCCACTTAAAACTTTTCGTCCTCGAAAAGGAAACAAAGTCGAAAGTGGTTTGATTAATCAACTCTACCTTCAATTTGGCTTCCATTCTTCAACTTTTCAGTTTCTGAGAATTGTCAAATTCTTCAAAAATTTGGCTAACACCCTAAATTTTCGAAAAATTTCGCCATAACCTCCTTCTTACGGGGAGGGGTTTGGAAATTTATTGGGCCGTATTAGGTACCCAATAAATCCTAATAAGCACGCACATTTTTATAGTGATATATTCCGTTGTCCACAGGGGAGTGTGTATAGATCGTATCTCCAGAGAATAAATTCTCGTCACCCTATAAATGGTTTTTGTGCCTTAATGACTGGAGAGACGTGTTTATTGTCTTCTCCAGAACCGTGTGGAGTTTTTATTAATCTGGAAATTTACCGTTATATTTTATACGGTCCATCTCCATCATCAGTTCAACCTGTAAAGTATAGTCATCGCCATACAAGCCTCTCGCTCGTATGGCAAATCTTCTACCTCGTCACATAAGCTCCAAATGCTTATGTGGTATATGATGAAGTATGCCTATCTTCAAGAAGTATGCCATGTAGTGTAGTCCAAAATTAATTGTTACTATCCTATGGCGACGTTTATTATTACACACAGAATAACCAGCACTCCACATCCAATGGCATTCACAGGAGTTGATATAATAATAAAATTGCGCATCCAACTCATTAAGGTTTACCTATTTGTCGGGCACACAAATAAATTCTTTACTCAACAGCTAATCCATTTACCTGTTCAAACATATATAATGCACATGTATACATATTCCTACCTATTTTTAAACCAGTTCAATGTGTGATTTAATTGCATAAATTTATCATTTCTTCGTTGATTAATTTAACTACCATTCTAATAATTTAATTAATCAAATCCACTATCACACAACACAAACAACAATCAATTTTATTTTTAACTTTTCAAAATTATACCAATTAATTTATATACTCTTTTAAATTAACCAGACTATATAATTAAAAGGTTTACATCCATGCAAAGAAGACAACAACAAAGTAGAGAACAGAATGGAAATTGCAAAGTATGGTAAATGTACCTTGCACCAGAGTCAATCAGAGACATCCACCCTGCACTTAGGATATGCTTTATTAATGCTTTCCTCAGTTTCCCAAGTACAATCTCGCAGATCTCCACTCCATTGCACTTTGACTAAGTGAACCTTCTTGTTCCTCAGCTCTTTGGTTTCTTTTCCAATTATCTTTAGCGGCTCTCTTCTCACTGCCAATTCTGGAGTGATTTCCAAATCCTGTTGTGCGGCTTCTTCTACAACGAGATCTGGATCATGCACATGTTTTCGTAGTTGAGATACGTGAAATACATCATGCACTCCAGGCAACCAATCAGGCAATTGAACCCTATATGCTAGAGTTCCAATCCGTTCTAGAATAGGAAACGGACCAATGAATTTGGGTGCCAATTTCCTCGTTTTGCCGAATCGGATGACTCCTCTCATCGGAGATACCTTCAAATATACATAGTCGCCAACAACAAATGATATATCTCTTCTTCTCTTATCTACATAGCTCTTTTGCCGGCTTTTAGCGGCTAGTAATCGTTTCCTAATGAAATCAAATTTATCCGCAGCATCGCGAATCATATTAGGCCCCAATACGAGTCTATTTCCCGGTTCTACCCAACAAGCAGGGGATCGGCGCAGTCTATCATACAATACTTCAAATGGAGACATTTTTAAGCTCGCCTCGTAGCTGTTGTTCTGTGAGAATTCGGCCAAATGTAAATGGTCTTCCCATGATCCGCCAAAATCAATAATACATGCCCGCAATAGATCTTCAAGAATACGATTCACCCTCTCAGTTTGGCCATCTGTTTGAGGGTGATATGCGGTGCTCAAGTTCAGTTTCGTTCCCAATTCTGCTTGGAATGCTTCCCAGAATTTACTAGCGAAAATCGGGTCACGATCACTAACGGTGCTCATGGGAACTCCGTGCAGTCTAACAATTTCCTTGAAATAAACCTATGCCAGACTCTGAGCATTCTATTCGATTTGACAAGAATGAAATGGGTGGTCTTCGTGAAACGATCTACGATCACCCAAATACTGTCATTTCCTTTCCTGGTTCTGGGCAAACCATCTATGAAGTCCATAGAAATCTGTTCCCACTTTCCACTTGGAATTTTCCAAAGGTTGCAACAACCCAGCGAGTTTCTACTGATTGCTTTTGACTTGTAGACAGGTGGAACACCGGCTTACAAATAAGGAGATGTCTCGTTTCATAGATCTCCACCAGAAAGTGCGTTTGATATCATTATACATCTTGCTCACCCCTGGATGGATACTAAGCTTGGCTTTGTGACATTCGTCCAATACTTCTTAAGTAGAGCTTCAACATCTGGTTCTGCATTCCTTCTGTTTCTGACACTCATTTTCTAGTACATCTACAAATAGCAGACCAATTGCAGGTCAACAGAAAAGGTAATTATAAAGCATAGAAACATATACTTGAATGTAAGTGCGTCTATCGAGGTGTATTTCATTCTGCTATACTCATACTAGGATATTACTGATCCTATCTGTAATGATTTACTCGTCCTCGAACACTATTGATTCTATTTCTAACGAGTTCGTTCATATGTTATATTCCAGAACTAAGCTTAACCAAAGCTCTAATACCACGTTTGTGACGACCCCAAACCCCGATGAGACGGTGCAAGGGTAATCTTTGGAATATAACTCATAAACAGATAATAGCAGAACACAAATAATTAAATACACCAGATAATGTACAATAGAATACACTGGATAAATATAATCATCAGAGTTACACAGTATATAGGATCACACTTAGTACAAAATACAGTTCAGCTATACATAAAATGTCTACAACGGAAAATAAAACATAATATGTACAACAGGAGCTGAACAGCATAAAAAGAGATAAATGATAAAATCCATCTTCAGCTCCAGCTATCCAGAAAAAGCCTGCTAAACCTGAATACAAGGCTGCCCATGTAGAAAAAGGGGCACCCGAGTTTGCAAGTGAAACAAACTACGAGTCAGTCATGGGACTGGTATGAGAAATCTACTTAACACTTTTTACAATATGGCTAATCACAGGACCACACCACTTTCGCGGAACGGGTTTACTCCATTGGATTGCCAGTGCTTTATAACAAATAAATCTTTTAAACATCGCAATGCTTTTTATAAAAATGAAGCCATTATAAGACTCAGTTCCCATCACACAATGCTACACAAACCCAAGGATAGAGTTTTACCTTATAATGGCTAAAATATGCTTGATACGAGCGAAACAAATCATTTGATATTATTGCTAGTGCATAAATATTTCAAAAACAATTTTAATCATAACTATCAATCATAGACGACATGGGTACCATATATCATGTCGCCATATATATATACAACCAAAACCGCACAGTGTCGTATTTGGAAATTGGATTTCCATCATGAACCAAGGCAAAAGACAGTCCTTACCGAATTCGAGACGCTCTAGCCCGCCCCTCAGGATCAGAGCTCGAGTGACCCTTGGATCTTCAGGGTCGGTTCACCGATGTGGAATAAAATGCCTGAACACGGCATTTCCCCGCCTTATGGGGCATCAATGAGCCCAATGACTCCATCGGTCCCGGATTGACCGATATATCCGAGGCGCCTCGCTATCCGTCATCCACATAAGTAAAACGTCAGGCTGTGTAAAAACACTGACACAACTCCTAGCTAGAAGGAAACGCATGTCCTCCCTGTAGTCCTTCTCCCGTTTCTGGCTCATACCGGGGTGTGAGGCTCGCGAAACAATGCTATACACAAAGCTATGCCACACAGGCCATGCTTTGATCATCAACCACAAGACTTTGCTTTTCAACAGAAGCCTTGATCATTTGCCACTTAGGCATGCCACACAGGCAATTCACTCCATGCGACTGATTTCTATCGATATATAACCTCTGAGCTCGTACGTCTCAGAGAAGGGCGTTAAGCAAGAGAATAAATTCTCCGCCGCCAAACAGATATATATTTAATAGAGATCAATCAGCACAGAACAAAATCCAATGTCAGACACACAGTCCATTTACACGTTCGTTCTGGGTTTGAACGAAACCGGAGGCACTTAATACCTGTCATATCCGTACAATCAGCAAGTACGTCCGGGTGGCTACTACTTTATCCCCGTCAAGGTAGCTACTCCCATCATGAGCATCAGCAGCACCCCTCCATTCGACGTGAAGATCATCGGTCTTGCACCGTCTTCATATCTTCGACTTTCACTCATCGAACAATTATTTGAAATGAGAATCAACTTGGCCTTTTCAAATAATTCACGTATATTTAGAATTTCAAATCAATTCATTTAAATGGTTAAATTATTCGATATCACTAATTCTGTTCTTTAATGTAATTTTCACACCAAACATATTCAACCACAAATATCACATAAGCCGAGCAAATTCAGTTTATTTCTATTCCATAACATTTATAATATTTTATCACGATTTATCGCTATTTTTATTTATTTAAAAATAGCCAATTCATTCAAACGACGCTTCGGGTCATAACGCGGTCGTGGCGCTGTTTTTCTTCAGATTTGATTTAGGCATATCTGAAAATCTAACCGTTGGATCTTCACAAAATTTATATCATTAGAAAGATCTTTTCAAAACGAATCCAACGGTTTCAGTTTTGGGAAAACCCGACGGTCGGATCTCCCGCACTAATCGTTTGAAGTTACGATTTCAAAATACGAACTACAGCGTCGTTATTCGATTTAATTTAATTATATTTATATATATATATAAATATAATCGATTCTGGCGCTGTATTTCTTCAGATTTGAATTAAACATTCCAGACAATCCAATCGTTGGATCTTCACAAAGTTGGTGTCGTTGGAAAGATATTTCCAAAGCGAACCCAATGATTTCGGTTTCGGGAAAATCCGATGGTCGGATCTCCCACACTAATCGTTTGAAATCACGGTTTCAAAACACGAACTGCAGCTTCATTATGCACTATATTTTAATTATATTTATATAAATATATATAAATATAATTCTTTCTTCGATTTCAAAACCATATCCACTTTATATATTTGATAAAAATGATATTTTTATCATCAAAAATATTTATTTCACACATCACCATTTTTAACACTTCATATTCACAATAAAAATGTAGATTTTATTGTTCAATCCATATATTCATCACATGAATGTTTTCGACTTCACACACACGATAAAAATAGGATTTTTTATCGTTCTAGTCCTTTATTCAACACATGAATATTTTCTATGGTTTATATATATAATAAAAATGTGATTTTTATTGTAAAACAATTTATTTCAAAACACGATTATTTTATATAGTCTATACACAAGGTAAAAATGTTATTGTTGGTGTTAAAACAATTTATTTAAAATACTAGTATTTTATATAGGCTATATATATATAATAAAAATGTGATTTTTATCTTTCAAATAATTTGCTCAACACACGAACTCATTCAACACATGAATTTCTATTCAACACATGAATTTCTGTTTAGCACATGAAAATAATTCTAACACATGAATATTATCGAAAATTTCAGCAGCATGACGGTAGGGTAGTTAAAACCGGGACCGTCCCTAGTACGGCTCCTCGCTCTACCTTTAAACCTCGCGGTTTTTGACAATGGGGATTTTCAATATCTAATTCGCACGTAGGCGAATTTTCCCATATACTAATCCAATTGGGATTTCAATCACAATTAATCATTTCCAATTAACCATTCATGGTATTCACCAAATTTCACATCAATCAATAATCCAAACAATATCACAACCAATATATATCGTCCATGGTCCGTGGACGAGGGGGGTGTATATATATATATTCGTATATAAATATATTTCGATTCACTTCAGTATCATTTCAATTTATTTCAACACATATATAATTTTTACAACGCATATATAACTTATACATCGAATATACAACTTATACAACGCTTATACATGAGGTGTACAACGCTTATATAACTCGTACATCGACTATATAATTTATACATCGTTGTTTTCCATATCGTTTTTAAATTAGAAATCTCACTTTGGGTTCCACTCCACCATAAATAGCAGAAGGCTCAGAAAAATATGCGGTCTCTTCTAGAATGTAGAAGACGTCCTCACGGTCCCGGCGTCTCTTGTTTCACTGAATTTCGACCACAAACGAAAAAGATATATTTTTATAGTAATCCGTAGCGTTTAGAAGTGCTATAAACAGTTAAAAATAAAACAGCCATTACCTTTTGAAAATGTTCAAACCTAGGTTTTGATTTATCGGCCAATCCATGTATTCTTGCGTTGATCAGACTTCACCATGTCCAAGGGCTTGGAGGCGTGCGCAGAACGAGGTAGGTGCGGTGGCGATCGATCGCCTGACGAGGGAGCACGGCAGCGATGAACGGTGGCACTTTGGAGGCTCGATTCTCGAGGTAGGAGCGACGATAGGGGGAGTAGAAGGTACGGATTTGAAGCTTGGGTGAGCTCTTCAAAAAGCTCAACTGGGTCGAAGGCTATCGATGCGTGGTTTGATCAGAAAATGGTCGGGAAGTTTTAATCTGTTATCGTCGTCGATCGGGGGAGGGAGAGAGAGAGAAAGCGGGGAGGGAGAAGGTTGACTGGCCAATGAGATTTTTCTATTTATTTATATATTTTTAAATTTCTAAAATACCCCTTGTCACATACCAGCTCCAATCCAAACTCAACGACTGTCGTCCCTAGCTAAATACCCCCATTCCGAACACAATGAGATATGTTTCATAGGCCCATTCGACTGTTTCAGTCAGTTTTCCTTCAAATTAAAATATAACACATTCGATATTTAATTTGAACGTACATTTCAATTTGCCGGGGCCACATACTGTTTCAAAAAATTCCAGAAAAATTATTTCTAGCTTTGTATCAACGATACGGTCCTAACAAAAACTAATTTCGTCAAATTCTGAGACCGTTTGAAAAATGTCCATTTTCTAGTCGATCCAATTTAACTAAAATCAACCAAACACATTTTCCTTCGCCACGCTCACATATTAACTTCAAAAATTATGGAATTTGAAACCTAGCAATAATTTGACATCCCGGATCCAACAAAAGTGGTTTCGTTGAATTCTGAGGTCGTTTGCAAAATGTCTATATTCAAGGGCTATATTCTCTATAGCGACCTTTCTGAAAATTCATTTGGCCATAACTTTTGATTCCCTCTATAAAACTTCGATTTTTCAGATTCGTTAGAAAGATATTCACTAACAGATTCAAATATTTTTGGTTTCACTAAAATCCGTTTTATTTTGCACCCAGTATAGCCAGTCAAAGTTTGAATTCCAATTTTTAAACTGCCACGCCTTTTCAGGCCTTGTTTATAATTTTAAATAATTATATTTATTTCAAACATAGATTCAAACATACTTTTCGTCGTTATTATTTAAAATATTTATTTTAAATATTTAAAATCCGCCAAAATAGCCAATTTAAAATTTTTAAATTGGTTTAGATTTTAAAGGGTTGTTACAGTAAGTCATTCTAATCAAGCTCAACATTCCTTAAGCATAAGCCCTAGAGGCCTAAACCAATATCAGACAAGCACCTAAGTAATTCTCCTTCGACCTCGGACAACTTATGTGAGATGGTACATACAAAACAATCAAATACCCATGACTAACTCCGGCTATCACCACCAATCCTACTTCGAAACCATCGTTAATCGTATGATGGCTAACTATGCCATATGTTGAGGGCTAATGATAACCCCGGTTCTAGCAGAATCTCCTACGCCTTTCAACGATACATACCTATGCCTTTCAAAGATACACAGGGTACTCGACCAGCAACCTTTTGGTCTTTTAGATATCTTTATTGTACTCCTGCATTGAGCCTATTAGAACCTTCAACGATGATAATCCCTCGGCCTTCACATCCCTAGTCATCCAAACCGACGACTTTTCATAGCTCAAGCAACATTCTCGAGCAACCAATTTCCACCAACTCAAGACTTTTGAGTTGTCACCTCATTCATTATTCCTCAATGAACACATCTCGACACCTTAGACATCCCCACTTGAACTCTCTTCGAAGTCATAATCATTGCTAAACTGAATATCATCAATATAAGGTGCAATACAAACCATAGCGTTCCATTCATTTTTTATGAAAACAAACCACAACATTCATGTCATCAACCATAACGTTTGCAAATGGTGCCAAAAATTCCTTCACACATGTCGACCCATGTTGTTCACATCATGACCGACCGACCCTGGTAAACCTGATCTTGACGCGCAACCAACTGACCCTGGTCTTGATGCACGACCGACCCCACCTTATGTCCGATCGACCAACTTCAATTTAACCAACCGACCAGCCTGTGGTCGACCACCTCAAGCCCGGCCAACCAGCTCCAAGCCCGGCCAACCAGCTCCAAGCCCGACCGATCAAAGAGGACCGACCCCCTTCTTCTGAGCATGACTGACCCGAGCACCCTTGTCTTAACTGACCTGAACACATACTCGACCGACCCCCTTTTCTCGACCGGCCCCCTCTTTGCTCGACCGACCCTAACACTTATAATACCACTTGTACTACACGCTCGACCCGTGGCTTGTCCTGGTGCAATCCATCACCGAATTTTACCAGAACTTCATCAAACGACAAGATCAATGAATTTTACTCAACCAATTCACCCAGTTCAACCACAAGCATGATATGGAATCACTAACCACTTGAATATAACGATTTCCATAAAAGTTATGCAAACTTCACCAAAATCATTATAAATAAACATATGAGATAAATTGTGGATCTAACTTGCATAATGTATGAAAATATATGAAAAATACTAGTTTTAACTTGCTAAATTAGATCCTATGGCGATTCGTATGAAAATAAACTTATCATGATGTAGATCTAATGAAAACGACTTGAAAATGATGAAATTAAGTTCATAGAACTCACATACTTGATTGAATCCGTGTGAGAGATGCATATCACTCACCAATTCTCTAAAGCAACCCAAAAATAACAAAATATGATTCCGAACAGCGAAAAATTTGATCCAAACTCTTCAATTCGATGAACTCTCCCTTGGAATGACATGGATCTAGCTTCAAACAATGTAGATCTTCGATTCTCTAAGTTTTAATGGTGGAAAGGTGAAGAGAATGGAGAAATGGAGGAACTCTAGCTCTTCCAAATGAGAGAATGGAGAAAGTAAGCTATTCTACATGCCTCCTACCCACTATTTATAGCCTCCACCAGCCCACTAATGAGCCACACCAAATCAGCCCTTGTGGTTTACCAAACCTGAACAGCGAACTGTAAAACCTTAAAACAACGATTCCGCCTATAAGACTAACAGGGGAAAAATGGTCATAAACATAATTGGTAAAAACTATGAACATGTCTCACATCCCCAAAAGCAACATATTAAAATATGAGAATGATCCAACCCTCAGGTAATAAAATAAAAATATTTTACGATCCTCCGATATGTAAAATGCGGGTTGTTGCATTCCCTCCCCCCTCCCCCTTTAGGAATTTCGTCCCCGAAATCCCAACAAACATAAGCAACAAAAACAATTCCGCATGCTTATCATCCATGAACAACCAATTCTATCACTCAAACTAGCAACCATCAAGCCATTCATCTATAGCCTTATCCTAGCACGTAGAATTCTAAAACAAACCCAATAACACAAGTTACGAAGAAGTAAGCTGACACAATACTAATGGGTCATACCGACGAAGAGTTCTAGATGGGTCGCCTTCATGCTCTCTTCCGTCTCCCTTGTACAATCGTCGCCATCCTCACTCTATTGTCCCTTGACTAGCGTAACCATCTTCTTCCTAAGCTGTTTCGTGTCATTCCCCACAACACGAAGTGACTTATGAGGTCTCGTAACTACGTTCTCAACTTCTAGGTCTTCATACTGCTCTATAGTTACCAACACATTCGAGTCATACACGAACTTCCGTAGAAATGACACATGGAAAACATTATGCACACTCGACATCTTCTCGGGTAACTCTAATCTATATGCGAGCTTTCCAATTCGCTCGACTATAGGAAATGGTCTAACGAACCTAGGAGCTAACTTTACTTTGTTTTCGAATTGAACCACATGCTTCAATGGCGAAATCTTCACGAAAACCATATCGCCAACGTCGAATTCCAAATCTTTTCGATGCTTATCAACATAACTCTTCTGACAATATTTGGATGCCTTCATTCGTTGTCGAACGTTCTAGATACAATCCGAGGTTTCTCTAATCATCTCTAGCGCAAGTACCAACTTATCTCCAGTTTCTAACCAACCTACCAGAGAATTACACGGTCTACCATACAATGCCTCGTATGGTGCCATCCCAATGCTCGACTGGTAGCTATTATCATACGCAAACTCAACTAGATGTAGATAGTCTTCCCACGATCCCCCAAAATCCAACACACAATCTCTTAGGAGAACTTCTAAAACTCGGTTAACCCTCTCGATTTGACCATCAGTTTGGGGATGATAAGCCGTACTCAGACACAACTCGGTTCCCAAAGTCTCTTGCAAACTATTCCAAAATCCACTCGTGAACAATGGATCTTGATCGTTAATTATGCTCTTTGGGATACCATGGAATCAAACTATCCATTTCACATAAAGCTCAGCCAACTTTGATGATGTCCTAGTAGTCTTGACAAGAATGAACCTTGCACTTTTGGTCAAGCAATCCATGATGACCCATATTCCTTCGTTTCCTGCCCTGGTTCTAGGTATTCGATCGATAAAATCCATCGATACATGTTTCCACTTCCACGTAGGAACTTCTAATGGCTGAAGCAAACTACTCAGCTTCTTCTGTTCATCTTTTACCAACTAACAGTTCATGCACTTGGAAATGAACTTTCCAATATCCCGCTTATTCCCCTCTCAGTAGTAGACTTGCTTCAGGTTCTGATACATCTTGTTGCACATTGTCAGCTTCGAGTGATGACATTCTCCCAGAACCTCATCTCTCAATTCGTCGATATCAGGAACAATCAGTCGTCCTTGCTTTCGAGGCCAACCTTCTTGATTGACCTCGAACTCTTTATTCTCTAATTCCAGTTTCTGGATAAACTCGACAAGCTTTGCATCTCTCTTTTGGCTTCCGCCAATCCTTTCGATAAGAGTAGGTCTACAATAAGCTGAGAGTCTCCGAAGACATTGATATCATGGACATTCATTTCGATGCGAGTTCGAGACCCATAATTAGAGCTTCGTACTTTGCATCTTAGTGCACATGAACGTCAATTTTAAGGATAACGGTAGAATCAGGGTCAAGAAAACCATCCTTCGAAAATAATGTAAAAAATCCGCTTTATCTTATCGATAAGCTTGCTAATATTTTAGGTCCCAACTCACACCTTGGCCTAAAATCAAATCCCGCTAATTACTTAAGGCAATTTCATTCTAAAAACATCACCCCCAAACTTGTGTGTCTCCGATTCAACGCATCTGCAACTGCGTTACCTTTACCATGAGTATAGACTGTACCAAAATCATACAATGCGAGAAACTCTAACCATCTCTACTGCCGAAGATTCAAATCCTTTTAGGAGAAAAGATACTTTAGCGACTTATGATCCATAAACAACTCGAATCGAGCACCCAACATGTAATGTCTCTATATCTTCAGAGTAAACACAATCACCGCCAGCTCCAAATCATGAGTTGGATAATTCCTTTCATGCAGCTTCAACTGTCGACTCGCATAAGCCACAACATTATCCTTCTACGTCAGTACTGATCCAAGCCCAGTACCACATGCATCGGTGTATACCATCATCTCTTCATTTCCACCTAGCATCGTCAAAACTGGAGCACTTGTCAGTGTCTCTTTTAAGACTCCAAAAAATTGCTCACATTTTACATCCCATGTGAACACTTGGTTCTTCTTTGTCAACCATGTCAATGGTACAATAGCTTGGAAAAATCCTTGATAAACCGTCGTTAATTACCAGCCAACCCAAGGAAACTTCTCACATCTGTCGCATTCTTAGGTCTATCCCAATCCTGGATTGTTGCCACTTTAGCGGGGTCAACTGCTATCCTATTACCAGAAACTACATGGCCTAAGAATCTCACTTCACTCTTCTGGAAGTGACACTTCGAAAACATAGCTCTCAACATATGCTTTCGCAAGATTTCCAAAACAGCTCTCAATTGCGTCTTGTACTTTTCCTCATTCCGAGAGTAGATCAGAATATCATCCACGAAACAAGCACGAACTTGTTTAACTGATCTTTGAAAACCCTATTCATAAGATCCACAAAATACGTTGGCGTGTTAGTTAACCCGAATGGCATCCCCAACCATTCGAAGAAACCAGATGATGTCTTAAAAGCAGTCTTTGGCACACTATCCTTTGCCACCCTCAACTTGTGAAATTCCGTTGCCAAATCCATCTGAGAAAAAACTTTGGCCTCGTAAAGCTGATCGAATCGATCCTAAACTCGATCTCCCTATGCGGCGGCAACCCTTTGACCTCGTCAAAGAAATCCTCGAACTCATTCGCGATCAACACTGATGACAAGTCTTCCTGTTGAATCACAAGCGAATATAGATAGCTTACGAAGACCCCATCTTCAGGATTACATCTAATCAACACCTTTCGCCCTTCCACATCCCCGACTCTTACCTCTAACTCTTGCAATTCACTCTTGCCGCATATCTCTTGAGCCAATCCATGCCCAAGATGATCCCAAACCCAGCGAAGTTCAACACAAAGCAATCACACACAAAAGAGAAACCATGACTGGACAACACTAGACCACGAAACAACATGCACAAACTGGACGAACCCCTAACTGGATTAATCATGATCAATGGTCTATCACAAATCTCGGGTTCCAAACCCAAGCGGTACAAAAGCTTATTGCAAATGAAAGAATGCGATGCTCTAGTATCGAGCAACACATGAATTAAAACACCTTAGACAAAAAGAGTACTTTGGACGATGACACCCTTTCCTTTTTCCTTTATAGTAGGAGCTATAGAAGAAGATGACACGACTTCTAAAGCATATGCCTTCACAACCTGCTTGCCCTTAGCAGATTCTGGACAATCTTTCTTCTCATACCTAGGCTTTCCACACTTAAAGCACTTCTTCTCAGCTTTAGGATTCTTGCACTCATTAGCAAAATGACATTTTTGTTGGCAGTTAAAGCAAACCACCTCACTCATTGGCTTCTTTTGGCTATCTTTTCCCTTCTGTTGTTGCTGCTTCCTCTTCTTGTTGTTACAACCCTGCTATGGTTTTAGAGCTTCCTTGGATGCAACAATAACAACTTCCTCTTTCGGAACAAGCTCTCATGTCTTACAGGTTTTTATGCAAGCTTCTCAAATGAATCATCAAGGTGATCCACCAATGGTCTTCCTACATAGGCATCCAGACCCATAACAAACTTCTCGTTCTTCTGATAAGGTGTATTAATATATGGACGAGCATATCTTGACAAGGCCTCAAAATCAAAAACATAATCAAGTACATAATGACCATTCTGTTTCAGTTCTATGAACTTCTTGAACAAAGCAGACTTCTGAGCAGTGGAGATAAACTTTGTCTTGAATTTAACTTGGAACTGTTCCCAAGTTATCTCCTCTTCTGGAGTCTCAAGCGTAACTGAATTCCACCACTCCATGGCCCTACCCTACAATTGCCTTGCTCAAGCTTTCTCTTAGTTGCATCATCCATTCCCAAATCTCTAAAAATAAAAACACAAGAATCTAACCACCTCTGGACTTCTTTAGTTGTTCAGTCCGTTAAACAACTTTCCTCCCAGAGATTTGTAGTCCTTGCAAAGCTTCGCAAAATCCACAACCCTAGGTATCTGAACACCTACATCTACCGTGGCTGCCACTAGAGCGGGTACCCTTCTCATGAATGCTTCCATCATGGCCTCATACATAGCTGGGTAGTCCAGTGCACCGCCATTACCACCTCCCGGCATTGCCCCATCCCTCGTAGTATGTCATGTAGCATGTCAACTCATTCTAAATCTGCAAATTAGAATGACCAGCAACTTGCAAGAAAGACTGCTAAAGAAATACAAACGCTACTATACTTTATAGTATCATATAGTATACATTCAACTAAAATCTATGAACACATCTCTCATACGTAATTACGTCTTCGAACTTTGGCTAAAATCGTCAGCTAGAGCTTTGATACCAAATATGACGACCGCCTATAACCCCTAAACTAAACAAAAGGAATGATGAGCTGAAAACATGTTAGACAGCTATGGACGATCATCAAAGTAGGTAGACACAATCGGAAACTCTCGTAAAACTCACAACGCAAGGATAAAATATAATAGAACATATACAACAGGAAAAAATAGTGGGGCGTCATATATCAAACTTTTTAACTTTTACAACATCCTGAAAGATCATCCATACATCATAGGAAATATTGAAGTTTGTACATGAAGCCTCACTACAATCACTCATAGAGCAACACAAACAGCGGAAACAAAAATACTAGATAGTACTAAAACTAGTACGTAAACCACCAACTCGCCATCGATCAACATCATCGTCTCACCAAGCTATCACCTGTCACCTGTTACTTAGTCTACCCCTCCACAACTGGATGAACAACCCATATGAATAAGAGGGAAACATAAAACCTTGAGTCAAACAACAGTCTTAGTGAGTGATAAAACAGCTAACAAACCTCATCAATGAAGTATACGAGAATAGGTAGATTAACGAACAAATCTACCAAACACCAGAGAAGTACCCAACCTGCCTTCCCCACATCGGACAGTGATACCCTTTACAATCCAAACAACCAAAGGAACTAAACTTCATCCATGGCACTCAGGACAACCATTCATTCCATAACAACCACAACAACTAGTTATATCTCACGTAAGTCGTCCTATAGAGCTCAACATTCCTTAAGCACAAGCCCCAGAGGCCTATACCAATATTAGACAAGCACCCAAGGAATATCTCTTTCGACCTTAGACAACTTATGTGAGATAGTACATATAAAACAATCAAACACCCATGACTGACTCTGGCTATCAGCATCAATCCTGCTTCGAAACCATCGTTAATCGTATGATGACCAACCTTGCCATATGTCAAGGGCTAATGGTAACTCCGGTTCTAACATAATCTTCATACGCCTTTCAACACTACGTACCTAGGCCTTCGAATGATACCCAGGGTACTCGACCAACAACCTTCTAGTCTTTTAGATATGTCTATTGAACCCCTCCTTTGAGCCTATTAGAACTTGCGACAACGATAATATCTCGGCTTTCACATCTCTAGTCATCCAGCTAGATGAATTTTCATAGCTCAAACAACCTTCTCGACCAACCATTATCCAACTCACGGCTTTTGAGTTGTCACCACATTCATTGTTCTACACTGATCAACGAACACATCTCAATACCTTGAACATTCCCACTTGAACTCTCTCCAAAGTCATAATCATTGCTAAATCGAATATCATCAATATAAGGTTCAATACAAACTGTAGCATTCCATTCATTTGCTATAAAAACAAACCACATCATTCATGCCATCAACCATAGCGTTTACAAACGCTGCCAAAAAAACCCTTCAGACATGTCTACCTATGTTGTTCACTTCATGACCGACCGACCCTGGTCTTGATGCACTACCGACCGACCCTGGTCTTGATGCACGACCGACCCCACCTTGTGTGCTACCGACACACTTCATTTTAACCGACCGACCAGCTTGTGGTCAACCACCTCAAGTCTGATCGTCTGGCTCTAAGCCCGACTGACCAAAGACGACCGACCCCCTACTTCTGAGAATGACCGACCCGAACACCCTTGTCTCAACCGACCCGAACACATGCTTGACCGACCCTCTTTGCTTGACCAACCCCCTCTTTGCTCGACCGACCCTTAACACTTGTACTACCACTTGTACTACACTTTGTACTACACGCTCGATCCGTGGCCTATCCTGGTGCAACCCATCACCTAATTTAGCCAAAACTTCATCAAACGACAATATCGACGAATTCTACTCAACCAATTCACCCAATTCAACCATAGGCATGACATGGAATCACTAATCACTTGAATATAACGATTTCCATAAAGTTATGCAAACTTCACCAAAATCATGATAAATAAACATTTGAACTAAATTGTGGATCTAACTTGTATAATGTATGAAAATATATGAAAATTACCAGTTTTAAGTTGCTAAATTAAATCCTATGGCGATTCATATGAAAATAAACTTACCATGATGTAGATCTAAGGAAACCGACTTGAAAATGATGAAATTAATGACATAGAACTCATTTATTGGATAGAACCCGTATGAGAGATAGATAACACTCACCAATTCTCTAAAGCAACCGAAAAACAACAAAATATGATTCTGAGCAACAATGAATTTGATCCAAACTCTTCAATTCGATGAACTCTCCCTTGGAGTGGCGTAGATTTAGCTTCAAACAATATAGATCTTTAATTCTCCAAGCTTTAATGGTGGAAAGGTGAAGAGAATGGAGAAATTGAGGAACTCTACCTCTTCCAAATGAGAAAATAGAGAAAGTAAACTATTCTCCATGCCTCCTAACCCTATTTATAGCCTCCACCAGCCCACTAATGGGCCTCCCCAAATCAACACATAATGGCTTACCAAACCTGAACAGCCAACTGTAAAACCTTAAAACAATGATTCATCCCAAAACACTGAGCCAAATCTTTAATGTGACCACACTACGGAAAGTGAAACATCATTTCCTTTCCAATGGCACAGGTCTCAACACTTGATTCGATCCGAGTCAAAATTTATGCCCTATATAATACTAACAAGGGGGAAAATGGTCACAAAAAAATTGGTAAAAATTATGGACATGTCTCACATCCCCATAAGAAACATATTAAAATATGAGAATGATCCAATCCTCAGGGAATAAAATAAAAATAATTTACGGTCCTCCGATAAGAAAAATGTTGGTTGTTACACAAGTGGTCGGCTTAATGTAGGAGGTCTGGTGCATAAACATATATGTGAATATATGTATATAAAAGGATAGAAATAAATGGCATTGATTATAATTAATGAAAATGAAATGAATGCCTGTTCTGCCTGTTGATCAGTTGATGTTCTATCTGCTCCGAAGGATTGGAAGGGAAGCACGCAACTTCCGGGGACGTGGAGGGTACTCCTGGTAGTCCTCTGTGCGGCGACAGCGTTCAGGCTGTGCTCACAGAGGTTAGGTCTACGCGTTACTACTTAGTGAGTATACCTTGATTGCCACAACGGTGGGCAATCAGAAGGCTGTAGTGTGACCTAGGTGATTCGACGAATCTGGTGCCTTGTGACTAGGCGGGTTGTGACCATTATATCTTTTTGCCTTAGTGCGGGTCTAACCATCTGTTTGATAGTAATCGTTGGGTACCAGTCATCAACAATTAGCGTGATGCATGATGCGAAAAGACGGTGAGCTAAACCAACAGACCATCGACCTTTTACTATCAAGTCGTTGGGTGAGGGAAATGCCAATTAGGATTTGTTGTTTGTTGTTCTTTTAGGCCACATCACTAGCTCTCAATTCTGTTTGTCTTTCACTAGTTGAGGGAGGGGCCGGGTAGAACCATAACTACTGAAAATGCAGACCATGGCATCTGTGTATACAGATATCTGAAAAAGCTCCCAACCGAGTTCCGTATTTCTGATACAACCCTTTTACAGAACTCGGTGCACCTTAGATAATACGTGCGGATACATGCATACCATTTACTGATGGTGTATCATAAAGGTTAAGGCATCAAGTATGGCTGACGATACGTACGTGAGAAAGTCTAGATACATGCATGTCTGCTCTGGGTGGTGTATCGTAGACTCTAGGGCTTTACATTGTCATGGAGTGTGATTCGATCGAAGGTGTCAGTCCGTACGCTTACGTAACATTGCGATGGTGGTTCTATGTGGAACTTAACATTATCATACAGAGACCCGTATGTGTTTCCGGCGTAGGATGAGGGACTACGTATAATTTTGTGGCGTAACGGCAGAGACCGTGCGAGTGGAGTACCATGGGATGTACCTTACTATTTGGGGGTAGCTACATATAAACTGTATTAGGGTAATCTACTGGGGAGTAGATGGGTACGACGTGTGTGTAAGCCTTGAGTGATGTTTACCCAAGTAACCTAATAATCAAGAAAATGTAACTGAACAATATATGTAGGGTTATCCAAAATGTGTAGTTTAAATCCAGTCACCATAACTTGTGTTCTGACCCCTCCTCATAACATACTCGCAGGTTAGATTTGTAGCAGAGATATGATAGCTTTGGATACTGGTTAGGCAGTATTATTATCTAGGTAAGGCTATTTTTTGATTATATTATATTTTATTCCATTCAACTGCGAATGTTTTATAAGCTCTGATTTGTTTATTATCTCTGTCTTTTCTGCAGGATACCAGACAAACCAGCATGGGTTTCGACAGATTATAATTTTGAGAAAAAAATGGTTAGTCGGAATTCGACTTGTTACACAATCCCTTTTTTTGAAGAATGGACTAGGGCAACCAATTCCTTTGGACCAACCATGTAGGGAGGCGAGTCTACCTCAATCAACCTCATTTATGCACGAACAAATCTAAATTACATGAATCACAAAAATGTTATTTCTTGCTGGTTTACATACACATACTTCTATTCTTCCAATAACAAATAATTTTTCTTCTTGAAGAACATGACATGTAGTGGGTTCTAACTATTACTTTCTTGCTAAAGATTTTGAAATATTGATAATCATTTCTGAGCCTCTTATAAGGCCTTCTTTTTGTTATAACTTTTGGAATGATTTTGTGGCGTCGATAACACTCTTGCTTATTTGGGTCCAGCAGAAATTATAATGTTGACATGATACTGAAGGTTTATATCATGTTTTTTATGTAACAAATAATAGTTAGGAAAAATAATAATGTGTATATAATGCTAATAATTTCACATCTGATACTTTTCCATACAATTCACATTAATGTTTGTATCTTCTTCTGTCGGAAAATTATCTACCTTTATAATATTTTCAGCATTAAATGTATAATTAGTTAAAATAGTATTAATATAATGCTTGATGCACTTTAGTTGACTGAAACTACAGTTCCGATATAGGTGTCGTTGCTAATGCTTTTTATACTTATTTATTTGAACAATAGTAGGTCCTCTTGTTTTTTTTTTAAAAGCAATTGCTAGTTTATAGTTACACTTGGTATATGACATGGTAAGGAACACAACATTAGAGGTGGACGCCATATTATAACGCACCACCCCGAAACTCATCATAATAAAGATCGTTACTAGGTAACACTATCTTTTGGAGTGGAGAAAAGCACTGGTTAAGGCGACCATCCATAATTTCGTATTAGACAAGTACCATCTACGTCGGTTGGGTGTATAGAATTTTCTTTCTTACCTGAAGAGGATTGACGTACTCAATTCATGTCTAATATAAATTATGGTGGCTAAGGGTCATATATAGAACAGAGTACAAGTACAATGCATACAACAGACCACATAACTAATTACATATGGTGGAATCATAACAACGCATGTGTGCAAACCCCAATGATATAGATGACCATATATAAATATGTTGATTCTTAAATGAAAATACATCAAGAGACTCAAATACTCTAACATAAGGCTCATTAAATAATTCCTTAAGATATGGCCAAAGATACAACAAAGCAATCCTGAATCTACAGATAACTCGGTCTGACCCGAGTATTAAATACACGGATCAATCTATCTTAGATATGTCAGTATAATAAGATAAGTGAAGAGTACTGCTGGCATAACAATTACTTTTCGTAGGAAAAGGAATCTCATAACCCCAATGAACTCAAAAACATAGAAAAGATGATTGCTTTCTATTAGAAAGAAATAGAATAACGCAAAACAACAGATTTCACAAAAGATAAATTCATGAGTATATACGTAAATTACTCATGAACACCATGGACATAAACTTGGATGTTTTCATTGCCACAAATTACCCAAACATCAAGAAAATTTACTACAATCAACAAGTGTTATCTTTGAGCTAAACACATGTATCATCTTTTTGAAATCACCAAGTTATCAAAAATACATACACAAAATTATGATTAAGTACTCCATAATAACTCATAAGAGGTTAACTCCACAAAAGTGATACAAAACTCAAATCCTTAAGTTAGTCGATAAGCTATAATGGAAATTCACTATAATATGCCTCCAAAGATGGATCCAAAGCATCACAAACGCCAAAATAACCAATGCCACAAAACGGAACATCAGAAGTTATTCCTCGTGCATCAAAAATGTGCCCCCCGGGATTATGCCAAGTACTATATACTTATTCAAACGCCAATCACTATGGCCCCCATGGGTCGAGTGTATCTTGACCCTCCGGTAAAGTGAATACGCATATAAGACTCCCTCGAATCTAGGTTCCTCCTGAAGCAAGTACTAGCATATCAACAATCAACAAAGAATCTGTTACATACTTTGCATCAGTAACTTGAAAAGTGAAAACAATACATCCCATACCGCACGTTTCACTAATCGGATTACTACAAATCAACTCACTTCACACCGAGAAAACAACAAAAGACTTCAATTGACCAGTCAGGAATTAACCGACATAATTAATCTGCATGTCTCATACCACGCGATTAATTATATCGTTTAAATCATGTTTTCGCTTTCTCGAAGTGTGCAAAATCATGTAATTTCATATATAGAGAATGTTTCATTTTGAGAAATCTAGTTTAGAAACCAATATAGAAAATATTCATATTATTTCTTTAAAAAATTCTATATTTCGAAAATATTGTTTATACTATTGCCTTGAGAAGATTTTATTTAAAAACTAAATCATTGAAAATGATTGTCTCAAAGTTATATATATCAAACATATAGAAAAAATTGCTACAAAATCACTTTCTAATAAACATGCAGGAAACCAACACGGAAAAAAACAAATCTCAACAAAACACATATGGGATTCGCATAATCTGAACAATGGATACTCTAGAGTTTTAGACAAATGAATAACCATCGAATAAAATACTTAAAACCAACATTTACGCAAGTTGAATGAATAAAAACTGAGCTAACTTGTGCATAAATGCCATGAAAAAACTTAATCATAGTTTTCAAATTCACATGTATTAGCTGTATCCTTTAATGACAGGGCAGCTACAAATAACCATCTAAACTTCAAAACTACACAAAACTCAAAACATAAAAGTTGTAACACAAATCCTTAGCTTTCTTGAACTTCAAAATTATCAAATTTGGATCTGTAATGAAGAAGTTATGATTGAAACCATTTTTAGATTCAAATATATTGGCTCTATCTTTCAATGACAAGCCAGTGACGAACAACTGAAATTTTCACCACATAAATATCAAAAGTACACAAAACATTAAAGTTGTAGCATAAATCATAAGCTTTCAAGAACTTCAAGAAGTATCAAATTTTGATCGGTAACGAAAAATTTACGATTAAAATAGTTTTAAGCTCTTAATAAGTTAGTTATGTCTTTCAATGGCAGGCCAACAACAAAAAAGAGAGTTTTCGCTACTTAAACATCAAAACTGAACAAAACTCAAAATATGAAAGTTGTAACATAACTCCTAATCTTTCTAGGACTTCAAAAATTATCAAACTTGATTAGGAAATGTGACAAATATAACTAAATTTGTTTCTATTTCAAACACAAAGCAAATATTTGTTTTGCTGTCGGGATAACTGCAGAAAAACTTATTTTTGACCAAGCTAACTTTGAAATTTTAGAAAATCAAAACATAAGGGTGCATTCAGTTTATTTTATGTTTTAAACTTTGAGTTCTTGACATTAATTGCAAAATGTAGGAAGATTTGGATGACTGAGGTGACGAAACAAAGATAAATGGGTTTGAGGGTCGGGGGATGGATGAATTTGCTAATGTTCTTTTGTTATTTCATAAAACATGGAAAAAAAAAATTTGTTTGTTAACTTTCATTTTTAGAAAGGTCATTTCCCATGGTATATGTGAGTCATTTGCATTTTTATACGTATGAAAATCCAAAATAAAAAAATGATAAACCAAACGCAACCTAAAATTTTTAGAATTAAGTCTAACCTTACGAAACATTTAAAATCATCAAATTTGGACACTAAACGAGAAAGATATGCTTCAATTACGTGCACTATTAAGCTCAGAAAATTATAGTGATAGGGCAGTAAGTTTGATTCAAGTTTTTAACCCATTACACATAGAATTTTCAAATATGTTTAACATGAAAGTTATCATATTCTTTTCAATCTTTCTTAAACTTCAAAAAAATATTCTAGTTTCGATTTAAAATGAAAAAGGTATACCTAATTTACTTACAACAATTCACAAATGAAAACGCAACAATTAAAATTGAGATTTCTAACCTTGAAATCTTAATCTAGACTAGTAAGTATGAGTTTTAAAACACACCTTGGTTGGATTGGAAAAGGTTTTAGGTCGATCTTTGCTAAAAGAAAGAAGCTTGGATCACTTCATAGCCTTTAATGTGAGAATCTCCCAAAATTTTAATTTAGAGTAGGTAATCTAAGCTTTTGGATTTTGAGGAGGCTATTTCTATTTTTTTTTTCATTCACTATGGGTTTAGGATTTAAGTAGGATTAGAGACCCAGCTATCTTACTAACACTAGATTAGGCCTAATTGTAATTATCATAACATACCTTATTCCTATCTTCTCAATATTTTACAAGTACAAACACAAGGCCAATACTATATCAGTTTTCATGTAAATGTTTTTATACACATATGTAAAAGAGATAAAATATCCAAACAAACTAAACAACATTTTTAACACTACCGAAAACAAAATTCACATTTCCAATATTGTATGTTTTATGAACAAAGACATATTTTTATTTTAAAGAAAATTGCACAAACCTCATTACTTTGAAACAACGATTTGTACAGTCATATTAAGAATCATATGACTCATAAATATTGATTCCAAATCAATATTTTATATCCCTTATTTTACTTTATAAAATTTAACACACATGTCTTAATAAATTTTAAGACCTTTCAAACCCTATTTTAAAGTAACACACACTACATTTCATATTTCCACAAAAACACACATTTTACATTTTAATCATTCAGACCCAGCATTCTTAAATTCTAAAATTATGCAAGCCTCATTATCTTAACACAAATGATTTTGCACAATCACATTAAGATTATTTTGACATATAAATATTGATTTCCAATCAATATTTACACTTTTACTCCTGGCACATATAAAATTAAAAACATATTTTGCAATAATAATCCACTATTCAGACTCACAGAAACAGATCTTTTCGTTCGTTAATGCGGGCTAGCTTTTCGTTCATTTTGTACCGCCTCTAATTTATTTCACTTTTCCTCGTTCAAATTATCTTCTCCTTCATTTTCCTTGTCTTTCCATTTCAATTTCTTCCACACTCGCCTCATACTTGACCTAGATTTCCCCGTTAGGGCGATTAGGTTATTTCGAACCAAAATCGAGCACTCGAAACCCCGATCGTTATTCAGTGGTGCTCAGCTTCTCCTTTCAACTGTGCTGAACGTGGTGGCTTAAAAGTAGTTTCGCGAATCCACTTCGTCTGTGACTTTGGGAAACCGGCTTAACAGGAAATCGCAGAATCAAGGTATCGTCTTTCAACCCATGGTATGGGCTTCGTACACAGTACGTATGGGTCTGTCTCCAGTTTTAGTTTGTGTTCTGAGGTTGATGTGATGATTGGTATTTGTGTCACTGCCTCTTTGTTTTTCGACTTGTTTTGTTTTAGTTGTAATGAGTATTTTGGGCACTGCCTCTAATGTTCCTTTCTCGGTGATTGATTTTGGTGATTGGGGGTCTTGTTGGTTTTCTTTGTTGCGCAATGCAGACGCTTCCATGCTTCCCGGCGAAAGCCTTGTGCTTCGGGTGTTCCTTGTTCCTAGTTAATGTGTTGTTGCCTTTATTTTCGTCAGTGACCTCCATCAGCGTCATATAAGATAGTCACAGTTTCATGAAATTGGTTAAAGTAAAGTCTTTCAGGTCATGTTCTATGCAGTATGTATGTATGTATGTATGTAATTTCTTTGTAGCATGGTATCACTGTTGTTCAAGTATACAAGAGCTCTCTGTTTAATATCGTATTGCTGTAGTTTGGGTGACAATGTTTGTCTGTGCTATTAGATATGATATGTATCCTGGTACACTATTCAAGTGATGTAACATGAGATGAGCTTGCCGCTCACCATTCAAGACAATGCTGGTATAGTGTAGCTGTATACACTGCTGTCTACTGAGGCTTATATTGTTTTTCAAATTTGATAGTAATGTATATACTCCTTGCGAGGAGTATGTTAACTGATTGTAGTCTAGTGTATTAGCTAGCTTCAGTGCCTTAAGCCTGTCTAGGTAGAGTGGACGAAACATTATAAACTCCGTAAGCGGTGGACGGTCCACCAAAAAAACCGAATTAGCTGACTGGTATAAAAACCGGTCGGCTATGCCAAAAAAATTCCACTACTCACACTAATTCGCCAACTATAATATTTACACTTATTAAGAAGTTTTACGTAAAATTTTCACATAACACATATAACTAGATTCCAAACATGGTTTTAAAATGCAAATTTTTTTATTATATAATTCAAACTGCTTACATTTTCAAAAAAAAAAAAATCAAACTACTTAACTTTTCCAAACACATAATTCACAAACTATTAGTTATCTTGTTAAAATTATAGAATAATGTTTATTAGACCCATCAAACCTTATTTATCCATGCTTTCCCAAAATTAACAAATTTGAGAAAATATTGAACACTTATCATAAGGTTTCCAGTTTATTTAATTCCGTCTTTAAATTCACTTAAATCATCAACTAAAAATTACATACACGGACTGATATAAAATTTCTTACTATACCGAATGTATTAAATTTATTCCAGTACACCTAATTATATTAATAATCAATTTTTTATTTTCACATCTTGAATTTTCATACGAGTAGGCTCCTGAACTTGTATCGTGATCTTCTCAATCTTTAGAATTACAAAACACGGTATGATCTGCTAACCCTGAGTACCCAAGAATCTTGATTGTTACAAGTGGAATTTAAGTTTTTTTGAAAATATATTACCAGGATACTTATGAAAAATCATTTTTGTAGAAAAATGACGGAGGTTAGATAATGCAGCCTAAGTTTTAGCATAATTTCTAGGACTCTATATTATCTTAAATTCTTGAACTCTCGAACTCTTGAAACTCATCAATCTTCATATTCTTGAATCAGTTCGGATATTTAATTTTGATTCTTCAATTTTGATACCGAACAATCTTAATTATCAATTATCTTTATAATATCCTACACTATACACTATATATATGTATATATCTTGATAATTATTAATATATGTTAAATATAAAATATTCTTTACCTGAGGTTGTTATCATCAAAATTACCATCCATACTAACAATCTCCCCCCTTTGATAATGAAAACCATTTTATAAAATGTCCTCCATATTTCTTTTATAACTCTCTCTGAATTCACTAACTCCTCCTTAGTCAATGCATATTTTATATTTTCTTCCTCTTTGTCATCAATAAAAAATACCGTAATATAGGAGTTAACTTGCTAAATTACTGTTATTGACTAAAATACTAACTATATTATTGACTGACTCATAAAATAAGAATATTAGAAAAAATATTAATTTTAAACATAAAATTACCCTAATGATGAATAAGTGAGAACATACACATGGAATTTAGCATTTCAATCCAATCCAAATAAATATATACTTAAATTATTCAATTAATAGCTATAAACCAATCAAATTATTAGTAGTTTTAATACAAACCATACAATCATCAAATCAAATCAAACTTTGAGTATTCTTAATTAGGCAAACCAATTTAAAAAAAAATTGGCACTTAACCAACTTTGCCGAAGATAGGATCTTGCGTTATATCATTCCAATCGTCATCATCTTTGGTTGTGGTGCGGTTTGGATTAGTTTTTGGTACATCTTTGGATAGAGAGGTGATCATACGTAGAATTGCAATGAAATGCCTCTCTTTCTCTTTAATCACCTATTTGACAAGTTCTAAATGCTTTTAATTAGGAGTGTAATAGAGAGAAAATTATTAGAGGATTATAGTGTTTGTTATAAGTTTTCACTAAGATTATGAATAGGAAAATCCATTTTTGATTATAAGGGTTAAAAGGATGAGAAGGAAGAGAGAAATAATGTTTTATTTTAGTTTTCTGGTCTGGAAGTCTATCTATAGGAGAAGAAATTTGTTTTGAAATGAAAGGGCACTTCAGTAGTTACTTAAATTTCAAAATTTCAAAAAATTGATTTCAAGCTATTACAGTCGACATGTGCCCGTAGGGTATGTCGACGTGTGTAAGGCAGATTTTCCTTCTAGTGTATTTTTGAGATTCTAAGTTTCATATTGACATTTTATCAATTTCTAAAGGCTATTACAAGTGTTTATTAAAGAGTAAGAGATTTTTCATTCATATTAAACGTCGATTACAATTTCTACTCGGAACATAAAATAGCCAATGCTTAGTCTACTAAGAAACATAACTAATACAACATAAATAAAGGTAGATAATGTAGCGGATGAAGATAGTGATGACGATAGACCGGGCTTCGTTTCGACCTTTCCAAAAAACTTGTCCAGATTGCTTGAAATTTTGTTGAATTTCTTGCCCATGGAACATTTAAGAATCTTTTGATTTTCTATGATCTTCTTCTTTTGATCCATAAGAAGATCTTTGGTGGTTGGATGGGCCAAAAGATCAATACTTTATTGTTAAACCAAAAAATGGCACTAACACCCAATAAACTAGATTTGAAGAGGATAATGAAGAAATATAAACTAAAAACAAGAAAAAATAAGCAAACACACAAGATTTATAGTGGTTCGGTGTTAACGAGCCTATGTCCACTTTATAACCCTTATATTCAATAAGGAACTACAAATACAATGTCTAGAATCACTCAACACTCGTATTACAATCGATTTTTCTCACAAAAGTATTGAAATTTACTCAAAAAACAATGAGCTGATGACGGGTCGAATGTTAATGGCAGTGATATATTTAGATTTTAGAAATTCAGATGAAGAAATGTCCCATTCTTTATGATTGGATTGGGTGTTTATAGGGATCGGGTAGTAATTTCTAGGTGGCAACAGTTATAAGTGAAGTGGCATTAGGTCCCTTTTTTAGGATAAGAGTGGGGCAGTTTCACAGGAAGGAGTGGATCGGAATGTGCCCACGTGGTAGGTATTCCACGTATTTAGAAGTTTGTGGAGGTAGTGGGTTGTTACCCTGTGTATGTATCAATCTCGGGGTCGGGTCGAATCGTGTCCATCAGACCCAAGGCTATTGTTCCCTGTTTGACCCGAAGCTCTATCATCCCATTTAACCTGAAGCGCTATCATCTATTTGACTTGATTCTTATCCTTCGCGCATGTAATAAATGATCATTTGATAGTTGGACGTCCTTGACATAAGCCATGCTAACATTCCCCCCCTAAAGTACGACTTATTGAAGGTGAGGCAACTTGTTAATCCATCTATTCTTGAATTTGCAATAGTCAATAGTCGTGTTCTTCTCTAAAGCTATGTCTCTTGATTCCTATGCATTGTATATAAATAAGAGATCACACTTACAATTGCTTGTGTTGCATATATTAATCCAGGGTCTTCCACAAGAGAGTGGGCAAATTATCAGGTAAACATTTTGACATTTGTCGAGTTTAAAGGCCATGATTACTCATTTAAACCATGTTGCTTTCCAATTTCCGTGATTAACCGCACGTGCACAAACAATCCCAAATAATTTCTTCAGATTGTTGAAACTCCATCACCGTATATGAGCATTGAGTTTTATTCTTAGTCTTGAGATAGTAGTTACGATGGTCTTTCGTCTATTTTGTTTCCCAAACTCCAATTTAGAATTTCTTTCTCTCTTTTCATTTTGCAGTTCTCCTCGGGTCAAAAATCATGGAGTGGTTTCAGATCGAAACTACCCGACCCGATGTATTATTTGAACTGGTCAGTTTCAAATTGCCTCTGCTATCTTCTTGGGAGACTAGGTCGGCCCGTCTTATCTGGGAACACGAACAATCACCTTGCATGCTATTTAACTTGAACCACTCTCTCCCCTTCTTCTTACTTCATTTGTTTATTATCAATCTGAAATCCATGAACCTTAGTTCTTAAACCCTACAAATTTGTTTCGATTCTCCAGATTTAATCTATAGGTAGGGTTACGAAATTAGTTAATCTGTTATTTAATTTCAACTTTTGGTTGAGTTTGGGTCAAGTATACATTGATTTCTGTTGTTTGTTGTTGCGACATTGATGTCTTGAGTCTCGAGGCCGCTACTATTATTGGTGATGTTGGAGGCATTTTCGATGATGATTGTGGTGTCTTTTGTCTGACATCGAAGTATCTGGCACATGGTTCTGCTCTTTGCTTCGGTGACTTAGAGAATAAAGGATGATGGGACTTAAAATTGTGAACGAAGAAGAAAAGGAAAGATAACCAGGCTCGAATTGGATGGGTAGCTGGAGTAAAGTGTTTGAAGGTTTACAAGTGGCACTGGCTTCATGGGGTCGGGTCGAATGCTCTCTCGACCCGGAGTTGTGTTGTCTAATTCGTTCGAGCCGAACGAGTTCGATCCGACATACTTGATCTGAATCAATGTTATGCATGCAGTTCCCATGAGCATGTGCTCGTACCCAATTTGATGAACAAGAAAACCAAGATAGTTATAACTCATAGCGTACATATAACTCGAGCCATGCCAACATATTACATATCCTTGCAAACAATTAGGATAGAGCCTTTTAAACTTTAGACTTTGAAATTCACAATAAACTTACCTGGCAGTTTCGGACATTAGAACATAAACTTCTTTGACATTATGTCACACATTGGATAATTGCATGCTTTTATTACTTCTTTCCCTTATGCAATTTATCACATCCGCACTGTTCACACTAGCACACACACATGAGGGCGCATGTTACTTTACTCTAATTATCAATGTTTCTCGAATAGCATATCCAACATGTATGGGAGATATTCGACAAGATATTCAGAGTCTGATAAAGGCAAGGCTCCAGAGTCGTCAACCAATCCCGACATTCTTCCATCAGATTCTAACTCAAATAGTACCGATCCAAAATTTGAAGTTGATCTTCACGAGGATATAGAGTCGTTTGAGCGAGGGACTTCCGTAGACGAAGAAGACAGAGGAGTGGGAGATAATCAATCCCCCAACGAATTCAACAATACGATTATTTTGAATCATTACCCAAGAGAAAGGTCATCAGTGATGGATTCAGTAATGTGGGCGACATAAGGCCTGATTGGTTCTATGTTCGACTCCAGCCCGGTGTGCTAGAAGGTGGCTCCAATCTAGTGAGTTCTACTCCCTGGATTTCTCGTTTCAACCATACTTACAGACTCGTTGACCTTTCTTTCTTTTTTTCAGTTTCAAATCCAAAGAATACACAAGGCCAAGTATACCAAGATCGCCTAAACACTTTATTGAATTCTAACACAGATTTCTTAAGTGTCCGAAAATGCTTAGTGGACGAGTTCGTTCATCGGTATCATTTGCTTGACATACGGTGAGGCATAGGACTTGGCAGAGGCCGTGGTTATTTGTATGTGGTCCAAGTTCAGGTTCCTCCTGTACTTGCAGGGACCATAAGCATGCCCCTAGTCGATGGGAAAACAACAACAATACTAAGGTCGATGAGAGCTCAAAGAGTAAAGATCCCGCGGGTTCCAGTCAAGAACCTTAACCACGAAAGAAGGAGAGAACTCCTGAAAAGAGATGAAAAAGGTGTTTAAGAGTCCCTCTCTGATAGACTTATTTACTGAGGATCTTTTGGAAATACCAATTGGGGAGGAGCCTTGGGATATCTCTCCAAAAGATGCATCAACTTTTGAGAGATAACCTCTCCTAAGACTCCATCTCCTGCTAAATTACCAGCTCACGATCCCCACCAAGAGAAGTCTACATTCAAAGAATTAGCTGATCTTGCCTTACCTGATGCTATATATTATTCTCCAGACATCAGTTCTGGATCTTTCTTTCCTCCCTCTGAAGAGGAAGTCACACCTACCAAGACAGAGAAGACGACCTCTACATGCCAAACTCCGGGTTCCGGCCCGTTGGAGGGAATCACTTTGGACACACGGCACAAACACTGCACGTCACATCAACTTGCCCAATATCCTATTTCCTGATTTTAATACTGCTTCTTGTTAATTTGCAGGGAAGATGCCTCACCGAGCTTATGACCCCCGGAAACTTCACTGTAGTCATCATAGATCTCATTCTGATGTTGACTCTGATTATAAAGAGGACCACGGGAGAGATAACAGAAGGCATTATCAATCGAGACACCCTCGATCCTCACATTCTCGTTCTCCGGCTTGTTCAGATTCTGACAACTACAAAGTTCATCAAAGCCATCGTGAAGAGAATAAGCAGGTTCCCAGGGCTGCAGTTCCTCCCAAGAAAAAGTATCCTTAAGAAAACACTCTAAGAAGTAACATAACCCAAAATAGGAATCAAAAGACAAGGAAAAAATAAAGGTAGCACAGATATTTTTTCCACCAATTGCAAATCCATCGATATAACTACAACAAAACCTGTGGTACTTGAACCCTCCACTAAGCAAAGATAAAGGTCTTGAAGGAGAAATTCCTTGAATACCATTTCAGGAACATGCATTTTGTACCTAATCTCGAACCAGCCCCTACCAACTGGTCCGACCCCATCAAGGCTCAAATAGACTTCATTGACCGCCAATATCAAGAAACGTGCAAGTATGCTCGAAAGCTATCCAAAATTATTAGTGAACTTCAGCTGGACCTGGATAATCTGATACAAATGTGGGAGTGTGACACTTCATGTATAAAAAAAGTTGAGCAAGAGCGCGATGATGTTCAATCTAAGCTTGCGCTCGCGGAGCGTGATGCCAGAAAGTATAAAAACTTCATAATGAGTTCAATAACGCTTTCACGACGCTCGACTCCAACAGTAGAGAACGTGCATCTCTCAAGAAGTTGAACATGTCACAACCGAAAGTGCTAAATTGAAACTACCACATACTCGCCTTGAGAAGGAAAAGATTGAGCTCGAGAGAGAGGTTGCCAATTTTAAGGCTAAGTTGGAAGAGGCTGAGGATAGGGTCGTAACTACTGAGGTAAATGCTACCATTTCCCTTGAATATGCTTCTGCTTCTAAGGCACAGCTCATCGAAGCCCAAGGAGAGTTGGAAAATTTTAGGCATCTCTTAATATCTTTCTTTGCTCAATTTCTATGGACCCATGACATTTCTTGGATACGAGACTATCCCACCACTTTAGTCAATGTATCAGATGCGCTTGTTGACAAAGAGAAATGCAGACTCAAGGTTGAGACCGTCGATGAGGAGGAGCTAATGAGGACATATCTGAGAGGTGAGGAGCCGGAGCACTTTGCAGTGGGGAGAATTTTACTAAAGGAGGCTATGGAAGCTACCAAACGCCAAGCTAAGGGAAAAGATGCTATCGAAGGTGGCTCCAGTTCCTCCTCCGCAATGCGTGAAACTATGGAGGTAGAGAAATATCACCCCGAACGTCCGAAGATTACTAAAAGTGCATTTCTCTCTTCTATAATTGAAGCTGCGACTCCAGCTACTCCTGGAGACCAATCGGCTGATGGTATTTCCACCTTTTCTCCATAATTTTTTAAAGTTATTCTAGTGTGTCTCCATTTTATAAAGCTTCCAATTGAGAGACCTGTTTTTTTCTCCAGAGCTAATAATTATTGTTCTCCCTACTTTAGGTACAAAGCTTGCCGGCATCACAGAAGAAAAGAAAAAGGAGTCAACTGACAAGCCCATAGTGTTCCCTAGTGTGGATGCCCCCAGGAAGGGAGAAATGATTGATGCTTTGAAGAACATAAATGGAAAAGAGGGTGCAGGAGATGAAGATGTTGTATGCACTAAAGCATCCGTCAGGATTGAGGAGTTAACTCTTGCATAGTTGCAACCAAGGAATGAACAACTCTTGAAAGTTAAAGTTGAAGCTTCGGAAGTTCCTATCTTGGTTAAACCCCTTTAAGTGATTCCTCCTCCTAGTGTAAAAATCTCCATTGAGTCTTCTGGGTCAATCTCGATGGATATGACTTTCCAATCCACTACTGATCCAGAATATCTCTCCTCTGAAAAAACAAGAAGAAGAAACGCATCCTTACAAAAACCGAGAAGGAGGAGCAGCGAAATCTTAGAGAGTCCAAGAAATCAAAGGCTACTCCCAAGTTGAAGTGTAGCTTTATTTTGATTTAGTGTTTTCCACTGGGCTACTGTGGTTGTCGCGAGTGCGGCCCTCGCGTTTTTGTCTTGTATAATCCTATATTTCGTAAATAAAGCAACGTCCCTGTAATGTCACACATATGCAAGTTTATTATTGCTTTCAATATAATATGTTCATAATCAATACATTACTAAACTAAGTAATAAACAATAAAACACATCACGATTCAACATTTTTGCAATTAGAGTATTACTAAACCATGTAACATACAATAAACCATATTGTATTCAACTAAAGGGTGTGATGTGTATGTATATTCCCCCATCAATCTTGAGCAGAGTGCCTGGCCAGGGCTTGTTCGAGATTGATGAGTAACGACATATTATTGCCCCAGTGCTAGTGGAGATTTCAAGTTTGGCTCGAATTCATGCCCCCAATCCTTTTATTAGGTAAGAGCCAAGTTCTTTGAGCACTCGATCCAAGCACTTTTATACTCTTCTATCGTAAGTCCAGGTTAAAGTTTAGGTTAAGGTGGTCTCAAGTCGTAGTGCACCATTTCGTGCCTACCCTGTCTTTATACTCACTCTCAAATCGAGAGAGTTTGAGTCAGTCGTGCGAATAGTCACGCCATTCATTTCTACATTCCGTATACACTCTAATCCTTAGAGTGGGAATTACCGACTCGAGGGTCGAAATCAAACTTGAATTTAATCCATACTCCATTCCATGCTGTGGTAGACAGATTGTTCGGACAAGTGCTCGAGTCATACTATCCCTAGCATCACCTCCTAGGCCCTAGGTTAAGGGTCAAGGTTGCCGTCAGGGATGGTCGGATCACATTCCTACAGTTTATACTCACTCCTTCGAATCGTGGGAAAGGTTTAGTGTGATGTTTAGGCATCGCATTCTCACTTTGGTCTACAAAGAGATAATCACTTTACTGAGCGGTGGTGTCAAGCTCGGTTTTAGTCAACCTAAATCCGATCAGTCACAGACTTGAATCCCCTTACTGAAACATAATCAAGCAGATGTCGTTAAGGGGTGAATTATCCCTTTTCCTTAGGTTCGGCATAAGTCGGTCACATCACAACACCTAACCAAACACATGGACTGTCATAGAGCATGGAATGAATTTCTAACATATGTGATATTCTCACAAACATAAGGCACAAGGAAATAAATGAAGTAAATAACATGGAACACACTATATTTTTATAGTGGTTCAGCTTTATAATCTTCTGTTTATATTGACCAAACTGTCTTGGGCAAGTCGTGCCTCATTACATAGTCTAAAAGACAAAAGAGAAAAATACAAGCTCAAGTTAAGTAGTGCCATTGGTGCTCAGCATTCTATGCTCTTGGGAGATGATTGCCATCAATGGTCATTAGCCTAAAAGCTCCATTATCAACCTCCGATGAATGACGTATGGTCCTTCTCACTTCGGACCCACGAAAACTAGGGTTGGGAAGACGCGCTTCAATACTAGGTTTCCAGGCTTGAAAGACCTTGGTCGAACCTTTCAGTTGTAGTATCGGAAAACCTGATGTCTGTTCTCTGAGGCAAGCAATTCCACTTCATCTCTCTTCTCATCAATCATGTCCAAGGATTCAAGAAGAAGTGCTTTGTTTGTCATAGGATTGTAATATGTTGTCCCATGAGAGGGGACTTTAAGGTCCATTGGATGACTGCTTCTGAGTCATATGATAGTGAAATGGAGTGTGGCCTCTTGCAGTCTTATAGGTTGTTCGGTATGCCTATACAACCAAAGGTAATTCATCAACCCACATAGCCTTCAACTATGCAATCTTTTTTTCAGAATGGATTTGATGATTTTATTCACGACTTCTATTTGTCCATTCGCTTGCGGATGTGCCACAGCGGTGTATCTCTTCTCGATGCGGTACCATTAATACAAATCCCTAAACTCCACGCTATCGAACTGGGTCTCGTTGCCGGTTATGACAGTCCGTAAGATTCCAAATCGACATATAATATTTTTGACAATAAAGTTGATTACCCGTTTGGTCTTGATTGTGGTTAGCTGCTCGGCCTCTGCCCACTTCGTAAAGTAATCCACAAACATGATTGCATACTTCGCTTTGCCTTTAGTGATTGGGAGGCTCCCAATAATGTTAATTCCCCATCCGATAAATGACCATGGACTCACCATCGAGGTAAGTTGGCTGGGTGGAGCTCCGGGAATCCTCGCAATTTTTTGGCACTTATCGCAACGTCGTGAGAAATTAGCTGCGTCTTTATTTATGGTAGGCCAGAAGTAACCATACCATAGTATCTTCTTTGCCAGTGTCTATCCTCTAGTGTGATAACCATAATTGCCTTCATGTAACGTTTGACGTCGTCATGCGCTATGAACCGGAGCAAAGGTATCGAGAACCCCCTTCTATAAAGCACGTCGCGTTGCATAACGTACCTTGATGCCTTGCGGACAAGAGCACGTATTTGATTCTTCCACTCTAGAAAGATTTCATGTAATAAATTTTTATGGGGTCATCCAGGACTCTCTTTCAGGTTCAGCCTCCAAGGCTTGGTCAACTTCCATTTGATCCATGCTAGGGGTCTCGAATGTCTCAATCGGGACCATATTCGTGTCTTCTGGGCAGTCGAAACTGGCTAATTTGGCAAGTCTGTCAGCCTTTTGATTTTCTGGTTGCAGAATATGGTAAATGTTGTAATGTTTCAATCCATCTAGAAACACCTCAACCCATTCAAGGTAGGCTGCAAGTTGTGACCCCTTCGTTTGAAACTCCTTTCGAACCTGAAACGCAACAACTTGAGAGTCACAATAAATATGCAATGCTACTACTCCCAATTCCCTTTCGAGTTTTAGCCCGGCAATCGGGGCTTCGTACTCGAAGTCATTGTTGGTAGAGGGAACATTTAGTCGCAAGGCATAATACATTGATCTTCCCTTAGGAATTACAATTACAACTCTGGTGTCGAACCATCGATCGTTGCGAGCACCGTCTGTGTATAGCTTCCAAGTGATCGATTCCAATTTTGCTTCCGAGGGGCCGGCTTCCTCATCCAGCACATCCTCTTCAAGGATAGTGAATTCAACAATAAAGCCTGCCAATGCTTGCCCCCGTATAGATTTCCTCGAGAGGAAAGCGAGGTCAAACTAGCTCAGTTCAATGTTATACTTACGTAATCTCCCAAATGCCTCAGGTCGTTGAAGAACCCGTCGTAGTAGCTAGTCGGTATATATCATAATTGGATAAGCCTGGAAGTAATGGTACAACTTCCTTGAAGCGACTAGTAGGCTGTAAGCGAGCTTCTCAATCTTTGGGTAATTATGTTCTGCCGCAGAAAACTTCTTACTCACATAATATACTTGTCTTTGAATCTTATCCTCCTCACGAACGTGTGTTGAACTGATTGCATGCAATGATACCACCAAGTATACAAATAGATCTTAATGATCTGCTGGTTTGGACAGTATCAGAGGTTTCTTTAAGTGACTTAGCAAGTTCTGGAAGTCTTCAATGCAATCCAGGGTCCATTCGAAGTTACGCTTTCCTTGCTTTATTAAGTCGAAGAAGGGTATGCCCTTGTCAGTGGCCCTGGATATGAATCTGCTTAATGCCGCAAACTTTCCTACTAAGATTTGCATATCTTTAATTCTTCTTGGTTCACGAATATTCCTAATCGCTGCAATCTGGTCTGGATTGATCTCGATTCTGCGGGAACTGGCGATGAAACCCAAAAACTTTCCTGATGCGACGCAAAGGAGCATTTCAACAGGTTGAGTTTCATCCTGTAATGTCCGAGGATATTGAACATTTCTGCCAAATCTGAGACATGGTTTACCACTGCTTGGACTTCACTAGCATTTCATCCACATATACTTCCATAGACTTTCCAATCTGGTTATGAAACATTCAATTCACTAAACGTCGATATGCCACTCCGACGTTTTTCAATCCGAAAGACATCACTATATTATAGTATAGCCCAAGATCTGTGATAAAACTGGTATGCTCCTAGTCCAGCACATGCATTGGAATTTGGTTATATCCCGAATACGCATCCATAAATGAAAGAATTCATGTCCGACCGTTAAATCTACCAGCTGGTCAATCCTTCGAAGCAGAAAGTTGTCCTTTGGGCAAGCCTTGTATAAATCTGAAAAGTCAATGCATGTTCTCCATATTCCATTAGCATTCTTGACGAGAACTATGTTCGATGTCCAATTAGGATATGTTGCATCTCTAATAAAGCCATTGCTTTCCAGCTTTTCAACATCCTATTTTAAAGTCACAAACCTCTCTGAGCTAAGCATATGCCTTGTCTGTTTGATCGGGACACTCTTCGGGTTGATGTTCAGCGAGTGGCTCATAATAGATGGAGAAATCCCACAAAAGTCATCATCGATCCATGCAAATACGTCCAAATTGGCTCGTAGGAAGTCTGCCAATTCCTTCGTCCAGAGGGAATCTAAATGAGATCCAATTTTCAAGACCTTGGTCGGGTCGTCGTCGTCGGTCGAAATGTCCATGGTTGTCTTATTAGGCGCCGCCATTCTACATCTCGGTTCCTCGTCTTCTGTGGGATCAATATCCTCGATTGATATTTAAGTGACTTTGGCTGAGATGTTTCCTTTACTTGATATGTTGACGCCTCCTTAGCAAGAGAGGAGATATTTTTGGGTGCTACATCAACTCCATTGTGGATCATTTTCCACTCGGTTAAATAGCAAGCTCTCCCCGTCACCTGGTCCCCGCGGACCATTCCTATCCCAGCTTCAGTTGCGAACATTAGCTTTAGGCACCAAGATGCAATAAAGGCTCTAAACTCTGCTAGAGTCGATCAGCCTAAAACCGCATAATAAGGGCGAAGTTTCACTGGCAATTCAACTACTCCTACCAGTGTAATCGTCGAACCGTTAAAGACACATATCCACCCAGTGCAGGGTTTTAGATCTCTAGCTTCTAACTTCATCTGGTCAAAAGCTTTTTCTAACAGGAAATTAACGGAACTTCCACGGTCGACCCAGATCTTCCGCGTTGTCACCGAGCCAATCATAGCTACTATCACCAAAGGATTTATACTCGAAGTTTCCACGCTTTCTCGATTGCGGAATACAATGTCGTCCATCATTGTTTTCTGTTTTTTAATTACTGTAGAATCCTTGGGAACATTATGCTCCCCTACATCAAGATGCTTTGCTACATTGACATATTGTTCCATGGTTCTGGTACTAAAACCTATCGGGTGAGGCCCTCCGGCGACTGTGTTGATGACTATTCCTTTTCCCTTCTACTTTGTGGTGGCTCTAGGTTCTGCCTAACCTTGGTCTGAGGCAGAACCTCCTCACCCCCTGTCCCTAGGGGCAATTTTATACTCATCAAGCTTGCCTTCTCTCAATAATCTTTCTATCGCATCCCTCAGGTGTCGACATTCGTTCGTTGAATGGCTGAAGGTTTAGTGAAACAAACAAAACCATCCAGTTTCAAGTTTTTTCTCTATCGAATCCCTCGGCGGAGGTTTCTTGTATTGCATCACATTGCAGTTATCCAGATAAATGTTTTCCAAGGTGTCATTTAAGGGCGTGTTGCTTCCAAAGGATTGAATTTGGGGTCGCTTCTTAGAATCACCCTTATAATTTTTGTTTCTTTTGTTATCGTTTTTACTTTAGCGGATATCTCCTTCATTATGATTACCGACATTAACTTCAACCTTGTCAGAACTAGTCGTCGGTCTTCTTTATAGCAACGTTGCTTTGAATTTCCTCTCTCATAACTTCGTTGGATCTTCTTTTTTAATTTAAGTATACCTCCTCATGTCGTAGATGTATATATTTTTTTTCATGAAACAATTTAATGGTTGGAGGAGGTTTTCTGACAAGGTATCTCCCAAATTCAGTGTCTTTGTGTACCCCATCTATTATAGCCATCAGAATAGTCTCGGGGTTTGGGTAGCTTACGTCGGTGACAGCCATATGGAAATGGTCTAAATATCTCCTACCAGTTTATCCAGGAGCTTGTTTAACCACCGAGTGCTCTATGACACTCTTAGATTTCTTGGCATGCAGTCGTAATTAATTATAAAACTTCTCACTCAAATCCTTGAAATTAGGAACCGATCGAGGTGAAAGTCTGGTGAACCACATCATAGCGACATTCTCTAGGTTATCAGAAAAGCTTTGCACATTATTACATTGGGAGTTGCTGCAGCATTCATATACCATAAGTAATGCATCAGATTCTATCGTGGATCGGTTCTTCCTGAATAACGATTCATCGCACGCAAGTTGAATCGCCTCGAGAATTGCACCTCCATGATATCATTGGTGAATGGCGTGTGGCTACAATCTATACCCCAATCTTCATCAGTATAGCCCAGACTGTCATTCATTATTTGACGCACCATCACTTCTACCTCTGCATTGGTCAACGCATGCTTTGGTTCAGCGCTTTCAGCTCTTCATGATCCTCCTGCTCCTGTCTTAGGAAACGTCGCCTGAGTCGCCGTTTGGACAGAATTTCCTTGCCCCCTGCAAAGCCGGTCAGTCAGAGGACAAGTGGGTTGGAGAATTTTAGCTTGAGTGGTTGGGGAAGTGCCTTGGTCCCTGGGAAGAACGTGAGATAGGTTCTGCTAGGCAAGGATCATTAGGACCAAGAGGGATTTCCGCATCTTCTCGAGAACCCAATGAGCCGAATCAGACTTATCGAAGATTTCCGTACCTTTCAAGAGGTCCCCTTTGACGTGGTGGTCATTCATACTCCTCAGATGAAGGTGACCCTTCTGCTACTTGACGATGAGGAGGTGATAGTGTTCTTCGTCTTCGAAGTTCGTCCATATGTGTGGCCATTGCATTCATATCATTACAAATTGCAACATTATCTCGTCTCTAAGCTTCTAAGGCTGCATTGGTCTCTTCCAACCTAGAGAATAAATGCTCAAAGTTGTCTGATGAAATAGGGGTTAAAGTAGGAGCTTGATTGAAGGTTGTAATAGCCGGCTTAGAAGTCCCTACTTCGGGTCAGGTCGAATTCGACTTGGGAGCATTTTCTGCTACTGGTTCAACTTGCAAACTGTTTTGTGGCTCTTCATTAGCCTTATTTCTCTGGGAAGCGTGTTGGTTCCAATCTCTTCTTGGAGCCATTCTTACTAAACTTACTGAAATTGTCGAAAACATCGAAGGTAATGAAAACAAGGACTTTTTCTTCGGACTTGGTGATCCAAACAGTAGATGAATAATTCTGAAAGCTGAGAATTCAATTCTCTCAATGAAAGCACCAAAATGTTAGACCAAAAAATGGCACTAACACCCAATAGACTAGATTTTGAAGATGATAATGAAGAAATATAAACTAAAAAACAGGAAAAAAATAAGCAAACACATAAGATTTATAGTGGTTCGATATTAACGAGCCTACGTCCACTTTATAACCCTTATATTCAATAAGGAATTACAAATACAATGTTTAGAATCACTCAACACTTGTATTACAATTGATTTTTCTCATGAGTATTGAAATTCACTCAAAAATCAATGAGTTGATGATGGGTTGAATGTTAATAGTCGTGATATATGGAGCTTTCCCAAATTTAGATAACAAAACATCATGTTCTTTATGATTGGATCGGGTACTTATAGAGATCGAATAGGAATTTATAGGCGGGAACGGTCATCAGTGAAGTGGCATCGGGTTTGGTTTTTTAGGATAAGAGTGGGGTAGTTTCATAGGAAGGAGTGGTTCGGAACGTGGCCACAAGGCAGGTATCCCACACATTCAGGAGTTCGCGGAGGTAGTGAGTTGTTACCTTGTGTATGTGTCAATCTTGGGGTCGGGTCGAATCGCATCCATTCGACCTGAGGCTATTGTTCCCCGTTCGACCCAAAGCTCTATTATCCCATTCGACCCAAAGATCTATCATCGATTCGACTTGATTCTTATCCTTCGTGTGTGTAATAAATGATCTTTGATAGTTGGACGGCCTAGACATAAGGCAGGCTATCATTTATAAAGGATTTCCTTCCTCTTCCTCTGTTTCTTCCTCAATTTCTGTTC
Source organism: Allium sativum (assembly GCA_030737875.1). NCBI lineage: Eukaryota > Viridiplantae > Streptophyta > Magnoliopsida > Asparagales > Amaryllidaceae > Allium > Allium sativum. Next base: position 231,792,879 of record CM060911.1, read on the forward strand.
CCTCTTCTTCTTCTTCCATTTGTTGCTCACAAGCACGTCGTTGCTCTTTTTTGGTAAGTGACTTATAAGGCTCAAATATTTGGGGAATTTGTATAAGATGGATATTGGGTTTTCAAGGGATAAATTTCTTTCCTTTGAAATCAACATTGAACATTTCAAAGATACAAGTAAGATTTCCTCCATAAAATAAAGTTTATTCATGAACATAATGAATGCTAGAATAGAATTCATCGAGCATGACTTATGCCCAATTTATTTCGTAGTGACCAAAGAGGGGGAAAAGAGCTTTGTTAACTTTGAGAGTCGGGTTGTTGTAGTCTTCCGAACGAGGAGTAATGGGTTGTTGTGAAATAAGATTAACAATTTTTTCTTTAGAACGAAAGTTGGGATTTTTTAATTCGTGATTCTCATCGCTTTCAAAGATTTGAAGAAAAGTCTCTCTATCTGTTTCATTGATTTGAAATGTAGTAAGATTGTGTCCTTTAAATTTACAACCAAGTATTTGGCCTAAAAGTTTGGAATCAAAGACAATTTGCGTTCTTTTTTACACTACTCCGTACTTAATTTTCATTTCTAACAAAAAAAGTATATTCAAACCGGCATAAAACATTTTGACACGATGAGGATAACAAACGAACTCATTTTGAGTTGCGTCAACAAAAGAAAGAGCAAAGTTTTCATTGGAAAGGGAATCAAGCTCATAAGAGAGGAAAATCGCGGAAAATAGAAAATCTACAGCAATGAACTTTACCATAATTCATATATTTAATATAGGTATTCATAACTTCTTGATCATAGCAGATACGAATTTTTGTAGCTTTTGTATATCTCATGGTGGTAGGAGTGTTTTAAGATGAAGCCATTTGAGTTATAGGAAGATAAGAGTTTAAAAAATGAAAATTTTGAACTTGAAAAGTGGTGATAAAAATAGATGAGTATAGATAACATAACGTTGAGATATAAATGTTCTGTTAAAAAGTGTTTTTGAAAACATAGGAATTGGTAAAAGGATGGTGGGAAAATCCAAATTTTAAACACAAATTAGAATTCCAAGAATCGAACATACATGTTGACATGTATCAGTGGATATATCGTCTTGGAAATGTACTTTTGTACAATTTGATTCTTTTCAAGATTTTGTTTGTTTGTGTGACTAGATATATGTGTGTGTGTATTACTTTTACTTATCTTAGAAATAAGAAACTCTGTTTTTTATAAAAAAAATATTTTAAATTTTAAATATTAATTTTAATTTGTAAAATTATTTTAAAGTTAACTTATATTAATTAAAATTATTTTAAAAATTGATTCAGCCAAAACAAGAAACGAAAATAACCAAGACATCCAAACAATCAAAGCAACCAATAAAATTAATTTTTTAATATAAACATGAATCTATTTTAGATCCAGTCCTCATTTCCTCTAAACTATATATCTCTCTAATGTACATATTAGACATTTTTGTGCCAAAATCATTATCACTTGAAGAATTGCTCGATTCTGAATCATTCAATATTGCAATATATGCCTTTTTTCTTTTCCTAGATGAATTGGTGTTCGACGTAGTCTTTTGTTTATCAAGATACAGACATAATCATTGCACATAACCTGGCTTATCATAATTATAACATTTGATTTCATTTTGATTATCTTCCTTTCCCTATATTTTTGTTCTTGTTTCTTTTGGTGTTGTTCATCTTTCTAAATCTTAGGGAATTTTCTAAAGTTCCTTGTCATCAGTGCTATCTCCTCATCATCATCATCATCTGAGTGTGATCCATCAGTAATTGCATTGAATGCCATTGATTTTTTTTCAACATCCTTGCTTTCTCTTCTTCCCTACATTCGAGCTTCAATAGACATTAAGTTGCCAAATAACTCTTAAATTTTTAGAGTGCTAATAACGTTAGCCTCTTCAATTGTTAAATTATTATGTTCCCATTCTGGAGTGAGTGAATTTAAAAAGTTTCTAACTTTTTCTTCTTTAGAATAGTGTTTTCCTAATGCAATGAGTGAATGAATTATATCTTGAAATATACTACACATGTCAAAAACCAATGCATTGGGATTCATTTTAAATAACTGAAACTAATTAGTTAACATGGAAATATTAGTCTATTTAACTTTACTAGTCCCTTCATGAGTGACTTACATAGTTCTCTAGATTTCATATGCATATTTACCAATAGATACTCGATTAAATTTATTTCTATCTACTGAGAAAAATAATATACTCATAGGCTTTGAATTACTTTGTGCAACTACCTTTTGATTGATAGCCCACCACGCATAATCAGTCTCGAGTTTAGTGTACTTAATTTCTGTAACATTATAAATCTCTAATCCTATTGATTGTAAGTGAATTTTCATCTTGCATGCCAAATAAGTATAGTTAAGTCCATCAAAAGATGGTGGTCTCATAGTAGACATTACAAATGTTGGAAACCATTTAAACTTTTCAAAAACAGATTATAATACTTTTGAAAACAATGCTCTAATACTAAATGAAAGTGATGCAAATTAGGGATCTTTAAGCTAGATTAAAACTAGAGGGGCGTACTTAGTGTTTACTTAAATTTGTGAAGTTTTTAGAATTTTTCCAATTATGATTATGTATATATGAACATAACGATCACAGAATCAGACAATGAAATAAAAATGGGATAAAAGTGAAAAGCAGTAAAGGAAATAATACACTAGAAATTTTTATGATGGTTCAGAGTTACCCTACATCCAGTCCTACACTGCGTACGTTCTTTATTAATATCAACAGTTACACTTCTTGATTTCATGGCCACAATTAGACCCCCTCCTGAATATTGACCTCTGGACCTTCCAATCTGATTTATGGGCCATAGATCCTTACCCAACTTGATTTTCAGGCAAACAAGTCACTTTCAATTGCTTTAGACGGATACAATCGAATCCAACAAAATTTAAGGCTACCAATCACACCTTTATAGTAATTTTAAGTAGTTTGTACAAAGAATGCAAACTTGATTATTCGATCTTTGATTACAATTGCCCTATAAATCTTATTTCCTCTTTGAACTTGGTATAAATAGAGACAGTTTGATGTAGAATCATTGAGAAAAGAAATAACTTGATTTGGTTCATAAATCGGAAGAAAAGAGAGTGAAGAAATACAAAGAAGATGATTAAAAGTTGTTTCTAGAAGAAGGCTATTTATAGTGGTGAAGAGATATGGCTATTAGAAGCAACCTTATCGCGAAACACACTTTCTTTCAAATTTGAATTTTTGAATTTTTGTTTTTACACGCCGACTTGTGTATACACACCATGTCGACATCTCCCTACTAAAAAATAAAACTATTTTGTTTTGGTTTTTTAAAATATAAACATATATATAATGTTTTGAAACTTTGCAAACATATTTAATCATAGTAAAACTATATTTTAATCATAGTAATAATTAAGAGAACTTATTTTAAAAATATTTAAAATAATTTAAGTAAAACTATAATAAAACTATAATTAATCAAATATAAAAAACTGAAAATACAAATATTAAAACTATAAAGCTATTAAATCATCAGGAAGTAAAAATCGAATTCTTAAAGTATAAAGAATCTTAAGTAAAATCAAAACTTAATATCAAAATATAAATTTAAGTATAAGGTCAAAATATATCTATAAAAACCAAAGTATAAAAGTACATACTAAAATTTTAAAGTATAAGTAATAAAGTAAGTATAAAATCAAAGTTACTTAAAAATTATAAATAGTTAAATCAAAGTATAAAAGTATAAATATTAAAATCTAATAAGTATCAAAGTATTCCAAAGTAAAGTTATGAAATTTCTTTTCGGAAATCTTTGAAAGGATCATTTTGAAAACAAAGGTTGTATGAAAACTTTTTGTAAAGTGAATTAAAAAAGCGGAATTTGACTTCTAAAACATTTTTGAAAATAGATTTTGAAAACATGGATACTTGAAAAATCATTTTTGTAGATATAGGATGGATATCATATAAGTACAAACTGAGTTTTAATATAATTTTTAAGTTCCTGTATTATTTTGAATTCTTTAACTCTTGAACTCTTTAAACTCATGAGTCTTCATATTTTTGAATCAGTCTGTATCTTTATTCTTGATTCTTTAATCTTGATGTTGTATAGTCTTGATTATTAATTACCTGCATAACTTCCTACACCATGCACTATATATACATATACGTACACACACACACCTGGATAATGATTAGTATACGTTAAATATAAAATATTCATTACCCGAGGTTGTAATCATCAAACTACCATTCATAGTACTAACATTACTTATTTAAAAAATTTATCAAACAACGTACTTGAGTAATTATTAAATCCTTTAAATAGAATAAATAAAATTTTAAATGGTATAAACATAAAACAATTTAACCCTTTTTCTACTATATTAAATAAATAATAATAAACATCTTTTCAACATTTAAAAAATAGACAATAATTTTTTATCCTTGAAACATGGTAAATTAAATAAAATAATTTTATTTTTAAACATCATTAAATAATGATTTATCTTTTCTGCTTCTAATGATTCTTCTTTCACCTTTCAAGTCCCTTTAAACTCTTCTTTCAGCTATAAACTTAACTCCCCCTTTTCACCATCATCCCTTTATTCACATTTGATCACCCCTCCTCACATTATTTTACCACCTCCCTTACTTATCAGTGATAATAAATCATCCATGCATAATGAAGACATATCCACATTATTTCACCGTCATAAAAACTTGCTATGGCAATTCTATAAACGTCATATATCAACATGTTATTAAAAGTCTGGTAGAAATTATGACGTGTAATTCTCGCAATAGAAAACATACTTTTGTTGTCATCTTAAACAAGCCATATTGGTGCAACTGCTTTTCTATAGCTTGTGAAGCATGCTACGGAAAGTTTTTATGACGCATCCAAACGCTCTTGAAAGTTCCATGACACATTGAAACACGTTATGGAAAATTCATTACTATTTACTGAAACATCATTTTGTTGCTATCTAAACATTCAAAACATTCTATTGCAGCATTTTTCTGCCATAACATTCAAAGTTTACAATTTCTAATTCTAATAATATATTATAAAAATTCAAAAAAAAACCATATTTTTCACATTAATCTAAGTACACAAATGAAGTCATAAGCCAAATCACAAAATATATATACCCATAATATTTCATACATGATAAATTCAAACATAAATATTGACAATACATACGGCTATAGCAAACCAAAATAATACATACTAAAAATATTCAAGAACGTTGACAACTAATATCACAAACAGTCACCAATCCCTTTGCTCCATGTGATTGGCCACCCCCATGCAATCCCCTACTACTTCTGCACCACCAACACTTCCTTCAGACCATTAGCAGCACACCCTTTTGCATTTAACCACAGCCATTCTTCCTTTACTACCTAACAAAAACTTGTGCCACCTTGCCATCAACTGCAATTAACCAGCTTAACAAATAGTTATGTGATTATAAGGTAACTGCAACTTATGCTTATTAATTCATACTGCAAATAGTTATGCCTCCACTTAGAATGCAAAATATTGACCTGCTATGTATAGAAGAATTACACGCATGTTTATAGGAGAATCTGACTATTGTGCAAGAGTTACACCATGAATTTTGTTACATGCATACCAAAACAATCAATTCAGGTGATCATGAAAAGCCAAATAGGGCGCAGCAAAATATACGCAAGGTTAACAGGGTGCATCAAGAAAACTGAGCAACAACATTGCTTAGTTTGTAACTGAGCATGGCTCAGTTTTTCTTGAAATAGAGCGACGCTCAATTTCAAGAAAACTGAGCGAGTTACAAACCGAACAATGCTCGGTTTCAAGAAGATTACTCATTTTGTCAAATGAGAGATTAAATAAACAGATTATAAATAATATATGCATAAATGACAAAATGAGTATTAGGTATCTAGAATACTTTTTTTTGGTATCTGTAATAAATTATTCACAAAATAATTGTTAAACATCTAGTTGCATTGAATTAAATGTGCTTTTCATAATTCCAGGTCTAACAACTTGTTATAAGTTGTCATGACTTCTAGCTTCTTTCTCCATGGCAGGCCAAAGGATTTTAGAGGATCCATATTTTATAATTTTTGCATGTTGATTATTCCAAGTTTTAGCATATTGTTATACACGCTTACTTAAATAATTTTCTCAACTACGGCCATGTATCGGCCACCTCTAAGCACATACACAGCTGTTGGTTGGCCAGGCCACCAGCAACATGCAATGACCCAAATTCTGTATCGTCTTCCAAAAACAAATTTCCTTCTAAAGTAGGACTGCTTGATATGGTAGCACGTCTCATGAATATAATGTGAATATTCTTCCACGTTAGGCTTGTATCCAATCTCAACTGCAGCCATGTATAGGGGCAGACCATTCTAATCTGTATATAAAACCAAAAACATAAATCTTTTATTTTGGGTCTGAGTTTGTGTAAAAAATATTGCAAGTTGTTAGAAGTTATTGCTTTGTCCTTTTATTGTAGGTATCTAAAATAATTATTTTACATACATTCAATAATATTTTAGGTACATATAATACTTTTTCTAGGAATCTATAATAAATTATTCACAAAATAATTGTTAAACATCCAGTTGCATTGCATTGAATATGCTTTTCATAATTCCAGGTCTAAAAACTTACTATAAGTTGTTATGACTTCTAGCTTCTTTCTCCATGGCAGGCCGAAGGATTTTAGAGAATCCATATTTTATAATTTCTGCACCTTGATTATTCCAAGTTTTAGCATAGTATCTTACACGCTTGCTTAAAAAAAATATCTCAACTACGGCCATGTATCGGCCACCTCTAAGCACATACAAAGTTAGCTGTTGGTTGGCCAGGCCCCCAACAACATGCGATGACCCAAATTCTAATTCATCTTCCAAAAACAAATTTCCTTCTGAAGTAGGACTGGTTGATATGGTAGCACGTCTCATGAATGTAATGCGATTATTCTTCTTCACATTAGGCTTGTATCCAATCTCAACTGCAGCCATGTATAGGGCACCTCTAAGCCCATACAAAGTTAGCTTTTGGTTGGCCAGGCCCCCAACAACATGCAATGACCCAAATTCTGATTCGGCTTCCAAAAACAACAAAAGAATCTAACAGCTTACTAGAAGTTATTGGGGCAGACCGTTCAAATCTTTAGGGGCAGATCGTTCTAATCTGTATATAAAACCAAAAAATAAATCCTTTTTTTTCTGAGTTTGTGTAAAAAATATTGCTAGTTGTTAGAATTTATTGCTATGTCCTTTTATTGTAGGTACCGAAAATAATTATTTAGGTACATTCAATTATATCTTAGGTACCTATAATACATTTTTTGAGGTATCTATAATAACTTATTTGCAAAATAATTATTAAACATCAAGTTGCATTGCATTGAATGTGATTTTCATAATTCTAGGTCTAACAACTTACTATAAGTTGTTATGTCTTCTAGCTTCTTTCTCCATGGCAGGCTGAAGGATTTTAGATAATCCATATTTTATAATTTCTGCATCTTGATTATTCCAAGTTTTAGCATATTATATAACACACTTGCTTAAATAATTTTCTCAACTACGGCCATGTATCGGCCACCTCTAAGCCCATACAAAGTTAGATGTTGGTTGGCCAGGCCTCCAGCAACATGCGATGACCCAAATTCTGGTTCGTCTTCCAAAAACAACAAAAGAATCTAACAGCTTTGTAACACCCCGAATTTTAGTTAATACTAAAATTCACTAATTACAGGATAAATAATCTCAGATGTGGGAATTGGGGTTAACGGGCTGCGTCATTACGTTCATCTCGGAAAAATACGCGAAATAGAGTCCGAGTTTTCGAGAATCGGAGTCCGTATGGCCCGGTTATGGCCCAAAGAAGTTTGCAGAAAATTCAAAACTAAAAACAGATTTAAAATTTTAAATTTCAGATTTTGGAATGGAAAAGCGGGGTCAGGCGGGAAGCTTCCCGCCCTACCCATGTCGACAGGGCTGTCGACAGGACTGTCGACAGGGGTGTCGACTTGCCTGTCGACTTGCCTGTCGACAGGGGCGCGGCGTCCAGTGAACCTGGGTGCACCAGGTTGGGTTCTAGGCTGGCTTAGAGGGCTGGTTCTAGAGATTTCCTAAATCTAAGGGTCCTAATCTAACCTAGGGTTAATCTAAGGGCCTAAAACACTCACCTAATCTATAAATACACCCTAAACCTACCCTAATCCATACTAAAAATAGAAATGATGGCCTCATGCCGCCAAATTAAATCTTAGAAGGAGCCTCCACCAATTTATGAAGGAAGTTGCAAGCTAATCCCTCTCTAATCAATCTCTAATCATTATCTTCTTCATATTTAGCAACTAATTCCACTTCATAAGTTTGCTAATCTTGGTTTTGGTGAGTTTCTATCACTTTAACATCAATTGTTAAAGTAAGTAGATTGGGTGTAATGAGACTTATGGTCTTAAATGCGGATTAGTGAGTTTGAATCATCTATAATGATATGTTACTCTATGTTTTCCTATGTTTATGCATAATTAATAAGTGGGTTTATGCATGTTTGATAAGTTGGTTTATGCATGCTTAACAAGTTGGTTTGTGCATGTTTAACAAGTGGGTTTATGCATATTTAATAAGTGGATTTATGCATGTTTAACAAAGTGAGTTATGCAAGTTATATGCAAGTTATGTATATGCTTAAATGCAAGTTTAACATGGTTTGCAAGTTATGAATGCTTATGCAAGTATATGAATGCTTATGCAAGATATGTATATGCTTAAATGCAAGTTTAACATGATATGCAAGTTATGCATGCTTATGCAAGTATGTGAATGTTTATGCAAGTATGTGAATGCTTATGCAAGTATGTAAATGCTTATGCAAGTATGTGAATGCTTATGCAAGTTATGTGTATGCTTAAATGCATGTTTAACATGTTATGCAAGTTATGAGAATGCTTATATGCAAGTTCAACATGTTATGCAAGATATGTGTATGATAATATGCAAGCTCATATGCAACATGTTATGCAAATCATGTGTATGATAATATGCAAGTTTGGGTTAAATGTAGTTGGGTTAATATATGTTCATATATGCAAGTTGACATCCTCTTAACCCATGACAAAGTTATATGCTAAGCCCATGATATTTGTGATGGATCTTCCCCTTTATTATGTCATGAAGTGAGAACGATTTACGTAGGGAACGATGGGGTTGGAAAATATGTTAATAAATGTATGATTGGGTATGATTAAGCATACCATAAAAAAATGAATTACCATAAGTGGGAATTTACCTATTGAGTTAGGTCTACCCCATGGGAATTTACCTATTGAGTTAGGTCTACCCATGTTATGGAAAACTTGATATTAATTAGGGATAATTAATATGGGGGTGATTAATTAGGTGTAATTAATCGACTAAGACACGAGGTTGGACTCATTTGTAGTGTAAAACTGCCCGGACCCGACCGGCTTAACCAGTTGCTACAAATGTCAGCCCAATGTGAGAGGTCTTAGCCATAAATTAAATACGTGATTAAAGTAAAGACACGAGGTTAGGCTCTGTTATGACGTAAGACTGCCCGGACTCTACCGGCTTAACCAGGCGGTCATAACAGCCAGTCTAATGTGGGAGGTCTTTATGGGAGATCACGGTCTTAATTAATTAAGAAACACTTAACCATATTAGCATGTAGTGGGACATGAGGGGTTAAGTGGGTGCCTTGGGTGGCATGTGGAAATTCAGTGGTTGCCTTGGGTGGCATGTGGAATCTAGTGGGTTGCCTTGGGTGGCAATAGAAAATACGATTAGAATACTTAACCAAGTGGAAACATGTAATTAAACATGATTAAAGGGTTAAGTGGGATACACTAGATATGTGACAAGCTTAGGTGGGTAGCTTGTGGGGGCCCATTTCAACCAATATCCCAAACGTATCTTTGTGGGCTCGACCCATGTCGAGTGACGGGACACGCATATTGGGTTTGATTATAAGAGGCCAAACGGGTTAGCGGTGGCAACGCAAGTCCAACGGGTTTCATATGCGTGTGTGGGCCCGGGCTGGTAGATAAGCCGTTGTTGCATCGTGTAGATATAAAGCCGTGCACCGTTGATAGTATTGGGTTGCCACTTTAGGGGAGTGATACACCCCACTGTGGGACCAGCACGGGTATCTACGGTAGGGAGCCGATCGATGGGGAGTAGTGGGTACACCTAATAAAGATAGGGGCAGACGGCACCTATGTAGGGGTACACGAAACTACTGGGTAAAATTGCTAGGTACACCTAGTGGAGATAGGGGCAGACGGCACCTATGTAGTGGGCTAGGAGTACACGAAACTACTGGGGAAATTTTCTAAGTCCTTGGAGGGATCAACCTTTAGGTAGGAATGACTGGTGTGGTGCAGTTAGTAATTATCCATGGGTAGGTAGATGCGTCCTTACGGTTATCTTAGTTTATCCTAAGTCTACCAAGCTGCTTAGTGTAGCCATTCATCCCCAGATATTACCGTAGGTCAAGTTTATGTCTTCTCTGGTTACTTTAATGATTGTATTGTTAAAGTTATAGGACTCACTCAGACTTATGTCTGACCCCGTTGTTTTTATCTTTTTCCCAACCCTCAGGTCCTACGGTGGATCCTGGCAGTAGTGGAGCTTGATCGGATCTCTGTTCCAGTCTTTACGAGCTTGGATAGATGTAAAGCTCCAGTTATCCAGTTATCTTTTCTTTTGTTCTGGCTATTGTATGACAAAGTGGGATTATGTACTTCTTTATTTTGATGGATATTGTACTTGACTTTTATCGTGGTTTTATGATGTAACCAGACATGTTTATTTCCGCTGTTATGAGATGATGTTTTAAAATTTCAAGTACTATTTATATCTGTCTTGTTGTAATTTTTCTGTTCTATATTCACTAAAATACTCCACCGATGCTATGGCATTCCCTTGATGAGTGACCATAGCGGGCGTGGGGTGTTACACGTGGTATCAGAGCAAAGGTTACCGGAACAGATAAAATTTTTTAGAAAACTATTTTTCTAAAAACATTTTTGGAAGAAATATTTTCAAAAACATGTCTTTAAAGAGAAAAAGTTTTTGAAAGAAAGGCATAATCCCCAATAGCCATATCTATATCCTTCGAATTCTCCGTTTTGAACCTTTCCTTTTTCGTTTCAGCATGGCTGAGGATCTTAACTTTCCGGAGGGTGTGACGGTACCAGTATGGTATAGGAGATTGATGGAGGCTAGGGCCACCACTGCGGGTCCAGCAAATGTTCCTCCACCAACCGTAGCACCCGATCTTCCTCCTCCCCCTCCTCCTCGCACGGATACTTTTGCTAAGACTTGCAAGGAATTTAAAGCTATGGGAGGGAAACCTTTTCAAGGATCTGAAACTTTTGTGGAGGCTAGAGATTGGCTTAAGGAGGTGGAAGAATTGATAGATATCTTTGAGATGGAAGAAGGAAAGAAAGTCAAGTTGGCTGCTTGGTTAATGAAGGGAGAGGCCTCATTCTGGTGGGAGGTCACTAATGGAGAACGCCCCGTTGACTCTTGGGCGGATTTTAGGCAAAGATTTGTGGCAAAGTTTCTCTCAAGGGCGGAGGAAAACTTGTATATGGAAAGATTCTTGACTCTAAAGCAAGGAAATCTCTCGGTGAAGGAGTATGTTAATAAGTTTAATCAATTGGCAAGGTTTGGCCTAGATATGGTGAATACACCGGAGAAGAAGGCTTTGAGATTCGTGAAAGGCTTGAATGAACCGATGCATGGGTTGGCTATGACTCATATCCCTATGGGGGCCACCTTTGAGAAGCTAGTTGACATGGCACTCATGCATGAAGAAGAGAAGGGTCCCAATGCTAATAAGGCACCCGAGAAGAAGGGAGATCAAAAGAGACCTCAGCAACAACAACAACAAAACAAAGGTGGGAAAGGCAACGGTGGCAAGGGCAAGAAGAAGAAGTGTTTCAATTGTGGGACACCTGGCCACCTAAGCAAAGATTGTCGCAAGAAGAAGAAGACTGGCTGCTTCCACTGTGGCGAAGCAGGGCATTTAGTGAAGGATTGCCCTAAGAAAGGGCAAAGGACGGGGTCTACCTCAGGAGGACAGGTGCAAGCTCTTATGGCACCAGGTCAGGCTAGGGGGCAAGTACAGGCTCTCGCGGTTCCACCGATTCAGGAAAGAGGTAGAACTATCTCCGTTGAAAGTCTGGTTTTTCTATTTGATCATCCTGTCCGTACATTGTTTGATTCAGGCGCATCGCATTCGTTTATCTCATCATCATTAGTTGAGTCACTGCACTTAGACACCAGTCTGGTAGATGATCCCTTGGTTGTTTCAAACCCAATTGGGGGCTCCACTTATTTGTCCATGATATGTTTGGGTTTGAAGATTTCTATACTTAGCATTGAGTTTAGATGTGATGCTTTTGTGTTGGGCTTCACGGGCTATGGGTTGATTTTGGGCATGGACTGTTTATCCAGTAATGGTGCCGTTCTTGATTGCGAAAGGAGAGTTGTTAGGCTCATGACCCGTTTGGGTAACACTCTCGAGATTTCTTGTAATCCCATGGACTCTGTTATGCTAAGTTATCTTGAATCGCTTGACGCTTCGGTCGAGAGTATGCAATCTGTTAGAGTGGTCCGGGAATATCCGGATGTGTTTGAGGAGGTGAAGGGCTTACCTCTGAAGCGGGAGATTGACTTCCGAATATATCTGGTGGATAATGCTAAACCTGTATCTTTACCAGTGCGCCACATGGCTCCTCGTGAGAGGAGGGAACTCCATAAGCAAGTAGGGGAGTTGCTTGAGAAGGGGTTCATAAGACGAAGTATATCGGAGTGGGGTGCTCCAGTAGTATTTGCTACGAAGGCGGATGGGTCCCTCAGACTTTGTGTAGACTATAGAGAACTCAATAAGCTCACAAAGAAGAATAGACACCCATTGCCGAGGATTGATGATCTTTTCGATCAGTTGGTTGGCGCTTCAGTATTTTCTCAGTTGGACTTAGCCACGGGGTTTCATCAGTTGAGGGTGGCTGAGGATAGCATAGACAAGACTGCCTTTAGAACTCCGGATGGTTTCTATGAGTGGCTGGTGATGCCATTTGGGTTGACAAACGCCCATGCATACTTCGTGGATTTGATGAGTAGGGTGTTCAGGGAGTTCCTTAATAAATTTGTGGTGGTCTTTGTGGATGATATCTTAGTATTTTCTAAGAGTGAAGAAGAGCATGCCCTACATCTTGGGGAGGTGTTGAAGACTCTTCGAGCACATAGCCTTAAGGCTAAATTCTCTAAATGTCACTTCTGGAGGAAGGAAGTACGGTTCTTGGGGCACGTGGTCTCCAAGGAAGGGATAGCTGTGGATCCCGCGAAGGTAGTATCAATTCAGGATTGGAAGGTTCCAAAGAATGCTACCGAAGTAAGAAGTTTCTTGGGGTTGGCGGGTTATTATAGGAAGTTTATCAAAGACTTCGCGAAGATATCAGCCCCATTAACCCGCTTAACGAAGAAGAATCTTGTTTTCACATGGGACGTAGATTGTGATGATGCGTTCCGACGGTTAAAGAGAGCTTTAACCACTGCTCCGGTTTTAGTGTTGCCATATGGGAGCAAGCCATTTGTTGTCTATACCGATGCTTGTGGGACAGGACTTGGCGCAGTCTTAATGCAAGAGGGAAGGGTAATAGCCTATGGTGGAAGGCAGTTGAGGGCACATGAGAAAAATTACCCTACCCACGATCTAGAGCTGGCCGCTATTGTTTTTGCGCTTAAGATTTGGCGCCATTATCTTCTTGGTGAGAGATTCGAGTTGTTCACTGACCACAAATCATTGAAGTACTTGTTTTCTCAGAAGGATTTGAATCTGAGACAGCAAAGGTGGATGGAATTCTTAGCATCCTATGATTTCGAGATAGCGTATACCCCTGGCAAGGGTAACGTGGTGGCGGACGCCTTGAGCAGGAAGAGGTTGTCCTTGAGTCCATTGTTCGTGGAACAAAGAAGCTTGGAATTTATCTCGATGTTTGACTTCAGACCTTCCGTTGATTATGTACCCGGTTTGCTAGCTTCCTTGGAAGTTAGACCTACTCTTTTGGAGCGGATTGGTGAAGCACAGAGGGACGACCCACAGTTGGTTGAGTTGGTGGAGAAGCTCATAAGGGGGGAGTCGTCCAGCCATTTGAGTAGGTACACCCTAGACGATAGGGGGTGCTTGCGTAGAGACGGTAGACTTTGTGTACCGCAAGACAAGGGTTTGAGGAAGGTTATTCTTGATGATGCACACCGTTCTAGGATGACTATTCATCCCGGTGGGGACAAGATGTACCAAGACATGAAGAGGGTTTTCTTCTGGGCCGGTATGAAGAAAGATGTGGCCGAGTATGTCGCTCGATGTTTGGTGTGCCAGCAAGTGAAGGCGGAGCAAAAGAAACCTGGTAGGTTGCTTCACCCGTTGGAAGTTCCGCAATGGAAGTGGGATAGCGTCTCGATGGATTTTATTGACGGGTTACCCAGATCGAGAAAGGGTAATACGGGAATATGGGTGGTGGTAGACAGACTTACTAAGAGCGCCCATTTCATACCTGTGAAGAGCAAGAGGACCGCTCCATGGCTAGCTTCAGTATATCTTCGAGAGATAGTTCGATTGCATGGGGTACCCTCTAGCATAGTGAGTGATCGAGATCCTATCTTCACTAGCGAGTTCTGGAGGAGTTTACAAGAAGCAGTGGGGACTCAATTGTGTCTAAGCACCGCATATCATCCTCAGACGGACGGCCAGACTGAGAGGGTGAATCGTGTTCTAGAAGACCTATTGAGGCTTTGTATCTTAGATTTTGGAGGCACATGGGAAGAGCATCTTCCGTTGGTGGAGTTCGCATATAATAACAGCTTTCAGTCCAGTATTGGTATGGCTCCTTTCGAAGCTCTCTATGGAAGGCCTTGTCGATCACCTACATGTTGGTGGGAATCTACGGATAAGATCTTGCTTGGGCCTGATATGATTAGGGAGACTTCTGAGAAGATTGACTTGATTCGAAGAAGGATGAAAGCAGCGCAGGATAGGCAAAAATCTTATGCGGACAAGAGAAGGACGGATCTTGAGTTTGAGGTTGGGGACAGGGTTTTTGTCAAAGTATCTCCATTAAGAAATGTTGTTCGCTTTGGATCCGTTGGGAAGTTAGCACCGAGGTTTGTTGGGCCGTTTCCTATTAAGGAAAGGATCGGACGGATGGCATATAGAGTGGAGTTGCCCGACAGACTTAGTGGTGTACATGATGTATTCCATGTGTCCCATTTGAGGAAATGCTTACATGAGACCGCAGAGGTGGTAGAGCCGAGCTTGCTTAGAGATGTAGAGGTAGAGCGTGATACGACTATTCGACGAGCTCCTACTCGCATCCTTGGGTCAGAGACTAGGAAGTTGAGAAACAGAGAGGTTCAACTAGTTAAAGTGCAATGGGGAGAAGATGAGAGCAACGCAACTTGGGAGACGGAAGCGAAGATGCGTTCATTGTACCCATTTCTTTTTGAGGGTATGTCTTTACTTTCTCCTTTATCGTTTGTCTAGTACTTATCTTATCTTTAGTATGTCCTCTCGTTAGTACTGTTTGACCTTTAGATAGGGTAAACCTATGGTTGAAACATGTGTTTGAGACATGTTATGGTTGATGGATGCAAGTGGATGCAAGTGTTTGCTAGTGGTTGCTCGTGGATGCATATACACACACTCTAGGCACTAGATCGGCTCAGTCACTTCATATTGCATATTGCATAAAATTGTGTGTAGGAGGCTATATTTATGGATGTATAATGATTGTGTTATCACATGGATGATGCATTTTGGTGGATGATTGTGCACTCATGTATATATTGTATGTGTCGATAGGGTTCTCTCGCATACATAATGGATGCATGGCACTATCATGGTTTGCATATGTTCATACATTAGATAGGGAACATATACACACACTGTTTGCATATGCTCATACATCATTAGAAACTGTTTAAGGACAATGGATGCCCGTGGTTGATGGTTCGAGTAGATGGTTGTTTGGATGGTAGGATATGCATTCTCCTTAGCTTAGAGATTTCGGGGACGAAATCCTTTAAGGAGGGGAGAATGTAACACCCCGAATTTTAGTTAATACTAAAATTCACTAATTACAGGATAAATAATCTCAGATGTGGGAATTGGGGTTAACGGGCTGCGTCATTACGTTCGTCTCGGAAAAATACGCGAAATAGAGTCCGAGTTTTCGAGAATCGGAGTCCGTATGGCCCGGTTATGGCCCAAAGAAGTTTGCAGAAAATTCAAAACTAAAAACAGATTTAAAAATTTAAATTTCAGATTTTGGAATGGAAAAGCGGGGTCAGGCAGGAAGCTTCCCGCCCTACCCATGTCGACAGGGCTGTCGACAGGCCTGTCGACAGGGGTGTCGACTTGCCTGTCGACTTGCCTGTCGACAGGGGCGCGGCGTCCAGTGAACCTGGGTGCACCAGGTTGGGTTCTAGGCTGGCTTAGAGGGCTGGTTCTAGAGATTTCCTAAATCTAAGGGTCCTAATCTAACCTAGGGTTAATCTAAGGGCCTAAAACACTCACCTAATCTATAAATACACCCTAAACCTACCCTAATCCATACTAAAAATAGAAATGATGGCCTCATGCCGCCAAATTAAATCTTAGAAGGAGCCTCCACCAATTTATGAAGGAAGTTGCAAGCTAATCCCTCTCTAATCAATCTCTAATCATTATCTTCTTCATATTTAGCAACTAATTCCACTTCATAAGTTTGCTAATCTTGGTTTTGGTGAGTTTCTATCACTTTAACATCAATTGTTAAAGTAAGTAGATTGGGTGTAATGAGACTTATGGTCTTAAATGCGGATTAGTGAGTTTGAATCATCTATAATGATATGTTACTCTATGTTTTCCTATGTTTATGCATAATTAATAAGTGGGTTTATGCATGTTTGATAAGTTGGTTTATGCATGCTTAACAAGTTGGTTTGTGCATGTTTAACAAGTGGGTTTATGCATATTTAATAAGTGGATTTATGCATGTTTAACAAAGTGAGTTATGCAAGTTATATGCAAGTTATGTATATGCTTAAATGCAAGTTTAACATGGTTTGCAAGTTATGAATGCTTATGCAAGTATATGAATGCTTATGCAAGATATGTATATGCTTAAATGCAAGTTTAACATGATATGCAAGTTATGCATGCTTATGCAAGTATGTGAATGTTTATGCAAGTATGTGAATGCTTATGCAAGTATGTAAATGCTTATGCAAGTATGTGAATGCTTATGCAAGTTATGTGTATGCTTAGATGCATGTTTAACATGTTATGCAAGTTATGAGAATGCTTATATGCAAGTTCAACATGTTATGCAAGATATGTGTATGATAATATGCAAGCTCATATGCAACATGTTATGCAAATCATGTGTATGATAATATGCAAGTTTGGGTTAAATGTAGTTGGGTTAATATATGTTCATATATGCAAGTTGACATCCTCTTAACCCATGACAAAGTTATATGCTAAGCCCATGATATTTGTGATGGATCTTCCCCTTTATTATGTCATGAAGTGAGAACGATTTACGTGGGGAACGATGGGGTTGGAAAATATGTTAATAAATGTATGATTGGGTATGATTAAGCATACCATAAAAAAATAAATTACCATAAGTAGGAATTTACCTATTGAGTTAGGTCTACCCCATGGGAATTTACCTATTGAGTTAGGTCTACCCATGTTATGGAAAACTTGATATTAATTAGGGATAATTAATATGGGGGTGATTAATTAGGTGTAATTAATCGACTAAGACACGAGGTTGGACTCATTTGTAGTGTAAAACTGCCCGGACCCGACCGGCTTAACCAGTTGCTACAAATGTCAGCCCAATGTGAGAGGTCTTAGCCATAAATTAAATACGTGATTAAAGTAAGGACACGAGGTTAGGCTCTGTTATGACGTAAGACTGCCCGGACTCTACCGGCTTAACCAGGCGGTCATAACAGCCAGTCTAATGTGGGAGGTCTTTATGGGAGATCACGGTCTTAATTAATTAAGAAACACTTAACCATATTAGCATGTAGTGGGACATGAGGGGTTAAGTGGGTGCCTTGGGTGGCATGTGGAAATTCAGTGGTTGCCTTGGGTGGCATGTGGAATCTAGTGGGTTGCCTTGGGTGGCAATAGAAAATACGATTAGAATACTTAACCAAGTGGAAACATGTAATTAAACATGATTAAAGGGTTAAGTGGGATACACTAGATATGTGACAAGCTTAGGTGGGTAGCTTGTGGGGGCCCATTTCAACCAATATCCCAAACGTATCTTTGTGGGCTCGACCCATGTCGAGTGACGGGACACGCATATTGGGTTTGATTATAAGAGGCCAAACGGGTTAGCGGTGGCAACGCAAGTCCAACGGGTTTCATATGCGTGTGTGGGCCCGGGCTGGTAGATAAGCCGTTGTTGCATCGTGTAGATATAAAGCCATGCACCGTTGATAGTATTGGGTTGCCACTTTAGGGGAGTGATACACCCCACTGTGGGACCAGCACGGGTATCTACGGTAGGGAGCCGATCGATGGGGAGTAGTGGGTACACCTAATAAAGATAGGGGCAGACGGCACCTATGTAGGGGTACACGAAACTACTGGGTAAAATTGCTAGGTACACCTAGTGGAGATAGGGGCAGACGGCACCTATGTAGTGGGCTAGGAGTACACGAAACTACTGGGGAAATTTTCTAAGTCCTTGGAGGGATCAACCTTTAGGTAGGAATGACTGGTGTGGTGCAGTTAGTAATTATCCATGGGTGGGTAGATGCGTCCTTACGGTTATCTTAGTTTATCCTAAGTCTACCAAGCTGCTTAGTGTAGCCATTCATCCCCAGATATTACCGTAGGTCAAGTTTATGTCTTCTCTGGTTACTTTAATGATTGTATTGTTAAAGTTATAGGACTCACTCAGACTTATGTCTGACCCCGTTGTTTTTATCTTTTTCCCAACCCTCAGGTCCTACGGTGGATCCTGGCAGTAGTGGAGCTTGATCGGATCTCTGTTCCAGTCTTTACGAGCTTGGATAGATGTAAAGCTCCAGTTATCCAGTTATCTTTTCTTTTGTTCTGGCTATTGTATGACAGAGTGGGATTATGTACTTCTTTATTTTGATGGATATTGTACTTGACTTTTATCGTGGTTTTATGATGTAACCAGACATGTTTATTTCCGCTGTTATGAGATGATGTTTTAAAATTTCAAGTACTATTTATATCTGTCTTGTTGTAATTTTTCTGTTCTATATTCACTAAAATACTCCACCGATGCTATGGCATTCCCTTGATGAGTGACCATAGCGGGCGTGGGGTGTTACAAGCTTACTAGAAGTTATTGGGGCAGATCGTTCTAATCTGTGTATAAAACCAAGATCATAAACCTTTTTTTTGGTCCGAGTTTGTGTAAAAAATATTGCTAATTGTTATAAGTTATTGCTTTGTCCTTATATTGTAAGTACCTAAAATAATTATTTTAGGTACCTTCAACAATATTTTAGGTATTTATAATACTTTTTTCTAGGTATTTATAAATTATTCACCAAATAATTGTTAAACATCTAGTTGCATTGCATTAATGTGCTTTTCATAATTCCAAGTCTAACAACTTACTATAAGTTGTTATGACATCCAGCTTCTTTCTCCATGGCAGGCCGAAGGATTTTAGAGAATCCATATTTTATAATTTTTGCACCTTGACTATTCCAAGTTTTAGCATATTACCTTACACGCTTGCTTAAATAATTTTCTCAACTACGGCCATGTATCGGGCACCTCTAAGCACCTATAAAGTTAACTGTTGGTTGGCCAGGCCCCCAGCAACATGTGAAGACCAAAATTCTTATTCGTCTTCCAAAACAAATTTCCTTCTGAAGTAGGACTGGTTGACATGGTAACACGTCTCATGAATGTAATGCGAATATTCTTCTTCACAATTGGCTTGCATCCAATCTCAACTGCAGCCATGTATACGGCGCCTCTAAGCCCATATAAAGTTAGCTGTTGGTTAGCCAAGCCCCCAGAAACAAGCGATGACCCAAATTCTGATTCGTCTTCCAAAAGCAACAAAAGAATCATACAGCTTACTAGAAGTTATTGGTGCAGACCGTTCTAATCTATATATAAAACCAAGATCATAAATCTTTTTTTTGGTCTGAGTTTGTGTAAAAAATATTGCAAACTATTATAAGTTATTGCTTTGTCCTTTTACTGTATGTACCTAAAATAATTATTTTAGGTACCTTCAATAATATTTTAGGTATCTATGATACTTTTTTCTAAGTATCTATAATAAATTGTTCACAAAATAATCGTTAAACATCTAGTTGCATTGCATTGAATGTGCTTTTTATAATTCTAGGTCTAACAGCTTACTATAAGTTGTTATGACTTCTAGCTTCTTTCTCCATAGTAGGCCGAAGGATTTTAAAGAATCCATATTTTATAATTTCTGCACCTTGATTATTCCAAGTTTTAGCATATTATCTGTGAAGACCCGTAACTTCCCCGTAAAGGAAAGCGACGGATAGTTCGAGAACAAGCCACAACAGAACACATACAGAAGAACATTTCACTATATATTACAACAGTGCATCAGATTACAAGAATATACAGAGTATGAATAAATAAATATTACACAGAAATATCAGAGATTTAAATTACATTTAAATACATAGCAGCGGAAAAATAATACAATACACAACTAGAAGTAGATATACGGATACAAAGCTTTCCGGATATCGTTCCAGCTGTAAACCAGGATCCTGTGAATATAAATCTGCAAAACCGAAACTACTAGCTGCCCGTGTCAAAATAGGGGCACCCAGAGTTTAGGTTAAAACAATAAACTCCAGGTCAGTCATGTGACTGGTGTGAGAACTAAAACAGTTAATCTTTATTTTCAAAGGTAAATCAAGGGACCACGCCGTATAACACGGAACGGGTTTCCTCCCAAGAATACCAGTGCATAAAACAAACAGCGTAATGCTAAATAAAGAAAAATGAAGCTGTTATAAGACCCAGGTCCTATCACACAATGCAACGCAAGCCGGGGGATAGGGTTTTCCCTTATAACAGCCAAAGAATGCTTGATACGTTTTAAAACAAATCATTTGATACTATAATAAGTGCATAGTGTATAAAACAACTTCAAATCATAAGTATCAATCATAGGCGGCATGAATGCCCCATACCACTATGTCGCCATATATAGGTTATACAATCAAAATCGCAAAGTCTCGTATTTGGAAATTGGATTTCCGTCTATGAACCGAGGCTAGGGGCAAGATCCTCTACCGATTCGTGACTCTCTAGCCCGAGCCACAGGATCAGAACGCATCAACCCTTTAGATCGTCAGGGCCGGTCCACACGGAGTGGATTATTATGCCTGAACAATACGTCTCCCCACCCTATGGGGTGTAAGTCTGGTCCGTCAGCCGACCAGAATGCATTCGGCCGAAACCGATATAACCGAGGCGCCTCGCAACTGCAACAACCACATAAGTCAAACTCGTCAGGGCGTGTAAAACCACTGACGCCACTTCTAGCTAGAAAGAAACGCAAGTCCTCCCTGATGTCCCTCCCGTTTTTGGTTCATACCGGGTGTGAAACTCGCGAAGTAAACGTTACACAAAGCTACGCCACAAAGGCCGTGCTTTGATCATCACCACAAGACTTTGCTTTTCAACAGAAGCCTTGATCATTTGCATCTTAGCATGCCACACAGGCAAACCATCCTATGCAACCGATATCAGTCACACAGAATGAAATCCGATGTCAGACACACAGTCCATTTACAAGTCCGTCCTGGGTCTGAACGAAACCGGAGGCACCTAGTACCCCGCATATCCATCGATCTCCAAGTACGTCTGGACGATCACTAACTGTTTCCATCTTCTTGGGTGTACAGCCCAATCAAGATCATCAGTTATCACCCAAACGACGTGAAGACCTCCGGTCTTCGACCGTCGTCTTCATCTTCGACTTATCGTCGTATCAGTTATTCAGAATGGGATAAACCCGGTCTTCCCGAATAACTCGCGTATATTTTATAAAAGTGTTACACAAACACAACATACGCCTCATTCCAATTCATTAGTCACTAACCGTAAATTAATCAAGAGAATAATTCCCCAAATATTAACCCCGAAGGCCGAAACCAACATCAGATCAATATCCAGAAAACCCTTCTGCTTGGCTAACCGACAGTTAGTTTCTAAATTTCACATTCATAGGGAAAGGTTCCCATTAATTTTATCCAAGATAAATTCCTTGAATTTATTCTTAAATCTATTTTTGAATATCAATTCAAACTAGTCGGGATTAACGAAACTTACCGAAGTAATCACTTGTTTTAATTCCCCAATCCCAACCTATTCATCCCATGAAGTAAAACTGGTAATACTTCATATCTAACACCACAGTGTTATCGGTAAATTCAATTACCATTTCACGTTCAAATCTAATTAAAGATTTAACTATCGCCTGGAGCAAAACTGGTGATACTCCATTTTCGATCATTTCAATCTAATTAAAGATTCATTAAAACCCCACTTAGTTTTAATCGTTAACTGGGTTAAAGAATCAGTGTCATTTAAAACACGGTTCACGATAAACCCAAAATCACATTCATCAATTATCGGGTTAAAGAACAAGTGTTATTTAAAACACTGTTCACGATAAACCCAAAAATCAATATCAATTCAATTCCAATTAAATATTATTTAATTGGTACACTTCATTAAATCTAAATAAAAAGATTTAATCTTCCTCAACTGGGTTCAAGAACAGTGTTAGTGAAGACACCATTCACGACAAACCCAAATCACATTCATTAATTATCGGGTTAAAGAACAAGTGTTATTTAAAACACTGTTCACGATAAACCCAAAAATCAATATCAATTCAATTCCAATTAAATATTATTTAATTGGTACACTTCATTAAATCTAAATAAAAAGATTTAATCTTTCCTCAACTGGGTTCAAGAACAGTGTTAGTGAAGACACCATTCACGACAAACCCAAATCACATTCATTAATTATCGGGTTAAAGAACAAGTGTTATTTAAAACACTGTTCACGATAAACCCAAAAATCAATATCAATTCAATTCCAATTAAATATTATTTAATTGGTACACTTCATTAAATCTAAATAAAAAGATTTAATCTTTCCTCAACTGGGTTCAAGAACAGTGTTAGTGAAGACACCATTCACGACAAACCCAAATCACATTTGATATTCAATATAAGGCTCTGAATAGAAAATATATCGGCTTATATTCAATATCAAATTCTACGATTAACAAATGTCGTATTGGAAATAACGATATAAATATATATCTTTCAAATTTCCGTAACAACATCCGTATAATCACAAATTCCAACCTCGAAATATTCCGAAGACAATTTCGATTCAAATCCACTCCAATGCAATCATTGGAAATTTTGGTTATTTTCAAAACCCTTTTCAAATTCAATTTATTTATTTAAAAATAAATAGAATTATAATTCTAGTTCAAAACTAGTTCATTTCGATAAAAATCTATTTTTATCTTTTCAAATATGGAGTTTTTCATCCCAATTCTTTCTAAATCATTTCTTATGATTTTACACAAATTATTACTATTTTTAATAATTTTATCAAGGCCTGTACAGTCGATTTCCACCAATGGCCATCGAACTGCACTTACAGCGACCTTTTTCAAATTTGATTTGGACATAATTCCAAATCCAACCGTTAGATTTCTAATTTCTAACATCCGTTAGAAAGCTCTTTTCGATACGAACCCAACGGTTCCGGTTTTAGGAGAATCCGACGGTCGGATCTCCCGTAATGTCCGTTTGAAATAAATGGTCGAAATTCGCGAACTGCCGCGGCGCGGCGCGTTCTATTCAGGCCATTATATTATATATATAATATATATAATATATATTTCGTCGATTTCTATTTAAAACGAATTATATAAATAGTTTTAAAATCGTTTCAAAAGCTATTTCAACTTCCATTTCAATTCAAAGCAAAATTGAATTCTTCTTTATAAATTCGTTTCAAAATTCATTTCTATTCAATTCAAATTTCAACTCAATTTGAATTCATTTCAATTTGTTTTCAATTCAATTCGAATTCGTTTTCAATTCAATTCATTTCGAAATCGTTATATATTCAATTCATTTCGAAATCGTTTTCAATTTAATTCATTTCGAAATCGTTTTCAATTTAATTCATTTCGAAATCGTTTTAAAATCGATATAAATATCGTTCACGTCAAAATGGCGTCAATCTAATCAACACGGCTTCATATATTCCTTTATTTTCAAATATTCTATTTCAAATATTTCTTTTTCAAATATTTCTTTTTCAAATACTGGAATGAGGCCCAATCAATTACCATATAATGTTAATTATATGGATTTTCTACAACACATGCATATATCAACAACGATGAATAATCAACCATCATCCAAAGTGCATTCTACACTGTATAAGCATCAAATATAAATATTCAACGCTTATAACAGTCTGTCAATCAATCGATCGACACACAACTAAACAATCGGGATTAGTGTACGTCAAATATCATCCCAACACCCGTGTAGGGTTTCAAACAATCAAACACAGATTTTATTTGTGCAGTTGGGCGATGTGTAAAATTTATCGACCCAATCAACGTCATTCAAATAGGTGTACATAAACAAACCGTCTGGTTTGTAAATGAATATTTTATTTTTTTCTCGCATTCACGTTAAAAATTATATTTTTAACGATAAAACATTTTATTTCAACATATGAATTTCTATTCAGTTCATTCTTTAAATAAAATGATATTTTTATTTTTCTAACTTATTTTAGAAAATTTCGGCGGCATAACGGCACGATACTAGAAACGGGACGAGGCCTAGCCTTATCCCCGGTCTAGTGAAGGCCCACGCCATTCACAAATCAATTTCAATCAATTTCCAATTCAACCAAACGAATAAATCAATCACCCAATCATTCAACTAAACAAACAAGTCCATGGTCTGTGGACGGGTGTCGGGTGCTACTAAGCACCGTCTGCATCCTAGTATATATATATAACTAGAAAAATAAATTGAAAGGTGAGAAATTCTCACCGAAAGCTATCCAATCATCTTGACTCTCCTTTTGCAGAAGTCTTCGTCGTTATCGCCTTTTGTTGCTTTCGTTGCCCGTATTCACTACATATATAAAAATCATATTTTTATTTCGATGTTCAATATATAAAAATCATATTTTTCTATCGAAGTTCAATATATAAAAATTATATTTTTTCTATCGAAGTTCAATATATAAAAATTCTATTTTTCTATCGAAGTTCAATATATAAAAATTCTATTTTTCTATCGAAGTTCAATATATAAAAATTCTATTTTTCTATCGAAGTTCAATATATAAAAATCGAATTTTTAGTTCGCTATTCAATATATAAAAATCGAACTTTTATTTCAAAGTTCAATATATAAAAATCGAATTTTTAGTTCGCTATTCAATATATAAAAATCGAATTTTTAGTTCGCTATTCAATATATAAAAATCGAATTTTTAGTTCGCTATTCAATATATAAAAATCGAATTTTTATTTCAAAGTTCAATATATAAAAATCACATTTTTATTAGTTTAAAAATCGAATCTTTTCTAGTTTAAAAATCGAAACTTTTCTAGTTTAAAAATCGAAACTTTTCTAGTTTAAAAATCGAAACTTTTCTAGCATAAAATAAAATCAGTTTTTAAACTTAAATAAAATAAAACAGTTTTTAAACTTAAATAAAACAGTTTTTAAACTTAAATAAAATAAAACAGTTTTTAAACTTAAATAAAATAAAACAGTTTTTTAAACTTAAATAAAACAAAACAGTTTTTAAACTTAAATAAAATAAAACAGTTTTTAAACTTAAATAAAATAAAACAGTTTTTAAACTTAAATAAAACAAAACAGTTTTTAAACTTAAATAAAACAGTTTTTAAACTTAAATAAATAAAAAAAAAAAAATCAACAGTGAACTTACCGAGGGGGGGTTCGTTGTCCATGTCGAGGGGGCTGGTCGGAGGGTTCGTCGGCCGAGGGAGGGCGCTGACCACCGGTGGCGGTGGCTGCGATCACCAGGAGGCAGTGATGAAAAGGGGGCGACGAGCATGGGTTTCTTCGGATGAGCAGATTCGAGAGGAGGGAGGAAGTGGCCAATGGCCGGAGGTGGGAGGGGCCTGGCGCCAGCGACGGTGATCGTCAGGGGGGGGCGCGTCGTGGAGAGGCGGCCTAGGGCTGGGTGACATCGATTTGGGGGAAGTGGATAACGGGTTTGACTGGGGGGGTTGAGAAATGAATAAGGTTTGACTAACTATGAATATATATATTTAATTTATTTTTATTTGGAAAAGGTAACTTTTAAATTCGAATCCCAAACCGAACCCACCGACTGTCGTCCCTAGCTAATTACCCCCATTCCGAACACAATAGGCTATGTTCCGCAAGCTGAATCGACCGTTTGAATCAGTTCCCGTTTGAATTACATTTAAATCACTATATTGAATTTTAAACGTACATTTCAAATTACCGGGGTCACATACTAACTAGAAAAATTCCAGAAAAATATTTTCTAGTTTCGTATTGACGATACGGTCCTAATAAAACTAGTTTCGTCGAATTCTGAGACCGTTGGAAAAATGGCCAATTTCCAGTCGATTAAAATCAACTGAAACTGGTTAAACGCGTTTTCTTTCGCCACGCTCACATATTGATTCGAAAAATTATGAAATTTGGAATCTAGCAATAACTTAACATCACGGACCCAACAAAACTGGTTTCGTCGAAATCCGAGGTCGTTTGCAAAATGTCCATTTTTAAGGGCCTGAATTCTATAGCGACTATTCAGAATTTTCAACTGGACATATCTTTTGATTCCCGCTATGAAATCTTGATTTTTCGGATTCGATAGAAAGATATTATCAATTAGATCCTATCACTTTTGGTTTCACTAAAATCCGGATTGTTTTGCACCCGGTACATTCAATTGAAGTTTGAAATCGAATTATCGAACTACCGCGCCATTTTCAATTCTATTAATAATTATATATAAATATTTATATTCTAACGACGACGCGTATAAATATATACGTTCGAATTATATTCAAAATAAATTTCTCGTTGATATTATTTAAAATAATTCATTTTAAATAATCAAAATTCGCTAAAATTGCCAAAATAAAAATTTTAAACTGGCCCAGATTTTCCGGGTTGTTACAATCTCCCTCACTTAAAACTTTTCGTCCCCGAAAAGGAACAAAGTCGAAAGTGGTTTGATTAATCAACTCTACGCTCGATCAGGCTTCCATTCTCCAACTTTTCAGTTTCTGAGAATTTTCAAAATTTCAAAAATTTGGCTAACTCCCTAAATTTTTGGAAAATTTCGCCATAACCTCCCCTGCAATGGGAGCATCGGGGAATTTCAAATAGCTTCCCCGGTCCTTCAGATCTCAAAAAGAAAAAGAAAAAGCCAAGCGGCTAGCCAATAGGCTCACAAAATCATCATCACCCAAACAAAACAGTAAATTATGTAGTAAACATGTACCTATTTGTCGGGCAAACAAATTTTATTCTTCGGCTCTAGCCTCCTTGCTATGACCTGTTCAATGATATACATGTATATGCAAGCAGATGCGACCAATTTTCAGTATAATCCAATATTTGATTCAATTAGGCTAAATGGTTAAAAATTAGCAAACAAATGAACAAACAACACAAACATCAATCAATTAGTGAATTTAACGTTTCAAATTCATAATTTTGATATATATACTGAAAATCTTGTTTTTGATGCCAATTCACAACAAAGTGTTCTAGCTATATAAGATTTGGTTCTCACACCAGTCAATAGGAAATATATAGATATCACACCTTCGTTACTCGAACATGAATACTAATGACGACTAGTCAATCATCAGAATCATCTTCGGGCCACTAGAGTATGATTCTATATCTATCCAGTATATTAAAACTTCGAATACACGCGGATCAGACGTATACGCAAAATCCATATATACTGGACTGTCCAACTCAATATAAATAGATAATCCAATACGAATAATTGATTTAAATCTTCAAAACCAAAAATTTGTCTTCATTTTCAAAAATATACTCTTCACACTCGTTCTAGGATACTACTGATCCCATCTCTAACGAGTCATTCTAATTGGATATTACTAATCCAATATCTGATGAATTCTTTCGTATGTTTCCAATGTGCCTTGTTCTCTGAGCTTTGTAAACCAAAGCTCTGATACCAACTGTGAAGACCCGTAACTTCCCCGTAAAGGAAAGCGACGGATAGTTCGAGAACAAGCCACAACAGAACACATACAGAAGAACATTTCACTATATATTACAACAGTGCATCAGATTACAAGAATATACAGAGTATGAATAAATAAATATTACACAGAAATATCAGAGATTTAAATTACATTTAAATACATAGCAGCGGAAAAATAATACAATACACAACTAGAAGTAGATATACGGATACAAAGCTTTCCGGATATCGTTCCAGCTGTAAACCAGGATCCTGTGAATATAAATCTGCAAAACCGAAACTACTAGCTGCCCGTGTCAAAATAGGGGCACCCAGAGTTTAGGTTAAAACAATAAACTCCAGGTCAGTCATGTGACTGGTGTGAGAACTAAAACAGTTAATCTTTATTTTCAAAGGTAAATCAAGGGACCACGCCGTATAACACGGAACGGGTTTCCTCCCAAGAATACCAGTGCATAAAACAAACAGCGTAATGCTAAATAAAGAAAAATGAAGCTGTTATAAGACCCAGGTCCTATCACACAATGCAACGCAAGCCGGGGGATAGGGTTTTCCCTTATAACAGCCAAAGAATGCTTGATACGTTTTAAAACAAATCATTTGATACTATAATAAGTGCATAGTGTATAAAACAACTTCAAATCATAAGTATCAATCATAGGCGGCATGAATGCCCCATACCACTATGTCGCCATATATAGGTTATACAATCAAAATCGCAAAGTCTCGTATTTGGAAATTGGATTTCCGTCTATGAACCGAGGCTAGGGGCAAGATCCTCTACCGATTCGTGACTCTCTAGCCCGAGCCACAGGATCAGAACGCATCAACCCTTTAGATCGTCAGGGCCGGTCCACACGGAGTGGATTATTATGCCTGAACAATACGTCTCCCCACCCTATGGGGTGTAAGTCTGGTCCGTCAGCCGACCAGAATGCATTCGGCCGAAACCGATATAACCGAGGCGCCTCGCAACTGCAACAACCACATAAGTCAAACTCGTCAGGGCGTGTAAAACCACTGACGCCACTTCTAGCTAGAAAGAAACGCAAGTCCTCCCTGATGTCCCTCCCGTTTTTGGTTCATACCGGGTGTGAAACTCGCGAAGTAAACGTTACACAAAGCTACGCCACAAAGGCCGTGCTTTGATCATCACCACAAGACTTTGCTTTTCAACAGAAGCCTTGATCATTTGCATCTTAGCATGCCACACAGGCAAACCATCCTATGCAACCGATATCAGTCACACAGAATGAAATCCGATGTCAGACACACAGTCCATTTACAAGTCCGTCCTGGGTCTGAACGAAACCGGAGGCACCTAGTACCCCGCATATCCATCGATCTCCAAGTACGTCTGGACGATCACTAACTGTTTCCATCTTCTTGGGTGTACAGCCCAATCAAGATCATCAGTTATCACCCAAACGACGTGAAGACCTCCGGTCTTCGACCGTCGTCTTCATCTTCGACTTATCGTCGTATCAGTTATTCAGAATGGGATAAACCCGGTCTTCCCGAATAACTCGCGTATATTTTATAAAAGTGTTACACAAACACAACATACGCCTCATTCCAATTCATTAGTCACTAACCGTAAATTAATCAAGAGAATAATTCCCCAAATATTAACCCCGAAGGCCGAAACCAACATCAGATCAATATCCAGAAAACCCTTCTGCTTGGCTAACCGACAGTTAGTTTCTAAATTTCACATTCATAGGGAAAGGTTCCCATTAATTTTATCCAAGATAAATTCCTTGAATTTATTCTTAAATCTATTTTTGAATATCAATTCAAACTAGTCGGGATTAACGAAACTTACCGAAGTAATCACTTGTTTTAATTCCCCAATCCCAACCTATTCATCCCATGAAGTAAAACTGGTAATACTTCATATCTAACACCACAGTGTTATCGGTAAATTCAATTACCATTTCACGTTCAAATCTAATTAAAGATTTAACTATCGCCTGGAGCAAAACTGGTGATACTCCATTTTCGATCATTTCAATCTAATTAAAGATTCATTAAAACCCCACTTAGTTTTAATCGTTAACTGGGTTAAAGAATCAGTGTCATTTAAAACACGGTTCACGATAAACCCAAAATCACATTCATCAATTATCGGGTTAAAGAACAAGTGTTATTTAAAACACTGTTCACGATAAACCCAAAAATCAATATCAATTCAATTCCAATTAAATATTATTTAATTGGTACACTTCATTAAATCTAAATAAAAAGATTTAATCTTCCTCAACTGGGTTCAAGAACAGTGTTAGTGAAGACACCATTCACGACAAACCCAAATCACATTCATTAATTATCGGGTTAAAGAACAAGTGTTATTTAAAACACTGTTCACGATAAACCCAAAAATCAATATCAATTCAATTCCAATTAAATATTATTTAATTGGTACACTTCATTAAATCTAAATAAAAAGATTTAATCTTTCCTCAACTGGGTTCAAGAACAGTGTTAGTGAAGACACCATTCACGACAAACCCAAATCACATTCATTAATTATCGGGTTAAAGAACAAGTGTTATTTAAAACACTGTTCACGATAAACCCAAAAATCAATATCAATTCAATTCCAATTAAATATTATTTAATTGGTACACTTCATTAAATCTAAATAAAAAGATTTAATCTTTCCTCAACTGGGTTCAAGAACAGTGTTAGTGAAGACACCATTCACGACAAACCCAAATCACATTTGATATTCAATATAAGGCTCTGAATAGAAAATATATCGGCTTATATTCAATATCAAATTCTACGATTAACAAATGTCGTATTGGAAATAACGATATAAATATATATCTTTCAAATTTCCGTAACAACATCCGTATAATCACAAATTCCAACCTCGAAATATTCCGAAGACAATTTCGATTCAAATCCACTCCAATGCAATCATTGGAAATTTTGGTTATTTTCAAAACCCTTTTCAAATTCAATTTATTTATTTAAAAATAAATAGAATTATAATTCTAGTTCAAAACTAGTTCATTTCGATAAAAATCTATTTTTATCTTTTCAAATATGGAGTTTTTCATCCCAATTCTTTCTAAATCATTTCTTATGATTTTACACAAATTATTACTATTTTTAATAATTTTATCAAGGCCTGTACAGTCGATTTCCACCAATGGCCATCGAACTGCACTTACAGCGACCTTTTTCAAATTTGATTTGGACATAATTCCAAATCCAACCGTTAGATTTCTAATTTCTAACATCCGTTAGAAAGCTCTTTTCGATACGAACCCAACGGTTCCGGTTTTAGGAGAATCCGACGGTCGGATCTCCCGTAATGTCCGTTTGAAATAAATGGTCGAAATTCGCGAACTGCCGCGGCGCGGCGCGTTCTATTCAGGCCATTATATTATATATATAATATATATAATATATATTTCGTCGATTTCTATTTAAAACGAATTATATAAATAGTTTTAAAATCGTTTCAAAAGCTATTTCAACTTCCATTTCAATTCAAAGCAAAATTGAATTCTTCTTTATAAATTCGTTTCAAAATTCATTTCTATTCAATTCAAATTTCAACTCAATTTGAATTCATTTCAATTTGTTTTCAATTCAATTCGAATTCGTTTTCAATTCAATTCATTTCGAAATCGTTATATATTCAATTCATTTCGAAATCGTTTTCAATTTAATTCATTTCGAAATCGTTTTCAATTTAATTCATTTCGAAATCGTTTTAAAATCGATATAAATATCGTTCACGTCAAAATGGCGTCAATCTAATCAACACGGCTTCATATATTCCTTTATTTTCAAATATTCTATTTCAAATATTTCTTTTTCAAATATTTCTTTTTCAAATACTGGAATGAGGCCCAATCAATTACCATATAATGTTAATTATATGGATTTTCTACAACACATGCATATATCAACAACGATGAATAATCAACCATCATCCAAAGTGCATTCTACACTGTATAAGCATCAAATATAAATATTCAACGCTTATAACAGTCTGTCAATCAATCGATCGACACACAACTAAACAATCGGGATTAGTGTACGTCAAATATCATCCCAACACCCGTGTAGGGTTTCAAACAATCAAACACAGATTTTATTTGTGCAGTTGGGCGATGTGTAAAATTTATCGACCCAATCAACGTCATTCAAATAGGTGTACATAAACAAACCGTCTGGTTTGTAAATGAATATTTTATTTTTTTCTCGCATTCACGTTAAAAATTATATTTTTAACGATAAAACATTTTATTTCAACATATGAATTTCTATTCAGTTCATTCTTTAAATAAAATGATATTTTTATTTTTCTAACTTATTTTAGAAAATTTCGGCGGCATAACGGCACGATACTAGAAACGGGACGAGGCCTAGCCTTATCCCCGGTCTAGTGAAGGCCCACGCCATTCACAAATCAATTTCAATCAATTTCCAATTCAACCAAACGAATAAATCAATCACCCAATCATTCAACTAAACAAACAAGTCCATGGTCTGTGGACGGGTGTCGGGTGCTACTAAGCACCGTCTGCATCCTAGTATATATATATAACTAGAAAAATAAATTGAAAGGTGAGAAATTCTCACCGAAAGCTATCCAATCATCTTGACTCTCCTTTTGCAGAAGTCTTCGTCGTTATCGCCTTTTGTTGCTTTCGTTGCCCGTATTCACTACATATATAAAAATCATATTTTTATTTCGATGTTCAATATATAAAAATCATATTTTTCTATCGAAGTTCAATATATAAAAATTATATTTTTTCTATCGAAGTTCAATATATAAAAATTCTATTTTTCTATCGAAGTTCAATATATAAAAATTCTATTTTTCTATCGAAGTTCAATATATAAAAATTCTATTTTTCTATCGAAGTTCAATATATAAAAATCGAATTTTTAGTTCGCTATTCAATATATAAAAATCGAACTTTTATTTCAAAGTTCAATATATAAAAATCGAATTTTTAGTTCGCTATTCAATATATAAAAATCGAATTTTTAGTTCGCTATTCAATATATAAAAATCGAATTTTTAGTTCGCTATTCAATATATAAAAATCGAATTTTTATTTCAAAGTTCAATATATAAAAATCACATTTTTATTAGTTTAAAAATCGAATCTTTTCTAGTTTAAAAATCGAAACTTTTCTAGTTTAAAAATCGAAACTTTTCTAGTTTAAAAATCGAAACTTTTCTAGCATAAAATAAAATCAGTTTTTAAACTTAAATAAAATAAAACAGTTTTTAAACTTAAATAAAACAGTTTTTAAACTTAAATAAAATAAAACAGTTTTTAAACTTAAATAAAATAAAACAGTTTTTTAAACTTAAATAAAACAAAACAGTTTTTAAACTTAAATAAAATAAAACAGTTTTTAAACTTAAATAAAATAAAACAGTTTTTAAACTTAAATAAAACAAAACAGTTTTTAAACTTAAATAAAACAGTTTTTAAACTTAAATAAATAAAAAAAAAAAAAAATCAACAGTGAACTTACCGAGGGGGGGTTCGTTGTCCATGTCGAGGGGGCTGGTCGGAGGGTTCGTCGGCTGAGGGAGGGCGCTGACCACCGGTGGCGGTGGCTGCGATCACCAGGAGGCAGTGATGAAAAGGGGGCGACGAGCATGGGTTTCTTCGGATGAGCAGATTCGAGAGGAGGGAGGAAGTGGCCAATGGCCGGAGGTGGGAGGGGCCTGGCGCCAGCGACGGTGATCGTCAGGGGGGGGCGCGTCGTGGAGAGGCGGCCTAGGGCTGGGTGACATCGATTTGGGGGAAGTGGATAACGGGTTTGACTGGGGGGGTTGAGAAATGAATAAGGTTTGACTAACTATGAATATATATATTTAATTTATTTTTATTTGGAAAAGGTAACTTTTAAATTCGAATCCCAAACCGAACCCACCGACTGTCGTCCCTAGCTAATTACCCCCATTCCGAACACAATAGGCTATGTTCCGCAAGCTGAATCGACCGTTTGAATCAGTTCCCGTTTGAATTACATTTAAATCACTATATTGAATTTTAAACGTACATTTCAAATTACCGGGGTCACATACTAACTAGAAAAATTCCAGAAAAATATTTTCTAGTTTCGTATTGACGATACGGTCCTAATAAAACTAGTTTCGTCGAATTCTGAGACCGTTGGAAAAATGGCCAATTTCCAGTCGATTAAAATCAACTGAAACTGGTTAAACGCGTTTTCTTTCGCCACGCTCACATATTGATTCGAAAAATTATGAAATTTGGAATCTAGCAATAACTTAACATCACGGACCCAACAAAACTGGTTTCGTCGAAATCCGAGGTCGTTTGCAAAATGTCCATTTTTAAGGGCCTGAATTCTATAGCGACTATTCAGAATTTTCAACTGGACATATCTTTTGATTCCCGCTATGAAATCTTGATTTTTCGGATTCGATAGAAAGATATTATCAATTAGATCCTATCACTTTTGGTTTCACTAAAATCCGGATTGTTTTGCACCCGGTACATTCAATTGAAGTTTGAAATCGAATTATCGAACTACCGCGCCATTTTCAATTCTATTAATAATTATATATAAATATTTATATTCTAACGACGACGCGTATAAATATATACGTTCGAATTATATTCAAAATAAATTTCTCGTTGATATTATTTAAAATAATTCATTTTAAATAATCAAAATTCGCTAAAATTGCCAAAATAAAAATTTTAAACTGGCCCAGATTTTCCGGGTTGTTACATTATCTTACATGCTTGCTTCAATAATTTTCTCAACTATGGCTATGTATCGGCCACCTCTAAGCACATACAAAGTTAGCTGTTGGTTGGCCAGGCCCCCAACAACTTGCGATGACCCAATTTCTGATTCGTCTTCCAAAATCAAATTTCCTTCTGAAGTAGGACAAGTTGATATAGTAGTACGTCTAATGAATGTAATACGAATATTCTTCTTCACATTAGGCTTGTATCCAATCTCAACTGCAGCCATGTATAGGGCACCTCTAAGCCCATACAAAGTTAGTTGTTGGTTGGCCAGGCCCCTAACAACATACGATGACCCAAATTCCGATTCGTGTTCCAAAAACAACAAAAGAATCTAATAGCTTACTAGAAGTTGTTGGGGAAGACCGTTCTAATCTGTAGGGGCAGACCGTTCTAGTCTGTATATAAAACCAAAAAATAAATCTTTTTTTGTCTGAGTTTGTGTAAAAAATATTGCTTGTTGTTAGAATTTATTGCTTTATCCTTTTATTGTAGGTACCGAAAATAATTATTCTAGGTTCCTTCAATAATATTTTAGGTACCTATAATACATTTTTCTAGGTATCTATAATAACTTATTCACAAAATCATTGTTAAACATCCAGTCGCATTGCATTGAATATGCTTTTCATAATTCCAGGTCTGACAACTTACTATAAGTTGACATGTCTTCTAGCTTCATTCTCCATGGCAGGCTGAAGGGTTTTAGAGAATACATATTTTATAATTTCTGCACCTTGATTATTCCAAGTTTTAGCATATTATCTAACACGATTGCTTAAATAATTTTCTCAACTACGGCCATTTATCGGCCACCTCTAAGCCTATAAAAGTTTTTTTTTGGTTGGCCAGGCCACTAGCAACATGCGATGACCCAAATTCTGATTCGTCTTCCAAAAACAATAAAAGAATCTAACAGCTTACTAGAAGTTATTGGGGCATACCGTTCTAATCTTTATATTAAGCCAAGATCATAAACCTTTTTTTTGGTCCGAGTTTGTGTAAAAAATATTGCTAATTGTTATAAGTTATTTCTTTGTCCTTATATTGTAGGTATCTAAAATAATTATTTTAGGTACCTTCAATAATATTTTAGGTATATACTTTTTTCTAGGTATTTATAATAAATTATTCACAAAATAATTGTTAAACATCCAGTTGCATTGCATTGAATGTGCTTTTCATAATTCCAGGTCTAACAACTTACTATAAGTTGTTATGACTTCTAACTTCTTTCTCCATGGCAAGGCGAAGGATTTTAGAGAATCCATATTTTATAATTTCTGCACCTTGATTATTCCAAGTTTTAGTGTATTATCTTACACGCTTGCTTAAATAATCTTCTCAACTACGGCCATGTATCGGGCACCTCTAAGCACATTAAAGTTAGCTGTTGGTTGGCCAGGCCCCCAGCAACTTGCGATGACCCAAATTCTGATTCGTCTTCCAAAATAAAATTTCCTTCTGAGGTAGGGCTGGTTGACATGGTAGCACGTCTCATGAATGTAATGCAAATATTCTTCTTCACACTAGGCTTGTATCCGATCTCAACTTCATCCATGTATAGGG
The DNA here is from genome assembly GCA_030737875.1 of Allium sativum. Lineage (NCBI taxonomy): Eukaryota > Viridiplantae > Streptophyta > Magnoliopsida > Asparagales > Amaryllidaceae > Allium > Allium sativum. The sequence continues at coordinate 231,829,687 of CM060911.1, forward strand.
CGCCTTTAAGCCCATACAAAGTTAGTTGTTGGTTGGCCAGGCCCCCAGCAACATGCGATCTCCCAAATTCTTATTCGTCTTCCAAAAACAACAAATGAATTTAATAGCTTACTAGAAGTTATTGGTGCAGACCGTTCTAATCTGTATATAAAACCAAGGTCATAAATCTTTTTTCTGGTCTAAGTTTGTGTAAAAAAATATTGCTAACAGTTATAAGTTATTGCTTTGTCCTTTTATTGTAGGTACCTAAAATAATTATTTTAGGTACCTTCAATAATATTTTAGGTATCTATAATACTTTTTTCTAAGTATCTATAATAAATTGTTCACAAAATAATTGTTAAACATCCAGTTGCATTGCATTGAACGTGCTTTTCATAATTCCAGGTCTAACAGCTTATTATAAGTTGTTATGACTTCTAGCTTCTTTCTCCATGGTAGGCCGAAGGATTTTAGAGAATCCACATTTTTTTAATTTATGAACCTTGATTATTTCAAGTATTAGTATATTATCTTACACGCTTGCTTCAATTATTTTCTCAACTACGGCCATGTATCGGCTACCTCTAAGCACATACATAGTCGTTGGTTGGCCAGGCCCCCAACAACCCGCGATGACCCAAATTTTTATTCGTCTTCCAAAAACAAATTTCATTCTGAAGTAGGACTAGTTGATATGGTAGCATGACTCATGAATGTAATGCGAATATTCTTCCGCATTAGGCTTGTATCTAATCTCAACTGCAGCCATATATAGGGCACCTCTAAGCCCATACAAAGTTAGCTGCTGGTTGGCCAGGCCCCCAGCAATTGCGATGACCCAAATTCTAATTCGTCTTCTAAAAACAACAAAAGAATCTAACAGCTTACTAGAAGTTATTGGTGCAGACCGTCCCAATCTGTATATAAAACCAAGATCATAAATCTATTTTTTTTGGTCTGAGTTTGTGTAAAAAATATTTCTAACTGTTATAAGTTATTGCTTGTCCTTTTATTGTAGGTACCTAAAATAATTATTTTAGGTACCTTCAATAATATTTTAGGTATATATAATACTTTTTTCTAGGTATTTATAATAAATTATTTATAAAATAATTGTTAAACATCCAGTTGCATTGCATTGAATGTGCTTTTCATAATTCCAGGTCTAACAACTTACTATAAGTTGTTATGACTTCTAGCTTCTTTCTCCATGGCAGGCCGAAGGATTTTAGAGAATCCATATTTTATAATTTCTGCACATGGATTATTCCAATTTTTAGCATATTATCTGACACACTTGCTTAAATAATTTTCTCTACTATGGCCATGTATCGGGCACCTCTAAGCGCATACAAAGTTAGTTGTTGGTTGGTTGGTCAGGCCCCCAGCAACATGCGATGACCCAAATTCTGATTCGTCTTCCAAAATCAAATTTCCTTCTGAAGTAGAACTTGTTGACAAGGTAGCATGTCTCATGAATGTAATGCGAATATTCTTCTTCACATTAGGCTTGTATCCAATCTCAACTGCAGCCATGTATAGGGCGTCTCTAAGCCCATACAAAGTTAGCTGTTGGTTGGCCAGGCCCTCAGCAACATGCGATGATCCAAATTCTGATTTGTCTTCCAAAAACAACAAAAGAGTCTAATAGCTTACTAGAAGTTATTGGTGCAGACCATTCTAATCTGTATATAAAACCAAGATCATAAATCTTTTTTTTTGGTCTGAGTTTGTGTAAAAAAATATTGCTAACTGTTATTAGTTATTGCTTCGTCCTTTTATTGTAGGTACCTAAAATAATTATTTTAGGTACCTTTAATAATATTTTAGGTATCTATAATACTTTTTTATAAGTATCTATAATAAATTGTACAAAAAATAATTGTTAAACATCCAGTTGCATTGCAATGAACGTGTTTTCATAATTCCAGGTCTAACAGCTTACTATAAGTAGTTATGACTTCTAGCTTCTTTCTCCATGGCAGGCCGAAGGATTTTAGAGAATCCATATTTTATAATTTCTACACCTTGATTATTCTAGTTTTAGCATATTATCTTACACACTTGCATCAATAATTTTTTCAACTACGGCCTTGTATCGGCCACCTCTAAGCACATACACAGATGTTGGTTGGCCAGGCCCCCAACAGCACGCAATGACCCAAATTCTGATTCGTCTTCCCAAAACAAATTTACTTCTGAAGTAGGAATGGTTGATATGGTAGCACGACTCATGAATGCAGTGCGAACATTCTTCCACGTTAGGCTTGTATCCAATTTCAACTGCAGCCATGTATAGGGGCAGATCGTTCAAATCTGTATATAAAACCAAAAACATAAATCTTTTTTTTTTGTCTGAGTTTGTTTAAAATATATTATTAGTTGTTAGATGTTATTGCTTTGTCCTTTTATTGTAGATATCTAAAATAATTATTTTAGGTACCTTCAATAATATTTTAGGTACCTATAATACTTTTTTCTAGGTATCTATAATAAATTATTCACAAAATAATTGTCAAATATCCAGTTGCATTGCATTGAATGTGCTTTTCATAATTCTAGGTCTAACAGCTTACTATAAGTTGTTATGACTTCTAGATTCTTTCTCCGCGGCAGGCCGAAAGATTTTAGAGAATCCATATTTTATAATTTCTGCACCTTGATTATTCCAAGTTTTAGTATATTATCTTACACGCTTGCTTAAATAATTTTCTCAACTACGGCCATGTATCGGGTACCTCTAAGCACATATAAAGTTCGATGTTGGTTGGCCAGGCCCCCAGCAAAATGCGATGACCCAACTTCTGAATCGTCTTCCAAAAACAAATTTCCTTCTGAAGTAGGACCGGTTGACATGGTAGCACGTCTGATGAATGTAATGCGAATATTCTTTTTCACATTAGGCTTGTATCCAATCTCAACTGTATCCATGTATAGGGCAACTCTAAGCCCATACATAGTTAGTTGTTGGTTGGCCAGGCCCCCAGCAAATGCGATGACCCAAATTCTTATTCGTCTTCCAAAAACAACAAAAGAAACTAATAGCTTACTAGAAGTTATTGGTGCAGACCATTCTAATCTGTATATAAAACCAAGATCATAAATCTTTTTTTTGGTCTGAGTTTGTGCAAAAAATATTGCTAACTGTTATAAGTTATTGCTTTGTCCTTTTATTGTAGGTACGTAAAATAATTATTTTAGGTACCTTCAATAATATTTTAGGTATTTATAATACTTTTTCCTAGGTATCTATAATAAATTATTCACAAAATAATTGTTAAACATCCAGTTGCATTGCATTGAATGAGCTTTTCATAATTCTAGGACTAAAAGCTTACTATAAGTTGTTATGACTTCTAACTTCTTTCTCCATGGCAGGCCGAAGGATTTTAGAGAATCCATATTTTATAATTTCTAAACCTTGATTATTCCAAGTTTTAGCATATTATCTTACACGCTTGCTTCAATAATTTTCTCAACTACGGCCATGTATTGGCCACCTTTAAGCACATACATAGCTGTTGGTTGGCCAGGCCCCCAACAACACGCGATGACCCAAATTCTGATACGTCTTCCAAAAACAAATTTCCTTCTAAAGTAGGACCGGTTGATATGGTAGCACGTCTCATGAATGTAATACGAATATTCTTCCAATTTAGGCTTGTATCCAATTTCATCTGCAGCCATGTATAGGGGCAGACCATTCTAATCTGTATATAAAACCAAAAACATAAATCTTTTTTTTTGGTCCGTGTTTGTGTAAAATATATTGCTAATTGTTAGAAGTTATTGCTTTGTCCTTTTCTTGTAGATATCTAAAATAATTATTTTAGGTACCTATAATACTTTTTTTAGGTATCTATAATAAATTATTCACAAAAAATTGTTAAATATCCAGTTGCATTGCATTGAATGTGCTTTTCATAATTCCAGGTCTAACAACTCACTATAAGTTTTTATGACTTTTAGCTTCTTTCTCCACGGCAGGCCAAAGGATTTTAGAGAATCCATATTTTCCTGCAGCTTGATTATTCCAAGTTTTAGCATATTATCTTACACGCTTGCTTAAATAATTTTCTCAACTACGGCCACGTATCGGGCACCTCTAAGCACATATAAAGTTACCTGTTCATTGGCCAGGCCCCAGCAACATGCGATGACCCAAATTCTGATTCGTCTTCCAAAAACAAATTTGATTCTGAAGAAGTACTAGTTGATACGGTAGCATGTCTCATGAATGTAATGCGAATATACTTCTTCGCATTAGGCTAGTATCCAATCTCAACTGCAGCCATGTATAGGGCACCTTTAAGCCCATACAAAGTTAGCTGTTGGTTGGCCAGGCCCCCAGCAACATGCGATGACCCAAATTCTGTTTCGTCTTCCAAAAACAACAAAAGAATCTAATAGCTTACAAGAAGTTATTGGGGCAGACTATTCTAATCTGTATATAAAACCAAGATCATAAATATATTTTTTGGTCTGAGTTTATGTAAAAAATATGGCTAATTGTTATAAGTTATTGCTTTGTCCATTTATTGTAGGTACCTAAAATAATTATTTTAGATACCTTCAATAAAAATTTAGGTATCTATAATACTTTTTTCGAGGTATCTATATTAACTTACTCACAAAATAATTGTTAAACATCCAATTGCATTGCATTGAATGTTCTTTTCATAATTCCAGGTCTAACAGCTTACTATATGTTTTTATGACTTCTAGCTTCTTTCTCCATGGCAGACCGAAGGATTTTAGAGAATCCATATTTTATAATTTCTGCACCTTGATTATTCCAAGTTTTAGAATATTATCTTACACGCTTTCTTAACTAATTTTCTCAACTATGGCCATGTATCGGGCTCCTCTAAGCACATACAAAGTCAGCTGTTGCTTGGCTAGGCCCCTAGCAGCATGCGATGACCCAAATTCTGATTCGTCTTCCAAAAACAAATTTCCTTCTGAAATAGGACTAGTTGATATGGTTTCACGTCACATGAATGTAATGCGAGTATTCTTCTTCACATTAGGCTTGTATTCAATTTCAACTGCAACCATGTATAGGGCACCTCTAAACCCATACAAATTGGTCAGGCCCCCAGCAAGATGCGATGACCCAAATTCTGATTCGTCTTCCAAAAACAACAAAAGAATCTAACAGCTTGCTAGAAGTTATTGGGGCAGACCGTTCTTATCTGTATATAAAACAAAGGTCATAAATCTTTTTTTTGTCTGAGTTTGTTTAAAAAATATTGCTAATTGTTATAAGTTATTGCATTGTACTTTTATTGTAGGTACCTAAAATAATTATTTTAGGTACATTTAATACTATAAGTTGCTATGTCTTCTAGCTTCTTTCTCTGTGGTAGGCCGAAGGATTTTAGAGAATCCATATTTTATAATTTCTACACCGTGATTATTCCAAGTCTTAGCATACTATCTAACACGCTTGCTTAAATAATTTTCTCATCTACGGCTATGTATCGGGCACCTCTAAGCACAAACAAAGTCAGTTGTTGGTTGGTGGCCCCTAGCAACATGCGATGACCCAAATTCTGATTCATCTTCCAAAAACAAATTTCCATCTGAAGTAGGACCGGTTGATATGGTAGCACGTCTCACAAATGTAGTACAAATGTTCTTATTCACGTTAGGCTTGTATCCAATCTAACTGCAGCCATGTACATGGTACCTCTAAATCCATACAAAGTTAGTTGTTGGTTGGCCAGGCCCACAACAACATGCGATGGCCCAAATTTTGATTCGTCTTCCAAAAACAGTAAAAAAATCTAACAGCTTACTAGAAATTATTGGGGTAGACCGTTGTAATCTGTATATAAAACCAAGATCATAAATCTTTTTTTTTTGTCCGAGTTTGTGTAAAAAATATTGCTAGTCGTTAGAAGTTATTGCTTTGTCCTTTTGTTCTAGGTACCTAAAATAACCTTCGATAATATTTTAGTTACCTATATTACTTTTTCCTAGGTACCTATAATAAATTATTCACAAAATAATTGTTAAACATCCAGTTGCATTGCATTGAATGTGCTTTTCATAATTCCAGGTCTAACAGCTTACTATAAGTTGTTATGACTTCTAGCTTCTTTCTCCATGGCAGGCCCAAGGATTTTTGAGAATGCATATGCTATAATTTCTCTATGGTAGCACGTCTCATGATTGTAATGCGAATATTATTCTTCATATTAGGCTTGTTTCCAATCTCAACTGCAGCCATGTAAAGGGCATCTCTAAACCATACAAAGTTAGCTGTTGGTTGGCCAGGCCCCAACAACATGCGATGACCCAAATTCTGATTCGACATACAAAAATAATAAAAGAATCTAATAGCTTATTAGAAACTATTGGGGCAGACCATTCTAATCTGTATATCAAACCAAGATCATAAATCTTTTTTTTGGTCCGAGTTTGTGTAAAAAATATTGCCACTTGTTAAATCTTATTGCTTTGTCCTTTCATTGTAGGTACCTAAAATAACCTTCAATAATATTTTAGGTACCTATAATAAATTATTCACAAAATAATTATTAAACATGCAGTTGCATTGCATTGAATGTTCTTTTCATAATTCTAGGTCTAACAGCTTAATATAAGTTGTTATGACTTCTAGAAATTATTGGGGTGGACCATTCTAATATGTATATAAAACCAAGATCATAAACCTTTTTTTGATATGAGTTTGTGTAAAAAATATTGCTAGTTGTTAAAAGTTATTGCTTTGTCCTATTATTGTAGGTACCTAAAATAATTATTTTAGGTGCCTTCAATAATATTTTAGGTACCTATAATACTTTTTTCTAGTACTTCTTTTATTGTAGGTACCTAAAATAATTATTTTACGTACCTTCAGTAATATTTTAGGTACCTATATTACTTTTTTCTAGGTACCTATAATAAATTATTCACAAAATAATTGTTGAACATCCAGTTGCACTGCATTGAATGTGCTTTTCATAATTCCAGGTCTAACAGCTTACTATAAGTTGTTATAACTTCTAGCTTCTTTCTCCATGGCAGACCGAAGGATTTTTAGAGAATGCATATTCTATAATTTCTTCACCTTGATCATTCCAAGTTTTAGCATATAATCTTACATGATTTCTTAAATAATTTTCTCAACTACGACCATGTATCCGCCACCTCTAAGCACATACAAAGTCAGCTGTTGGTTGGCCAGGCCACTAGCAACGTGCGATGACCCAAATTCTGATTCGTCTTCCAAAAACAAATTTTCTTCTGAAGTAGGACTGGTTGATATGGTAGCACATCTCATGAATGTAATGAGAATATTCTTTTTCACATTAGGCTTGTATCCAATCTCAACTGGTTTGCTATGGAGAAAGAAGCTAGAAGTCACAACAACTTATAGCAAGCTGTTAGACCTGGAATTATGAAAAGAACATTCAATGCAATGCAACTGGATGTTTGACAATTATTTTATGAAAAATTTATTATAGGTACTTAGAACAAAGTATTATAGGTACCTAAACGATTATTGAAGGTACCTAAAATAATTTTTTTAGGTACCTACAATAAAAGGACATAGCAATAACTTCTAACAACAAGCAATATTTTTTACACAAACTGGGAGAAAAAAGGTTTATGATCTTGGTTTTATAGACAGATTAGAACGGTCTGCAATAATAATTTCTAGTAAGTTGTTAAATTCTTTTATTATTTTTGGAAGACGAATAAGAATTTGGGTCATCACATGTTGCTGGGGTCCTGGCCAACCAACAGTTGATTTTGTATGTGCCTAGAGGTGTCCAATACATGACCGTAGTTGAGAAAACAATATAAGCAAGCATGTAAGATAATATGCTAAAACTTTGAATAATCAAGGTGCAGAAATTTATAAAATATGGATTCTCTAAAATCCTTCGGCCTGCCATAGAGAAAGAAGCTAGAAGTCATAACAACTTATAGTAAGATGTTAGACCCAAAATTATGAAAAGCACATTTAATGCAACTTGATGTTTAACAATTATTTTGTGAATAATTTATTATATATGCCTAGAAAAAAGTATTATAGGTACCTAAAATATTATTGAAGGTACCTAAAATAATTATTTTAAGTACCTACAATAAAAGGACAAAGCAATAACTTCTAACAACTAGCAATATTTTTTTCACAAACTCAAACTAAAAATAAGATTAATGTTTTTGGTTTTATATATAGATTAGAAAGGTCTGCCCTTATATATGGCTGTAGTTGAGATTGGATACAAGCCTAACGTGGAAGAATATTCGCATTACATTCATGAGACGTCCTACCATATAACCCAGTCCTACTTCAGAAGGAAATTTGTTTTGGGATGTCGAAACAGTATTTGGGTCATCGCATGTTGTTGGGGGCCTGGCCAACCAACAGCTCACTTTTTATGTGCTTAGAGGTGCCCGATACATGGTTATAGCTGAGAGAATTATTTAAGCAAGCGTGTAAGATAATATGCTAAAACTTGATATAATCAAGGTGTAGAAATTATAAAACATGGATTCTCTAAAATCCTTCGGCCTGCCATGGAGAAAGAAGCTAAAAGTCAAAACAATGTGTAGTAAGTTATTAGACCTGGAATTTTGAAAAGCACATTCAATCCAATGCAACTGGATGTTTAACAATTATTTTGTGAATAATTTATTATAGATACCTAGAAAAAAGTATTATAGGTACCTAAAATATTATCAAAGGTACCTAAAATAATTTTTTTGGTACCTTCAATAAAAGGACAAAGCAATAACTTCTAACAACTAGCAATATTTTTTACACAAACTCAGATCAACAAAAAAGATTAATGTTTTTGGTTTTATATACAGATTAGAACGGTCTGCCCCTATAGATTAGAACGGTCTGCACCAATAACTTCTAGTAAGTTGTTATATTCTTTTGTTGTTTTTGGACGACGAAACAGAATTTGGGTCATCGCATGTTGCTGGAGGCCAGGCCAACCAACAACTAACTTTGTATGGACATAGAGGTGCCCTATACATGGCTGCATTTGAGATTGGATAAAAGCCTAATGTGAATAAGAATATTCGCATTACATTCATGAGACGTGCTACCATATCAACCAGTCCTACTTCAGAAGGAAATTTGTTTTTGGAAGACGGATCAGAATTTGGGTCATCGCAGTTGGTGGGGGCCTGGCCAACCAACAGCTAACTTTGCACGTGCTAAGATGTTCCGATGCATGGCCGTAGTTGAGAAAATTATTCAAGCAAGCATGTAAGATAATATGCTAAAACTTGGAACAATCAAGGTCCAGAAATTATAGAATATGCATTCTCTAAAATCCTTCGGCCTGCCATTGAGAAAGAAGCTAGAAGTCATAACAACTTATAGTAAGCTGTTAGACCTGGAATTATGAAAACACATTCATTGCAATGCAACTGGAAGAATTAGAATTTGGGTCATCGCATGTTGCTGGGGGCCTCGCCAACCAACAGCTAACTTTGTATGGGTTTAGAGGTGCCATATACATGGCTGCAGTTGAGATTGGGTACAAGCCTAATGTGAATAAGAATATTCACATTACATTCATGAGACGTGCTACCATATCAACTATGGCCTTATACATGGCTTCTTTCTCCATAGCAGGCCGAAGGATTTTATAGAATGCATATTTTATAATTTTTGCACCTTGATCATTCCAAGTTTTAGCATATTATCTTACACTCTTGCTTAAATAATTTTATCAACTACGGCCATGTATCGGGCACCTCTAAGCACATACAAAGTTAGCTGTTGGTTCGCCAGGCCCCCAGCAACATGCGATGACCCAAATTCTGATTTGTCTTCCAAAAACAAATTTCCTTATGAAGTAGGACTGGTTGATATGGTAGCATGTCTCATGAATGTAATGCGAATATTCTTGTTCACATTAGGCTTGTATCCAATCTTAACTGCAGCCATGTATAGGGCACCTCTAAGCCCATACAAAGTTAGCTATTGGTTAGCCAGGCCCCCAGCAACATGCGATGACCCAAATTCTGATTCGTCTTCCAAAAACAACAAAAGAATCTAACAGCTTACTAGAAGTTATTGGGGAATACCGTTCTAATCTGTATATAAAACAAGATTATAAATGTTTTTTTGGTCTGAGTTTGTGTAAAAAATATTGCTAATTGTTATAAGTTATTCTTTGTCCTTTTATTGTAGGTACCCAACATAATTATTTTAGGTACCTTCAATAATATTTTAGGTACATATAATACATTTTTCTAGGTATCTATAATAAATTATTCACAAAATAATTATTAAACATCCAGTTGCATTGCATTGAATGTGCGTTTCATAATTCCTGGTCTAACAGCTTATTATAAGTTGTTATGACTTCTAGCTTCTTTCTCCATGGCAGGCCAAAGAATTTTAGAGAATCCATATTTTATGATTTCTGCATCTCGATTATTCCAAGTTTTAGCATATTATCTTACACGCTTGCTTAAATAATTTTCTCGACTATGGCCATGTATCGAGCACCTCTAAGCACATACAAAGTCAGCTGTTGGTTTGCCAGTCCTCCAGCAACATGTGACGACCCAAGGATAGGTTTAAAGAAATGTTCACACACAAATTTATTACTCCAGAAGCAACTGAGCGGCTGTATGATGAGTTTTATAATCTGAAGTAAGAAGATATGATCATCCAGGAATATCAGAATAAATTCAATGAACTTTCTCGCTTTGCTATAGAACTAATTTGAAATCCTGTAAGGAAGAACCTAATATTTATCAACGGATTTCAAAAGAAATACGAAGGTAAAGTACTTGCTCACGTGAATCTTCCTTTCTCTAAGATGATACAAATTGCTTATCGCTATAAGTATCTTGATAAGTAAGGTGTTTTGGAAGATGAAGAGGAAGGCAACTCAAGCAGCAAAAGGAAGTTTGAAACTGATAGCCCTGACGCAAGTTCAAAGCCTAAGGTCTGTAAGAAGCCTAAGGTCAATAAGAAAAGGGGTTAAATCTAAGAAAGAACCATTAACAACTGCCACATGCTCTAACTGTAATAGATAAGGACATTTGACGATAAATTGCAGATCTCTAAAGAAACAAAGAAAGGATGGATTTAAATCCAATAAGAAGTTTCAAGAGAAAAGGGGATGCAATAACTGTCATCAGACTGGTCACCTTGCCAAAGATTGCCAACTTTTAAAAGGGACCAAATTAACTCATATAAATGAAGTGGCAGAAACTCCAACACCCTCAACTAGTCAGCAAAGGCCAGATGTTTTGGAAGGCACTCTTATGGTCAATAATATTCCCGTTATAATATTATTTGTTACGGGCACATCGCAAAGCTTCATTTCGAGTAATACAGTCAAGAAGCCAAATCTAAAATTAAGGAATCTTAAAGAATCGATTAAAGTTCATAATCCAATGGTGGTTCTCTTGTCCTTGGTTCGTATTGTAAAGTGCCCATCCCTTTTTCCCATTATCGATTTCCTTGTACCTTGATCATCATGAATTTTTCTGAGTTCAATATTATTCTTGGACTGGATTGGTTAACTAAATATAGAGCCGAAGTTAGATGTGCAGAAAGAGTTGTTAAAGTTAAAACAAAGCTTGCAAATATTGTTATACCCTGCGTAGGCTCAGATTCAGACAGAAAAGAATTTGGGCTGCTCTTGAGGTTTCTCCCACTGCTATTGAAAATATTCCTATCATTAAGAATTATGCAGATGTGTTCGAAGAAGTTATAGCTTACCTCCACGGAGAGAAATTGACTTTAGAATCGATCTAGTTCCGAAAGTAAAGCCAGTTGTGCATCCTATTCGAAGAATGCCATGGAAAGAGAAAGAAGATTTGGGTAATCAAACTAAATAGCTCTTGTGGAAAGGTCTGATTCGGCCTAGCTTTTCGAATTGGGGTGCAGCAGTAGTGTTTGTTCCAAAGTTAGATAGTACTCTCATATTGTGTGTGGATTACCGAGACCTCAACAAGCAGACGCTCAAGAATAAATATCCATTGCCCCGTATAGATGATTTATTGTATTGTTTGAATAGAGCATAAGTTTTTTCGAGAATGGACCTAGCTACAGGTTTCCATCAACTGTGTATTACTGAAGAATGTGTTCCTTTGATAACATTCAGAGGTCCAGACATATTTTATGAATGGTTAGTAATGACGTTCGGCTAATGTAACGCTCCTGCCTATTTTGTCGATTTAATGAACAGAGTATTCCACGATGTCTTGAATAAATTTGGGCTATTTTTCATTGACGACATTTTAATCTTCTCTAAGTCAACTACCGAGCATGAGAAGCATTTGGAAGAAGTTTTGGAAATTCTAAGAAAGAATGTTTTAAAATCCAAATTTTCTAAGTGCATATTCTGGCAAGAAGAAGTGAAGTTCCTCAGTCATGTAGTATCGAAGGAAGGAATTTCAGTGGATCCAAGTAAGATCACAGCCATTCGAGATTGGAAGCAGCCTAGCACTCCTACCGAAGTCAGAAATTTTATAGGATTGGCTAGCTATTATCGGAAATTCATTAAAGATTTTTCTAAGTTATCTTGTCCATTTACGAAGCTTACAAAGAAGCATACGAAGTTTAATTGGACATCTGAATGTGAGACAGCTTTCCAAGAGCCGAAATTGAGGTTGACCAGTGCTCCAGTGGCTACCATTATTGATGGCAATCAAGATTTGACAGTCTATACTGATGCTTCTATTTAAGGTATTGGTACGTTATTAATGCAAAGAGGCAAAGTAATCGCTTATGTTATCCGTCAGTTGAAGCCGCATGAGAAGAGATATCCTACTCTTGATCTTGAGTTGTTGGCCATCGTGTTTGCTTTGAAAATATGGAGGCACTATCTTTTGGATGAGAAGTTCGAATTATATACAAATCATAAATCATTGAAGGATCTATTAACCCAGAAGGGCTTGAATTTGAGGCAGCGGCGTTGGTTAGAATTTCTTGCGACATACGATCTGGATATCTTGTATACTCCAGGGAAAGCCAATGTTGTAGTGGATGCACTCAGCAGAAAGAATGCTATCATTGCCAATCTCATTATTACGCCTTCATTGATTGACAAAATCTCTGCTCTTCAGAAGAATGATGAATTTATTCAGAGAATAAGCAAAAGAGTTCGGGAAGGCGAACCCTTGAGTTTCCAGATTAATAACAAGGGAGTTCTGAGACTATTAGGCCGAATTTGTGTTCCGAACATTCCTGAGCTTAGAAGGTAAGTAATGGATGAATGTCACAAGTCCAGGCTTAGAATTCATCCTAGGGTGAGTAAGATGTATCATGATCTCAAGCGCACGTTCTGGTGGAGATCTATGAAAAGAGACATTTCCATATATGTTAGCAGGTGTTCTACTTACCAACATGTCAAAAGTGATCAACAGAAGATCGCAGGATTGTTGCAACCACTAGAGGTTCCATATTGGAAGTGGGATCAAATTTCAATGGATTTCATTGATGGTTTACCCCGAATCAGGAAAGGCAATGACAATATATGGGTGATTGTGGATCATTTCATGAAGACCGCTCATTTTATTCCTGTCAGATCTAATAGAACAGCTTGAAGTCTGACGCAGATTTATTTCTGAGAAATTGTCAAACTACATGGAGTTCCTAGTAGCATTGTTAGTGATTGTGATCCGATATTCGCTAGTAAATTTTGGGAGGCATTCCAAGAGGAGCTGGAGACAAAGTTGAATCTAAGCACCGCTTATCATCCTCAAACAAATGGCTAGACTGAGAGGGTGAATGGTATACTGGAAGACTTGTTGCGGGAATGTATTCTTGATTTTGGCGGGTCATGGAAAGATCACTGGCATTTGCTTGAGTTTTCTTTTAATAACAGCTATCAAGAAAGCTTGCAGATGTCGCCATTCGAAGCATTGTATGGCAGGCCATGTAGATCTCTCGCATGTTGGGTAGAACTAGGAAATCGACTAGTATTGGATTCCGACATGATTCATGAAGCTTCGGATAAAGTCGACTTCATTAAGAAGCGGCTTCAGACAGCTCAGAGCCAACAGAAGAGCTATGCAGATTCAAGAAGAAGGGATTTAGTTTTTTCTATTAGTGATTATGTGTACATGAGGGTTTCCCCATTAAGAGGAGTAGTTCGCTTTGGGAAGACTGGGAATTTGGCACCTAGATTCATTGGTCCATTTCCTATTCTCGAAAGAATTGGAACTCTCGCATACAGGGTTCAGTTGCCTAACTGGTTGCAAGGGGTACATGATGTATTCCATGTGTCTCAACTTCGAAAGCATGTATATGATCCAGACTTGATTGTGTAGAAAGCAACACAGCAAGATTTGGAGATTACCCCGAGTTTAGCAGTGAGAAGAGAGCTAGTGAAAATTGTTGGCAAAGAAACTCGAGTTCTGAGAAACAAGAGGATCCACTTAGTCAAAATGCAGTGGAGCGAAGATCCTAGAGACTATACATGGGAGACCGAGGATAGCATCAAACAGGCTTATCCCAAGTGCAGAGTGGACATCTCTGATTAGCTCTGGTGCAAGTACATTTACAATATTTTGCATTTCCATTTTGTTTCCTACTTTACTGTTGTTTCCTTTTTGAGGACGAAAAGTTTTTAAGTGGGGGGAGATTGTAACAACCCAAAAAATCAGAACCAATTTAAAATTTTAATTTTTAGAAATTTTAACAGAAATTTGGTTGGAAATTAAAATTTCCATTTTTAAATAATAATAAAGTCCTTAAAAATAGTCATTTTTCTAATGACCTCCGTTTTCGACGAAACCACTTTGGTTGGATCCGGAATATCAAATTATTGCAAGATTCCTATTTTCATAATTTTGAAATTAATATGTGAGCGTGGCAAAAGAAAACGTATTTTGTCAATTTTAGTCAAATTGGATCGACTAAAAAATGACCATTTTTTAAATGGTCTCCAAATTCGACGAAATTAATGTTGTTAGGACCATATCATCAAAACATAGCTAGATTTATTTTTCGGGAATTTTTGGAATCAATATGTGGCCCCGACAAATTAAAATGTACGATAATTTAATAATTAAATGCTGTATATTTTAATTTAAAAGAAAAATGGGCTGAAAGATCAAATTTTCCATTGAGAGCTAGTCCATTGTGTCCGAAATAAGGGTATTTGGCTAGGGGCGACAATCGCTGGGCTTGATTTGGAGTTAGTAAGGGTAAACAGGCCTTTTTGAAATTAAAGGAACTAGAAATTAAAAATATGAATAAAAAATAATAAACAAAACCCGAATTCTCATATATCAGTTCCGCCGCCTAGGGTTAAAACCAATGGCTAAATCACTCCCAAATTCTCCAATCCACTCAATGAAATCCAAAACATTCAAAGTGAAAATTGTAGTACTAAGAGAGCTCTACAACGGGGAAGATCTGAATTCATGAAGTATCTTGGTTGAATTTGCTCCTCAAACCACCATCGTTCGTGGCGGTTTTTGAAGTCGACGGCCGCAACGAGTCAGGTCTAGCCCCAGGCGATAGTCGGCGGTGGGTTACTCTACGGCGTGGCGGGGGTTGATGGTCGTTCAGTGGTGTTAGGAGCAAGCGGCGGTGGAGTTTCAAATTTTGTCGATGGGTTTTCTTTGAAACCAGAGAAGAACGATAGAAGGTGAAGAACGAGCCATTTTCTTTTCTCAAGGGTTAATAGTGATATTTAGGAGGTTAATTGTATTTTAATTAATTAAATTATGTAATTAACCTATAAAAAATCATAACTTCCTCATACGATAACAAAATTTGATGAAATGGAGACATTGGACTCGTGGCATCGTACACGACATTCCAGAAGAGACCCGAGAATTTTTGGAGCTTTCTACAATTTTAGAAGGAATAAAAAGCAAAGTGAGAATTCTGAATTCAAAAATAATTGAATAAAATTATATTAGGTTGCAGACGGAGTTTAGTAACTCACGTCACCATCGTCCACAGACCATGGACGACTTGTTTGTATTGTGGTGTGAAATTGATTGCTATTGTGTGTGATTGATTGTGGTTGAAACAAAATTGGTTATGATTGTGGAAAATTCAGTGTTGTGAAAATGAATTGTATTACGAAAATAAAACCCTTGTACCGCCGCGAGGCCTAGGGTAGCAGAGGAGCCGTACTAGGGATGGTGCCGGTTTTAATTACCCTACCGTTATAATGCCGAAATTTTCTGAAATATTCATGTGTTGGAATATTCATGTTTTGAAAATAAATTGGTTAAACAATAAAAATCTCATTTTTATTGTATATATATTAAATATGAAAAATATTCGTATATGAAATGAAAAGTGTTTGAAACAATAAAAATCACATTTTTACTGAATGTACAAAATATGAAAAATATTCATATATGAAATGAAAAGTTTTTGAAACAATAAAAATCACATTTTTATTGAATGTACAAACTATGAAAAATATTCATATAAGAAATGAAAATTGTTTGAAGCAATAAAAATTATATTTTTATTTTATGTACAAAACATTCATTGTTTATATAAAATTTTCTAACAATAAAAATTCATATTTTTATTGTATATAGGAAATATGTTAAAATATTCATGTTTGAAATATGGTAACAATAAAATCATATTTTTATTGTATAGACATAATATGTTAAAAATGTTCATTGTTTAAATTAGAAAAATTTAACAATAAAAATTCACATTTTTATTGCATAGAAGAAATGATGAAAAATAAATATCGTTTAAAATAGAAAAGATTGAAACAATAAAAATTTACATTTTTATTGCATGTGAGAAATGATGATTAATGTGTCACATTAGTAATTACATTTTTAATGTAATAATGTTTCATTAAAAGGATTCATTAGTTGAATAGAAATGTGTCATTAAAAGGATTCATTAGTTGAATAGAAATGTGTCACATTAAAAATTACATTTTTAATGTAATAATGTTTCATTAAAATGATTCATTAGTTGAATAGAAATGTGTCACATTAAAAATTACATTTTTAATGTAATAATATGATTCATTAAAAAAGATTCTTGTCTGATAAAAATGTTTTTACATTTTTAATGAAATGTGGTTCATTAAAAAAATATTCTTGTTTGATAAAAATGTTGTAACATAAGAAATTACATTTTTTATGAAGTATGATTCATTCAAAAGGTTCTTGTTTGATAAAAATGTTGTAACATAAGAAATTACATTTTTTAATGAAGTATGATTCATTGAAAAGGGTTCTTGTTTGATAAAAATGTTGTAACATAAGAAATTACATTTTTTATGAAGTATGATATATTCAAAAGGTTCTTGTTTGATAAAAATGTTGTAACATAAGAAATTACATTTTTTTAATGAAGTATGATTCATTGAAAAGGGTTCTTGTTTGATAAAAATGTTGTAACATAAGAAATTACATTTTTAATGAAGTATGATTCATTAAAAAAAATTCTTGTTTGATAAAAATGTTGTAACATAAGAAATTACATTTTTAATGTAAGACTGAATCATATAAAGAGATTCAGGTTTAATAAAATTGTATTTACTTTAAAAATACATTTTAATGTAATATGAATCATATAATAAGATTCAAGTTTAATAAAATTGTGTTTACATAAAAAATTACATTTTAATGTATGTATGAATCATATAAAAAGATTCAAGTTTAAAAAGATTGTGTTTACATAAAAAAATTACATTTTTAAGTATGAACAATAAAAAGATTCAAGTACGATAAAATTGTGTTTACATTAAAAATTACATTTTAATGAAAGTATGAATATTAAGAAGATTCAATGTTGACAAAAGTGTTTTAACCTTAAAAATTACATTGTTAATGTAAGTGTGGAAAAAAAATTCACTGTTTGGAAAATGTTCTACATTAAAAATTTACCTTTTAATGTAAAGATGATTCATATAAAAAGATTCTAGTTTAATAAAATGTGTTAACATTAGAAATTTACATTTTAATGTAAAGACGAATCATATATAAAAGACTCAAGTTTGATAAAATGGTGTTGAAATCGTTGAGTGAATTATATATATATATATATATATATATATATATATATATATTATAATTAAATGAATCACGCGCGGTAGTTTGCGATTTGAAATTGTAACTTTAAACGATTATACCGAGAGATCCGACCGTCGGATTTTCCCAAAACTGGAACTGTTGGGTTCGCTTTGGAAAGATCTTTCCAACGATATAAAATTTGCTAAGATACAACGGTTAGATTTTGAGAAATGTGCAATTCAAATTTTAATAAATACAGCTCCAAGGCCGCATAATGACCTGAAGCGTCATTTAATTAAAAAGGGGCTATTTTTATATAAATAAAAATAGCGATAAATCGTTATAAAATATTATAAACGATATGGAATGAAAAGAAATGATTTGAATTATATATATATACGTGAATTATTTTAAAAGGCCGAGTTAATTCTCATTTCAAATAATTGATCGATGATTAGAAGTCAAAGACATTGAAGACGGTGGTTGAAGAACGGCGATCTTCACATCGAATGGATGACTACTGATGCCCTGGATTATGTAACGTCCCGCATTTTTATTGGTTTATATTTGAATATTTAAATCAGTTTAAATATTAAATTCATAATATAAGTGGATTTATATATTAATTAAAACGAAGTTGAACGTATAAAAATATATATTAAATATAAACGAGCTCTTAACGTCGTGGCAGTTCGTAATATGGAGTTTTGAACTTCAAACGACTATACAGGATTCATTACTAATCGGATTTCTTCGAAACAAGAAACATTCGAACCCGTTGAACTATATTTTTCTAATGGAAGTGAAAAATCGAGATTCCGGATTTTAGACTGTAAGTTATGTCCAAATTAAATATTCAGAGAAACAACGGCATAATCATTTATGGCCATAACGATTATTTAAATATCGGTTTCGAAATTAGACAAGATTCTTTTGGGACGTAGTTACAATTTAATTTTTAGGATTTTACTGTAATTTTTATTTTGAAAAATAAGCTACTTTTTATTTGGAGTATATTACACCCTATATCATCATTTTGAGGTTTCACAATATAAGTTAACCTACCGATATTATTATATTTTTGGGATTGTGGCATCTCGCTGGACATGACTATATTTTTATTTTTGTCCGTAGCGATCCGTAAATAAACAAAATATTGTATAACATACATCGTGTATAGGTTGAGTATACACCCTAGCGTAAACATTTTTATCTCAGTAAGACAACCCATGCCTTGTCATTTTTCAAGTCTTATCTAATTAATGAAATGCACTTACATGACAAGGAGATATTGCTAACGTGACAAAGACTAGAGAAATGGGATGGTAGTACAAAACCATAACATATGTTACTGTATGTAGTTTTTCCTATGATAGCCTTACACTAAAAATGCCAATACATTAAAGAAACTAATAATTAGTACATATGTTTTCTTTTTACATCTTTGAACGGTGCGAACTGAAGAATACGACGAAGATGATTCTAACTATATTTATAATAGGCAGACTGGCAACGTATGTACTGGTCTAATACTAAAATGTAACAGTGAAAGGCTAATCAATTCAAATAGTAAAATAAATCCACGCTTCTATTTCTTCCTGGTGAAGAAAATATACATGTAGGGACTGGACTACTCAATAGGCATATGGAAATTTAAAGGACCCTATTATATTTTATTGTTAATTTGTGGAAACTTCATGGTGAAGGATTTTAAAAGAAGAGCCTACCTATACAGAAAGTCTGAAAATTCTATCTCACCCTAAAGCTTCATGCTGAAGGATCATTTAAATAAATTAATAAAGGAACCTACCCTAATACATGTCAGCCAACCTATGATGTACACTATTCCTTGAGACGCAAGGATATCAGTTTATAAATACACATCAGTTCATTTAGCACTTCAGCAAGAAAATAATAATAATACAAGCCGCCATTGTTTAATTTATTTCCAGTATATGACTCGAGTTTTAAAAAATCCAAATAAACGGAAAGGGGATGGAAACGTGAGGGCGAGACTTAGCAGGCATGCACGAGGAGCTCACAAGGTCTGGTGTGAGCGGCATGTCATATGGCAAGGACTGGCGGATCGGCGTTTAATACGTTGGAGTAGAATGGGATCAGCTGAAGGGAGGATCATGCACAAGCATCTTATGGTGGTGACGATTATATTCTGGAGAGAAGTTATTTTCGACAAGGAGGGGGACATGTGCAGGCTTATATATTTATAAAAATCTACACAGTGCATGAGAGGATGTTGGCTGAGTAACACGGTTCAAGGGGAAATTGCTGTGTTTGAATTCCTGGAGGGATTTCATGTTATAAGATGTCGATGCTATGTTGTGATAGCGGATGAGGGTTGAAGACCATGAACTGAGACGGAGCTTCGAGTTGAACTGTTGTATTGAGAACGGGTGTCAACGGTGGAAGAAGCAATATTTGGTGGAGTGAGTGGTCATCCAGTCGCCTGAGGTCGGAGGCGTAGTATTTTAGATCTCGAGTGTCGAAGTTGAAGGCATGAAGAAGTCAATCGTGTTTTGAAGAATGGGGTGAAAATAAATGGACGTGAGTTTCTAAAAGGTGCGTGAGCCTGAAGGGGATCAACGAGATGTTGGAGGGGAGGAGTTCTGTACATTTGCATGGATTTTTATGGGTCTCGACGGAAGATGGTAAAAGTGATCATCATGGCGGGTTGTTCTGTCAGTCTCAGATTCGAAGAAAGAAGGATAACAGGGAAAAAGGATTAGCACCCACAAAACTGTGATTTATATTAAAAATAGTAATTTGCTTAGGGATTATAAAATATGTTTAAAATGTGAAGGATGGGGCCATTTAAAAAGGAGAAGCATGGTATGGAAATCTTGGTCACGATGTATACATGTAGTGTGTGAGATCTATATACATAGAGAGCTCATGCTAGTTTACAGCAGGAAAATGGTGAAACTTTTGGTTATTGCAAGTTGTCTAAGTTTCATAGAAAGGAACATGCAGTTGAGCACTTACATGGAGAAAGGCTTCAGAAATGTATATGAATAACGGACCGGTTACAGTGAGGAACAGTTTCGAATGGGCCAACGAGAATTTAATGTTTTACAAACTGTTTGTCACGTTGACATCATATTGTCGCAAGCTACACGGTAGATCCAGTCTGAAGCAATTTGGAGATCATTTCGATTTATGGCGAAATTAAAGCATCGGGTATAATCAACTGACGCAAATCGTTATTTAACAGTTAACGTGCGAAGGTGAGTAAATTCACTAACTTTGATCTATTTTAAAATATTATAATTATATTTTAATAATGGTTGAATGTTGTGTGATCGTCATTTAGGTAGATTACAATTAAATTGGTTGAATAATATCTATCGTTGCATATGTACATACCGATTCCACCAATTATAATATTCCCTAGTATAGAATTGGTATTAATTGTGTTGACTAACATCTGTGGACGCAGGAAACCGGTTGGAGGAATCCCTAGGAAATTGCAGTGTGTTTTAAGTTTTTGAACTATAACGGTAAATTAACGTTGTTGACCAAGCTTAAGTGTGATATATGTATATAACACTATTCCTAGGAAATGAAAACAGTTTGCTTTGAAATCCACTTATTCCAAAGTAATAAGTAACGATGTTTTTCCAAAGAAATATAGGAGTGTTATGTCGGGTTGGGAACAAAGACGAATAATTGAGATTTAATATATTTCCCGTATTAAATGGAAATCTTCAAGTTTGGAAATTGATAAAAACATTAATGATAAAATATGTCGTTCGACATTGGATTTAGGTCATATAAGAAATGATAATCGAATATTGAATAGATTATATATATATATATCGCTATTTCCGAAGTAAAGGAAGCCTAAAGGAGTATGATGTAATACTTCCGAGGAAGGGAAATAAAGAAGAGACTATAAAAATATGGGAAGCTAGAAAACTAATATAAAAAAAAGCCCGCGGTTGTGTGATGTTTAGTTGTACATTTGAATGCATGTTTGTTTTTACTTCGATAGTTAAATAACTTGTAACGACCCGGATTTTTCGGCTATTTGAATTCGAATATTTAAACTGGTTTTAAATATTAAATTTAGAATATTAATGTATTTTAATATTAAATTCATTAGTAAACGACGATCGAATGTTTGTATTTATATTTATAATTAAAAAGAGCTCGAAACGACGCTGTAGTTTGTAATATTGAAATCTGAACTTCAATTGAATATACATGATCCGATATAAATCGGATTTCTGTGAAACAAGAACCGTCTGCATCAATTTGATTATATTTTTCTAGAGGAAGAGAAAAATGGAAATTTCGTCGTATAAATTGTAAGATACGTCCAATTTAAAATTTAAAATAGTCGCCGTAAAATCGTTTATAAGCCCAATGATGATGTAAATATAATTAAATATCGATTTCGAATTTAGACATGATTCTTTTGAGGTGTAAGTATAATTTAATTTTTAGAATTTTACTGTAATTTTTATTTCGTAAAATAAGCAACTTTTTATTTGGAGTAATTTGCACCCTATATCAATATTTTGGGGTTTTACAATATAAGTTAACCTACCAATATTATTATATTTTTGGGATAGTGACACATCGCTGGACACAATCATATTTCTATTCCTGTCCGTAGTCGTCTGTACGTTAACAGTCAATGTAAACAACGGTATCAAACTAAAATAAGATTTTTTTTTCATACTTAAGCATGGAAAATTCATTACCACACCTACCGTAACATTTCATTTCAGCCGTAAGATATATGTACTTGTGTATTGATCTATTTTTCTACTTTGCCTTGGCCACCAAGGCTTGTACACCTCTTTCTGCAAACTACACATGCCCAGTTACCTACCTGAGGTAGCAACTCCATAGTTGTGTCTAAATCAAGTACGGTCCCTACCCTTCTCCATCACTTGTTCTTCAGTTGAAAATGAAAGAACAACACAGGCTAACCGTTCAAATCACGAGCTAATGAAAACACATACTGCTCTGATGTGCCTACACAGTCATGGAGATGAAAACACATTCATCCGTAAAAACCCACAGGCTACATCTGATATGAGCGGACCTAAGATTTAAATGCAGCACATGTAAAAAGAGAGCATACCCTCTTCTGCCAGCATGCAAAGTCTTAATCGCATTGATTAAAACAGTGACCAAACAATACCTATCGGACATGCCTATAAGGGAAGTCTTCGTCTAAACCTGCACTATGGAGAATACGTCGATCCCATCTTTATGTATCCCCGCCTATATATATACGTTTGCGCTCCTTCTTCTCTTCTATGGCCATTTTCTTATTCGCTCTTCCAGACAGCGAAAATGGAACCAAACTCTAAAAAAAAAAACAAAGCAAAACGTGTATTTGCACAGCAGTAGAGTGCTTCAGTGGAAGGGGCAGTTAACGGCGAGGAGTATTGAGAGCGAGCTGTTGTATTAGGCGATGTAGGCGGTGGAGCAGCATGAGCTGAGATGCGGTGAAAGATGGGTGCATTAGTAAGTGATGAGGGGGTGCGGAGGCTTCGTATTGATGGAGTAGCATGGATAATATGTCCTTAGGAGGCATGGGAAGGGAGGAACGTGAGGGGTGGAGCTTTAGGGTGCATGGGTTTACTGGATTGTTCTTTAAAAAAAATTCTGAAAAGCTGAAACGTGAAAAGGATGGAAGTAAAAAGTGTGGAGAAGTGGAATCCGTATGGGGAAGATGAAGCTCCTTTAGTTAATGGGTATGGGCGGGCTGTGTTGATATATGGAGGGGAGCTGGGCTGTTCCTTTTCGATGGGCCGTTGGGCCTCAAAAAAAAAAAGGAAAAAAATATATGAGAGAACAAGAAATAAAGAAAATGGACTGGCAAGTGGTATTTGGACTGAACGAAAGTAAGGGAATGGTATGGGGAGGTTACAACATAGCAGGAAGGGTTCAGGAGATTAAAACGAAGGATGGGATTGGTGTGGTAAAACTGGAAGGAGGTATTTTTAGGATACCGTGAGATAGAACGGTGGATGGTTGGTTCAAATTATGGCGGTGGAATTGGGAAAAAAATTTAAACAGCAGATGGGAATATAACGTACAGCAGGAGTTGGCGGCTCAAAGAGAAATAAATGGTAATTTTCATACTTGTGTTACCATAAAGTATCAACAGATACTAATATATATTTACGTTACTGTATATAAAATACGGTCGGCAAAGAAACTTAATTAGTGTATCACTGTTAATGTATATATATACACACCGTGTATTATATAGATTGCTAAAAAATAAAACTGTGTCAACATATATACTGTTAGTGTATTTGAAAGCAGTCTTGCATCAACAAACGTAGTTAGATTAAGTAAAATATTATCTAAGAGTTAATTATATGAATTAAAAATTGTGTAAATTATAGTATTAATAATTTCTTAATGCTTTAGCAGAATAGAATAAACCGAATGATATTGGGACAACTCCAACGAGTGTAACATTTTGGAGCCGGTGTGGATAGAGATGGCCACTGCTGGGATTTTTAGTTAAATTAAACGCCAGTCTAATTTGATTCAAACAGACCGTTTTAACGCAGGATGAAACCAAGGTGAGTTAAACTCACTCTGTTCCCCGCTTATATTTATTATAAGCCGGGTTTAATATTTATTTGCAATGTTTGTTGAATATTGGTTGATTTGATGATTGTTTGGATGGTTGTTAAATATTGTTATACCGATTATTTAAATTAAATGTTGTTTAATTTGAGTGAAACGGCATCGTTATTTTTAACGATGATTTCCAAACAAGGCAACTTACCTTGTTGTTACGTTTATAATATGTAAACGTATTTAAATTTAATTGATGCTTGAATTATAAATATTGGTTGACCACTACCAGTTGAATGCATTATTTACTTGCGTATGGTTATTACATGAACTGTTTTAACCAATATGGTTGAATTATTGATTTGATCATTGATCGTAGAATAAGAATTTAAAGTTTGTTTGCCATTAATAAATGGGAAATATTGGTCGAAGAATTTACAGCAGATGGCCAAAATATAAACTGTTTTATAAAGATTTGATTTGCCATCAGACGAGTCAATATAAATGAAGATATGAAATTTATTTATAACCGAATATAGATTTTTAAATATATTATTTTAAATTGGGTTTATAAAAAGGAAATAAACCAATCATATATGCATTGATTATTTTTAACCACCAATCACCATTTTTGGTACCCAAAATCTATCTGTGTACGAAGCACGTGCTTCATCTCAATAATTGAGTGATGCTTATATGTACAAGACTCTGATAAGCAAGTGAGCGAATATTAATGTGATGTTTAATAACTGAGATAAATTGTTTTAAGTAACAATTTAAATGAGATTATATTGATTTGATTATTATTTATGAATAATCAATTGAGAGTTTTTAAAGTAATTTAATTTGAAATAGAAAGACGAACTGAGATTTGATTGATGAAGTTAATCAAGCTTAGAGTAGACTAAGTCAACTGTGTTAACTGAAATGGATTTATAAATTATTTATTAGAAATAATTAATTGTTAAGTAAACATTTTCTTTGAATGTTGATATTTGATTATTATTTATTTAATAATTATCAAAGTGGAAATGGGTTTTAAAGGGAATAATGGAGGTGTGTAAATGATAGGGCCTATTTATAATTAAGTGGTATTTTAAAAGCAAATTATATTAATGATATTTTTAAGTTAAGTTTAAATTGTACTTTTAAAGTGAACTCTTATTTGAAATTCTATACAATGGGATTTTGTCGAAATTGAACGGAGTTTTAAACCCAAGTTTTATTGAATATATAAATAAGTCGGGATATGAAATGAAAATCAAACGAAAACCGAAGTTCAATTAGAGTAGTTAAACAAGTGGAGTTATAATGATGAAATATAGATCCGTGATTTTAAATAAAAGATGAGGTTTCATCAAGATAGAATCAAAATGGGATTTGTTTGATGTTGGGAATGAATATCAGTTTTGGTATTTCAACTGATATCCATTTTAAGATAAGAACGATGTTGATTAAGGTCTGAGAGGTAACTAAAAGACCCCAACTTGAACAACTTCATAATTATCGAAAGATGATGTTAGTTGAAATGGTGGAGACATAAGAAGCAATGTATTTTGTGGAATAATAATGTAATGTGGGATTTTATAATGGGTTTTGAAATAAAGGAAGTAAAAGGGGCTTGAGAATATGAAGTGATATTTTGAAATAAAAGGGAGTTTTGGAAAGTATAATGATATTTCCAAAGAAAGGAAATGAGATTTGAAATAAGTTTACCCTAAAAAGGAAAGTGGCGATTATAGTGTTCCAATAACGAAACGAATAAGGTATCATAATGATCGTTTAAATGATAAGTTAAATGGTTTCCCAAAATATTAGAGAATAAGCAATATTGTAGCAGTGTTTTGAAATGATAGAAAAAGGGAAAACCAGATATGAATTTAAGTTATTTTCCTAAGTATATAAGTAAATGATTTGAGAATATTGATATATTAAAGCTGATACATCATTTTGGTATCACAACTGATATACTATTTGTAATGGCCAAATGACGTTGTGTACTGAACCAATGGATTTATTTATTGATTGTTTATTTTGATAGTTAAACAACCGACTATCAAAATCTTACCCTACGTTGTTGGTACGGAAAGACCGGGATCGAATTTATATTCGAAAACCATTCCGACCAATGAATAGAAATGTGAAAGATGTTGATCGAGATGGAGCTATTGAAGACCGTAAATCTTCATGAGCGGAGGAACTATTGTTGAATTTCTCTGGCTGATCCCCAGAGATATTTCAACAATGATTCTGTCGTATTTGGAATCTACGGTTGGCAAGGACTACTCGCTACTGATTTATAGGGTGACTCCTAGGATGCGGTAGGAGGGTGCCTTCGGTTCATCCTGTTCCTGGATGACATGTATGAACGATGTGACCAGATGTGTCAAAAGTCGATTATAACCTCAAGCCTCATCAACCGGGAAATGACAAAAATTGGGCAGGCAGCATGGCTATGTGGGTCGCTCCCATTAGGGTGTATAATCACCTATATAGAGAAATTCCTTTCGTTCTTATTCTATCGATTCTTCCCATTCGGGAAACGGTGGTTTGAGTCTAACCGTTGGTGATATACATTCGATACACTCAAGCAAAATGAGTGGTCGGTCATGTGTGGGCCGGGTTGCAAGAAATTCTTGTTGAACCCAGTGTATTCGCCTCTAGAGATACACTATCGGCAGGTGGTCCCATACCTTGTCATAGTCGGAATCCAATCTCCACTAAGTGCCCGCGGTTTTGATTGTATGCTATGTATGTGGAGCGTGAGATGCAAGCGTTCCACTAGATTGATATTTACTTGTATTTAGACACTATTATAATATCAGAAAAGATATTGATTTCAAAACTGTTTTGGGTTATCGTAAGGTAAAAACCGTCCGTATTTATTTGTGGATTTGGTCTTACGATTATCCTTTTCTTTCGAAAGGATTTTAACTTTAAAATCAAGTTGTGTGATACCCTTAATACTCTGCGAGTTTTACTCACTCTGGTTCACCAGACTGACCCGGTGTTTTGTAAATGCTCGGGTTAGACCAGGTGTACAGGTTCAGGTTATTGGATGCTGTGAAGTCCAAAGACGAGCTGAAGGTGTTCAGACGTATGATATTACCTAGTATTATTCTGCTGTATGATGTATATGAGGACAGATTATTATAACTGTCACAGTGTATTGATGTACTCTGATTATTGTAAGTTTTTATTTCAAAGCTCTCTATAAAGTTTATTTATATATTATATTTTGTTCCGCTGCGATGTGAGATTCTGTGTTTGTGTTCTTCTTCTTATTCTTCTATTCTAACTTTCTTTCTTTCTTTTCTCACCCTCTAACTTCTTTCTCCTAGCTTTCTGGGGTTTTCGGTACTTGAGTTTTGGACACGGGTGGTATTAATGTCGAGATTCGAGCGTCGAAATCCCCGGATCGCTACAATTGGTATCAGAGTAATGGTTTAGGAATAACCTTGGCTCTATGGCGTAATTCGATAGAGATGGGGTTAGTAATACCCTAGATCAAGTTGAGTGTGTGTATATGAGAGAACATATTTGTAAATATATACAAATGATTTTGTATTGTGTTGTTTGATCAGTTCTAGTTGAACTGACAAATTGATACAATATTGTTTTGCAAAGAGGGTAAATGGAATAATTTTACCCAAATATATTTTCGTACATGAAAAGAAATAATTTTTCTCAATTATTGAGATATTAGTTTGATGATTAATTTGAATTTAATTCAAATTGGATTTGAATGGTTTAATTTAACCAGAATGGGAATTAAATCTTGATTTTGAATTTGAAAAGGGTCAATATAACTAGTAAAAATTGTAAATAAGAATTTAAAAAAAGAAATAAGATAAATCAGAATTTAACTTAAGTTAAATATGGATGATTTGCTTATATTGATTGTTGCTTGTTTGTTTATTGGATTGGTTGAATATGAAATTCATCCACGGTTGAATGAATTGAATACTATAGAATAAATTTCAGTATAATCCGAAGCAAATCAAATACAAAATAAAACTCGATGATTTAACCTGTATCTGTTATTGGCATTGGATAGTGAGATAAGTGCAGGCTGGAAGAGAAAGAGCTGTTAGTTGATTTGCCTCATGACCAGAGTATGGGTTGCCCAACAAAAAAGTAAACCTTAATTATATTGATTTGGGTGATTGATTTTATACCCCTTAGTTGGGTAGCCATTTGGATTTGTTTTCTCTTGATCGACCTGTGAGGCCGGAGTGACAAGTTGTAGTTGTGGGATCGAATAGTATAGAGGGGGTGGTAGGGAATTTTTTGTTAATTTTTAAAACATAGATATTTTCGATAATATTTTAATATTAATTATTTTGATAATAAATTGGGTTTGAAGCATTCTTCTTAACTTAGCAATTTCGGGAACGAAATTATTTTAAGGGGGGAAGAATGTAACGACTCGGATTTTTCAGCTATTTGAATTCGAATATTTAAACTGGTTTTAAATATTATATTTAGAATATTAATGTATTTTAATATTAAATTCGTTATTAAACGATGATCGAACGTTTATATTTATATTTATAATTAAAACGAGCTCGAAACGACGCTGCAATTCGTAATATTGAAATCTGAACTTCAATTGAATATACATGATCTGATATAAATCGGATTTCTGTGAAACAAGAACCGTCTGCATCAATTTGATTATATTTTTCTAGAGGAAGAGAAAAACGGAAATTTTGTCGTATAAATTGTAAGATACGTCCAATTTAAAATAGTCGCCGTAAAATCGTTTATAAGCCATAATGATGATGTAAATATAATTAAATATCGGTTTCGAATTTAGACATGATTTTTTTGAAACGTAAGTATAATTTAATTTTTAGAATTTTACTATAATTTTTATTTCGTAAAATAAACAACTTTTTATTTGGAGTAATTTGCACCCTATATCAATATTTTGGGGTTTCACAATATAAGCTAACCTACCAAAAATATTATATTTTTGGGATAGTGACACATCGCTGGACACAATCATATTTCTATTTCTGTCCGTAGTCGTCTGTACGTTAACAGTCAATGTAAACAACGGTATCAAATTAAAATAAGATTTTTTTTAGATACTTAAGCACGGAAAATTCAGTACCACACCTACTGTAACATTTCATTTCAGCCGTAAGATATATGTACTTGTGTATTGATCCATTTTCTACTTTGCCTTGGCCACCAAGGCTTGTACACCTCTTTCTGCAAACCGCACATGCCCAGTTACCTACCTGAGGTAGCAACCCCATAGTTGTGTCTAAATCAAGTACAGTCCCTACCCTTCTCCATCACTTGTTCTTCAGTTGAAAATGAAAGAACAACACAGGCTAACCGTTCAAATCACAAGCTAATGAAAACACATACTGCTCTGATGTGCCTACACAGTCATGGAGATGAAAACACATTCATCCGTAAAAGCCCACAGGCTACATCTGGTATGAGCGGACCTAGGATTAAATGTAGCACATGTAAAAAGAGAGCCTACCCTCTTCTGCCAGCATGCAAAGTCTTAATCGCATTGACTAAAACAGTGACCAAACAATACCTATCGGACATGCCTATAAGGGAAGTCTTCATCTAAACCTGCACTATCGAGAAGACGTCGATCCTATCTTTATGTATCCCCGCCTATATATATACGTTTGCGCTCCTTCTTCTCTTATATGGCCATTTTCTTATTCGCTCTTTCCAGACAGCAAAAATGGAACCAAACTCTAAAAAAAACAAAGCAAAACATGTATTTGCACAGCAGTGGAGTGCTTCAGTGGAAGGGGCAGTTAACGGTGAAGAGTATTGAGAGCGAGCTGTTGTATTAGGCAATGAAGGCGGTGGAGCAGCATGAGCTGAGATGCGGTGAAAGATGGGTGCATTAGTAAGTGATGAGGGGGTGCGGAGGCTTTGTATCGATGGAGTATCATGGACAGTACGTCCTCAGGAGGCATGGGAAGGGAGGAACGTGAGGGGTGGAGCTTTGGGGTGCATGGGTTTACTGGACTGTTCTTTAAAAAAAATTCTGAAAAGCTGAAACGTGAAAAGGATGGAAGCAAAAAGTGTGGAGAAGTGGAATCCGTATGGGGAAGATGAAGCTCCTGTAGTTAATGGGTA
Organism: Allium sativum; assembly: GCA_030737875.1. Taxonomy (NCBI): domain Eukaryota; kingdom Viridiplantae; phylum Streptophyta; class Magnoliopsida; order Asparagales; family Amaryllidaceae; genus Allium; species Allium sativum. Next base: position 231,860,323 of record CM060911.1, read on the forward strand.
TGGGCGGGCTGTGTTGATATATGGAGGGGAGCTGGGCTGTTCCTTTTCGATGGGCCGTTGGGCCTCAAAAAAAAAAAGGAAAAAAATATATGAGAGAACAAGAAATAAAGAAAATGGACTGGCTAGTGGTATTTGGACTGAAAGAAAGTAAGGGGAATGGTATGGGGAGGTTACAATATAGCAGGAAGGGTTCAGGAGATTAAAACGAAGGATGGGATTGGTGTGGTAAAACTGGAAGGAGGTATTTTTGGGATACCGTGAGATAAAACGGTGGATGGTTGGTTCAAATTATGGTGGTGGAATTGGAAAAAAACTTAAACAGCAGATGGGAATATAACGTACAGCAGGAGTTGGCGGCTCAAAGAGAAATAAATGGTAATTTTCATACTTGTGTTACCATAAAGTATTAACAGATACTAATATATATTTACGTTACTGTATATAAAATACGGTCGACAAAGAAACTTAATTAGTGTATCACTGTTAATATATATATACACCGTGTATTATATAGATTGCTAAAAAATAAAACTGTGTCAACATATATACGGTTAGTGTATTTGAAAGCAGTCTTGCATCAACAAACGTAGTTAGATTAAGTAAAATATTATTTAAGAGTTAATTATATGAATTAAAAATTGTGTAAATTATAGTATTAATAATTTCTTAATGCTTTAGTATAATAGAATAAACCGAACGATATTGGGACAACTCCAACGAGTGTAACATTTTGGAGCCGGTGTGGATAGAGCTGGCCGCTGCTGGGATTCTCAGTTAAATTAAACGCCAGTTTAATTTGATTCAAACAGACCATTTTAACGCAGGACGAAACCAAGGTGAGTTAAACTCACTCAGTTCCCCACTTATATTTATTATAAGCCGGGTTTAATATTTATTTGCTATGTTTGCTGAATATTGGTTGATTTGATGATTATTTGGATGGTTGTTAAATATTGTTATACTGATTATTTAAATTAAAAGTTGTTTAATTTGAGTGAAACGACATCGTTATTTTTAACGATGATTTCCAAACAAGGTAACTTACCTTGTTGTTACGTTTATAATATATAAACGTATTTAAATTTAATTGATGCTTGAATTATAAATATTGGTTGACCACTATCAGTTAAATGGATTATTTACTTGCGTATGGTTATTACATGAATTGTTTAACCAATATGGTTGAATTATTGATTTGATCATTGATCGTAGAATAAGAATTTAAAGTTTGTTTGCCATTAATAAATGGGAAATATTGGTCGAAGAATTTAAAGCAGATGGCCAAAATATAAACTGTTTTATAAAGATTTGATTTGCCATCAGACGAGTCAATATAAATGAAGATATGAAATTTATTTATAACCGAATATAGATTTTTAAATATGTTATTTTAAATTGGGTTTATAAAAAGGAAATAAACCAATCATATATGCATTGATTATTTTTAACCACCAATCACCATTTTTGGTACCCAAAATCTATCTGTGTACAAAGCACGTGCTTCATCTCAATAATTGAGTGATGCTTATATGTACAAGACTCTGATAAGCAAGTGAGCGAATATTAATGTGATGTTTAATAACTGAGATAAATTGTTTTAAGTAACAATTTAAATGAGATTATATTGATTTGATTATTATTTATGAATAATCAATTGAGAGTTTTTAAAGTAATTTAATTTGAAATAGAAAGACGAACTGAGATTTGATTGATGAAGTTAATCAAGCTTAGAGTAGACTAAGTCAACTGTGTTAACTGAAATGGATTTATAAATTATTTATTAGAAATAATTAATTGTTAAGTAAACATTTTCTTTGAATGTTGATATTTGATTATTATTTATTTAATAATTATCAAAGTGGAAATGGGTTTTAAAGGGAATAATGGAGGTGTGTAAATGATTGGGCCTATTTATAATTAAGTGGTATTTTAAAAGCAAATTATATTAATGATATTTTTAAGTTAAGTTTAAATTGTACTTTTAAAGTGAACTCTTATTTGAAATTCTATACAATGGGATTTTGTCGAAATTGAACGGAGTTTTAAACCCAAGTTTTATTGAATATATAAATAAGTCGGGATATGAAATGAAAATCAAACGAAAACCGAAGTTCAATTAGAGTAGTTAAACAAGTAGAGTTATAATGATGAAATATAGATCCATGATTTTAAATAAAAGATGAGGTTTCATCAAGATAGAATCAAAATGGGATTTGTTTGATGTTAGGAATGAATATCAGTTTTGGTATTTCAACTGATATCTATCTTAAGATAAGAACGATGTTGATTAAGGTCTGAGAGGTAACTAAAATACCCCAACTTGAACAACTTCGTAATTATCGAAAGATGATGTTAGTTGAAATGGTGGAGACATAAGAAGTAATGTATTTTGTGGAATAATAATGTAACGTGGGATTTTATAATGGGTTCTGAAATAGAGGAAGTAAAAGGGGCTTAAGAATACGAAGTGATATTTTGAAATAAAAGGGAGTTTTGGAAAGTATAATGATATTTCCAAAGAAGGGAAATGAGATTTGAAATAAGTTTACCTTAAAAAGGAAAGTGGCGATTATAGTGCTCCAATAACGAAACAAATAAGGTATCATAATGATCGTTTAAATGATAAGTTAAATGGTTTTCGAAAATATTAGAGAATAAGCAATATTGTAGCAGTGTTTTGAAATGATAGAAAAAGGGAAAACTAGATAAGAATTTAAGTTATTTTCCTAAGTATATAAGTAAATGATTTGAGAATATTGATATACTAAAGCTGATACATCATTTTGGTATCACAACTGATATACTATTTGTAATGGCCAAATGACGCTGTGTACTGAACCAATGGATTTATTTATTGATTGTTTATTTTGATAGTTAAACAACCGACTATCAAAATCTTACCCAATGTTGTTGGTACGAAAAGACCGGGATCGAATTTATATTTGAAAACCATTCTGACCAATGAATACGAAACGTGAAAGATGTTGATCGAGATGGAGCTATTGAAGACCGTAAATCTTCATGAGCGGAGGAACTATTATTGAATTTCTCTAGCTGATACCCAGAGATATTTCGACAATGATTCTGTCATGATTGGAATCTACGGTTGGCAAGGACTACTCACTACTGATCTATAGGGTGATTTCTAGGATGCGGTAGGAGGGTGCCTTCGGTTCATCCTGTTCCTGGATGACATGTATGAACGACGTGAACAATGGCCAGATGTGTCAAAAGTCGATTATAACCTCAAGCCTCATCAACCGGGAAATGACAAAAATCGGGCAGGCAGCATGGCTATGTGGTTCGCTCCCATTAGGGTGTATAATCACCTATCTAGAGAAATTCCTTTTGTTCTTACTCTATCGATTCTGCCCATTCGGGAAACGGTGGTTTGAGTCCAACCGTTGGTGATATACATTAGATACACTCAAGCGAAATGAGTGGTCGGTCATGTGTGGGCCGGGTTGCAAGAAGTTCTTGTTGACCCCAGTGTATTCGCCTCTAGAGATACACTATCGGCAGGTGATCCCATACCTTGTCATAGTCGGAATCCAATCTCCAATAAGTGCCCGCGGTTTTGATTGTATGCTATGTATGTGGAGCGTGAGATGCAAGCGTTCCACTAGATTGATATTTACTTGTATTTAGACACTATTATAATATCAGAAAAGATATTGATTTTAAAACTGTTTTGGGTTATCGTAAGGTAAAAACCGTCCGTATTTATTTGTGGATTTGGTCTAACAATTATCCTTTTCTTTCGAAAGGATTTTAACTTTAAAATCAAGTTGTGTGATACCCTTAATACTGTGCGAGTTTTACTCACTCTGGTTCACCAAACTGACCCGGTGTTTTGTAAATGCTCGGGTTAGACCGGGTGTACAGGTTCAGGTTATCGGATGCTGTGAAGTCCAAAGACGAGCTGAAGGTGTTCAGACGTATGATATTACCTAGTATTATTCCGCTGTTTGATGTACATGAGGACAGATTATTATAATTGTCCCAGTGTATTGATGTACTCTGATGATTGTAAGTTTTTATTTCAAAGCTCTCTATAAAGTTTGCTTATATATTATATTTTGTTCCGCTGCGATGTGAGATTCTGTGTTGTGTTCTTCTTCTTATTCTTCTATTCTAACTTTCTTTCTTTCTTTTCTCACCCTCTAACTTCTTTCTCCTAGCTTTCTGGGGTTTTCGGTGCTTGAGTTTTGGACACGGGTGGTATTAGTGTCGAGATTCGAGTGTCGAAATCCCCGGATCGCTACATAACCGACTATTGAAGTGTTTTGACCATCGTTGTCAATAGGGAGAGACCGGTTGGATATATTATCTGAAAACCGCTCCGTATAGGCATAGGCGCTGCGAATTGGATTATGCTGAAGATAATTGAAGAAGTAGTGAAATGCAAGAGTCGTTCTGTTCCAGAATAGTGTTTTCGGTTTGTTCAGTCATAGGACAACTTGTATGGACGAGTGTCTAATAGAGTATACCTAACAAATCACGTACGATTGATCTCTTAAAGGTATTACGTCTGGTGGCGGAGGAATTCGTTCCTCTTAGCTTTTTATACCCGTGATATTTTTGGAAATCGATTAATGAATTGACGGGTTTGACGATGTAGCATTCAAAGTGAATGGTGGTTAGATATTCTGAAGATAGACATAGCCTCTAGCCTCACAACCAGGAAATGACAAAAATCGGGCAGGCAGAATGGCTAGGTGGGTGTAACAACCCGCAAAATCAGAACCAATTTAAATTTTTTATTTTGCTTTTTCAATGAATTTTGAATAGTTAAAATAATTTATTTTAAATAATAACGAATAAAAATTTATTTAAATCGAAGTTAGAACGAATATATTTATTTTAATTTTAAAAGGAATTAGAAATAGCACGGTAGTTTGAAAAGTCAAATTTGAACTTTGACTGAATGTACAGGATTCAAAATGAATCGGATTTTAGTGAAACAAAAAATATCTAAATCTATTTAAAAATATCTTTCCAACGAATCTGAAAAATCGAAATTTCAAAGCGGGAATAAAAAGTTATGGCCAGTTGAATATTAAGAATAGTCGCTATGGAATATAGTATAATTTATAGCCCATATAAAAGGCCATTATACAAATGACTTCCGTTTTCGACGAAACCACTTTTGTCGGATCCGAAATGTCAAATTATTGCTAAGTTTAATTTTCCCGATTTTTTTGGAATTAATTTGTGAGCGTAGTAAATTAAACTCTGATTTGATAATTTCTGTTGAATTTGATCGACCATTAAAAAGGCAATTTTCCAAACGGTCTCCAAATTCAATGAAATTAATTTTGTTAGGACCGTATTGTAAAAACATAGCTAAATTTATTTTTCGGGAATTTTTGGAGTCCGTATGTGGGCCCGGTGAATTTAAATGTACGATCGGATTAATTTAATAAAGGATTTAAATTTTAAATTAAAGAAATTAGGCCAAAAACAATCGTTTGGGCTGACGGGACCTAGCCTATTGGTTCCGGAACAGAGGAAATTAGGTAGACACAACTCCTGTTGGGCTGAAGTTGGAGTTGTTAAGGATTTACGGGTTTATTTGCAAAATGGGTAATTAAATATTATAAAAACACATTCATTTTTCAAAACCCTAGTATTGTTCACTACACAGCCGTCGCCCCCTTGAAATCCATGGCCACCGAACTCCCATTTTGATTCCTTAACCACGATCAATCCACAACAAATTAGACCCCAGTTCTTAAGACATTATCGTTGTACTTTTCTTGCTCTTCGATTCTGTTTGGTTTGATCGTCCCCTGGTGGCACGAACTCCGAGAACAGACGCCCCGAAGTCTTGGCGTTTAAACCGTGGCCTCCTCTAGCATGATCGAGTTGGCTAAGGTGGGTCCCTCTGCGTGCGCCTCGCTCTCCTTTCTGATGTGAAGCAACCCGATCATCCCCTAGCCCAACGGATTGGAAGTAAGATCCAACCCTAGTATTGAACAATTCTGAAAGGTCACGGCCGTGTTTTGACTGAAGAAGAAAGAGGGTATTTCCCTTTTAATTATTATTCAATTAATTTATTTAAAGTATTCTCAATCTAAATCAATTCATAACTCATTCATATGAACTCAGAACTGAACGATTTTCGAAGCGTTACGATCATGAGCCCGAGATCTGCGTTTCTAGACTGACTAGAACCAATTCTGAGCTGATCAAATTTTGGCCAAAATTGCAGATTTGGATCATTCAGATCTAAACGACTGTGAGAAACCTATTTATCTTTTTTTTTTTCAAATAATTAGAAATAATTCTGATTTTATTGTCATCAATCTATAGTTAATTCCCGTTTGTTATTATTCATGATTATTCTGTGCTGAATGTAATATGTAGATCTGTGTTTGATACGTTATATAGATATGTTATTTTGGTGATATTGTGTTATAATTAAGAAAATGAAAATGAATCAAACATTTTTGTTATTTTTTGTTGAATCAAAATATTAAACAAAAAAATGATGAAGTATCACCTTTATTTCATTTTGTTGGATTAAAATTTGCAATAAAAATGAATCAAACATTTTTGTTAATTTTTGTTGAATCAAAATATTCAACAAAAATGAAGTATCACCTTTATTACATTTTGTTGAATCTCAACAAAAATGAATCATTCTTTTTGTCACTTTGATTGAATTATAATTTTCAATCAGAATGAAGTATCACCTTTTATACATTTTGTTGAATCAAATTTATCAACCAAAATTGAATCATACATTTTTGTCACTTTGATTGAATTAGAATTTTCAATCAAGATGATTATAACTTTTTAATCATTTCTGTTGAATTAGAATTTTCAACAAAAATGAAATATACATTTATGCCATTTTTGTTGAATTAGAATTTTCTACAAAAAAATTAAATATACATTTATGTCATTTTGTTGAGTCAGAATTTTCAACAAAAATTAAATTATACGTTTGTGTCTTTTTGTTGAATTAGAATTTTCAACAAAAATAAAAATATACATTTTTATGTCATTTTGTTGAACAAGAGTTTCCAACAAAATTTAAATTATGCATTTGTGTTTTTGTTGAATTAGAATTTTTAACAAAAACAGAATACACTTTTTTATATACATTTTGTTGAATTAGAATCTTCAGCAAAAATGAAATATCATTTTTGTTATTTGATTGAACTAGGATTTTCAATCAAAGTGAAATATCACTTTTGTTATTTGATTGAATTAGAATTTTCAATCAAAATGAAATATCAAATTTTGTCATTTTGTTGAATTAGAATTTTCAACAAAAATGAAATATAAATTTCTATCATTTTATGGAATTAATATAAAAATAGAAATGTTCATGTTTTTAAATAAGAACATGATTACATTAAAAAGTTCACATTTTTAATGTAATGTTAGAAACATAGAAAATGACCATGTTTTAAAGAAAAACATGATTTCATTAAAAATTCACATTTTAATGTCAAGAATGAAAAATAAGAAAAGTGTTCATGTTTAAAAATCAAAACATATTTTATATTAAAAACACACATTTTAATGTAATGTTAGAAATTAGTGAAAAGATTCATGTTTTAAAATCAAAACATTTTTTACATTAAAAACACACATTTTAATGTAATGTTAGAATTTATTGAAAAGATTGATGTTTTAAAATAAAAACATGTTTTACATTAAAAATTCACTTTTAATGTAATAAATAGGAACATAGAAAAAGATTCATGTTTTAAAATGAAAACATGTTTTACATTAAAAATTCACTTTTTAATGTAATAATAGAAGTTGGACAAACAAGCATGTTTTCAAAATAAAACTTGTTTACATTAAAAACTTTGTTTTAATGAAATTGATAAAATTACATTTATATTTACATCGCATATGTTAAAATTTATATGCGTTGTTAAAATTACATTTATATTTACATCGCATATATTAGAATTTATATGTGTTGTTAAAGTTACATTTATATTTACATCGCATATATTAGAATTTATATGCGTTGTTAAAATTGCATTTATATTTACATCGCATATATTAGTATTTATATGCGTTGTTAAAATTTCATTTATATTTACATCGCGCATATTAGGGTTTATATGCGTTGCTAAAATTGCATTTATATTTACAGCACGTATATTAGAATTTATATGCGTTGTTAAAATTACATTTATATTTACATCGCCTATATTAGAATTTATATGCGTTGTTAAAATTATATTTATATTTACATCGCATATATTAGAATTTATATGCGTTGTTAAAATTACATTTATATTTACATCGCATATATTAGAATTTATATGCGTTGTTAAAATTACATTTATATTTACATCGCATATATTAGAATTTATATGCGTTGTTAAAAGTACATTTATATTTACATCACATATATTAGAAGTTATATGCATTGTTAAAATTTCATTTATATTTACATCGCATATATTAGACTTTATATGCGTTGTTAAAATTACATTTATATTTACATCGCATATATTAGAATGGTAAATTTTATTCTCATACACATTTTTAATTAGTTAATCCACCCTATAAAATAGGATCTTTGACTTTTGATAAAATTTAGGTTTTAATAAGTTTATCCACTAAAATTTCTTTGTTCCTCATATAGTTCTTGACCTTAAAATTCTACATCTAAATCGAAGTTTAAATGGACTACATCCTCCAAACTTTGGTTCTCCGAAGAGTCATCAACTGATGAATTAGCGGATAATGATAAGTTCACAATGCTTTGTTCAAATTTTATGGTATTTGGATTCTGATAAACTGACATTGCACCAACTTTTTCATTCTCGGACATATCTTTGAACACATGTCCCTGATCTGTACTGTCTGCATTCTTTGAGAAGGGGACATAGGGAGCAACATTTGCATTTAACTAGGACTTCCCTCCCATCATCTAGCTGTTAGGTTGAACTTATGAGTCGAAAAAAAATAGGCCTTGAGCCCTAGATCAAAATACAAATTTTGACTATGAAATGATTATAATCTTTGTATGAAATGTTATATAACAAAACGCTATTATTATTTGTGGGAGTATGAACATATCAAACTTTACCGACGCTTGAAGCTCAAAAACTCCAAAAGCATGGCAGATAGATTTGTGGATTAACATGAAATTTGTAAGTTAATCCACTTGTGGATTAACTTACAAAATAGTTGTGGATCAACTTATCAGAATAAAATGGTGGATTAACTAACAAAATGTGTGGATGAAAATAAAACTTACCTATTAGAATTTATATGTGTTGTTTAAATTACGTTTATATTTACATCCCATGAAACGATAAGGAATTTCGCTCGATCCGAATCAGTCGCTAAACCGACCAAGACCGTTCGAAACCCTTGATTATTTTGAGAACACGACAAATCAGAACACAAACAGAAGAACATTTCATTGCTTATTACAACAGTTCCATCAGAATACAAGAATATACAGAGTATGAATTACATATTACACATTTACTACATATAAGATATTTAAATACATTACTGCAGCGGAAAAATAATGCAATACACAACAAAAAGAGATATACGGATACAGAGCTTTTCGGATATCGTTCCAGCTGTAAACCAGGTTTCTGTGAATATAAATCTGCAAAACCAAAACTACTAGCTGCCCGTGCGAAAATAGGGGCTCCCAGAGTTTAGGTTAAAACAATAAACTCCAGGTCAGTCATGTGACCGGTGTGAGAACTAAAACAGTTATTAATCTTTATTTTAAAGTTAGGTAAATCAAGAGACCACACCGTATAACACGGAACGGGTTTCCTCCCAAGAACACCAGTGCGTAAACAACAGCGCAATGCTAAATAAAGAACAATGAAGCTGTTATAAGACCCTGGTCCCATCACACAATGCAACACAAGCCGGAGGATAGGGTTTTTACCTTATAATAGCCAAGAATGCTTGTACGTGAAATTTCATGTTTCATTATTACTATAACTGTATAGTGTCAAAACAATTACAATCATAAGTATCAATCATAAACGGCATAAATGCCCCATACCACTATGTCGCCATACTAGGCTCTACAATCAAAACCGCAAAGTCACGTATTGGAAGTTGGGTTTCCATCTGTGAACCGAGGCAAAAGATAGTCCTCACCGGTTCAAGACTCTCTAGTCCGAGCCTCAGGACAAGTACTCAGTCAAGCCCTTGGATCGTTAGCGTCGGTCCACCGATGTGGATTAAAATGCCTGAACACTGCGTTTCCCCGCCCTTTGGGGCGTAAATGAGCCAAATGACTCCATCGGCTCCACATAGTCACCGATATATCCGAGGCGCCTCGCAACAGCAACAACCACACAGGTGAAAATAATATAAATGTCAGGACTGGTAGGTCACTGGCACCACCCTAGCTAGAAAGAAATGCATGCCCTCCCTGATGTCCTCTCCCGTTTCTGGTTCGCAACCGGGGTGTGAGGCTCGCGAATCAATGCTACACAAGCTATGCCACACAGGAGGTGCTTTGATCATCAACCACAAGACTCTGCTTTTCAACAAAAGCCATGATCATTTGCCACTTAGGCATGCCACACAGGCAATTCACTCTATGCGATTGATATCTATTAATATATAACCTCTGAGCTCGTACGTCTCAGAAAAGGGTGTTAAGCAAGAGAATAAATTCTCCGCTGCCAAACAGATATATATTTAATAGAAATCAATCACACAGAATAAAATCCAATATCAGACACACAGCCCATTTACAAGTTCGTTCTGGGTCTGAACGAAACCGGAGGCACCTTGTACCTCGTATATCCATCGATCTCCAAGTACATCTGGACGATCACCAACTGATTCCCTCCTCTTGCATGTACAGCCCAATCAAGATCATCAGTAATCACCCAAACGACGTGAAGACCTCTGGTCTTCAACCACTGTCTTCATCCTCGACACATCGTCGAATCAGTTATTCAGAATGGGATAAACCCAGCCTTTCTGAATAACTAGCGTATATAATAAACAAGTGTTACACAAACACAACATACGCCTCATTCCAATTCAGAATATTCTTATACTTTGGGAAAGGTTTCCATTAATTTATCAAAGATAAATTCCTTAAATTTATTCTTTAATCTTCTTTTGAATATCAATTCAAATCAAATTATTGTTTATCCAAACTAGTCGGTATTAACGAACCTTACCGAAGTAATCATTTATTTTATTTTCCCGATCCTAACCTATTCATCCCATGAAGTAAATCTGGTAATACTTTATATCTAACACCATGGTGTTATCATTAAATTCAATTACTATTTCACGTTCAAATCTAATTAAAGATTTAACTATCGCCTGGAGAAAAACTGGTGATACTCCATTCTCGATCATTTCAATCTAATTGAAGATTCATTAAAACTCCACTTGGTTTTAATCTTCCCAAAAAATTAATATTAATGATTTTTTAACTTGGGAAATCATATCCGGTCTTTAACTGGGTTAAAGAACCAATGTCATTTAAAACACGGTTCACGATAAACCCGAAATCACATTCCATTCCATTCCAATTTATTTTATTAAATTGGAAAACTTTACTTTGGAAAACCTCCTTTAAATCTTAACAAAAGATTTATAAATTCCAAATCACATTTCACTGTAAGTCGGGTTAAAGAACAAATGTCGTTAAAACACAGTTCACGATAAACCCAATTCCCATTTGATATTAAATACAAGGCTCTGAATAGAAAATATATCGGCTTATATTGAATATCAAATTCTAAGACCAACAAATATCGTATTGGAAATAACGATATAAATATATCTTTCGAATTTCCATAACAATATCTGTATAGTCACGAAATCCAACATCGAAATGTTCCAAAGACAATTTCGATTCAAATCCATTCCAATTCAATTATTGGAAATTCTGGTTACTTTTAAAACCCTTTCAAATCCAATTTATTTATTTTAAAAATAAATGGATTATAATTTGTGATGACCCAAACTTCCCCGTAAAGGAAAGCCTAGATTGCTTTGAGAACAACACACATCAGAAACCAAACTGAAGAACATTTTATTGCTGATTACAACAATTACATCAGAGTACAAGAATATAACAGAGTATGAAAACTCATTACACAATAGAAATACAATAATATCAGAGAATTAAATTACATTTAAATAGCAGTGGAAAAATAATACAAATATACAACTGAAAGGAATACACGGATTCAGAGCTTTCCGAATACCACTTCAGCTGTAAACCAGGATCCTGTAAATATATCTGCAAAAGCTACTCGACTGCCTGTGTGGAAATATGGGCACCCCAGTTTGCCAGTGAAACAAACTAAGGTCAGTCATGGGACTGGTATGAGAAATCTTAACTTATCTAATAATAAGGCGAATCACAGGACCACGCCGCTAACGCGGAACGGGTTTAGTCCATTGGATTGCCAGTGCATAAAATAAAGTAAATCGTTAAACAACGCAATGTTTTTTAGAAAAATGAGACCATTATAAGACCCAAGTCCCATCACACAATGCAACACAAACCGTAGGATAGGGTTTTGCCTTATAATGGTCAAAAGATGCTTGATACGATGAAAACGGATTTAATTTAATATTATTATTAGTGTATATATATGGGTATATATATTTCGAAAACATTTCAATCATAATGTAGCAATCGTAGACGACATGGGTACCATATATCATGTCGCCATACTAGTTCTACAATCAAAACCGCATGGTGTCATATTGGAAATTTGATTTCCATCATGAGTCGAGGCTAGGGATCGTCCTCTCCGATTCGAGACACTCTAGCAAATGCCTCATGATCACACCTATGGGCAATCCTTGGATCTTCAGGGTCGGTCCCCGCCTAATGGTAGTGGATTGGTTAATCCTGAACACACGCTTCCCGGTCCCTTTGGACCTCCATATGACAACTAACGGCCTATAAATCCGAGGCGCCTCAAAATCCATCATCCACATAAGTAAAATGTCAGCCAGTTTAAGCACTGACACCACTCCTAGCTAGAAAGAAACGTGTGCACTCCCTGCAGTCCTACTCCCGTTTTTGACTCATACCGGGGTGTGAGGCTCGTGAAGTCACGCTATACACAAAGCTATGCCGTAATAGGCTATACTTTGATCATCCCACAAGGCCCTTGCTTCGCAACGAAAGCCTTGATCAATTGCATCTTGGCGTGCCACATTGACAATTCACGCCATGTGATCAATCACTATTAATATATATACCAGGGTGTTAAGCAGAGAATAAATTCTCCACCACCAATCAGATATACATTAATAAAAATCAATTTAATTCACATGGAACGAAATCCAATGTCAGACACGCATCCATTTATAAGTTCGTTCTGGGTCTGAACGAAACCGGAGGCACCTGAGAGGTCCTCACATATCCGGACAATCAACAATACGTCTGTACGGCTACCACTGGAGCCCTTTCAAGGTAGCTACTCCCATCATGGATATCAGTAGCAACACGTCCATTCGATGTGAAGATCGTCGGCCTTCAATCACCGTCTTCAACTTTGACTCTTCATCGTCGTAGTGATTATCCGAAATGGGTTAAACCCGGTATTTTCGAATAACTCGCACATTTTTATAATAAAAATCAAGTACTATAAAAACACATCCAACGCCTCGTTCCAATTCATAATATTCTTTTAAATAAAATATTCACATTATCTTATCAAAGATAAATTCTTTAACTTATCCTTAAATCTTTTCTTTAAAGATTTATCAAAACTCCAATTTGGGTTTAAATACCAAAAATCATTATTCAATGATTATTTTAATTTTAGAAATTAATCTTATCTTTAACTGGGTTAAAGAATTAATGTCATTTAAAACATAGTTCACGGTAAACCCAAAAATCATCTCCCATAAAATATGGAATCCTCACAGAAATCATATCAATATATAATCGTTATAAATTTCTGTATCCGACCAATAATATAAATGGAATAACGGCAAAGCCTCTTAAATTCCATATGTAGTATCGGTCTTCTTTTACAGAAGCTTATCTCGGTTATAATTAATTCGAATTCTATTCAATTCCAATTTAATATATTAAATTGGAAAACTTTACTTTTGGAAAATTTCCATTTAAATCTCAATAAAAGATTTATAAATTCCAAATCCTATCTTCACTGTCAGTTGAGTTAAAGAAAACATGTCACTTAAAAACACGATTCACAATAAACCCAACTCACATTTCAACTTATTTCAATTACTAAATATAATTGAAAACTTTAATAATCTAAATTAAAAAGATTATTCTTTTCATACGGGTTTTAAGAACAATGTTATTTAAGACACTATTCACGACAAACCCAAAATCCAATTTATTCAATTAATTTCAATTAAATATTAAATAACTGGAAAACTTCATTAAATATAAATTTAATGATTAATTCTAGTTGATAACTGGTTCATTTCAATAAAAATATAATTTTCCAAAATATATTCTTTTTTCTAAAATATTTTCTGAAAATATTCTTTTTCTAGATATCCTTTATTGGAATGTGACTCAATCAACAAACAAATATTGCATAAAATCAACCATCATGATAAATAATTATCAAACACCCAAATAACAACCCAAGTGGATTCTACACTAAATATTGGGACTAGTGTAGGTCAAATATCATCCCAACACCCGTGTGGGGTTTCATCCAACAAACAAATAATAAATTATTTGTGCTCTTGGGCAATGTGTAAAAATTATCGACCCAATCACATAAACAAGTCGGATGACTTGTAAATGGAAGTGTAATATTCAGTTTGAATATACTAGCATTATATTTAACACATGAAACATATTTCAACATCATAGACATATATTTCAATTCTCTTTAGTGTGAACAAATGACAATAAAATTCTAGTCTTTTATTCCAATTCTTTTTATTGTTAACAAATGAATATAAAATCTTAACTCTTATTTATTTACCCAAAATGTATGTTTTTGGTCTCATTCAATTTTAAATTACAAAATGAATTTTTTATTTCATCCTTTTTAAAATGACAAAATGTCTCTTTTATTCTAGTTCTTTTAAAGTGACAAAAATTGTAATTTGCCTAATTTCTTTTAATGTTCAAAATATGATACTTTGTCTAATTTCTCTTAATGTACAAAATATGATACTTTGTCTAATCCTCTCAATGTAACAAAATATGATTATTTTGTCTAATCTTTTCAATGTAAAAAATATGATTATTTTGTCTAATCTTCTTTAATGTACAAAATATGATAATTTTGTTTAACTCTGCTTTAATGTACAAAATATGATAATTTTGTCTGACTCTTCTTTAATGTACAAAATATGATAATTTTGTTTAATCCTTTTTATGTGAACAAAATGTGAATTTTTGTCTAATCTTTTTATGTAAACAAAAGTGTTAATTTTTCATCTTCATTCTTTTTAATGTATAAAAATACACATTTCTAATTCATTCCTTTTCCATGTATAAAAGTATACATTTCTAATTCATTCCTTTTTAATGTATCAAAATATACATTTTCAATTCATTCTTTTTAATGTATAAAAATATACATTTTTAACTCATTCCTTTTTAATGTATAAAAATATACATTTTCATTTGATTCTTCTTAATATATAAAAATGTTCATTTTTAGGTAATCCTTTTTAATATATATAAAAATGTTCTTTTTTAAGTAATCCTTTTTCACTAATCAAGTTATGACAAAAATGATATTCTTTTTCATAAAACAAGTTTTGATAAAAATGTTATTCTTTTCGTTCATCTTTCTTTTGACCAAAAATGTTAATTTTGTTCGCTAATCTTCCTTTTAACCAAAAGTGTTAATTTCGTTCGCTAATCTTTCTTTTAACCAAAAGTGTTATTTGTTCGCTAATCTTTCTTTTAACCAAAAGTATTAATTTTGTTTCAATTATTTTATTTTAACAGAAATGGTTCCATTTGTTTCAACTAATTCTATTCAACAAAAATGTAATAATTTTTTTTTTGTGATCTCTTTCTATTCTACAAAAATGAAAATTTTTGTTTCTATAAACATGATATTTTGGTTTCAACCAAAATAATCCGTTCAACCAACAGATCAGCTTAATAGCATTCATCAACCCAAACAAATCATGAATAACAACACATAGAATTTAACATCAGACACAGTCATAATTAATAAATTTTAATTACACAAATAAGGGAATAGAATTTCTCACAATGATTCCAATTCGGATTTGTTTGTATTTCCAACATGCTCTAAACCAGATCCAGTCTATATCATCATGTAGAGTTTGTTGAGATGATTTCAACGCAAGTCGTTTGGTCGAATTCTGTGTTGGTTTGCAAAAGTTATTGAGGTTCGAATATTTGATTACAAAATTTATTTACTAAATATAATTATTCAAAATTATTTACACTTGTCCTTAAGAGTTGTTGTACAAGTCTTCTTCCTCGTTTCTGATAACTACTGAAACCCGTTCGTTACTATACCCAATCCTCCATACCAAGAGTTCGCCGCCGCCCCATCTACATCGCATCGGACCCAGATCGCCACACCCCCCTTGAACCGCCTCGAACTCGTCGACCTCCCACTCCAACCCTGTCCCGTTTGATCAACCCCATGCCCCCAAAAACGCGATTGAACGACGCCACTTCACAAGAGGAATCCGGCCTCGATCCTAATCGATACCTCATCTTAGCCGTATGAAATGAAAGAGCGTAGAGTGCTCTTTGATTTTTCTTTAGGAGTAGGTTTTAATTCTTTAGGGTTTGAGAGAGATTAGAGGATGAAATCGGGATAGTTTCAGCCATTAAAAACGACAGATGGCGGCTGAATGTTTAGAGAATAGGGTTTAGTATAGCTACCGTATTTATACAGTATTCTTAGCGTATTTTATTTAATTTTAATTCATTTAAATGCAATATAACTCTTATATTTTACCGAACTCTAAATCAAACCCAACAAGTGTCGCCCTAGCTAAATACCCCCATCCCGGACACAATGGAATATGTTTCGTAACCCAGTTCGGCTGTTGCGATATGTTTTTCTTTAAATTAAATTATAAATCATTCAATTATTAAATTCAAACGTACGTTTTAAATCACGGGGGCCACATATTGACACCAAAAATCCAGAAAAAATATATTTGGCTTTGTTATGATGATACGGTCCTAACAAAACTAATTTCGTTGAATTCTGAAACTATTTGAAAAATGGTCATTTTCAAGTCGATTAAATTTGACTTAAACCGACAAAACACGTTTTCTACTGCCACGCTCACATATTAATTCGAAAAAATTCTAGAAAATTAAACTTAACAATAATTTGACATTTCGGTTCCAACAAAAGCGGTTTCGTCGAAAACAAAGGTCGTTTGAAAAATGACTATTTTCAAGGGCTATGTATTATATTAAAATATATATAAATTCTACAGCGACTTCTCTAAAATTTGAACTGGCCATAACTTTAGATTTATAAAGTGAAATTTCAGTTTTTCAGATTCGTTAGAAAGATATGATTAAACAGATTTAAATATTTCTTGTTTTGCTCAATTCTGATTTAAAATGAATCATGTACATTCAGTCAAAGTTCAAATTCAAATTTTCAAACAGCAGCGCTGTTTTAAACTTCTATTATAATTAAATTAAATTTTATTCATTTTAAAATAAATTTTTAGTCTTTCTTATTTAAAATAGATTATTTTAAATATTAAAATCCATTAAAATTCCTAAAATTAAAATTTTAAATCGGCCCCAAAATTCCGGGTTGTTACAATCGCCCCCACTTAAAATCTTTTCGTCCTCGAAAAGGAACGTAGCTAAACGTTGTTTAATTTAACCAACTCTACTTTAAATTTTTTTTTTTATTTATTGTTTTCAATTAGTTAAATTAATAATCAAACATCACAACAAGAAATCTATTAGTTGATTAACTTTTTAAATATATAATCAAAAATCATATTTTTAGTGCAAATCACAGCAATGTGTACTAACTAAGTTTTGGTTCTCATACCAGTCAATGGAAATATATAGATATACCACTTTCGAAATTTGAAAATAAATACTGATAATGCTGCAGCATTATCAGAATTATTCCCGGGCGGCTAGAGCGTGATTTTATATCTATGCAGTATATTAAAACTTCGAATATCCGTTAACTACTCGTATATTCAAAATCTTTGTATACTCGATTGTCCAAATTAAAATATAATAATATACTCAAATACGTATTTTAAGATAAAATTTTCAAAACTAAATTTGTTTTTTTTTTTACTTTTATTTTAGAGAAAATAATACTCTTCACACTCGTTCTAGGATACTACTTATCCCATCTCTAACGAGTTATTCTTATTGGATATTACTAATCCAATCTCTGATGAATTCTTTCGATCGGTTCTAATATGTCTTGTTCTCGAGCCCTGCAAACCAAAGCTCTGATACCAAATGTGATGACCCAAACTTCCCCGTAGAGGAAAGCCTAGATTGCTTTGAGAACAACACACATCAAAAACCAAACTGAAGAATATTTTATTGCTGATTACAACAATTACATCAGAGTACAACAATATAACAGAGTATGAAAATTCATTATACAATAGAAATACAATAATATCAGAGACTTAAATTACCTTTAAATAGCAGCGGAAAAATAATACAAATATACAACTGAAAGGAATACACGGATACAGAGCTTTCC
This sequence comes from Allium sativum, assembly GCA_030737875.1. Taxonomy (NCBI): domain Eukaryota; kingdom Viridiplantae; phylum Streptophyta; class Magnoliopsida; order Asparagales; family Amaryllidaceae; genus Allium; species Allium sativum. Next base: position 231,878,988 of record CM060911.1, read on the forward strand.
GAATACCGCTTCAGCTGTAAACCAGGATCCTGTACATATATCTGCAAAAAGCTACTCGACTGTCCGTGTGGAAAATAAGGGCACCCGAGTTTGCCAGTGAAACAAGCTATAGGTCAGTCATGGGACTGGTATGAGAAATCTTAGCTTAACCTATCTAATAATAAGGCTAATCACAGGACCACGCCGCTAACGCGGAACGGGTTTACTCCATTGGATTGCCAGTGCATAAAATAAAGTAAATCGTTAAACAACGCAATGCTTTTTAGAAAAATGAGACCATTATAAGACCCAAGTCCCATCAAACAATGCAACGCAAACCGAAGGATAGGGTTTTACCTTATAATGGTCAAAAGATGCTTGATACGATGAAAACGGATTTAATTTAATAATATTATTAGTGTATATATATGGGTATATATATTTCGAAAACAATTCAATCACAATGTAGCAATCATAGACGGCATGGGTACCATATATCATATCGCCATACTAGTTCTACAATCAAAACCACATGGTGTCGTATTGGAAATTGGATTTCCATCATGAGTCGAGTCTAGGGATCGTCCTCTCCGATTCGAGACACTCTAGCAAATGCCTCAGGATCACACCTATGGCAACCCTTGGAACTTCAGGGTCGGTCCCCGCTTAATGGCAGTGGATTGGTTATGCATGAACACACGCGTCCCGGTCCCTTTGGACCTCCATATGACCACTAACGGCTTATAAATCCGAGGTGCCTCAAAATCCATCATCCACATAAGTAAAATGTCAGCCAGTTTAAGCACTGACACCACTCCTAGCTAGAAAGAAACGTGTGCACTCCCTGCAGTCCTACTCCCGTTTTTGACTCATATCGGGGTGTGAGGCTCGCGAAGTCACGCTATACACAAAGTTATGCCGTAATAGGATATACTTTGATCATCCCACAAGGCCCTTGCTTTGCAACAAAAGCCTTGATCAATTGCATCTTGGCGCGCCACATTGACAATTCACGCCATGTGATCAATCACTATTAATATATATACCAGGGTGTTAAGCAGAGAATAAATTCTCCACCACCAATCAAATATATATTAATAAAAATCAATTTATTTCACATGGAACGAAATCCAATGTCAGACAAGCATCCATTTACAAGTTCGTTCTGGGTCTGAACGAAACCGGAGACACCTGAGAGGTCGTCGCATATCCGGACAATCAACAATACGTCTGTATGGCTACCACTGAAGCCCTTTCATGGTAGCTACTCCCATCATGGGTCTCAGTAGCAACATGTCCATTCGATGTGAAGATCGTCGGTCTTCAATCACCATCTTCAACTTTGACTCTTCATCGTCGTAGTGATTATTCGAAATGGGTTAAACCTGGTCTTTTCGAATAACTCGCGTATTTTTATAATAAAAATCAAGTACTATAAAAACACATCCAACGCCTCGTTCCAATTCATAATATTCTTTTAAATAAAATATTCACATTATCTTATCAAAGATAAATTCTTTAACTTATCCTTAAATCTTTTCTTTAAAGATTTATCAAAACTCCAATTTGGGTTTAAATACCAAAAATCATTATTCAATGATTATTTAAATTTAAGAAATTAATCTTATCTTTAACCGGGTTAAAGAACTAATGTCATTTAAAACATAGTTCACGGTAAACCCAAAAATCATCTCCCGTAAAATATGGAATCCTCACAGAAACCATATCAATTTATAATCATTATAAATTTCTGTATCCAACCAATAATATAAATGGAATAACGGCAAAGCCTCTTAAATTCCATATGTAGTATCGATCTTCTTTTACAGTAGCTTATCTCGGTTATAATTAATTCGAATTCTATTCAATTCCAATTTAATATATTAAATTGGAAAACTTTACTTTTGGAAAATTTCCATTTAGATCTCAATAAAAGATTTATAAATTCCAAATCCTATCTTCACTGTCAGTTGAGTTAAAGAACACATGTCACTTAAAAATACGGTTCACAATAAACCCAACTCACATTTAAACTTATTTCAATTACTAAATATAATTGAAAACTCTAATAATCTAAATTAAAAAGATTATTCTTTTCATACGGGGTTTAAGAACAATGTTATTTAAGACACTATTCACGACAAACCCAAAATCCAATTAATTTCAATTAAATATTAAATAATTGGAAAACTTCATTAAATCTAAATTTAATGATTAATTCTAGTTGATAACTGGTTCATTTGAATAAAAATATAATTTTCCAAAATATATTCTTTTTTCTAAAATATAATCTGAAAATATTCTTTTTCTAGAATATCATTTATTGGAATGTGACTCAATCAACAACCATATATTGCATGAAATCAACCATCATGATAAATAATTATCAAACACCCAAATAACAACCAAAGTGGATTCTACACTAAATATTGGGACTAGTGTAGGTCAAATATCATCCCAACACCCATGTGGGGTTTCATCCAACAAACAAATAATAAATTATTTGTGCACTTGGGCGATGTGTAAAAATTATCGACCCAATCACATAAACAAGTCGGATGACTTGTAAATGGAAGTGTAATTGTAATGACCCGTATTCTACACATCATAGGATCGTAGAATATTTATTTCTTTCCCGTATGAAGTCGAATGGTCATGTAACTTTGGGAAACATCCATTAGAGTCATTTCCCATGCTTATGATTTTTGTCGATTTTTAAATGACCATTTTGCCCCTAGTTGGTACTATTTTGGCCATAACTTTTGATTGGAAAGGAATTTTGACCTGAAACCACTTCCATTGGATTCGTTTGATGGTTTACCTTTCCGTAGAGTGGTCATAATGGCCAAACGGACTTACCGTTTGGGAGATATGGCTGAAATAAGGTTTGGAAGGTGAAAAACTGCTTAACCGGGCCAAATCGGGTGATTAGTGAGTAGGCCCATAACCCATTTCGGGATTAGGATTATGGGGAGGCAGAAATGAGATAGAGGATCATTCCATTTCAGTTTTCTAGCCTCCACTTATCACCAAGAAACCCTAAAAATGGCCTCCAACCACTAAATCACCTCCAAATCACCTTTTGGTCAAGGATTTGGCTTAGCAACCCCTAATCAAGGAAGATCTACAACAAAGCAACATTGGAACTGTTGTTTAGCATTGGTATTCACGTCAAATCAGAGATTTATTTCAGATCTTAGTTTATTTGTGGCTAAGGTGAGTGATTTGCATAGTTTTGCACTAATTATGGCTAATTAGGGGTGATTAGTGTAAATTAGCGAATTTAAACATGATAAAATTTGGGAAAAATGTTCATAAATTCTTAAATGATGTTTTAGACCTCTGATATGAATTTGGGTTAATTTGGTTAAGTTTTGCTAATCCTATCATTAGTTTCACCTAAACATGCTTAAGGGGATTTTAGGTATGTTTGATCCATTTTAACCTATCATATTAATGTTTTGATGTTTGTGGTTGATTATGCATGTTGCTATGACTGTATGAAATGCTTTGTGATTGGTTTCAGTAGTTAGAATGGTCGAAAACGTCGTCGAATGGCGTAAACACTTGCTGGAACAGTTTCAGAAAAGACAGTGCAGGTTTCGGATCGGATCGGATGTAGGGCTCGGATCGGATATGTTGAACTGGACAAGGGATTCGATCGGATCGGAACCTAACACTTGGGAAAATTGGCAAAAAGGAAGGCCACGCTAACTGAACTGGGATCGGATTAAGGAGGACGGATCGGAGCGGAAGCATGAAGACGGATCGGAGCGGAAGCATGAAGACGGATCAGATAGGAGCTTGTGAAGGAAGCATGGAGACGGATCGGAGCGGAAGCACGAACTGGAGGGGGATGGCACCCGACCCGAGCTGAGGAGAAATACCCGACCCGAAACAAAAGAGGACCCGACCCGAACCGATGGAGGATACCCGACCCGAACCGATGGCTTGAGGAGGAACCCGACCCGACCCAGTATTGACCAAAAACACGAGATGCAAAGGTAGTCCAATATGGGAAGTTAGAGCTCAGGATCCAGTTGGGAACCAACGAGTTCACTTCATGGTTGGGCTTTGCTGCGGGACGTGTGCTAAGGAGTTGTCTACGTTCATAACTTCGATTCACCATTAAAAATGAAGGATGGCTACTTATCAGTGCAGTAGGGTCATTATGACCTGAGGGGCAAGGTGATGGTAGCAAGACTACGTTATCAGTGCAGTAGGGTCATCATGACCTGAGGGGCAAGGTGATGCGTAGTAAGACTACGAGCCAGCGCAGATGGGGTGAACAACTCCATGGGGCAAGTGGACATAGTAAGGATTGGTAAGGCTATGAGCCAGCGCAGATGGGGTGAATAACTCCATGGGGCAAGTGGACATAGCGAGGAATTAGTGGCTACGTTATCAGTGCAGTGAAGCCATTTATGACTTCATGGGGCAGAGTGATCGTAGCAAGGTATGTTGGGTGATCGAAGTGGTGAATATCGTATGCTTTACGCACTGAGTGAGAGATGTGAGGATGGATGCTATGTTTGATTGTTTGCCATCATTATGACATACACACCTCCCCCACCTCCGCATCTTTACACCGTTTGATATGGTACCTTAGAGGGTTGTACAGTATGTAGTGCTAACTCTTTGGTTGCAGATCAAGGTTTAGGTATGTTTTAGTCTACCTGTTATTGTTCACTTTAGATGCTTATCGCTCATACCAGGCTTTATGTCTGACCCAGAGTTTTATGTCTCCTCTTATTACTCTGGGTGCTCACACGAGCAGACTAGAGACAGGTTAGCTGGTGATGCGCGAGTAGCTGATTCGGATGCGAGCAGGAGGCTTCCACGTATGATATATATATACACATTCTCCCTGTGTCATTGGTGGTCGCTACTTGGGCATTAGTAGTGTACCTCCTTTATCTTACTTTTGCTTTGAGACAGTTTGAAAGTTGTAATAAGCTGTATTTTGGATTTCCGCTGCTATGATGTTTAGTTCTGGTTTTCAGCTTATGCACTGTCTCTCCTGTTTTATGTCAAGTATGTTATTATTATATTTTATTCTATGCGCTGTGAGACATTCTACTGGTTTTTTGTATGTTCATTTCCTTCTTCCCTTTCCTTCTGACGACCCGTTCCGTGCTAATTGGACATGTGTACAGCACTCTTTTAGGAGTAAACGTCAGTTGGTGCGGGGTGGGCCGTCACACTTGGTATCAGAGCTCTAGGTTGCGTAGTTAACCTAGGGAAAGACACTAGGGAGAGATAGTACGTATATGAGAGCGCGTATTTGTGATTACTTTGGTTTTCAAAAGCTATGTATACATATACTATTAGTAGTATAAAGAATGAAGTCGCACTGCACTAACACCACTATGGGGTCGTTAATCGTTTCCCTTTTTCAGATTGACGATGAGCCGAGACACGAGGGGTGCTGGTAGAGGGACCAACCCAGGGAATTCCGCTGACATGAGGGCGATGTTTACTAACCTCATGAGAGACATGCTTAGAGAAGTGCAAGGGGCAGTTCCCAATCCCGGAGTTGGTGTTGGCCCAGTAGTGCAGGCACCTAGGGTCGATTTCGCCAAGTTGTGCAAGGATTACACTAATCTTGGTGGGAAGCCGTTCCACGGGACGGAGTCGGCCACAGACGTTCAAGATTGGATGGATAGCTGTGATCGTATCTTTGATGACTTGGGTCTTGAGGATGCGATGAAGAGAAGGCTAGCATCTCGTCAGCTGCAAGGGCGAGCGATGAATTGGTGGAATGCCATTAGAACAGCTACTCCAGAGGATCAGGTTACTTGGGATCAGTTCAAGGCTCGCTTTAGCGAGAAGTTCATTCCAGCTGCCCAGAAGTCAGTATTGTTCAAGAGGTTCTTCGAAATCAAGCAGAACGGAAGGGCAGTTTCTGATTATATTGCTGAGTTCGACACTTTGTCGAATTATGGACTGTCTCTTATCGACACTCCTGAGAAGAAGAATGAGAAGTTCAATACTGGTTTGGATGGGTACTTGGGGGAAAGGCTTATCAACCACATCGATGAGACTTTTGAATCGATCGTGGGGAAAGCTTTGAGATCAGAGAGTCTTTACCCTAAGTCAAAGACTGAGGCTGCATTTGCAGAAGGGCCAAAGCCGCAAGCAGGCGGTGGAGGCAAGAATAACTCTCAAAATAAGAGGAAGCAGGACCAATCTAAAGGTGGCCAGAAAAAGAGCAAGAAGGATGTTGAGTGCTTCAGCTGTGGTAAGAAGGGCCATTATGCTAAAGAATGTCGGGCCAAGCCAGCGGAAAGGAAGTGCTACAACTGTGGTCAAGTGGGACATCATAAGGATAAGTGTCCGCAACCTCTTAAGGAGAAGCAGATTGTGAAAGCATATGCTATTGATGTTGTTCCTTCTTCGTCGAATGCCCCAACTGCAGCGGAGAAAGGAAAGAATGTTGTTATTCAAGGTATGCTTTCTATTTATGATGTACCAGTTCGAGTTTTGTTTGATACTGGGGCTTCCCGTTCCTTCATATCTAGTGACCTAGTAGATAGGTTGGGACTGGAACCCGAGATAGTCGATAGACCATTGGTTGTGACGAACCCGATTGGTGGTTCGACTAGCCTTAGTATCATTTGCAGGAATTTGGTCTTATCGAGTCATGGATGTATGTTTGTATGTGATTGCTTTGTTCTGGGCTTTACTGGGTATGGCATTATATTGGGAGTCGATTGGCTCCAAAGATACGGGGTGGTGGTAGACTGTGAGGGCTTTTTGGTGACAGTGAGGGCGGATGATGTGCGGAGGGTAGTGTTTGGTAGTCTACCTAGTGATGGGGTAATGGCTAGTTTTGTAAATTCCCTCGACATCCCGCAGGATGAGTTGTCAGATGTGCCCGTGGTTGGCCAGTATCCGGATGTCTTCGAGGAGGTGACCGGGCTTCCACCACACCGAGAGATTGAGTTCCGTATTGATTTAGTGAAAGATGCCAGACCTATAGTGATGCCACTTCGTCGTATGGCACCAAGGGAGCAGCGAGAGCTTGGGGTGCAAGTCAGCAATCTTTTGAAGAAGGGATTTATTAGAAGGAGTGTCTCCGAGTGGGGAGCACCAGTTGTGTTTGCCACTAAGGCAGATGGTTCCCTTCGTTTGTGTGTGGACTATCGCAAGTTGAATAAGGTGACGAGGAAGAATAAGTATCCTCTACCGCGGATAGATGATTTGTTTGATCAACTGGAAGGAGCAAGAGTGTTCTCCCAGTTGGACCTCGCGACAGGATTTCATCAGCTACGAGTAGCGGATGAAAGTATTCCGAAAACGGCATTTAGGACGCCGTCTGGATTTTATGAGTGGTTGGTCATGCCATTTGGGTTGACCAATGCACCAGCCTACTTTGTGGATCTTATGAATCGAGTATTCAGAGATCAGTTGAATAAGTTTGTTCTTGTGTTCGTGGATGATATCCTTGTTTACTCAAGGACAGAGGAGGAACACAAGGGACACTTGAGGATAGTGATGGAGGTGTTGAGGAAACACCAATTGAAAGTGAAATTCTCTAAGTGTCATTTTTGGAGAAGGGAAGTGAGATTCTTGGGTCATGTTGTTTCCGAGAGTGGTATTGCCGTGGACCCTGCGAAGGTGGCTACGGTACAGGATTGGCCTACGCCCAAGAATGCAACAGATGTAAGAAGTTTCTTGGGATTAGCTAGATATTATCATAAGTTTATCCAGGACTTCTCCAAGATAGCAGCACCGTTGACTCAATTGACTAAGAAGAATCAGTCCTTCGTCTGGGACGGAGTGTGTGAGGATGCCTTCAAAAGTCTAAAGGAGAAGTTGACGCGTGCGCCAGTGTTAGTCATTCCTAAAGGGAATGAAGAGATGATGGTATACACGGATGCTTGTGGTATCGGACTGGGTGCTGTATTGATGCAAGGAGGTAGGGTTGTAGCTTATCCTAGTCGACAGCTGAGACGACCCGAACTTCCCCGTGAAGGAAAGCGCGGATAGAATTGAGAACAACACACAAAAGGACGCATACGGAAGAACATTTCATTGTTATTACAACAATTCCATCAGATACAAGAATATACAGAGTATAAATGAATAAATTACATTCAACAAATATCAGAGATTACAATAAATTACATAGCAGCGGAAAAATATACAAAAACACAACTAGAAGTGATACACGGATACAGAGCTTTCCGAGCATCGTTCCAGCTGTATATCAGGAACCTGTGAATATAAATCTGCAAAACCAAAACTACTAGCTGCCCGTGTGGAAAATAGGGGCACCCAGAGTTTAGGTTAAAACAATAAACTCCAGGTCAGTCATGGGACTGGTGTGAGAACTAAAACAGTTGTAATTCTTTATTTTAAAGTTCGGTAAATCAAGGGACCACGCCGTATAACACGGAACGGGTTTCCTCCCAAGAATACCAGTGCATAAAACATCAGCGCAATGCTAAATAAAGAAGAATGAAGCTATTATAAGACCCAGGTCCTATCACACAATGCAACGCAAGCCGGGGGATAGGGTTTTTACCTTATAATAGCCAAAGAATGCTTGATACGTTTAAAACAGATTATTTGATACTATAATAAGTGCATAGTGTATAAAACAACTTCAAATCATAAGTATCAATCATAGGCGGCATGAATGCCCCATACCACTATGTCGCCATATATAGGTTATACAATCAAAATCGCAAAGTCACGTATTTGGAAATTGGGTTTCCATCTATGAATCGAGGCAAAAGATAGTCCTCAACCGATTCGAGACGCTCTAGCCCGCCCCTCAGGCAAGCGCGCAGGCAAGCCTTGGATCGTCAGGGCCGGTCCACCGATGTGGATTATTATGCCTGAACACTACGTCTCCCCACCCTATGGGGTGTAAGTCTGGTCCGTCAGCCGACCAGAATGCATCGGCCGAAACCGATATAATCGAGGCGCCTCGCAACAGCAACAACCACATAAGTCAAACTCGTCAGGGCGTGTAAAACCACTGACGCCACTTCTAACTAGAAAGAAACGCATGCCCTCCCTGAGGTCCGTCTCCCGTTTTTGGTTCACAACCGGGGTGTGAGGCTCGCGAATTCACGTTACACAAAGCTGTGCCACACAGGCTGTGCTTTGATCATCACCACAAGACTTTGCTTTTCAACAGAAGCCTCGATCAATTGCCACTTAGGCATGCCACACAGGCAATTCACTCCATGCGTTTGATATCCATCAATATATAACCCCTGAGCTCGTACGTCTCAGAGAAGGGCGTTAAGCAAGAGAATAAATTCTCCGCCGCCAAACAGATATATATTTAATAGAGATCAATCACACGGACTAAAATCCAATGTCAGACACACAGTCCATTTACAAGTCCGTTCTGGGGCTGAACGAAACCGGAGGCACCTAGTACCCCGCATATCCATCGATCTCCAAGTACGTCTGGACGATCACCAACTGTTTCCATCTTCTTGGGTGTACAGCCCAATCAAGATCATCAGTTATCACCCAACCGACGTGAAGACTTCCGGTCTTCGACCACCGTCTTCATCTTCGACACCACGTCGAATCAGTTATTCAGAATGGGATAAACCCGGTCTTTCTGAATAACTCGCGTATATTTTATAAAAGTGTTACACAAACACAACATACGCCTCATTCCAATTCAGAATATTCTTTTATTCAAATATTCCTATACTTTGGGAAAAGTTCCCATTAATTTTATCCAAGACAAATTCTTTAAATTTACTCTTCAATCTCCTTTGAATATCAATTCAAACTAGTCGGGATTAGCGAACCACACTGAAGTAATCATTTATTTTATTTCCCAATCCCAACCTATTCATCCCATGAAGTAAAACTGGTAGTACTTCATATCTAACACCACAGTGTTATCGGTAATTCAATTACCATTTCACGTTCAAATCTAATTAAAGATTTAACTATCGCCTGGAGTAAAACTGGTGATATTCCATTCTCGACCATTTCAATCTAATTAAAGATTCATTAAAACTCCACTTAGTTTTAATCGTTATCTGGGTTAAAGAATCAGTGTCATTTAAAACACGATTCACGATAAACCCAAAATCACATTCCATTAATTATCGGGTTAAAGAACGAGTGTTGTTTAAAAACACTGTTCACGATAAACCCAAAAATCAATATCAATTCAATCCCAATTAAATATCATTTAATTGGTACACTTCGTTAAATCTAAACAAAAAGATTTAATCTTTTCTCAACTGGGTTCAAGAACAGTGTTAGTGAAGACACCATTCACGACAAACCCAAATCACATTTGATATTCAATACAAGGCTATGAATAGAAAATATATCGGCTTATATTCAATATCAAATTCTACGACTAACAAAGGTCGTATTGGAAATAACGATATAAATATATATCTTTCAAATTTCCATAACACATCTGTATAATCACGAATTCCAACATCGAAATATTCCGAAGACAATTTCGATTCAAATCCACTCCAATGCAATCATTGGAAATTTTGGTTATTTTCAAAACCCTTTTCGAATTCAATTTATTTATTTAAAAATAAATAGAATTATAATTCTAGTTCAAAACTAGTTCATTTCGATAAAAATCTATTTTTATCTTTTCAAATATGGAGTTTTTCATCCCAATTCTTCCTAAATCATTTCTTATGATTTTACACAAATTATTACTATTTTTAATAATTTTATCAAGGCCTGTACAGTCGATTTCCATCAACGGTCATCGAACTGCACTTACAGCGACCTTTTCCGAATTTGATTTGGACGTATCTCCAAATCCAACCGTTAGATTTCAAATTTCTAACATTCATTAGAAAGCTCTTTTCGATACGAACCCAACGGTTCCGGTTTTAGGAGAATCCGACGGTCGGATCTCCCGTAATGTCCGTTTGAAATAAATGGTCGAAATTCGCGAACTGCCGCGGCGCGGCGCGTTCTATTCAGGCCATTATATTATATATATAATATATATAATATATATATATCGTCGATTTCTATTTAAAACGAATTTTATAAATAGTTTTAAATTCGTTTCAAAAGCGGTTTCAACTGCCATTTCAATTCAAATCAAAATTGAATTCTTCTTTATAAATTCGTTTTAAAATTCATTTCTATTCAATTCAAATTTCAATTCAATTTGAATTCGTTTTCAATTCGCTTTCAATTCAATCTGAATTCGTTTTCAATTCAATTCATTTCGAAATCGTTTTCAATTCAATTCATTTCGAAATCGTTTTCAATTCAATTCATTTCGAAATCGTCTTCAATTCAATTCATTTCGAAATCGTTTTCAATTCAATTCATTTACAATCAATTCTTTTCAAAATATCAGATTTTGAAATCACTTTCGATATTCATTATAAGATGAATAAAATCGATATAAATATCGTTCACGTCAAAATGGCGTCAATCTAATCAACACGGCTTCATAATTTCTATTTTCAAATTTTCTTTATTTTTCAAATTGGAATGAGGCCCAATCAATTACCATATAAAATTAATTATATGGATTTCCATACAACACATGTATATAATAGCATTGAAAAATAATCAACCATCAACCAAAGTGCACTACACTGTATAAGCATCAAATATAGATATCTAACGCTTATAACAGCCTGTCAATCAATCGATCGACATATTTAATAAATCAGGATGAGTGAACTTCAAATTTCATCCCAACACCCATGTGGGGTTTCAAACAATCAAACGCATATTTTATTTGTGCAGTTGGGCGATGTGTAAAATTTATCGACCCAATCAATGTCCTTCAAATAGGTGTACATAAACAAACCGTCTGGTTTGTAAATGAATATTTATCTATTCACATTCACGTTAAAAATTATATTTTTAACGATAAAACATTTTATTCAACCTATGAATATTCTATTCGGTTCATTTATTCAATAAAATGATGTTTTTATTTTTCTAACATATTTTAGAAAATTTCGGCGGCATAACGGCACGATACTAGAAACGGGACAAGGCCTAGCCTTATCCCCGGTCTAGTGAAGGCCCACGCCATTCACACATCAATCAAATCACTTTCGTTATGCAAACCACAAATTTTGGAGTAAGAGTCTAACCTAGCCTTACTCCTTCGCCTTATAACGGCGCACGTCTAATCCTAACCAATTTATCGATTCGATTTTTCACACCACAAACCACATTCAAACCAATATCGCAATCAATCACCAAACAGCCAAACAAACAAGTCCATGGTCTGTGGACGATTGTGTCGGGTGCTACTAAACACCGTCTGCATCCTAGTATATATATATAACTAGAAAAAGAAATTGAAAGGTGAGAAATTCTCACAGATAGCTATCCTAGCTCCACGGCACTTCATTGATATAAATCTTCGCCAACTCGCCTTTTTATCACCTTCGTTGCTGTAGCCACTACATATGTAAAAATCGAATTTTTACTTTGCTATTCAATATATAAAAATCGAATTTTTACTTTGCTATTCTATATATAAAAATCGAATTTTTACTTTGCTATTTTATATATAAAAATCGAATTTTTACTTTGCTATTCTATATATAAAAATCGAATTTTTACTTCGAAGTTCAATAGATAAAAATCATATTTTTTATATAAATAAAAATCTCATCTCTAGATAAATAAAAAATCCAATCTTTATTAAATTAAAAATATAACTTCATATCTTCATTAAACATCTAATAAACAATTTCTTCATTGAAAATATGAACCTTTCCTCTACACAAGTATGATCCTTTTGTCTACACAAATATGGTATTTTCTTTACTAGAATCCTAATCTTTTTACTATAAAATTCTAATCATTTTACTAACATAAAAATCAGTTTTTACTAACTTAAAAATCAGTTTTTATTAACTTAAAAATCAGTTTTTATTAACTTAAAAATCAGTTTTTATTAACTTAAAAATCAGTTTTTAATCATTTTATAAAAACAGTTTTTAAACATTATAAAAATCAGCTTTTAAACATACCGTAGGAATCCAGCTCGGGGGGGGGGGGGGGGAAGTTGCGCCGTCGAGCAGCAGAGGGGGGGGTCTTGCATCGTCGAGCAGCAGCGGGGGGGGGGGGTCTTGCGTCGCCGAGCAGCAGGGGGGGGGGGGGGGGTCTTGCGTCGCCGAGCAGCAGGGTCCTTCTCGATTTGGGGCTCGGGTTCTTGGGGGGAGCGGATTTTGAACTAGGAAGGGGGGGGACGAAGCCGACGTGGCGGTGAAGGCAGGGAGGCGCGGCGGTAGAGGGCGGTGGCGGCTCCTATGGGCGGCGACGATTTAGGTATTCTTTTTTTTCTTTTCTTTTTTATCTTCTGGAATGAGTTGAAGAATAAACGGGGGGGTATATGCAGAAGTTTATTTTAATTTATTTAATTAATTTATATTTCAAAAAGTTGACTTTTACATACGACCTCGAAACGAGGCCCACCGCCTGTCGCCCATAGCGTTTTACCCCCATTCCGAACACAATGGGATATGTATCGCAAGCTGATTTGATCGATTTGATTAGCTTCCGTTGAATTTACATTTAAATCACTATATTGAACTTTAAACGTACATTTCAAATTACCGGGGTCACATATTAACTAGAAAAATTCCAGAAAAATATTTTCTAGCTTCGTATTGACGATACGGTCCTAATAAAACTAGTTTCGTCGAATTCTGAGACCGTTGGAAAAATGGCCAATTTCCAGTCGATTAAAATCAACTGAAACTGGTCAAACGCGTTTTCCTTTGCCACGCTCACATATTGATTCGAAAAATTATGAAATTTGGAATCTAGCAATAACCTTACATCACGGACCCAACAAAACTGGTTTCGTCGAAATCCGAGGTCGTTTGCAAAATGTCCATTTTTAAGGGCCTGAATTCCATAGCGACTATTCAGAATTTTCAACTGGACACATCTTTTAATTCCCACTATGAAATTTTGATTTTTCGGATTCGTTGGAAAGATATTACCAATTAGATCCTAATATTTTTGGTTTCACTAAAATCCGGATTGTTTTGCACCCGGTACATTCAATTGAAGTTTGAAATCGAGTTATCGAACTACCGCGCCATTTTCAATTCCTTTTATAATTATATATAAATATTTATATTCTAGCGACGACGCGTATAAATATATACGTTCAAATTATATTCAAAATAAATTTCTCGTCGATTTTATTTAAAATAATTCATTTTTAATAATCAAAATTCGCTAAAATTGCCAAAATAAAAATTTTAAACTGGCCCAGATTTTCGGGTTGTTACAATCTCCCCCACTTAAAACTTTTCGTCCCCGAAAAGGAACAAAGTCGAAAGTGGTTTGATCAATCAACGCTACGTTCGATCAGGCTTCCATTCTCCAACTCTTTAGTTTCTGAGAATTTTCCAAAATTTCAAAAATTTGGCTAACACCCTAAATTTTCGAAAAAATTTCGCCATAACCTCCCCTGCACCGGGAGCATCGGGGAATTTCAAATAGCTTCCCCGGTCCTTCAGATCTCAAAAAGAAAAAGAAAAAGCCAAGCGGCTAGCCAATAGGCTCATAAAATCATCATCACCCAAACAAAACAGTAGATTATGTAGTAAACATGTACCTATTTGTCGGGCAAACAAATTTTATTCTCTGCTCTAGCCTCCTTGCTATGACCTGTTCAATATAAGTATATGTATATGCAAGCAAATGCGACCAATTTTCAATACAATTCAATATTTGTTTCAATTAGGCTAAATGGTTCAAAATTATCAAACAAATAAACAAACAACACACACATCAATCAATTAGTGAATTTAACGTTTCAAATTGATAATTTTGAAATATATAAAGAAAATCATGTTTTGATGCCAAATCACAACAATAGGCCCTATCTAATTTTGGTTCTCACACCAGTCAATAGGAAATATATAGAAATCTCACTTTCGTCACTCGAATATAAATACTGATAATGTGATCACAATTATCAGCATCATCCCCGGGCGACTAGAGTGTGATTCTATATCTATCCAGTATATTAAAATTTCGAATACACGCGGATCAGACGTATACGCAAAATCTATATATACTGGATTGTCCACATCTATATAAATAAATAATCAAATACGAATCATTGATTTAAATTTTCAAAACAAAATTTGTTTTCACTTTTATTTATCAAAAACACTACTCTTCACACTCGTTCTAGGATACTACTGATCCCATCTCTAACGAGTCATTCTCATTGGATATTACTAATCCAATATCTGATGAATTCTTTCGTATGGTTCTAATGTGTCTTGTCCTCGAGCTTTGTAAACCAAAGCTCTGATACCAAAATGAGACGACCCGAACTTCCCCGTGAAGGAAAGCGCGGATAGAATTGAGAACAACACACAAAAGGACGCATACGGAAGAACATTTCATTGTTATTACAACAATTCCATCAGATACAAGAATATACAGAGTATAAATGAATAAATTACATTCAACAAATATCAGAGATTACAATAAATTACATAGCAGCGGAAAAATATACAAAAACACAACTAGAAGTGATACACGGATACAGAGCTTTCCGAGCATCGTTCCAGCTGTATATCAGGAACCTGTGAATATAAATCTGCAAAACCAAAACTACTAGCTGCCCGTGTGGAAAATAGGGGCACCCAGAGTTTAGGTTAAAACAATAAACTCCAGGTCAGTCATGGGACTGGTGTGAGAACTAAAACAGTTGTAATTCTTTATTTTAAAGTTCGGTAAATCAAGGGACCACGCCGTATAACACGGAACGGGTTTCCTCCCAAGAATACCAGTGCATAAAACATCAGCGCAATGCTAAATAAAGAAGAATGAAGCTATTATAAGACCCAGGTCCTATCACACAATGCAACGCAAGCCGGGGGATAGGGTTTTTACCTTATAATAGCCAAAGAATGCTTGATACGTTTAAAACAGATTATTTGATACTATAATAAGTGCATAGTGTATAAAACAACTTCAAATCATAAGCATCAATCATAGGCGGCATGAATGCCCCATACCACTATGTCGCCATATATAGGTTATACAATCAAAATCGCAAAGTCACGTATTTGGAAATTGGGTTTCCATCTATGAACCGAGGCAAAAGATAGTCCTCAACCGATTCGAGACGCTCTAGCCCGCCCCTCAGGCAAGCGCGCAGGCAAGCCTTGGATCGTCAGGGCCGGTCCACCGATGTGGATTATTATGCCTGAACACTACGTCTCCCCACCCTATGGGGTGTAAGTCTGGTCCGTCAGCCGACCAGAATGCATCGGCCGAAACCGATATAACCGAGGCGCCTCGCAACAGCAACAACCACATAAGTCAAACTCGTCAGGGCGTGTAAAACCACTGACGCCACTTCTAACTAGAAAGAAACGCATGCCCTCCCTGAGGTCCGTCTCCCGTTTTTGGTTCACAACCGGGGTGTGAGGCTCGCGAATTCACGTTACACAAAGCTGTGCCACACAGGCTGTGCTTTGATCATCACCACAAGACTTTGCTTTTCAACAGAAGCCTCGATCAATTGCCACTTAGGCATGCCACACAGGCAATTCACTCCATGCGTTTGATATCCATCAATATATAACCCCTGAGCTCGTACGTCTCAGAGAAGGGCGTTAAGCAAGAGAATAAATTCTCCGCCGCCAAACAGATATATATTTAATAGAGATCAATCACACGGACTAAAATCCAATGTCAGACACACAGTCCATTTACAAGTCCGTTCTGGGGCTGAACGAAACCGGAGGCACCTAGTACCCCGCATATCCATCGATCTCCAAGTACGTCTGGACGATCACCAACTGTTTCCATCTTCTTGGGTGTACAGCCCAATCAAGATCATCAGTTATCACCCAACCGACGTGAAGACTTCCGGTCTTCGACCACCGTCTTCATCTTCGACACCACGTCGAATCAGTTATTCAGAATGGGATAAACCCGGTCTTTCTTAATAACTCGCGTATATTTTATAAAAGTGTTACACAAACACAACATACGCCTCATTCCAATTCAGAATATTCTTTTATTCAAATATTCCTATACTTTGGGAAAAGTTCCCATTAATTTTATCCAAGACAAATTCTTTAAATTTACTCTTCAATCTCCTTTGAATATCAATTCAAACTAGTCGGGATTAGCGAACCACACCGAAGTAATCATTTATTTTATTTCCCAATCCCAACCTATTCATCCCATGAAGTAAAACTGGTAGTACTTCATATCTAACACCACAGTGTTATCGGTAATTCAATTACCATTTCACGTTCAAATCTAATTAAAGATTTAACTATCGCCTGGAGTAAAACTGGTGATACTCCATTCTCGACCATTTCAATCTAATTAAAGATTCATTAAAACTCCACTTAGTTTTAATCGTTATCTGGGTTAAAGAATCAGTGTCATTTAAAACACGATTCACGATAAACCCAAAATCACATTCCATTAATTATCGGGTTAAAGAACGAGTGTTGTTTAAAAACACTGTTCACGATAAACCCAAAAATCAATATCAATTCAATCCCAATTAAATATCATTTAATTGGTACACTTCATTAAATCTAAACAAAAAGATTTAATCTTTTCTCAACTGGGTTCAAGAACAGTGTTAGTGAAGACACCATTCACGACAAACCCAAATCACATTTGATATTCAATACAAGGCTCTGAATAGAAAATATATCGGCTTATATTCAATATCAAATTCTACGATTAACAAAGGTCGTATTGGAAATAACGATATAAATATATATCTTTCAAATTTCCATAACACATCTGTATAATCACGAATTCCAACATCGAAATATTCCGAAGACAATTTCGATTCAAATCCACTCCAATGCAATCATTGGAAATTTTGGTTATTTTCAAAACCCTTTTCGAATTCAATTTATTTATTTAAAAATAAATAGAATTATAATTCTAGTTCAAAACTAGTTCATTTCGATAAAAATCTATTTTTATCTTTTCAAATATGGAGTTTTTCATCCCAATTCTTTCTAAATCATTTCTTATGATTTTACACAAATTATTACTATTTTTAATAATTTTATCAAGGCCTGTACAGTCGATTTCCATCAACGGTCATCGAACTGCACTTACAGCGACCTTTTCCGAATTTGATTTGGACGTATCTCCAAATCCAACCGTTAGATTTCAAATTTCTAACATTCATTAGAAAGCTCTTTTCGATACGAACCCAACGGTTCCAGTTTTAGGAGAATCCGACGGTCGGATCTCCCGTAATGTCCGTTTGAAATAAATGGTCGAAATCCGCGAACTGCCACGGCGCGGCGCGTTCTATTCAGGCCATTATATTATATATATAATATATATAATATATATATCGTCGATTTCTATTTAAAACGAATTTTATAAATAGTTTTAAATTCGTTTCAAAAGCGGTTTCAACTGCCATTTCAATTCAAATCAAAATTGAATTCTTCTTTATAAATTCGTTTTAAAATTCATTTCTATTCAATTCAAATTTCAATTCAATTTGAATTCGTTTTCAATTCGCTTTCAATTCAATTTGAATTCGTTTTCAATTCAATTCATTTCGAAATCGTTTTCAATTCAATTCATTTCGAAATCGTTTTCAATTCAATTCATTTCGAAATCGTCTTCAATTCAATTCATTTCGAAATCGTTTTCAATTCAATTCATTTACAATTAATTCTTTTCAAAATATCAAATTTTGAAATCACTTTCGATATTCATTATAAGATGAATAAAATCGATATAAATATCGTTCACGTCAAAATGGCGTCAATCTAATCAACACGGCTTCATAATTTCTATTTTCAAATTTTCTTTATTTTTCAAATTGGAATGAGGCCCAATCAATTACCATATAAAATTAATTATATGGATTTCCATACAACACATGTATATAATAGCATTGAAAAATAATCAACCATCAACCAAAGTGCACTACACTGTATAAGCATCAAATATAGATATCTAACGCTTATAACAGCCTGTCAATCAATCGATCGACATATTTAATAAATCAGGATGAGTGAACTTCAAATTTCATCCCAACACCCGTGTGGGGTTTCAAACAATCAAACGCATATTTTATTTGTGCAGTTGGGCGATGTGTAAAATTTATCGACCCAATCAATGTCCTTCAAATAGGTGTACATAAACAAACCGTCTGGTTTGTAAATGAATATTTATCTATTCACATTCACGTTAAAAATTATATTTTTAACGATAAAACATTTTATTCAACCTATGAATATTCTATTCGGTTCATTTATTCAATAAAATGATGTTTTTATTTTTCTAACATATTTTAGAAAATTTCGGCGGCATAACGGCACGATACTAGAAACGGGACAAGGCCTAGCCTTATCCCCGGTCTAGTGAAGGCCCACGCCATTCACACATCAATCAAATCACTTTCGTTATGCAAACCACAAATTTTGGAGTAAGAGTCTAACCTAGCCTTACTCCTTCGCCTTATAACGGCGCACGTCTAATCCTAACCAATTTATCGATTCGATTTTTCACACCACAAACCACATTCAAACCAATATCGCAATCAATCACCAAACAGCCAAACAAACAAGTCCATGGTCTGTGGACGATTGTGTCGGGTGCTACTAAACACCGTCTGCATCCTAGTATATATATATAACTAGAAAAAGAAATTGAAAGGTGAGAAATTCTCACAGATAGCTATCCTAGCTCCACGACACTTCATTGATATAAATCTTCGCCAACTCGCCTTTTTATCACCTTCGTTGCTGTAGCCACTACATATGTAAAAATCGAATTTTTACTTTGCTATTCAATATATAAAAATCGAATTTTTACTTTGCTATTCTATATATAAAAATCGAATTTTTACTTTGCTATTCTATATATAAAAATCGAATTTTTACTTTGCTATTCTATATATAAAAATCGAATTTTTACTTCGAAGTTCAATAGATAAAAATCATATTTTTTATATAAATAAAAATCTCATCTCTAGATAAATAAAAAATCCAATCTTTATTAAATTAAAAATATAACTTCATATCTTCATTAAACATCTAATAAACAATTTCTTCATTGAAAATATGAACCTTTCCTCTACACAAGTATGATCCTTTTGTCTACACAAATATGGTATTTTCTTTACTAGAATCCTAATCTTTTTACTATAAAATTCTAATCATTTTACTAACATAAAAATCAGTTTTTACTAACTTAAAAATCAGTTTTTATTAACTTAAAAATCAGTTTTTATTAACTTAAAAATCAGTTTTTATTAACTTAAAAATCAGTTTTTAATCATTTTATAAAAACAGTTTTTAAACATTATAAAAATCAGCTTTTAAACATACCGTAGGAATCCAGCTCGGGGGGGGGGGGGGAGTTGCGCCGTCGAGCAGCAGAGGGGGGGGTCTTGCGTCGCCGAGCAGCAGCGGGGGGGGGGGGGGGGGGGGTCTTGCGTCGCCGAGCAGCAGCGGGGGGGGGGGGGTCTTGCTTCGCCGAGCAGCAGCGGGGGGGGGGGGTCTTGCGTCGCCGAGCAGCAGGGTCCTTCTCGATTTGGGGATCGGGTTCTTGGGGGGAGCGGATTTTGAACTAGGAAGGGGGGGGACGAAGCCGACGTGGCGGTGAAGGCAGGGGAGGCGCGGCGGTAGAGGGCGGTGGCGGCTCCTATGGGCGGCGACGATTTAGGTGTTCTTTTTTTTTCTTTTTTTTATCTTCTGGAATGAGTTGAAGAATAAACGGGGGGGGGGGGTATATGCAGAAGTTTATTTTAATTTATTTAAGTAATTTATATTTCAAAAAGTTGACTTTTACATACGACCTCGAAACGAGGCCCACCGCCTGTCGCCCATAGCGTTTTACCCCCATTACGAACAAAATGGGATATGTATCGCAAGCTGATTTGATCGATTTGATTAGCTTCCGTTGAATTTACATTTAAATCACTATATTGAACTTTAAACGTACATTTCAAATTACCGGGGTCACATATTAACTAGAAAAATTCCAGAAAAATATTTTCTAGCTTCGTATTGACGATACGGTCCTAATAAAACTAGTTTCGTCGAATTCTGAGACCGTTGGAAAAATGGCCAATTTCCAGTCGATTAAAATCAACTGAAACTGGTCAAACGCGTTTTCCTTTGCCACGCTCACATATTGATTCGAAAAATTATGAAATTTGGAATCTAGTAATAACCTTACATCACGGACCCAACAAAACTGGTTTCGTCGAAATCCGAGGTCGTTTGCAAAATGTCCATTTTTAAGGGCCTGAATTCCATAGCGACTATTCAGAATTTTCAACTGGACACATCTTTTAATTCCCACTATGAAATTTTGATTTTTCGGATTCGTTGGAAAGATATTACCAATTAGATCCTAATGTTTTTGGTTTCACTAAAATCCGGATTGTTTTGCACCCGGTACATTCAATTGAAGTTTGAAATCGAGTTATCGAACTACCGCGCCATTTTCAATTCCTTTTATAATTATATATAAATATTTATATTCTAGCGACGACGCGTATAAATATATACGTTCAAATTATATTCAAAATAAATTTCTCGTCGATTTTATTTAAAATAATTCATTTTTAATAATCAAAATTCGCTAAAATTGCCAAAATAAAAATTTTAAACTGGCCCAGATTTTCGGGTTGTTACAACAGCTAAAGCCGCATGAGAAGAAGTATCCTACCCATGACTTGGAATTGGCAGCGATCGTGTTTGCGCTGAAGATGTGGAGACACTATCTCTTGGGAGAAAGATTTGAGTTGTTTACCGATCATAAATCGTTAAAGTATCTCTTCTCTCAGAAAGATCCGAATCTCCGACAGCAGAGATGGTTAGAGTTCTTGGCTTCGTATGATTTTGATATCGCATATACACCTGGGAAAGGTAATGCGGTAGCCGATGCCTTGAGTATGAGACATGCCAGCTTAGGGGCAATGTTTCTTGAATGGAAGCAACTGGAGTACATCGCGGGGTTTGATTTCAGACCAAAGTGCGAATTGGATCCAGTCATGCTAGCTAGTTTGACGATCTGACCCACTTTGATAGAGCGGATTGGTTCTAATCAGAGGGACGATCCTAACCTATTGGAAATCATCTCCAAGTTAGAGATGGACATCGACGGTGAGGAGATGAATGTGTATGGGCTTGATCGAGATGGATGGCTTCGAAAGAATGGAAGGCTAGTTGTGCCCAACGTAAATGGTTTGAGGGATGAAGTGCTTAGAGAATGTCATCACTCAAAATTGACTATACACCCCGGTGGTAATAAGATGTATCGAGACATGAAACAGACTTACTACTGGGAAGGGATGAAAAGAGACGTTGGGAAGTTTATATCCAAATGCATGAATTGCCAGCTAGTTAAGGCCGAGCAAAAGAAGCCTAGTGGGTTGTTGCAACCATTAGAAATTCCCGAATGGAAATGGGAGCAAGTCTCGATGGATTTCATCGATGGCCTACCAAGGACTAGATCAGGATATGATAGCATTTGGGTAATTGTGGATCGATTGACTAAGAGCGCAAGATTTATACCAATCAAATCGACCAGAACGGCAGCCAAGTTGGCAGAACTATATAAGAAGTGGGTAGTGAGATTTCACGGAGTACCCAAAAGCATTGTGAGTGACCGAGATCCGTTGTTCACTAGTGGGTTTTGGAAGAGCTTACAAGAGGCTCTAGGGTCAGAATTACATCTCAGTACCGCATATCATCCTCAGACCGACGGTCAGACGGAGAGGGTGAATCGTATATTGGAAGATCTCTTGAGAGCTTATATATAGGATTTTGGTGGATCATGGGATGACCATTTGCATTTAGTAGAGTTTGCATATAATAATAACTACCAGTCCAGTATCGGTATGGCTCCATATGAAGCTTTGTACGGAAGACCGTGCAACTCACCATCACGTTGGATAGAGACTGGCGAGAAGTTTGTGCTTGGACCAGATGTGGTGAGAGAAACTTCGGATAAGATTAAGATCATTCAGCAACGAATGAAAGCTGCCCAAGATAGGCAGAAGAGTTATGCTGATAAGAGGAGAAGAGACTTGAAATTCTCCGTTGGTGACTTGGTGTTTGCCAAGATTTCTCCGTTGAAGAGCGTGATACGATTTGGCAGGAGAGGCAAGCTGGCACCAAGATTTGTTGGCCCATTCCCTGTTCTTGAATTAGTCGGGAATCTGGCATATAGAGTTGGCTTACCAGAGAAGATGGCGGGAGTTCAAAATGTATTTCATGTTTCCCAACTAAGGAAGTTCGTTCACGACTCAA
This sequence comes from Allium sativum, assembly GCA_030737875.1. Lineage (NCBI taxonomy): Eukaryota > Viridiplantae > Streptophyta > Magnoliopsida > Asparagales > Amaryllidaceae > Allium > Allium sativum. The sequence goes on from CM060911.1 coordinate 231,902,225, forward strand.
ATATGACTATTTCACCTGATCAGTTAGAGGACTTCGAAGTAGAACCCGAGGCGGTTGGGAACCGCAAGCCGATTCCTATTGTGGGGCATGATACGAAGCAACTACGAAGGAAGGCGGTGAAGCTAGTCAAGATTCAGTGGGGCGAGGACGAGAATGATTGTACTTGGGAGACAGAGGAGAGCATTAGGAAGGCATGTCCAGAACTCTTTGCCTGGTAAGATTTACTTTGCAATTTAGTTTTCTGCATGCTAGGGTAGACTTGTTTTGCTTGTTTGCATGTTTGATTGTTGTTTTATGATTGATAGGCATGCGGGACCTTTGTGTGTGTTTTGATTAGGAAATTTCGGGGGCGAAATTTCTTAAGGGGGGGAGAGTGTAATGACCCGTATTCTACACATCATAGGATCGTAAAATACTTATTTCTTTCCCGTTTGAAGTCGAATGGTCATGTTACTTTGGGAAACATCCATTAGAGTCATTTCCCATGCTTATGATTTTTGTTGATTTTTAAATGACCATTTTGCCCCTAGTTGGTACTGTTTTGGCCATAACTTTTGATTGGAAAGGAATTTTGACCTGAAACCACTTCCATTGGATTCGTTTGATGGTTTACCTTTCCGTAGAGTGGTCATAATGGCCAAACGGACTTACCGTTTGGGAGATATGGCTGAAATAAGGTTTGGAAGGTGAAAATCTGCTTAACCGGGCCAAATCGGGTGATTAGTGAGTAGGCCCATAACCCATTTCGGGATTAGGGTTATGGGGAGACTGAAATGAGATAGAGGATCATTCCATTTCAGTTTTCTAACCTCCACTTATCACCAAGAAACCCTAAAAATGGCCTCCAACCTCTAAATCACCTCCAAATCACCTTTTGGTCAAGGATTTGGCTTAGCAACCCCTAATCAAGGAAGATCTACACCAAAGCAACATTGGAACTGCTGTTTAGCATTGGGAATCACATCAAATCAGAGATTTATTTCAGATCTTAGTTTATTTGTGGCTAAGGTGAGTGATTTGCATAGTTTTGCACTAATTATGGCTAATTAGGGGTGATTAGTGTAAATTAGCGAATTTAAACAGGATAAAATTCGGGAAAAATGTTCATAAATTCTTAAATGATGTTTTAGACCTCTGATATGAATTTGGATTAATTTGGTTAAGTTTTGCTAATCCTATCATTAGTTTCACCTAAACATGCTTAAGGGGAAATGTGGGATTTTGGGTATGTTTGATCCATTTTAACCTATCATATTGATGTTTTGATGTTTGTGGTTGATTATGCATGTTGCTATGACTGTATGAAATGCTTTGTGATTGGTTTCAATAGTTAGAATGGTCGAAAACGTCGTCGAATGGCGTAAACACTTGCTGGAACAGTTTCAGAAAGACAGTGCAGGTTTCAGATCGGATCGGATGTAGGGCTCGGATCAGATATTTTGAACTGGGCAAGGGATTCGATCGGATCGGAACCTGACACTTGGGAAAATTGGCAAAAAGGAAGGCCACGCTAACTGAACTGGGATCGGATTAAGGAGGACGGATCGGAGCGGAAGCATGAAGACGGATCGGATAGGAGCATGTGAAGGAAACATGGAGACGGATCGGAGAGGAAGCATGAACTGGAAGGGGATGGCACCCGACCCGACCCGAGGAGAAATACCCGACCTGAACCAAAAGAGGACCCGACCCGAACCGATGGAGGATACCCGACCCGAACCGATGGCTTGAGGAGGAACCCGACCCGACCCAGTATTGACCAAAAACCCGAGATGCAAAGGTAGTCCAATATGGGAAGTTAGAGCTCAGGATCTAGTTGGGAACCAACGAGTTCACTTCATGGTTGGGCTTTGCTGCGGGACGTGTGCTAAGGAGTTGTGGATGTTCATAACTTCGATTCACCACTAAAAATGAAGGATGGCTACTTATCAGTGCAGTAGGGTCATTATGACCTGAGGGGCAAGGTGATGGTAGCAAAACTACGTTATCAGTGCAGTAGGGTCATCATGACCTGAGGGGCAAGGTGATGCGTAGTAAGACTATGAGCCAGCGCAGATGGGGTGAACAACTCCATGGGGGCAAGTGGACATAGTAAGGATTGGTAAGGCTATGAGCCAATGCAGATGGGGTGAATAACTCCATGGGGCAAGTGGACATAGCGAGGAATTAGTGGCTACGTTATCAGTGCAGTGAAGCCATTTATGACTTCATGGGGCAGAGTGATCGTAGCAAGGTATGTTGAGTGATCGAAGTGGTGAATATCGTATGCTTTACGCACTGAGTGAGAGATGTGAGGATGAATGCTATGTTTGATTGTTTGCCATCATTATGACATACACACCTCCCCCACCTCCGTATCTTTACACCGTTTGATATGGTACCTTAGAGTGTTGTATAGTATGTAGTGCTAACTCTTTGGTTGCAGATCCAGGTTCAGGTATGTTTTAGTCTACCTGTTATTGTTCACTTTAGATGCTTATCGCTCATACCAGGCTTTATGTCTGACCCAGAGTTTTATGTCTCCTCTTATTACTCTGGGTGCTCACACAAGCAGACTAGAGACAGGTTAGCTGGTGATGCGCGAGTAGATGATTCGGAGGCGGGTAGGAGGCTTCCACGTATGATATATATATATATACACATTCTCCCTGTGTCGTTGGTGGTCGCTACTTGGGCATTAGTAGTGTACCTCCTTTATCTTACTTTTGCTTTGAGACAGTTTGAAAGTTGTAATAAGCTGTATTTTGGATTTCCGCTGCTATGATGTTTAGTTCTGGTTTTCAGCTTATGCATTGTCTCTCCTGTTTTATGTCAAGTATGTTATTATTACATTTTATTCTATGCGTTGTGAGACATTCTACAGGTTCTTTGTATGTTCATTTCCTTCTTTCCTTTCCTTCTGACGACCCGTTCCGTGCTAACTGGACATGTGTACAACGCACTTTTAGGAGTAAACGTCGGTTGGTGCGGGGTGGGCCGTCACAGTAATATTCAGTTTGAATATACTAGCATTATATTTAACACATCAAACATATTTCAACATCGCAAACATATATTTCAATTCTCTTTAGTGTGAACAAATGACAATAAAATTCTAGTCTTTTATTCCCATTCTTTTTATTGTTAACAAATGACTATAAAATCTTAACTCTTATTTATTTACCCAAAATGTATGCTTTTGGTCTCATTCAATTTTAAATGACAAAATGAATATTTTACTTCGTCCTTTTTAAAATGACAAAATGTCTCTTCTATTCTAAATCTTTTAAAGTGACAAAAATGGTAATTTTCCTAATTTCTTTTAATGTACAAAATATGATACTTTGTCTAATTTCTCTTAATGTACAAAATATGATACTTTGTCTAATCTTCTCAATGTAACAAAATATGATTATTTTGTCTAATCTTTTCAATGTAACAAAATATGATTATTTTGTCTAATCTTCTTTAATGTACATAATATGATAATTTTGTTTAACTCTACTTTAATGTACAAAATATGATAATTTTGTCTGACTCTTCTTTAATGTACAAAATATGATAATTTTGTTTAATCCTTTTTATGTGAACAAAATATGAATTTTTGTCTAATCTTTTTATGTAAACAAAAGTGTTAATTTTTCTTCTTCATTCTTTTTAATGTATAAAAATACACATTTCTAATTCATTCCTTTTTAATGTATAAAAGTATACATTTCTAATTCATTCCTTTTTAATGTATCAAAATATACATTTTCAATTCATTCTTTTTAATGTATCAAAATATACATTTTCAATTCATTCTTTTTTATGTATAAAAATATACATTTTTAACTCATTCCTTTTTAATGTATAAAAATATACATTTTCATTTGATTCTTCTTAATATGTAAAAATGTTCATTTTTAAGTAATCCTTTTTAATATATATAAAAATGTTCATTTTTAAGTAATCCTTTTTCACTAATCAAGTTTTGACAAAAATGTTATTCTTTTTCATAAATCAAGTTTTGATAAAAATGTTATTCTTTTCGTTCATCTTTCTTTTGACCAAAAATGTTAATTTCGTTCGCTAATCTTCCTTTTAACCAAAAGTGTTAATTTCGTTCGCTAATCTTTCTTTTAACCAAAAGTGTTAATTTTGTTCGCTAATCTTTCTTTTAACCAAAAGTGTTAATTTTGTTCGCTAATCTTTCTTTTAACCAAAAGTGTTAATTTTGTTTCAATTATTTTATTTTAACAGAAATGGTTCCATTTGTTTCAACTAATTCTATTCAACAAAAATGTAATAATAATTTTTTTTTGTTTGATCTCTTTCTATTCTACAAAAATGTAAATTTTTGTTTCTATTCAACAAAACATGATATTTTGGTTTCAACTAAAATAATTCGTTCAATCAACAAATCAGCTTAATAGCATTCATCAACCCAAACAAATCATGAATAACAACACATAGAATTTAACAGCAGACACAGTCATAATTAATAAATTTTAATTACACAAATAAGGGAATAGAATTTCTCACAGTGATTCCAATTCGGATTTGTCTGTATTTCCAACATGCTCTAAACCAGTTCCAGTCTATATCATCATGTAGAGTTTGTTGAGATGATTTCAACACAAGTCGTTTGGTCGAATTCTGTGTTGGTTTGCAAAAGTAATTGAGGTTCGAATATTTGATTACAAAATTTATTTACTAAATATAATTATTCAAAATTATTTATACTTGTCCTTAAGAGTTGTTGTACAAGTCTTCTTCCTTGTTTCTGATAACTACTGAAACCCGTTCGTTACTATACCCAATCCTCCATACCATGAGTTCGCCGCCGCCGCATCTACATCGCGTCGAACCCAGATCGCCACACCCCCCTTGAACCGCCTCGAACTCGTCGACCTCCCACTCCAACCTTGTCCCGTTCGATCAACCTCATGCCCCCAAAAACGCGATTGAACGACGCCACTTCACAAGAGGAATCCGGCCTCGATCCTAATCGATACCTCATCTTAGCTGTATGAAATGAAAGAGCGTAGAGTGCTCTTTGATTTTGCTTTAGGAGTAGGTTTTAATTCTTTAGGGTTTGAGAGAGATTAGAGGATGAAATCGGGATAGTTTCAGCCATTAAAAACGATAGATGGCGGCTGAATGTTTAGAGAATAGGGTTTAGTATAGCTACCGTATTTATACAGTATTCTTAGCGTATTTTATTTAATTTTAATTAATTTAAATGCAATATAACTCTTATATTGTACCGAACTCTAAATCAAACCCAACAAGTGTCGCCCCCAGCTAAATACCCCCATCCCGGACACAATGGAATATGTTTCGTAACCCAGTTCGGCTGTTGCGATATGTTTTTCTTTAAATTAATTTATAAATCATTTAATTATTAAATTCAAACGTACATTTTAAATCACCGGGGCCACATATGACTCTAAAATCCAGAAAAAATATATTTGGCTTTGTTATGACAATACGGTCCTAACAAAACAAATTTCAATGAATTCTGAGACTGTTTGAAAAATGGTCATTTTCAAGTTGATTAAATTTGACTGAAACTGACAAAACACGTTTTCTTCTGCCACGCTCACATATTAATTCGAAAAAATTCTGGAAAATTAAACTTAACAATAATTTGACATTCCAGTTCCAACAAAAGTGGTTTCGTCGAAAACAGATGTCGTTTGAAAAATGGCTATTTTCAAGGGCTATGTATTATATTAAAATATATATGAATTCTACAGCGACTTTTCTAAAATTTGAACTGGCCATAACTTTAGATTTATAAAGTGAAATTTTAGTTTTTCAGATTCATTAGAAAGATATGATTAAACAGATTTAAATATTTCTTGTTTCGCTCAATTCTGATTTAAAATGAATCCTGTACATTCAGTCAAAGTTCAAATTCAAATTTTCAAACTTCGGCGCTGTTTTAAACTCCTATTATAATTAAATTAAATTTTATTTGTTTTAAATAAATTTTTAGTCGTTCTTATTTAAAATAAATTATTTTAAATATTAAAATCCATTAAAATTTTAAATCGGCCCCAAAATTCTGGGTTGTTACATAATTCTAGTTCAAAATTAGTTCATTTCGATAAAAATCTATTTTTATCTTTTCAAATATGGAGTTTTTCATCCCAATTCTTTCCAAATCATTTCTTATGGTTTTACACAAATTATTACTATTTTTAATAATTTTAACAAGGCCCGTACAATCAATTTCCATCAACGGCCATCGAACTGCACTTACATCTACCTTTTTCAAATTTTATTTGGACATAATTCCAAATACAACCGTTAGATTTCAAATATATAATATTAGCTAGAAAGTTCTTTTCAATACGAACCCAACAATTCCGGTTTTAGGAGAATCCGACGGTCGGATCTCCCGTAATATCCATTCGAAGTCAATGGTCGAAATTCGCGAACTACCGCAGCGCAGCACGTTCTATTCAGGCCATTTTATATATAATATATATATTATATATTTCGTCGATTTCAATTCAAAACGTATTTTATAAATCGTTTTAAATTCGTTTTCAAAACGATTTCAACTTCATATTCAATTTCAAATCAAAATTGAATATTTCACGTCATCGATATATAAATGATAGTATGTTCAAAACGTTATATTTTGAAATCAATTCCTTTTCTATATTCATTATAAAAATGAATAAAATCGATATAAATATCGTTCACGTCAAAATGGCGTCAATCTAATCAACACGACTTTTATTCAACACATGAATGTTTATTCTTTTCAACACATGAATATTTATTTTATTCAACACATGAATATTCTCAACACATGAGTATCGTCAACACATAACTATTTATTTTTATTCAACACATGAATATATATATTTTTATTCAACACATGAATATTTATTCTATTCAACACATAAATTTATATTTTTATTCAACACATGAATATATATTCTTTATTTTCCAAATTGGAATGAGGCCCAATCAATTACCATATAATGTTAATTATATGGATTCCCTACAACACATGTATATAATACCAACCATCGTCCAGAGTGCACCACACAACTGCATAAGCATTAAATATAAATAATTAATGCTTACACAGTCTGTCAACCCACCAACTGACATACAACTAAACAATCGGGATTAGTGTACGTCAAATTTCATCCCAACACCCATGTTTCAATCAATCAAACACATATTTTATTTGTGCAGCTAGGTGATGTGTAAAATTTATCGTCCCAATCAATATCAGTCAAATCGGTGTACATAAACAAATCAGTCGATTTGAAAATGAATATTTATTTTACTTCAACACATGAATATATATTCTATTTCAACACATCACAATCAATTTTCACAACACATCAATTAAACAAAAAAGTCATCCATGGTCTGTGGACGATGGGTGTCAGGTGCTGCTAAGCACCGTCTGCATCCTAGTATATACTTCAACTAGAAAATAAATTAAAAGTGAGGAGTTCTCACAGAGGGTTCCACTCCTCCGTGCTTTATTTTTGAATTTCTGAATAGCATGGATTTGCCTGCATTTTCAACGCAGTCTTCTCCACGCTGTTCATATATTAAAAAAATCACATTTTTATCTCACTATATGTATAATAAAATCAGATTTTTATTTCGCTACATATATAAAAATTATATTTTTATATTCTCTATTATACAAAAAATCTATTTTCAATCTGCTACTCATATAAAAATCGAATTTTTATTTCACTACAAGATGTATAAAAATCGTATTTTTATACTCTTTATCTTATAATAATTATATTTTTATAATCTCTACTATATAAAAATCATATTTTTATTCTTTTTATAATATAAAAATCATATTTTTAACTTGATACTTGGATAACAAAAATCGAACTTTTACTTCGCTTTCATATGATAAAAATCTCATCTTTAACTAATTAAAAATCTAATCTTTAGCAAATGAAGAATCTAATCTTTTCTAAATTTAAAAATCATATTCTTACTTTCATAAAAGTCGTATATATATTTTTTTATAACCTTACTTCTTTTCAAAAATTCATTCTTACTTCTTTTAAAAATTCAATCTTTCATGCTATAAAAATCTAAATTTTACAGTATATAAAAAGCGTATAAAGAAAGAGGGAAAAAGGTAAACAAAACTCATTGGAACGAAGCGAGAGGAGGAGGTATCTGAAGGGGCTGACATCAGAGGTGGTCGGAGTCTGGTTGTGTGGAGCTGCGTCGCGGGTGAGGAGGCATGGCTCTGTGGTCTCGGCGGCGGGAATAGGCGATGGGTGGCGTGTTGAATTGGGGGAAAGAGGAGAGAAGAGCTGCGCTGGAGGAGAGGAGAGAGAAATGAGGACGGAGGGGGCAAGCGGGACTTTGACGGCGGGTGGTGGCCGTGGGGCACGCGCCTCCAGCGGCGGCGGATTAGGCTCTGTCGCCCTCTACGTTTTCCTTTTTTTAATCGGATTTTGAACGAAGAAATGGTTTGGGGGGCTGGAGACCGCGTTGACCACGGGTAGGAGGAAAGTGAGGGTTTGACTGCTTTGATCGTGTATTAATATATATTTATATAATATTTTTAATTTCAAAAATACCCTTGTTTTGATATGAACTCGAAATCAAACCCAACGACTATCACCCCTAGCTAAATACCCCCATTCCGAACACAATGTGATATGTTTCGTAACCCATTCAGTTGTTACAATCAGTTTTCATTAAATTTAAAATATAAATCAATATATTTTAAATTTAATCGCGCATTTCAATTTACCGGGGCCACATATTGACTCTACAAATTCCAAAAAAATTATTTCTAGCTTTGTATTGCCGATACGGTCCTAAAAAAACTAATTTTGTCAAATTCCGAGACCGTTTGAAAAATGGCCATTTTCTGGTCGATCGAAATTGATTGAAACTGTCAAAATACATTTTACTTTGCCACGCTCACATATTGATTCAGAAAATTATGCAAATTGAAATCTACAATAACTTGACATCCCGGATCCAACAAAAGTGGTTTCGTCGAAAATAGAGATCGTTTGCAAAATTTCCATTTTTAAGGGCTATATTTTCCTTAGCTACTATTCTGAATTTTCGATTGGACATATCTTTTTATCCCTGCTATGAAATTTTGATTTTTCGGATTCATTGGAGAGATATTCTCAAATAGATTCAAATATTTTTGGTTTCACTAAAATCCAGTTTTTTTGAATCCTGTAAATTCAATTGAAATTTGAAATCGAAATTTCAAACTACAGCGCCATTTTCAATTCCTTTTGTAATTTAAAATAAATATATATATATATATTCTAACAACGATCTATATAAATATATATGTTCTATTATATTCAAAATAAATTTCTCATCGTTATTATTTAAAATAATCATTTTAAATATTCAAAATTCACTAAAATTGCCAAAATAAAATTTTTAAATTGGCTTGGATTTCCGGGTTATTACAATCTCCCCCACTTAAAACTTTTCGTCCCCGAAAAGGAACAAAGCTGAAAGTTGTTTAACTAATCAACTCAACTTTCATTATTTTCATTATGGCTTAAGTTCTTCAACTTTTCAGTTTCTAAGAACTTTTCAAATTTTTCAAAAATTAGGCTAGCACCCTAAATTTTCAAAAAAATTTGCCATAACCTCCCCTGCACCGGGAGCTTCGGGATATTTCAAATAGCCTCCCATGCCCTCATCAATCCAAAAAGAAGAAGAAACAGCCAAGTGGCTAGCCAATCGGCTCATAAAATCATCAAAAACCCAAGAAATACAATAAACATGTACCTATTTGTCGGGCAAACAATTTTATTCCGCTTCTCTAGCCTCCTTGCTATGACCTGTTCAATGTAAGTACATGTATATGTATGCAAATGCAACAAATTTTCAATATAATTCACTATTTGGTTCAATTTGGCTAAAGGTTCAGCATTTAATTAATCAAACAACACAACCAGCAATCAATTAGTTGATTATCTTTTCAATCACATAACTTTGATACATAGTCCAAAAATCAGATTTTTGATGCCAAATCACAACAATAAATCCTATCTTGTTTTGGTTCTCACACCAGTCAATTGGAATCATATAGAAATCCCACTTTTGGCACTCCAACATGAATACTGATGACGACTAGTCAATCATCAGAATCATCTCCGGGCGACCAGAGTGTGATTCTATATCTATCCAGTATATTAAAACTTCAAATACACGCGGATCAGACGTATATGCAAAATCTTTATATACTTGATTGTCCAAATCAATACAAATAAATATTCAAATACGTTGAATAAGGTTTAAATTTTCAAAACAAAATTCGTTTTCATTTTAAAGATATACTCTTAACACTCGTTCTAGGATACTACTGATCCCATCTCTAACGAGTCATTCTCATTGGATATTACTAATCCAATCTCTAATGAATTCTTTCGTATGGTTCTAATGTGTCTTGTTCTCCGAGCTCTGTAAACCAAAGCTCCGATACCAAATGAAACGATAAGGAATTTCGCTTGATCCGAATCGGTCGCTAAACCGACCAAGACCGTTCAAAACCCCTGATTGTTTTGAGAACACGACAAATCAGAACACAAACAGAAGAACATTTCATTGCTTATTACAACAATTCCATCAGAATACAAGAATATACATAGTATGAATTACATATTACAAATTTACTACATATCATAGATTTAAATACATTACTGCAGCGGAAAATTAATGCAATACACAACTGAAAGAGATATACGGAACAGAGTTTTCCGGATATCGTTCCAGCTGTAAACCAGGATCTTGTGAATAGAAATTTGCAAAACCAAAACTACTAGCTGCCCATGCGGAAATAGGGGCACGCAGAGTTTAGGTTAAAACAATAAACTCCAGGTCAGTCATGTGACTGGTGTGAGAACTAAAACAGTTATTAATCTTTATTTTAAAGTTAGGTAAATCAAGGGACCACGCTGTATAACACGGAACGGGTTTCCTCCCAAGAACACCAGTGCAAAAAACAATAGCGCAATGCTAAATAAAGAACAATGAAGCTATTATAAGACCCAGGTCCCATCACATAATGCAACACATGCCGGAGGATAGGGTTTTTACCTTATAATAGCCAAGAATGCTTGGTACGTGAAATTTCATGTTTTATTATTACTATAAGTGTATAGTGTCAAAACAATTTCAATCATAAGTATCAATCATAGACGGCATAAGTGCCCCATACCACTATGTCGCCACACTAGGCTCTACAATCAAAACCGCAAAGTCACGTATTGGAAGTTGGATTTCCATCTATGAACTGAGGCAAAAGATATTCCTCCCCGATTCGAGACTCTTTAGCCCGAGCCTCAGGACAAGTACTCAGTCAAGCCCTTGGATCGTCAGGGTCGGTCCACCGATGTGGATTAAAATGCCTGAACACTGCATTTTCCCGCCCTTTGGGGGCGTAAATGAGCCAAATGACTCCATCGGCTCCACATAGTCACCGATATATCTGAGGCGCCTCGTAACAGCAACAACCACACATGTGAAAATAATATAAATGTTAGATTGGTAGGTCACTAACACCACCCTAGCTAGAAAGAAACGCATGCCCTCCCTGATGTCCTCTCCCGTTTCTGGTTCACAACCGGGGTGTAAGGCTCACGAATCAACACTACACAAAGCTATGCCACACAGGCGGTGCTTTGATCATCAACCACAAGACTCTGATTTTCAAAAAAAGCATTAATCATTTGCCACTTAGGCATGCCACATAGGCAATTCACCCTATGCAATTGATATCCATCAATATATAACCTCTGAACTCGTTTGTCTCCGAGAAGGGCGTTAAGCAAGAGAATAAATTCTCCGCTTCCATCCAGATATATATTTAATAGAATCAATCACACAGAATAAAATCTAATGTCAGACACACAGTCCATTTACAAGTTCGTTCTGGGTCTAAACGAAACCGGAGGCACCTTGTACCTCGCATATCCATCGATCTCCAAGTACGTCTGGACGATCACCAACTGATTCCCTCCTCTTGGGTGTACAGCCCAATCAAGATCATCAGTAATCACCCAAACAACGTGAAGACCTCTGGTCTTCAACCACCGTCTTCATCCTCGACACAACGTCGAATCAGTTATTCCGAATGGGATAAACCCAGTCTTTCTGAGTAACCCGCGTATATAATAAACAAGTGTTACACAAACACAACATACGCCTCATTCCAATTAAGAATATTCTTTTATTCAAATATTCTTATACTTTGGGAAAGGTTCCCATTAATTTATCAAAGATAAATTCCTTAAATTTATTCTTTAATCTTCTTTTGAATATCAATTCAAACCAAATTATAGTTTATCCAAACTAGTCGGGATTAACGAACCTTACCGAAGTAATCATTTGTTTTATTTTCCCAATCCCAACCTATTCATCCCATGAAGTAAAACTGGTAATACTTCATATCTAACACCACGGTGTTATCGATAAATTCAATTACCATTTCACGTTCAAATCTAATTAAAGATTTAACTATCGCCTAGAGCAAAACTGGTGATACTCCATTCTCGATCATTTCAATCTAATTAAAGATTCATTAAAACTCCACTTGGTTTTAATCTTCCCAAAAATCAATATTAATGATTGCTTAACTTGGGAAATCATATCCGGTCTTTAACAAGGTTAAAGAACCCATGTCATTTAAAACACGGTTCACGATAAACCTGAAATCACATTCCATTCCATTCCAATTTATTTTATTAAATTGGAAAACTTTACTTTGGAAAACCTCCTTTGAATCTTAATAGAAGATTTATAAATTCCAAATCACATTTCACTGTAATTCGGGTTAAAGAACAAATGTCGTTAAAACACAGTTCACGATAAACCCAATTCCCATTTGATATTATTAAATACAAGGCTCTAAATAGAAAATATATCGGCTTATATTCAATATCAAATTCTACGACCAACAAATATCGTATTGGAAATAACAATATAAATATATCTTTCAAATTTCCATAACAATATCTGTATAGTCACGAAATCCAACATCGAAATATTCCAAAGACAATTTCAATTCAAATCCATTCCAATTCAATTATTGGAAATTCTGGTTACTTTCAAAACCCTTTCAAATCCAATTTATTTATTTCAAAAATAAATAGATTATAATTCTAGTTCAAATCTTGTTCATTTCGATAAAAATCTATTTTTATCTTTTCAAATATGGAGTTCTTCATCCCAATTCTTTCCTAATCATTTCTTATGACTTTACACAAATTATTATTATTTTTAATAATTTAATCAAGGCCCGTACAGTCGATTTCCATCAACGGTCATCGAGCTACACTTACAACGACCTTTTCCAAATTTGATTTGGACATAATTCCAAATCTACCGTTAAATTTCAAATCTCTAATATTCGTTAGAAAGCTCTTTTCGATATGAACCAACGTTTCTGGTTTTAGGAGAATCCGACGGTCGGATCCCCCGTAATATCCATTCGAAGTCAATGGTCGAAATTCGCGAACTACCGCAGCGCGACGCGTTCTATTCTGGCCATTATATATTTAATATATATATTATATATATTTCGTTGATTTCAATTCAAAACGTATTTTATAAATCATTTTAAATTCGTTTTCAAAACGATTTCAACTTCATATTCAATTTCAAATCAAAATTGAATATTCTATATCATCGATATATAAATGATAGTATTTTCAAAACGTTATATATTGTTATAAAAATGAATAAATCGATATAAATATCGTTTACGTCAAAATGGCGTCAATTTAATCAACACTGCTTTTATTCAACACATGAGTGTTTATTCTATTCAACACATGAATATTTATTTTATTCAACACATGAATATTCTCAACACATGAGTATCGTCAACACATGACTATTTATTTTTATTCAACATATGAATATATATATTTTTATTCAACACATAAATATTTACTCTATTCAACACATGAATTTATATTTTTATTTAACACATGAATATATATTCTTTATTTTCCAAATTGGAATGAGGCCCAGTCAATTACCATATAATATTAATTATATGGATTCCCTACAACACATGTATATAATAACAACCATCATCCAGAGTGCACCACACAACTGCATAAGAATTAAATATAAATAATTAACGCTTACACAGTATGTCAACCCATTGATTGACATACAACTAAACAATCGGGATTAGTGTACATCAAATTTCATCCCAACACCCGTGTGGGGTTTCAATCAATTAAACACGTATTTTATTTGTGTAGTTGGGCGATGTGTAAAATTTATCGTCCCAATCAATATCAGTCAAATCGGTGTACATAAACGAATCGTTCGATTTGTAAATGAATATTTATTTTACTTCAACACATGAATATATATTCTATTTCAACACATCACAATCAATTTTCACAACACATCAATTAAACAAACAAGTCATCCATGGTCTGTGGACGACGGGTGTCAGGTGCTGCTAAGCACCGTCTGCATCCTAGTATATACTTCAACTAGAAAATAAATTAAAAGTGAGGAGTTCTCACCGAGGGTTCCACTCCTCCATGCTTTATTTCTGAATTTATGAATAACATTGATTTTCCCGCACTTTCAACACAGTCTTCTCCATGCTGTTTATATATTTAAAAAATCACATTTTTATCTCACTATATGCATAATAAAAATCATATTTTTGTTTCACTACATATATAAAAATTATATTTTTATATTCTCTATTATACAAAAATTCTATTTTCAATCCGCTACTCATATACAAATCGAATTTTTATTTCACTACAAGATATATAAAAGTCGTATTTTTATACTCTTTATCTTATAAAAATTCTATTTTTATAATCTCTACTATATAAAAATCATATTTTTATTCTTTCTATAATATAAAATCATATTTTTAACTTGATACTTGGATAATAAAAATCGAACTTTTACTTTGCTTTCATATGATAAAAATCTCATCTTTAACTAATTAAAAATCTAATCTTTAGCAAATGAAGAATCTAATCTTTTCTAAATTTAATAATCGTATTCTTACTTTCATAAAAGTCTTATATATATTTTTTTATAACCTTACTTCTTTTAAAAATTCAATCTTACTTCTTTTAAAAATTCAATCTTTCATGCTTTAAAAATCTAAATTTTATAGTATATAAAAAGCTTATAAGGAAAGAGGGAAAAAGGTAAACAAAACTCACTGGAACGAAGCAAGAGGAGGAGGTATCTGAAGGGGCTGACGTTAGAGGTGGTCGGAGTCTGGTGGGGCGGAGCTGCATCGCGGGTGAGGCGACGTGGCTCAGTGGTCTCGGCGCTGGGAATAGGCGATGGGTGGTGCGTTGAATTAGGGGAAAGGGGAGAGAGGAGCTGCGCTTGAGGAGAGGAGAGAGAAACGAGGATGGAGGGGGGAAGGCGGGACTTCGACGGTAGGTGGTGGTCGTGGGGCACGCGCCTCCAGCGGCGACGGATTAGGCTCCGTCGCCCTCTACGTTTTCCTTTTTTCTAATCGGATTTTGAATGAAGAAATGGTTTGGGGGTTGGAGACCGCGTTGACCACGGGTAGGAGGAAAGTGAAACACCCCACCTCCGTTAGGGTCACTCTCAAAGGGAATGCCCTAATTTTGGTGGAGGTTTATAAGTACAAGTCACAGATATACAAGACAGATATAAGAACACATATTTGTAAACAGCGGAAGAACAACAAACTTTTATTTCATGAAGTCAAATACGTGTCACAAAACATCACCATGATTGTCTTACATCCTTTCCAAAAACATAACATAACATTTTCATAATCTGTCTTGAGTACATTATTTAAAGAAGCATGAATAAAACATAGATAAACTGCAAAGGCCCCATAGCGGTTGTCCCAAGCCATAGTTCAAAAACAGGAAAGTCCAAGCAATACATTTCTCTTCTTCAAGCTGGATGTTGAGGTTGATCAAGCTGCTGTGTTCCCTCCCTGAGGACCTGGGGGGGGGGGGGCAACGGAAGAAAGAAGACGAAAGAAAAATAGAGTCAGACATAAAGCCTGAGTAAGTCTAGTACTACTTTGTCTATGAATAAAGAACTGGGTATGATAAGTAAAACAGGAAGTGGGCAAACACTATGAACTTGGTTAAGTTATCTAGGGTCGAATATACTATCGTACCCCATGTTAATCTCTGAACCCATATAAACTAGTTTCCAATTTACATCCCAAAATCAGGGTGATGTGATCCATTCTACGATGATCGGCTCCTACTCGCAAAGTTACATGTGTCCTACGGCCCCCGATGTCTGTAGTTACCTATGCTGGTCCCACCATGGGGTGTATCAAGTCCCATAGTGGCAACCCGACACAACCTTAGAGTGCAAAGGTATGCTACTGGTGTCCAGTGCTTTATTTTTCTGCGCCGGAGTGCGTGCACGCCCGCACACCGTTAGAACCTACACTGCTACACCACCGCCGTCGATTTGACCTCTTACAATCAGCCCAGTAATCGTGCCCCACCCTGCCTAGTTTCAGGGTATCCTGATACACCTTCTAGGGTTACTGCTGAAAAGGGTCCCCCGTTACTAGGTTTTCTATCTCTAGCCAACATGCTAAGTTGGTTAAGTGTTTCCTAACCTAACCCCACCAGTCCGTTTAGTTTAGCATGTTCCATTTTGATTAAGTCTTTAGTTTACTTAATCCTAACAATCCTGACTCAGCCTTAATTGTCTTATTAAGGCCCTGACCTCTCACATTAGACAGGTATTGTTGTGGCTGCCTGTTGCCGGTTGGTTCCGGGCAGTCTTACGCCACAACTCAGTCTAACCTCGGGTCCTTGCTGGGCTCCATGTTTAACCTCCCACATTGGATAGGTATTGTTGTGACTACTGGACAGCCGGGCGGTTCCGGGCAGGTTTACATCACAACTCAATCCAACCTCGGGTTAAACACATCGTCTTTTCTACATTTACATATTTTGTCATTCTTCTTTATTTATATGTAAATATTTGCGGCCCATTATTAAGTTAACGGTGTAAAGGTTACACCAATCATGGGCCCAACCCATACTTGACTTTGGGCCCTTCTATTTCATATTTTCATTCATTAATTAATTTTTACCCAACGTTATTTTCCCCCGTTTTACACGTTCGTTTATATATATTGGGCTCAGCCTTTTAAAGCCCAATTTAGCCATGCGAAAGGGGAGGCTTATGGCGTATACACCAAGAGGGGAAAGTGAGCGCATGAACTTGCATATGACGTTGGAAAATACATAATAGAAATTGGTGTACTTGCATAGTGGTGACATGTATTTTGGTCATAAAACATAGGTGACATAAATCAAGGCATGTAAACTTGCATAGGTTTAACTACAACATGAACCTATATTCTTGTTTAGGCATAATGTCAAACATAAGCATGGCCTAAATACTTCTAGCATAAACATGGCATATTGTCAAACATAAGCATGGCATAAAATACTTCTAGCATAAACATAGCATAATTCAACTTAATCATGATTTAAGCCTAATCACATAACGATGGTATAAACATACTTATGCATAAATATTCCTAAACATGGTGTTTGCTTGCAAAAAGGGATTTTTGAGTCTAACCTAGCCATGTCATCATATAATCCTTTAAAACAAGATAGACTTAATAACGGATTTCAATTATGCCAAATATCATTCCTAGCCATATTCATAAGTTTGTAAAAGCATGACTTAATGCATGGATTATGGTGTCAAAATTCTACATAGTTTCAATTACTTGCAAAACGATTTATGCACAAAATATACATCATAATGGCATAATAACAAAGCCTTAAATTTGCATGAATTTCAATTAACTACATACATGTAGCTTCAATATAGATTACACAATTTGCGCAATATTCCAAACGTTTATTTGCATAGAACTACCGCATGTAGTTCTTTATAATGAATAACATAATTTTGCACAAATATGAATTACTTCCATTGCCACAATTCAAGCATACACATCAACACAGTTGTTTATTAATACCAAAGTAATACTCTACTTACAATGGTTTGATGAATTCTCTAGTTTAGGGATTGAAGACGCAAATTCCTTTGTTGAATTGATTAGCTTTAGGTTGCTTGAATTGCTTTAGGCCTTAGAACTTTCTCCCTAATCCTCTCTTTAGTTGGCGGCTACTCTTTGTCGTTCCTCAGCAACATGGCGGCTATAATCTTATTTTGAATGAATAGATTAGGGTTTAGTCTAGGGTTGTTTATATAGAGGTTAGGAATTGATTAGGACCCTTGATGTTGCTAGGATAGATCATAGCCATACATTAGGAAGAGAGACCAATAAAAACCCGCCACCTAGCCCTAATGACAAAGCAGACCACTGAAATTCGACCAAACACAGACCTGGCCAGCCAGGTTGACTGGGCTCGACCAGGTCGACACCCCTGTCGACAGGGCTGTCGACAGCCCTGTCGACATGGGTAGCCCAGGTCGACAGCCCAGTCGACCTGGGTGGCTAGGCGGGTGTTTTATCCGCCTGGCCTGTTGGGCCCCCTTTTCAAATTATTATTTTATTCTGTTTGAATTTTAAATTTAATTCAAAACTTCCGAAGGCCATATCTTCTTCATACGGACTCCGTTTTTCGAAAACTCGGACTCTATTTCGCGTATTTTTCCGAGACGAACGCAATGGCGTATCCCGTTTCCCTTAGTTCTTTGATTTCAGATTAATTATACTTTAATTTGTTAATTTCACAGTTATAGAATTTTCGGGGTGTTACATTCTCCCCCACTTAAAAGGATTTCGTCCCCGAAATCTTCAAGTGTAGGAAAACGTATATCCTAACATCCAATCATCCATCTACTCATCCATCAAACACGAGTATCCATTGTCCTTAAAAGACTTCTAATGCTTCATGATCATATGCAAAGTGTGTGTATATGAACTTATCTAATGCAAAATCAGGCGGTCTACTGATTCAGTTGACCTCCTTAATGCGAATTATGTAAGTGCCATGAATCCATTATGTATGCAAATTTTCCTATCCTTGATTCTACATGAGTGCACGATCATTCAATACAAATGCAACATCCATATGACAACACATTATAGTTCAACCACATACGAAAGCAAACATATATGCATATGCAATATGAAGTGACTGAGCCGATCTAAAACCTAGATTGTGTGTGTATATGCAACCACGAGCAACCACTAGCAATCACTTGCAACCACTTGCAACCATCATACATAACATGTTTCAACTACATGTTTTCATCCAAAAGGTTTCTACCCTAAAGATAAGGTCGAGGAAATATACCTAAAAAGATAGATAAAAGCGCAACTTAAGGAAAAAGAAAGATCAAGGATGTACCCTCGAACAGAAAAGGGTAGGCAGTGCGGATTCTAGCTTCAGTTTCCCAAGTCGCGTCTCCCTCGGCGTCGCTCCACTGAACTTTGACGAGCTTGACTTCGCGGTTGCGTAGCTTCTTCACTTCCGTTCCTAAGATGCGGGTTGGAACTCTCCTTATGGTTGCTTCGCGTTCCACTTCGGCCTCTTCGAGGATATTCGGCTCTACCACTTCAGCTGACTCATGCAGACATTTTCGGAGATGTGAAACGTGAAAAACGTTGTGGACTCCAGCCAACTTCTCGGGTAGCTCTAATCTATAAGCCATTTTCCCAATTTTCTCGATAATAGGGAATGTCCCTACGAATCTTGGCGCTAGCTTTCCTGTGGTTCCAAAACGAACAACGTTTCTTAGTGGTGATACCTTGAGAAAAACTCTGTCTCCAACCTCGAATTCAAGGTCGGTCCTTCTCTTGTCGGCATAGGACTTTTGTCTGTCTTGGGCCGTCTTCATCCTTCTTCGTATTAAGTCCACTTTCTCTGAAGTCTCTCGGATCATGTCTGGTCCAAGTATGAGCTTATCCGTGGACTCCCACCAACAAGTGGGCGATCGGCACAGTCTTCCGTATAAAGCTTCGAAGGGCGCCATTCCGATGGTTGCTTGATAGCTGTTGTTGTAGGCAAATTCCACCAAAGGGAGGTGGTCTTCCCATGTCCCTCCGAAGTCGAGGACGCATAACCTTAAAAGGTCTTCCAAAACTCTGTTCACTCTCTCTGTTTGGCCGTCGGTTTGGGGATGATAGGCTGTGCTTAAGCATAACTGCGTTCCTACTGCTTCTTGCAGACTCCGCCAAAACTCGCTGGTGAAGACGGGGTCTCGGTCACTAACGATGCTAGATGGTATTCCATGGAGTCGCACGATTTCCTTGAGGTAAAGTGATGCTAGGGATGAGGCGGTTCTTTTACTTTTGACAGGTAAAAAGTGGGCGCTTTTAGTAAGCCTATCCACTATTACCCAAATGCTAGTGTTGCCTCTCCTAGACCTAGGCAGCCCATCGATGAAGTCCATTGAGATACTATCCCACTTCCACTGCGGGACCTCCAAAGGATGTAGCAGTCCGCCAGGCTTTTTCTGTTCCGCCTTAACCTGTTGGCACACCATACACTTAGAAACGAATTCTGCCACGTCCTTTTTCATGCCGTTCCAGAAGAAAGTCCTTTTTACGTCTTTGTACATTTTATCTCCGCCTGGGTGTATCGTCATCTTGGAGTGATGTGCTCCCTCGAGAACCTTCTTTATTAAATCGTTTGTCTGTGGGACGCATAGTCTTCCATCTCGCCTTAGTACACCCTTATCGTCAATGGAGTATCTGTTGAGGTGACTTGAAGTCTCACCCCTAATTAGTCTATCAATTATTTCCACAAGCTGAGGGTCTTCGCGTTGTGCTGCCCCTACTGAATCTACTAAAGTTGGGCGCACTTCGAGAGATGCAAGCAAGCCCGGTACGAAATCGGAGGAAGGCCTAAAGTCGAAGCTGGCTATAAACTCTAGGCTTTGTCTTTCAACAAACAACGGGCTTAGGGTCAATTTCTTTCGGCTCAACGCGTCTGCCACTACGTTGCCTTTGCCCGGAGTGTAGGAGATTTCGAAATCGTACGAGGCAAGAAACTCCATCCATCTTTGTTGCCTCAAGTTAAGATCTTTCTGCGAGAAAAGATATTTCAACGATTTATGGTCAGTGTAAAGTTCGAACTTCTCACCTAGGAGATAGTGTCGCCAAGACTTGAGCGCAAAGACGATGGCGGCTAACTCAAGATCGTGGGTTGGGTAGTTCCTTTCATGCACCTTCAACTGCCTCCCGCCATAAGCTACTACCCTTCCTTCTTGCATTAAGACGGCGCCTAGCCCTGTCCCACATGCATCCGTATAAACAGTGAACATCTTGCTCCCATCTGGCAGCGTCAAAACTGGGGCTGTTGTGAGAGCCCTCTTCAGTCGTTGGAAAGCAAACTCGCAATCCAAATCCCAATTGAATACTAGATTCTTCTTGGTCAATTTCGTGAGCGGAGCTGAAATTTTCGCAAAATCCCTTATGAATTTTCGATAGAAACCTGCTAGTCCCAGAAAGCTTCGGACCTCAGTTGCATTCCTTGGTGTCTTCCAATCCTGTACCGCCACTACCTTAGCAGGGTCCACCGCTAACCCTTGTTTGGATACTATGTGCCCAAGGAACCTCACCTCTTCTCTCCAAAAGTGGCATTTGGAGAATTTGGCTTTTAGTTGATGGACTCGCAAAGTTTCCATGATTGCCCTTAAGTGCTGAGCATGTTCCTCTTCATTCTTTGAGAAGATAAGGATATCATCTACGAAGACCACTACGAATTTGTTGAGGAAATCTCTAAATACCCTACTCATCAGGTCCACGAAGTAAGCAGGTGCATTTGTCAAGCCGAAAGGCATGACAAGCCATTCAAAGAAGCCGTCTGGGGTTCTGAAAGCCGTTTTATCGATGCTATCTTCAGCCACCCTTAGCTGATGAAAACCGGTTGCTAAATCGAGTTGGGAGAAAACAGACGCTCCTACAAGCTGGTCAAATAAATCGTCAATTCTAGGGAGAGGGTGCCTATTCTTTTTCGTTAGCTTGTTGAGCTCCCTATAGTCAACACATAGACGGAGTGAACCATCCGCCTTTGTAGCGAACACCACTGGAGCGCCCCATTCTGAAATGCTCCTCCTAATGAACCCCTTCTCTAGAAGCTCTTTAATCTGTTTACTGAGCTCTTTCCTTTCTCGTGGAGCCATATGTCTAACGGGCAACGCAACGGGCTTTGCATTATCTACAAGATATATGCGGAAGTCTATTTCCCGCTTCGGAGGTAAGCCCTTCACCTCTTCGAAGACATCCGGATATTCCCGGACCACTCTAACTGATTGCAAATTTTCAACAGAGGCATCTAGCGATTCAAGATAACTAAGCATAACCGCATACGAGGGATTACAAGAAATTTCCAAAGTATTACCGAGCTGGGTTAGGAGCCTAAAAACCCTTTTCTCACAATCAAGGATGGCCCCATTACTGGATAGCCAATCCATACCCAAAATCAAACCATACCCCGAAAAGCCCAAAACAAAGGCACTACATAGAAATTCAACACTTAGGATAGAAATTTTCAAATCCAGACAGATCATAGACAAATGAGCTGGGCCCCCAATTGGGTTTGAAACAATTAAGGGGTCCTCTACCATACTAGTTTTTAGGTGCAGAGATTCTACTAAAGCAGACGAGATAAAGGAGTGTGATGCGCCAGAATCAAACAAAGTGCGAACGGGGTGATCATAAAGATAAACTACACTTTCTACAGAAGTATTTATACCTCGCTGTTGCAATGGTGGCGCTTCTAGCACATGAACCTGTGCCCCTGGGGTGGATCCAGTGCCCTGCCCCTGTCCTCGTTTCCTTGGGCAGTCCTTAGCCCTGTGGCCTGTCTGACCGCACGAAAAGCACCCACCATTCTCCTTGGCCTTCTTTTTCCGGCAGTCCTTTACTAAGTGCCCCACTTTGCCACAGAAACTGCACTTTCTCTTCTCCTTGTTGCCTTTCCCGCCCTTCTTAAAGTCTGTCTTCTTGGGCTGCAAACCCTCTTTCTTCCCTTGAGAGCTTTCTGCCTTTGTCTCCTTCTTGCCCTTATCCTCTTCATTCAGCAATGCCATTTGCACCAATCTTTCATACGTGGCTCCCATGGGTATATGGGTCATGGCCAAACTGTGTAATGGCTCATTTAACCCCTTGACGAAACGGAGAGCCTTCTTGTGCGGGGTGTTGACTAGGTCAAGCCCAAACCTAGCCAGCTCATCGAACTGATTCACATATTCTCTAACAGTCTTGTCTCTTTGCTTAAGAAATAAGAATTTCTCCAACTGCAAACTTCTTTCCGCATCTGAGAGAAATTTGGTCTCAAACCTTGCCCTAAAGTCCTCCCATGTCTCCACTGGTCTTTCAGCATTGGTGACTTCCCACCAGTAGGAAGCCTCGCCCTTCAATAGCCACACTGCCAACTGTACTTTTTGCCTATCTTCTACCTCAAAGATGATGAATAGGTCTTCGGTTTCTTTTAGCCAATTCCTAGCTGCTACGAAGGACTCAGTTCCATGGAAATCCCTTCCTCCCATAGCTTTAAAATCTTTACATATCTTAGCGAATGTGTTTCCCCGTGGAGGAGGTGGAGGAAAAGGTGCTGCTGCGGCTGGATGATTTCCTTCAGCTGGAGGAGGAGGAACGGTAGGACCTGGCTGAGTGGCCCTTGCTTCTAAGAAACGTCTAAACCAACCAGGTATGGGCACCCCTTCAGGCAAGTTAAGTTCTTGGGACATGCTGAAACAAAAAGGATAGGTTCAAAACGAAGGATAAGAGATAGTACCTATGGCTTTGGGGAGTGGACTTTGCCTTTTTTAAAATAAAATAATATTTTTCTTTTAAAAATGCTTCTTTAAATTTCCTTTTTGAAAATAAATTTTCAAAACTTTTTATCTTATCTGGTAAACCTATGCTCTGATACCAAGTGAAACACCCCACCTCCGTTAGGGTCACTCTCAAAGGGAATGCCCTAATTTTGGTGGAGGTTTATAAGTACAAGTCACAGATATACAAGACAGATATAAGAACACATATTTGTAAACAGCGGAAGAACAACAAACTTTTATTTCATGAAGTCAAATACGTGTCACAAAACATCACCATGATTGTCTTACATCCTTTCCAAAAACATAACATAACATTTTCATAATCTGTCTTAAGTACATTATTTAAAGAAGCATGAATAAAACATAGATAAACTGCAAAGGCCCCATAGCGGTTGTCCCAAGCCATAGTTCAAAAACAGGAAAGTCCAAGCAATACATTTCTCTTCTTCAAGCTGGATGTTGAGGTTGATCAAGCTGCTGTGTTCCCTCCCTGAGGACCTGGGGGGGGCAACGGAAGAAAGAAGACGAAAGAAAAATAGAGTCAGACATAAAGCCTGAGTAAGTCTAGTACTACTTTGTCTATGAATAAAGAACTGGGTATGATAAGTAAAACAGGAAGTAGGCAAACACTATGAACTTGGTTAAGTTATCTAGGGTCGAATATACTATCGTACCCCATGTTAATCTCTGAACCCATATAAACTAGTTTCCAATTTACATCCCAAAATCAGGGTGATGTGATCCATTCTACGATGATCGGCTCCTACTCGCAAAGTTACATGTGTCCTACGGCCCCCGATGTCTGTAGTTACCTATGCTGGTCCCACCATGGGGTGTATCAAGTCCCATAGTGGCAACCCGACACAACCTTAGAGTGCAAAGGTATGCTACTGGTGTCCAGTGCTTTATTTTTCTGCGCCGGAGTGCGTGCACGCCCGCACACCGTTAGAACCTACACTGCTACACCACCGCCGTCGATTTGACCTCTTACAATCAGCCCAGTAATCGTGCCCCACCCTGCCTAGTTTCAGGGTATCCTGATACACCTTCTAGGGTTACTGCTGAAAAGGGTCCCCCGTTACTAGGTTTTCTATCTCTAGCCAACATGCTAAGTTGGTTAAGTGTTTCCTAACCTAACCCCACCAGTCCGTTTAGTTTAGCATGTTCCATTTTGATTAAGTCTTTAGTTTACTTAATCCTAACAATCCTGACTCAGCCTTAATTGTCTTATTAAGGCCCTGACCTCTCACATTAGACAGGTATTGTTGTGGCTGCCTGTTGCCGGTTGGTTCCGGGCAGTCTTACGCCACAACTCAGTCTAACCTCGGGTCCTTGCTGGGCTCCATGTTTAACCTCCCACATTGGATAGGTATTGTTGTGACTACTGGACAGCCGGGCGGTTCCGGGCAGGTTTACATCACAACTCAATCCAACCTCGGGTTAAACACATCGTCTTTTCTACATTTACATATTTTGTCATTCTTCTTTATTTATATGTAAATATTTGCGGCCCATTATTAAGTTAACGGTGTAAAGGTTACACCAATCATGGGCCCAACCCATACTTGACTTTGGGCCCTTCTATTTCATATTTTCATTCATTAATTAATTTTTACCAAACGTTATTTTCCCCCGTTTTACACGTTCGTTTATATATATTGGGCTCAGCCTTTTAAAGCCCAATTTAGCCATGCGAAAGGGGAGGCTTATGGCGTATACACCAAGAGGGGAAAGTGAGCGCATGAACTTGCATATGACGTTGGAAAATACATAATAGAAATTGGTGTACTTGCATAGTGGTGACATGTATTTTGGTCATAAAACATAGGTGACATAAATCAAGGCATGTAAACTTGCATAGGTTTAACTACAACATGAACCTATATTCTTGTTTAGGCATAATGTCAAACATAAGCATGGCCTAAATACTTCTAGCATAAACATGGCATATTTTCAAACATAAGCATGGCATAAAATACTTCTAGCATAAACATAGCATAATTCAACTTAATCATGATTTAAGCCTAATCACATAACGATGGTATAAACATACTTATGCATAAATATTCCTAAACATGGTGTTTGCTTGCAAAAAGGGATTTTTGAGTCTAACCTAGCCATGTCATCATATAATCCTTTAAAACAAGATAGACTTAATAACGGATTTCAATTATGCCAAATATCATTCCTAGCCATATTCATAAGTTTGTAAAAGCATGACTTAATGCATGGATTATGGTGTCAAAATTCTACATAGTTTCAATTACTTGCAAAACGATTTATGCACAAAATATACATCATAATGGCATAATAACAAAGCCTTAAATTTGCATGAATTTCAATTAACTACATACATGTAGCTTCAATATAGATTACACAATTTGCGCAATATTCCAAACGTTTATTTGCATAGAACTACCGCATGTAGTTCTTTATAATGAATAACATAATTTTGCACAAATATGAATTACTTCCATTGCCACAATTCAAGCATACACATCAACACAGTTGTTTATTAATACCAAAGTAATACTCTACTTACAATGGTTTGATGATTTCTCTAGTTTAGGGATTGAAGACGCAAATTCCTTTGTTGAATTGATTAGCTTTAGGTTGCTTGAATTGCTTTAGGCCTTAGAACTTTCTCCCTAATCCTCTCTTTAGTTGGCGGCTACTCTTTGTCGTTCCTCAGCAACATGGCGGCTATAATCTTATTTTGAATGAATAGATTAGGGTTTAGTCTAGGGTTGTTTATATAGAGGTTAGGAATTGATTAGGACCCTTGATGTTGCTAGGATAGATCATAGCCATACATTAGGAAGAGAGACCAATAAAAACCCGCCACCTAGCCCTAATGACAAAGCAGACCACTGAAATTCGACCAAACACAGACCTGGCCAGCCAGGTTGACTGGGCTCGACCAGGTCGACACCCCTGTCGACAGGGCTGTCGACAGCCCTGTCGACATGGGTAGCCCAGGTCGACAGCCCAGTCGACCTGGGTGGCTAGGCGGGTGTTTTATCCGCCTGGCCCGTTGGGCCCCCTTTTCAAATTATTATTTTATTCTGTTTGAATTTTAAATTTAATTCAAAACTTCCGAAGGCCATATCTTCTTCATACGGACTCCGTTTTTCGAAAACTCGGACTCTATTTCGCGTATTTTTCCGAGACGAACGCAATGGCGTATCCCGTTTCCCTTAGTTCTTTGATTTCAGATTAATTATACTTTAATTTGTTAATTTCACAGTTATAGAATTTTCGGGGTGTTACAGAAAGTGAGGGTTTGACTGCTTTGACTGTGTATTAATATATATTTATATAATATTTTTAATTTCAAAAATACCCTTGTTTTGTTATGAACTCGAAATCAAACCCAATGACTATCACCCCTAGCTAAATACCCCCATCCCGAACACAATGGAATATGTTTCGTAACCCCATTCAGCTGTTACGATCAGTTTTCGTTAAATTTAAAATATAAATCAATATATTTTAAATTTAAACGCACATTTTAATTTACCAGGGCCGCATATTGACTCTAGAAATTCCAGAAAAATTATTTCTAGCTTTGTATTGCCGATACGGTCTTAACAAAACGAATTTTGTCAAATTCCGAGACCGTTTGAAAAATGGCCATTTTTTGGTCAATCGAAATTGACTGAAACTATCAAAACACGTTTTACTTTGCCACGCTCACATATTGATTCAGAAAATCATGCAAATTAAAATTTAGCAATAACTTGACATCCCGGATCCAACAAATGTGGTTTCGTCGAAAACAGAGATCATTTGCAAAATTTCCACTTTTAAGGACTATGTTTTCCATAGAGACTATTCTGAATTTTTAACTGGACATATCTTTTTATCCCCGCTATGAAAATTTGATTTTTTGAATTCATTGGAAAGATATTCTCAAATAGATTCAACTATTTTTGGTTTCACTAAAATCCGGTTTATTTTGAATCCTGTACATTCAATTGAAATTTGAAATCGAAATTTCAAACTACAGCGCCATTTTCAATTCCTTTTATAATTTAAAATAAATATTTATATTCTAACGACGATCTATATAAATATATGTGTTCTATTCTATTCAAAATAAATTTCTCGTCGTTATTATTTAAAATAATCATTTTAAATATTCAAAATTCACTAAAATTGCCAAAATAAAAATTTTAAATCGGCTTGGATTTCCGGGTTATTACATCCAATATATTAGAATTTATATGCGTTGTTAAAACTACATTTATATTTATGTCGCACATATTCGAATTTATATGCGTTGTTAAAATTTCATTTATATTTACATCGCATATATTAGAATTTATATGCGTTGTTAAAATTACATTTATATTTACATCGCATATATTAGAATTTATATGCGTTGTTAATATTACATTTATATTTACATCGCATATATTAGAATTTATATGCATTGTTAAAATTACATTTATATTTGGCATATTAAAGACGTTAGTGGAATCGTCGAATGGTTTATATTTATATATAATTACATATATATATATATATATATATATATATATATATATTAAACGAATCGCATGCGGTAGTTCACGTTTTTGGAATCGTAACTTTAAACGATTATATTAAAAGATCCAACCGTCGGATTTTCCCAAAACTGGAACCATTCGGACCTCTTTGGGAAGATTTTTCCATCGATATAAACTTTGTTAAAATCCAACGGTTAGATTTCGAGATAAGTGTAAATCAAATTTTGATAAAAACAGTGCCGAGGTCGCCTATTGACTTGAAGCGTCGTTAAATTAATTTAGCTATTTGTGTATATATAAAAGTAGTGATAAATCATTATTAAATACTATTAACAATATGAAATGTTTTTAAACTACATATATGCGAGAATCAATTGAAAAGACCAAGTTCAATCTCATTTCAAATGATTATACGACGATTTTGTTGGATCTAGATTAACCCTAGAGAGGGGTGAATAGGGTTTATCATAGTTTTTAACTGAATTAAAAATCTAATGGGATATATATTAATTAACAAATCACGGAATATAGAAGAAACAGAAATGCAGAAAATAAATCACACACAGATATACCCACCTTCGGCAAAACCCTGCCTACTGCTGCATTCCTAAGGTTTCTACTAGGTGATAGAACAGATCCCGCATACAAGACCATGTACACTCGCAAACCCTGCTCCTATTCTAACCCTACGCTTAAAACCCTAGACTGACCAATATCCCCTTGATCAGATTTTCCCTGATTATGACCTCGTAACCAGTAAACCAGATTTTATAGACTCTGTCAACTATCAGTCAACACCCTGACTGATACCTCTAGTATTTTACAGACACTAGAAACTGTTCTGATGATTTACAAAAGATATACAAAAACAATACAAATAAAATAAAGCAAAAATTAAAACCCTAGGATTTAAAGTAAAAAGGTCATCCCCTTTTCAATTAAAAAGCTGGCTGGCCCATTTACTAATCCTTTATGCCCGATTGTTCCTCTTTCTCTAGAGAAAATAAATGGTGGCTAGGATTTGTCACTTGGCTCCAATTCGTTGCTGAAGAAATCAATATCTCTTTGTGCAATCTCTGAAAAGATGGGCGATGATGTTTGTCAATCAATTTGGGAATTTTCCTTTGATCAAATTGCAACTCCGATGCCTTGGGTTCGAAACCCTAGCAATTTGTAAGTCCTCTGAATTTTGATCTTCGATTGCTTGAATTGATTATTTTTGGTCTCGATAGTATCCACCAGTGGTGAAATGGGTGTTAAAATAGGGTAGAATCGAAACCCTAAAACTCTGTTTTCACTATAATGACTTGGTCTGAATTTGTGGTTTCCTCTTTTGAAAAACTTGGCTTTAAAACATTGCGTGATTGATGGCAATGAATCCAAACTTAGTATTGTTTTCTTTTAAGAATCTAGTCGGTTTTAAAAGCTTGATAAAAACTGGAAAGTAAATATTTTCCCTTCTAAAAACATCTTGACCAAAACTAGAAGGAGAAAAATCGATTTTCATTTCTGGAAACAAAACATGATTTCTGGAATTGATGATTCTTGGCCCACTATTAATGATTTAGAAATGTTGCAGTGATTTCACAAATTATTTGTTTCCATTTGTTTTGTGAGATGCTATAAATAAATTCTTGCCAAACATCATTCTTTGGAATTAGTTGAATTGGATGTTAAAATCTGGAAATCACATTGAAACAATGCTAAGAACTGATTTTGTTCCCCTTGAAGTATCAGATCAATTCTGGAAATTATGCCAAAAAAGATTCCTGCACGTTGTTAAAACTTGCCAACATTCAATATGATTAATTCTGGAGATTTGTTTGCCGAAAATAACTTATCCCAAATTTAAATCTGCTTTACATACTGCTTGTTGTTGCTGTATATGTGTAAGCAACCTTGCGATTTCCAATTTCCACTTAAACCTTTGTCACTTGAACTGTTTCAAACAATTTGCACCTGAACCTTTTTGTTGCATTTGTATCATATATTTAAATACTTGCTTTACCCATGTTGATTTGAACTGGTTGACTTGTATGTGTCATACTTTGGCATGTATATGACATTATTTGGCTTGACCTGTACATAAAAATGAGTGCCGTACACACTTGAACTTGTCAACATAATTTGATTGCATAAGCTCGTGTACTTTGGAAAGAAACAGCCCCATTTGTAACTTGACCATCTTAACAACTAACCATGTATGCACACTGGTTGGCTTTGTGTCTTGTATATTTGTGTCCCTGGAGCATTTGAATCATTCATGTATTTATGCCATGTTTGACCATGTCAGATGCACTTGAACTTCTCTGCTTTTTCATGCTAGTACATCATGTTGTATTGTGCTGAACCAAACTATTTGGTTAATCACTGACTGGTTGATGCTTCACCTTGTACATGCTACTATCATTCACATGGCGAGAAATCCATATTGACTACACCATGTACCATGCTTGACCACCCTATTTCACCATGAATTTGTGTGAACACATTAAACCTTCATACTGAATTTGACTTGAGATCTGGACTGACTTGTTTGCGAACATTTTGACTTGTGTTTGTGCCATGCTTGAGATTGTTTGGGTTGAAATGTTGTATTGTTACATTTGAAAAACAAATCTGCACCTTTGTTGAGTTGTCACGACCATTCTTGCACTATTGCTCGACCAAATTTGAACATCATTATTATTGCTGAAAAAATTGAGCTATGTACACTGATGTTTGCTGTTTTGATATGAGCACACTCTCGACCATATCCATATGCACTGAGTTGAGATGGTCCTTGTGGCTATTCCTCAGATGCATGCTGATTGTCGTGGCAGTGCATACGTGCATATCTATACATCTGTGTATATGCAGACCATCAGAAAGGATTTCCCTGTCCCTGCTATATATATATAAACTGTCTAGACACAGATAAATTAGATCAAGTCATGAAAGATGATGAGAAACACACCGAAATCTGAGGCAAATAAAATTTTAAAATCAAAATTTATATTTGCTAGAATCTAGATTATTATTTCTGTTCCATATACAGTGTGTGTTTCTGTATATGACAGGTATGAAGCTGATGACTGGACTGACAGAGGGCTGTGAAGACAGAAGACTGAAGATGGAAGACAAGAAGACAGTGTGTAGTGTCAATGAATGTATGAGTCTGAAACTATATATGTGAGTGTTAGTATAAATATGAAATTGTATAGACAAAGTGACTGTATGAGTGTTGAAGAGAGAATTGTACTGATATATGTAACAAACAAATTTGAATGAAATAAAATATTATTTTATTTCAAAACAAATTTGTCTATCGTATTTAATTTATTTACAAGTACAATATCTGTGAATGTATTTAAATAGTGGAGTATTAAATAGTTGTACAGTTTGAATGTTGAAATAGAATATTCAATTCAAATAAAATACTGTATGAATATATGAATGTCTGTACAGTCGTTTTCTATTAAAATATAAATATTATATTCCTATCTTTGATGTATATATAGAACAGTACAGTAACAAACATATTTCAAATAATAAATATTTGGTTGTTATCATCAAACAAAAAATCATATAATTGTGTATACAACACCGTTATATACAACAATCTCCCCCTTTTGATGATGACAAACAAATAAAAGATTTTGAGCATAATAAATGTGTTTGACAGTGAAAATTGAACTCCCTCTATTTATCAGCTCCTCCTACAACAGACAACTCCCCTTATAATTGTGCATGAGTGAAATGAATGATATGAATAATAATTAATTTCAAAATTAATAATATTTATAAAATATTCACTTATAAATCAAAATCTCAACCCATTCTCGTCCTTTTGTTATCATCAAAAGGATTCAGAATTTAAAATATAGATGAACAATGACTATAATATCAGATTAAAAGGAAGAACGGTCATCATACATTTCAATCGGTTTAACAAAAATCATAATAATCTAGGAACAGGTGGCATATTTCACATTGTAGAAAATGACGATTTACGATGAATTTATTAATACGGAGAGAGTTTCAAAAATGATTTCCAATTATTTTTCAAAGAATTTTTATAGAAAATGAAGCACAAAACAGTGACGGATTCGGACTATATTTATAAATTCAATTTAAGTGACAAAATCGTACAATCTTAAATCCGAATAGTTATCAATCAACAAACCATAATACGTCATAAAATATTAACACATTTCACAAAATAGAACATGGATTGATAGGCTGGTTTTTACACACCAAGGAGAATTTCATATAAATTTTATTTATAGCCAATTATTTTCTTTTCTTTTTCTCTTGATTTAAGTGCACACTGACCACGCATAACCAGATCTTGGATTTTTAAATGAGATTAGTTGCAGCTTAAATATAATTAATCTCATAACCATGCATAACCAGAGCTTGGATTTTTAAATGAGGTTAGAGAAATACTTAAGAATATTATATTTTTATTATTTTCAGTTTCAAATGGAAAAACTCCTTAGTATGTAAAACCGAGAATGGATGATAGAAAATGTGGTAAGTACAGAAATGGACCGTGAAATAAATTTCTAAATTAATTATATTATGAAATATGATCAACTGTACCAAGATCAGTGAAAAATTTCAATTGTCACTAATTCTGAATAATAACATAACCATAATTCCATCACAAATATTTTTACTGTTTATTCAAGATGATTTTTAAAAAATATTTAACTCTCCACATTTATATAAAAATTATCATGGATGGCTGAATGATGGTAGATAAAGGAGATGGTCGTGAAATAATTACCAGTTCAAAGATATTATAATAAATGTTCAACCATCATGAAAATATAAATAAAATCTCATCTTGTTGTGAACAATACTGCAGTCACGATTAATCACAATTTCAAAATCTAATAATAATTTTGATGAATTATAAATACAGTTCAATTTGAATATTGATTTCAATTTCTGAATGAATAAACAATAAATAATTTTAAAATTGAAAATCAATTACAAGAGGAATTTAAAATGATTTATACAAAAAAATAGTGTGTGAAATGTATACAAGATGAAGATTCAAAAAGACAGATGAACAAAAATATGACACTTCTGATACCAAATGATGTCTTTATTTACGATGATTCTAACACGACACTTGAGATGAACAAGGACATTATAGACAACAGAATCTCAATCACAAAGCCTAAGCAGACACGGTTAATAGATTATGCAATGTATCATAGCAACAAACAAATGATTCCAAAACAAACATTTCTCAAAACAGTATCAGAGCAACACAGAAAATAGTTTCAAATCGTACTTGTCAAGATGACGGTCATATAAGCTGATTCATGATTCAATGATTAAAATACTGTTTGCTTGAAATCATTTGAGGAATAAGAAACTCTCAAGATTCAGTGAATCAGTCACACCAGAATGTAAATTTCAGATTCAAGATATGCGTGTGATTCAATAAATCAATAATTTCAAATGATTGTAAGCAAACAAATATTTAAATCAAATAACCATTAAATAACAGTGAATTTTATGACCATATTTTCAAAGAAATTTTCACAAGTATTTCTGACAATTACAGGAGTAATTTCAGATCATTTACATCAAGATTGAGAGATACTCATGATCAAAAAAAAATTATTTGAAATCACTTGAATCAATGTCAAGTTTTGAGATATAATGAATCAGTCACACAAGGTTGATAATTTTAAATTTAAAAGGTGTGTGAGATTCAAAATATCAAGAATTTCAGATGATTTCAAACAAACAAATTTCAACATAATGATCATGAATAAGGATGAAATTTAAGATGTATCACTATGATTCAAGACAGAACTTAATATCCAAGCCAATCCGAAAATTTATGAAATTATCACAACTGATAAATATTGGTGTGCTATAATGAGTATATTATTTTAAGCTTTTCTAAAATGAATTACTGAAAACTCAAAACAGCAGTGATGTGTGAAATTTCGTTAATTATTTAGATCTTCAAAATTTTAGAATTCAAAACAACAGTGTTCAAAATATGACAAGAATACATCAACACTGTTATAAATTCAGAAATCACAAAATAAACTTCAAAACAATTGCAGATATTTACAGTTTTACATTCGAGATCTGGAAAAGGTTAAAACATCAAATTTTCATTCAAGTGAAACAACTTTCTAGAAATTCAATAGTTAAGGAAGACCAAGAGAAAAAGAAAAATATGGTAGTGAGAAATTAAAACAAAAATTTCAAAGAAAAATAAAAAAAATAAACAGAAGGAGGAATAAACAAAGAAAAATAAAAAATATTTACAAAGACGAGTTTAGAGATCATACCAGAATCCAATGTAAATCAGAATCTCCAACTCAACAAATCTTGGCTATGAAACACTGAGTGATACAGAAACATAGAACAGTTTGAATCTCTTTCGAATAGCAGTTCCTCAGCCCCCTCTGGTACCTAAGTGTTTAGGGAATTGAGTGGTCTAACAAAATTAGTGAAACCACTCACATTTGTGGGTCGGACTTTTGGTACCCAAACTTGTTTAAATAGCAACCCGTCAGAGTTTACAAGTGTGCCTTTCAGGACCCAGATCTGTTTGAATTTAACGAAGTTCGTTTTACTTCTTCTTGGGGTCCAGGATTGTTTAGATGGATTATTATAAAATGATTTCACATCATGATTTTGACTCTTTTGAAATTTTTAGAGTTTAAATTTTCAAATTGATTCTTTCTGAAACAGTTTCGAGGATTTTTCAAATCATATGAATTCAAATTTTCAGAAACATTTGAGTTCTCAAAACTAATACCATGTTTATTCCCAACAGAAAATTGGTTTTTCAATAACATGTTCAAAGATTTTTCTCCATCAGAAAATTTAGTCAAAGTTATTTCAAGTTGTTGAATTTTAGTTTTTAGATTTCTTTTCAAATCTGGACAACGATTTTTAGTGATCTAACATTTTTGAAAATCAGACTTCAAAACCAAATTTTCATCTTTAAGCAGTCTAATTTTGGTTCGGGACTCAACAATCTCTAATTCAAATCGTTTTTGTTCTTCAAACTCAAATTTCTTGGATTTTTCAATCTCGATTTCAAGTTCTTTCAAAATCAAATCGGATTTCAATAAATTTTCCTTTTCAACTATTTCAAATTTGGAATTTATATCAGTCTTAAAATTTTCAAATTCCTTCTGTAGAAAACTGTTCAAACTTGATAACTCAATCTTGTTTTCTTTCAAGATCAGAATTTCCTTCTCAAATTTTTAAATGTTTTTATTGAGATGAACAAGATTGGTTTCCAATTTCAAACAATTTTTGCAGTCTGAATTTGAAGAGTTTTTAAAATATTCTAGTTGTGATTCCAAATCATTAATTTTGTTGTTCAACTCAAGATTTTTAGATTTCAGGAATTTGTTTTTAGATTGGAGTTTATCAACAGACTTAGTTAGATCAGCACACATATAAACAAAATCTTCGTATGAGAAATTTCCTGTCTCATCGTCTGTTGAATCTTCATCAATTGATCCATCTGAATTTTCATTTGTAAATCCTATTAAGCAGAACTCTGAATTTGAGTTGACTTTCTCGGGTTTTGAGCTACCGTTGTCAGATCTTCTATACTTCGTATTGAGAGTATCTCAGATTTCCTGTGCAGATAAACTGACACGACCTGAACTTCCCCGTGAAGGAAAGCACGGATGGCGTTGAGAACAACACACATCGGAACGCAAACAGAAGAACATTTCATTATATATTACAACAATTCCATCAGAATACAAGAATATTACAGAGTATGAATAAATATTACACATTTGACAAATATCAGAGATTTAAATTACATTTAAATACACAGCAGAGGAAAAATAATACAAAGCATAACTGAAAGAAATACACGAATACAGAGCTTTCCGAGTATCGTTCCAGCTGTAGACCAGGATCCCGTGAATATAAATTTGCAAACCAAAACTAATAGCTGCCCATGTCGAAAATAAGGGCACCCAGAGTTTAGGTTAAAATAATAAACTCCAGGTCAGTCATGTGACTGGTGTGAGAACTAAAACAGTTAGTTAAAACTTTACTTTAAAAGAGAATAATTCCAGGGACCACGCCGTATAACACGGAACGGGTTTCCTCCCAAGAATACCAGTGCATAGAATAAACAACGCAATGCTTTTTCGAAAAATGAAGCTATTATAATACCCAAGTCCCATCACACAATGCAACGCAAGCCGGAGGATAGGGTTTTTTACCTTATAACAGCCAAACTTGGTACGTTTAAAACAAAACATTAGATACTATTATAAGTGTATAGTGTCAAAACAATTTCAATCATAAATATCAATCCTAGACGGCATGGCTACGATCTACTATGTTGCCATATATATAAGTTACAATCAAATCCTTAATTTCGTATTGGAAATTGGATTCCATCATGAGTCGAGGCAAGGGGCAAGCTCCTCTCCGCTTCGAGACACTCTAGCAAATGTCTCATTACTACACACACTGGGTAACCCTTTGGATGCTTCAGGGCCGGTCCACACTTACGTTAGTGGATTAGTATTCCTAAACACACGTTTCCCGATCCTAACAGACCTAAAATTGAGGCGCCTCATTCCAACAACCACAAAGGTAAAAATATATATAAATGTCAGCCAGTTTAAGCACTGACACCACCCATAGCTAGAAAGAAACGCCGTGCTCTCCCTGCAGTCCTTATCCCGGTTTTGACTCATACCGAGGTGTAAGGCTCGCGAATCCACGCTATACACAAAGCTGTGCCACTTAGGCCGTGCTTTGATCATCAACCACAAGACTTTGCTTTTCAACAGAAGCCTTGATCATCTGCCACTTAGGCATGCCACACAGGCAATTCACTCCATGCGATTGATGTCCATCGATATACAACCTTTGAGCTCGTACGTCTCAGAGAAGGGCGTTAAGCAAGAGAATAAATTCTCCGCCGCCAAACAGATGTATATTTAATAGAGATCAATCAACACAGAATAAAATCCAATGTCAGACACACAGTCCATTTACAAGTTCGTTCTGGGTCTGAACGAAACCGAAGGCACTTTCCTCGCATATCCATCAATCTCCAAGTATGTCTAGACGATCACCAACTGATTCCCTTCTCTTGGGTGTACAGCCCAATCAAGATCATCAATAATCATCCAAACGATGTGAAAACTTCCGGTCTTCAACCACCATCTTCATCTTTGACATATCGTCGAATCGATTATTCAGAATGGGTACAAACCCGGCCTTTCCGAATAGCCCGCGTATATAGTAAACACGTGTTACACAAACACAACATACGCCTCATTCCAATTCAGAATATTCTTTTATTTAAATTTTCACATTCTTAGGGAAAGGTTCCCATTAATTTTATCAAAGATAAATTCTTCTAAATTTATTCTTTAATCTTCCTTTGGATATCATTTCAAACCATATTAAGGTTTTCCAAACTAGTCGGGATTAGCGAACCACACCGAAGTAATTATTTATTTTATTTCCCAATCCCAACCTATTCATCCCATGGAGCAAAATTGGTAATACTCCATATCTAATACCACAGTGTTATCGGTAAATATTAATTACCATTTCACATTCAAATCTAATTAAAGATTTAACTATCGTTTGGAGCAAAACATGGTCCACGATAAACCCAAAATCACTTTCCCATTGTTGATCGGGTTAAAAAACAGGTGTTATTCAAAACACCGCTTACGATAAACCCAAAAAACCAATTTAAATTCAATTCCAATTTGTATTATTTAATTGGTACACTTTATTAAATCTAAATAGAAAGATTCAATCTTTTTCTCAACTGGGTTTAAGAACAGTGTTAATGAAGACACCATTCACGACAAACCCAAATCACGTTTGATATTAAATACAAGGCTCTGAATAGAAAATATATCGGCTTATATTCAATATCAAATTCTACGACCAACAAATATCGTATTGGAAATAACGATATAAATATATCTCTCAAATTTCCATAACAATATCTGTTTCATCACGAAATCCAACATCGAAATATTACAAAGACAATTTCGATTCAAATCCATTCCAATTCAATTATTGGAAATTCTGGTTACTTTTAAAACCATTTCAAATCCACTTTATTTATTTTAAAAATAAATAGAATTATAATTCTAGTTCAAAACTAGTTCATTTCGGTAAAAAATCTTTTTTTATCTTTTCAAATATGGATTTTTTTTCATCCCAATTCTTCACAAATCACTTCTTATGATTTTACACAAATTATTGATATTTTTAATAATTTTATCAAGGCCCGTACAGTCGATTTCCATCAACGGCCATCGAACTGCACTTACAGCAACCTTTTCCAAATTTGATTTGGACACAATTCCCAATCCAACCGTTAGATTTCAAATTTCTAATATTCATTGGAAAGCTCTTTTCGATACGAACCCAATGTTCCGGTTTTAGGAGAATCCGACGGTCGGATCTCCCGCAACGTTAATTCGAAGTCAATGGTCGAAATTCACGAACTGCCGCGGTGCGACGCGTTCTATTCAGGCCATTATATAGAATATATATATATATATATATATATTATATTTCGTCGATTTCCTTTTTAAAACGTATTTTATAAATCATTTTAGATTCATTTTCGAAATGATTTCAACTTCATATTCAATTTCGAGTCAAAATTGAATATTCCACGTCATCGATATACAAATGACAATATTTTGAAAATGTTATATTTTGAAATCACTTCCTTATCTATAATCATTATAAAAATGAATATAATCGATATAAATATCGTTTGCGTCAAAATAGCACATCTCTAATCAACATGGCTTTATATTTTTCAATAACTTTGTTATTTTATTCAACAAATGAATATTTATTCTATTCAACACATGAATCTATATTTCTTTCAACACATGACTATTCTCAACACATGAGTACTGTCAACACATGACTATTTTTGTTATTTAATATATTTTATAAAATTATGATTTCTATCTTTTAATTTTTTTCCTTTCAGACACCAACCGTAAATTAGTAAGAACGATTCCCTAAATATTAACCCCGAAGGCCGAAACCAACATCAGATCGATACCCAGGAGACCCCTCATCTTATCTGTTTTCCACTTAGTTTCTAATTTTATATATGATAAAGATGTAAATTTTATTGTTAAAATATTTTGTTCAACACATGATGTAATAACCCGGAAATCTGAGCCAATTTAAAATTTTTATTTTGGCGAATTTAATGAATTTTGAATATTTAAAATGAATTATTTTAAATAATAGCGAAGAGAAATTTATTTCGAATAGAATTAGAATGTATATAGTTATATAGAGTGTCGTTAGAATATAATATTTATTATAATTATAAAAGGAATTGAAAATGGTGTGGTAGTTTGAAAATTCGATTTCAAATTTCAAATGAATGTACAGGATTCAAAATAAACCGGATTTTAGCGAAACCAAAAATATTAGAATCTGTTTGAGAATATCTTTCCAACGAATCCAAAAATTGAAATTTCATAGCGGGAATAAAAAGTTATGCTCAAATGAAATTTCAGAATAATAGCTATGGAATTCTGGCCCTTAAAAATGGAAATTTTGCAAACGACCTCGGTTTTCGAAGAAACCACTTTTGTTGGATCCGTGATGTCAAGTTATTACTAGGTTTCAAAATTCGTAATTTTCTAAATCAATATGTGAGCGTGGCAAAGGAAAACGTGTTTTGTCAATTTCGATTGACCTGAAATTGGCCATTTTTCAAACGGTCTCAGAATTCGACGAAGTTAGTTTTGTTAGGACTGTATCGTCAATACAAAGCTAGAAAATATTTTTCGGGAATTTTTAGAGTTCATATGTTGCCCCAGTAAATTGAAATGCGCGTTCAAATTCAATATGTAGAGTTATATGTTGATTTTGACAGAAATAGATCGAAGCGATCGAATCAGCTTACGATA
Source organism: Allium sativum (assembly GCA_030737875.1). Classification (NCBI taxonomy): domain Eukaryota; kingdom Viridiplantae; phylum Streptophyta; class Magnoliopsida; order Asparagales; family Amaryllidaceae; genus Allium; species Allium sativum. Next base: position 231,942,423 of record CM060911.1, read on the forward strand.
CATATTCCATTGCGTTCAGAATGAGGGTAATTAGCTATAGACGACAGACGGTGGGTCCCGTTTCGAGTTCGAAATAAAAAGTTACTTTTCGATGGATTAAAATAAAATTAAATATATATAATTACGCATCAGCCCCCCTTATTCCCATTTTCCGTGAACCCCCTTTTTCTTTCTCAAATCGAAAAGAAAAAAATGGCGATGGCCATCACCATCCACCGCCGCACCAGGACCTCCGACGCCCCTCCCCTCCGCTCAGCCGCCGACCAGGTGTTCTCCACCTCGACCCCCCCCCCCCCCCCGCCCTTCGCTCCTCCGTCCCAGACCAACGAAGGAAACTGCGGAACCCCCTACATCTCGCGTCGCCCCCCCCCCCCCCTCAACAGCTCCGCCGCCGTCGGAATAGCACCACCGGTCCCCCCCCCCCCCCCGACGATCGCCAGAAATACCCCACCCCATTAGTTCCTCCCTCCTCTCTCTCCTGGCTCCTTCCCCCTTCTATGCGGCGCCAAGAACCCAAACCCTCTCCTTAAACCCGACGCAACGCTCCACGGCCGCCTCAGCACCATCTCCGACCTCCTCCTTCACCTTTAGTGAGTATTTAATTTATTTTCTTTTGGGTAATTTAATTAATTTGGGGAATAACAATGTTTATAATGTAATTTATATATATAAATGAATCAGTATAATAAAAATATGATTTTTATATAGTATAGATAATAAAAATATGATTTTTATATAGTATAGAAAATAAAAATATGATTTTTATATAGTATAGAAAATAAAAATATGATTTTTATATAGTATAGATAATAAAAATATGATTTTTATATAATGTAGATAATAAAAATATGATTTTTAAATAATGTAGATAATAAAAATATGATTTTTATATTATATAGAATAATGAAAATTCGATCTTTATATAAGAAAAAGAAATATAAAAAAATAATTATTATATAGAAAGAAGTATTGTAAATATATATGAAGTGAACAAATAAAAATGTGATTTTTATTTATTGAAATGAAGTGATAAAAATACAATTTTTATTATATTACTAGCAAGATAAAAATGGGATTTTTATCTATATAATAACAACATAAAAATATAATTTTTTATATATGTAGCGAAATAAAATTGTGATTTTTATATATATAATAGCCGAAAGAAAATGTGACTTTTATTTATAAGGTAGCGTTGTTAAAAATATGATTTTTAACATATACCGCGTGTAACAGATCTCGTTGGAGACACGATGAAGATTTTCTACATATGAAGAGTCGTGGCGTTTGGTTTAGCTAGTCGGTGAGAACTCCTCACCTTTAATTTAATTTTCTAGTTATAAATATATACTAGGATGCAAACGGTGTTTAGTAGCATCCGACACCCATCGTCCACAGACCATGGACGGCCTGTATGCTTGTTTGTTTGATTTTGATGTGTAGTTGATTGTGTGATGTGATGTGAAATGAAATAAAATATTTACATAGTTGAAAATATTTTATAGTTGAAAATAGAATTTTTAACGTGTATTTAAAATGAAATAAATATGAACAAATTGGACGATTATACACACATTTGACTGATATTGATTGGGACGATAAATTTTACACATCGCCCAACTGCACAAATAAAATCTGTGTTTGATTGTTTAAAACCCCACACGGGTATTGGGATGATATATGACATACGCTAATCCCAATAATTAGTTGTATGTCGATCGATTGATTGACAGACTGTTATAAGCGTTAAATATTTATATTTGATGCTTATACAGTGTAGAATGCACTTTGGATGATGGTTGATTATTTGTCATTGTTGATATATACATGCGTTGTATGGAAATCCATAGAAATAAAATCTATGGTAATTGATTGGGCCTCATTCCAGTTTTGAAATAGAATATTTGAAAGATAAATATTTGAATAGAATATTTGAAAAGAAATATTTGAAATGAAATATTTGAATAGAATATTTGAAATAGAAATATATAAAGCCGTGTCGATTAGATATGCGCTATTTTGACGCGAACGATATTTATATCGATTATATTCGTTTTTATAATGAATATTGAAAAGTGATTTCAAAATCAAATATTTTGAAATGAAATTCGAATTGAAATTAAATAGAATTGAATTTGAATCGAAATTAAATAGAATTGAATTCGAATTGAAATTAAATAGAATTGAATTCGAATTGAAATTAAATAGAATTGAAATTAAATAGAATTGAATTCGAGTTGAAATTAAATAGAATTGAATTCGAATTGAAATTAAATAGAATTGAATTCGAATCGAAATTAAATAGAAATGAAATTCGAATTGAAATTGAATAGAAGGGAATTCGAATTGAAATGGAATAGATTTGAAATTCAAATTGAATTAAAAACAAAATGAAATTGAATTAAAAATTGATTAGAATTGAAATCAATTTGAAATGAATTTAAAACGAATTTATAAGGAAAAAATTCAATTTTGATTTGAATTTGAAATGTAAGTTGAAATTGTTTTTGAAACGAATTTAAAACGATTTATAAAATTCATTTTAAATGGAATCGTCAAAATATATATTATATATATTATATATTATATATATATATTATATAATGGCCTGAATAGAACGCGTCGCGCCACGGCAGTTCGCTAATTTCGACCATTGACTTCGAATGGATATGACGGAAGATCCGACCGTCGGATTCTCCTAAAACCGAAACCGTTGGGTTCGTATCGAAAAGAATTTTCTAATGAAATTAGAGATTTGAAATCTAAAGGTTGGATTTGGAATTATGTCCAAATCAAATTTGGAAAAGGTCGCTGTAAGTGCAGTTCGATGGCCGTAGATGGAAATCGACTGTACGGGCCTTGATAAAATTATTAAAAATAGTAATAATTTGTGTAAAATCATAAGAAATGATTTGTGAAGAATTGGGATGAAAAACTCCATATTTGAAAAAATAAAAATAGATTTTTATCGAAATGAACTAATTTTGAACTAGAATAATAATTTATTTATTTTTAAATAAATAAATTGGATTTGAAATGGTTTTAAAAGAAACCAGAATTTCCAGTAATTCAATTGGAATGGAGTGGAATCGAAATTATCTTTGGAATATTTTGATGTTGGATTTCATGATTATACAGATATTGTTATGGAAATTTGAAAGATATATTTATATCGTTATTTCCAAGAAGATATTTGTTGGTCGTAGAATTTGATATTGAATACAAGCCAATATATTTTCTATTCAGAGCCTTGTATTTAATATCAAATGTGATTTGGGTTTGTCGTGAATGGTGTCTTCATTAACACTATTCTTAAACCCAGTTGAAAAAAAAAGATTAAATCTTTTTATTTAGATTTAATGAAGTGGACCAATTAAATGGGATTTAATTGGGATTGAATTTGAATTGATTTTTGGGTTTATCGTGAACGGTGTTTATAAATAACACTTGTACTTCAACCCGATAACTAATGGAATGTGATTTTGGGTTGTCATGGACGGTATCTCCAATAATACTGTTCTTAGGCCCAACTGAGTTAAGAAAATCAGAAACTAACTGGAGATTAGTTAAGTTGAATGGTTTCTTGGGTATTGATCTGATGTTGGTTTCGGCCTTCGGGTTTAATACTTAGGGAATTGCTCACTTGCTATTTTACGGTTAAAGGCTGATAGAATGGAATGTGATTTTGGGTTTATCGTGAATCGTGTTTTAAATGACATTGATTCTTTAACCCAGTTAAAGATTAAAACTAAGTGGAGTTTTAATGAATCTTTAATTAGATTGAAAAGATCGAGAATGGAGCATCACCAGTTTCACTCCAGGCGATAGTTAAATCTTTAATTAGATTTGAACGTGAAATGGTAATTGAATTTACCGATAACACCCTGGTGTTAGATATGAATTATTACCAGTTTTACTTCATGGGATGAATAGGTTGGGATTGGGAAATAAAATAAATGATTACTTCGGTGTGGTTCGCTAATCCCGACTAGTTGAATCGATATTCAAAAGAAGATTAAAGGATAAATATAAAGAATTTATCTTTGATAAAATTAATGGGAACCTTTCCCTAAGAATGTGAAATTTAGAAACTAACTGTGGGTTAGCTAAGAAGGATGGTTTACTGGGTATTGATCTGATGTTGGTTTCGGCCTTCGGGGTTAATATTTGGGGAATTGTTCTCTTGCTAATTTACGGTTAGTGACTGATGAATTGGAATGAGACGTATGTTGTGTTTGTGTAACACTTGTTATTTATATACGCGAGTTATTCGGAAAGACTGGGTTTATCCCATTTTGAATAACTCATTCGACGATTAGTCGAAGATGAAGATGGTGGTTGAAGACCAGAGGTCTTCACGTCGTTTGGATAATTACTGATGATCTTGATTGGACCGTACACCCAAGAGGAGGGAATCAGTTGGTGGTCGTCCAGGACATACTTGGAGATCAATGGATATGCGGGGTACTAGGTGCCTCCGGTTTAGTTCAGACCCAGAACGGACTTGTAAATGGACTGTGTGTCTGACATTGGATATCATTTTGTGTGATTGATGGATATCAGTTGCATCGAGTGGTTTGCCTGTGTGGCATGCTAGGATGCAAATGATCTGGGCTTCTGTTGAAAAAGAAAAGTCTTGTGTTTGATGATCAAAGCACGGCCTGTGTGGCGTAGCTTTGTGTAACGTTGATTCCCGAGCCTCACACCCCGGTTGTGAACCAGAAACGGGAGAGGACATCAGGGAGGGCATGCGTTTCTTTCTAGCTAGAAGTGGCGTCAGTGGTTTTACACGCCCTGACGAGTTTGACTTATGTGGTTGTTGCTGTTGCGAGGCGCCTCGGATTTATCGGTGACTATGTGAAGCCGATGGAGTCATTCGTTGGCTCATTTACGCCCCCATAAGGCGGAGGAACGTAGTGTTCAGGCATAATAATCTACATCGGTGGACCGGCCCTGACGATCCAAGGTGCAGTTGTGGCTGTTCCTAAGACATGGTAGGCTAGATTGTCTCGAAACGGTGAGGACGATCCCTGGCCTCGGTTCACAGACGGAAATCCAATTTCCAAATACGTGACTTTGCGGTTTTGATTGTAGAGCCTAGTATGGCGACATGATATATGGTACCCATGCCGTCTAGGATTGATACATTTATATTTGACGTTGTTTTGACACTATACACTTATTATAGTATCAAATGATTTGTTTTAAACGTATCAAGCATGCTTTGGCTATTATAAGGGAAAACCCTATCCTCTGGTTTGTGTTGCATTGTGTGATGGGACCTGGGTCTTATAATAGCTTCATTTTTCTTTATTCAGCATTGCGCTGTTGTTTTATGCACTGGTATTCTTGGGAGGAAACCCGTTCCGTGTTATACGGCGTGGTCCCTTATTTACCTAACTTTAAAAATAAAGATTAATAAATGTTTTAGTTCTCGCACCAGTCCCATGACTGACCTGGAGTTTATTATTTTAACCTAAACTTTGGATGCCCTTATTTTCGACACGGGCAGCTAGTAGTTTTGGTTTTGCAGATTTATATTCACAGGATCCTGGTTTACAGCTGGAATGATATTCGGAAAGCTTTGTATCTGTATATCTCCTTCAGTTGTGTTTTGTATTGTTTTCCGCTGCAGTGATGTATTTAAATGTAATTTAAATCTCTGATATTTTCTGTGTAATATTTATTCTTACTCTGTTTATTCTTGTATTCTAATGGAATTGTTGTAATATATAATGAAATGTTCTTCTGTATGCGTTCCATTTCGTCGTTTTCTCAAAACAATCAGGCGTTTCGAACGGTCTTGATCGGTTTAGCGACTGATTCGGATCGAGCGGAATTCCCGGTCGTTACATCGTGGTATCAGAGCTTTGGTTTACAGAGCTCGGAGAACAAGACACGTTAGAACCAAATGAAAGAATTCATCAGAAATTGGATTAGTAGTATCCAATGGGAATGACTCTTAGAGATGGGATTAGTAGTATCCTAGAACGAGTGTGAAGAGTAGTGTTTTGAAAAATTAAATTGAAAACGAATTTTTGTTTTGAGAATTTAAATCAATTATACGTATTTGAATATTTATTTATATTGAATTTGGACAGTCCAGTATATAAAGATTTTGCATATACATCTGATCCACGTGTATTCGAAGTTTTAATATACTGGATAGATATAGAATCACACTCTAGTCACTTGGAGATGGTTCTGATGATCGCTATAGTTCGAACATCATCAAAATTGGTATTCGAGTTTCAAAGGTGTGATATTTATATATTTCCAATTGACTGGTGTGAGAACCAAAATTAGATAGGTTCTATTGTTGTGGTTTGGCATCAAAAATGTGATTTTGACTATATATCAAAGTTATGAATTTGAAATGTTAATCAACCAATTCATTGTTGATTGTGTTGTTTAATTATTGTCTGAATAATTAAATGTTGAATCATTACGTCAATTTGAACCAAATAGTGAGTTGTATTGAAAATTGGTCGCATTTGCATGCATAAATGTACTTACATTGAACAGGTCATCGCAAGGAGGCTAGAGAAGAGGAATAAAATTGTTTGCCTGACAAATAGGTACATGTTTATTGTATTTCTTCGGGTTTGGATGATTTTATGAGCCGATTGGCTAGCCGCTTGGCTTTTTCTTTTTCTTTTTTTTGGATTGAAGAAAGCCATGGGAGGCTATATGAAATATCCCGAAGTCCCCGGTGCAGGGGAGGTTATGGCGAAATTTTTTAAAAATTTAGGGTATTAGCCAAATGTTTGAAAAATTTGAAAAGTTCTTAGAAACTGAAAAGTTGAAGAACTTAAGCCGTATTGGAAACAATGAAAGTTGAGTTGATTTGTAAAACAACTTTCAGCTTCGTTCCTTTTCGGGGACGAAAAGTTTAAGTGGGGGAGATTGTAATAACCCGGAAATCTGAGCCAATTTAAAATTTTTATTTTGGCGAATTTAATGAATTTTGAATATTTAAATTGAATTATTTTAAATAATAGCAACGAGAAATTTATTTCGAATAGAATTAGAATGTACAAAGTTATTTAGAACATCGTTAGAATATAATATTTATTATAATTATAAAAGGAATTGAAAATAGCACGGTAGTTTGAAAATTCAATTTCAAAGTTCAAATGAATGTACAGGATTCAAAATAAACCGGATTTTAGCAAAATCAAAAATATTAGAATCTATTTGAGAATATCTTTCCAACGAATCCGAAAAATTGAAATTTCATAGCGGGAATAAAAAGTTATGCCCAAATGAAATTTCAGAATAGTTGCTATGGAATTCTGGCCCTTAAAAATGGAAATTTTGCAAACGACCTTGGTTTTCGACGAAACCACTTTTGTTGGATCTGTGATGTCACGTTATTTCTAGGTTTCAAAATTCGTAATTTTCTGAATCAATATATGAGTGTGGCAAAGTAAAACGTGTTTTGTCAATTTCAATCGACCTGAAATTGGCCATTTTTCAAACGGTCTCAAAATTCGACGAAATTAGTTTTGTTAGGATCATATCGTCAATACGAAGCTAGAAAATATTTTTTGGGAATTTTTAGAGTTCATATGTGGCCCTAGTAAATTGAAATACGCGTTCAAATTCAATATATAGAGTTATATGTTGATTTTGACGGAAACAGATCGAAACGATCAAATCAGCTTACGATACATATTCCATTGCGTTCGAAATGAGGGTAATTAGCTATAGACGACAGGCGGTGGGTCCCATTTCGAGTTCGAAATAAAAAGTTACTTTTCGATGGATTAAAATAAAATTAAATATATATAATTACACATCAGCCCCCCCTATTCCCATTTTCCCCGAACCCCCTTTTTCTTTCTCAAATCGAAAAGAAAAAATGGCGATGGCCATCGCCATCCAACGCCGCACCAGGACCTCCGACGCCCCTCCCCTCCGCTCAGCCGCCGGCCAGGCGTTCTCCACCTCGACCCCCCTGCCCTTCGCTCCTCCGTCCCAGACCAACGAAGGAAACCGCAGAACCCCCTACATCTCGCGTCGCCCCCCTCAACAGCTCCGCCGTCGTCGGAGTAGCACCGCCGGTCTCCCCCCCCACCAGAGACACCCCACCCCGTTAGCTCCTCCCTCCTCTCTCTCCTGGCTCCTTCCCCCTTCTATGCGGTGCCAAGAACCCAAACCCTCTCCTGAAACCCGACGCAGCGCTCCACTGCCGCCTCAGCACCATCTCCGACCTCCTCCTTCACCTATAGTGAGTTTTTAATTTATTTTCTTTTAGGTAATTTAATTAATTTGGGGAATAACATTGTTTTATAATGTAATTTATATATATATAAATGAATTAGTATAATAAAAATATGATTTTTATATAGTATAGATAATAAAAATATGATTTTTATATAGTATAGATAATAAAAATATGATTTTTATATAGTATAGATAATAAAAATATGATTTTTATATAATGTAGATAATAAAAATATGATTTTTATAGTATAGAGAGAATAAAAATACGATTTTTATATTATATAGAATAATGAAAATTCGATCTTTATATAAGAAAAAGAAATATAAAATATAATTTTTATATAGAAAGAAGCGTTGTAAATATATATGAGGTGAACGAATAAAAATGTGATTTTTATTTATTGAAATGAAGTGATAAAAATATAATTTTTATTATATTACTAGCAAGATAAAAATGGGATTTTTATCTATATAGTAACGAATAAAAATATAATTTTTTATATATGTAGCGAAATAAAAATGTGATTTTTATATATATAATAGCGGAAAGAAAATGTGACTTTTATTTATAAGGTAGCATTGTTAAAAATATGATTTTTTGACATATACCACGTGTAACAGATCTCGTTGGAGACACGATGAAGATTTTCTACATATGAAGAGTCGTGGCGTTTGGTATAGCTAGTCGGTGAGAACTCCTCACCTTTAATTTAGATTTCTAGTTATAAATGTATACTAGGATGCAGACGGTGTTTAGTAGCACCCGACACCCGTCGTCCACAGACCACGGACGGCTTGTATGCTTGTTTGTTTGATTTTGAGGTGTAGTTGATTGTGTGATGTGATGTGAAATGAAATAAAATATTTACATAGTTAAAAATATTTTATAGTTGAAAATAGAATTTTTAACGTGTATTTAAAATGAAATAAATATGAACAAATCGGATGATTTGTTTATATACACACATTTGACTAATATTGATTGGGATGATAAATTTTACACATCGCCCAACTGCACAAATAAAATCTATGTTTGATTGTTTGAAACCCCACATGGGTATTGGGATGATATATGACATACGCTAATCCCAATAATTAGTTGTATATCGATCGATTGATTGACAGACTGTTATAAGCGTTAAATATTTATATTTGATGCTTATACAGTGTAGAATGCACTTTGGATGATGGTTGATTATTTGTCATTGTTGATATATACATGCGTTGTATGGAAATCCATAGAAATAAAATCTATGGTAATTGATTGGGCCTCATTCCAGTTTTGAAATAGAATATTTGAAAGAGAAATATTTGAATAGAATATTTGAAAAGAAATATTTGAAACGAAATATTTGAACAGAATATTTGAAATAGAAATATATAAAGCCGTGTTGATTAGATATCGCTATTTTGACGAAAACGATATTTATATCGATTATATTCGTTTTTATAATGAATATTGAAAAGTGATTTCAAAATTGAATATTTTGAAATGAAATTCGAATTGAAATTAGATAGAATTGAATTCGAATCGAAATTAAATAGAATTGAATTCGAATTGAAATTAAATAGAGTTGAATTCAAATTGAAATTAAATAGAATTGAATTCGAGTTGAAATTAAATAGAATTGAATTCGAATTGAAATTAAATAGAAATGAATTCGAATCAAAATTAAATAGAAATGAAATTCGAATTGAAATTGAATAGAAGGGAATTCAAATTGAAATTGAATAGATTTGAAATTCAAATTGAATTGAAAATGAACTGAAATTGAATTAAAAATAGATTTGAATGAAATCAATTTGAAATGAATTTAAAACGAATTTGTAAGGAAAAAATTCAATTTTGATTTGAATTTGAAATGGAAGTTGAAATTGTTTTTGAAACGAATTTAAAACGATTTATAAATTTCATGTTAATATATATTATATATATAATATAATGGCCTGAATAGAACGCACCGCGCTGCGGCAGTTCGCGAATTTCGACCATTGACTTCGAATGGATATGACGGGAGATCCGACCGTCGGATTCTCCTAAAATCAGAACCGTTGGGTTCGTATCGAAAAGAACTTTCTAATGAAGATTAGAGATTTGAAATCTAACGGTTGGATTTGGAATTATGTCCAAATCAAATTTGGAAAAGATCGCTGTAAGTGCAGTTCGATGGCCGTAGATGGAAATCGACTGTACGGGCCTTGATAAAATTATTAAAAATAGTAATAATTTGTGTAAAATCACAAGAAATGATTTGTGATGAATTGGGATGAAAAACTCCATATTTGAAAAGATAAAAATAGATTTTTATCGAAATGAACTAATTTTGAACTAGAATAATAATTTATTTATTTTTAAATAAATAAATTGGATTTGAAATGGTTTTAAAAGAAACCAGAATTTCCAATAATTGAATGGGAATGGAGTGGAATCGGAATTATCTTTGGAATATTTTGATGTTCGATTTCGTGATTATACAGATATTGTTTTGGAAATTTGAAAGATATATTTATATCGTTATTTCCAAGACGATATTTGTTGGTCGCAGAATTTGATATTGAATATAAGCCGATATATTTTCTATTCAGAGCCTTGTATTTAATATCAAATGTGGTTTGGGTTTGTCATGAATGGTGTCTTCATTAACACTATTCTCAAACCCAGTTGAAAAAAAAGATTTAATCTTTTTATTTAGATTTAATGAAGTGGACCAATTAAATGGGATTTAATTGGAATTGGATTTGAATTGATTTTTGGGTTTAACATGAACGGTGTTTTTAAATAACACTTGTTCTTCAACCCGATAATTAATGGAATGTGATTTTGGGTTGTCGTGAACGGTATCTTCAATAATACTGTTCTTAGGCCCAACTGAGTTAAGAAAATCAGAAACTAACTGGAGATTAGTTAAGTTGAATGGTTTCTTGGGTATTGATCTGATGTTGGTTTCGGCCTTCGGGTTAATACTTAGGGAATTGCTCACTTGCTATTTTACGATTAAAGGTTGATAGAATGGAATGTGATTTTGGGTTTATCGCGAATCGTGTTTTAAATGACATTGATTCTTTAACCCGGTTAAAGATTAAAACTAAGTGGAGTTTTAATGAATCTTTAATTAGATTGAAAAGATCGAGAATGGAGTATCACCAGTTTTTCTCCAGGCGATAGTTAAATCTTTAATTAGATTTGAACGTTAAATGGTAATTGAATTTACCGATAACACCGTGGTGTTAGATATGACGTATTACCAGTTTTACTTCATGGGATGAATAGGTTGGGATTGGGAAATAAAATAAATGATTACTTCATTGTGGTTCGCTAATCCCGACTAGTTGAATCGATATTCAAAAGAAGATTAAAGGATAAATTTAAAGAATTTATCTTTGATAAAATTAATGGGAACCTTCCCCTAAGAATGTGAAACTTAGAAACTAACTGTAGGTTAGCTAAGAAGGATGGTTTCCTGGGTATTGATCTAATGTTGGTTTCGGCCTTCGGTGTTAATATTTGGGGAATTGTTCTCTTGCTAATTTACGGTTAGTGACTGATGAATTGGAATGAGGCGTATGTTGTGTTTATGTAACACTTGTTATTTATATACGCGAGTTATTCAGAAAGACCGGGTTTATCCCATTCTGAATAACTGATTCGACGATTAGTCGAAGATGAAGACGGTGGTTGAAGACCGGAGGTCTTCACGTCGTTTGGATAATTACTGATGATCTTGATTGGGTCGTACACCCAAGAGGAGGGAAACGGTTGGTGGTCGTCCAGATGTACTTGGAGGTCGATGGATATGCGGGGTACTAGGTGCCACCGGTTTCGTTCAGACCCAGAACGGACTTGTAAATGGACTGTGTGTCTGACATTGGATATCATTCTGTGTGATTGATGTATATCGATTGCATGGAGTGGTTTGCCTGTGTGGCATGCTAGGATGCAAATGATCAGGGCTTCTGTTGAAAAGCAAAGTCTTGTGTTTGATGATCAAAGCACAGCCTGTGTGGCATAGCTTTGTGTAACGTTGATTCACGAGCCTCACACCCGGTTGTGAACCAGAAACGGAAGAGGACATCAGGGAGGGCATGCGTTTCTTTCTAGCTAGAAGTGTCGTCAGTGGTTTTACACGCCCTGACGAGTTTGACTTATATGGTTGTTGCTGTTGCGAGGCGGCTTGGATTTATCGGTGACTATGTGAAGCCGATAGAGTCATTCGTTGGCTCATTTGCGCCCCAAGGCGGGGAAACGTAGTGTTCAGGCATAATAATCCACATTAATGGACCGACCCTGACGATCCAAGGTGCAGTTGTGGCTGTTCCTGAGACATGGTAGGCTAGATTGTCTCGAAATGGTGAGGATGATCCATGGCCTCGGTTCACATACGGAAATCCAATTTCCAAATACGTGACTTTGCGGTTTTGATTGTAGAGCCTAGTATGGCGACATGATATATGGTACCCATGCCGTCTAGGATTGATACATTTATATTTGAAGTTGTTTTGACCCTATACACTTATTATAGTATCAAATGATTTGTTTTAAACGTATCAAGCATGCTTTGGCTATTATAAGGGAAAACCCTATCCTCTGGTTTGTGTTGCATTGTGTGATGGGACCTGGGTCTTATAATAGCTTCATTTTTCTTTATTCAGCATTGCGCTGTTGTTTTATGCACTGGTATTCTTGGGAGGAAACCCGTTCCGTGTTATACAGCGTGGTCCCTTGATTTACCTAACTTTATAAATAAAGATTAATAACTGTTTTAGTTCTCACACCAGTCCCATGACTGTCCTGGAGTTTATTATTTTAACCTAAACTCTGGGTGCCCTTATTTTTGACACGGGCAGTTAGTAGTTTTGGTTTTGCAGATTTATATTCACAGGATCCTGGTTTACAACTGGAATGATATTCGGAAAGCTTTGTATAAGTATATCTCCTTCAGTTGTGTTTTGTACTATTTTCCACTGCAGTGGTGTATTTAAATGTAATTTAAATCTCTGATATTTTCTGTGTAATATTTATTCTTACTCTGTATATTCTTGTATTCTGATGGAATTGTTGTAATATATAATGAAATGTTCTTCTGTCTGCGTTCCATTTTGTCATGTTCTCAAAACAATCAGGCGTTTCGAACGGTCTTGATCGGTTTAGCGACTGATTCGGATCGAGCGGAATTCCCGGTCGTTACACATGATAAGTCTCAACACATGAATATTCTCAACACATGAGCATCGTCAACACATGACTATTTATTCTATTCAACACATGAATCTTTATTTTATAATATTATTTATTTTCCCAATTGGAATGAGGCCCAATCAATTACCATATAATGTTAATTATATGGATTCCATACAAAACATGTATATAATAGCAACGATAAATAATCAACCATCATCCAAAGTGCACCACACAACTGCATAAGCATTAAATATAAATAATTAACGCCCGTACAGTCTGTCAATCATGCGATCGACATACCACTAAACAATTGGGATTAGTGTACATCAAATATCATCCCAACACCCGTGTGGGGTTTCAATCCACAAACACTGAATATTATTTGTGCAGTTGGGCGACATATAAAATTTATCGTCCCAATCAATGTCCTTCAAATAGGTGTTCATAAACAAACCGTCCGATTTGTAAATAAATATTTATTTATTCACATTCACTTTAAAAATTATATTTTTAACGATAATTAATTTATTTCAACACATGAATGTTTTATTATCCATTTCACATCAATATCACAAACAAACTTCACAACACATCAAACAAGCATACAAGTCGTCCATGGTCTGTGGACGACGGGTGTCGGGTGCTGCTAAGCACCATCTGCATCCTAGCATATTTTTTAACTAGAAAACAAGATTTAAAGTGAGAAGTTCTCACCGACTAGCTAAACCAAATGCCATGACTCTTCATATGTAGAAATCTTCGTCGTGCTCGCCCCTTTGTCAATTTCATTGCCCGTAGCCACTACATATATAAAAATCACATTTTTATATTGTTGCTATGTATATAAAAATCACATTTTTACTCTGCTACTGTATAGATAAAAATTCTATTTTTATACCGCTACTATATAGATAAAAAAATTATTTTTATACCGCTACTATATAGATAAAAATTCTATTTTCATACCGCTATTATATAGATAAAAATTCTATTTTTATACCGCTACTATATAGATAAAAATTCTATTTTTATACTGCTACTATATAGATAAAAATTCTATTTTAATACCGCTACTATATAGATAAAAATGCTATTTTTATACTGCTACTATATAGATAAAAATTCTATTTTTATAATAAAAATTCTATTTTTATACCGCTATTATATAGATAAAAATTCTATTTTTATACTACTACTATATAGATAAAAATTCTATTTTTATACTGCTATTATATAGATAAAAGTTCTATCTTTATACCGTTATTATATAGATAAAAAATCTATTTTTATACCGCTACTATATAGATAAAAATTCTATTTTTATACCGCTATTATATAGATAAAAATTCTATTTTTATACCGCTACTATATAGATAAAAATTCTATTTTTATACCGCTACTATATAGATAAAAATTCTATTTTTATACCGCAATTATATAGAAAAAATTCTATTTTTATACCGCTACTATATAGATAAAAATTCTATTTTTATACCGCTACTATATAGATAAAAATTCTATTTTTATACCGCTACTATATAGATAAAATTTCTACTTTTATATCGCTACTATATAGATAAAAAATTTATTTTTATACCGCTATTATATATTTTTACATCGCTAAAAACAAATCTTTACTTCATTAAAAATCCAACCTTTCTTCGCTAATATCATATTTAAAAATCCGACCTTTCTTATTTGATTAACTATATAAAAATCCGACCTTTATATAATTAAAAATCAGTCCTTTATTTACAGAGCTATTATATATTAAACTGAAAATAAAATCAAATATAAAAACTCATGGGTTTTGCCAAAAATCAATTCTTTGTCGAAGGGAGAAGGTTGCACGCGCGCGGGCTTGCTGAGGTGGTGGTGCGCCTTGGAGGTAGTGGCGGCTTCGATTTTGGGCTGAAGGGGGGGTGCGGGTTTGGGTGGATTGGGGGTCTAAGGTTTCAGGATACGACGGAGGGAGGAGGGCTTGGGGCGTCGTCGATGGCTGGGAGGGTCAGCATCAGAAGAGGAGGAAGGAAAGAGGAACGGCGGAGGAGAAGGAGGCGGGGTCAGGGGTTGTTGCGTCGCCGTTGAGGGGGGCGTGACTTGATCGGCGGCGGCGCTAGGGCACCGCCCTTTTTCTCTT
The DNA here is from genome assembly GCA_030737875.1 of Allium sativum. Lineage (NCBI taxonomy): Eukaryota > Viridiplantae > Streptophyta > Magnoliopsida > Asparagales > Amaryllidaceae > Allium > Allium sativum. Next base: position 231,957,971 of record CM060911.1, read on the forward strand.
TTTTTATTTGATTTTGAAAAACAATAAACGAGGAGGGGATTTAGCAGAGGAGATAAAGAGTTTTTATTTTTATTTATTTAATTATTTAATTTCAAAAAGCAACTTTTAATTTCGACCACGAAATCGAACCCACCGCCTGTCGTCCATAGCTAATTACCCCCATTTCGAACACAATGGGATATGTATCGTAAGCTGATTCGATCATTTCGATCAGTTTTCGTTTAAGTTAAAATATAAATCTATATATATTCAATTTGAACTCTCATTTCAATTTACCGGGGCTGCATACTAACTCTAAAAATTCCAAAAAAATATTTTCTAGTTTCGTATTGACGATACGGTCCTAACAAAACTAATTTCGTCGAATTCTGAGACCGTTTGAAAAATGGCCATTTTCCAGTCGAGTAAAATCAACTAAAACTGGTCAAACGCGTTTTCCTTTGCCACGATCACATATTGATTCGAAAAATTACGAATTTTGGAATCTAGCAATAACTTGACATCACGGATCCAACAAAAGTGGTTTCGTCGAAAACTGAGGTCGTTTGCAAAATGGCAATTTTTAAGGGCCTGAATTCCATAGCGACTATTCTGAATTTTCAACTGGGCATAACTTTTGATTCCCGCTATGAAATTTCAATTTTTCGGATTCGTTGGAAAGATATTCTCAAATAGATTCTAATATTTTGATTTTGCTAAAATCCGGTTTATTTCGAATCCTGTACATTCATTTGAACTTTGAAATCGAATTTTCAAACTACCTCGCTATTTTCAATTCCTTTTATATTTGAAATAAAATATTTCTATTCTAACGATGATTCGAATAAATGTATACGTTCTAATTCTATTCAAAATAAATTTCTTGTCGATATTATTTAAAATAATTCATTTTAAATATTCGAAATTCATTAAAATTGCCAAAATAAAATTTATAAATTGGCTCAGAATTTCCGGCTTAAAATTTTTCGTCCCCGAAAAGGAACGAAGCTGAAAGTTGTTTAACTAATCAACTCAACTTTCATTATTTTAATTACGGCTTAAGTTCTTCAACTTTTCAGTTTCTAAGAACTTTTCAAAATTTTCAAAAATTTGGCTAACACCCTAAAATTTCGAAAAATTTCGCCATAACCTCCCCTACACCGGGGACTTCGGGATATTTCAAATAGCCTCCCATGGCCCTCGTCAATCCAAAAAGAAATAGCCAAGCGGCTCATAAAATCATCCAAACCCAATAAATTTGTAAACATGGACCTATTTGTCGGGAAAACAATTTTATTCTTCTGCTCTAGCCTCCTTGCTATGACCTGTTCACACACACACACACACATATATATATATATATATATACATGCATGCAGTTGTAATCATTTTTCAATACAGTTCAATATTCGGTTCAATTAGGCTAAAGGTTCAACATTTAATTAATCAAACAATAATCAACCAACACAACCAGTAATCAATTAGTGAATTAACTTTTCAAATTCATAATTTTGATACATATATATAAACAGAAAATCATGTTTTGATGCCAAATCACCACAATAAATCTATCAAGTTTTGGGTCTCACACCAGTCTAATGGAAATATATAGATATCCCACCTTCGGCACTCGAACCTCAACTCCGATGACGATGCATCAATCATCGGATTTATCTCCGGGAGACTAGAGTGTGATTCTATATCTATCTAGTATATTAAAACTTCGAATATACGTTAGTGACGCATATATGCAAAATCTTTATATACTCGATTGTCCAAATTCAATACAAATAAAATATTCAAATACGTATACTTGAATTTAATTTTCAAAAAAAAAATTGTTTTCAAATTTTTTTTTATTTCAAAATATACTCTTCACACTCGTTCTAGGAAACTACTGATCCCATCTCTAATGAGTTATTCTTACTGGATATTACTAATCCAATCTCTGATGAATTCTTTCGTTCGGTTCTAATGTGTCTTGTTCTCGAGCTCTGTAAACCAAAGCTCTGATACCAAATTGACACGATCCGAACTTCCCCATGAAGGAAAGAACGGATGGCGTTGAGAACAACACACATCGGAAGGCAAACAGAAAAACATTTCATTGTTTATTACAACAATTCCATCATAATACAAGAATATTACAGAGTATGAATAAATATTACACATTTGACAAATATCAGAGATTTAAATTACATTTAAATACACAGCAGCGGAAAAATAATACAAAGCACAACTGAAAGAAATACACGGATACAGAGCTTTCCGAGTATCGTTCCAGCTGTAGACCAGGATCCTGTGAAACTACTAGCTGCCCGTGTCGAAAATAAGGGCACCCAGAGTTTAGATTAAAACAATAAACTCCAGGTCAGTCATGTGACTGGTGTAAGAACTAAAACAGTTAGTTAAAACTTTACTTTAAAAGAGAGTAATTCCAGGGACCACGCCGTATAACACGGAACGGGTTTTCTCCCAAGAATACCAGTGCATAGAATAAACAACGCAATGCTTTTTCGAAAAATGAAGCTATTATAAGACCCAGGTCCCATCACACAATGCAACGCAAGCCAGAGGATAGGGTTTTTTGCCTTATAACAGCCAAACATGCTTGGTACGTTTAAAACAAAACATTTGATACTATTATAAGTGTATAGTGTCAAAACAATTTCAATCATAAATATTAATCCTAGACGGCATAGCTACCATCTACTATGTCGCCATATATATATAAGTTATAATCAAATCCGTAATTTCGTATTGGAAATTGGATTCCATCATGAGTCGAGGCAAGGGGCAAGCTCCTCTCTGCTTCGAGACACTCTAGCAAATATCTCAGGACTACACACTCTGGGTAACCCTTGGATGCTTCAGGGCTGTTCCACACTTACGTTAGTGGATTAGTATTCATGAACACACGTTTCCCGATCCTAACAGACCTAAAATCGAGGCGCCTCATTCCAAAAACCACATAAGTAAATATATATATATATATATATATATATGTATATATATATATATATATGTGTATATATATATATATGTCAGCCAGTTTAAACATTGACACCACCCATAGCTAGAAAGAAACGTCGTGCTCTCCCTGCAGTCCTTATCCCGTTTTTGACTCATACCGAGGTGTGAGGCTCGCGAATCCACGCTATACACAAAGCTGTGCCACTTAGGCCGTGCTTTGATCATCAACCACAAGACTTTGCTTTTCAACAGAAGCCTTGATCATCTGCCACTTAGGCACGCCACACAGGCAATTCACTCCATGCGACTGATGTCCATCGATATACAACCTATGAGCTCGTACGTCTCAGAGAAGGGTGTTAAGCAAGAGAATAAATTCTCCGCTGCCAAACAGATGTATATTTAATAGAGATCAATCAACACAGAATAAAATCCAATGTCAGACACACAATCCATTTACAAATTCGTTCTGGGTCTGAATGAAACCGGAGGCACTTTCCTCGCATATCCATCGATCTCCAAGTACGTCTGGACGATCGCCGACTGATTCCCTCCTCTTGGGTGTACAACCCAATCAAGATCATCAATAATCATCCAAACGATGTGAAGACTTCCGGTCTTCAACCACCATCTTCATTTTCGACATATCGTCGAATCAGTTATTCAGAATGGGTATAAACCTGGCCTTTCCGAATAACACGCGTATATAGTAAACACGTGTTACACAAACACAACATACGCCTCATTCCAATTCAGAATATTCTTTTATTTAAATTTTTACATTCTTAGGGAAAGGTTCCCATTAATTTTATCAAAGATAAATTCTTCTAAATTTATTCTTTAATCTTCCTTTGGATTTCATTTCAAACCATATCTAGGTTTTCCAAACTAATTGGGATTAGCGAACCATACCGAAGTAATTATTTATTTTATTTCCCAATCCCAACCTATTCATCCTATGGAGCAAAACTGGTAATACTCCATATCTAACACCACGGTGTTATCGGTAAATATTAATTACCATTTCACGTTCAAATCTAATTAAAGATTTAACTATCGTTTGGAGCAAAACCGGTGATACTCCATTCCCGATCACATTAATCTAATTAAAGATTCATTAAAACTCCATTTAGTTTTAATCTTTCCACAAATCAACATCCTGTCTTTAACTGGGTTAAGGAACCAATGTCATCTAAAACACGGTTCACGATAAACCCAAAATCACTTTCCCATTGTTGATCGGGTTAAAGAACAGGTGTTATTCGAAACACCGCTCACGATAAACCCAAAAACTAATTTAAATTCAATTCCAATTAATATTATTTAATTGGTACAGTTCATTTAATCTAAATAGAAAGATTCAATCTTTTTCTCAACTGGGTTTAAGAACAGTGTTAATGAAGATACCATTCACGACAAACCCAAATCACGTTTGATATTAAATACAAGGCTCTGAATAGAAAATATATCGGCTTATATTCAATATCAAATTCTACGACCAACAAATATCGTATTGGAAATAACGATATAAATATATCTTTCAAATTTCCATAACAATATCTATTTCATCACGAAATCCAACATCGAAATATTCCAAAGACAATTTCAATTCAAATCCATTACAGTTCAATTATTGGAAATTCTGGTTACTTTTAAAACCATTTCAAATCCACTTTATTTATTTTAAAAATAAATAGAATTATAATTCTAGTTCAAAACTAGTTCATTTCGATAAAAATCTATTTTTATCCTTTCAAATATGGAGTTTTTCATCCCAATTCTTCACAAATCACTTCTTATGATTTTACACAAATTATTGATATTTTTAATAATTTTATCAAGGCCCGTACAGTCGATTTCCACCAACGGCCATCGAACTGCACTTACAGCGACCTTTTCCAAATTTGATTTGGACATAATTCCAAATTCAACCGTTAGATTTCAAATTTCTAATATTCATTGGAAAGCTCTTTTCGATACGAACCCAATGGTTCAGGTTTTAGGAGAATCTGACGGTCAGATCTCCCGCAACAACAATTCGAAGTCAATGCTCGAAATTCGCGAACTACCGCGGCGCGACTCGTTCTATTCAGGCCATTATATATACAATATATATTATATATATTTCGTCGATTTCCTTTTTAAAATGTATTTTATAAATCGTTTTAGAATCGTTTTCGAAACGATTTCAACTTCATATTCAATTTCGAATCAAAATTAAATATTCCACATCATCGATATACAAATGGCAATATTTTCAAAACGTTATATTTTGAAAACACTTCCTTTTCAATAATCATTATAAAAACGAATATAATCGATATAAATATCGTTCGCGTCAAAATAGCGCATCTCTAATCAACATGGCTTTATATTTTTCAATAACTTCGTTATTCTATTCAACAAATGAATATTTATTCTATTCAACGCATGAATCTATATTTCTTTCAACACATGACTATTCTCAACACATGAGTACTATCAACACATGACTATTTTTGTTATTTAATATATTTTATAAAATTATGATTTCTTTCGTTCAATTTTTTTCCTTTCAAACTCCAAACGTAAATTAGTAAGAGAACGATTCCCTAAATATTAACCCCGAAGGCCGAAACCAACATCAGATCGATACCCAGGAGACCCCTCGTCTTATCTATTTTCCAGTTAGTTTCTAATTTTATGTATGATAAAGATGTAAATTTTATTGTTAAAATGTTTCGTTCAACACATGATAAGTTTCAACACATGAATATTCTCAACACATGCGCATCGTCAACACATGACTATTTATTCTATTCAACACATGAATCTTATTTTATAATATTCTTTATTTTCCCAATTGAAATGAGGCCCAATCAATTACCATATAATGTTAATTATATGGATTCCATACAACACATGTATATAATAGCAAAGATAAATAATCAACCATCATCCAAAGTGCACCACACAACTGCATAAGCATTAAATATAAATAATTAATGCTCGTACAGTCTGTCAATCCAGCGATCGACATACCACTAAACAATTGGGATTAGTGTACGTCAAATATCATCCCAACACCCATGTGGGGTTTCAATCCACAAACACTGAATATTAATTGTGCAGTTGGGCGACGTGTAAAATTTATCATCCCAATCAATGTCCTTCAAATACGTGTTCATAAACAAACCATCCGGTTTGTAAATGAATATTTATTTATTCACATTCACGTTAAAAATTATATTTTTAACGATAATTAATTTATTTCAACACATGAATGTTTTATTATCCATTTCACATCAACATCACAAACAAACTTCACAACACATCAAACAAGCATACAATTCGTCCATGGTCTGTGGACGACGGGTGTCAGGTGCTGCTAAGCACCGTCTACATCCTAGTATATATTTTAACTAGAAAACAAGATTTAAACTGAGAAGTTCTCACCGACTAGCTAAAACAAACGCCATGACTCTTCATATGTAGAAATCTTCATCGTGCTCGCCCCCTTTGTCAATTTCATTGCCCGTAGCCACTACATATATAAAAATCACATTTTTATATTGTTGCTATGTATATAAAAATCACATTTTTACTCTGCTACTGCATAGATAAAAATTCTATTTTTATACTGCTACTATATAGATAAAAATTCTATTTTTATACCGCTACTATATAGATAAAAATTCAATTTTTATACCGCTACTATATAGATAAAAAATCCATTTTTATACCGCTACTATATAGATAAAAATTCTATTTTTATACCGCTACTATATAGATAAAAATTATATTTTTATACCGCTACTATATAGATAAAAATTCTATTTTTATACCGCTATTATATATTTTTACATCGCTAAAAATCAAATCTTTACTTCATTAAAAATCCAACCTTTCTTCGCTAATATCATATTTAAATATCCGACCTTTCTTATTTGATTAACTATATAAAAATCCGACCTTTCTTTTTTGATTAACTATATAAAAATCCGACCTTTCTTATTTGATTAACTATATAAAAATCCGACCTTTATATAATTAAAAATCAGTCCTTTATTTACAGATCTATTATATATTAAACTGAAAATAAAATCAAATATAAAAACTCATGGGTTTTGCCAAAAATCGATTCTTTGTTGAAGGGAGAAGGTTGCACGCGCGGGGGCTTGCTGAGGTGGTGGTGCAGCTTGGAGGTGGTGGCGGCTTCGATTTTGGGCTGAAGGGGGTGCGGGTTTGGGTGGATTGGGGGTCTAGGGTTTCAGGATACAACGGAGGGAGGAGGGCTTGGGGCGTCGTCGATGGCCGGGGGGTTGGCATCAGAAGAGGAGGAAGGAAAGAGGAAAGGCGGAGGAGAAGGAGGCGGGGTCAGGGGTTGTGGCGTCGCCGTTGAAGGGGGCGCGACTTGATCGGCGGCGACGCTAGGGCACCACCATTTTTCTATTTTTTTATTTGATTTTGAAAAACAATGAATGGGGAGGGGGTTTAGCAGAGGAGATAAAGGGTTTTGATTTTTATTTATTTAATTATTTAATTTCAAAAAGCAACTTTTAATTTCGACCACGAAATCGAACCCACCGCCTGTCATCCATAGCTAATTACCCTCATTCCGAACACAATGGGATATGTATCGTAAGCTGATTCGATCGTTTCGATCAGTTTTTGTTTAAATTAAAATATAAATCTATAAACTTTCAATTTGAACTCTCATTTCAATTTACCGAGGCCACATACTAACCCTATAAAATTCCAGAAAAATATTTTCTAGTTTCGTATTGACGATATGGTCCTAACAAAACTAATTTCGTCGAATTCTGAGACCGTTTGAAAAATGGCCATTTTCCAGTCGATTAAAATCAACTAAAACTGGTCAAACGCGTTTTCCTTTGCCACGCTCACATATTGATTCGAAAAATTATGAATTTTGGAATCTAACAATAACTTGACATCACGAATCCTACAAAAGTGGTTTCGTCGAAAACCGAGGTCGTTTGCAGAATGGCTATTTTTGAGGGCCTGAATTCCATAGCGACTATTTTGAATTTTCAACTGGGCATAACTTTTTATTCCCGCTATGAAATTTCAATTTTTCGGATTCGTTGGAAAGGTATTCTCAAATAGATTCTATTATTTTTTGTTTCGCTAAAATCCGGTTTATTTTGAATCCCGTATATTCATTTGAACATTGAAATCGAATTTTTAAGCTACCGCGCCATTTTCAATTCCTTTCATATTTAAAATAAAATATTTCTATTCTAACGATGATTCGAATAAATATATACGTTCTAATTCTATTCTAAATAAATTTCTCGTCGATATTATTTAAATAATTCATTTTAAATATTCAAAATTCATTAAAATTGCAAAAATAAAAAATTTAAATTGGCTCAGAATTTCTGGGTTATTACATAAACAATGGCAGATAAGATTAAACTGTTCAGTACTAAGATAATCAAATATAATTTCCATAGCACGAGCATTGAAGGTAATATCTACACTATCAAATCCATTGATAACAACATCCCAATATTTAATATTGATAGATTTTAGATAAAATTCCATATTGGATTTCCAGTTTAATAAAAATCTGTTCCATCAAAAATATTTGGAGATGAACTGGGCTGACTCTCTATCGACTGACAACTAAGAATCACCATTACTCTAGAGTTAACAGAATACTTGCTCTGATACCAACTGTTGGATCTAGATTAACCCTAGAGGGGGGTGAATAGGGTTTATCACAGTTTTTAACTGAATTAAAAATCTAACGGGATATATAATAATAAACAGATCACAGAATATAGCAGAAACAGAAATGCAGAAAATAAATCACACATAGATATACCCAGCTTCGGCAAAACCCTGCCTACTGCTGCAGTCCTAAGGTTTCTACTAGGTGATAGAACAGATCCCGCATACAAGACCATGTACACTCGCAAACCCTACACCTATTCTAACCCTATGCTCAAAACCCTAGACTGACCAATATCCCCTCGATCAGATTTTCCTGATTACGACCCCGTAACCAGTAACCCAGATTTTACAGATTCTGTCAACTATCAGTCAACACCCTGACTGATACCTCTAGTATTTTATAGACACTAGAAACTGTGTAACGACCCGGAAAATCTGAAACAATTAAAAAATTTTGAATTGGCTAAAGTAATGGATTTTAAATATTTAAAATAATAACAATGAAAAGTGAGTTCGATTCAATGTTTGAAAACGAATATAATTAATTCCAATTATAAACAAGGCCTGAAAAGGCGCTGCAGCTTCAAAAATTGAATTCAAACTTTGTCGGACTGTACCGGGTGTAAAACAAAACGGATTTGAGTGAAACCACAAATATTTAAATCTGTTAGTGAATACCTTTCTAACGAATCTGAAAAATCGAAGTTTCATAGCGGAAAGCAAAAGTTATGGCCAAATGAATTTTCAGAAAGGTCGCTATGGAAATTATATAGCCCGTGAAATTGGCCATTTTGCGAATGACCTCGGAATTCGACGAAACCACTTTTGTTGGATCCAGAATGTGAAGTTATTGCTAGGTTTCAAATTTCATAATTTTTGAAGCTGGTATGTGAGCGTGGCAAAGGAAAACGTGTTTTGGTCAATTATAGTTAAATTGGATCGACCAGAAATGGGCCTTTTTGCAAACGGTCTCAGAATTCGACGAAACTAGTTTTGTTGGGACCGTATCTTCAAAACATAGCTAGATTCATTTTTCTGGAATTTTTTTCGATTCAGTTTGTGGCCCTGGTAAATTGAAATGTACGTTCAAATTGAATATTAAATGTTTTATACTTTAATTTGAAAAATAACCGACTGTAACAATCGAATTGGCCAACGAAACACATCCCATTGTGTCCGGGATGGGGTTATTTAGCTAGGGACGGTAGTCGTTGGGTTTGGATTGGGGTTCGTATGTGAAAACCCTAATTTTCTGAAATATATATATTCCGGCGAATAGAATAATTTCTTTCATAAATTAAAAAAAAACGCTCGAAACCCTCGCTCTCTCTCTCTCGACTGACGGCGCCCCGTTTTCACCACTTCCTGGTCAAAATCATGCCGCCACATGCGACGATAGCCAGCACCACCACCCTCTCTCGAAAGCTCTCCCCTCCATCTTCAAATCCATACCCGATTCGACCCCCCTCGTCTCGTATCTCGCGCGCAGCACCCCTCCAAACCCCGCCACTTCAAGCCGCCACGAGCAACCCCGACCGTCGATCTGGCCATACCCCCCAGCGCCGGAAACCCCTCGCCTTCCTCTTCGACGTGGGACAAGCCGATTTCAATATCGTGCTACGGATTAGCCGCAAAATCAAAACCTAGTTTCAAGAAAATTTGAAAGGTAACGGCCTTTGTACTTTAAACTGAAAATTTACACTTTTTAGTGTTGCAAACCTTTGAAAAATCATATCTTTATGGTGTGTTGACGAAATTCGATGAAACAGGAAACATCGTGACCGCAAGGAGGCTCTCTACCATATAGAAGAGACCGCGGATTTTTCTGAGGCATCTACGATTTTTAGCACTCCGAAAACCAATGTGAGATTTCTAATTTATAAACGATATGGAAAACGACGATGTATAAATTATATAGTCGATGTATGAGTTATATAAGCGTTGTACACCTCTTGTATAAGCGTTGTATAAGTTGTACGTTCGATGTATAAGTTGTATATGCGTTGTAAAAATTATATATGTGTTGAAATAGAAGTGAATTGCTATAAATAAATATATATATAAATATATGCCCCTCGTCCACAAACCATGGACGATATTTATTGGTTGTGATTGGAGTGAAAATTGATTGATAGCGAATGGTTGATTGGAATTGTTTGTGGTTGATATTGATTGATTGTGGTTGAGAAATATTTGGTTGAAACCACATAGGATTAGTTTGTGGAAATGAAATAAATGTATACATGCCGCCTGCATGCGAACTAGATGCATGATCCCCATTGTCAAAAACCGCGAGGTTTTAAGGTAGAGCGAGGAGCCGTACTAGTTTTGTTGGCGGTCTCAGAATTCGACGAAACTAGTTTTGTTGGGACCGTATCATCAAAAAAAAGCAAGATTTATTTTTCTGGAATTTTTCGAATCAGTTTGTGGCCCTGGCAAATTGAAATGTACGTTCAAATCGAATATTGAATGTGTTATATTTTAATTTGAATGGAAACTGACTGAAACAGTCGAATGGGCCTTCGAAACATATCCCATTGTGTTCGGAATGGGGGTAAAACGCTAGGGACGACAGCCGTTGGGTTTAGATTGGTGGTCGTGTCAGAAAACACCTTTTAAAACCCACCGGCCAATCAGAAATTAATATAAAAAAAAATGGAAAATCCCTTTCTCTCTCCCCGATCGAAGGCGGAAACCGCTAAACCTTCCCCCTCATTTTCCGATCAATCCACGCCGAATTAGCTCGTGCCACAGTTGAACTTTTTGAAGATCTTCTCGAGATCTTCAAATCCATATAAAGTTTGGAATTTTTCGCGGCCTGTGGAGTGAGAATCGACGCCTGGAAGTCGACGACTTCAATTCGCCGCCGCCGCCGCCTGGGACCACCGAACTGGCCCCACCTCCTGGCGCACGTGCGCCTCTCCTAGCCCGACAAGGTGGCGCTGGCCGATCGAAGCAACAATCAACGGATTGGAAGATAAATTGCGACCTAGTTTTGAACGATTTCTGAAAGGTACGGCTTGTTTTATTTTCAACTGTTTTAACACCTTTAAACCGTTGCAAAATTTGAAAAATCATATCTTTTTCATGTGTTGACGAAATTTAGTGAAACAAGAGACAGTGGACTCGTGTGGACGTCTTCTACATTTTAGAAGAGACCGCATATTTTTCTGAGCCTTCTGCTATTTTTGGTGGAGTGGAACCCAATGTGAGATTTCTAATTTATAAACGACATGGAAAACGACGATGCATAAATTATATAGTCGATGTATGAGTTATATAAGTGTTGTACACATCATGTATAAGCATTGTATAAGTTGTACGTTCGATGTATAAGTTATATGCATTGTAAAAATTATATATGTGTTGAAATAGAAGTGAATTTCTATATATATATACATATATATATATATATATATATATATATATATATATATATATATATATATATATATACGCCCCTCGTCCACAAACCATGGACGATATTTATTGGTTGTGATTGGTGTGAAAATTGATTGATAGCGAATGGTTGATTGAAATTGTTTGTGGTTGATATTGATTGATTGTGGTTGAAAATACCCGTTTGTGGTTGAGAAATATTTGGTTGAAACCACATAGGATTAGTTTGTGAAAATGAAATAAATATACATGCCGCCTGCGTGCGAACTAGATGCATGATTCCCCATTGTCAAAAACCGCGAGGTTTTAAGGTAGAGCGAGGAGTCGTACTAGGGACGGTCCCGGTTTTAACTACCCTGCCGTTATGCTGCCGAAATTTTGAATAATATTCATGTGTTTGATTTATTTCCATTTGTTGAAACTATATTTATTCATTGAATAGAAAACCTTCATGTGTTGAATTGAAATTCATTCGTTGAATAGAATTCATGTGTTGAATGGTATTCGTGTTTTTAAATATAAAAATCACCTTTATATATATATATATATATACAAACTATAGAAAACCTTTATGTGTTGAATCGATATTCATTCGTTGGATAGGAATTCATGTGTTGAATGGTATTCGTGTTTTTAAATATAAAAATCACCTTTTTATATATATACAAACTATAGAAAACCTTCATGTGTTGAATCGATATTCATTCGTTGGATAGAAATTCATGTGTTGAATGGTATTCGTGTTTTAAATATAAAAATCACCTTTTTATCTATATATACAAACTATAGAAAACCTTCATGTGTTGAATCGAAATTCATTCGCTGAATTGAAATTCATGTGTTGAGTGGTATTCATATTTTGAAATAAATTGTTTTATAATAAAAATCATATTTTTATCATCTATATGAACTATATAAAATAGTCGTGTTTTGAAATAAATGGTTTTATAATAAAAATCCTATTTTATCACCTATATGAACTATAGAAAATAATCGTGTTTTGAAATGAATTGTTTTATAATAAAAATCACATTTTTATTATATAAATGAATTGTTAAAAATAGTGAAGTGTTGAAATAGAAGATAGTTAGATAAAAATATCATTTTTATCAAATGTATGAAAAGAATATAGTTTTGAAATCGAAGAATCGATATATATATATATATATATAAATAGAATCGAAATATATCGAATAACGAAGCTGCAGTTTGTATTTTGAAACCGTGATTTCAAACGATTAGTGCGGGAGATCCGACCATCGGATTTTCCCGAAATCACCACCGTTGGGTTCGCTTTGGAAATATCTTTCCAACGACACCAACTTTGTAAAAATCCAACGGTTGGATTGTCTGGAATATTTAATTCAAATCTGAAGAAAAACAGCGCCAGAATCGATTATATATATATATATATATATATATTTAATCGAATAACGACGCTGCAGTTCGTATTTTGAAATCGAAACTTCAAACGATTATACCGGGAGATCCGACCGACGGATTTTCCCGAAACTGGAACCGTTGGATTCGTTTTTAAAAGATCTTTCTAATGATGTAAATTTTGTGAAGATCCAATGGTTAGATTTTCATATATGTGTAAATCAAATCTAAAGAAAAACAGCGCCACGGCCGCGTTATGGCCCGAAGCGTCGTTTTGAATAAATTGGCTATTTTAAAATAAATAAAAATAGCGATAAATCGTTATAAAATATTATAAACGATATGGATGCGAAATTTAGAAACTAACTGAAGGTTGGCTAAGTCGAATGGTTTCTTGGGTATTGATCTGATGTTGGTTTCGGCCTTCGGGGTTAATATTTGGGAAATCGTTCTCTTACTGATTAACGGTTAGCGACTAATGAATTGAAATGATGCATATGTGTACTTGTGTAGCACTTGTTTATTATATACGCGAGTTGATCAGAAAGATCGGGTTTATCCCATTCTGAATAACTGAATCGACGATAAAAAATCGAAGATAAAGACGGTGGTCGAAGACCGGAGATCTTTACCTCATTTGGATGGTAACCGAGGTCTTGATTGGGAGGCATCCCGAAATATGGATAATGAGTGGTGATCGTCTAGATGTACGCGGTGATCGATGGGTTTGCGAGGTATATAGTGCCTCCGGTTTCGTTCAGACCCAGAACGGACTTGCAAATGGACAGTCTGTCTGACATTGGAATTTATTCTATGTGATTGATAGCCATCAGTTGCACGATGTGAATTGCCTGTGTGGCATGCTAAGATGCAGTGATCAGGGCTTCTGTTAAAAAGCAAAGTCTTGTGGTGATGATCAAAGAACCGCCTGTGTGGCGTAGCTTTGTGTATAACGTAAATTCGCGAACCTCACACCCCGGTATGAACCAGAAACGGGAGAGGACATCAGGGAGGACCTGCGTTTCTTTCTTGCTAGAAGTGGCGTTAGTGGTTTTACACGCCCTGACGAGTTTGACTTATGTGGTTGTTACTGTTGCGAGGCGCCTCGGTTAGATCGGACGATCCGGGTCCGATGGAGTCATTCGTTGGCTCATTTACACCCCAAAGGGTGGGGAAGCGCAGTGTTCAGGAATTTTAATCCACATAGGTGGACCGGCCCTGACGATCCAAGGGCCCACCTGAGTCTGGGTCCTGAGGCTCGGGCTAGACAGTCTCGAAGTCGGTAAGGACTATCTTTTGCCTTGGTTCATGACGGAAATCCAATTTCCAAATACGTGACTGTGCGGTTTTGATTGTATACCTATATATGGCGACATAGTGGTATGGGGCATTAATGCCATTTATGATTGATACTTATGATTTGAAATGGCTTTTGAAGTATATAAACACTAGCAATAATATGAAATTCTTTTGTTTTATTCGTATCAAGCATATCTTAACCGTTATAAGGTAAAACTCTATCCTCCGGTTTGCGTTGCATTGTGTGATGGGAACTGAGTCTTATAATGGCTTCATTTTTATAAAAAGCATTGCGATGTTTAAAAGAATGATTTGTTTTAAAGCACTGGCAATCCAATGGAGTAAACCCGTTCCACGAAAGTGGCATGGTCCTGTGATTAGCCATATTTGAAATGTGTTGAGTAGATTTCTCATACCAGTCCCATGACTGACTCGTAGTTTGTTTCACTTTCAAACTCGGGTGCCCCTTTTTCTACACGGGCAGCCTTGTATTCAGGTTTTAGCTGGCTCTTTCTGGATAGCTGGAGCTGAAGATGGATTCTATCATTTATCTATTTTATGCTGTTCAGCACCTATTGTACATATTTTGTTTATTTTCCGTTGTAGACATTTATGTATAGCTGAACTGTATTTGTAATAAGTATGATCCTGTATACTGTGTAACTCTGATGATTACGTTTATCCAGTGTATTCTATTGTACATTATCTGGTGTATTTATTTAATTCTGTTCTGCTATTATCTGTTTCTGTGTTATATTCCAAAGATTACCCTTGTCTCCATCTGTACGGGATTTGGGGTCGTCTCCACGTGGTATCAGAGCTTTGGTTAAGCTTAGTGCTGGAATATAACATATTAACGAACTCGTCAGAAATAGAACCAGTAGTGTTCTAGGACGGGTAACTCATTACAGATAGGATCAGTAATATCCTAGTATGAGTAAAGTAGAATGAAATTACACCTCGATAGACACATTTATATTGAAGTATGTGTTTCTATATTTTAAATTATCTTTTCTGTGTCCTGACACTTGATCTGCTATTTGCAGAAGTACTTGAAAATGAGTGTCAGAAACAGAAGAAATGCAGAACCCAATCTAGAGGCTCTATTAAAGAGATATCGAAATCTGAACGGAGCACATTTCTCGGGAAATGAATCTATAATTCAGACTCAAGCTTGGATGAGTTCTGTCGAACGAATTTTTGAGCGTATCCAGCTGAGAGATGACCAGAAAAGGGTAGTAGCATCTTGGACGCTCAAAGAAGAAGCTTTAATCTGGTGGGAAACAATCATCAAAGATAATCCAGAAGGTGATATCACCTGGGACAGGTTCAAAGAGATTTTCCTAGAAAGATTTACTCCTCCTAAAGCGACGGAGCGTTTATGTGATGAATTTTCTTATCTGATACAATGTGATATGACTATCCCAGAATATCATAAGAAATTCAACGAACTTTCTCACTTTGCTCCTCATCTGATTCAAGATCCAAAGAGGAAGAATCTGAGATTTATTCATGGCCTGCAAAGAAAATATCAGAATAGTGTGATGAGGAATGTGAAGCTTCCTTTTTCTGAAATGATATACATGGCTTATCAGTATGAAGATCTCCATAAGAAAGGAATGTTGCGCGACGAAGAAGAAGTCAGTTCGAGTAACAAAGAAGAGTCGGAAACTGATATTCCTGAACCCAGTATGAGGTCTGAGGTCAGTAAGAAGCCCAGTGCTAAGAGGAAAAGGGCCAGATCAGAAAAAGAACCGGCCACGACTGCCATATGCAAGAACTGCAATCAGAAGGGACATTTGTCCAGAAAATGTAGATCCTTAAACAAATGAAGGAAGAGTGGATTTGAGCCCAATAAGAAGGTTCATGAGGGCAGAGGATGCCATAAGTTCCATCAGGCTGGGCATATTGTGAAAAACTGCCCGCTTTCTCAGAAATCTGAAGCAGTACAAGTGAATGAAGTGGCAGAAGTGCCTGCATCTTCGTCTGCTCAGGAAAGGTCTGATGTTTTAGAAGGCACGCTCAATGTCAAAAATATTCCAGTTAAAGTACTATTTGATATAGGCGCGTCGCGAAGCTTTATTGCAAAGAATGCAGCTAAGAAGCTGGATTTGAATTTGAAGAAGCTCAAAGAACCAATGACTGTCCAGAATCCGGTCGAGGGTTCCATCGATCTCAGCTGGGTTTGTGCAGTACCTGTCTCTTTTTCCTACTATAAATTCCCTACTATCTCTGTCGTCATGAATTTTACTGAATTCGATCTTATTCTGGGATTGGATTGGCTAACCAAATATGAAGCAGAGGTTAGATGCGCCGAGAGAGTTGTTAGGGCTAAGATTAAATCAAGGAATTATATAACCATACCGTGTGAAGGTCAGAAATCTAATAGAAAAGACTTCTGGACAGCTCTGGATGTTCTCCTGTTCAAATAGAAAATATCCCTGAAGTCACAGAGGATATTCCTGACCTCATCAAAGACCTTCCTATCGTCAAGAACTATGCGGATGTGTTCGAAGAAGTTGTTCGCTTACCTCCGCAGAGAGAAATAGATTTCAAGATCGCTTTGATTTCGAATGCAAGGCCGGTAGTTCACGCTATTCGGAGAACGTCCTTGAAAGAGAAAGAGGAATTAGACAATCAAACACGACAGCTCGTATGGAAGGGCCTGATCAGGCCTAGTTTCTCAGATTGGGGAGCAGCAGTAGTGTTTGTCCCAAAATCAGACAGTACTCTACGGCTATGTGTGGATTATCGTGATTTGAACAAGCAGACAATAAAGAACAAATATCCATTGCCGCGGATTGATGATTTGTTGGATCGATTAAATGGCGCACAAGTATTTTCACGAATGGACCTAGCTACAGGTTTCCATCAGCTTCGTATCGCCGAGGAGTGTGTTCCTTTGACAGCACTCAGAGGTCCAGACCTATTCTATGAGAGGTTAGTAATGCCAGTTGGCTTATGTAACGCTCCAGCCTATTTCGTCGATCTAATGAACAGAGTATTCAGAGGAGTATTGAATAAATTTGTTCTGGTTTTCATTGATGATATCCTTATCTTCTCTAAGTCAGAAAGCGAGCTCGAAAAACATTTGGAACAAGTATTAGAAATTCTCAGAAGGAACGTATTAAAAGCAAAGTTTTCCAAATGTATATTATGGCAAGAAGAAGTCAAATTTCTTGGCCATGTAGTGTCAAAAGAAGGAATTGCAGTGGATCCCAGTAAGATCACTGTTATCCAGAATTGGAAACAGCCTCGTACGCCAACAGAAGTTAGAAGTTTTCTCGGGTTAGCCAGTTATTATCGGAAATTCATTAAGGATTTCACGAAGACATCTAGTTCCCTAACAAAACTGACTAAGAAACATTCGAGATTCAATTGGACTCCGATATGTGAGGAAGCTTTCCAAGAGCTGAAGCTGAAACTGACAACTGCTCCAGTGTTAACAATAATAGATGGCAATGAGGATTTGAAAGTCTGGACTGACGCTTCTAGAGAGGGCCTTGGTGCAGTATTAATGCAAATAGGTCAAGTGATTGCATATGCTAGCTGTCAGCTGAAACCACATGAGAAGAATTATGTGACTCATGATCTTGAGCTGTTAGCCATCGTATTCACCTTGAAAATCTGGAGGAACTACCTTTTAGGTGAGAAATTCGAACTGTTTACAGATCACCAGTCGTTGAAGTATCTGTTCACCTAGAATGACTTGAATTTGAGGCAGCAACGTTGGCTAGAGTTCCTTGCAGCATATGATTTTGAGATCCTATACACTCCAAGGAAAGCCAATGTCGTGGCCGATGCGCTGAGCCGAAAGAATGTAATGATCGCTAGCTTTATTATTACGACTTCCTTGATTGACAAAATATCTATTCTTCAGAAGGAGGATAACTTTATTAAGGATATGATCAAAAGGATTCAGAAAGGTGAACCCTCGTGTTTTCAAATAGATAACAACGGAATCCTGAGATTGAAAGGAAGGATTTGTGTTCCTGGCATCCCCGAGCTAAAAAGGGAAGTGTTAGACGAGTGTCACAAGTCCAAGCTGAGTATCCATCCTGGTGTGGCCAAAATGTACAAAAATCTCAAGCGAACATTCTGGTGGAAGTCTATGAAAAGAGACGTTTCAATATATGTTAGCCGATGCCCTACTTGCCAGCTAGTCAAAAGTGACCAACAGAAACTGGCTGGATTGTTACAACCGCTAGACATTCCTGGTTGGAAGTGGGAACATATTTCCATGGACTTCATTGATGGTTTGCCCAGAACCAGAAAAGGAAATGACAGTATTTGGATGATCGTAGATCGCTTCACGAAGACCGCCCATTTTATACCTGTCAGATCAAACAGAACTGCTCAGAGTCTGGCGCAGATATATTTCAAGGAAATAGTTAGACTACATGGAGTGCCGCTCAGTATAGTCAGTGATAGAGATACAATATTTACTAGTAAATTCTGGGAGGCATTTCAAGTAGAGCTGGGAACAAAGCTGAACCTAAGCACCGCTTATCATCCTCAGACAGATGGTCAAACTGAGAGGGTGAATCGTATACTAGAAGATCTATTGCGGGCTTGTGTTCTAGATTTCGTTGGATCATGGGAAGACCATCTGCATTTGGCTGAATTCTCATATAACCACAGCTACCAAGCGAGCCTGACAATGTCGCCATTCGAAGCATTGTACGGTAGACCGTGTCGATCCCCTGCTTGTTGGGTCGAACCCGGTAATAGACTTGTATTAGGGCCTGATATGATCCGAGAAGTCGCCGACAAAGTCGATTTTATCAAGAAACGATTACTGGCCGCTAAAAGCCGACAAAAGAGTTATGCCGATAGGAGAAGAAGAGATATATCATTTGTTGTTGGCGACTATGTATATCTGAAAGTATCGCCGATGAGAGGAGTTATCCGGTTCGGTAAAACTGGGAAGTTGGCGCCCAAATTTATTGGTCCGTTTCCTATTCTGGAACGGATCGGAACTCTCGCTTATAGGGTTAAATTGCCAGATTGGTTGTCTGGGGTGCATGATGTATTTCATATATCTCAACTTCGAAAGCATGTTCATGATCCAGACTTGATCGTGGAAGAAGCAGCTCAACAAGATATTGAAATTACTCCAGAATTAGCTGTGAGAAGAGAGCCGCTCAAGATTATCGGCAAAGAAACCAAAGAGCTGAGGAACAAGAAGGTTCACTTATTCAAAAGTGCAATGGAGTGGAGATCCGCGAGATTGTACTTGAGAAACTGAGGAGAGCATTCAGAAATCCTATCCTAGATGCCGAGTGGATATCTCTGATTGACTCCGGTGCAAGGTACATTTACCATACTTTGCATTACCAATTAGTTCTCTACTCTGTTGTTATTTCTTTCCATGGATGTGCACTTTTAATTCTATAGTCTGAATGATTTTAAAAGAGCATAGAAATTGATTAGTATATTTTTTGAAAAGTTAAAAACAATTTGATTGTTGTTTGTGTTGTGTGATAGTAGATTTGATTAATTAAATTATTGAAACGATAGTAAATTTAATCAATAATAGAATGAATGGTAGAATTTATTCGATTATATCACACATTGAACTGATTAGAAAATAGATAGAAATATATACATGTGCATTATATATGTTTGAACAGGTAATTGGATAGCTGTTGAGTAAAGATTTTATTTGCGTGCCCAACAAATAGGTAAATCTTAATGAGTTGGATGCGAAATATTATTATATCAACTCCTGTGAATGCCATTGGATGTGGAGTGCTGGTTATTCTGTGTGTAATAATAAACGTTGCCATAGGATAGTAATAATTAATTTTGAACTACATTACATGGCATACTTCTGGAAGATAGGCATACTTCATCATATACCACATAAGCATTTGGAGCCTGTGTGACGAGGTGGAAGATTTACCATACGAGCTAGAGGCTTGTATGGCGATGACTATATTTTACAGGTTGAACTGATGACTGATATGGACTACTATTTAAATTGTAACGATAAAATTGCCAGATTAATAAAAACCCCACACGGGTCTGGAGTTGACAATAATCACGTCTCTCTAGTTATTAGATACGACACATGGACTATTTATTTCCCACACGGGACGAGGTGACGTAGATTTATCCTCTGGAGCATTTAAAATACACACTCCCTCAGGCTTTGACAGGGTGATGAGAATTTATTCTCTGGAGTTATTATCTATACACGCTCCCATGTAAATACCAGAATATATCACTATAGATATGTGTATGCTTATTAGGATTTATTGGGTACCTAATACGACCCAATAAATTTCCAAACCTCTCCCCGTACAAAGGAGGTTATGGCGAAATTTTTCGAAAATTCCGGGTGTTAGCCAAATTTTTGAAGAATTTGAAAATTCTCAGAAACTGAAAAGTTGGAGAATGGAAGCCAGATTGAATGTAGAGTAGATTAATCAAACCACTTTCGACTTTGTTCCTTTTCGGGGACGAAAAGTTTTAAGTGGGGAAGATTGTAACGACCCGGAAAATCTGAACCAATTTAAAAATTTTGAATTGGCTAAAATAATGGATTTTAAATATTTAAAATAATAACAATGAAAAGTGAGTTTGAATCGACGTTTAAAAACGAATATAATTAATTCTAATTATAAACAAGGCCAGAAAAGGCGCTGTAGTTTCAAAAATTGAATTCAAACTTTGTCAGACTGTACCGGGTGCAAAACAAAACGGATTTGAGTGAAACCAAAAATATTTAAATCTTTTAGTGAATACCTTTCTAACAAATCTGAAAAATCGAAGTTTCATAGCGGAAAGCAAAAGTTATGGCCAAATGAATTTTTGAAAGGTCGCTATGGAAATTATATAGCCCGTGAAATTGGCCATTTTGCAAACGACCTCGGAATTTGACGAAACCACTTTTGTTGGATCTGGGATGTGAAGTTATTGCTAGGTTTCAAATTTCATAATTTTTGAAGCTAGTATGTGAGCGTGGCAAAGGAAAACGTGTTTTGGTCAATTACAGTTAAATTGGATCGACCAGAAATGGGCCTTTTTACAAACGGTCTTAGAATTCGACGAAACTAGTTTTGTTGGGACCGTATCGTCAAAACATAGCTAGATTTATTTTTCTAGAATTTTTTTCGATTCAGTTTGTGGCCCTGGCAAACTGAAATGTACGTTCAAATTGAATATTAAATGTTTTATACTTTAATTTGAAAAATAACTGACTGTAGCAATCTAATTGGCCAACGAAACATATCCCATTGTGTCCGGGATGGTGGTATTTAGCTAGGGGCGGCAGTCGTTGGGTTTGGATTGGGGTTCGTATGTGAAAACCCTAATTTTCTGAAATATATATATTCCGGCGAATAGAATAATTTCTTTCAAAAATAAATAAAAACGCTCAAAACCCTCGCTCTCTCTCTCGACTGACGGCGCCCCGTTTTCACCACTTCCCGGTCAAAATCCTGCCGCCACAGGCGACGATAGCCAGCGCCACCACCCTCTCTCGAAAGCTCTCCCCTCCCTCTTCAGATCCAAACTCGATTCGACCCCCCTCGTCTCGTATCTCGCGCGCAGCACCCCTCCAAACCCCGCCACTTCAAGCCGCCGCCACGAGCAACCCCGATAGTCGATCTGGCCATACCCCCTAGCGTCGGAAACCCCTCGTCTTCCTCTTCGACGTGGGACAAGCCGATTTCAATATCGTGCTACGGATTAGCCACAAAATCAAAACCTAGTTTCGAGCAACTTTGAAAGGTAACGGCCTTTGTACTTTGAACTGAAAATTTACACTTTTTAGTGTTGCAAACCTTTGAAAAATCATATCTTTATGGTGTGTTGACGAAATTCGATGAAACAGGAAACATCGTGACCGCAAGGAGGCTCTCTACCACATAGAAGAGACCGCGGATTTTTCTGAGGCATCTACGATTTTTAGCACTCCGAAAACCAATGTGAGATTTCTAATTTATAAACAATATGGAAAACGACGATGTATAAATTATATAGTCGATGTATGAGTTATATAAGCATTGTACACCTCTTGTATAAGCGTTGTATAAGTTTTACGTTCGATGTATAAGTTGTATATGCGTTGTAAAAGTTATATATGTGTTGAAATAGAAGTGAATTGCTATATATATATATATATATATATACGCACACACATATATACATATACGCCCCTCGTCCATAAACCATGGACGATATTTATTGGTTGTGATTGGTGTGAAAATTGATTGATAGCGAATGGTTGATTGGAATTGTTTGTGGTTGATATTGATTGATTGTGGTTGAAAAATACCCGTTTGTGGTTGAGAAATATTTGGTTGAAACCACATAGGATTAGTTTGTGGAAATGAAATAAATATACATGCCGCCTGCGTGCGAACTAAATGCTTGATTCCCCATTGTCAAAAACTGCGAGGTTTTAAGGTAGAGCGAGGAGCCGTACTAGGGACGGTCCCGGTTTTAACTACCCTGCCGTTATGCTGCCGAAATTTTGAATAATATTCATGTGTTTGAATTATTTCCATTTGTTGAAACTATATTTATTCATTGAATAGAAAACCTTCATGTGTTGAATTGAAATTCATTCGTTGAATAGAATTCATGTGTTGAATGGTATTCATGTTTTTAAATATAAAAATCACCTTTTAATATATATACAAACTATAGAAAACCTTCATGTGTTGAATCGATATTCATTCGTTGGATAGGAATTCAAGTATTCGTGTTTTTAAATATAAAAATCACCTTTTTATATATATATACAAACTATAGAAAACCTTCATGTGTTGAATCAAAATTCATTCGTTGGATAGAAATTCATGTGTTGAATGGTATTCGTGTTTTAAATATAAAAATCACCTTTTTATCCATATATACAAACTATAGAAAACCTTCATGTGTTGAATCGAAATTCATTCGTTGAATTGAAATTCATGTGTTGAGTGGTATTCATATTTTGAAATAAATTGTTTTATAATAAAAAATCATATTTTTATCATCTATATGAACTATATAAAATAGTCGTGTTTTGAAATAAATGGTTTTATAATAAAAAATCCTATTTTATCACCTATATGAACTATAGAAAATAATCGTGTTTTGAAATGAATTGTTTTATAATAAAAATCACATTTTTATTATATAAATGAATTGTTAAAAATAGTGAAGTGTTGAAATAGAAGACAGTTAGATAAAAATATTATTTTTATCAAATGTATGAAAAGAATATAGTTTTGAAATCGAAGAATCGATATATATATATATATATATATATATATATATAGAATCGAAATATATCGAATAATGAAGTTGCAGTTCGTATTTTGAAACCGTGATTTCAAACGATTAGTGCGGGAGATTCGACCATCGGATTTTCCCGAAATAACCACCGTTGGGTTCGCTTTGGAAATATCTTTCCAACGACACCAACTTTGTAAAAATCCAACGGTTGGATTGTCTGGAATGTTTAATTCAAATCTGAAGAAAAACAGCGCCAGAATCGATTATATATATATATATAATTATATTTAATCGAATAACAACGCTGCAGTTCGTATTTTGAAATCTAAACTTCAAACGATTATACTGGGAGATCCGACCGACGGATTTTCCCGAAACTGGAACCGTTGGATTCGTTTTTAAAAGATCTTTCTAATGATGTAAATTTTCTGAAGATCCAACGGTTAGATTTTCAGATATGTGTAAATCAAATCTGAAGAAAAACAGCGCCACGGCCGCGTTATGGCCCGAAGCGTCGTTTAGGATAAATTGGCTATTTTAAAATAAATAAAAATAGCGATAAATCGTTATAAAATATTATAAACGATATGGATGCGAAATTTAGAAACTAACTGAAGGTTGGCTAAGTCGAATGGTTTCTTGGGTATTGATCTGATGTTGGTTTCGGCCTTCGGGATTAATATTTGGGAAATCGTTCTCTTACTGATTGACGGTTAGCGACTAATGAATTGAAATGATGCATATGTGTACTTGTGTAGCACTTGTTTATTATATACGCGAGTTGCTCAGAAAGACCGGGTTTATCCCATTCTGAATAACTGAATCGACGATAAGAAATCGAAGATAAAGACGGTGGTCGAAGACCGGAGATCTTCATCTCGTTTGGATGGTAACCGAGGTCCTGATTGGGAGGCATCCCGAAATATGGATAATGAGTGGTGATCGTCCAGACGTACGCGGTGATCGATGGGTTTGCGACGTATATAGTGCCTCCGGTTTCGTTCAGACCCAGAACGGACTTGCAAATGGACAGTGTGTCTGACATTGGAATTTATTCTGTGTGATTGATAGCCATCAGTTGCACGGTGTGAATTTCCTGTGTGGCATGCTAAGATGCGGTGATCAGGGCTTCTGTTGAAAAGCAAAGTCTTGTGGTGATGATCAAAGCACCGCCTGTGTGGCGTAGCTTTGTGTATAACGTAAATTTGCGAGCCTCACACCCCGGTATGAACCAGAAACGGGATAGGACATCAGGGAGGACCTGCGTTTCATTCTAGCTAGAAGTGGCGTCAGTGGTTTTACACGCCCTGACGAGTTTTGTGACGGCCAGCCCCGCACCAGCCTGCATTTCCTCCGAAAGTGCGCTGTACACATGCCCGACTAGCACGAGACGGTCGTCAGAAGAAAGGAAAGAAGGAAACGAACTAATCAAGAACCTGTAGAATGTCTCACAGCGCATGGAGTAAAATATAATAATAATAACATACTTGACATAAAATAGGTGAGACAGTGCATAAGCTGATAACTAAAATCAACATCAACATCAGAGCAGCGGAAATCCAAATACAGCTTATTACAACTTCCCAAGTTTACTATCTCTAAACAAAAGAAAGCTAAAGTAGAAGATGCACCACCAATGCCCAAGCAATGATCTTCAACAACACAGGGAGTATACTATATATACATTACGTGGAAGCCTCCTGCTCGTCTCCGGATCATCTACTCGTGCATCGCCAGCTAACCTGTCTCTAGTCTGCTCGTGTGAGCACCCAGAGTAATAAGAGGAGACAAAAAACTCTGGGTCAGACATAAAGCCTGGTATGAGCGATAAACATCTAAACAGAACAATAACAGGTATACTAAACCATACCTGAACCTGGACCTGCAACCAAAGAGTTAGTACCACATACCGTACAGTACTCTAGGGTGCCAGAATAAATAGTGTAAAGAATACGGGGGTGGGGTGTGTATGTCATAATGATAGCAAACAAATCATCCATAGCGACCATCCTCACATCTCTCGCTTAGTGCGTAAAGCATACGATGTCCACCACTGTCAACCACTAGACCCATCGAAGTAGTGACGGAGTTCAACTTGTACAACTACTGCTACTACCAAGCTTACCACATGGAGTCATGACCAAATCTTTACAAATGACCCCACTTCATTGGTTTATAGCCCTTTAGTCGTACTTAGGCCATTTCAGCCCTGAATCCATTCACATACTTTCCATACATAGTGATCCAAAGTCATAAACATCGACTGCCCCTTGGCACACGTCCCGCAGCAAAGCCCAATCATGAAGTGAACTCATCGGTTCCCAACTGGATCCTGAGCTCTAACTTCCCATATTGGACTACCTTTGCATCTCGGGTTATTGGTCAATACTGGGTTGGGTCGGGTTCTCCTTCTAGCCATCGGTTCGGGTTGGGTCCTCTACTTCGGGTCGATTCGTAGTCTTCTCCGGTAGCGGTTCGGTTCGGGTCCACAGCATCGCATCGGTTCGGGTCGGGTATTCCACTTCGGGTCGGGTCGGGTCGGGTGTCCTCCTCTGGGTCGGGTCGGGTGCCATCTCCCTTCCAGTTCGTGCTTCCTCTCCGATCCGCTCCCTCGTTCTTCACGTGCTCCGATCCGATCCCTCCTTCTTCATCTAATCCGATCCTACTCCTTTAGCCGATCCGACCCCTTCGCCTTACTCCAGTCCTAGCCTTTCATCCTTAAGTCGATCCGATCCAAGCCCTTCATCTTTAAGTTAGTCCGATCCCCAGCTTAACCAGCATGGCCTTCCTTTTTGCCAAATTTCTTTTGTGCCAGGTTCCAGTTCGGGTCGGGTTCCTTGCTCAGGTCTCCTATCCGATCCGAGCCCATATCCGATCCAATCCGAAACCCTGCACAACTTTCTGCAACTTTTTCCAGCAACTTGTTTACGCCATTCGATGACGTTTTCGATAAATCTAACTATACTAATCAATCACAAATCATGTCAAATAGTTATAGCAACATAGCAAACTAACCACAAACACCAAAACAATGAGATTACATGTCAAAATGGATCAAATATACCCAAAATCCCATTTTCCCCTTAAGCATGATTAAATAAAACTAATCATAGAGTTAATAAAACTTAACCAAATCGAACCAAATTTCTAACAGAGGCTTAAAATATTATTTAAGAATTTCTAAACATTTTTCCAGAATTTATTAGTGTATAAATTCGCTAATCTTCACTAATTACCCTTAATTAACTGTAATTAGTGTCAAAACGATGCTAATCACTCACCTTTGCCACAAAATAAAATACCAAATCTGAAATACTCTCTGTTTGGGTCGAATTCCTATGTATAGCAGCAGCTCCAACCTTGCTCTGTTGCTATTTGGCCTTGTTTTGATGTAGTTTAGGCTTAATCTTCACTAAAAATGTGTTTTGGAGTGGTTTTAGAGGATGAAAGCCATTACTAAGGTCTCAAGAAGGTTTGTGGCGGCTCAAAACTGAAATGAAAGTGATTTTCTAACCCTAATCAGCCCTCCTATGCCTCTAAACCCGAAATTCCCCTCTGGGCCTAGCTGCTAATCACCCGGTTAAGCCCAATTAACTAAAATTAACCTCTAAATCTTCATTCAGCCATATCTCCCAAATGGTGAGTCCATTTGGCTAATGTGACCACTCTACGGAATTGTAAACCATCATCCGGAGCTAATGGAAGTGGTTTGAGGTCAAAATTCCTTTCCAGTCAAAAGTTATGGCCAAAACAGTGCCAACTAGGGGTAAAATGGTCATTTAAAAATCGGGAAAAAATCATGAACATGGGAAATGACCCCAATAGTCGTCTCCCAAAGTTACATGACCATACGACTTCGTATGTGAAAGAAATAAATATTCTACGATCCTATGATGCGTAGAATATGGGTCGTTACACTCTTCCCCCCTTAAGAAATTTCGTCGCCGAAATTCCTTAACCCAAAACATACAAAGGATCCCGCATGCCTAACAGCCAAATACAACAATCAAACATGCAAAACAAGCAAACAAGCCTATCCTAGCATGCGGAAGACTAAATCGAAGTCAAAATCTTACCAGGCAAAGAGTTCTGGGTGTGTCTTCCTAATGTTCTCCTCTGTCTCCCAAGTACAATCATTCTCGTCCTCGCCCCACTGAACCTTGACTAGCTTCACCGCCTTCCTTCGAAGTTGCTTCATGTCGTGATCGACAATACGGTTCGGCTTGCGGTTCCCAACCGCCTCGGGTTCTGCTTCGAAGTCCTCTAACTGATCAGGTGAAATAGTCATATCTGAGTCATGGACGAACTTCCTTAGTTGGGAAACATGAAATACGTTGTGAACTCCCGCCATCTTCTCTGGTAAGTCAACTCTATATGCTAAATTCCCGACTGGTTCAAGAATAGGGAATGGGCCAACAAATCTTGGTGCCAACTTGCCTCTCCTGCCAAATCGTATTACGCTCTTCAACGGAGAAATCTTGACAAACACCAAGTCACTAACGAAGAATTTTAAGTCTCTTCTCCTCTTATCAGCATAACTCTTATGCCTATCTTGGGCAGCCTTCATTCGTTGTTGAATGATCTTAATCTTACCTGAAGTTTCCCTCACCACATCTGGTCCAAGCATAAACTTCTCGCCAGTCTCTATCCAACATGATGGTGAGTTGCACGGTCTTCCGTACAAAGCTTCATATGGAGCCATACCGATATTGGATTGGTAGCTATTATTATATGCAAACTCTACTAGATGCAAATGGTCATCCCATGATCCACCAAAATCCAATATAAATGCTCTCAAGAGATCTTCCAAAATACGATTCACCCTCTCCGTCTGACCGTCGGTCTGGGGATGATATGCGGTACTGAGATGTAACTCTGACCCTAGAGCCTCTTGTAAGCTCTTCCAAAACCCACTAGTGAACAACGGGTCTCGGTCACTCACAATGCTTTTAGGTACCCCATGAAATATCACTACCCACTTCATATATAATTCTGCTAACTTAGTTGTCGTTCTGGTCGATTTGACTGGTATGAATCTTGCACTCTTAGTCAGTCGATCCCCGATTACCCAAATGCTATCATGTCCCGATCTAGTCCTTGGTAAACCATCGATGAAATCCATCGAGACTTGCTCCCATTTCCATTCGGGAATTTCTAATGGCTGTAACAACCCACTAGGCTTCTTTTGCTCGGCTTTAACTAGCTGGCAATTCATGCATTTGGATATAAACCTCCCAATGTCTCTTTTCATCCCTTCCCAGTAGTAGGTCTGCTTCATGTCTCGATACATCTTGTTACCACCGGGGTGTATAGTCAGTTTTGAGTGATGACATTCTCTAAGCACTTCATCTCTCAATCCATTGACATTGGGTACGACTAGTCTTCCATCCCTTCTAAGCCATCCATCTCGATCAAGCCCATACTTGTTCATCTCCTCATCGATACCCATCTCTAACTTGGAGATGATTTCCAATAGGTTAGGATCGTCCCTCTTACTAGAGCCGATCTGCTCAATCAAAGTGGGTCTGATCGTCAAACTTGCTAACATTTCTGGATTCAATTCGCACTTTGGTCTGAAATCAAACCCCGCGATATACTCCAGTTGCTTCCATTCTAGAAACATAGCCCCTAAGCTGGCATGTCTCCTACTCAATGCATCAGCCACCGCATTGCCTTTTCCCGGTGTATATGCGATGTCAAAATCATAGGAAGCCAAGAATTCTAACCACCTTTGTTGCCGGAGATTTAGATCCTTCTGGGAGAAGAGATACTTCAACGACTTATGATCTGTAAACAGCTCAAATCTTTCTCCCAAGAGATAGTGTCTCCACATCTTCAACGCGAACACGATCGCTGCCAATTCCAAATCATGGGTAGGGTATCTTTTCTCATGCAGTTTCAATTGCCGACTCGCATAAGCTACAACCCTACCGCCTTGCATCAATACAGCACTCAGTCCGGTACCACAGGCATCCGTGTATACCGTCATCTCTTCATTCCCCTTAGGAATGACTAACACTGGTGCGCTTGTCAACTTGTCCTTTAGACTCTTGAATGCATTCTCGCACCTTTCATCCCAGACAAAAGCTTGATTCTTCTTGGTCAACTGGGTCAATGGTGCTGCTATCTTGGAGAAACCTTGGATAAACTTACGATAATATCCAGCTAACCCCAAGAAACTTCTTACATCTATTGCATTCTTGGGCGTAGGCCAATCCTGTACCGTAGCCACCTTCGCCGGGTCCACGACAATATCATTCTCTGATACAACATGGCCCAAGAACCTCACTTCCCTCCTCCAGAAGTGACACTTAGAAAACTTTGCTTTCAATTAGTGTTTTCTCAACACCTCCATCACTATTCTTAAATGTTCCTTGTGTTCTTCCTCTGTCCTCGAGTAGACCAAAATATCATCAACGAACACAAGGACAAACTTATTCAACTGATCTCTGAATACCCTATTCATAAGATCCACAAAATATGCTGGGGCATTGGTCAGCCCGAATGGCATGACCAACCACTCATAAAACCCAGACGGCGTCCGAAATGCCGTTTTAGCTATACTCTCAGCTTCCACTCTAAGCTGATGAAAACCTGTCACGAGATCCAACTGAGAAAATACTCTCGCGCCACCCTACTGATCGAACAAATCATCTATCCGCGGTAGAGGATACTTATTCTTCCTCGTCACTTTATTCAACTCGCGGTAGTCTACACACAAACAAAGGGAAACATCCGCCTTGGTAGCAAACACAACTGGTGCTCCCCATTCAGAAACACTCCTTCTGATAAATCCCTTCTTCAAAAGATCACTGACTTGCACCTCGAGCTCTCGCTGCTCCCTTGGTGCCATACGACGAAGTGGCATCACTATAGGTCTGGCATCTTTTACCAAATCAATACGGAACTCAATCTCTCAATGTGGTGGAAGCCCGATCACTTGTTCGAAAACATCCGGATACTGGCCAACCACGGGCAAACCTGACAACTCACTATGCGGAATGTCGAGGGAGTTTAGAAAACTAGCCAATACCCCCTTACTGGGTAGACCACCAAACACTATCCTCCGCCCATCATCCGCTCTAGCTGTCACCAAAAAGCCCTCACAGTCTACCACCACCCCGTATCTTCGGAGCCAATCTACTCCCAAAATAATGCCAAACCCAGTAAAGCCCAAAACAAAGCAATCACAAACAAACATGCATCCATGACTCGATAAGACCACATTACGACAAATCATGCTAAGGCTAGTCGAACCACCAATCGGGTTCGTCACTACTAAAGGTCTATCGACAATCTCGGGCTCCAATCCCAACCTATCTACCAGGTCCCTAGATATGAAAGAACTGGAAGCTCCGGTATCAAACAAAACTCTAACAGAAACATCATAAACAGAAAGCATACCTTGAATGACGACATTCTTTCCCTTCTCCGCCGCTGTTGGGACATTCGACGAAGAAGGAATAGCATTAAGGGCGTAAACCATCCTCACATCTCTCACTCAGTGCGTAAAGCATACGATGTCCACCACTGTCAATCACTAGACCCATCGAAGTAGTGACGGAGTTCAACTTGTACAACTACTGCTACTACCAAGCTTACCACATGGAGTCATGACCAAATCTTTACAAATGACCCCACTTCATTGGTTTATAGCCCTTTAGTCGTACCTAGGCCATTTCAGCCCTGAATCCGTTCATATACTTCCCATACATAGTGATCCAAAGTCATAAACATCGACTGCCCCTTGGCACACGTCCCGCAGCAAAGCCCAATCATGAAGTGAACTCATTGGTTCCCAATTGGATCCTGAGCTCTAACTTCCCATATTGGACTACCTTTGCATCTCGGGTTATTGGTCAATACTGGGTCGGGTCGGGTTCTCCTAGCCATCGGTTCGGGTCGGGTCCTCTACTTCGGGTCGGTTCATAGTCTTCTCCTATAGCGGTTTGGTTCGGGTCCACAGCGTCGCATCGGTTCGGGTCGGGTATTCCACTTCGGGTCGGGTCGGGTGTCCTCCTCTGGGTCGGGTCGGGTGCCATCTCCCTTCCAGTTCGTGCTTCCACTCCGATCCGCTCCCTCGTTCTTCACGTGCTCCGATCCCTCCTTCTTCATCTAATCCGATCCTACTCCTTTAGCCGATCCGATCCCATCGCCTTACTCTCGTCCTAGCCTTTCATCCTTAAGTCGATCTGATTCGAGCCCTTCGTCTTTAAGTTAGTCCGATCTCCAGCTTAACCAGCATGGCCATCCTTTTTGCCAAATTTCTTTTGTGCCAGGTTCCAGTTCAAGTCGGGTTCCATGCCCAGGTCTCCTATCCGATCCGAGCCCATATCCGATCCGATCCGAAACCCTGCACAACTTTCTGCAACTTTTTCCAACAACTTGTTTACGCCATTCGATGATGTTTTCGATAAATCTAACTATACTAATCAATCACAAATCATGTCAAATAGTCATAGCAACGTAGCAAACTAACCACAAACACCAAAACAATGAGTTTACATGTCAAAATGGATCAAATATACCCAAAATCCCATTTTTCCCTTAAGCATGATTAAATAAAACTAATCATAGAGTTAATAAAACTTAACCAAATCGAACCAAATTTCTAACAGAGGCTTAAAATATTATTTAAGAATTTCAAAACATTTTTCCAGAATTTATTAGTGTATAAATTCGTTGATCTTCACTAATTACCCTTAATTAACTGTAATTAGTGTCAAAACGATGCTAATCACTCACCTTTGCTACAAAATAAAACACCAAATCTGAAATACTCTCTGTTTGGGTCGTTCCTATGTATAGCAGCAGCTCCAACCTTGCTCTGTTGCTATTTGGCCTTGTTTTGATGTAGTTTAGGCTTAATCTTCGTTAAAAATGTGTTTTGGAGTGGTTTTAGAGGATGTAAGCCATTACTAAGGTCTCAAGAAGGTTTGTGGCGGCTCAAAACTGAAATGAAAGTGATTTCCTAACCCTAATCAGCCCTTCTATGCCTCTAAACCCGAAATTCCCCTCTGGGTCTAGCTGCTAATCACCCGGTTAAGCCCAATTAACTAAAATTAACCCTCTAAATCTTCATTCAGCCATATCTCCCAAACGTTGAGTCCGTTTGGCTAATGTGACCACTCTACGGAATTGTAAACCATCATCCGGAGCCAATGGAAGTGGTTTCAGGTCAAAATTCCTTTCCAGTCAAAAGTTATGGCCAAAACAGTGCCAACTAGGGGTAAAATGGTCATTTAAAAATTGGGGAAAAAATCATGAACATGGGAAATGATCCCAATAGTCGCCTCCCAAAGTTACATGACCATACGACTTCGTATGTGAAAGAAAT
Source organism: Allium sativum (assembly GCA_030737875.1). Taxonomy (NCBI): domain Eukaryota; kingdom Viridiplantae; phylum Streptophyta; class Magnoliopsida; order Asparagales; family Amaryllidaceae; genus Allium; species Allium sativum. The sequence continues at coordinate 231,991,251 of CM060911.1, forward strand.
AAATATTCTACGATCCTATGATGCGTAGAATACGGGTCGTTACAAGGGGCCTGCGTATTCTTTCTAGCTAGAAGTGGCGTCAGTGGTTTTACACGCCCTGACGAGTTTGACTTATGTGGTTGTTACTGTTGCGAGGCGCCTCGGTTAGATCGGACGATCCGGGTCCGATGGAGTCATTCGTTGGCTCATTTACACCCCAAAGGGTGGGGAAGCGCAGTGTTCAGGAATTTTAATCCACATCGGTGGACCGGCCATGACGATCCAAGGGGCCACCTGAGTCTGGTACCTGAGGCTCGGGTTAGACAGTCTCGAAGTCGGTAAGGACTATCTTTTTCCTTGGTTCATGACGGAAATCCAATTTCCAAATACGTGACTGTGCGGTTTTGATTGTATACCTATATATGGCGACATAGTGGTATGGGGCATTAATGCCGTCTATGATTGATACTAATGATTTGAAATGGCTTTTGAAGTATATAAACACTAGCAATAATATGAAATTCTTTTGTTTTATTCGTATCAAGCATATCTTGGATGTTATAAGGTAAAACTCTATCCTCCGGTTTGCGTTGTATTGTGTGATAGGAACTGAGTCTTATAATGGCTTCATTTTTATAAAATGCATTGCGATGTTTAAAAGAATGATTTTTTTTAAAGCACTGGCAATCCAATGGAGTAAACCCGTTCCTAGAAAGTGGCGTGGTCCTATGATTAGCCATATTTGAAATGTGTTGAGTAGATTTCTCATACCAGTCCCATGACTGACTCGTAGTTTGTTTCACTTTCAAACTCGGGTGCCCCTTTTTCTACACGGGCAGCCTTGTATTCAGGTTTTAGCTGGCTCTTTCTAGATAGCTGGAGCTGAAGATGGATTCTATCATTTATCTATTTTATGCTGTTCAGGTCCTATTGTACATATTTTGTTTGTTTTCCGCTGTAGATATTTATGTATAGATGAACTGTATTTGTACTAAGTATAATCCTTTATACTGTGTAACTCTGATGATTACGTTTATCCAGTGTATTCTATTGTACATTATCTGGTGTATTTATTTAATTCTGTTCTGCTATTATCTGTTTCTGTGTTATATTCCAAAGATTACCCTTGTCTCCTTCTGTACGGGATTTGGGGTCGTCTCAAACTGTTATGATGATTTACAAAAGAAATACAAAAATAATACAAATAAAATAAAGCAAAAATTAAAACCCTATGATTTAAAGTAAAAAGGTCATCCCCTTTTCAATTAAAAAGTTGGCTGGCCCATTTACAAATCCTTTATGCCCGACTGTTCCTCTTTCTCTGGAGAAAATAAATGGCCGCTAGGTTTTGTCACTTGGCTCCAATTTGTTGCTGAACAAAATGATATCTCTTTATGCAATCTCTGAAAAAATGGGCGATGATGTTTGTCAATCAATTTGGGAATTTTCCTTCAATCGAATTGCAACTCTGATGCCTTGGGTTCGAAACCCTAGCAATTTGTAAGTCCTCTGAATTTTGATCTTTGATTGCTTGAATTGATTATTGTTGGTCTCGATAGTATCTACCAGTGATGAAATGGGTGTTAAAATAGGGTAGAATCGAAACCCTAAAACTCTGATTTCACTATAATGACTTGGTCTGAATTTGCGGTTTCCTCTTTTGAAAACCTTGGCTTTAAAACGTTGCATGATTGATGGCAATGACTCTAAACTTGGTATTGTTTTCTTTTAAGAATCTGGCCGGTTTTAAAAGCTTGATAAAAACTAGAAAATAAATATTTTCCCTTCTAAAAACATCTTGACCAAAACTGGAAGGAGAAAAATCAATTTTCATTTCTGGAAACAAAACATGATTTCTGGAATTGATGATTCTTGGCCCACTATTAATGATTTAGAAATGTTGCAGTGATTTCACAAATTATTTGTTTCTATTTGTTTTGTGAGATGCTACAAATAAATTCTTGCCAAACATCATTCTTTGGAATTAGTCGAATTGGATGTTAAAATCTGGAAATCACATTAAAACATTGCTAAGCGCTGATTTTGTTCCCCCTGAATTATCAGATCGATTCTGGAAATTATGCCAAAAAAGATTCCTGCATGTTGTTAAAACTTGCCAACATTCAATATGATTAATTCTGGAGATTTGTTTTCCAAAAATAACTTATGCCAAATTTAAATCTGCTTTTCATTCTGCTTGTTGTTGCTGTATATATGTAAGCAACCTTGCGATTTCCAGTTTCCACTTAAACCTATGTCACTTGAATTGTTTCAAACAATTTGCACCTAAACCTTTTGTTGCATTTGTATCATGTATTTAAATACTTTCTTTACCCATGTTGATTTGAACTGGTTGACTTGTATGCGTCATACTTTGGCATGAATATGACATTATTTGGCTTGACCTATACATAAAAATGAGTGCCATACATGTAACAACCCGAATTTTTAATAACATGTTAAAACAAGAAATCAGGGCAGAATTAAATTATAAGTTAAGAATCAATGGGAACGGGTTACGCCATTGCGTTCATCTCGAAATTCTGCTTGAAAACGAGTCCGAAATTTTGTAAATCGGAGTCCGTATGACCAAGATATGGCCCATAGAAGATTTCAGAAAATTCAAAATTCAGCCCGAAATTCAAATCCAGCCAGAAACAGATTGGGCGGGAAATTTTCCCGCCCTACCCCAGGTCGACTGGGGAGTCAACCTGCACCCCCAGGTCGACTGGGGTGTCGACCTGGGGGTCGACCTCCCCTGGTCGGACCCTGTTGGTCTGGTGCACCAGTTTGCTCCTTGGGTCTGCTCAGCTAGCCTGTGACGGGATTTGATGGTTCAGATCTAAATTAGGGTTAATCCTATGGCCTAAACTAGTCTCTACACCTATTAAAACACCCTAATACCTAGCCTAAACCATCACAAATCATCCTAACAACTAAATTCTGCCAAAATGCTCCCTAATCATGGCCTCCATCTTCATCTTGAGAGCTTCTAAGGCAAAAAGGAGCAAGCTTTCTTCTTTCTATCAAAGGAGCTACTTATTCTCAAGGCTTCTAGTGTTGCTACATCATTCCTAGAGCTTCTACAACGTCTCTATCTTGTTCTATTTGGTTTCTAGTTCTCATAGCCACGCTTTGTAAGCCCCACTCTACTCTTAGATTTAAACTATGAAGTTAATATGAATATGTAGCAAGTTGAGATGTGACTTTTGGTATAATACATGTCTTGGGGCTATATTTGTATGCATAGATCCATTTATGACTCTTTTGATCTATGATTGTGGCACTATCATGAACCTAGTACCATTTACCTTGATTTTTGGGTAGAAAGCTATGAGCTTTATTTGGTGGTTATGCATAATGCAACATAGAACTTGGTGGTTATGCATAATGCAACATAGAACCCCTCATAACCTTGATGTTAACTTGCATATGATGTTGAACTACATGCTACCCACAAGTTTATCACTTTATGTCAACTATTATCATGTTTCACCTTTGCCTATGATGTTGAACTACATGCTAGTTTATTTGCTAAGTTTGATGTCATGCATGTTTTGAGGCCAGTAACCCCTATATGCTAGTTGTGATGAACACCTTTGCCTCAAATATCATCATGTCTAACCTATGACCAACTTTACCACCTTATGCCCACCTTGGTCATATTTTTATGTTCCTTGATTCACTTGTGTTGATGTGAGTTTACGTGCGAATGGGAATACGTTATGGGTAGTTAGGCAAACTTGAATTAACATGAAAAACATGACTTGAAAATATGACATGAAACTTGATTTTCCTTGAAACGTGAATGTGGTCATGACATGTAGAAAACCATAAAGTGGCCAACTCAAGGTTGGGTTGAGTTTGTAGCGTAAATCTGCCCGGAACCGCCCGGCAAATCCAGTGGCTACAAACAATAGGACCCAATGTGAGAAGTTGGTCACATCGCGCTTGAAACCTGAGGTTAGACTAGGTTGTGGTGTAAATCTGCCCGGACCCGCCCGGCATATCCAGTAACCACAACAAAGTCTAATGTGAGAGGTTGGGTGCATTAAATTAATTAATGCCACATGTTAGGGTTAAGTCATGAGCCACTTGAATACACTTAACCAACTTGAAAACATGATTGGATAGGGTTAACCACACTTAACCCGTTAGAAACCCTAGTTACGCCGTCCATTTCAGCAGTAACCCTCTTGGATGTATCACGATACCCTAGGGACTAGGCTAGGGTGGGGCACGATTACTGGGCTGATTGTAAGCGACCAGAACGACGGCTGAGTTGGTGCGCCGGTGTAGGTTCAGGCGGACTATGGTCGTGCACATAGTCCGGAGTTGAAAAAGCAGGCACGGGCACCAGTAGGTTTAGACTGTGCGTGCTTGATTCGTGTTAGTGGTTGGCACCCTAGGACTTGATACACCCTAGGGTGGACCTAGCACAGTTTGACTACATTCTGTGATTGGGCCATATGACACCGACACTCGACGAGTTAGGCTTATAGGGAGCCGATCGACTAGACCGTGTAGTTGGGCCCCGACTTGGGTCATCTCATGATATTGGGCCAAGGGATCATTTCTTGTTTATACTTGACATGTGTTGGATTACTAGTACTATTGGTGCAAACAAAACCTTGTATATGCGATGCCACACTTGATCTACCTTGTTATCTATTTATCATGCCAGTTAGATACCATCTTTATGTTTCATCTCGGTTTCTCATGTTTAGTTAACTCCATTAGTTTTTATACTAATAGTAGGTAGGACTTACCAGTCTTTATGACTGACCCTTTTTCTTTCGCCTCTTTTCTTCCGTCCCCCCCGCCCAGGTTCTGAGGGAGGGAATACTAGTGCTTAGCTTGGACAGTTGGCTTGCTTTCTTGACAGCTCATGTACGGTTTGGACTTGAGCTTGCTATGGCTTCACCATTTCTATCTTGGGGATAGTTTACTTTATGTTATTTTCAGTTTATGTTTTCTAGACTTGTGGTAGTTGGAAAATAATGACTAAGTACTTTGATGTAAGTTGACTATTTGGTTTTGAAATGGTTAAGTATGGATTTTAAATTCTACCGCTGCTTTACTTATTTATTTATCTATGTTCTGTCTTGTGATATCTCTGTGCATGTTTACCTAGACAACACCCCTCCAAAGCTAGTGCCAGCACTCGTGAGTGTGGCCCTGGCGGAGGTGGGGTGTTACAATACATACTTGAACTTGTCAACATAATTTGATTGTATAAGCTCGTGTACTTTGGGAAAAAACAGCCCCATTTGTTACTTGACCATCTTAACAACTAACCATGTATGCACACTGGTTGGCTTTGTGTCTTGTATATTTGTGTCCCTGGAGCATTTGAATCATTCATGTATTTTTGCCATGCTTGACCATGTCAGATGCACTTAAACTTCTCTGCTTTTTCATGCTAGTACATCATGCTGTATTGTGCTGAACCAAACTGTTATGTTAATCATTGAATGGTTGTTGCTTCACCTTGTACATGTTGTTATCATCCACATGCTGAGAAATCCATATTGACTACACCATGTACCATGCTTGACCACCCTATTTCACCATGAATTTGTGTGAACACATTACACCTTCATACTGAATTTGAATTGAGATCTGGACTGACTTGTTTGCGAACATTTTGACTTGTGCTTGCGCCATGCTTGAGCTTTTGGGTTGAAATGTTGTATTGTTGCATTTGAAAAACAAATCTGCACCTTTGTTGAGTTGTCTCGACCATTCTTGCACTATTGCTCGACCAAATTTGAACATCATTGTTATTGCTGAAAAATTTGAGCCATTTACACTTGTGTTTGTTGTTTTGATTTGAGCACACTCTCGACCATATTCATATGCATTGAGTTGAGATGGTCCTTTTGGCTTCTCCTCAGATGCATACTGATTGGCGTGGCAGTGCACACGTGTATATCTATACATGTGTGTATATGCAGACCATCAGAAATGATTTCCCTGTCCCTGCTATATATATACAAACTGTCTAGACACAGATAAATTAGATCAAGTCATGAAAGATGACGAGAAACACACTGAAATCTGAGGAAAATAAAATTTAAAATCAAAATTTATATTTGCTAGAATCTAGATTATTATTTCTGATCCATATATTTTGTGTGTGTTCCTGTATATGACAGGTATGAAGCTGATGACTGGACTGGCAGAGGGCTGTGAAGACTGAAGATAGAAGATAGTGTGTAGTGTCAATGAATGTATGAGTCTAAAACTATATATGTGAGTGTCTGTATAAATATGAAATTGTATAGACAAAGTGACAGTGTGAGTGTAGAAGAGAGAATTGTACTGATATTTGTAACAAACAAGTTTGAATGAAATAAAATATTATTTTATTTCAAAACAAACTTATCTATCGTATTTAATTTATTTACAAGTACAATATCTATGAATGTATTTAAATAGTGGAGTATTAAATAGATGTACCGTTTGAATGTTGAAATAGAATATTCAATTTAAATAAAATACTATATGAATATATGAATGTCTGTAAAGTCGTATTCTATTTAAATGTAAATATTATATTCCTGTCTTTGATGTATATATAGAACAGTATAGTAACAAACACATTTCAAATAATAAATATTTGGTTGTTATCATCAAACAAAAAATCATATAATTGTGTATACAACATCGTTATATACAACAGATTTAAATCGAAGATATTGAAGATGGCGATTGAAGACCGACGATCTTCACATCGAAAGGATAACTACTGATGCCCGGCATTGGTTAGATTCCAGTAAAGGGTTAAAGTCTTAGTTGTCCGGACGTATTTGTTGATTGTCCGGATATGCGAGTGCCTCTCTTCCGTATTGGACATACGGGACGAGGAATAAGGTGACTCTGGTTTCGTTCATACCCGGAACGGACTTGTAAATGGATGTGTGTCCAGAATTGGATTTCATTCCATGTAAATTGGTTTCTATTTAATATATATCTGTTGGTGGCGGAGAATTAATTCTCTTGCTTAACACCCTTCTCTGAGACGCATGAGCTCAGAGGTTATATATTGGTAGTTATCGATCGCATGGCGTGAATTGTCAATGTGACATGCTAAGATGAAATTGATCGAGGCTTTTGTTGAAAAGCAGAGCCTTATGGATGATGATCAAAGCATAGCCTATTTCGGCATTGCTTTGTGTATAACGTTACCTCGCGAGCCTCACACCCCGGTAAGAGTCAGAGGCGGGACAAGGGAACGCAGGGAGTGCACACGTTTCTTTCTAGCTAGAAGTCGTATCAAGGTTTTGCAAGCCCTGACATTTTACTTATGTGGTTGATGGAATGAGGCACCTCGTATTTATTGGTCGATTGTGACCATTTTATAGGCCCAATAGGACCGGGAAGCGTGTGTTCAGGAATTGCCAATCCACTAAAGTATTTGTGGACCGGCCCTACAGTATCCAAGGGTTGCCCGTAGGTGTGATCCTGAGACATTGCAAGAGTGTCTCAAATCGGTAAGGAGATCGTCCCTTGCCTTGACTCATGATGGAAACACAATTTCCAATACGACATTACGGTTTTGATTGTAAACATATATATGGCAACATAGTAGGATGGGTACTATGCCGTCTAGGATTGATACATTTACTTTGAAGTATTTTAAAACTGAGTAGATACTAATAATAATATTAAAATATTATTTTCTACGTATCAATCATTTTTGATCATTATAAGGTAAAATTCTATCCTCCGGTTTGCGTTGCATTATGTGATGGGACTTGAGTCTTATAATGATTTCATTTTCTAGAAAGCATTGCGTTGTTTTTGAAACAAAATTTATTAAACATATGCACTGGCAATCCAATGGAGTAAACCCATTCTGCATTAGAGGCGTGGTCCTGTGATTAGCTATATTGTTAGTTAAGAAAGATTTCTCATAGCAGTCCCATGGCTGACTCGTAGTTTGTTTCACTTTGCTAACTCAGGTGCCCTCTTTTCACATGGGCAACCAAGTGATAGCTTTAAGTATGGATACATTATGGATTAGTGCTTGTCTAAGGAAGAAGATGAAGAACATTTTCCTTTTTATCTTTTTATTGCTACTTGAGACATTTAGACTTTATTGATCTTTGATGTATTTGATGGAGTTGAGACTTATTTCTCTTTTGTTGAGACTTCTATTTGCTAAGTGTATCCTGTAACTGCGTACTCTGACGTCCTTGATGTTATGTTGTGATGACATTCTTATTTCCACTGAAATAATTTATGTGTTATGCTATTATCTAAGATCTGTTGTTGTTGTAATTATGTTATACTCCTATGATTATCCTTGCTTTCATACTACAGAAGTTGGGGTCGTCACGGTTGGTATCAGAGCTAAAGGCTAACCTTAGCTTCGTAGCATAACATATTTAGAACAATTCGTCTAGATAGAATCAGTAGTATTCTAAGGAAAGTAGCTCATTAGAGATAGGATTAGTAATGTCCTAGAATGAGCACAGCAGAATAGCACATATTAATCAGTCATTACATCATTATCATCTTATCATATGTCTCTACTTTTAAACTTTCCTTTAAAATTATCATTTCTGTTAGTCTGGCTCTTTCCTTGATGGTACAGAACTAGAAAATGAGCACAAGAGCAAGAGCTAGAGCCTGAGCAAGAGGTGGGGCTAGAGGACCAGCCAGAGATGAGACTCCCGCTGCTCAAGGGCAGCCCACTCCAGAGGCTGTAACACCACCTCCACCCCCGCAGCCGTTTGCCTTGGATAAAATGTCCAAGAAGTACAGAAACTTAAGGGGTGTATCCTTTACCAGGCGAGAGACAGTGATCGAGGCACAGGCATGGCTAAAGGACTGCAAGAAAATATTTGAAGGCCTGGAATTAGAAGATCAACGCAAGCGCTTTTTGGAAACATGGCTATTGAAAGACGAAGCTGAAAATTGGTGGGATACAATCAAAATAGGCAATAATGTGGCCAACATGTCTTGGACCAGATTCAAAGAACTCTTCAACGATAAGTATATCCCTCTGCAGGTAGTAGAGCGGCTCCATGATCAATTTGTCAATCTGCAGCAGGGAGATCTGACTATTTCAGAATATGTGCGGAAGTTCGAGGAACTCTCACGCTACGCTCCAGAGTTAGTTCAGGAACCAGTGCAGAAAAACAAAAGATTCATCAATGGCCTCTCCAAGAAATACCTAAACAGAGTCACAACTCATGTCAAGCTCCCCTTTAATGAAGTGATCAACATGGCTTGTCGCTATGAGGATAATGAAAGAAATACACACAACATGAGCGTGAGAAGAATCAGAATAACAACAAAAGAAAGCAAGCTGATAAGAAAGCAGAGGTGAGCGATTCTTCTACCGCTAAGCCCCAAGGGAAAGAGAAAAGAGACAAATTCAAAGTGAAATGCTTCAATTATCAGAAGATGGGGCACTTTGACTATGAATGCCGAGCCCCGACGAAACCAAGAAGGAATGAGTCTGGACCGAGTCAGAACCGCGGTCAGAATTCTCGAAACACTCAAGAGTGCTTTAACTGCCATAAGATGGGGCACTTTATCAGAAATTGTCCTTTATTGAAGAAATCTGAGGTAGCTCATGTCTATGATGGAGCGGCTGTACCGGCTTCATCCGAAGGAGCAGGTAATTCTGATGTTTTAGGAGGTACTCTTAATATTAAGAACATTCCCATTACAGTTTTGTTTGACACTGGTGCATCAATAAGTTTCATATCTAGTGACACGATTAAAAAGCTAAAACTGAAACCAAGAAAACTTAAAGAATCGATAAGGGCCCATAGTCCGATAGGAGGTTCACTTATGCTCGATCGGTATTGTAGAGTGCCTGTTTCTTATTCTTACTTCCAGTTCCCTTTTGACTTGATCGTTATGAGTTTTTCTGGATATGATATCATACTTGGGCTAGATTGGCTAAGAAAGTTATGAGGCTGAGTTGCTATGAGCTGAAAGAGTAGTCAGAATTAAAACCAAATTCGAAAATATTATGGCTATACCATGCCATGGCTCAGCCACAGATAGGAAAGAATTTTGGTCTTCTTTAGAAGTCACTCCTACTTCTATTAAGGATATTCCTATTTAAAGAAGTTGACAGCTTACCTCTGCGCAGATAAATCGACTTCAGGATTGACTTGGTCCCTAATGCAAGGCCCGTTGTGCATCCTATTCGGAGAATGACACTGAAAGAAAAAGACGAGCTGAGCAATCAAACTAAACAACTTTTGTGGAAGGGTCTAATCAGGCCTAACTTCTCAAACTGGGGTGCAGCAATGGTGTTTGTCCCAAAGTCAGACGGTACCCTCAGACTATGTGTGGACTACCGTGACCTCAATAAACAAACGCTGAAAAATAAATATCCACTGCCACGTATTGATGATCTGTTGGACGGTTTGAATAGAGCACAAGTATTCTCTAGGATAGACCTAGCTACAGGTTTCCACCAATTACGCATTGCCGAAGAATGTGTTCCTTTGACAACTTTCAGAGGGCTAGACTTATTCTATGAATGGCTAGTAATGCCCTTCGGCTTATGTAACGCTCCAGCCTACTTTGTCGATCTGATGAACAGAGTATTCCGAGATCTTTTAAATAAATTCGTGCTGGTGTTCATCGATGGCATCCTAATCTTTTCTAAATCCACTGTTGAGCATGAAAAGCATCTGAAAGAAGTCTTGGAGATTTTGCGAAGAAATGTGTTAAAAGCCAAATTCTCTAAGTGTATATTCTGGCAAGAAGAGATGAAATTCCTTAGCCATGTTGTATCAAAGGAAGGCATTTCAGTAGATCCAGGAAAGACCTAGCCATCCAAGATTGGAAGTAGCCTAACACTCCTATAGAAGTCAGATGTTTCTTAGGATTGGTTTGCTATTATCAGAAATTCGTTAAAGATTTTTTGAAATTATCTTGTCCATTGACAAAGCTGACTAAGAAGCATACAAAGTTCATTTGGACACCCGAATGTGAGGTAGCTTTCCAAGAGCTAAAACGAAGGTTGACCACTGCCCCTGTGTTGACCATTATTGATGGCAATCAGGATCTGAAAATCTGGACAGATGCTTCTATTGAAGATTATTCCTTTTATCTAAACAAACGGGTCAGAGATGACATTTTAAATGACAAATCTCATTTTAACATGTTATCCTTTTATCTGTTTAAGGTATTGGTGCGGTGCTAATGCAAAGGGACAAAGTAGTTGCATATGCTAGCCGCCAGTTGAAACCACATGAGAAGAAATACCCAACTCATGATCTTGAGTTGATGGCCATTGTATTTGCTCTAAAGATATGGAGGCACTATCTCTTAGGTGAGAAATTCGAGCTGTATACTGATCACAAATCCTTGAAGTATCTGTTCACCCAAAGAGATTTGAACTTGAGGCAGCAACGTTGGGTTGAATTTCTTGCGGCCTATGACCTAGGCATCTATATACTCTAAGAAAAGCCAATGTTGTAGCCGATGCGCTCAGTAGGAAGAATACGGCCAGCACCAATCTTATCATCACCAGTCTTATCATTACGCCTACATTGATGGATAAGATCTCTGATCTTCAGAAGAATGATAAATTTATTCAAATGATTAGCGAGCGAGTTCGAAATGGCTAATCGTCAAGCTTCCAAATAGACAGCAAGGGAACCCTTAGACAGCAAGGGAGAATATGTGTGCCAGATATTCCTAATCTAAAAAGAGAAGTTATAGATGAATATCACAAATCTAAGCTCAGCATCCATCCAGGAGTAAGTAAGATGTATCATGATCTTAAGCGTAGCTTTTGGTGGAAGGCCATGAAGAGAGACATTTCTATATATGTTGCTAGATGTCCCACCTGCCAGCAAGTCAAAAGCGATCAGCAGAACCTAGCAGGATTGTTGCAACCGCTAGAGGTTCCAGGTTCGAAGTAGGACCAAATTTCTATGGACTTTATTGATGGCTTGCCCCGAACTTAAAAAGGGAATGATAGTATATAGGTGATTGTAGACCGCTTCACAAAGTCTGCCCATTTTATCCCTGTCAAATCTAATAGAATAGCTCGAAGTTTGGCACAGCTTTATTTCAAAGAGATTTTCAGGCTACATGGAGTTCCCAGTAGCATCATTAGTGATCGTGATCCGATATTTGCTAGCAAATTCTGGGAAGCTTTCCAAGAAGAGCTTGGGACCAAGTTGAATATGAGCACCGCTTATCATCCTTAGACAGATGGCCTGACTGAGAGGGTGAACCGCATATTGTAAGACTTGATGCGAGCATGCAACCTTGATTTTGGCGGGTCATGGGAAGATTATTTGCACTTGGTCGAGTTCTCTTATAATAACAGTTACCAAGTAAGCTTGTAGATGTCACCATTTGAAGCATTATATGGCAGGCCATGCAGATCTCCTGCATGTTGGGTGGAACCCGGCAATCGATTAGTATTGGGTCCCGACATGGTTCATAAAGCATCAGATAAAGTTTATTTTATTAAGAAGCGACTACTGGCTTCTCAAAGCCGACAGAGGAGCTATGCAGACTCACGAAGAAGGGATTTAGAATTCTTTGTTGATGATCTTGTGTACTTGAGGGTTTCCCCACTAAGAGGGGTAATTCGATTTGGGAAGACTGGGAAACTGGCGCCGAGATTCATTGGTCCATTCCCTATTCTTGAAAGGATTGGAACTCTCTCTTATAGGGTGCAGTTGCCTAAATGGTTGCCATGGGTTCATGATGTATTCCATGTGTCTCAACTCCAGAAGCTTGTTCAGTTCCAGACTTAGTTGTGGAGGAAGCAACACAACAAGATTTGGAGATTACCCCGAGATTAGCAATAAGGAGGTAGCCAGTGAAAATTGTTGGCAAAGAGACCCGAGTTCTGAGGAACAAGAGGATCCACTTGGTCAAAGTGCAGTGGAGCGGGGATCCTAGAGATTGTACATGGGAGACACAGGATAGCATCAAACAAGCTTATCCCAAGTGCAGAGTGGACATCTCTAAGTAACTCTTGTGTTGAGGTACATCTACCATACCTTGCATTTTCCATTTTGTTTCCAACTTTACTATTGTTTCCTTTTCGGGGACAAAAAGCTTTTAAGTGGGGGAGATTGTAACAACTCGGAAAATCAGAACCAATTTAAAAATTTTATTTTGGCTATTTCAATGAATTTTAATAGTTAAAATAATTTATTTCAAATAATAATGATTAAAAAATTATTTAAATTAAAGTTAGAACGAATAAATTTATTTTAATTTTAAAAGGAATTAGAAATAGCATGGTAGTTTGAAAAGTCAAATCTGAACTTTGACTGAATGTACAGGATTCAAAATGAAACGTATTTTAGTGAAACTAAAAATATCTGAATCTATTTAAAAATACCTTTCCAACGAATCTGAAAAATCAAAATTTCATAGTGGTAATAAAAAGTTATGGATAGTTGAATATTTAGAATAGTCGCTATGGAATATAGTATAATTTATAGCCCGTATGAAAGGCTATTGTACAAACGACCTCCGTTTTCAACGAAACCACTTTTGTTAGATCCGGAATGTCAAATTATTGCTAAGTTTGATTTTCCAGAATTTTTGGAATTAATTTGTGAGCGTAATAAATTAAACTCTGATTTGATCATTTCTTTTGAATTTGATTGACCGTTATAAAGGCCATTTTTCAAACGGTCTCCAAATTCAATGAAATTAATTTTGTTAGGACCGTATCATCAAAACATAGCTAAATTTATTTTTTAGGAATTTTCAGAGTCCGTATGTGGGCCCGGTGAATTTAAATGTACGATCGAATTAATTTAATAAAGGATTTAAATTTTAAATTAAAGAAATCAGGCCAAAAACAATCGTTTGGGCTGACGGGACCTAGGCCATTGGTTCTGGAACAGGGACAATTAAGTAAAAACAACTCCTGTTGGACTGAAATTTGAGTTGTTAAGGATTTACGGGTTTATTTACAAAATGGGTAATTAAATATCATAAAAACACATTCATTTTTCAAAACCCTAATACTGTTCACTATAGAGCTGCCGCCCCCTTGAAATCCATGGCCACCAAACTCCCAGTTTGATTCCTTAACCACGATCGATCCACAACAAATTAGACCCTGGTTCCTAAGACATTATCGTTGTACTCTCTTGCTCTTCGATTCTGTACGGTTTGATTGTCCCCTGGTGGCACGAACTCCGAGAACAGACGCCCCGAAGTCTCAGCGTTTAAACCGCGTGACCCACTAGCACGATCGAGTTGTCCAAGGTGGGGCCCTTTGTGTGCGCCTCGCTCTCCTCTCCGACGTGAAGCAACCCGATCATCCCCTAGCCCAATGGATTGAAAGCAAGATCCAACCCTAGTATTGAACAATTCTGAGAGGTCACGACCGTGTTTTGATTGAAGAAGAAAGAGGGTATTTCCCTTTTAATTATTATTTAATTTATTTAAAGTATTCTCAATCTAAATCAATTCATAACTCATTCATATGACTCAGAACTGAACGATTTTTGAAGCGTTGCGATCGTGAGCCCGAGATCTGCGTTTCTAGACTGACTAGAATCAATTCTGAGCTGATCAAATTTTGGCCAAAATTGCAGATCTAAACAAATGTGAGAAATCTATTTATCTTTTTTTTCAAATAATTAGAAATAATTCTAATTTTGTTGTCATCAATCTATAGTTAATTCCTGTTTGTTATTATTCATGATTGTTCTGTGCTAAATGTAATACGTAGATCTATGTTTGATATGTTATATAAATATGTTATTTCAGTGATATTGTGTTATAATTAAGAAAATAAAAATAAATCAAACATTTTTGTTAATTTTTTTTGAATCGAAATACTCAACAAAAAAATGAAGTATCACATTTGTTTTATTTTGTTGGATTAAAATTTGCAATAAAAATGAAAAAAAAAAACATTTTTGTTAATTTTTGTTGAATCAAAATATTCAACAAAAATGAAGTATCACCTTTATTACATTTTGTTGAATCAAAATTATCAACAAAAATGAATCATACTTTTTGTCACTTTGATTGAATTAGAATTTTCAATCAGAATGAAGTATCACCTTTTATACATTTTGTTGAATCAAATTTATCAACCAAAATTGAATCATACATTTTTGTCACTTTGATTGAATTAGAATTTGCAATCAAGATAAATATCACGTTTTAATCATTTTTGTTGAATTAGAATTTTCAACAAAAAGGAAATATACATTTATGCCATTTTTGTTGAATTAGAATTTTCAACAAAAGAAATTAAATATACATTTATGTCATTTTGTTGAGTCAGAATTTTCAACAAAAATTAAATTATACATTTGTGTCTTTTTGTTGAATTAGAATTTTCAACAAAAATTAAAATATACATTTTTATGTCATTTTGTTGAACTAGAGTTTTCAACAAAATTAATTTATACATTTGTGTTTTTGTTGAATTAGAATTTTTAACAAAAAGAAAATATACATTTTATATATATATATATTTTGTTGAATTAGAATCTTCAACAAAAATGAAATATAAATTTCTATCATCTTATGGAATTAATATAAAAATAGAAATGTTCATGTTTTTAAAATAAGAATTTGATTACATTAAAAAGTTCACGTTTTTAATGTAATGTTAGAAACATAGAAAATGTATATGTTTTAAAGAAAAACATGATTTCATTAAAAAATCACATTTTAATGTCAAGAATGAAAAATAAGAAAAGTGTTCATGTTTAAAAATCAAAATATGTTTTACATTAAAAACACATATTTTAATGTAATGTTAGAAATTAGTGAAAAGATTCATGTTTTAAAATCAAAACATGTTTTACATTAAAAACACACATTTTAATGTAATGTTAGAATTTAGTGAAAAGATTCATGTTTTAAAATAAAAACATGTTTTACATTAAAAAATCACTTTTAATGTAATAAATAGGATTATAGAAAAAGATTCATGTTATAAATGAAAACATGTTTTACATTAAAAATTCACTTTCTAATGTAATAATAGAAGTTGGACAAACATGCATGTTTTCAAAATAAAACATATCTACATTAAAAACTTTGTTTTAATGAAATTGATAAAATTACGTTTATATGTACATCGCATATATTATAATTTATATGCGTTGTTAAAATTACATTTATATTTACATCGCATATATTAGAATTATATGCGTTGTTAAAATTACATTTATATTTACATTGCATATATTAGGATTTATATGCGTTGTTAAAATTACATTTATATTTACATCGCATATATTAGAATTTATATGCATTGTTAAAATTACATTTATATTTAAATCGCGTATATTAGAATTTATATGCGTTGTTAAAATTACATTTATATTTACATCGCATATATTAGAATTTATATGCGTTGTTAAAATTACATTTATATTTACATCGCATATATTAGAATTTATATGCGTTGTTAAAATTACATTTATATTTACATCGCATGTATTAGAATTTATATGCGTTGTTAAATTACATTTATATTTACATCGCATGTATTAGAATTTATATGCGTTGTTAAAATTACATTTATATTTACATCGCATGTATTAGAATTTATATGCGTTGTTAAAATTACATTTATATTTACATCGCATATATTAGAATTTATATGCGTTGTTAAAATTACATTTATATTTACATCGCATATATTAGAATTTTTATGCATTGTTAAAATTACGTTTATATTTGGCATATTAAAGACGTTAGTGGAATCGTCGAATGGTTTATATTTATATATAATTATATATATATATATAAATTAAAATTATATGAATCGCGCGCGGTAGTTCGCGTTTCTGGAATCGTAACTTTAAACGATTATATTGAAAGATCCAACCGACGGATTTTCCCAAAACTGGAACCATTAGGACCGCTTTGGGAAGATCTTTCCATCGATATAATCTTTGTTAAAATCCAACGGTTAGATTTCGAGATAAATGTAAATCAAATTTTGATAAAAATAGCGTCATGGCCGCCTATTGACCCGAAGCGTCGTTAAATTAATTTAGCTATTTTTATATATATATAAATAGCGATAAATCGTTATTAAATACTATTAACGATAAGAAATGTTTTAAACTATATATATGCGAGAATCATTTGAAAAGACCAAGTTCAATCTCATTTCAAATGATTATATGATGATTTAAATCGAAGATATCGAAGACGGCGATTGAAGACCAGCGATCTTCACAACGAAAGGATAACTACTGATGTCTGGCATTGGTTAGCTCCCAGTAAAGGGATAAAGTGGTAATTGCCCGGATGTATTTGTTGATTGTCTAGATATGCGAGCGCCTCTCTTCCGTATTGGACATACGGGACGAGGAATAAGGTGACTCCGATTTCGTTCAGACCCAGAACGGATTCATAAATGGATGTGTGTCCGACATTGGATTTCATTCCATGTAAATTGATTTCTATTTAATATATATATATATATATATGTTGGTTGCGGAGAATTTATTCTCTTACTTAACACCCTTCTCTG
Organism: Allium sativum; assembly: GCA_030737875.1. Taxonomy (NCBI): domain Eukaryota; kingdom Viridiplantae; phylum Streptophyta; class Magnoliopsida; order Asparagales; family Amaryllidaceae; genus Allium; species Allium sativum. The sequence goes on from CM060911.1 coordinate 232,008,709, forward strand.
GGACGCATGAGCTCAGAGGTTTTATATTGGCAGTTATTGATCGCATGGCGTGAATTATCAATGTGACATGCCAAGATGCAATTGTTCGAGGCTTTTGTTGAAAAGCAGAGCCTTGTGGATGATGATCAAAGCATAGCCTATTTCGGCATAGCTTTGTGTATAACGTTACCTCGCGAGCCTCACACCCCGGCAAGAGTCAGAAAAGGGACAAGGGAACACAGGGAGTGCACACGTTTCTTTCTAGCTAAAAGTGGTATCAGGGTTTTGCAAGCCCTGACAATTTACTTATGTGGTTGGTGGAATGAGGCACCTCAGATTTATAGGTCGATTGTGACCATTTTATAGGTTTAATAGGACCGGGAAGCATGTGTTCAGGAATTGCCAATCCACTAAAGTATTTGTGGACCGGCCCTGCAGTATCCAAGGGTTTCCCATAAGTGTGATCCTGAGACATTGCTAGAGTATCTCGGATCAGTAAGGAGATCGTCCCTTGCCTTGACTCATGATGGAAACCCAATTTCCAATACGACATTAAGATTTTGATTGTAAACCTATATATGGCGACATAGTAGGATGTGGTACTATGTCGTCTAGGACTGATACATTTACTTTGAAGTATTTTAAAACTGTTTAGATACTAATAATAATATTAAAATATTATTTTCTACATATCAAGCATTTTTTATCATTATAAGGTAGAACTCTATCCTCCGGTTTGTGTTTCGTTGTGTGATGGAACTTGAGTCTTATAATGATTTCATTTTCTAAAAATCATTGCGTTGTTTTTGAAATAAAATTTATTAAACATATGCACTGGCAATCCAATTGAGTAAACCTGTTCCGCATTAGCGGCGCGGTCCTTTGATTAGCCATATTGTTAGTTAAGAAAGATTTCTCACACCAGTCCCATGACTGACTCGTAGCTTGTTTCACTTTGCAAACTTGGGTGCCCTCTTTTCACATGGGTAGCCAAGTGACAGGTTTAGGTATGGATACATTCTGGATTGGAGCTTGCTTAAGGAAGAAGATGAAGAACGTTTTCCTTTTTATCTTTTTGTTGCTACTTGAGACATTTAGACTTTATTGATCTTTGATGTATTTGATGGAGTTGAGACTTATTTCTCTTTTGTTGAGACTTCTATTTGCTAAGTGTATCCTGTAACTGCGTACTCTGACGTCCTTGATGTTATGTTGTGATGACATTCTTATTTCCGCTGAAATGATTTATGTGTTATGCTATTATCTGAGATATGTTATTGTTGTAATTATGTTATACTCCTATGATTATCCTTGCTTTCGTACTACGAAAGTTTGGGGTCGTCACAGTGGGTCATTCCCAAGTAGGGTATATTTGTCACCAATCTAGAGAAAATTCATTCTTCTTTCGATTTTGTATCTTATGGATTACGGTTAGGGGGCCGACAACCGTGGGTGACAATATATTCGATACACTCAAGTAAATGAGTGGTCGGTCATGTGTGGGCTGGGTTGCAAGATGTTCTTGTTGAACTCCAGTGTATCCCCTCTAGAGTACACTAATCGGGAGGTGGTCCCATACCTTGTCATAGTTGGAATCCAATCTCCAATAAGCTCCCTGCGTTTTTTGTTTTTTTACTATGTATGTGCAGCGTGAGATGCAAGCATTCTGCTATTTGGTTATTTATTTGATTAGACATTATTATAATATCACTGGATTTTGATATCAAAAATGGTTTGGTTATATTAAGGTAAAAATCGTTCGTGTTTATATGTGGGCTAGTCTTACTATTACCTTTTCTTTCAAAGGATTTTTCAAAGTTAATCAAATTGGTTGGAGTTTACTCACACCAGTCCTATAACTGACCCGGAGTTTATTTTGTGTGTTTCCCTTAAACTATTGGGAGCCCAAATTTGTACGGGCAATCAAGTGTTCAGGATTTGCAGATTCACTTGGAGGGACTCAAGGCAGGAAGCTTCACTGCTAGTTATTAGAGACTATTTCCGCTGTGATGTATATGAGTTATATTCTGATATGGTATGTATATACAAAATCAGATTTGTATTTCAAAGTGTTATATAATATATTTTATTCGTTCCGTTGTGAGATTCGTGTTTGCTTTGATACTGTTTAGATTCTGATGTTCTTATTCTTCTATTCTATTAGTTCTATCTTATCTTTCTCATCCTCTAATTTCTTTCTATTAAAGATCTGTATTTTCGTGCACTTTGGGTTGGACGTGTGTTGTTTTAGTCAGCTCAGATAGTATGGATTTGCGGGTCGCTATAGTTGGTATCAGAGCTGAAGGTTAAGCAATACCTTAGATTGAGTTTGAGTGTATATATATGAGCGCGTGTTTGTAGATTTGTATAAAGATTATTTTATATTGTGTTGATTGATCTGTTGAGTGGTATATAAATTCCAAATCGACGCGTTTAGCTGACGGGTTCTATAGGGATTTATAAACGCTTGGATAGAGAAATTCGACATAGTATTGTTTTAAAAAGCTGGGTAAATGAAATAATTTTACCCAAAATATATTTTGGTATAAAAGAAATATATATCTTGGAATTATTATAGATATTGAATGTGTTGGTTGTTATTATAATCGCATAAGATTATAATTGAGATGGTTATATAAATAACCAATCAGAATTCGTATAACTGTAATATAATATCTAGAATCAGATGGATTAAATCTGAATTTAAAGCCAGAATTGAAATAAAACTCTAGAAACATGGAGGGGTTGTAAATGAATTTTTAATTGAATATATGGAAAATTTAAAATCCTGGGAGAGATTTGGAAATGTATTTTAAGCATTTGGAAAGGATAGTTGGAAGTAAATTTCAAGATAAAAGTGTTCTAAAAATAAGTTTTGAATGTGATATAGTATTGAACTCACTTCGGCAGCCGCAAAATAATACCGATGATGGATGGCCACATCATCATTATTCAATTTCGAGTTTCTAAAGTGACGGACTACTACTAAAAGATATTATTTTAAAATTGTTTTGAGAAAACAAATTATTTTGAATCCTGAAAAGGAATATTTATCCTAGAAAGGAAAAGCTATTTAAAAACTCCTGGGGTGATATTGTTTTGAATTAAAACAAGTATACAAGATGAATTTGTAATGATGGAAATAAATTTTCACTTAAGACGTTAAGTAAAGATTGTCAAAGCAAATAGAGGTTAACAAAAACAGTTAAGGAGAAATTAATTTTGATGGAAAATGGTACTAAAGTAAAATTGGAATTGAACTGAAGTTAATTAAGTGGAAATCGAGGTGGAATAGGATTTAACTTGGCAAAGTAATTGAACTGGTGAAATAAGATTTTTAGAATGGAACTGAATATGGTTATGGAATTGAATTGTTAAGTAAGAATTTGGAATTGGAATTTGAATTGGAGTTTGAACTGGAATTTGGCTTCAGTACTAGAGAATTATTGAATGTGGATAAGTGAATTTGGAGATCAATATTTGGAATGCATGGGTATATCTGATGAAATATCAAATGGAAGAGTTAGAATTGGATGCCCAACCAAAAAGAAATATGTTTATATTTTATACGAGTATGAGATTTATATGAGTATATTGGGCAAGCCACTTGGCTGTTTGAATTTCTGTTGAATTGGAAGATGCCCAGAGAGGCAAGTTGTAGTAATACTGAATGAGCCATGCGGAGGAGATGCTGGCGAAATTCTCCGAAAATTTAAGCCGTTAGGAAATTTTCAGAATTTCTAAAAGTATTCGTTAATAAGAAGGATTTAGTATTTTAATTAGAATTAATCGGTTCTGTTGAAAGTGAATTTAAGGAATTAAATAAAAGATTTTTAACCTGGTTATAATATAGATTGTAGCAATTTCCCTACCTAAGTAATTTCGGGGACGAAATTCTTTTAAGGGAGAAGGAATGTAACGTCCCGCATTTTTATCGATTTGTATTTGAATATTTAAATCAGTTTAAATATTGAATTCATAATATAAGTGGATTTATATATCAATTAAAATGAAATTGAACATATATAAATATATATTAAATATAAATGAGCCCGTAACGTCGCGGCAGTTCGTAATATGGAGTTTTGAACTTCAAACGACTATACAAGATTTGTTACTAATCAGATTTCTTCAAAACAAGAAACGTTCGAATCCGTTGAACTATATTTTTCTAATGGAAGTGAAAAATCGAGATTTCGGGTTTTAGATTGTTAGTTATGTCCAAATTAAATATTCAAAGAAACAGTGGCATAATCATTTATGGCCATAACGATTATTTGAATATATTTAAATATCGGTTTCGAATTTAGATAAGATTCTTTTAAGGCATAGTTATAGTTTAATTTTTAGGATTTTACTGCAATTTTTATTTTGAAAAATCAGCTGCTTTTTATTTGGAGTATTTTACACCCTATATCATCATTTTGAGGTTTCACAATATAAGTTAACCTACCGATATTATTATATTTTTGGGATCGTGGCACCTCGCTGGACATAACTATATTTTTATTTTTGTCCGTAGCGATCCGCAAATAAACAAAATACTATATAACATATATCGTGTATAAGTTGAGTATACACCCTATCGTGAACATTTTTATCTCAGTAAGTGTAATGACCCGCATTGGCAGAGGTATTAGAATTAATTTATTTAATTATATAAATGGTGGGTTAGAGAATTTAATAGTCGTGGAATTAAATAATGGTGAATATTTAATTAAAATAATAAATTAAATAATATATTTAATTCTGAAATAAACAGAATTGGCTGAAATGGCGATATGGTGTGAACCGGATCATCTGTGATATTTAATTCAGCTTGGAATTGAATTTGAATAACGAATATATTCAATCGTCGACAGTTGAACGTATAGTTTATAATATAATTATAAACGAGCTCGAATGGCGCTGCAGTTCGCTATTTGGCGATTTGAACTTCAATTGAATGTACAGGATTCGTTTTAAGCCGGATTTCTGTGAAACAAGAAACGTGTGGAGCTAGTGGAGTATATCTTTCTAGTGGAAGAGAAAAATCGGGATTTCGTCGTGTAGATTTTGAGATATGTCCAAATCAAATTTTAAAATAGTCGCTATAGAATCGTTTATCGACCGTATCGGTTTATTCGTTATAACTAAAGATCGGGTTTGAATTTAGACAAGGTTCTTTTGGGATATAGTGATAATTTAATTTTTAGAATTTTACTATAATTTTTAATTAATTTAATAAGCGACCTTTTTTATTTGAAGTATTTCGCACCCTGAAATCAACATTTTGAAGTTTCAAAATATGAGTCCATCTACCGATATTATTATACTTTCGGGATCGTGGCACCGAGCTGATTACAATGGCATGTTTACTTCTGTCGACAACAGTTTGTAAAGGAAGGAAATTCTTTATTTCGTGATGGGGTACACTAAAACTTTTACACAAAATAATACCCTAACTAATTTGTGATAAAACGAAAAACCACGTTTTTTTTCTTAGCCACAAATTTCTTTGGGGTTTTAAAACCAATAACGTGGAGACCGAATACTTCAAAGAAATCAAAACATAAAAACGTGGCCTAACTGTGTACATAAATAACACCTACCCTATTACTTGCGTGTGAAGGGTCCTTCCTTCATAAATAAGAGATACTCTACCTCAGACTCATTTTACAGACCGGAAACTTCAAACCAAAGTATACTGAGCGTGCGTGGAAGCTACTGGCACAGGTTAGTCAGTAGGGACTGTCCAGGAGTGTGCTTAGCCGGAGCTCCAGTCGTCAGAGGTAACCGGAGCAACACAATTCAATCTGCATGGGGTTTTGTTCGATGGGAAGGGTCGCCCTGAGCTCGAATAAGCAGCAGCTCGACATCGTTTATGTTTTCGGGTCTCGGATTGATCGGAAATAAGGAGAACGCGACGGGCTAGGTGGTGAAATACTTTTGTATAGGAGCTGGCGGGTAGTGTATAAAGTGGGAAGATTTTGGAGTGAGAAGAGAAGTTGTGGAGTGGATTGTGCTGTGTTTGGATGAGGAGCTTTACATACGCATGAAGTATGGACTGTAAGAAGTGGGTTGAGTGGCTTTGGAGGAAGATACGTGTACTGTAGGGAGCAATCAGGCGGAAGTGGTGAGTCAAAATATGGGGTAAAGATATATGGTATTGCGAAAAATATATATATTGGGAGCATGCTTTCTATTTCGTGAATATGATGGAACTAAAGAGAAGTTGAGCCAAACAAAAATCAACAGGGGGTTTCAACATGCAGTATTGTAACTCGCATTGTTTCCATGTATCAGAGAAGGGCTAGTTCGAAGTGGAAGTGTGGTGGGGAAAATTCAAACCAAAAAGAAGGATTGGGAGAATGTATATTGTACGAAATCCATGTATTGTGTTCAAAGAAAGTGAGGAGCGGATGCATTATGCATGAAGGCACTGAACAACATGTACAGGGTGGACGGGTTCCTTGTTATTGCACCATGTTAAAAAAATGGGAAGCCCGGTTCCTTTGAACAAAGAGAAAAGGAAATTAGAAGATAGAAAACTGACAACTATTGTATTTCAAATGAAGAAAGGGGACAAAAGTTTCAACTGAGGAGACGGTGCACTATTGGATCGGTTGAGTAAGAAATGAGCGTGGGCAAGTCTAGTGAGGTAAAGCCCAAATTAGTAAATATAAAACAAATTAATGTTATTTTAATTTAAATTAGTTATAAACTTGTGATCTTAATATCTGTTACATATGTTGTCAGAATTGAGTAAATTTGGATCCGTTGTAATTGTATGGGCGAGCGCGACACCATGGAACTGACTGGGAGTGGATTGGCGTTCGCTACAATTTATGGCGAAATAAATTGTCCATCTGAATCAACAGACGCAAATCGTTATTTAACGGTTAACGCGAAATGTGAGTAAATCTCACTAACTCTGAACAGTTATTAACTTCATGTTGTATTTTTAGAACTGTTAGAAATCATCTGATTAATTGTGTATTGATTGTTTGATTGAACTGCTAGTCAGTTAGTTGAATTTCTATATTGATTCTGTTTAACAGAATATATCATATGGAACTGAAAGTGATGTTATCTATATTATTTAACATCTGTGATGCAGGGAAACAGGTTGGAGGAATCCAACTGGATTCCTCAACATTTATTTTACTGTGATTCATATATTGTGATATATGATGTGATATATAATCTGTTGTTGATTATGTGTGTTTGAACGATATTATCGTTGTTATATGGTATGATAAATACCATAAGAAATACTGGATATGGGGAAGGGGATTTTCAAAGTGTAATTTGAAAATGAATTATTTATATAAAATCGATGGATTTTATATAGAAAAGGAAAAGGATTTTATAAAAGAAATATTTATAAAATCAAAGGATAAGTTAGAATAAAGGAAATCATTTGTAAAGTGAAGAACCGTTACTGAAAGTAAATCTTTATAAATGAATAGTTTATTCGAAAAGGAGCTAATCGATGTTAGTTTAATCGATTAGAGTTAAAGAATAAAGGAGCTAATCGATGTTAGTTTAATCGATTAGAGAGAAAGTCAAATGAGTTAATCGAATATAGTTATTCGAATAGAAAGTAAAATGAGTTAATCGAATATAGTTTATTCGAATAGAGAGTAAAATGAGTTAATCGAATAGAGTAAATTGATAAGGGTTAATCGAATAGAGTTAATTGATAAGGGTTAATCGAATAGAGTTAAGTGAAAAGAGTCAATCGAATATAGCTATTCGAAGGAGGGTTAAGTAAGGAAGTTAGAAAAAAGAAATATAAAGTGAACTTTGCTAATTTCAAAGTTAGAAATGTTGTTCAGTTAAGGTCTGAGAGGTAGTTCTACCCCAACTTGATTGGCTTCGTTTTAACTAGGGAATAGTTAAGGTTCGACAGTAAAGGAAATGGTTTGGGTTGGCATCGCGATGGTTTGTTTAAAACATCTGTCTAAGTCCAGTGAAGAAGCTTTGGAAATGTTTTCCAAATAAGAAACCAGAAATGTTTTCTAATAAAGAAAACAAGAAATGGAAATGTTTTCCATTGTTAATAACGTATATTTTGCAAATTTATAAAATAAGAAATATTGAATATAGGGAAACAGGAGATAAGTAAATTTATGAAATAAGGTGATGAATGTTAAATGATGTTTGATCGATATAATTTCCATTTGGAAATAATATCGTTGTTTGCACACTTGTTTTTATTCGATAGTTAAATCACAGACTATCGAAGTTTTTGACCATTTTAACGTTGTTAATATGGAGAGACCGGTTGGATTATTATCCAAAGAACCACTATGTATTGGCATAAGCGTTGCGAATCGTATATGCCAAAGAAAATTGAAGACAGAGTTATGCAAGGGCTATCCTGTTTACAGAATAGTGCCTTCGGTTCATCCTGTTCCTGGATGACTTGTATGGAAGGATGTCTGACAGAGTATTTCCAAACGATCACGTATATTGATTTCTCCAACCGTACCAAGAGTGGAAGCGGAGAAGGAAACTTCTTTTAGCTAACACATAATGTATGGTTGAGGACGTCAATCAGTAATTTGATGGATTTGACAATGTGGCATTCGAAGTAAATCTGATGTGATGATGAAGCGTAACCTCAAGCCTCATCAAATCGGTAAATGACAGAAATCGGGCAGGCAGCATGGCTAAGTCGGTCGCACCGAAGTAGGGTGTATAATCACCTGATCTAGAGTTTCATTTATTTCCAAAAATCTATTGTTGATGCTGTCCCATTCGGGAAACAGTTGCTGATCCCAACCGTTGGTGATATACATTCGATACGCTCAAGCGAAATGAGTGGTCGGTCATGTGTGGCCGGGTTGCAAGATGTTCTTGTTGAACCCAGTGTATTCCTCTCTAGAGGTACACGAGCGATAGGTGGTTCCATACCTTGTCATAGTTGGAAATCCATTACCCAATACGTGCTTGCGGTTTTGAGTTGTATACTATATATGTAGAACGTGAGATGAAAGCGTTTTTGCTAGATAATTATATATACTGTGGTTGATAGACATTATTATAATATCAAAAGGTTTTTAATATAAAGATATTTTGGATTCTCATAAGGGAAAAACCCGTTCCGTTATGCGGCGTGGTCTTATGAGATATCGTTTACTTGTTCAACTGTTTTTAACTGTTTTACTCACACCAGTCCCATGACTGACCCGTAGTTTACCTTGTTGTTTTCCCTAAACTCTTGGGTGCCTAAATTTGTATGGGCAGTCAAGTAGTCGGAATTTACAGATATACTGGAAGAGCTTGGAGCAGGATTCTTCAGGATCATATAGCTATAGTTATTTCCGCTGTGTTGTAAGTGCTGTACTTTGATAATGTATTGTATACATATAATGATTTATTTCAAGGATATGTTATCTATTATATGTTATTCGTTCCGCTGTGAGATTCGTGTTACTCTGATGTTGTGTTCTTCTTCTTCTTCTTCTATTCTAAGTTTCTATCTTATCTTTCCTTACCCTCTAATTTCTTTCACTAATTACCAGGATTTTTCGGTGTTTTGGTTATCGACATCGTGCTTATGTCGATAACCAAAGTCGCTAAAAATCCGGGTCGTTACAGTTGGTATCAGAGCTTAAGTTAAGTGAATTACCTTGGCTCTATGGCGTGACTCGGTAGAGATAGGGTTAGTAATGCCCTAGATTGAGTTTGAGTGTATATATACGAGTGAGCGTACTTGTTATTGATATAAAAATTGTTTTATATTGTGGAGATTCATTGGTTGAGTTGTTTATGAGTTCTGGTCGATCAGTTTGATCCACTGTATCGGTAGGAGTTACTAAACACTCGAATACGATGGGTCATCACGATATGTTTTGAAAAGAGGGTAAATGAAAATAATTTTACCCAAAGTATATTTTGATATATAGTGGACATATTGGTTGTTATTATAATCGAGTAAGATTACAAATTAAATGGTTATGTAAATAACCAATCAGAATTCATATAAGTGAAATACGTGAAATCAGATAAGTTAAATCTAAAATTTAAACCAGAATTGAAGTTAAGACTCTGGAGAATTGGATAAGTGTTTGTAAATGGATTGGGATTAAAAATAAGGAAAATTTAAGATTCTGGGAGATTTTAAATTGTTTTACAAGAAGTGTGAATTATATTTTGAAATGAATTTCAAAGTGGAAATGTTTAGAAATGGTTTTATAGTATTGAACTCACTTCGATCGCTGGAATAGATTCTGATGATGACAGCTGCATCATCAGTATCCATTTTCGAGTTGTAAGTGACGAATTACTACCAGAGATACTGTTTTGAATTTGTTTTGGGAAAGACAAGTTGTGTTGAATTTCAAAATGGGATTTATAAAATAGATTTGAATATAGAGTTTAAATAAAGAGAATTCAAATAGATTTGAATATAGAATTTGAATAAAGAGGATTCAAGTAGAAGTTGAATATAGAAAATTCAAAGGGGATTTGAATATAGAAATTCAAATGAGATTTGAATAAAGAAGGTTTAAATAATGGAAAGTGAATATATAATTCATATAGGGTAATAATATGATTTGAATATACAAATTCAAAGGGAGTATGAATATATGAAATTCAATGGAAGTGATATAGAATTTGAATATAGAATTCAAATGGAATTTTAACTATAGAATTTGAATAAGAGAATTGAAATGAAATTTGAATGTAGGAAATTCAAATAGAATTGAAATGGAATTCAATTAGTTGATTAACGAGTTAAACTTATATTTGAACATGTATATTCAAATAAAAAGATGAAATAGGTGAACCAGTTAATTAGCCATTAGTAAATGGATCTTGAATTGTAGTTGAACTTTAGATAAGTAAAGGGGACTGGTAAATTTATATTCGAAATCGAATATGAAACTTGAGTTTGAAAAAAATAGAATTTGATTAGTTTATAAGCAAGTTGAAATATATTTGAACATGTCATGTTCAAATATAAAAGTGAAATGGACTAAAGAGTTAATTAACAAATTAATTAACGAATTGAGTTAAAATGATCAGGTATAGATAAAATAGATTGGGCAGGTATAAATATATATGAGATTGGTATGGATAAGGTATGAAGTGATCGCAGGACCACTGTATCCGATCAAAAACTGCTCGAAACGGATCTGCCATGGTTGATGCGAGTGGTGTGTTCTTGATATGGTGTTGTAGAGAATTAGAAGAGAAAGATGGTGGAAATAGTTAGGAGGATTTTAGTTGAGAATCGGTGTTGGGATTTGAGGTTGAAGTCACGGCAAATGGGTAGAGTTTACAGGAGGAATACGAGAGCTGTATTTGAGGAAGGAAAGGAGTGGGACGCAGGTTGGGCTTTTGGGTGGAAAGTTGGGCCGTGGTGTTTAAAAATGGGTAAGGCCCAAATCTTTTAATATATATATGTTTAGATTAAAAATATAATCATGTGTTAAACTTTAAATGGTCGTAACTTTACTATACGTTACCAGAATTCTGAACGGTCAAATCCGTTGGGTTCGTATGGACGGGAGCAACACAATGAGACTGACCGGGAGTGAATCCGAGCTCGTTACAATTTATGGCGAAATAAATTGTCCGACTGAATCAAATAACGCAAACCATTATTTAACGGTTAACGCGCCAATGTGAGTAAATCTCACTAACTCTAAACAGTTTATAATTTCATGTTGTATTTTTAGAACTGTTAGATATTGGCTGATTGAATGTGTGTTGACTGTTTGATTGAACTACTAGTCAGTTAGTTAAATTTTCTATATTGATTCTGTTTAACAGAATATATCATATGGAACTGAAAAGTGATGTTATCTATATTGTTTAACATCTGTGATGCAGGGAAACAGGTTGGAGGAATCCAACTGGATTCCTCAACATTTATTTTACTGTTTTCATATATTGTGATATATGATGTGTTATATAATCTGTTATGGATTATGGGTGTTGGAATGATGTTGATCATTTTTATTCGATATTTTAAATATCATAAAAGACCCTGGGATGTAAAAAGAATTATTTCAATGTATATTGAAATGAAGGGATTTTATAAAATCAACAGATTTTATAAAAGGAAATATTTCGAAAGTAAATAAAAGGGAAAAATGTTTTTAAAATGAATAGAGTTTTATAAAAGGGAAATCATTTGTAAAGTGAAGAACTGTTACTAAAAGTAAATCTTTATAAATGAATAGTTTATTCGAATAAAATAAAAGGAGTTAATCGATGTTAGTTAATCGATTAGAGTTAAAGCAAAGGAGTTAATCGATGTTAGTTAATCGATTAGAGAATAAAGTTAAAAGGAGTTAATCGATGTTAGTTTAATCGATTAGAGTTAAAGCAAAGGAGTTAATCGATGTTAGTTGATCGATTAGAGAATAAAGTTAAAAGGAGTTAATCGATGGTAGTTTAATCGATTAGAGTTAAAGCAAAGGAGTTAATCGATGTTAGTTAATCAATTAGAGAATAAAGTTAAAAGGAGTTAATCGATGTTAGTTTAATCAATTAGAGTTAAAGCAAAGGAGTTAATCGATGTTAGTTAATCGATTAGAGAAAGTAAAAGGAGTTAATCGATGTTAGTTAATCGATTAGAGAGAAAGTAAAGGAGTTAATCGAATATAGTTTATTCGAATAAAGTAAAAAGAATCAATCGAATATAGCTATTCGAACGAGAGTTAAGTAAGGAAGTTAGTAAAAGGGGTATAAAGTGAACTTTGTCTATTTCAAAGTTAGAAATGTTGTTCAGTTAAGGTCTGAGAGGTAGTTCTACCCCAACTTGATTGGCTTCGTTTTTAACTAAGAAATAGTTAATGTTCGGCAGTAAAGGAAACGGGTTGAGTTGGCATCGCGATGGTTTGTTTAAACATCTGTCTAAGTCCAATGAAGAAGCTTTGGAAATGTTTTCCAAATAAGAAACCAGAAATGTTTTTCTAATAAAGAAAACAAGAAATGGAAATGTTTTCCATTGTTAATAACGTCTATTTTCCAAATTTAGAAAATAGGAAATAATGAATATAGGGAAACATGAGATAAGTAAATTTATGGAATAAAGAGATAAATGTTGAATGATGTTTGATCGATATAAATTTCCATTTGGAAATAATATCGTGGGTTGCACACCTGTTTTTCTTCGATAGTTAGATCACAGACTATCGAAGTTTTGACCATTTTAACGTTGTTAATATGGAGAGACCGGTTGGGTTATTATCCAAAGAACCACTCTGTATTGGCATAAGCGTTGCGAATCATATATGCCAAAGGAAATTGAAGACGGAGTTATGCAAGGGCTATCCTGTTTACAGAATAGTGCCTTCGGTTCATCCTGTTCCGGGATGACTTGTATGGACGAATGTCCGACAGAGTATTTCCAGACGATCACGTATATTGATTTCTCCAACTGTACCAAGAGTGGAAGCGGAGAAGGAAACTTCTTTTAGCTAACACATAATGTATGGTTGAGGACGTCAATCGGTGATTTGATGGATTTGACAATGTGACATTCAAAGTGAATCTGGTGTGATGATAAAGCGTAGTTTCTAGCCTCACATCCGGTAAATGACAGAAATCGGGCAGGCAGCATGGCTAAGTCGGTCGCACCGAAGTAGGGTGTTTAATCACCTGATCTAGAGTTTCATTTACTTCTAAAAATCTATTGTTGATGCTGTCCCATTCGGGAAACGGTTGCTAATCCCAACCGTTGGTGATATATATTCGATACACTCAAGCGAAATGAGTGGTCGGTCATGTGTGGCTGGATTGCAAGATGTTCTTGTTGAATCCAGTGTATTCCTCTCTAGAGGTACACGAGCGAAAGGTGGTTCCATACCTTGTCATAGTTGGAAATCCATTACCCAATACGTGCTTGCGGTTTTGATTGTATACTATATATGTAGAACGTGAGATGAAAGCGTTCTGCTAGATGATTATATATACTGTGGTTGATAGACATTATTATAATATCAAAAGGTTTTTGATATAAAGATATTTTGGATTCTCATAAGGGAAAAACCCGTTCCGTTATACGGCGTGGTCTTATGAGATATCGATTTCCTGTTTGAACTGTTTTAAAATGTTTTACTCATACCAGTCCCATGACTGACCCGGAGTTTATTTTGTTGTTTTCCCTAAACTCTTGGGTGCCCAATTTTGTACGGGCAGTCAAGTAGTCGGGATTTACAGATACGCTGGAAGAGCTTGGAGCAGGAGGCTTCAGGATCATATAGCTATAGTTATTTCCGCTGTGTTGTAAGTATTGTACTCTGATAATGTATTGTATACATATAATGATTTATTTCAAGGATATGTTATCTATTATATGTTATTCGTTCCGCTGTGAGATTTGTGTTACTCTGAGGTTGTGTTCTTCTTCTTCTTCTATTCTAAGTTTCTATCTTATCTTTCCTCACCCTCTAATTTCTTTCACTAATTACCAGGATTTTTTAGTGTTTTGGTTATCGACATCGAGTTTATGTCGATAACCAAAGTCGCTAAAAATCCGGGTCGTTACAGTTGCTCTATTCACTTAACCCCTTTCGAATAAACTATATTCGATAACTCTTTTTACTTTCTTTTCGAATAAACTATATTCGATTAACTCATTTTTACCTTAACTCTAATCGATTAACTAACATCGATTAACTCCTTTTACTTTATTCTCTAATGGATTCCTCAACATTTATTTTACTGTTTTCATATATTGTGATATATGATGTGTTAAATAATCAGTTATGGATTATGGGTGTTGGAATGATGTTGATCATTTTTATTCGATATTTTAAATATCATAAAAGACCCTGGGATGTAAAATGAATTATTTCAATGTATATTGAAATAAAGGGATTTTATAAAATCAACAGATTTTATAAAAGGAAATATTTCGAAAGTAAATAAAAGGGGAAAATGTTTTTAAAACGAATAGAGTTTTAAAAAAGGAAAATCATTTGTAAAGTGAAGAACTATTACTGAAAGTAAATCTTTATAAATGAATAGTTTATTCGAAAAGAAAAAAGGAGCTAATCGATGTTAGTTAATCGATTAGAGAATAAAGTAAAAAGAAGTTAATCGATGTTAGTTAATCGATTAGAGAATAAATTAAAAAGAAGTTAATCGATGTTAGTTAATCGATTAGAGAATAAAGTAAAAAGAAGTTAATCGATGTTAGTTAATCGATTAGAGAATAAAGTAAAAGGAGTTAATCGATGTTAGTTAATCGATTAGTGTTAAAGTAAAAGGAGTTAATCGAATATAGTTTATTCGAATAGAAAGTAAAATGAGTTAATCGAATATAGTATTCGAATAGAAAGAAAAGGAGTTAATCGATGTTAGTTTAATCGATTAGAGTTAAAGCAAAAGGAGTTAATAGAATATAGTTTATTTGAATAAAGTTAGTAAATCGAATATAGTTTATTCGAAAGGGGTTAAGTGAATAGATGTAACAACCCTGAATTTTGGGGCCAATTTAAAAATTTATTTTAAGTGATTTTAATGAGTTTTGATATTTAAAATAATCTATTTTAAATAATAATGATCACAAATTTGATTCAAATCGAAGTTAGAATGAATAATTTAATTTTAATTATAAAAAGAGTTAGAAATAGCGCGGTAGTTTGAAAAGTCAAACTTGAACTTTGACTGACCGTACAAGACGCAAAATTTAACGGATTTTAGTGAAACAAAAAATATTAGAATCTATTTAAAAATATCTTTCCAACGAATCCAAAAAATTGAAATTTCATAACGGAAATCAAAAGTTATGCCCAAATTAAAATTTAGGAAGGTCGCTATGAAATTTATAAGGGTCAACAATGCTACTTTTTGCATATAAAGGAATTTGAACTTGAAACCACTTCCATTGAGTTCAGAATGATGTTTCTACATTGAAAAACAGTAATCACTTATATATTTCGAGTTTCAGAAATCATTTGTTTAAAAATGTATTTTTAATATTAAATATACTGGCCTTAAAAATAGTCATTTTTCAAACGACCTCTGTTTTCGACGAAACCACTTTTGTTGGAACCGGAATGTCAAATTATTGCTAGGTTTCAATTTTCAGAATTTTTCGAATTTATATGTGAGCGTGGGAAAAGAAAATGTGTTTTGACTATTTCAGTTAAATTTAAAGTGAATATTAGGCTCACGTCCCTATTTTGAAACTTAATTAGGCTCACATCCGGTCATAAACTTAATATAAATTAGGTCCCTGTTTTCAAAACTTATAAAATAATAATTAAAAAAAAATCGTAAATTAGTAATAAAATAAATTATGCATTATACAAAAAATTCAGTTCATAAAACAACAAAAATAATGTCAGAAAGAAGAAAACAGCAAAAAAACAGAAAAAACTGCAGTTAAATGCATAATATTATGCACTTTTTTGATTTTATTGCATGCATATATGCAATTATTGCAGTTCTTCCAGCGGATAGATTTAGCTTAATATTTCAGTTCATTTTTATTTGCGTCCAAATGTGCAAATTTCTCAAAAAAATGCACACATGTGTGCAACATTTTTATAGGATAAAAGTAGGGACCTAATTTATATATATATATATATAAAAAGATTTGAAAAATTTAAACCCGCCCCTTATTTTATTACTTCCGCCTTTTTTTAATTTTTTTTTAAAAAAGTACGTTCCTTCATAAAAAAAAAAATTCTAAAATATGGAAATAATTTCAGGATTCTACGGAAATAAAAAAAAATAGTTGCATACATTTATGCAATTATTACTGATAATTGCATATATGTATGCAACTTTTCCGTAAGCTGTGTTCGGTTTGAAAATTTGAAACTAAACCTGCACAAATGTGTGCAAATATTGGGTATATTTGCACACATGTAAGCATGTTTTTGTATGAATAAAAATCAACGAAGATGTATGTAGTGAAAAATATGCACGGATGTATGCAGGAAAAGGATATATGTGCATACTATTATGCATTTAACTGGTAATTTCGTATTATTTTTTTTTGTTTTTTTTGATTTTTGACGCCTTCTTTGATGGTTTTTTGTTCTGAATTTTTTAGTGTTTACATGTTTTATTTAAATACGAATTTACGTGATTTTTTTATATTTTTTTTATGACTTTTCAAAAAATAGGGACCTAATTTACAATAAGTTTATGACCGGGTTTTTTTTATATTTTGAAACTTAATAGGGACCTCTAAAAAACGCACCCAAATTTAAATGCCTTAAAAATAGCCATTTTACAAACAGTCTCAGAATTTGACGAAAATAATTTTGTTGGGTTCGTATCGTCAAAACAAAGCAAAAAATGATTTTTCGGTAATTTTTAGAATTAATATATAATTATAATTGATTTTCCAGTGTAAACGGACAATTTTTGACTTTAAAAATTCATTAAAAATTCATACGAGCTCAGAATTGAACGAAATTAATTTTTCTAGGTCCGCAGCGTCAAAACATAGCTAAATATATTTTTCAGGAATTTTTGAAGTTAATTTGTGGCCTTGGTGAATTTTCATGTACGGTCAATATTTAATTAATTAATTTTTAATAGGATTTAAAAAAACGTTACAGACATCAGAATTGGGGCCCGAGACATAGCCCATTGCGCTCAGAAGACGTCAAAACCCTAAGAACGACAGTAAGCAGGCCTAATTCTGAGTTCGGACCAAAACGGGCTTAAACGGGCTAATTAAATAATAATTAAAAAACCCTATTATTTTATTATATATTGAAAGTCAGGTTTCTTCCTCTTCCTCCATCGTGATTCAGCCGTAAAAAGAACCCATAGGCTTCACAACTTCTCTCCTCCTTCTCTCCCAATCCATGAAGAATTAGACCTCCCCGTAGTTAAACTTTTTAAAGATCTTTCTCCACTCTTCGATTTGGTACCAATCTCAAACCACCCCGTGCCCTGAAACTCCGCCACCACCCTCCCCAAGGCGCGCCGAACGCAGCCCCGCCACCCCCACCACGTTGAGCCGCACCTCCTCCAACTCCCGGTGAAGATAGCCCTCTCGTAGCTCTCCGATCTCCCGCAAACCGTTCGTAAAACGGTCGACTACAGCTCCCGAAATCTGCATTTGAAGATTTGAACAATTCTGAAAATTAAGGTATAAATATTTCAGAATTAGCCACGCTTATTTCCGTTGCTGTGCCAGTTGTTAAAGGCCAGAATTCTAATTTTTACATGAATTTCAAATTGAAATCTTTCAGATCCGAAACCGTTTTGAATTCAAACACAAGATCTGATCAAAGTTGACAATTCATTTCAGATCCAGCCTAGGTGAGAATTTATTTTTAATTTAATTTGATTTATTTAATCATTATTTCTATGATTATTAATAAGTAGATCTAATAAGACGTGATGTTTAGAACATGGATTTGAACTGTTCACCCCGTATGATGTTGAATCTGATTTGCATGAGATTAGATCTGAAATTTTGAGGTCTAAATCTGAATTAATAATTAATTAAAATTAATTATGTGTTTAATCATGTCGTGTTGATTTTACATATACCAAGTTATAACATCACCTCGTAATTACCTTGATGCTAGTTGTTAGATTTAGACTTATTGTATGTTTGGATGTTGTTGTTATGTTATGTGATGAAAATTTACATTTTATTTAATGCAAATAAAATAAGAATGCGACTTGTGGTGGAATTTACATTTTATTATGTAAAATTAAAATAAGGAATTTACATCATATGAGAAATTAACATTATTTTTTATGTTAATAATGAGTAATTTACAATGCATGAGAAACTAACATTATTCTTAGTGTAATAATAAGTATTTTCACCGCATGTATAAATTTACATTATTTTTAATGTAAATTAAATAGTAAATTTAACCGTAGGATGTCATTAACATTTTTAATGTCAATTTTAAAAAAAAAGTTTAACCGTAGGATTAGTTGACATTATTTTTAATATTAATATATATGAATTTCACCGTAAGAAGATTTACATTATTTTTTTTTTTTTATGTAATAAAAAGAATGGACTTTACATTGTAATTAAAGAGTAAATTTTACATTGTAAAGAATGGACTTTATATTGAGAATTTGGCGATGTAAATAAAAAGACAATCTTTTTATGTTGAAAAGAAGAAAAAAAAACCATTTTTTTATGTTCAAAATAAAAAGACATTATTTTTACATTGTAAATAGAAAAGATTACATTTTTACATTGTAAAGTAGAAAAGGTAACATTTTTACATTTGTAAATAGAAAAGATTATATTTTTACGTTGTAAAATAGAGAAGTTAATATTTGTACATTGCAAAATATAAAAGTTGATGTCTTTACATTGTAAAACATAAAAGTTGATATTTTTACATTGAAAATATAAAAGTAGATACTTTTACATTGTAAGTAAAAGAATGAAATTTTATGTTGTAAAATGAATTTACATCACATTGATTTATATAACATTTTATTTTGTTATTTATGAATGAATTTACATCGCATGAATTATATAACATTTTATTTCGTTTTTTATGAATGAATCTGCATCACATTAATTAAATAACATTTTATTATGTAGTTTAAGAATGAATTTACACCGCATGAACAAAAGTTACATTTTTATATGTAATTTATATATAAATTTGCACCGTATGCTGAAAATTACATTTTTCTTTGTAATTAAAAGGTGAATTTCATCGTATGACAAAATTTACATTTTTATATGTAAATTATAAAGTGAATTTATGTCGTATATTAAAAATTACATTTTTCTTTGTAATTAATATGAGAATTCTATCGTATGTTAAAATTTACATTTTTATATGTAAATTATAAAGTGAATTAATGCCGTATGTTAAAAATTACACTTTCCTTTGTAATTAACATGGAAATTTCATCGTATGTGAAAATTTACATTTTTATATGTAAATTATATAGGGAATTACACCGTAGGATAAAATTTACATTTTTATATGTAATTAAAACATGAATTTACATTGTGTGTTAAATATTACATTTTTATATGTAATGTCTATAGGAAAGTATACCGTATGACAAAACTACATTTTTCTATGCATTTTTCTTATGTATATATGTAACATAAAATGAGAATGAACATTAGAAATAAAATTGATTTATTTAATATGTGAATTAGATGTAGTGTTTGCATTGTAATTAAAAATGATATTTTTTTTACAATGTGAATTAGATGTAGTGTTTGCATTGTAATTAAAAATGATATTCTTTTTACAATGTGAATTAGATGTAGTGTTTGCATTGTAATTAAAAATGATATGTTTACAATGTGAATTAGATGTAGTGTTTGCATTGTAATTAAAAATGATATTTTTTACAATGTGAATTAGAAGTAGAGTTTGCATTGTAAATAAAACTTTCATTTTGATATGTAAATTTAAAATAGGATTCACTGCAAATATAAGTTACATTTTTATAATGTAACTAAGATGAGAATGTAAATTGAAGTTGAAATCTACGTTTTTTATATGTAATTTAAAAGTAGGATTTTGAATGTATCAAAATTTACATTTGTTTAACATGTGAATAAAGAATATAGGAATTTGCATAGGAATTAAACTTACATTTTTATATAAATAAAAAGGATGGAATTTACATTTTCAATGTAAGGAAAGAATGAATTTAGGATGCGGTAATATTATTTTCATTTTCAAATGAATTAAAATTTAGTAAGTATCGGTAATTGTGTGGAGTGTTGTTTTAATCAAACGATGTTATTACGATTCAATGATTATATATATATAATCAAAATTGAACGAATAGGGCGTGGTAGTTCGCGTTTTGAAATCGTACTTTTAAATGACTATACAAGAAGATCCGACCGTCGAATTTTCTTGAAACTGAAACCGTTAGGACCGTCTTGGAAAAATCTTTCCAACGATATATATTACATTAAGATCCAATGGTTAGATTCTGAGAAATGTAAAAATCAAAATTGGTTGAATGCAGCGCCATAGTCACCCATGGACGTAAGGCATCGTTATATAAAAATTTAATTAATTTAAATAATTAAAATAGGAATGAATCGTCAATAAAAATAATTATTAATGTGTAAGAAGGATTTTCAATATATATATATATATATATATACGAGGATTATTTGGAAAGTCCGAGTTTATCTCATTCCAAATAATTAAACGACGTTTAAAAATCCAAGATTGGAAGACGGCGATTGAAGACCGTCAAATCTCCACATCGAATGGACGATGATGACTGTTGCCTTAGAATGGCTCGCTACCATGATAAGGTAATAGTAGGAGTTGCTCGGACGTAGTATTGATTTGTATGGGTTTGGCTTTCGCTCAGACCCAGAGCATAAACTTATAAATGGATTGTGTGTCTGACATCGTACTCCATTATATATCATGTTATTAATCTTTGGTCGAATGTATGGATGTTTGGTGGCGGAGAATTTATTCTCTTGCTTAACACCCGTTCATATATTTCGGCAAAGGATTGGTAGTGTGATATGAAGTGATGATGTGGCATGCTAAGATGCATATGATCAAGGCTTTGTTGAAAAGCAGGCCTTGTGGGACGATCAAAGCATAGTCTGTTTAGGCATAGCTTTGTGTATAGCGTGACTTCGCGAGCCACACACCGGCAGAGTTTAAAACGGGAGAAGGGAACGCAGGGAGAGCAGCACGTTTCTTTCTAGCTAGAGTGGTGTCAGTGACCTACCAGCCCTGACATTTTACTTATGTGGATGATGGAATGAGGCGCCTCGGATGATAGGTCCTATAGGACTGGGAAACGTGTGTTCAGGTATAACTAATCCGCTAAGCTGTATTTGCGGACCGGCCCTGCATCTATCCAAGGGTTCTCCGCGGGGAATCCTGAGACACTAGCTAGAGTGCTCGAATCGGTAAGGAGCTCCTCTCTAGCCTTAACTCATGATGGAAACGAAAAATCCAAATACGAACCGACGAATTTGATTGTATTACTAGTACGGAGGCATAATATATGGGTACCTATGCTTCCTAGGATTGATACATTTACTTTGAAATGTTTTGATATTTACTAATAATAATATTAACTCGTATTTGCCGTATTTATCATGTTTGATCACTATAAGGTAAAACCCTATCCTCTGGTGTGCGTTGCATTGTGTGATGGGACCTGGGTCTTATGGTGATTTCATTTTTCTAAAAAGCATAGCGTTGTTGTACGATTTACTTATCATTTATTATGACACGTTTACGCACGGCAATCCATTAGAGTAAACCCGTTCCGCATTAGCGGCGTGGTCTTTGGATTTGCCCTATTAATAGTGATTTATTAGTTAAGAATTCTCACACCAGTCCCACGACTGACTCGTTGTTTGTTTCCACCTTTTTGCAAACTCGGGTGCCCTCTTTCCACACGGGCAGTCGAGTAGTTTGTCTACAGGTTTATCTCGAGCAGGATTCTGGATTGAAGCTTAAAGCTATGTCCAGAGCATAGTTGTCTTCCGCTGTATCTATTTTATTTCCGCTGCACTATTAAATTTATTGTAAAATTTTCTTCCGCTGTATTTTAATTTCGATGTATTCTGATATATTCTGTACTCTGATGTTATATTATCATGATGTAATAAAAGTTTGCTGTTGTTGTTCTGATGTGTTGTATTCCCAAAGTTAACGTAGGCGGGATTTGAACGGTTTTGGTCGATTTTGCGATCGATTAAGGCCGGGCAAAATCCGACTCGTTACAGTTGGTATCAGAGCTTTGGTTAGCTCAAATCTTTGGGGTACAACTCATTAGAACTGAACAAAAGGCTCATCAGAGATTGGATTAGTAATATCCAATAAGAATACTCATTAGAGATAGGATCAGCAATATCCTAGAATGAGAAAACTCATTAGAGATAGGGTTAGTAATGCCCTAGAATGAGTTGGGAGTAGCAAGCCTATAATGTACGTATTTGTGATTAATTATAATCTATTTTGGAAAATATGATTTTGAATATATAAAAAGTTATATAT
Source organism: Allium sativum (assembly GCA_030737875.1). Taxonomy (NCBI): domain Eukaryota; kingdom Viridiplantae; phylum Streptophyta; class Magnoliopsida; order Asparagales; family Amaryllidaceae; genus Allium; species Allium sativum. The sequence goes on from CM060911.1 coordinate 232,031,613, forward strand.
TTGAAAGTTAATCAACTAATGAAATTATTTAAACCAATGAAGAATATATATATATATATTAGTTAGTTAATAAATCAACTTTTAGCTTCGTTCCTTTTCGAGGACGAAAAGTCTTTAAGTGGGGGAGACTGTAACAACCCTGAATTTTGGGGCCAATTTAAAAATTTATTTTAATGATTTTTGATATTTAAAATAATCTATTTTAAATAATAATGATCACAAATTTGATTCAAATCGAAGTTAGAATGAATAATTTAATTTTAATTATAAAAAGAGTTAGAAATAGCGCGGTAGTTTGAAAAGTCAAACTTGAACTTTGACTGACCGTACAAGACGCAAAATTTAACGGATTTTAGTGAAACAAAAAATATTAGAATCTATTTAAAAATATCTTTCCAACGAATCCAAAAAATTGAAATTTCATAACGGAAATCAAAAGTTATGCCCAAATTAAAATTTAGGAAGGTCGCTATGAAATTTATAAGGGTAAACAATGCTACTTTTTGCATATAAAGGAATTTGAACTCGAAACCACTTCCATTGAGTTCAGAATGATGTTTCTACATTGAAAAACAGTAAACACTTATATATTTCGAGTTTCAGAAATTATTTGTTTAAAAATGTATTTTTAATATTAAATATACTGGCCTTAAAAATAGTTATTTTTCAAACGACCTCTGTTTTCGACGAAACCACTTTTGTTGGAACCGGAATGTCAAATTATTGCTAGGTTTCAATTTTTAGAATTTTTCGAATTTATATGTGAGCGTGGGAAAAGAAAATGTGTTTTGATTATTTCAGTTAAATTTAAACGCCTTAAAAATAGCCATTTTTCAAACAGTCTCAGAATTCAACGAAAATAATTTTGTTGGGTTCGTATCTTCAAAACAAAGCTAAAAATGATTTTTCGGTAATTTTTAGAATTAATATATAATTATAATTGATTTTCCAGTGTAAACGGACAATTTTTGACTTTAAAAATTCATACGAGCTCAGAATTGAACGAAATTAATTTTTCTATGTCCTCAGCGTCAAAACATAGCTAAATATATTTTTCGGGAAATTTTGAAGTTAATTTGTGGTCTTGGTGAATTTTCATGTACGGTCAATATTTAATTAATTAATTTTTAATAGGATTTAAAAAAAAGTTACAGACATCAGAATTGGGGCCCGAGACATAGCCCATTGCGCTCAGAAGAAGTCAAAACCCTAAGAACGACAGTAAGCAGGCCTAATTCTGAGTTCGGACCAAAACGGGCTTAAACGGGCTAATTAAATAATACTTAAAAAACCTTATTATTTTATTATATATTGAAAATCGGGTTTCTTCCTCTTCCTCCATCGTGATTCAGCCGTAAAAAGAACCCATAGGCTTCACAACTTCTCTCCTCCTTCTCTCCCAATCCATGAAGAATTAGACCTCCCCATAGTTAAACTTTTTAAAGATCTTTCTCCACTCTTCGATTTGGTACCAATCTCAAACCACCCCTTGCCCTGAATCTCCGCCACCACCCTCCCCAAGGCGCACCGAACGCAGCCCTGCCACCCCCACCACGTTGAGCCGCACCTCCTCCAACTCCCGGTGAAGATAGCCCTCTCGTAGCTCTCCGATCTCCCGCAAACCGTTCATAAAACGGTCGACTACAGCTCCCGAAATCCGCATTTGAAGATTTGAACAATTCTGAAAATTAAGGTATAAATATTTCAGAATTAGCCACTCTTATTTCCGTTGCTGTGCCAGTTGTTAAAGGCCAGAATTCTAATTTTTACATGAATTTCAAATTGAAATCTTTCAGATCCGAAACCGTTTTGAATTCAAACACAAGATCTGATCAAAGTTGACAATTCATTTCAGATCCAGCCTAGGTGAGAATTTATTTTTAATTTAATTTGATTTATTTAATCATTATTTCTATGATTATTAATAAGTAGATCTAATAAGACATGATGTTTAGAACATGGATTTGAACTGTTCACCCCGTATGATGTTGAATCTGATTTGCATGAGATTAGATCTGAAATTTTGAGGTTTAAATCTGAATTAATAATTAATTAAAATTAATTATGTGTTTAATCATGCCATGTTGATTTTACATATACCAAGTTATAACATCACCTCGTAATTACCTTGATGCTAGTTGTTAGATTTAGACTTATTGTATGTTTGGATGTTGTTGTTATGTTATGTGATGAAAATTTACATTTTATTTGATGCAAATAAAATAAGAATGCGACTTGTGGTGGAATTTACATTTTATTATGTAAAATTAAAATAAGGAATTTACATCATATGAGAAATTAACATTATTTTTGATGTTAATAATGAGTAATTTACAATGCATGAGAAACTAACATTATTCTTAGTGTAATAATAAGTATTTTCACCGCATGTATAAATTTACATTATTTTTAATGTAAATTAAATAGTAAATTTAACCGTAGGATGTCATTAACATTTTTAATGTCAATTTTTAAAAAAAGAAGTTTAACCGTAGGATTAGTTGACATTATTTTTAATATTAATATATATGAATTTCACCGTAAGAAGATTTACATTATTTTCTCTTTTTTTTATGTAATAAAAAGAATGGACTTTACATTGTAGTTCAAAGAGTAAATTTTACATTGTAAAGAATGGACTTTATATTGAGAATTTGGCGATGTAAATAAAAAGACAATCTTTTTATGTTGAAAAGAAGAAAAAAACCAATTTTTTTTGTTCAAAATAAAAAGACATTATTTTTACATTGTAAATAGAAAAGATTACATTTTTACATTGTAAAGTAGAAAAGGTAACATTTTTACATTTGTAAATAGAAAAGATTATATTTTTACGTTGTAAAATAGAGAAGTTAATATTTTTACATTGCAAAATATAAAAGTTGATGTCTTTACATTGTAAAACATAAAAGTTGATATTTTTACATTGAAAATATAAAAGTAGATACTTTTACATTGTAAGTAAAAGAATGAAATTTTATGTTGTAAAATGAATTTACATCACATTGATTTATAAAACATTTTATTTTGTTATTTATGAATGAATTTACATCGCATGAATTATATAACATTTTATTTTGTTATTTATGAACGAATCTGCATCACATGAATTAAATAACATTTTATTATGTAGTTTAAGAATGAATTTACACCGCATGAACAAAAGTTACATTTTTATATGTAATTTATATATAAATTTGCACCGTATGCTGAAAATTACATTTTTCTTTGTAATTAAAAGGTGAATTTCATCGTATGACAAAATTTACATTTTTATATGTAAATTATAAAGTGAATTTATGTCGTATATTAAAAATTACATTTTTCTTTGTAATTAATATGAGAATTCTATCGTATGTTAAAATTTACATTTTTATATGTAAATTATAAAGTGAATTAATGCCGTATGTTAAAAATTACATTTTCCTTTGTAATTAACATGGAAATTTCATCGTATGTGAAAATTTACATTTTTAAATGTAAATTATATAGGGAATTACACCGTAGGATAAAATTTACATTTTTATATGTAATTAAAACATGAATTTACATTGTGTGTTAAATATTACATTTTTATATGTAATGTCTATAGGAAAGTATACCGTATGACAAAACTACATTTTTCTATGCATTTTTCTTATGTATATATGTAACATAAAATGAGAATGAACATTAGAAATAAAATTGATTTATTTCATATGTGAATTAGATGTAGTGTTTGCATTGTAATTAAAAATGATATTTTTTTTACAATGTGAATAAGATGTAGTGTTTGCATTGTAATTAAAAATGATATTTTTTTTACAATGTGAATTAGATGTAGTGTTTGCATTGTAATTAAAAATGATATTTTTTTTACAATGTGAATTAGATGTAGTGTTTGCATTGTAATTAAAAATGATATTTTTTTTACAATGTGAATGAGATGTAGTGTTTGCAATGTAATTAAAAATGATATGTTTACAATGTGAATTAGAAGTAGTGTTTGCATTGGAATTAAAAATGATATTTTTTACAATGTGAATTAGAAGTAGAGTTTGCATTGTAAATAAAACTTACATTTTGATATGTAAATTTAAAATAGGATTCACTGCAAATATAAGTTACATTTTTATAATGTAACTAAGATGAGAATGTACATTGAAGTTGAAATCTACGTTTTTTATATGTAATTTAAAAGTAGAATTTTGAATGTATCAAATTTTACATTTGTTTTACATGTAAATAAAGAATATAGGAATTTGCATAGGAATTAAACTTACATTTTTATATAAATAAAAAGGATGGAATTTACATTTTCAATGTAAGGAAAGAATGAATTTAGGATGCGGTAATATTATTTTCATTTTCAAATGAATTAAAATTTAGTAAGTATCGGTAATTGTGTGGAGTGTTGTTTTAATCAAACGACGTTATTACGATTCAATGATTATATATATAATCAAAATTGAACGAATAGGGCGTGGTAGTTCGCGTTTTGAAATCGTACTTTTAAATGACTATACAAGAAGATCCGACCGTCGAATTTTCTTGAAACTGAAACCGTTAGGACCTTCTTGGAAAAATCTTTCCAATGATATATATTACATTAAGATCCAATGGTTAGATTCTGAGAAATGTAAAAATCAAAATTGGTTGAATGCAGCGCCATAGTCACCCATGGACGTAAGGCGTCGTTATATAAAAATTTAATTAATTTAAATAATTAAAATAGGAATGAATCGTCAATAAAAATAATTATTAATGTGTAAGAAGGATTTTCATTATATATATATATATATATATATATATGAGGATTATTTGGAAAGTCCGAGTTTATCTCATTCCAAATAATTAAACGACGTTTAAAAATCCAAGATTGGAAGACGGCGATTGAAGACCGTCAAATCTCCACATCGAATAGACGATGATGACTGTTGCCTTAGAATGGCTTGCTACCATGATAAGGTAATAGTAGGAGTTGCGCGGACGTAGTGTTGATTTGTACGGGTTTGGATTTCGCTCAGACCCAGAGCATAAACTTATAAATGGATTGTGTGTCTGACATCGTACTCCATTATATATCATGTTATTAATCTTCGGTCGAATGTATGGATGTTTGGTGGCGGAGAATTTATTCTCTTGCTTAACACCCGTTCATATATTTCGGCAAAGGATTGGTAGTGTGATATGAAGTGATGATGTGGCATGCTAAGATGCATATGATCAAGGCTTTGTTGAAAAGCAGGCCTTGTGGGACGATCAAAGCATAGTCTGTTTAGGCATAGCTTTGTGTATAGCGCGACTTCTCGAGCCTCACACACCGGCAGAGTTTAAAACGGGAGAAGGGTACGCAGGGAGAGCAGCACGTTTCTTTCTAGCTAGAGTGGTGTCAGTGACCTACCAGCCCTGACATTTTACTTATGTGGATGATGGAATGAGGCGCCTCGGATGATAGGTCCTATAGGACTGGGAAACGTGTGTTCAGGTATAACTAATCCGCTAAGCTGTATTTGCGGACCGGCCCTGCAGCTATCCAAGGGTTCTCCGCGGGGAATCCTGAGACACTAGCTAGAGTGCTCGAATCGGTAAGGAGCTCCTCTCTAGCCTTGACTCATGATGGAAACCAAAAATCCAAATACGAACCGACGAATTTGATTGTATTACTAGTACGGAGGCATAATATATGGGTACCTATGCTTCCTAGGATTGATACATTTACTTTGAAATGTTTTGATATTTACTAATAATAATATTAACTCGTATTTGCCGTATTTATCATGTTTGATCACTATAAGGTAAAACCCTATCCTCTGGTGTGCGTTGCATTGTGTGATGGGACCTGGGTCTTATGGTGATTTCATTTTTCTAAAAAGCATAGCGTTGTTGTACGATTTACTTATCATTTATTATGACACGTTTATGCACGGCAATCCATTAGAGTAAACCCGTTCCGCATTAGCGGCGTGGTCTTTGGATTTGCCCTATTAATAGTGATTTATTAGTTAAGAATTCTCACACCAGTCCCACGACTGACTCGTTGTTTGTTTCCACCTTTTTGCAAACTCGGGTGCCCTCTTTCCACACGGGCAGTCGAGTAGTTTGTCTACAGGTTTATCTCGAGCAGGATTCTGGATTGAAGCTTAAAGCTATGTCCAGAGCATAGTTGTCTTTCGCTGTATCTATTTTATTTCCACTGCACTGTATTAAATTTATTGTAAAATTTTCTTCCGCTGTATTTTAATTTCGATGTATTCTGATATATTCTATACTCTGATGTTATATTATCATGATGTAAAAAAGTTTGCTGTTGTTGTTCTGATGTGTTGTATTCCCAAAGTTAACGTAGGTGGGATTTGAACGGTTTTGGTCGATTTTGCGATCGATTAAGGCCGGGCAAAATCTGACTCGTTACAATAGAGTAAATCAAAAAGAGTAAATCAAATAGAATAAATCGAATAGAGATTTATTCGAACGAGAGTTAAGTAAGGAAGTTAGTTAAAGAAATATAAAGTGAACTTTGCTAATTTCAAAGTTAGAAATGTTGTTCAGTTAAGGTCTGAGAGGTAGTTCTACCCCAACTTGATTGGCTTCGTTTTTAACTAGGGAATAGTTAAGGTTCGGCAGTAAAGGAAATGGTTTGAGTTGGCATAGCGATGTTTTTTTAAACATCTTTCTAAGTCCAATGAAGAAGCTTTGGAAATGTTTTCCAAATAAGAAACCAGAAATGTTTTTTTTTTTGTAATAAAGAAAACAAGAAATGGAAATGTTTTCCATTGTTAATAATGTATATTTTCCAAATCTAGAAAATAAGAAATATAGAATATAGGGAAACAGGAGATAAGTAAAGGGATGAATGTTAAATGATGTTTGATCGATATAATTTCCATTTGGAAATAATATCGTTGTTTGCACACCTGTTTTTATTCGATAGTTAAATCACAGACTATCGAAGTTTTGACCATTTTAACGTTGTTAATATGGAGAGACCGGTTGGATTATTATCCAAAGAACCACTCTGTATTGGCATAAGCGTTGCGTATCATATATGCCAAAGATAATTGAAGACGGAGTTATGCAAGGACTATCCTGTTTACAGAATAGTGCCTTCGGTTCATCCTGTTCCTGGATGACTTGTATGGACGGATGTCTGACAGAGTATTTCCAGACAATCACGTATATTGATTTCTCCAACCGTACCAAGAGTGGAAGCGAAGAAGGAAACTTCTTTTAGCTAACACATAGTGTATGATTGAGTACGTCAATCGGTGATTTGATGGATTTGACGATGTGGCATTCAAAGTGAATCTGGTGTGATGATAAAGCGTAGCTTCTAGCCTCACATCCGGTAAATAACAGAAATCGGGTAGGCAGCATGGCTAAGTCGGTCGCACCGAAGTAGGGTGTATAATCACCTGATCTAGAGTTTCATTTACTTCTAAAAAATCTATTGTTGATGCTGTCCCATTCGGGAAACGGTTGCTGATCCCAACTGTTGGTGATATACATTCGATACGCTCAAGCGAATGAGTGGTTGGTCATGTGTGGTCGGGTTGCAAGATGTTCTTGTTGAACCCAGTGTATTCCTCTCTAGAGGTACACAAGCGAAAGGTGGTTCCATACCTTGTCATAGATGGAAATCCATTACCCAATACGTGCTTGCGGTTTTGATTGTATACTATATATGTAGAACGTGAGATGAAAGCGTTTCTGCTAGATGATTATATATATACTGTGGTTGATAGACATTATTATAATATCAAAAGGTTTTTGATATAAAGTTATTTTGGATTCTCATAAGGGAAAAACCCGTTCCGTTATGCGGCGTGGTCTTATGAGATATCGTTTACTTGTTCGAACTGTTTTTAAACTGTTTTACTCATACCAGTCCCATGACTGACCCGGAGTTTACTTTGTTGTTTTCCCTAAACTCTTGGGTGCCTAAATTTGTACGGGCAGTCAAGTAGTCGGGATTTTACAGATATAGTTGAAGAGCTGGAGCAGGAGGCTTCAGGATCATATAGCTATAGTTATTTCCGCTGTGTTGTAAGTGTTGTACCTTGATAATGATGTATATTCAAATACAGATGTATATTTCAAAATTATGTTACATATATTATATGTTATTCGTTCCGCTGTGAGGTTCGTGTTACTCTGATGTTGTGTTCTTCTTCTTCTGTTCTAATTTTCTATCTTATCTTTCCTCACCCTCTAATTTCTTTCACTAATTACCAGGATTTTTCGGTGTTTTGGTTATCGACATCGAGTTTATGTCGATAACCAAATTCTATAAAAATCCGGGTCATTACAGTACCAACTGTAATGACCCGGATTTTTAGCGACTTTGGTTATCGACATAAGCACGATGTCGATAACCAAAACACAGAAAAATCCTGGTAATTAGTGAAAGAAATTAGAGGATGAGGAAAGATAAGATAGAAACTTAGAATAGAAGAAGAAGAAGAACACAATATCAGAGTAACACGAATCTCACAGCGGAATGAATAACATATAATAGATAACATATCCTTGAAATAAATCATTATATGTATACAATACATTATCAGAGTACAATACTTACAACACAGCGGAAATAAACTATAGCTATATGATCCTGAAGCCTCCTGCTCCAGCTCTTCCAGTATATCTGTCAAATCCCGACTACTTGACTGCCCGTACAAATTTAGGCACCCAAGAGTTTAAGGAAAACAACAAAGTAAACTCCGGGTCAGTCATGGGACTGGTATGAGTAAAACAGTTTAAAAACAGTTCGAACAAGTAAACTATATCTCATAAGACCACGCCGCATAACGGAACGGGTTTTTCCCTTATGAGAATCCAAATTATCTTTATATCAAAAAACCTTTTGATATTATAATAATGTCTATCAACACAATATAATAATCATCTAGCAGAAACGCTTTCATCTCACGTTCTACATATATAGTATACAATCAAAACCGCAAGCACGTATTGGGTAATGGATTTCCAACTATGACAAGGTATGGAACCACCTTTCGCTCATGTACCTCTAGAGAGGAATACATGATCTTCGAGCCTGAAATCTTACTATTTATTTGTTAATAATGAAATAAATCAAGTTGGGGTATAACTACCTCTCAGACCTTGACTGAATAACATTTATAACGTCCAAACAGATATGACTACTTACTCGAATAATCAATACCATACAACTACTGATTAACCTTTAAACACATATACACCTTCTCTTTTTATTCTTACTGGGTTTTATTCCTAGTCTTCCCTTTTGATTATATTATTCTATTTCTAAGTTCGTTTCCTTATCGACTTCTATATATATTGATACGTTGATTTCTAACTATCAAATTATCTTAAAAATATTTTAACTCCTTAAATTCCCGAAAAAATTCGTCATAACCTCCTTTGTCTCGGGAGCATCGGGATATTTCAAATAGCCTCCCATGGCCCTCACCAATCCAAAAGAAAAAGAAAAAGCCAAGCGGCTTGCCGATACGGCGCATAAAATCTCACATATAAATTAAATACATAACTTTTTGTCGGGCATTCTATTTATACCTTCATACCTTACCCATACCTATCTCATGTATATTTATACCTGCCCAATCTATTTTAACTATACATGATCGTTTTAACTCAATTCGTTAATTAATTTGTTAATTAACTCTTTCGACTATTTCACTTTTATATTTGAACATGATATGTTCAAATATATTTTAACTTGCTTATTAACTAATTGAACCTAGGTCTGAGGCACAACACAAACGGGGAAGGTCGGAAGGTGGATCGAGGGCACGAGTGTGATCAGGGTGGAAAGGCGCAACCTTTGGTACTGTTTGTTGAGGTTCCGTCGCGATTGATGTCGCAACCTGGTATGGGGTGTTCGAACGAGGTTGCTTATCGCATTTCAGGTTGGGCGTGCAAATAGAGTTTCAATTCAGGAAAATGAACATTTGAGTGAAGTTTGTGATAGGGTTTCGGTGAAGTTGAGAATCTTTGAGGAGGTTTGTTTAAGCATAGTGAAGAAGACGCCTGTTTATGTGTCATGAGGGATTATGGAGTAAAGGGTATACAGATGGGATTCTAAGCAAAGACACAGCAGAGATAACAGAGTGGAAAGGACAGTACTGTGTATGCTACAGATGAAATATGTAGGAGGATTAAAGATGAACATGTGATTTGAAGTTAGAAAGAGGCACATAACCCTTGTTATGGGCGCAACTATACTGGACCAAGTAGAAGAAGGATTTGGCAGCAAATTGATGTTTGGGAAGGAAATAGCTTGGATACTGATGTGGTTAAGGGTGAGATTGGTTTTTGTTTTTACTGATGTGGTGAAAGGGTGAAACTTTGGGGAAGAAAGGATGTTTTGCTGTGTGAAGTAATGGTGGGTTGGAGCAGATTTGGTTTGGTCGAGATTTTTGTGGCATTAGTGTGGTAGAGGACGGGGCTTTTGGAATGTCATGGAAAAAAATCAAACTCCTTTCGATGAAACTAACATCGATAACTCCTTTCGATGAAACTAACATCGATTAATTTAACTCGACGAACTTAACTCGACTAACTCAACTATCTTAACTTACTTGGTTCGACCGATTCGACTCGATTAACTAGGCTCGACTAACTTGGTTTAATTAACTCAACTTGATTAACTCCTATCGAATAACTAATATTCGATTTAACTCCATTCGTTTGACTCTAGATCGCAGCGATCACAAATGGGTACACCCGATTCCCTCAGGAAACATCCGACCTCCGTAGGCTATTTACAGCCCTGCGAATTACGCTAGCAGTCGTACGAGGTGGACGGACACTACGCACTGGAACTGACTAGGGGTGGAATGGAGCTCGTTACAAATTATGGCAAAATAAATTGTTTGATTCAAATCAAACAACAGTTTTTCGTTCTTTAATGATGAACTGCAAATGTGAGTAAATCTCACCAACTCTGAACAGTTTATAATTTCATGTTGTATTTTTAGAACTGTTAGAAATTGTCTGTTTGATTGTGTGTTGACTGTTTGATTGAACTGCTAGTCAGTTAATGAAATGTTTTATATATATATATATATATATATATAATATATAAACAGTTATATAGTTATATATTGATTCTGATTATCAGAATAATTTATATTGAACTGAAAGTGATGACAATCATGTTGTGTAACACTGTGGATGCAGGGAAACAGGTTGGAGGAATCCGACTGGATTCCTCAACAAGTATTTTATTGTTTTTCATATATTTTAATATATGATGTGAATTATAACCTGTTGTTGATTGTGTGTGTATGGACGAGATTAGACATCGTAATTTGATATGTTAAAATACCATAACATGCCGGAATGTTGATAAGGGAATTTTCAAAGTGATATTGAAAATAAAATATTTATAAAATGGAATATTTATAAATAAGAGATATTTATAAAATGGAATATTTATAAATAAGAGATATTTATAAAGTGGAATATTTATAAATAAGGAATATTTATCTGATACCAACTGTAACGACCCGGATTTTTAGCGACTTTTTTAAATTTTGATTTGGACACAAATCAAAATCTATACGACGAAATCCTGATTTTTCTCTTCCACTAGAAAGATGTACTCCACCAGCTCCACTTCTTATCATCACCTCTGCACACTAATATCAACCCAGTCCAATCCGCCCTTCCTTAACACTTCATAATTTACTAAGTAAAAATCACTCAAATTCCTCACTGTTAAACTCGCAACCAACTGTTCCTCATAATGGATTTCGAAACCAACACCCTGCCATCTCAACAACTAACCCTCCTCCTTATTAAAAATATTTCACTTCCATATCAGATCTATGAAATCTGATTCCTATTTCCTCTCATCACTGCGTTTAATCGATTAACTCCTTTTACTTTAACACTAATCGATTAACTAACATCGATTAACTCCTTTTACTTTAACACTAATCGATTAACTAACATCGATTAACTCCCTTTTACTTTAACTCTAATCGATTAAACAAACATCGATTAGCTCTCTTTTACTTTAACTCTAATCGATTAACTAACATCGATTAGCTTCTTTGTTTTTAACAGATAAATAGAAAAGATTAATTTATAAATAACAGTTTATAAATTAAATTAAATATTTATCATTCGATAGATGGAATATATAAGTCTGAACTTATATAGAGAAGAGATATTGATTTTTAACACCGATTGTTTTAAATAGAAGGGGTACACAACACTTGTATAAGTGAAGTAAAGTTATTAAAGAGAACATTTATAAAGTGAAGAACCGTTACTAAAAGTAAATCTTTATAAATGAATAAATGTTAACCAATAGGAGTTATTCGAATAGGAGAAGTCGATTAGAGTTAGAAATAATCGATTAGAGTTAGAATAAATCGATTAGAGTAAGAATTAACCAGTTAGAGTTAATCAGTTAGGGTTAATCCGTAGAGTTAATTGAATATTAGTTATTCAATTAGAATTTATCGAATACTTGTTATTCAAATTAAGAGTTAACCAGATAGAGTTAATTGAACATAGTTAGTCGAATTAGGATTTAATTGAATGTTAGTTATTCAATTAAAGTTGATCGAATATAGTTATTGAGATAGAGTTAGTCAAACATCGTTACTGATAAGTTGCCATTTCGTACGACTGCTAGCGTAATTCGCAGGGCTGTAGATAGCCTAGGGCGGTCGGATGTTTCCTGGACGAATCAGGCGTAACCATTGTGATCGTTGCGATCTAGAGTCAAGTGAATGGAGTTAAATCGAATATAGTTTATTCGAATAGAGTTAAAGGAGTTATCGAATATAGTTATTCGATAGAGGAGTTATCGAATATAGCTTATTCAGAAGGAGTTAAGTGAAAGGAGCTAATCAAATAGGGTTAATCGATAAGAGTTAAATCCAATAGATTTGATTGATAAGAGTAAATTGATAGAGTAAATCGAATATAGTTTATTCGAAGAAAGGTTTTCGAATCTAGTTATTCGAAAGAGAGATTATCGAATATAGTTATTCGAAGGGAGGAGTTATCGAATAGGGATTTATTCGAAAAAGAATTACGGAGGGAAATATAAAATGTTGAGTATCAACATAAATAAGTTTTGAACAGATAAATGGGTATAGCACTTTTCCTACCTTAGCAATTTCGAGGACGAAATTATTTTAAGTGGGGAAGATTGTAATGACCCGGATCCTTATGGGTTAATTTTTGAATATTTAATATTTAATTTAAATATTGGGTGGATAATATAAGTGGAATTTTTTATTTAAGTTATCAATTTAATAATCAGTTTCGATTTAATATCAAATATATCAAGTTATCAGAATACGAAGTGGATTGAATTAAAATTTAATTCTGAATTAAATTACAGTTCAATCGATCAATAGAAAATTCTGTTTGAATCAGAATAATAATAATGATTTATTATCGAAGAATAAATTGTTTTTAAATTTATTTATATAGGTTTAAATTAATATCTTCTACAGATGAACAAAATTGGACTTCATGACCTATCCCAGTGTGTCCGGAATGGTGGTATAACCCTAGGAATGTCGTTTGTTGGGTTCAGAAAGGAGTTCGTAGTCAAGGAGTATTTTAATTTAAAGACACCAGTTTTAAATTAGAATAATTTAAAATAAACCTAGTGGACCGAGACAAACCAACGGTGCCCCTTTTTACCCACAAACTAAAAACCAACGGTGGCTCATTTGCTTCCACAAATCAAAACCAATGGTGGCTCTCTTACTACCACAGACTTCAAAATAAATGGCCGAGTCCTCCTTAATTCGATCCATACAAAAATCGAAGCTTCCCTTTTCTTTAATTAAAACCGCACCCCCTTAATTTTCTACAAAATCAAACGAGCTCCTGAAAGAAGCAAAAATGGCCGAATCACGCTAGTTGCTGAGGTGCGAGAACGCCTATGCGAAGTTCGGATGTGAGCAAGCAGAAACCGCGACTTGAATCGATCACAAGTTCAAAAGCAGATCCGAGGCACTCGCAAATCAAGAGTTTCGTTCTAGTATCCTTATTCTGTTGCGATAAGGTTTGCCAGGCCTTGCAAGTTATGATTTCAGGGTCGCAATGGATACTCTGTCGGTCAAATTAGGGCAACTCGAAGTCGCGATAACATTAGGGTTCCAAGGTGCGAAGAGTTCTCCGGTGATCGACTGTAGGGCAACGAAGTCGAGATCAAATCTTTGGGGGAAATCGACAGTGGTGATGGGTTCCGAGTGAAAGCTGGAATGGAAGGGAGTTGTCAGAATTAGAAGACAACATTTGCATGGTGGTGGAGTCTTCGAAATAGCAGGTCACTGTGTTCAGTTTGGGGATTTAATTGGGAGTGAATCAGTTGTCTGTATATGATAAAAAGGACAGTGAGGTAACATGGATGAGTCGAACTAAGTCAAAGATGGATGTATAGAAGTCGGCAAATCTAAATGTAGAAAGAAGAAGTTTTATACGTGAAATAAGGTAATTTGATTTAATTTAATTTAATTAAAATATTAAAGTTAGTAAGTTAGTATAATTCAATTTGTGAAAGTTAAATTGTGATGTCTTATTTATTTTAGACCCGCTTGAACATCAGAAATTTTGTGGGACTCATATGAACTTAATCTTCGCAATGGGTTTCGTTTCGGAATTTTTTTGAGTCAACTAGAATCAGAATGGATTCGAATTAGAAATCACGGTGAGTAAATCTCACCTTTTATTTAGAATTTATTTTTAAATAGTTAAAAATAATTGTCTGTGCTTGTTTGAATGCTGTCTGATTGTTTTAAAATATATATAGTTATTTAGGATTGGTTGACTATTATATATATATATATTGGGTTGATGATTGGTTGGATTCCCGTAGTCTCATTAGCGGATGCCCACGGTTTCATTAGCGGATGATTACCCTGTACGCCCCACGCTATGATTAGTGGAATACCTTCTATACCGCGATATCCTGCCTCGAAGCAGGATGGGCATTACTATGTTGACTAACGTCTGTGGATGTAGGAAAAACAGGTTGGAGGAATCCAACTGGATTCCTCAAAAAAAAATATTTTCTGTTTGTTTGTTTGATATCATATATATTCATATATGATGTGTTAAAAATCAAATGATTGAAAATTGGTTGATTTGATTGTTTAAAATATCAATGGGGCTTGAATATTGATTTATAAAAATATCGAAAAGGGTATTTGAGATTTAAAGAGGGAATTCAATTTTTATAAATAGAATTTGAATTTTATATTAAACTATAGAAAATATTAACTTGTTTTGAAGGTATATAAAACAAGTAATTGAATTTATAAAATTTGTTTATAAATGAAAATGTGGGATTTGAATTGAAGTTATAAACTCTGTTTATAAATGAAAAGATGGGATTTGAATTGAATTTATAAACTATGTTTATAAATAGAAAAGATGGGATTTGAATTGAATTTATAAACTTTGTTTATAAATATATATTGTGGGATTTTAAGTAAAGTTATAAACGTTGTTTATAAATAAATGCAGAGATATTCAAATAGACTTTGAATATAGAATTTGAAAAGAGAATTCAAATAGACTAAACTATAGAATTTGAATATAGAATTCAAATGGACTTTAAACTATAGAATTTGAATATAGAATTCAAATGGACTTTAAACTATAGAATTTGAATATAGAATTCAAATGGACTTTAAACTATAGAATTTAAAAATAGAATTCAAATGAAGTTTAAATAAAGAGAATTCAAATAGAATTGAATTGGAATTTGAATAAGAAGTCGATAAGGAAATGAGAGTATGAGTATAATTAGAATTTGTTAATATGCAAGTTAAAATATATTTGAACATGTCATGTTCAAATATGAAGGTGAAATAGACTGAAGAGTTAAGTAACAAATTTATCTAACAAATTTAGTTAAAACGATTGGTAGAGTTCAAATAGATTGGACATGTATAAATATACAGGAGACGGGTTTGGAATAAAGTATAGAAGTGAAATAAATAGAATGGCCGACAAAAAGGTACGTATTTAATTCATATATGAGATTTTATGCACCGTATCGGCTAGCCGCTTGGATTTTCTTTTTCTTTTTGATTGGAAAAGGCCTGTGTGGCAGTTTGGGGATTTTCCCGATGCTCCCGGTACAAAGGAGGTTATGGCGAATTTTTCCAGGAATTTAAGGAGTTAGAATATTTTTTAAGAAGTTTGATAACTAGAAATCAACGTATCGATTTATATAGAAGTCGATAAGGAAACGAACTTAAAAATAGAATAGTAAAATCAAAAAGGAAGTCTAGAATAAAATCTAGTAAGAATAGAAAGAGAAAGAGTATATGTGTTTAAAGGTGAAGAATTAGTCGTATGGTATTGATTATTCGAGTAAGTAGTCTTATCTGTTTTGACGTTATAAATGTTATTCAGTCAAGGTCTGAGAGGTAGTTATACCCCAACTTGATTGGTTTCATTATTAACAAATAAAATAGTAAGATTTCAGGCTCGAAGATCAATGTTGAATAAGAGTTAGTTGAATATAGTATTTGGGTTGTCGTAACGATGTTTTACACAACATCCGTTTTAACCCAAATGAGTATAAGCTTGGAAATAAAATAAAGAATATTTCCTAAGTATAGAAATAAACGAGATCGGAAAGGAGATAAGTAATTGGAATATTTCTTAATTATAAATAATAAATATTTCTAAAGCTAGAAATTTAAGGAAGACGATATTCGGAAATGTTTTCCAAATAACGTAACAGGTCAATATGGTTATTAAAAATATTTGGTTAACAAATATTGATAAAGAAATAGAGAAGTGATTTAATTAATGGAATGTTAATTAAAGGCTTAGTGATTGTTGGATGTTTGTATGAACACTTGTTTTATTCGATAGTTAAATCATCGACTATCGAAACACTTGTTTTTATTCGATAGTTAAATCACAGACTATCGAAGTTTTGACCATCGTTGTCAATATGGAGAGACCGGTTGGATTATTTTCCGAAGAACCACTCCGTATTGGCAGTAGCGTGCAAATCAGATTATATAAAGATAATCGAAGACGGAGTAGAGTGCAAGGACTTTTTCTGTAAATAGAAATTGTGCCTTCGGTTCATCCTGTTCCTGGGTGACTTGTATGGATGAATATCTGACAGAGTACTTCCAGAAAGGTCACGTACATTCATTTCTTCAACCGTACCAAGAGTGGAAGCAGAGAAGGAAACTTCTTTTAGCTGACACGTAATGTACTGTTGAGGACGTCAATCAGTGATTTGATGGATTTGACGATGTGGCATTCGAAGTAAATCTGGTGTGATGATAAAGCGTAGCTTCTAGCCTCATCAACCGGTAAATGACAGAAATCGGGCAGGCAACATGGCTATGTAGGTCGCACCTATTAGGCTGTATAATCACCTGATCTAGAGTTTCATTTACTTCTAAAAATCTATTGTCGATGCTGTCCCATTCAGGAAATGGTTGCTGATCCCAACCGTTGGTGATATACATTCGATACACTCAAGCGAAATGAGTGGTCGGTCATGTGTGGCTGAGTTGCAAGATGTTCTTGTTGAACTCGGTGTATTCTCCTTTAGAGATATACCAACGGAAGGTGGTTCCATACCTTGTCATAGTTGGAAATCCATTACCCAATACGTGCTTGCGGTTTATGATTGTAATTATATATGTGGAACGCGAGATGCAAACGTTCCACTAGATTGTTATCTACTTGATTTAGACATTATTATAATATCAAAAGATTTTTAATATAAAGATTATCGTTCCTTCCAAAAGGGATTTGAAAGTTAAATCAAGCGTTTGGATTCTCATAAGGGAAAAACCCGTTCCGTGATATACGGCGTGGTCTTATGAGATATCATTTAGTTTCTGAAACTGTTTACTCATACCAGTCCCATGACTGACCCGGAGTTTATTTTGTTTTGTTCTACCTAAACTCTTGGGTGCCTAAATTTGTACGGGCAGTCAAGTAGTTTAGGATTTTTCAGATATATCTAAAGGAGCTTGGAGCAGGAGGCTTCAGCGTTATCTAGTTATAGTGTTGTTCCGTTGTGTTGTAAGTGTTGTACTCTGATAAGTATATGTTATACAGTTGAGCTTTTGTATTTCAAAGATATGATATATTATATTTTGTTCCGCTGCGATGTGAGATTCTGTGTTGTTATTTCTGTTCTTCTACCTCTTTCTTCTAAAAAAAATGGTTTTATATTATGGAGATTCATTGGCTGAGTTGTTTATGAGTTCTGGTCGATCAGTTTGATCCACTGTATCGGTAGGAGTAAATAAACACTTGAATACGATGGACCGACACAGTATGGATATGTGATATATTTGTTGTTATTATAATCGAGTAAGATTATAAATTAAATGGTTAAGTATATAACCAATCAGAATCATATAAGTAAAGTATATGAAATAAGATGAATTAAATATGAATTTAAATCAGATTTGGAATTAAAATAAGGAAATTTTAAGTTCCTGGGAGATTTTGAAATGTTTTCAAAATGGAAGTATTTAGTAATGGTATTGAAAATGATATAGTATTGAAAATCACTTGGATCGCTGGAAAATAATTCCGATGATGACTGCGCAGTATCATCGGTGTGATTTTCGAGTTCTAAGTGGTGGATTACTACCAGAGATTTTGATTTGAATTGTTTTGAGAAAACAAGTGTTTAGAAATTCAAAGGTTTTGAATAGGTATTGTGATTTCAAATTGATTTGAAATTTACCCAGGAATTTAAGTTCTAGAAATTAAAATTTAACTAATGAAGTTAAATAAAATGAGATGGTAAAAATAAATTGAAATTTAACTTGAACATAGTTAAATAGAATTGAATTGGATTAGAGAATAATCTATTATGGAATTGGGTTGATGAGTCAAGAATTTGAAATTTAGCTGGACTTAGAATTTGAAAATCAAGAATGAAACTTGAAATTGGAAATGGGATTCGACTTGAGTATAAGCGAATGATTTGGTTTGACGATATAAAAGTGATTGAGTTTGATTGGGAGGACATTGGTGTATGCTGAATTAGCAGCAGATGTAAAGGATATAATAATATGCCCAACAAAAAGGTACAAGCTTATATTTTATATGAATTTGGAATTTATGAGCCGAATTGGCAAGCCGTTTGGCATTTTGATTTTCTTTTGGGTTGAAGAAGGCCCAGAGAGGCGAGTTGGAGTTTGAGATAGTGACCAGTACAAAGGAGGTGCTGGCGAAATTTTTCGAAAATTAAAAGTGTTAGAAAATTTTCAGAATTTTTGAAAATTTTAGTTAGTCGGAAGGAATTAATATTGAAATCGATATTTGTTGGTTCAGTTGAAAACCAGAGATAAGGGGTAACAGATAAGCTTTTACCAAATAGATAGGGTCGTCCTCTAACTTAGCAATTTCGAGGACGAAATTATTTTAAGTGGGAAAGAATGTAATGACCCGCATTGTCAGAGGTATTATAATTAATTAATTTAATTATATGAATAGTGATTTAGGGAATTAAATCGTCGTTAATTAAATTATAGTGAATATTTAAATAAAATTAAATAATATATTTAATTCAGAAATAATCAAAAATATTGGAAATCACAATATAAGGTGAACAGGGTCATCCCTAGGATTTAATTCAACTTAGAGTTGAATTATATTGACGAATATATTCAATCGACAACAGTTTGAACGTATAATTATATTATAATTAAAACCGAGCTCGAAATGGCGCTGCAGTTCGCTATTTGGCGATTTGAACTTCAACTGAATGTACATGATTCGTTTTAAGCCGGATTTCCATGAAACAAGAAACGCGTGGAGCTGGTGGGGTATATCTTTCTAGTGGAAGAGAAAGATCGGGATTTCATCGTGTAGATTTTGAGTTATATCCAAATCAAATTTCAGAAAAGTCGCTGTAGAATTCCTTTATAAATTGCGACGCTTTATATACGTTATAAAAGAGATTTTCAGTATAAACTGAATACCGGGATAATCTGGAATCTGAAATATCAAGCTGTAAATTCTGATATGATATCCTGTTGCTGTACGATATCATATGTGAAGATATACGATAATATAAATTTATTTATATTTAATTTAATTATATTTAAATATATTTATATATTTAAATGGGTCATCTCGAGCTTTAAAAATAGCCACTTTTGCAAACGAAGTCGGAATTCGACGAAACTAATTTTGTTGGATCCGAAATGTTAAATTATTGTTAGATTTCCAGTTTCGTGATTTTTAGAGTCAATATGTGGCCGTACCAATTTTTAAGGTGAAAAACAGTCGATATTCTAACAGTTAAAAATACACTGTGTGAGCATACGAAGTCGGAATTCGACGAAACCAGTTTCGTCGGGACCGTAATGTCGAACTGAAGGTGCATGTCCAGTTTGGTGGTTTTTAGGTACCGTATGTAATCACGAGAATTTTTAGAAAGCAAAATGAGTATATAAAAAGTGAATATGCCGAGAATATTCTTTTTATAAAATATCTAGATATTTATTTTCTCTATAAATACCCCCCCCCCAACAAATCCTAAACCTAATTAAAAGTCCACCCTCCTCTTATTCAAGCCGCCACCACCAGAAGGTTTCAAACGTGAAAAATGAGCAAAAGAAAAATCAAGAACAAATTAATACAAATTCCTATAATTCTAAAACAATTATCCATGGATTCTCTGAGCAATAATTTTCATTTTCATATATATATGAAGGGGTGCGAAGTGTTGGGTGGCTCGACAGTCTTCCAACAAAGGGTTAGCGATTTCATGCTATACAAGTGGCAATTGAGCAAATGGAGTTTAGATTCATGATTTTGGAGAAGAGTTGAAGTTGTTGGGTGTTTTTAGGGGATAGCGGCAGGAAGAAAGTTCGGACCTGCTATATACCGGTCGACGCTGGCTCGAGGACGCACTTCACGTGATGGGTGTGAGATTGATGGTGTTTGTACGAGATTGAAGAGGAGTGGAAGAGATGAATATTGGAGATTTTAGTTTGATTTTTAAGTGAATGAAGAAGGAGGTGGAAGGGAGAGAAGTCGGTTGTGTTTGGTTTTGAGGAATACAGGGAGCGACGGGATTAAAGGATTTGGGGAAGATGGTACCGTGCGGTTTGGGCCTAGTAGGAGGAGAATGGTCCGGAGTGTTTGTGGTGAGGCCCTTTTATTTTATTATTGTTAGTTTAACTTAAATTTAAAACATCGTATAACTTGTTAACACGATATCTCGACCATATGGAATTAGAATCACGAACCGTCAGTCACGTTGGGACCGTGTGGACGAGAGCTTCACAATGAAGCTGACTGGAAGTGGATTCGAGCTCATTTGGATTTACGGCGAAATAAATTGTTTGATTCAAATCAAATAACAGTGTATCGTTCTTTAGCGATGAACTGCAAATGTGAGTAAAACTCACCGACTTTGAACAGTTATATTTTTATAATGTATTTTTAGAACTGTAAATCATCTGTTGATTGTTGTGTGTTGGTTGATTGATTGAACTGCTTGTCAGTTAGTGAAAATTATATATATATATATATATGTATATATATATATAAACCGTTAAATATTTATATATTGGTTCTGCTATCAGAATAATTTATATTGAACTAAAAGTGATGATAATCATATTGTGTAACATCTGTGGATGCAGGGAGACAGGTTGGAGGAATCCGACTGGATTCCTCAATAGTTATTTTATTGTTTTTCATATATTATTATATGATGTGATATAAAATATGTGGGCGATTTTATGTGCTTGGACGATATTGAACATCGTGATTTGATATGATTGAATACCATAACATACCGAAATGTTGATAAGGGAATTTTCAAAGTGATTTTGAAAATAGAATATTTATAAAATGGGATATTTATAAATAAGAGATATTTATAAAGTGGAATATTTATAAATAAGAAATGTTTATAAATTGGAATATTTATAAATAGTAGATATTTGAAAAGGAAATAAATTCAAAACATTTCTTTTTGAATGGAAAGGCCTGTGTGGCGATTAAACTAACATCGATTAACTTCTTTTACTTTAACTCTAATCGATTAACTAACATCGATTAGCTCCTTTATATATTTAAATGGGTCATCCAGAGATTTTAAAAAAGCCACTTTTACAAATTGAGTCGGAATTCGACGAAACCAGTTTCGTTGGGCCCGTAATGTCAAACTCTAGTGGCATGTCAATTTTCGTGATTTTTGGGTATTGTATGTGAACGTAGGAATTTTTAGAAGACAAAAAGGAATATAATTTAATTAAATTATTGTGCCCCCTAAATCAGTGTTTTGAGATTTTCACAGAACAAGTCAACTAGTCTATATTATTATATTTTTGGAATCGTGGGACATTGCTCTTCTCACTAGTACTTTTATTTTTGTCGTTGGCAGTCCACAAAGGTACGAAATTTTATGCATCTGATTACCCTAAATAAGCATATATATAATACCCTTAATCTCATTTCCTTAAAACCTAAATTCTGCAAAACACAATTTCACCGCCGCCATCGTTCTGAGTCCTCAAACATTTTCACGAGCAAACAAATCCATCTCAAAAATCAAACAAAATTCAATAAAACTCAATAGAGATATTTTCGAATTCTCTGAAGGAAGAGCTTCGCTCTGGTGTATGCTTCGTCGCTTTCGAACGTGATGCAGTTCGATGCTGTGGCTTCACAGCAGACCTAGGGTTCGGAATTCTTTCGAAATGGGCGATGGGTTCTGGTCGAACATGGATGGAGGCTGAGGCGCAGGTTCAGGCGAGGTCCGATCAACCTCGGATCAAAGGAGAGAGGCGATGCTGGACATGGTTGTTTTGCGCAAGGAGATGAAGAGAAGTTTTCCGGTGCTTGAAGGCACTGTGTGACATTGGACTGTGGAGGACGAATTGTCATTTGGGTTATGGCTGTTGAGAACCGAGAAAGGAGAAGGGTGAAAGTCAGGGTCCCTTTTTGGGGTAGAAGTCGATCTGTAAAGGAGCAGTGTTGTGGTGGCTTTTGAATAGAAGTCGAACTGTAGGAAAATGGGATTTGCAATGTTGAATTAACTTTGAATATGGCTGCAATTTCGATTGTAGAGGGGAAGACGGTAGTAATTAGCAGCTTAAGTTTGAAAGGGTATTTCAATGAGGGGATTATTGATGATTTTCGTTTAAAGTTTTGTGTTGTTTAAGTGGAGTTTGAGGTCTCGTTGGAATCTGAAGGGAAGTTGGGTCTTTTATATTTGTAAATTGGTAGGATATACAAGGAGCAGTGAGCCTGGATGCTTTGGGAATCTTGGTCACGTGGTGGTTGGTTCAAGTTCTGAAACCGTAAAGAAGATAATGGGAGGATAAGGGCTGATCCTTTAAACGGTTGCTGGAGTATGAACATGGTGAAAATAAAGAAGCAAAGGACTATATTGGGGTTCCTTAGAGTTGTGTAGGACGTTGTAGCGATTTTTCATGATGAAGTGGGAGTGAAGTTCATGGCGAGCTCAAAAGGGGTCGAACACCATAAATTCTCCTTTACTGGAATAAAGATAGCAAGACCAGGTTTCAGTTTCATTGGAGTTAGGTGATGTCGGAGATTAGGTGACGAAATGAACAGGAGGTCCGTTTGGAAAAAAGACACGACAATGGGTTACTAAAGTTTTTCATTTACTGAAGATCAGTTCAATAACACGCCTGGTTTGATCGACTAACGTAAATCGTTATTTAACGGTTAACGCGCAAAGGTGAGTAAAACTCACCAACTCTAAACAGTTTATAATTTCATGTTGTATCTTTAGAACTGTTAGAAATTGTCTGATTTACTGTGTGTTGATTGTTTGATTGAACTGCTAGTCAGTTAGTTAAATTTCTATATTGATTCTGTTTAACAGAATATATCATATGGAACTGAAAGTGATGTTATCTATATTGTCTAACATCTGTGATGCAGGGAAACAGGTTGGAGGAATCCGACTGGATTCCTCAACAGTTATTTTATTGTTTTTCATATATTTTAATATATGATGTGAATTATAACCTGTTGTTGATTGTGTGTGTATGGACGAGATTAGACATCGTAATTTGATATGTTAAAATACCATAACATGCCGGAATGTTGATAAGGGAATTTTCAAAGTGATATTGAAAATAGAATATTTATAAATTGGAATATTTATAAATAAGAGATATTTATAAAGTGGAATATTTATAAATAAGAAACATTTATAAATTGGAATATTTATAAATAGGAGATATTCAAAAAGGAAATAATTACAAACCATTTTCTTTTTGAATGGAAAGGCCTGTGTGGCGGGTTTGGGGATTTTCCCGATGCTCCCGTTAAAAGGAGGTTATGGCGAATTTTTCAGAGAATTTAAGGAGTTGGAATATTTCAAGAATAAATTTGAAAAGGAAATATTTGTAAACCATTTACAAATAGAATTGAAAAGGAAACGTTATAAAAAGGAAATCATTTTTAAAGTGTAGAACCGTTATTTAAAAGTAAATATTTTCAAATGAATAAAACGTTGTTAAAAAGGAAATCTTTATAAAGTGAATAAAGTAGATCGAATATGGTATTCGAAAGGAGTTAAATCGAATATGGTATTCGAAGGGAGTAAATCGAATATGGTATTCGAAGGTTAGTAAAACGAATACGCTATTCGAAAGGGGTTAGTCGAGTCGAGTTAGTTGAATAGAGTTAATTAGTTCAGTAGAGTTAACTAGTTCAGTAGAGTTAACCAGTTCAATAGAGTTAACCAGTGAGTTAAGTAGGTCAAGTTAACCAGTGAGTTAAGTAAGTCAAGTTAACCAGTGAGTTAAGTAAGTCAAGTTAACCAGTTGAGTTAAGTAAGTCGAGTTAATCAAGTCGAGTTGATCGAGTTAGAGTTACTCAGTAGAGTTAATCGACTAGAGTTAAAACGAACTAGAGTTAATCAAATATAATTATTTGAGACAGAGTTAGTCAAACATAGTATTCAGGGTAAGTTGTCATCCCGTACGACTGCTAGCGTAATTCGCAGGGCTGTAAATAGCCTAGGGCGGTTACTTTAAACTAATCGATAGCTCCTTTCAATTAAACTATAATCGATAACTCCTTTTACTTTAACTCTAATCGATTAACTAACATCGATTAACTCCTTTTTACTTTAACTCTAATCGATTAAACTAACATCGATTAACTCTTTTTTACTTTAACTCTAATCGATTAAACTAACATCGATTAACTCCTTTTTACTTTAACTCTAATCGATTAAACTAACATCGATTAACTCCTTTTTACTTTAACTCTAATCGATTAAACTAACATCGATTAACTCCTTTTTACTTTAGATGATTATATATATACTGTGGTTGATAGACATTATTATAATATCAAAAGGTTTTTGATATAAAGATATTTGGATTCTCATAAGGGGAAAACCCGTTCCGTTATACGGCGTGGTCTTATGAGATATCGTTTACCTGTTCGAACTGTTTTAAACTGATTTACTCACACCAGTCCCATGACTGACCCGGAGTTTACTTCCTTGTTTTCCCTAAACTCTTGGGTGCCTAAATTTGTACGGCCAGTCAAGTAGTCGGGATTTTACAGATATAGTTGAAGAGCTGGAGCAGGAGGCTTCAGGATCATATAGCTATAGTTATTTCCGCTGTGTTGTAAGTGCTGTACTCTGATAATGTATTGTATACATATAATGATTTATTTCAAGGATATGTTATCTATTATATGTTATTTGTTCCGCTGTGAGATTCGTGTTACTCTGATGTTGTGTTCTTCTTCTTCTTCTTCTATTCTAAGTTTCTATCTTATCTTTCCTCACCCTCTAATTTCTTTCACTAATTACCAGGATTTTTTGACGTTTTGGTTATCGACATCGTGCTTATGTCGATAACCAAAATCGCTCAAAATCCGGGTATAAACTATATTCGATTAACTCATTTGCTTCTACTCTAATCGATTAAACTAACATCGATTAACTCCTTTGCTTCTACTCTAATCGATTCAACTAACATCGATTAACTCCTTTCACTTTAACTCTAATTGATTAACTAGCATCGATTAACTCCTTTTAACTTTATCACTAATCGATTAACTAACATCGATTAACTCCTTTTAACTTTATCACGAATCGATTAGAGTAGAAGCAAAGGAGTTAATCGAATATAGTTTATTCGAAGAAAGTAAAAGGAGTTATCGAATATAATCTATTCGAAAGGAGTTAAGTGAAATGAGTAAATCAATAGCGTTAGTCAAATAGAGTAATCCAATAGTGTTAGTCCAATAAAGTTAATTGATAGGGGTTAATCGAATAGAGTTAAGTGAAAAGAGTAAATCGAATATAACTATTCGAAGAAGGTTAGGTAAGGAAGTTAGTAAAAGGGATATAAAGTGAACTTTGCCTATTTCAAAGTTAGAAATGTTGTTCAGTTAAGGTCTGAGAGGTAGTTCTACCCCAACTTGATTGGCTTCGTTTTAACTAGGGAATAGTTAAGGTTCGGCAGTAAAGGAAATGGTTTGAGTTGGCATCACGATGGATTGTTTAAACATATGTCTAAGTCCAATGAAGAAGCTTTGGAAATGTTTTCCAAATAAGAAACCATAAATGTTTTCTAATAAAGAAAACAAGAAATGGAAATGTTTTCCATTGTTAATAACGTATATTTTCCAAATTTAGAAAAATAGAAATATTGAATATAGGGAAACAGGAGATAAGTAAATTTATGAAATAAAGAGATAAATGTTGAATGATGTTTGATCGATATAAATTTCCATTTGGAAATGAAATCGTTGGTTGCACACCTGTTTATTCGAATAGAAAGTAAAATGAGTTAATCGAATATAGTTTATTCGAAGAGAAAGTAAAAGGAGTTAATCGAATATAGTTATTCGAATAGAAAGTAAAAGGAGTTAATCGAATATAGTTATTCGAATAGAAAGTAAAATGAGTTAATCGAATATAGTTTATTCGAAGGGAAAGTAAAAGGAGTTAATCGAATATAGTTTTTCGAATAGAAAGTAAAAGGAGTTAACCGAATATAGTTTATTCGAAGAAAGTAAAAGGAGCTATCGAATATAGTTTATTCAAAAGGAGTTATGTGAAATGAGTAAATCAATAGTGTTAGTCCAATAGAGTTAATTGATAAGGGTTAATCAAATAGAGTTAAGTGAAAAGAGTCAATCGAATATAGCTATTCGAAGGAGGGTTAAGTAAGGAAGTTAGTAAAAGGGATATAAAGTGAACTTTGCCTATTTCACAGTTAGAAATGTTGTTCAGTTAAGGTCTAAGAGGTAGTTCTACCCCAACTTGATTGGCTTCGTTTTTAACTAAGGAGTAGTTAAGGATCAGCAGTAAAGGAAATGGTTTGAGTTGGCATAGCGATGTTTGTTTAAACATCTGTCTAAGTCCAATGAAGAGGCTTTGGAAATGTTTTCCAAATAAGAAACCAGAAATGTTTTCTAATGAAGAAAACAAGAAATGGAAATGGTTTCCATTGTTAATAACGTATATTTTCCAAATCTAGAAAATAAGAAATATTGAATATAGGGAAACAGGAGATAAGTAAATTTATGAAATAAAGAGATAAATGTTGAATGATGTTTGATCGATATAAATTTCCATTTGGAAATAATATCGTTGTTTGCACACTTGTTTTTATTCGATAGTTAAATCACAGACTATTGAAGTATTGACCATTTTAACGTTGTTAATATGGAGAGACCGGTTGGATTATTATCCAAAGAACCACTCTGTATTGGCATAAGCGTTGCGAATCATATATGCCAAAGGAAATTGAAGACGGAGTTATGCAAGGGCTATCCTGTTTACAGAATAGTGCCTTCGGTTCATCCTGTTCCTGGATGACTTGTATGGACGGATGTCTGACAGAGTATTTCCAGACGATCACGTATATTGATTTCTACAACCGTACCAAGAGTGGAAGCGAAGAAGGAAACTTTTTTTAGCTAACACATAATGTATTGTTGAGGACGTCAATCGGTGTTTGGACGGATTTGATGATGTGGCATTCAAAGTGAATCTGATGTGATGATGAAGCGTAACCTCTAGCCTCATCATCCGGTAAATGACAGAAATCGGGCAGGCAGCATGGCTAAGTCGGTCGCATCGAAGTAGGGTATATAATCACCTGATCTAGAGTTTCATTTACTTTTAAAAATATATTGTTGATGCTGTCCCATTCGGGAAACGGTTGCTGATCCCAACTGTTGGTGATATACATTCGATACACTCAAGCGAAATGAGTGGTCGGTCATGTGTGGCCGGGTTGCAAGATGTTCTTGTTGAACCCAGTGTATTACTCTCTAGAGGTACACTAGCGAAAGGTGGTTCCATACCTTGTCATAGTTGGAAATCCATTACCCAATACGTGCTTGCGGTTTTGATTGTATACTATATATGTAGAACGTGAGATGAAAGCGTTTCTGCTAGATGATTATATATATACTGTGGTTGATAGACATTATTATAATATCAAAAGGTTTTTGATATAAAGATATTTTGGATTCTCATAAGGGAAAAACCCGTTCCGTTATGCGGCGTGGTCTTATGAGATATCGTTTACTTGTTCGAACTGTTTTTAAACTGTTTTACTCATACCAGTCCCATGACTGACCCGGAGTTTACTTTGTTGTTTTCCCTAAACTCTTGGGTGCCTAAATTTGCATGGGCAGTCAAGTAGTCGGGATTTTACAGATATACTGGAAGAGCTTGGAGCAGGAGGATTCAGGATCATATAGCTATAGTTATTTCCGCTGTGTTGTAAGTGATGTACTTTGATAATGATATGTATATTCAAGTACAGATTTGTATTTCAAAGTTATGTTATGAAATATATTTATTCGTTCCGCTGTGAGGTTCGTGTTACTCTGATGTTGTGTTCTTATTCTTCTTCTATTCTAATTTTCTATCTTATCTTTCCTCACCCTCTAATTTCTTTAACTAATTACCAGGATTTTTCGATGTTTTGGTTATCGACATCGTGCTTATGTCGATAACCAAAGTCGCTCAAAATCCGGGTCGTTGCAGTTGTTGCGTAAAGGTAGGGGACGACCCTATCGACTGGTTAGAACATATTTGTTCACTTCCCAACTTCAGTTTTCAACTGAACCAATTTAATTTCATTTAAATTATTTATTCATTCTTATTAACGAAAATTTTCAAAAATCCTGAAAATTTTCTAATGCCTTAACTCTTCGAAAAATTTCGCCAGCACCTCCTTTGTACCGGTCAATAGGTCAAACTCCAACTCGCCTCTCTAGGCCATATCCATCCCAAAAGAAAATCAAACAGCCAAGCGGCTTGCCTATTCGGCTCATCGAAATCTCATACCGTATGAAATATAAACTTGTACCTTTTTGTCGGGCATATCTACTCTATCACTTCCATATGCTATCAACTCAGCATATACAAGAGTTACCCCAATCAAATCCAATCTGCTTTTATCCACGACACAACCATTCAATTATATCCTAAGTCGAATTTTATTTCAAATTCGAGTTCCATTCTCGATTTCAAACTCTTAACTTCCCAATCCAATATCATTTCGGATTCTAATTTCACAAATCCAATCTTATTCGATTTCAATTCAACTTCAGTTACCACTTAACTGACTTTACTTTAATTCAGATCTGCTTTCACAAATTTCTGTTAAATTTGTTTTTAATTTAAACAGTCTTTCCCTGGGAATTTTAAATCAGTTTACTTTTTCAAAAATCAAATTTTCCTTTTTGAAATTCAACTGAGCCCATAATCAATATTCCATTAGTAAAATCACTTCTCTATTTCTTTATCAATATTTGTTAACCAAATATTTGCAATAACCATATTGGCCTTTTATGTTATTTGGAAAACATTTCCGAATATCGCCTTCCTTTATTTTCTAAATTTTTAGAAAATATATGCTATTTATAATTGGAAAATACTCCAATTATTTATCTTTTTCCGATCTCGTTTATTTCTATACTTAGGAAATATTCTATTATTCTATTTCCAAGTTTACCCTTATTTGGGTTAAAACGGATGTTGTGTAAAACATCGTTACGACAACCCAAATACTATATTCAACTAACTCTTATCCAACATTGATCTTCGAGCCTAAAATCTTACATTTATCTGTTAATAATGAAATCGATCAAGTTGGGTTATAACTACCTCTCAGACCTTGACTGAATAACATTTATAACGTTAAAACAGATATGACTACCTACTCGTATAATCAATACCATACAACTACTGATTCACTTTTAAACACATATACACTTTCTCTTTCTATTCTTACTAGATTTTATTCTTAGTCTTATTTTTGATTATACTATTCTATTTCTAAGTTCGTTTACTTATCGGCTTCTATATATATATCGATACGTCGATTTCTAACTATCAAATTATCTTAAAAATATTCTAACTCCTTAAATTCCCGGAAAAATCGCCATAACCTCCTTTGTATCGGGAGCATCGGGATATTTCAAATAGCCTCCCATGGCACTCACCAATCCAAAAGAAAAAGAAAAAGCCAAGCGGCTAGCCGATACGGCGCATAAAATCTCATATATGAATTAAATACATACCTTTTCGTCGAGCATTCTATTTATATACCTTCATACCTTATCCATACCTATCTCATGTATATTTATACCTGCCCAATCTATTGTAACTATACCTGATCATTTTAACTCAATTCGTTAATTAATTTGTTAACTAACTCTTTAGTCTATTCCACTTTTATATTTGAACATGACATGTTCAAATACCTTTTAACTTGCTTATTAATTTGAATCCAAATTTCAAATTTTAGTTCTATATTCGATTTCGAATATCCATTCACAAATCCAATTCACCTTTCAAAGTTCAACTTCAAATTCAAAACTCGATTAACTAATTCCTCTTCGACTTAGTTAATTCTATTCAATTTCTATTCAAATTTTATATTTGAATTTCATTTCAATTCTATTATTAAAATTCTATATTTGAATTTTGTTTCAATTTTCTTATTCAAATTCCATATTTGAATTTCATTATTCAAATCTATTTTCAAACTCCATTTGAATTTCTATATTCAAATCTATTTGAATTCTCTTTATTTCATTTCAATTCCCTTTGAATCTTCTATATTCAAATTTCAAATTCAATTTTATTTGAATCATCTATATTCAAATTTCATTTTCAATTCTATTTGAATCCTCTACATTCAAATTTCATTTTCATTGAATTTCATATATTCAAACTCCCTTTGAATTTCTATATTCAATACCTATTTCAAACTTTCTTTATTCATTCTTTATTATAATTCCCATTTGAAATTCAACACAACTTGTCTTTCCCAAAACAAATTCAAAATAGTATCTTTGGTAGTAATTCGTCACTTACAACTCGAAAATGAATACTGATGATGCAGCTGTCATCATTAGAATCTATTTTCCAGCGATCGAAGTGAGTTCAATACTATAAAACCATTTCTAAACATTTCCACTTTGAAATTCATTTCAAAATATAATTCACACTGCTTGTAAAACAATTTAATATCTCCTAAGATCTTAAATTTTCCTTATTTTTAATCCAAATCTATTTACAAACACTTATCCAATTCTCTAGAGTTTTAAATTCAATTTCTGGTTAAAATTTCAGATTCAACTCACCTGATTTCACATATTTCACTTATATGAATTCTGATTGGTTATTTTCATACCCATTTAATTTATAATCTTACTCGATTATAATAACAACCAATATATTCACTATTTTATAATTTTGATATATATATATATATCTTCTCTATATCAAGATATACCTTGGGTAAACTTATTTCGTTACCCTCTTTTTCAAAACATACCATGACGGTTCATCGTATTCAAGTGTTTACCAACTCCTACCGATACATTGGATGAAACTGATCGACCAGAACTCATAAACAACTCAACCAATGAATCTCCACAATATAAAAATTATTTTTATACCAATAACAAATACGCTCACTCGTATATATACACTCAATCTCAGTCTAGGGTGATGCTAACCCTATCTCTACCGAGTCACGCCACAGAGCCAAGTTAATCAATTAACCTTCTGCTCTGATACCAACTGTAACGACCCGGATTTTGAGTGACTTTGGTTATCGACATAAGCACGATGTCGATAACCAAAACATTGAAAAATCCTGGTAATTAGTGAAAGAAATTAGAGGGTGAGGAAAGATAAGATAGAAAATTGGAATAGAAGAAGAAGAAGAACACAACATCAGAGTAATACGAATCTCACAGCGGAACGAATAAATATATTTCATAACATAACTTTGAAATACAAATCTGTACTTGAATATACATATCATTGTCAAAGTACAGCACTTACAACACAACGGAAATAACTATAGCTATATGATCCTGAAGCCTCCCGCTCCAGCTCTTCAACTATATCTGTAAAATCCCGACTACTTGACTGCCCGTACAAATTTAGGCACCCAAGAGTTTAGGGAAAACAACAAAATAAACTCCGGGTCAGTCATGGGACTGGTATGAGTAAAATAGTTTTAAAAATAGTTCGAACAAGTAAACAATATCTCATAAGACCACGCCACATAACGGAACGGGGTTTTCCCTATGAGAATCCAAAATATCTTTATATCAAAAACCTT
The DNA here is from genome assembly GCA_030737875.1 of Allium sativum. Classification (NCBI taxonomy): domain Eukaryota; kingdom Viridiplantae; phylum Streptophyta; class Magnoliopsida; order Asparagales; family Amaryllidaceae; genus Allium; species Allium sativum. The sequence continues at coordinate 232,064,210 of CM060911.1, forward strand.
CTGATATTATAATAATGTCTATCAACCACAGTATATATATAATCATCTAGCAGAAACGCTTTCATCTCACGTTCTACATATATAGTATACAATCAAAACCGCAAGCACGTATTGGGTAATGGATTTCCAACTATGACAAGGTATGGAACCACCTTTCACTAATGTACCTCTAGAGAGGAATACACCGGGTTCAACAAGAACATCTTGCAACCCGGCCACACATGACCGACCACTCATTTCGCTTGAGCGTATCGAATGTATATCACCAACAGTTGGGATCAGCAACCATTTCCCGAATGGGACAGCATCAACAATAGATTTTTAGAAGTAAATGAAACTCTAGATCAGGTGATCATACACCCTACTTCGGTGCAATCGACTTAGCCATGTTGCCTGCCCGATTTCTGTCATTTACCGGATGATGAGGCTAGAAGCTACGCTTTATCATCACATTAGATTCACTTTGAATGCCACATCGTCAAATCCATCAAATCACCGATTGACGTCCTTAACCATACATTACGCGTTAGCTAAAAGAAGTTTCCTTCTCCGCTTCCACTCTTGGTACAGTTGGAGAAATCAATATACGTGATCGTCTGGAAATACTCTGTCAGACATCCGTCCATACAAGTCATCCAGGAACAGGATGAACCGAAGGCACTATTCTGTAAACAGGATAGCCCTTGCATAACTCCGTCTTCAATTTCCTTTGGCATATATGATTCGCAACGCTTATGCCAATACAGAGTGGTTCTTTGGATAATAATCCAACCGGTCTCTCCATATTAACAACGTTAAAATGGTCAAAAACTTCGATAGTCTATGATTTAACTATCGAAGAAAAACAGGTGTGCAACCAACGATATTATTTCCAAATGGAAATTATATCGATCAAACATCATTCAACATTCATCTCCTTAGTTCATTTATTTACTTATCTCCTGTTTTCCTATGTTCAATATTCCTTATTTTCTAAATTGGGAAAATATACGTTATTAACAATGGAAAACATTTCCATTTCTTGTTTTCCTTATTTAGAAAACATTTCTGGTTTCTTATTTGGAAAACATTTCCAAAGCTTCTTCATTGGACTTAGACAGATGCTTAAACAAACATCGCTATGCCAACTCAAACCATTTCCTTTACTGCCGAACCTTAACAATCCCTTAGTTAAAACGAAGCCAATCAAGTTGGGGTAGAACTACCTCTCAGACCTTAACTGAACAACATTTCTAATTTTGAAATAGGCAAAGTTCACTTTATATTCCTTTTACTAACTTCCTTACTTAACCCTCTTCGAATAGCTATATCGATTGACTCTTTTCACTTAACTCTATTCGATTAACCCTTATCAATTAACTCTATTGGACTAACACTATTGGATTACACATTTCACTTAACTCCTTTCGAATAAACTATATTCGATAACTCCTTTTACTTTCTTCGAATAAACTATATTCGATTAACTCCTTTTACTTTAACTCTAATCGATTAACTAACATCGATTAACTCATTTTACTTACTATTCGAACAAACTATATTCGATTAACTCATTTTACTTTCTATTCGAATAAACTATATTCGATTAACTCATTTTACTTTCTATTCGAATAAACTATATTCGATTAACTCATTTTCTTTAACTCAAATCGATTAACTAACATCGATTAACTCCTTTGCTTTAACTCTAATCGATTAAACTAACATCGATTAACTCCTTTTACTTTAACTCTAATCGATTAAACTAACATCGATTAGCTCTTTTATTCTTTATTCTCTAATCGATTAAACTAACATCGATTAGCACTTTTATTCTTTATTCTCTAATCGATTAACTAACATCGATTTACTCCTTTTAATTTTATTCTCTATTCGATTAACTAACATCGATTAACTCCTTTTCGAATAAACTATTCATTTATAAAGATTTATTTTTAGTAACGGTCCTTTACTTTACAAATGATTTCCCTTTTTATTCTAACTTATCCTTTGATTTTATAAATATTTCTTTTATAAAAATTCTTTTCCTTTTTTATATAAAATCCATCGATTTTATATAAATAATTCATTTTCAAATTACATTTTGAAAATATTCCTTTATCAACATTCGGTATGTTATGGTATTCAACATATCAAATCAAAACAGATATGACTACTTACTCGAACAATCAATACCATACAACTACTGATTTACTTTTAAACACGTATACACTTCCCTTTTCTATTCTTACTAGATTTTATTATTATACTTCCTTTTTGATTATACTATTCTATTTCTAAGTTCGTTTCCTTATCGACTTCTATATATATCGATACGTTGATTTCTAACTATCAAATTATCTTATAAATATTCTATCTCCTTAAATTACCGGAAAAATTCGCCATAACCTCCTTTGTACCGGGAGCATCGGGAAAATCCCCAAACTGCCACATAGGCCTTCTCCAATCAAAAAGAAAAAGAAAAGCCAAGCGGCTAGCCGATACGGCGCATAAAATCTCATATGGAAATTAAATACATACCTTTTTGTCGAGCATTCTATTTATTTCACTTCTATACTTTATTCCAAACCTGTCTCCTGTATATTTATACATGTCCAATCTATTTTAACTATACCAATTGTTTTAACTAAATTTGTTAATTAATTTGTTAATTAACTCCTCAGTCTATTTCACCTTCATATTTGAACATGACATGTTCAAATATATTTTAACTTGCATATTAACAAATTCTAATTATACTCATACTCTCGTTTCCTTATCGACTTCTCTATTCAAATTCCAATTCAATTCTATTTGAATTATCTTTATTTAAACTTCATTTGAATTCTATTTTCAAATTCTATAGTTAAACTCCATTTGAAATTCTATTTGAATCCCTATATTTAAACTCCATTTGAAATTCTATTTGAATCCCTATATTTAAACTCCATTTGAAATTCTATTTTCAAATTCTATATTTAAACTCCATTTGAAATTCTATTTGAATTCTCTGCATTATTTATAAACAACGTTTATAACTTCACTTAAAATCCCCCATTATATATATTTATAAACAAAGTTTATAAATTCAATTCAAATCCCACCTTTTCGTTTATAAACAAAGTTTATAAATTCAATTCAAATCCCACCTTTTCATTTATAAACAAAGTTTATAAATTCAATTCAAATCCCTTCTTTCCATTTATAAACAAAGTTTATAAATTCCATTCTTGTTTTATATATATTCAAAACAAGTTAATATTTTTATTCTATTCGGAATTTCAAATTCTATTCTATTTGAATCTTATATATTCAAATTTCAAATTCTATTTTAGAAAAATAGAATTTTCTTTCTAAATCTCAAATATCCTTTTTCATGATATTTTTAAATATCAATACTTAGGCCCCAGTGATATTTAAACACACAAAGCAACCAATTATTTATTTTTCTAACACATCATATATGACAGTATATATGTAAATAAATAAACAAACAAATAATATATTTTTGAGGAATCCTGTTGGATTCCTCCAACCTGTTTTCCTGCATCCACAGACGTTAGCACATAAATAATACCCATCCTGCTTCGAGGAAGGATATCGCGGTATAGAAGGTCATCCACTAATCATAGCGTGGGGCATATAGGGTAATCATCCGCTATGGTACCGCGGGCATCCGCTAATGATACTGCGGGAATCCAACCAATCATCAACCCAATATATATATATCCTAAATAACTAATATATATTTCAAACAATCAGAAAGCATTCAAACAAGCACAGACAATTATTTTTAACTATATAAAAATAATTTCTAAATAAATGGTGAGTGAGGTTTTACTCACCGTGATATTAAATCTGCACTTGCACCAGTTTCAATTTCTGTTCATTGATTTCCGAGTCTTTGAACTCCACACAAATGATTTTATTTGATTTGTCCTTGCCTAAGAAAATCCCGAATTTTATAAATTAGCTACTGAATGTAACGACCCAGAAATTTTGACAGTTGGAATATCGGATTAATTAAAGATTTTACGATGAATGATCATTTTATTGATATTGGAGTTAGAATTTAAAATCAAATGTACTATTTTGAGTTGAATTGAATTCAATATTTAATTCAGAATAGTTGGTTGAGAATCAAATATTTATCGTTGAGTATCTGAATTGGATTTGGTTGGATATGTGTGTACTAGCGTATATAAAGAAAATAGAATTTTATGTTTCAAATTCGGAATCAAATAGAACAGCAGCGAACAAATGAATAATAAAAATATCGTTGCACACAAACGGAGTCGACTTACAATTTAATTAGTTTTAGCGGATTCAGAACGTTAAAACGTAGGGGTACGTATAATTTTTATTTTATTTGGAGACTATGGTTATGGTACAAATATTGATTGTCGACGACAGTTTACAGTGCAGAACGTAAGTAAATTTTTCTCTAAAAATTACCTATCCCAGATAATCACCTTCCTCAGTTAATATCCATTTCGTTGCCTTGCTACCCACGGGTTCTACTCTTATAAATCACATGCCTCGTTATTTTGCTCTCAACACAAATCATTTCCTACCTCCTTCAGTTGGCCGAAATCCCTAGTTCCCAAATCGAATTTTGTTTTCTCAAATAAAATCCATGGCCACCGTCTTTCTGATGTAAGTCGCAACGGCCTCCATACCAACGCCGAAGCCACCGTCCTCACCCTCGCCTCGTTTCCGATCTTTGCTTGCTGTAACCAACGATGGCCACCGCCCACCATCGTTCGAGCACCCTTCTGGGCCACACGTGACCGAAGCCGATTTTCCTCGAACCTTCAATTCTTCTTCAAAGTCTGGAGCTGAAGCCAGTCCAGATCCGAAGTCTTCTCCACCTTGGCAAGTTCCAATTCACGCTCGCGCCTTCCTCTGGCTGTTTTAAGGTGAGTTTCTTTTGGAAACTCACGATTGATTAATCTCAGTTCAAGTAGTTAATTTTAATAGAAACTAAAAATGATAGTTTTGGTAGCGACTGGGTTGGGTTGTGTTACTGTAAGATTGACTTATTGTTTGGGTTAATGTTTGGCTGTCTATATGATTCTGTTACGGATTGGTTGGTGATTCAGAACCTTGATTAAGTATATGTGGCATTCTTGATATTTAGTTCCCTAGCAACTATGTTAATTGGAAATTTCGGCACACCTTATTATGCTGAAATTTGGACTCATTTAAATTCGAGGACCTAATAGGTATATGGTTGTTCTAAGTTGGTTTTCTTTGTTGAAGTTGAGTGGTCATATGGGTTGCTGTGATCCATAGGTACCTTAATGAGCTTAAGCTAAGTTAATTTTGGTCTAGCTGTATGTTGCCTAATTCCATAAGCCGAAATACGTGTTTGTCATGCATTGAACTAAACTTCATTATGTAATGACCTGGAAGTAGAAAAGAAAAACCTGAGCATACACCGACCATATTTACATTGTTACAATTATTTGACTTCCTAGGAACATTTGTTCATTTTGATGAAAACTGGAAATACATATGCATGTTCACTCATAGTTGACACGGACTGTAACTTGCAGAATTTAATTACTTTCATGTTGGGTCACCTTATATATATCCTTGTATTGTCAAACCTATGATTGAATCTGAGCATATAGTTGCCATTGGAAAATGTAGTTCAGACCGTTTATGCATGAGAATGGCTAACATGTGTGGATGCATATGTTATGTGTACGTATACATGTACCATTTGTTATTACATAGATATGCCCAAGTTGAAGAATAAAATAAAAATCATACATTGATATTTCTGGTTATGTTGGTTTTGGCTTGCATTTATTTTTATTTTTTTTGGCACCATAGGAACACATATATGGCCATCATTGCTGTATTTGCTATTTACCATGCCTGTACGCTTTGAACAACGAGATTTCCCAATGGGTTTAGAAGGAATATTTTTCTGAATTATTAAAAATCTGAAGTGTTTGCTTGTTTTGCTTTTTACTTTGTTTTTACTTTCATCTCAGTTGCTTGTCTTGCTTTTCACTTTGTTTGTGTTTATTTTCATCTCAGTATTATAGGATCTCAATATTGATAACATGGAGAAGGTGATAATGGACTTATACAACTAGGATCATATTATTTAATATAAAGTGGTGGTGATGGTATACCCAAACCAGGATAATTACTATATACTTGAACTAGGATAATTTCCCAATTGTAAAATCTTAGGCTGTACATGTATCCTTATGCTGTATTAGTATGTGTGAAGAGCTGGCTTTCATTATAAGTTCAACCTGTTCTTAAATTTATCACTTGTGTCTACCTGATGCGTGTGAAATACATGCCTGTAGTGGGACCAAAGATTCATGCTACTATGACACCTTAACATCAAATAATCAATTGTAGACCAACAGCAATTCTCCGAACATGTTGGATCTACTGTACTTGAAAACTGTTGTTAACCAGTCCATTATGTATTATTTTTGGCACATTGAAACCCCTATAACTACAATCTTCCATTATCCATTATGTTTTGGTTTCCTATTTTGCCTTAAACATGAAATGAATAACTTGTCTCAAATTGTTTTGTCTCCATGTACACGTATGGATACTTGTTGTTGCTCACCTACATATCTAAATTCGTGAGTTAAAGGTTCCATTTAGACATAGTTGCGGTCTTAGCATTGAGCTACTATAATGTTCATTTACACCAAGGTGAGATTGGACCTGTATAAATTGCCAGTCGAGTAGAGATTGAATCATGTTATATCGGGACCATTTGATCCCTGAAGGATAGAAACTGCTTAGCGCCACTTTGCCTTGTTTAAATCAATATATGTAGCACCACTTCTCCTTGTTTAAATTAATACATGCAGCGCCCTACCTGGTTGCTAAACTATGTACTGTCTTGCTACTATTTTAAAACTGGACACATTTTGGGTACATCTTTTAAAACTGAATCCCCTTTCTTGCAAACTTGAACTTGTTCACTTGCCATTTCAATGGCCTGCTTTGTCATCATCACCTTGCTGCGACTACTTGCGCCACACCAATGTGTTGACAGGGCTTGTGTTTGCTGGCCTTTGAGTGTTGCCATGAACCATGAACCTAAAATCTTGGTTACTGCTATCATATTGAATGTGTGAGCACTGTCCCATTTGGCATTTATATTTGACCCGTTTCACCCCTTTCATGATTGCTGTATGTATACTTTCTTTTTCCGTGTCATGGTCTCTTGAAACTTGGTCTCGGTATATATGTGGCGGCCGATGGACACATGTGTATATACATACTATGGTTTGTGTATATACATGTCATCGACATACATATATATAAATACATATGCTATCATGATTTGTTCGTCCCAAGTTGTTATGCTCGAAGTAAATAAATTGTTAGGATTAACTAATATACTTCAGTTTCTATTGAAGTTAATTTACTTGAACTATGATTAATCCTGACCCAAGTGTTTTATGTTTTACATGAACCGCTCGGGTCAGATCCGAGCATTTCAGATGTAAAGATTACAGCTTAGGATTCGAAGATTGGCAAAGCTGGGGATTTCAGAAGACGGCACACTCTGATGTTTTAAAAACAGTAATATTTTCTTGTATTCAATTTTCATTTAAAACCGCTGTATGGAAAATATTGTATCAAAGATTCTAGTTATATAATAAAGTATGTTTTTGCTGTTCAAGGTTATGTTGTTTATTTATTCTGTGTTGATTCTATCTTTAAACTCTATAAGCTAAATAACGATCCGTCGATTTGAACGATTTAAGTGGGTTTAATTACCCCTTTGAAGAGGTCAAAAAGGCGGGACGTTACAAGTGGTATCAGAGCTTTGGTTTATTCAAAGCTTAGCTTATTGAGTTTAAAAACGGATCTTGAAAATAAAGCGATTTTGAAAAATAATTATTTTTGAAATATCAAATATTTTGAAACTAGTGTTTTGAAATTAATACAGCGGAAATAAAAATTATTTTGAGATTTAAAATTTTGTTCGGAATCCCCAGTCTTCAGAAGTCTTCGAATCCAGGTTTGCGAGAATTATTCTTCAATAAGTTCCCTTAGGATTTGAATCTAGAATCCATCATCGGATGGTATCTAGTATAGATAGGAGAGAATCAACGAATTAATTTCGTTAAGCGTGAATTTTAGAAATCAAAGATGACTGAGTTGATTGTAAATGAGAATTCAATTTGAATAGAAAAAGGAAATTTGAAATCATTTCAAAGAAGAAACGATGAATTTTGTTAAGAATATAAGTTGATGAAAAATCAAATAAAAAGGGTTAAGTGAAGAGATGACGATGTTTATTTAACATTTGTTTAAATCAAACTAACAAATTTATAGATGTTGCAAGAATAAAGTATATTCTCGATAGAAAATAAAGCTTTGTGAATATATGGAAATATTTTCCGGTGACAATAAATGATTTTTAAGAATGGAGAAAATGAATAGAACAATTGGAAATATTTTCAAAGGATAGTGAGAGGTTAACATAATTCAGAATAACAAGAACTGAAGAACAAAGAGCTACGTCGAAGACGAAGGAGGGCAGAACGTAAAGAGAAGTGGAATTGTAAATTGAATCCGAGAATTTCGTAAACAATGATTGATAAGAAATTAAGAAGTAGAGTTAAGGAATTTAGAAACTGACTAAAGATTAGTTAAGCTGAATAGTTTTCTGAGTATTGATCTGATGTTGGTTTCGGCCTTCGGGGTTGATACTTAGGAAGTTGTTCGCTTACTAATTGACGGTCGAAATATGAATGTGAAGAAGTGATAATGCGTGAAGGAAAAATTTGTGATAAGAAGGAAAATCCGGAGTTTTGAGCAAATAAAAATGTTGATGAAGTAATGAATTTTATAATTAGAAATTGAAAGAAAAATTTGGTTTATAGCCAGTGGATTCAGAAAGCCGAGTTTGAAGTGATATCAATCAATCATTTGAATTGATTAAGAGTTTAAAGCTAAAATTTTAAGATTAGAATGGAAATTGAGGGATGTTCGAGTTTAGATATTTAGCATAGAAGTTTCGAAACTTATATGGAGAAAAATGTGGTATAATCAATTTGAAATAAAGTCTTATATAACAGAATTTATATAAGAATGAGATGTTTGATTTGGAAAGAGAATCTTATGTAAAGTATGAATTATGAAAAGTATGAGAATTAGATACTATATGTATATAGTATTATATGTTTTCAAGTCAAGATAAGGGAAGTACCATCCTTCTTCTTTGAATTTCGAGCTTATGTAAAAGGACTGCAGATAGCGCAATCTGCAGTGCTGCTGGTGGAAGTAGGTTGTCCGGACATAAAACTCATGAGTTGCCATTGAGCACGACTGCTAGCGTAATTCGCAGGGCTGCAGATAGCCTACGGCGGTCGGATGTTTCTGGAGGGAATCAGGCGTAACCATTGTGATCGCTGCGATCTAGAGTCGTTGGAAATTCGACCGTGTAGCGAAATTCGCAGGGCTGTAGATAGCCTACGGCGGACGGATGTTTCTTGGGGGAACCAAGCGTAACCATTGTGACTGCTGCGATCTACAGTCGAATGTAAGGGCGTAATCCGCAGAGCTGTGAAAGCTTACGGGTATGGATGTTTCCTGGGGGACCCAGGCGTAACCATTGTGTACCTGCGGTCCACAGTATTTGAGATATCTTAGTGATAGTGAGCCACCTGTTTGATGCAGCAGTTAGTCTTCGTGACTTGATTGGTCTTCGTGACCTGATTTGTCTTTGGGACTTGTTTTGTTCCCGTGACTTCAAGTATATTCATAATTCCCTGATCTGTTCCGTGATTCTGAGACCGAGCAATCAACGCTCAGTGACATCAGAATGTCTTTTGATTCTTAAAATATTATCTGTTGATCTGTCCATGACGAAATTCGCAGGGAAGTGATTACCTACGGATACGGATGTTTTCTGGGGGATCCAGACGGAACCATTGTGTATCTGCGATTCATGAACAATCAACATATCAATATCACATTGGTACTTTCCGTATCTGTTTTTTTAAAAGAAGAATTTTCGAAATATTTTCACTAGGAGTTGAAGCAAGGATATGAAGTACTCAGAGATTTTAGTCGTGCGCCTGGCCAGCGTATGCCTAACATCTGTAAGAACAATAATAGACTTGTCAAACTTCGAGTTATCAATATTTTTGAATTAATAGTTTAAAATTGGAACGTACATAATAAGTTTTTCGAAGTATTTTCAAGTTATAGCTTTGGAATGATAATACAGATATTTCTGCTTAATGTATAAAAATTATAAAAAGATTTCGGATTTTGAAAATTTCCAAGTCGACAATTGATAACTTGAAGACAAGGTGTTATTTACTCTCCTCAATGAGTGTTGAGAAAGATTAAATGGATTGAATGTAAGGAAATTGGGTTGAGGGCTGCTAAGTCTGAACCTATTTCATTCGAAATGATGGATAAGTAAACTTTGACAAATGGAGTCTATAAGGAAATTTGGGATAATTTGAGAGGCGAAAATCCAACTTATGCAAATTTTGAAATTTAAGAAGAGGTTTAGTTTTGAAGGGAAATTTAATGATCAGAGTAAATTGAATATGATGGAAATAAAGATATCGATGACTCGAATATCGATATTTAAATCGGTCGTAGAATAATTTCACACAAAGATGAAAATTTGAAGTGTACAGTTGTATAACTCTAACAATCTCTCCTTTTCGAGGACGAAAAGTTTTAAAGGGGGGAAGAATGTAACGACCCAGAAATTTTGACAGTTGGAATATCGGATTAATTAAAGATTTTACGATGAATGATCATTTTATTGATATTGGAGTTAGAATTTAAAATCAAATGTACTATTTTGAGTTGAATTGAATTCAATATTTAATTCAGAATAGTTGGTTGAGAATCAAATATTTATCGTTGAGTATCTGAATTGGATTTGGTTGGATATGTGTGTACTAGCGTATATAAAGAAAATAGAATTTTATGTTTCAAATTCGGAATCAAATAGAACAGCAGCGAACAAATGAATAATAAAAATATCGTTGCACACAAACGGAGTCGACTTACAATTTAATTAGTTTTAGCGGATTCAGAACGTTAAAACGTAGGGGTACGTATAATTTTTATTTTATTTGGAGACTATGGTTATGGTACAAATATTGATTGTCGATGACAGTTTACAGTGCAGAACGTAAGTAAATTTTTCTCTAAAAATTACCTATCCCAGATAATCACCTTCCTCAGTTAATATCCATTTCGTTGCCTTGCTACCCACGGGTTCTACTCTTATAAATCACATGCCTCGTTATTTTGCTCTCAACACAAATCATTTCCTACCTCCTTCAGTTGGCCGAAATCCCTAGTTCCCAAATCGAATTTTGTTTTCTCAAATAAAATCCATGGCCACCGTCTTTCTGATGTAAGTCGCAACGGCCTCCATACCAACGCCGAAGCCACCGTCCTCACCCTCGCCTCGTTTCCGATCTTTGCTTGCTGTAACCAACGATGGCCACCGCCCACCATCGTTCGAGCACCCTTCTGGGCCACACGTGACCGAAGCCGATTTTCCTCGAACCTTCAATTCTTCTTCAAAGTCTGGAGCTGAAGCCAGTCCAGATCCGAAGTCTTCTCCACCTTGGCAAGTTCCAATTCACGCTCGCGCCTTCCTCTGGCTGTTTTAAGGTGAGTTTCTTTTGGAAACTCACGATTGATTAATCTCAGTTCAAGTAGTTAATTTTAATAGAAACTAAAAATGATAGTTTTGGTAGCGACTGGGTTGGGTTGTGTTACTGTAAGATTGACTTATTGTTTGGGTTAATGTTTGGCTGTCTATATGATTCTGTTACGGATTGGTTGGTGATTCAGAACCTTGATTAAGTATATGTGGCATTCTTGATATTTAGTTCCCTAGCAACTATGTTAATTGGAAATTTCGGCACACCTTATTATGCTGAAATTTGGACTCATTTAAATTCGAGGACCTAATAGGTATATGGTTGTTCTAAGTTGGTTTTCTTTGTTGAAGTTGAGTGGTCATATGGGTTGCTGTGATCCATAGGTACCTTAATGAGCTTAAGCTAAGTTAATTTTGGTCTAGCTGTATGTTGCCTAATTCCATAAACCGAAATACGTGTTTGTCATGCATTGAACTAAACTTCATTATGTAATGACCTGGAAGTAGAAAAGAAAAACCTGAGCATACACCGACCATATTTACATTGTTACAATTATTTGACTTCCTAGGAACATTTGTTCATTTTGATGAAAACTGGAAATACATATGCATGTTCACTCATAGTTGACACGGACTGTAACTTGCAGAATTTAATTACTTTCATGTTGGGTCACCTTATATATATCCTTGTATTGTCAAACCTATGATTGAATCTGAGCATATAGTTGCCATTGGAAAATGTAGTTCAGACCGTTTATGCATGAGAATGGCTAACATGTGTGGATGCATATGTTATGTGTACGTATACATGTACCATTTGTTATTACATAGATATGCCCAAGTTGAAGAATAAAATAAAAATCATACATTGATATTTCTGGTTATGTTGGTTTTGGCTTGCATTTATTTTTATTTTTTTTGGCACCATAGGAACACATATATGGCCATCATTGCTGTATTTGCTATTTACCATGCCTGTACGCTTTGAACAACGAGATTTCCCAATGGGTTTAGAAGGAATATTTTTCTGAATTATTAAAAATCTGAAGTGTTTGCTTGTTTTGCTTTTTACTTTGTTTTTACTTTCATCTCAGTTGCTTGTCTTGCTTTTCACTTTGTTTGTGTTTATTTTCATCTCAGTATTATAGGATCTCAATATTGATAACATGGAGAAGGTGATAATGGACTTATACAACTAGGATCATATTATTTAATATAAAGTGGTGGTGATGGTATACCCAAACCAGGATAATTACTATATACTTGAACTAGGATAATTTCCCAATTGTAAAATCTTAGGCTGTACATGTATCCTTATGCTGTATTAGTATGTGTGAAGAGCTGGCTTTCATTATAAGTTCAACCTGTTCTTAAATTTATCACTTGTGTCTACCTGATGCGTGTGAAATACATGCCTGTAGTGGGACCAAAGATTCATGCTACTATGACACCTTAACATCAAATAATCAATTGTAGACCAACAGCAATTCTCCGAACATGTTGGATCTACTGTACTTGAAAACTGTTGTTAACCAGTCCATTATGTATTATTTTTGGCACATTGAAACCCCTATAACTACAATCTTCCATTATCCATTATGTTTTGGTTTCCTATTTTGCCTTAAACATGAAATGAATAACTTGTCTCAAATTGTTTTGTCTCCATGTACACGTATGGATACTTGTTGTTGCTCACCTACATATCTAAATTCGTGAGTTAAAGGTTCCATTTAGACATAGTTGCGGTCTTAGCATTGAGCTACTATAATGTTCATTTACACCAAGGTGAGATTGGACCTGTATAAATTGCCAGTCGAGTAGAGATTGAATCATGTTATATCGGGACCATTTGATCCCTGAAGGATAGAAACTGCTTAGCGCCACTTTGCCTTGTTTAAATCAATATATGTAGCACCACTTCTCCTTGTTTAAATTAATACATGCAGCGCCCTACCTGGTTGCTAAACTATGTACTGTCTTGCTACTATTTTAAAACTGGACACATTTTGGGTACATCTTTTAAAACTGAATCCCCTTTCTTGCAAACTTGAACTTGTTCACTTGCCATTTCAATGGCCTGCTTTGTCATCATCACCTTGCTGCGACTACTTGCGCCACACCAATGTGTTGACAGGGCTTGTGTTTGCTGGCCTTTGAGTGTTGCCATGAACCATGAACCTAAAATCTTGGTTACTGCTATCATATTGAATGTGTGAGCACTGTCCCATTTGGCATTTATATTTGACCCGTTTCACCCCTTTCATGATTGCTGTATGTATACTTTCTTTTTCCGTGTCATGGTCTCTTGAAACTTGGTCTCGGTATATATGTGGCGGCCGATGGACACATGTGTATATACATACTATGGTTTGTGTATATACATGTCATCGACATACATATATATAAATACATATGCTATCATGATTTGTTCGTCCCAAGTTGTTATGCTCGAAGTAAATAAATTGTTAGGATTAACTAATATACTTCAGTTTCTATTGAAGTTAATTTACTTGAACTATGATTAATCCTGACCCAAGTGTTTTATGTTTTACATGAACCGCTCGGGTCAGATCCGAGCATTTCAGATGTAAAGATTACAGCTTAGGATTCGAAGATTGGCAAAGCTGGGGATTTCAGAAGACGGCACACTCTGATGTTTTAAAAACAGTAATATTTTCTTGTATTCAATTTTCATTTAAAACCGCTGTATGGAAAATATTGTATCAAAGATTCTAGTTATATAATAAAGTATGTTTTTGCTGTTCAAGGTTATGTTGTTTATTTATTCTGTGTTGATTCTATCTTTAAACTCTATAAGCTAAATAACGATCCGTCGATTTGAACGATTTAAGTGGGTTTAATTACCCCTTTGAAGAGGTCAAAAAGGCGGGACGTTACACTGAATCTCGTTAACGAGGTTTTATACTAAAAATGGACTAATTCAATTCTAGCTGATATACTAATAAAATTCTAACCATTATACTAATTAAATTCTAACCCTTTTACTACTTTAAATTCTAATCCTTTTACTACTTTAAACAACTTATTAAATGAATTTAGAGTTCAAATTTCAGTTTTTGTTTGACTTCACTATTTAAATAAATTAACTACTTAACGGATAAATAAATTTTCCATATATTTTTAATATAACATTTATTATTAGATCTATCGAAATAAAAATTAAATTACCTTGTTCAACCAAAGTTTAATTCATCTCCTTCCCTGTACGTATTCGAACACCTCCCCTGACCTATCGAAGTTGTTTGAATGCTATTTATACGAAGGAAGACTGGTGTACAGAAAGCTCAGCTTTGGATCTTTGGGTTCAAGTCTATTTTGACAGTGAAAAATAAATATGGAGGAAGACTATGAGGTCGGTGGAGATGCTAATGGCAGCAAACGGTGGTTCACGTATTAACGGAGAGATGGATAGTGGTGTAGTTCGTGTGTGGTTCCAGAGGAAGGGAGTGTGAACAAAGGGGATGACGCCGACTTGATGATGCTGTGGATATTTGGTATCTGGACTTGCGTATCATTTCAGAGGGGAAAGATGGTACTGTAACTCGGGTGGAAGAGTTGCATGGGGAGTGGGCCGAAGAGTTTTAGTGGATGGTCCGAAGTATATAGGGTTGGGCTGGTATATTATTTGTAAAGCCTTTAAAAAAATAAAATAAGAATATATATAAAAAAGTGGGTAGAAAAGAAAACCGTTCAGAAGTGGGAGCTAACAGGTATTCTGGAGATAGGGGAAAAGCTGTTTTGGCGGACGTGGGTTCTAAGGAGAGTTATTGGGCCGACTTTAAATGCGAAACAAGATATGTTGTGTTCTTCTTCTTCTTCTATTCTAAGTTTCTATCTTATCTTTCCACACCCTCTAATTTCTTTCACTAATTACCAGGATTTTTCGATGTTTTGGTTATCGACATCGTGCTTATGTCGATAACCAAAGTCGCTCAAAATCCGGGTCATTACAGTTGATCAAATCACCGATTGACGTCCTCAACAGTACATTACGTGTTAGCTAAAAGAAGTTTCCTTCTTCGCTTCAACTCTTGGTACGGTTGAAGAAATCAATGTACGTGACCATTCTGGAAATACTCTGTCAGACATTCATCCATACAAGTCACCCAGGAACAGGATGAACTGAAGGCACAATTTCTATAAATAGAAAAAGTCCTTGCACTCTACTCCATCTTCGATTATCTTTATATAATCAGATTCGCACGCTACTGCCAATACGGAGTGGTTCTTCGGATAATAATCCAACCGGTCTCTCCATATTGACAACGATGGTCAAAACTCCGATAGTCTGTGATTTAACTATCGAATAAAAACAAGTGTTTTGATAGTCGATGATTTAACTATCGAAGAAAACAAGTGTTCATCCAAACATCCAACAATCACTGAACCTTTAATTAATATTCCATTAATTAAATCTCTTCTCTATTTCTTATCAATATTTGTTAACCAAATATTTTCAATAACCATATTGGCCTTATACGTTATTTGGAAAACATTTCCATATATCGCCTTCTTTTATTTTCTAAACTTTAGAAAATATATGTTATTTATAATTGGAAAATATTCCAATTACTTAGCTCTTTTCCAATCCCGTTTATTCCTATACTTAGGAAATATTTATTATTCTATTTCCCAGCTTACACTTATTTGGGTTAAAACGGATGTTGTGTAAAACATCGTTACGACAACCCAAATACTATATTCAACTATCTCTTATCCAACATTGATCTTCGAGCCTGAAATCTTACTGTTCATTTGTTAATAATGGAATCAATCAAGTTGGGGTATAACTACCTCTCAGACCTTGACTGAATAACATTTATAACGTCAAAACAGATAAGACTACTTACTCTAATAATCAATACCATACAACTGATTATTCACCTTTAAACACATATACACTTCCTCTTTCTATTCTTACTAGATTTTATTCTAGACTTCCTTTTTGATTATACTATTCTATTTCTAAGTTCGTTTCCTTATCGACTTCTATATATATCGATACGTTGATTTCTAACTATCATATTATCTTAAAAATATTCTATCTCCTTAAATTCCCGGAAAAATTCGCCATAACCTCCTTTGTACCAGGAGCATCGGGAAAATCCCCAAACTGCCACACAGGCCTCTCTGATCAAAAAGAAAAAGGAAAAGCCAAGCTGCTTGCCGATACGGCGCATAAAATCTCATATGGAAATTAAATACGTACCTTTTTGTCAGGCAATCTATTTATTGCACTTCTATACTTTATTCCAAACCTGTCTCCTGTATGTCTATACCTGTCCAATCTATTTTAACTATACCAATCGTTTTAACTAAATTTGTTAATTAAATCTGTTAATTAACTTCTTAGTCTATTCCACTTCTATTTATCCAAATCTATTATCTTCTATTTTTCAAATTCTATAATATAAATCCCATTTGAATTCTATTCAAATTCTATATTATAAATCCCATTTGAATTTCTATATTCAAATTCTATAGTTAAACTCCATTTGAATTCTATTATTCAAATTCTATATTCAAAGTCTATTTGAATTGTCTTTTCAAATTCTATATTCAAAGTCTATTTGAATTGTCTTTTCAAATTCTATATTCCAAGTATATTTGAATATCTCTGCATTATTTATAAACAACGTTTATAACTTTACTTAAAATTCCCCATTATATATTTATAAACAAAGTTTATAAATTCAATTCATATCCCATATTTTCCTTTATAAACAAAGTTTATAAATTCGATTCAAAACCCACCTTTCCATTTATAAACAAAGTTTATAAATTCGATTCAAATCCCATATTTTCCTTTATAAACAAAGTTTATAAATTCGATTCAAATCCCATATTTTCCTTTATAAACAAAGTTTATAAATTCGATACTCGTTCATATATATTCAAAACAAGTTAATATTTTCTATAGTTCATTTAAAATTCAAATTCTATTTATAAAAATAGAATTCCCTTTTTAAATCTCAAATACCCTTTCCGATATTTTTATAAATCAATATTCAAGCCCCATTGATATTTTAAACAATCAAATCAACCAATTTTCAATCATTTGATTTTTTACATATCATATATGAATATATATGATATCAAACAAACAAACAGATAATATATATTTTCGAGGAATCCAGTTGGATTCCTCCAACCTGTTTTTCCTGCATCCACAGACGTTAGTCAATATAGTAATACCCATCCTGCTTCGTGGCAGGATATCGCGGTGTGAAGGTCATCCACTAATCATAGCATGGGGCGTATAGGGTAATCATCCGCTATGAAACTGCGGGCATCCGCTAATGATACTGCGGGAATCCAACCAATCATCAACCCAATATATATATAATAGTTAAGCCTAAATAACTATATATATATTTCAAAACAATGAGACAGCATTCAAACAAGCATAACAATTATTTTTAACTATATAGAAATAATTCTAAATAAAAGTGAGTGAGAATTTACTCACCGTAATTTCATTTGCTGGATATCCACTAAATTTCCATTTCATCGCGGCTATGCATTGTCTTGAATAAATTCGCACCTGCGATAATTTTATTTAATTTTTACCGGTTAAACATTTATTTATTTAAATTAATATTTTAAACAAATAAATAACTTTCTTTTATTTTTCTCTTCTTTTAAATGGTCACTGAATTACTTCTAACATAACCAAACAAACCTATGTATATTTAAACATTAAACTAATTAATGTATTTAATTGAGATCACCTTAATAGCTTTAAAAAATTATCCCTTTCCCTTACTGTTTCACGCAACAGCTGCTTCTTCCCCACTCGAACCAAATGAAACCGCTCCCTTTATATATACAAGCAGTGTGAATTATATTTTGAAATGAATTTCAAAGTGAAAATGTTTAGAAATGGTTTTATAGTATTGAACTCACTTCGATCGCTGGAAAATAGATTCTGATGATGACAGCTGCATCATCACTATTCATTTTCGAGTTGTAAGTGACGAATTACTACCATATATACTGTTTTGAATGTGTTTTGGGAAATACAAGTTGTGTTGAATTTCAAAATGGGATTTGAATATAGAAATTCAAATGAGATTTGAATAAAGAAGATTTAAATAATGGAAAATTGAATATTGAATTCATATAGAGTTGAAATGAAATTTGAATATAGAATTCAAATAGTTGAAATGGAATTTGAATATAGAAGATTCAAAGGGAATTGAAATGAAATAAAGAGAATTCAAATAGATTTGAATATAGAAATTCAAATGGAGTTTGGAAATAGATTTGAATAACGAAGTTCAAATATAGAATTTGAATAAGAAAATTGAAACGAAGTTCAAATATAGAATTTGAATAAGAGATTTGAAATAAAATTCAAATATAGAATTTGAATAAGGGAATTGAAATGGAATTTGAATATAGGAAATTCAAATAAAATTGAAATGGGATTCAATTAGTTGATAAACAAGTTAAACCTATATTTGAACATGTATATTCAAATATGAAGGTGAAATGGGCAAACCAGTAATTTGAAAATCACTTAACAAAATAAGTTAAAACGATTGGATTAAGTTGGAATGAATTAGAAATGTATGGATATACATGAGATAGGTATGGATAAGGTATATAAATAGAATGCTCGACGAAAGGTACGTGTTTAATTCATATATGAGATTTTATGCGCCGTATCGGCTAGCCGCTTGGCTTTTTCTTTTTCTTTTGGATTGGTAAGGGCCATGGGAGGCTATTTGAAATATCCCAATGCTCCTAGTACAAAGGAGGTTATGGCAAATTTTTCCGGGAATTTAAGGGGTTAGAATATTTTTAAGATAATTAAATAATTAGAAATCAACGTATCGATATATATATATATATATATATATAGAAGTCGATAAGGAAACGAACTTAGAAATAGAATAGTAAAATAAAAAAGGAAGACTAAGAATAAAATCTAGTAAGAATAGAAAGAGGAAGTGTATACGTGTTTAAAAGTGAATAAGTAGTTGTATGGTATTGATTATTCGAGTAAGTAGCAATATCTGTTTTGATGTTATAAATGTTATTCAGTCAAGGTCTGAGAGGTAGTTATACCCCAACTTGATTGATTTCATTATTAACAAATAAATAGTAAGATTTCAGGATCGAAGATCAGTGTTGAATAAGAGTTAGTTGAATATAGTATTTGAGTTGTCGTAACGATGTTTTACACAACATCCGTTTTAACCCAAATAAGTGTAAGCTTGGAAATATAATATAGAATATTTCCTAAGTATAGAAATAAACGAGATCGGAAAAGAGATAAGTAATTGGAATGTTTTCCAATTATAAATAGCATATATTTTCTAAAGTTTAGAAAATAAAGGAAGACGATATTCGGAAATGTTTTCCAAATAACGTAAAAGGCCAATAAAGTTATTGAAAATATTTGGTTAACAAATATTGATAAAGAAATAGAGAAGTGATTTAACTAATGGAATATTAATAAAGGGCTCAGTGACATGTTCAAAAGGAAAATTTGATTTTTGAAAAGAGTAAACTGGTTGAAAACTCCCAGGGAAAGACTGTTGAATTAAAAACAAATTTAACAGAAATTTGTGAAAGCAGATTTGAATTAAAGTAAAGTCGGTTAAGTGGTAACTGAAGTTGAATTGAAATCGAATAAGATTGGATTTGTGAAATTAGAATCCGAAATGGTATTGGATTGAGGAGTTAAGGAATTGAAAATCAAGAGTTGAACTTGAGTTAAAATGGGATTTGGCTTGGATATAAGCGAATGGTTGTGTTGGAGATAAAAACTGATTGAAATTTGATTGTGATGACCCTTGTATCCGCGGAAATGATAACAGATGGAAAGGATATAATGATATGCCCGACAAAAAGGTACCAGTTTATATTATATATGAGTTTGGTGATTTTGATGAGCCGAATTGGCAAGCCGCTTGGCTGTTTGATTTTCTTTTGGGATGGAGATGGCCCAGAGAGGCAAGTGGTGGTTTGACCGATTGACCAGTACAAAGGAGGTGCTGGCGAAATTTTTCGAAGATTTAGGCGTTAGAAAATTTTCAGGATTTTTGAAAATTTTCGTTGATAAGAATTAATTAATAATTTAATTGAAATTAAATTGGTTCAGTTGAAACTGAAGTTAAGAAGTGAACAAATATGTTCTAACCAGTCGATAGGGTCGTCCTCTACTTTTTAACAATTTCGAGGACGAAATTATTTTAAGTGGGGAAGATTGTAATGACCGCATTGGCAGAGGTATTATGATTAATTTATTTTATTATATAAATTGTGGTTTAGTGAATTTAATGGTCGTAGAGTTAAATAATGGTGAATATTTAATTAAAATAATAAATTAAATAATATATTTAATTTTGAAATAATCAGAATTGGCTGAAATGACGATATGGTGTGAACCGGATCATCTGTGATATATAATTAAGTTTGGAATTGAATTAGAATAACGAATATATTATTTGAACAATAGTTTGAACGTATAATTATAATATAATTAAAATCGAGCTCGAAATGGCGCTGAAGTTCGTAAATTGGCGATTCGAACTTCAACTGAATATACAAGGTTCGTTTTAAATCGGATTTCTGTGAAACAAGAAACGTGTGGAGCTGGTGGAGTATATCTTTCTAGTGGAAGAGAAAAATCGGGATTTCATCATGTAGATTTTGAGATATGTCCAAATCAAATTTTAAAATAGTCGCTATAGAATCGTTTATCGACCGTAACGGTTTATTCGATATAACTAGAGATCGGGTTTGAATTTAGACAAGGTTCTGTTGGGACATAACGATAATTTAATTTTTAGAATTTTTTGTAATTTTTAATTAATTAAATAAGCAACTTTTTATTTGGAGTATTTTGCACCCTGTAATCAACATTTTGGGGTTTCAAAATATGAGTTAATCTACCGGTATTTATATATTTTTGGGATCACGGCACATCACCCGATTTAATGATATTTTTATATCAGTCCGTGAACAAACAGAGTTTCGAAAAATGGGGTATTCTCAAATGAAATCCATTCTTTGGATCAAACATAAGCCACGAAACCTCCTTCTCAACCATCCGTTCTCTGTGGTCCTCGAAATAGAAATCGTGGCCTACAAATTATCCAATTGTTCTAAATCCAACCTAATTATATAAATACGCAAATTCCTATTCTCCTTTTCCCCGATCAAAAAAGTAGCCGCCACTTAGAGACATCAAAACGAGAAAATCCTGCTTCAAAAAAAATCGAAAGAAATCCAAACGAAAATCTATAAATCCCAAATTTAATGGATGTGTGATCGGTGCAAGTCGCTCTTCCAACTGAAGTATCTTTTAAGTGGTTCGAACTTCTCTTGGTTTGCTATTCTTTCAGCGAGATTCTAGGGTTCGGTTCCATTGGGTGTGGCGAGTTTTCACTGCGGCGAGGTTCGGGAGCTGCAGTCGCCATTTCAGTCCAGGTGTCGAGTTGGACTTTATCGGGTGGAGATGGACAGAGGTCTCGGGGTTGGAATTCGTGAGAAGATGCAGGAGAACGAAGTGGAAGAAGAACACAGGCAGTAGTGGGATTCAATGATGAAAGGTTTGGTTTTTTTTTTCTTTCTTAAGCTTCTGGGAAGTCTGAGACCCGATGGATAAGGTTAAGGAGGGCTTGGCAAAACAATTACAGGATTGTGGTGATTGGTGCTTAGTGAGGACGTGAGTTTTTGTTTTAATTTAAGTATTTGTGGCTGGTGTGAATTTCATGCGAAATGGTGGTGTAGGGAAGGAACAGTCGGGGTAAGAAGTATGGTCATGGCACTTTGATTTGAGGGTTCAAACATTTCTGAAGGGAGAAGTATGGTTAGCAGTACAGAAAGTAATTGTGATTTAAATGGTTTGAAAGGATATAAGAGCAATAACTTTGGCCCGGGTTCTCTGTTGTTTGGTTCCGAAAGAAGACAGAGGATGGTTACGGGTTTGGTGAATGGTAGTTGTTTGAGGAGGAAGACGCTGTATAAACGGCCATTTACAGTGTGTTGGGCCGACAGATTTGTAGGGTGTTGGGCCGGTGAATTTGTGTTTAAAAGTTTTTGAAAGTGTTTGTTGGATTTAAGGAAGCTTGAAATTTTACAGCAATGACATTCGAATAATACTGGAGTAGGAATGTTAATCGGGGGAGATAAGTAGAAGGCGGATCCCGGTTTTCTAAGAAATAAGTGGGTCGGTCATACAAAAAGGGTAAAAGCCCAAATTGAATAAAATTTAGTTTTTTTTATTTTAAAATGTGACGATCCCAAAACCCCGTGACACGGTGTTAAGGATAATCATTGGAATATAACACATTAATCATCATTAGCAGATCACAGATAATAGCATAACAGGAAATAGAATAATTTACACACATATGACAGCGGAATCATATAGATATCATCACATCAGAGAAGCACAGTACAGGATACAACTTAGTGCATAATGATACATAATCAGTCACCATCGCCTGAGGCGGAATCATACATAAAGAGTACACAAAAGGAATATCAGTCTACATCGCCAGAGGCGGAATCATAATATAGATACAATAATGGCGGAGAAAATCCAAGTCAGCACGGTGTAGTCAAGCCTCGCCATGAACCAAAAGGTACGTCAGAAACCTGTAACTAGGCTGACCATGTGAAAATGAGGGCACCCGAGTCAGTCATGGGACTGGTATGAGAAATCTATTCAACTTATTAACAACAATAATAAGGCAAATCAAAGGACCACGCCACTTTCGCGGAACGGGTTTACTCCAATGAGTGCTAGTGCATGAAATGGAATAAATGATTAAATCAACGCAATGCTTTTTATAAAATGAAGCCATTATAAGACTCAGGTCCCATCACACAATGCAACGCAAGCCGGAGGATAGAGTTTTTACCTTATAATGGCCAAAGATGCTTCATACGAATAAAACAAAAGTGTTTGATATTATTACTAGTGCATATATGTTTCAAAAGCAAATTCAATCATAAATATCAATCCTAGGCGGCATAGCTACCATCTACTATGTCGCCATACTAGTAATACAATCACATTCGCATATTTAGTATTGGAAATTGGATTCCTTCGTGAGTCGAGGCAAGGGGCAAGCTCCTCTCCGATTCGAGACACTCTAGCAAATGTCCCAGGACCCCACTATGATCCTTGGATCTTCAGGGCCGGTCCTCTCTTACTTTTGAGGATTAGTTATTCCTGAGCACACGTTTCCCGGTCCTTACAGACCTATATCGAGGCGCCTCGCATTCCAACAACCACACAGGTGAAAAGTATATATAATGTCAGGGCTGGTAGGTCACTGACACCACCTTAGCTAGAAAGAAACGTCGTGCTCTCCCTGCAGTCACTCTCCCGTTTTTGACTCATACCGAGGTGTGAGGCTCGCGAATTCACGTTATACACAAAGCTACGTCACACAGACCATGCTTTGATCATCAACCACAAGACTTTGCTTTGCAACAGAAGCCTTGATCATATGCCACTTAGGCGTGCCACACAGGCAATCCACTCCATGCGACTGATTTCTGTCAATACATAACCTCTGAGCTCGTACGTCTCAGAGAAGGGCGTTAAGCAAGAGAATAAATTCTCCGCCGCCAAACAGATATATATTTAACAGAGATCGATCAACACAGAACAAAATCCAATGTCAGACACACAGTCCATTTACAAGTCCGTTCTGGGTCTGAACGAAACCGGAGGCACCAATTCCTCGCATATCTGTACAATCAACAATATGTTTGGACGGCTACTACTTCAATTCCTTCATGGTAGCTACTCCAATCACGAGCATCAGTAGCGCCCATCCATCCAATGTGGAGATCGTCGGTCTTCAGTCGTCTTCGACTCTTCGACTTCTCAACGTCGATCGATTATTTGAAATGAGATAAACTCGGCCTTTTCAAATAATCCACGTATATTTAGATTTTCAAACCAATTATTCACATGGTTGAACTATTCAACATTCACATATCAAGCAAACACAACAAAATTGGTTTATTTTCACTCCGTATCGTCTATAGCACTTTATAACGATATATCGCCATTTTTATTTAGTTTAAAACGGCCATATTTAATTAAACGACGTTTCAGGTCGTGTCGATGCACTGGCGCTGCTTTCCACTAATTTTGTTTTACACATATAGGAAAATCTAACCGTTGGATCTTCACAAATTTTACATCATTAGGAAGGTCATTTCAAAACGAATCCAACGGTTTCAGTTTTGGGAAAATCCGACGGTCGGATCTTCCACACTAACCATTTGAAGTTACGATTTCAATTTACGAACTGCAGCGTCGTTATTCGATTTAATTTAATTATATTTATATATATAAATAAATATAATCGTTTCTGGCGCTGTTTTTCACTAATTTTGAATTAAACATTCCAGACAATCCAACCGTCGGATCTTCACAAAGTTGGTGCCGTTGGAAAGATATTTCCAAGGCGAACCCAACGGTTGAGGTTTCGGGAAAATCCAATGGTCGGATCTTCCGCACTAGTCGTTTGAAATCACGGTTTCAAAATATGAACTGCACGGCCACGTTTCGTTTTAATTCTATTTATATTTATATTTTTATATAAATATCGCTCATTCAAAAATTCCTATATCGTTTCCATTTCAATTATTTCACTAACGCCTTAAATTTTTGGAAAATTTCGCCATAACCTCCTTTGTACAGGAGGGTCTGGGAAAATTCCCAAATAGCCACACGGGCGTCTCATATCAAAAAGAAAAAGAAAAAGAAAAAGCCAAGCGGCTAGCCAACAGGCTCATAAAATCATCACCCAAACAAAGCGGTAAATGTGTACCTATTTGTCGGGCACAAAATTCTATTTCTCTTCTCTAGCCCCTTTTTGCTTTAACCTGTTCAATAGATATGCATGTACATATATACAATTTCTAACATTTATCATTTTCCATTCAATTTCATATTTGACTTGCTTTGGTCTAAAAACACCATTCATTCTAATATCGCATGCATAGGCTAAAATCATATCATTAGCTAGTTAATGTATATTTCAACTCATGCACGTTTATTTGAACAAGTGGATATTTTTAACACTTCATATTTCAAAAGATGATAATTTTGGCGAACTAAAATAGATTTCAACACATGACTATTTTATTTAGTTCCTATGCATGTTAAAAATAATACTTCTATCACAAATATTTATTTCAACGTCCGCATCTCTTTAGCATGTCACACATATGATAAAAATGATATTTTTATCATTTAAAATATTTATTCAACCAATGTATGGTTTTAACACTTCATAGTTTCAATAAAAATGTTATTTTTATCGTTCAATCTTTTTATTCAACACATGAACTTTTCCACTACACACACTTCTCAACAAATGAGCATTTCCACACATGGACATTTTATTTATGTTGTTCTTATTAGAAAGATGAAATTTTGATTGTTAAAACTATTTATATAAGGCGAATATTTTTCATACTTCATATATATATAAAAATGTGATTTTTATTGTTTAAGCACTTCATTCATTCACAAATGAATTTAATTTTCATACAACACTTTTCAACACATGAATATTTCCACACATGGACATAGTTTCATATATGACTTTAATTTCTATGCATGAAAATAATTTCAACATATGAAAATAATTCTAACACACAAAGATTATTCAAAATTTCGGCAGCATAACGGCAGGGTAGTTAAAACCGGCACCGTCCCTAGTACGGCTCCTCGCTCTACCTTAAAACCTCGCGGTTTTTGACAATGGGGATTCATGCATCTAATTCGCACGCAGGCGGCATGTTTATTTTTATTTCCACAAATATTTCCAATTCATTTCAATCACCAATGGGTATTTTTCAACCTCAACCAAACAATATCAACCACAAACAATTATTCATCCATTCGTATTTTTCATCCAATATTTCACACCAATTCACCACAATAAATATCGTCCATGGTTTGTGGACGAGGGGAGTATATATATAATATAATATATATTTGCTATATTTTACTAGCATTTCAACACATATATCAATTATTCTATGCATGTAAAAATTCATACTTCGCTTATATAACTTACACTACGCATGTACATGAGGTATACAACACGTATGTAATTTATATTTCGCTTATATAAATTATACACGACATTTCTTCTCAATTTCACGTTAATTTAGATTTCTCACCTTGGTTTTCTGAGCGCTAAAAATCGATACGATATCAGAAAAATCCGCAGCTTCTTCTATTGGGTAGAGAGCTTCCTTGCGGTCTCGATGTTTCCTGTTTCATCGAATTTTGTCAACACACCAAAAAGATATGATTTTTCAAAGTGTACAGATCAAAGAAAAACGCACTTTCAGAAAGCTTCAAAACTAGGTCAGCGATTTTTGATCAAACCGTGTAGCGGTTGGATGATTGGCCAGTGCAGGGTTGTAGGCAGAGGAGAGGCGCACGTGCGGGCCCCACGGCGTTGAACTAGACGGCCTCTGGGCGGCGGAATCGACCTCGGAACGGCCGGACTTTGGAGGAGCGGATCCGGCGAAATACTCGACGATGCTGGGCGAGGTTGGTATGGATTTGAAGCTCGTCTCGAGCTCTACGAAAAACTCCAAAGGGCCCTGGTGTTTTGATGAGCGGATGTGGAGATTTGGAGGAGAGAAGGCGGAGAAGGAAGCCGCCGTTCGATTTGGGGGGGGGGGGGGTCGGGGGTTTTCCGCGTTTTTTTTATTTTTAAATTTATGAAAGAAAAAATATGATTGGCCGAGACTATATTAAATTTTTAAATAGTGTTTTCTTAAACGAACTCCTTTTTAAACCCAACGACTGTCGCCCCTAGCTAAATACCCCCATTCCGGACACAATGGGATATGTTTCGTAGGCCAATTCGACTGTTACAGTCAGTTATTTTTCAAATTAAAGTATAAAACATTTTATTTTTAACTCTGAACGCACATTTCAATTTGCCAGGGCCACAAACTGATTCGAAAAATTCCAGAAAAATAAATCTAACTATGTTTTGACGCTACGGTCCCAACAAAACTAGTTTCGTCGAATTCTGAGGTCATTTGAAAAATGGCCATTTTCTGGTCGATCCATTTTAATAGAAATCGACCAAACACATTTTCTTTTGCCACGCTCACATACTAGCTTCAAAAATTATGAAATTTGAAACCTAGCAATAGTTTCACATCCCGGACCCAACAAAAGTGGTTTCGTCGAATTCCGAGGTCGTATGCAAAATATCAATTTTCCAGGCCTATATATTCCATATACTGACTCTTCTGAAAATTCATTCGGCCATAACTTTTGATTCCCGTTATGAAACTTCGATTTTTCAGATTCGTTAGAAAGGTATTGACTAACAGATTTAAATATTTTTGGTTTCACCAAAATCCGTTATATTTTCCACCCTGCATAGTCAGTCAAAGTCTGAATTCAAATTTTCAAACTGACTCACTATTCTTAACTCACTATTTTATTGAAATATTCTATTTCAATGGTTCAAATTGCTTTGAAATAATCAATTTAAAAATTTTAAATTGGCTCGTATTTTCCGGGTTATTACAATCTCCCCTACTTAAAACTTTTCGTCCTCGAAAAGGAAACAACAGTAAAGTAGGAAATAAAATGTAAATGCAAAGTATGGTAAAGGTACCTTGCACCGGAGTTAGTCAGAGATATCCACTCTGCATTTGGGGTAAGCTTGCTTAATGCTTTCCTCAGTTTCCCAAGTACAGTCTCTAGGATCACTGCTCCATTGCACTTTAACTAAATGAACCTTTTTGCTTCTGAGTTCTCTAGTTTCTTTGCCAACAATTTTTAATGGCTCTCTTCTGAGTGCTAATTCTGGAGTTATCTCCACATCCTGTTGCGCTGCTTCTTCTACAACAAGATCCGGATCATGCACATGTCTCCTAAGTTGAGATACGTGAAATACATTGTGCACTCCAGGCAACCAACCTGGCAATTGAATCCTATAAGCAAGAGTTCCAATTTGCTCAAGTATAGGAAAGGGACCAATAAATCTCGGTGCCAAATTCCCAGTCTTTCCAAATCTGATTACTCCTCTCATCGGAGAAACCTTTAAATAAACATGATCACCAACAGCAAATGTCAAATCTCTCCTTCTAGAGTCTGCATAACTTTTCTGTCGGCTTTGGGCGGTTTTCAATCGCTTCTTGATGAAGTCCACTTTATCAGATGCTTCCCTAATCATATCGGGTCCTAGTACAAGTCTGTTGCCTGGTTCTACCCAACATGCTGGAGATCTGCAGGGTCTGCCATATAATGCTTCAAATGGTGACATTCCCAAACTTGCTTGATAGCTATTGTTATATGAGAACTCTGCCAAATGCAAATGATCTTCCCATGACCCACCAAAATCGATTATACAAGCCCGCAATAATTCTTCTAGAATTCTATTCACCCGCTCAGTTTGGCCATCTGTTTGGGGGTGATAAGCGGTGCTCATATTCAGTTTTGTCCCCAATTCTGTCTGGAATGCCTCCCAGAACTTGCTAGTAAATAGGGGATCTCTATCACTGACTATGCTGATGGGAATTCCATGCAGCTTAACAATTTCTCTAAAATATATCTGTGCTAGGCTTTGGGCAGTTCTATTGGATCTGACAGGTATAAAATGGGCAGTCTTCGTGAAGCGATCTACGATTACCCAAATGCTGTCATTACCTCTCTTGGTTCGCGGCAAACCATCTATGAAATCCATGGAAATCTGTTCCCATTTCCAGCCTGGGACTTCCAACGGTTGCAACAATCCAGCTAGCTTCTGTTGGTCACTCTTGACCAATTGACAAGTAGGGCATCTGCTAACATACAAAGAAATATCTCTTTTCATTGCCTTCCACCAGAAAGTGCGTTTGATATCGTTGTACATTTTACTCACCCCAGGATGGATGCAAAATTTGGATTTATGGCATTCGTCCAGCACTTCTCTTCGAAGGCCTGGAATATTTGGGATGCAAATCCTATTATTTAGCCTGAGAACCCCCCTATTGTCAATACGGAAACTCGTGGTTTCACCTTCCTTGACTCTCTTACTGATTCTCTGAATGAATTCATCTTCTTTCTGAAGGGCTGAAATCCTATCAATCAATCCAGGTGTAATTATAAGATGGGCAACAATTGCGGTTTTTCTACTAAGTGCATCCGCTACAACGTTAGCTTTCCCCGGCGTATACAAGATATCGAGATCATACGCTGCAAGAAATTCTAGCCAACGCTGCTGTCTCAGATTCAGATCTTTCTGGGTATATAAATACTTCAATGATTGATGATCTGTGTACAGTATAAATTTCTCGCCCAATAAATAATGCCTCCAGATTTTCAAGGCAAATACGATGGCTAGCAACTCAAGATCATGAGTCACATAATTCTTCTCATGCGGTTTCAATTGGCGGCTTGCATAAGCGACTACTTGGCCTCTCTGCATTAACACTGCACCAAGACCTCTAATAGAAGCATCTGTCCAAACCGTTAAATCCTGATTTCCATCAATAATTGTTAACACTGGAGCGGTGGTCAGCTTCGCTTTCAATTCCTGGAAAGCTTCTTCACAGTCGGAAGTCCACTTAAACTTCTCATGTTTCTTTGTGAGCTTCGTTAACGGACCGGATATCTTCGAAAAATCCTTAACGAACTTTCGATAATAACTAGCCAACCCCATAAAACTTCTAACTTCTGTGGGAGTAGTGGGTTGTTTCCAGTCTTGAATCGCTGTTATTTTGCTTGGGTCAACAGAAATTCCTTTCTCTGACACGACATGGCCAAGAAATTTAACTTCTTCTTGCCAGAAGACACATTTAGAGAATTTGGCTTTGAAGACATTCTTCCTTAGAATCTCCAATACTTGTTCTAAGTGCTTTTCATGCTCGGGTTTTGATTTGGAGTAGATTAAAATATCATCGATGAATACGAGGACAAATTTATTCAGAACTCCCCTGAACACTCTATTCATTAGATCGACAAAGTATGCTGGAGCGTTGCATAGGCCAAACGGCATTACTAACCATTCATAAAATATGTCTGGGCCTCTGAAAGCGGTCAAAGGAACACACTCTTCTGCTATTCTCAATTGATGAAAACCTGTAGCTAGGTCCATTCGGGAAAATACTTTCGCCTCATTCAATTGGTCTAGCAAATCATCAATGCGGGGTAATGGATATTTGTTTTTAAGCGTCTATTTGTTGAGGTCTCGGTAATCAACACATAATCTAAGAGTACCGTCTGACTTCGGGACAAACACAACAGCTGCACCCCAATTAGAAAAACTCGGTCGAATTAGACCTTTCCACAACAGTTGACGAGTTTGATCGCCTAATTCTTCTTTTTCTTTCGGAGTCATTCTACGGATTGGATGTACCACGGGTCTGGCATTAGGAATTAGATCGATTCGGAATTCTATTTCTCTTTGCGAAGGTAAGTTTTCAACTTCTTCAAACACATCCGCATAGTTGCCAACAATCGGAATCTTTTCTATGGAAGTGGGGATAAGTTCTAATGCTGACCAAAATTCTTCTCTATTCGGATTCGAACCATGACAGGGAACCGTAATATATCCAAGCTTCGTTCGAATTTTAACGATTCTTTCCGCACAATTTACTTCAGCTTCATATTTCGTTAACCAATCCAGCCCGAGAATAATATCGAATTCGGGAAAATCCATAACGATTAAATTGAAAGGAAACTTGTAGGAAGAATAAGAGACTGGCACCCTACAATATGAACCGAGAGTAATAGGACCCCCTATCGGGTTATGAACTTCAATCGATTCTTGGAGCTTTCGCTGTTTTAACTTTAATTTGTGCACTGTGTTACTAGCAATAAAACTACGCGATGCACCTGTGTTAAATAATACAGAAACAGGAATATTTTTAATTGTAAGGGTACCTCCCAAAACATCGGGTTTACTTGCTCCATCGGAAGCAGCTGGCGGGCTAGACCCGTCATAGACATGAGCTACTGTAGCTTTCTTCAGCAAAGGACAGTCTTTGACCAAATGATCGGTCTTGCGACAATTGAAGCACGAGCGAGGGTTCTGAGAGCCTTGGCTCGAGCCTTGAGAATTTGTTTTCTGCCTCTTCGGAGCTGTGCAGACGTTTGAGTAGTGCCCCGGCTTACCACAGTTAAAGCAATTTCCTCTCGGCGACTTGCCAGTCTGAGGCTTTGAAGATGCTGCTTGGCTTGACTCGCCTTGATTTACAGCAGGCTTGCGCTTGTTTCCGGCTTGGCTTCTAGCGCGATCCTGATCCAGATGCCTTTGATCAAGGTCTTCATAGTTGCATGTCATTTCCACTAGCTCGTTGAAATCCAGCTTGACATGGGCCATGGCTCTATCATGATATTGTCGTCTTAGTCCAAGGATAAACCTCTTATTTTTGGACTTCGCAGTAGCGACGAGTTCTGGAGCATAGGGCGACAACATTGTAAATTTGTTCAGATAATCTTGCACGGAAAGATCCCCTTGCTGGAGATTGGCGAAATCATCGTGCATTCTTTCTAAAGCTTGTTCTGGGACATATTTCTCCTTGAAGAGTTCTTTAAATCCATCCCATGTTCTTCCAGCTTCTCTGTTCCCGGCGGTAAGAGATTCCCACCATAATTCAGCTTGTTCCTGCATAAGCCAGGCGCCCATAATAGCTTTGTCTTCGTCTCCAAGCCTTAGGCCTTCAAGAATTTTCTCGCATGTTTTGAGCCATGCAAGGGCCTCTATTACGGTGCCAGTTCCCGAGAAGGTCTTGCCTCCTAAGTTCTTATATCTCTTAGCTACACGGTCAAGCTCGAAGTATTGAGCTGCCGGAGGTTGTATCAAAGGTCCTTCTTGAGCTGGGATTTCTCCCCTACCTCGGCCTCGGCCGGCACGGCCTCCTCTAGCGGCGGCTGCTCTGGTAGCCATTTGTCAAATTCTGTATAAGCAACAGAAAAAAAGTCAGCTAACAGAAATGATAGTCTATTGCATATTTAAGCAGAAATTCCTACGAAAAGATAACGATGGACTGATCAATTGTTTTTGCTATTCTGCTCAGCTCATTCTAGGACCTTGCTAGTCCAATCTCTAATGAGCGACTCGCCTTAGAATACTACTGATTCTATTTTAACGAAGTGTTTAATGTGTTAGACTCCAGAACTAAGGTTAACCAAAGCTCTGATACCAGCTGTGACGATCCCAAAACCCCGTGACACGGTGTTAAGGATAATCATTGGAATATAACACATTAATCATCATTAGCAGATCACAGATAATAGCATAACAGGAAATAGAATAATTTACACACATATGACAGCGGAATCATATAGATATCATCACATCAGAGAAGCACAGTACAGGATACAACTTAGTGCATAATGATACATAATCAGTCACCATCGCCTGAGGCGGAATCATACATAAAGAGTACACAAAAGGAATATCAGTCTATATCGCCAGAGGCGGAATCATAATATAGATACAATAATGGCGGAGAAAATCCAAGTCAGCACGGTGTAGTCAAGCCTCGCCATGAACCAAAAGGTACGTCAGAAACCTGTAACTAGGCTGCCCGTGTGAAAATGAGGGCACCCGAGTTTGCAAGGTGAAACAAACTACGAGTCAGTCATGGGACTGGTATGAGAAATCTATTCAACTTATTAACAACAATAATAAGGCAAATCAAAGGACCACGCCACTTTCGCGGAACGGGTTTACTCCAATGAGTGCTAGTGCATGAAATGGAATAAATGATTAAATCAACGCAATGCTTTTTATAAAATGAAGCCATTATAAGACTCAGGTCCCATCACACAATGCAACGCAAGCCGGAGGATAGAGTTTTTACCTTATAATGGCCAAAGATGCTTCATACGAATAAAACAAAAGTGTTTGATATTATTACTAGTGCATATATGTTTCAAAAGCAAATTCAATCATAAATATCAATCCTAGGCGGCATAGCTACCATCTACTATGTCGCCATACTAGTAATACAATCACATTCGCATATTTAGTATTGGAAATTGGATTCCTTCGTGAGTCGAGGCAAGGGGCAAGCTCCTCTCCGATTCGAGACACTCTAGCAAATGTCCCAGGACCCCACTATGATCCTTGGATCTTCAGGGCCGGTCCTCTCTTACTTTTGAGGATTAGTTATTCCTGAGCACACGTTTCCCGGTCCTTACAGACCTATATCGAGGCGCCTCGCATTCCAACAACCACACAGGTGAAAAGTATATATAATGTCAGGGCTGGTAGGTCACTGACACCACCTTAGCTAGAAAGAAACGTCGTGCTCTCCCTGCAGTCACTCTCCCGTTTTTGACTCATACCGAGGTGTGAGGCTCGCGAATTCACGTTATACACAAAGCTACGTCACACAGACCATGCTTTGATCATCAACCACAAGACTTTGCTTTGCAACAGAAGCCTTGATCATATGCCACTTAGGCGTGCCACACAGGCAATCCACTCCATGCGACTGATTTCTGTCAATACATAACCTCTGAGCTCGTACGTCTCAGAGAAGGGCGTTAAGCAAGAGAATAAATTCTCCGCCGCCAAACAGATATATATTTAACAGAGATCGATCAACACAGAACAAAATCCAATGTCAGACACACAGTCCATTTACAAGTCCGTTCTGGGTCTGAACGAAACCGGAGGCACCAATTCCTCGCATATCCGTACGATCAACAATATGTTTGGACGGCTACTACTTCAATTCCTTCATGGTAGCTACTCCAATCACGAGCATCAGTAGCGCCCATCCATCCAATGTGGAGATCGTCGGTCTTCAGTCGTCTTCGACTCTTCGACTTCTCAACGTCGATCGATTATTTGAAATGAGATAAACTCGGCCTTTTCAAATAATCCACGTATATTTAGATTTTCAAACCAATTATTCACAAGGTTGAACTATTCAACATTCAAATATCAAGCAAACACAACAAAATTGGTTTATTTTCACTCCGTATCGTCTATAGCACTTTATAACGATATATCGCCATTTTTATTTAGTTTAACGGCCATATTTAATTAAACGACGTTTCAGGTCGTGTCGATGCACTGGCGCTGCTTTCCACTAATTTTGTTTTACACATATAGGAAAATCTAACCGTTGGATCTTCACAAATTTTACATCATTAGGAAGGTCATTTCAAAACGAATCCAACGGTTTCAGTTTTGGGAAAATCCGACGGTCGGATCTTCCACACTAACCATTTGAAGTTACGATTTCAATTTACGAACTGCAGCGTCGTTATTCTATTTAATTTAATTATATTTATATATATAAATAAATATAATCGTTTCTGGCGCTGTTTTTCACTAATTTTGAATTAAACATTCCAGACAATCCAACCGTCGGATCTTCACAAAGTTGGTGCCGTTGGAAAGATATTTCCAAGGCGAACCCAACGGTTGAGGTTTCGGGAAAATCCAATGGTCGGATCTTCCGCACTAGTCGTTTGAAATCACGGTTTCAAAATATGAACTGCACGGCCACGTTTCGTTTTAATTCTATTTATATTTATATTTTTATATAAATATCGCTCATTCAAAAATTCCTATATCGTTTCCATTTCAATTATTTCACTAACGCCTTAAATTTTTGGAAAATTTCGCCATAACCTCCTTTTACGGGAGGGTCTGGGAAAATTCCCAAATAGCCACACGGGCGTCTCATATCAAAAAGAAAAAGAAAAAGCCAAGCGGCTAGCCAACAGGCTCATAAAATCATCACCCAAACAAAGCGGTAAATGTGTACCAATTTGTCGGGCACAAAATTCTATTTCTCTTCTCTAGCCCCTTTTTGCTTTAACCTGTTCAATAGATATGCATGTACATATATACAATTTCTAACATTTATCATTTTCCATTCAATTTCATATTTGACTTGCTTTGGTCTAAACACACCATTCATTCTAATATCGCATGCATAGGCTAAAATCATATCATTAGCTAGTTAATGTATATTTCAACTCATGCACGTTTATTTGAACAAGTGGATATTTTTAACACTTCATATTTCAAAAGATGATAATTTTGGCGAACTAAAATAGATTTCAACACATGACTATTTTATTTAGTTCCTATGCATGTTAAAAATAATACTTCTATCACAAATATTTATTTCAACGTCCGCATCTCTTTAGCATGTCACACATATGATAAAAATGATATTTTTATCATTTAAAATATTTATTCAACCAATGTATGGTTTCAACACTTCATAGTTTCAATAAAAATGTTATTTTTATCGTTCAATCTTTTTATTCAACACATGAACTTTTCCACTACACACACTTCTCAACAAATGAGCATTTCCACACATGGACATTTTATTTATGTTGTTCTTATTAGAAAGATGAAATTTTGATTGTTAAAACTATTTATATAAGGCGAATATTTTTCATACTTCATATATATATAAAAATGTGATTTTTATTGTTTAAGCACTTCATTCATTCACAAATGAATTTAATTTTCATACAACACTTTTCAACACATGAATATTTCCACACATGGACATAGTTTCATATATGACTTTAATTTCTATGCATGAAAATAATTTCAACATATGAAAATAATTCTAACACACAAAGATTATTCAAAATTTCGGCAGCATAACAGCAGGGTAGTTAAAACCGGCACCGTCCCTAGTACGGCTCCTCGCTCTACCTTAAAACCTCGCGGTTTTTGACAATGGGGATTCATGCATCTAATTCGCATGCAGGCGGCATGTTTATTTTTATTTCCACAAATATTTCCAATTCATTTCAATCACCAATGGGTATTTTTCAACCTCAACCAAACAATATCAACCACAAACAATTATTCAACCATTCGTATTTTTCATCCAATATTTCACACCAATTCACCACAATAAATATCGTCCATGGTTTGTGGATGAGGGGAGTATATATATATATATAATATAATATATATTTGCTATATTTTACTAGCATTTCAACACATATATCAATTATTCTATGCATGTAAAAATTCATACTTCGCTTATATAACTTACACTACGCATGTACATGAGGTATACAACACGTATGTAATTTATATTTCGCTTATATAAATTATACACAACATTTCTTCTCAATTTCACGTTAATTTAGATTTCTCACCTTGGTTTTCTGAGCGCTAAAAATCGATACGATGTCAGAAAAATCCGCAGCTTCTTCTATTGGGTAGAGAGCTTCCTTGCGGTCTCGATGTTTCCTGTTTCATCGAATTTTGTCAACACACCAAAAAGATATGATTTTTCAAAGTGTACAGATCAAAGAAAAACACACTTTCAGAAAGCTTCAAAACTAGGTCAGCGATTTTTGATCAAACCGTGTAGCGGTTGGATGATCGGCCAGTGCAGGGTTGTAGGCGGAGGAGAGGCGCACGTGTGGGCCCCACGGCGTTGAACTCGACGGCCTCTGGGTGGCGGAATCAACCTCGGAACGGCCGGACTTTGGAGGAGCGGATCCGGCGAAATACTCGACGATGCTGGGCGAGGTTGGTATGGATTTGAAGCTCGTCTCGAGCTCTACGAAAAACTCCAAAGGGCCCTGGTGTTTTGATGAGCGGATGTGGAGATTTGGAGGAGAGAAGGCGGAGAAGGAAGCCGCCGTTCGATCTGGGGGGGGGGGTCGGGGGTTTTCCGCGTTTTTTTTTATTTTTAAATTTATGAAAGAAAAAATATGATTGGCCGAGACTATATTAAATTTTTAAATAGTGTTTTCTTAAACGAACTCCTTTTTAAACCCAACGACTGTCGCCCCTAGCTAAATACCCCCATTCCGGACACAATGGGATATGTTTCGTAGGCCAATTCGACTGTTACAGTCAGTTATTTTTCAAATTAAAGTATAAAACATTTTATTTTTAACTCTGTACGCACATTTCAATTTGCCAGGGCCACAAACTGATTCGAAAAATTCCAGAAAAATAAATCTAGCTATGTTTTGACGCTACGGTCCCAACAAAACTAGTTTCGTCGAATTCTGAGGTCATTTGAAAAATGGCCATTTTCTGGTCGATCCATTTTAATAGAAATCGACCAAACACATTTTCTTTTGCCACGCTCACATACTAGCTTCAAAAATTATGAAATTTGAAACCTAGCAATAGTTTGACATCCCGGACCCAACAAAAGTGGTTTCGTAGAATTCCGAGGTCGTATGCAAAATATCAATTTTCCAGGCCTATATATTCCATATACCGACTCTTCTGAAAATTCATTCGGCCATAACTTTTGATTCCCGTTATGAAACTTCGATTTTTCAGATTCGTTAGAAAGGTATTGACTAACAGATTTAAATATTTTTGGTTTCACCAAAATCCGTTATATTTTCCACCCTGCATAGTCGGTCAAAGTCTGAATTAAAATTTTCAAACTGACTCACTATTCTTAACTCACTATTTTATTGAAATATTCTATTTCAATGGTTCAAATTGCTTTGAAATAATCAATTTAAATTTTTTAAATTGGCTCGTATTTTCCGGGTTATTACATAAAATTTGTATACTAATTAGTAAATGGTATATCTTGACCGTACGATGTTAGAATTCTGAATGGTCAGATCCGATGGAATCGTATGGACGGACACTACACCATGGAACTGAATGGAGGTGGATTGGTGCTCGTTTGAATTTATGGCGAAATAAACTGTTTGATTCAAATCAAACAACAGTTTATCGTTCTTTAACGATGAACTGCCAAAGTGAGTAAATCTCACTAACTCTGAACAGTTTATAATTTCATGTTGTATTTTTAGAACTGTTAGATATTGGCTGATTGACTGTGTGTTGACTGTTTGATTGAACTGCTAGTCAGTTAGCTAAATTTCTATATTGATTCTATTTAACAAAATGTATCATATAGAACTGAAAGTGATGTTATCTATATTGTTTAACATCTGTGATGCAGGGAGACAGGTTGGAGGAATCCGACTGGATTCCTCAACATTTATTTTACTGTTTTCATATATTGTGATATATGATGTGTTATATAATCTGTTATGGATTATGTGTGTTGGAATGATGTTGATCATTGTTATTCGATATTTTAAGTATCATAAAAGACCCTGGGATGTAAAAAGAATTATTTCAATGTATATTGAAATAAAGGGATTTTATAAAATCAACAGAATTTATAAAAGTAAATATTTCGAAAGTAAATAAAAGGGAAAAATGTTTTTAAAATGAATAGAGTTTTATAAAAGGGAAATCATTTGTAAAGTGAAGAATTGTTACTAAAAGTAAATCTTTATAAATGAATAGTTTATTCGAATAGAAAGTAAAATGAGCTAATCGAATATAGTTTATTCGAATAGAAAGAAAAGGAGTTAATCTATGTTAGTTAATCGATTAGTGTTAAAGTAAAAGGAGTTAATCGATGTTAGTTAATCGATTAGTGTTAAAGTAAAAGGAGTTAATCGATGTTAGTTAATCGATTAGTGTTAAAGTAAAAGGAGTTAATCGATGTGTGTTAAAGTAAAAGGAGTTAATCGATGTTAGTTTAATCGATTAGAGTTAAAGTAAAATGAGTTAATCGAATATAGTTATTCGAATAGAAGAAAATGAGTTAATCGAATATAGTTATTCGAATATAAAGTAAAAGGAGTTAATCGATGTTAGTTTAATCGATTAGAGTTAAAGTAAAGGAGTTAATCGATGTTAGTTTAATCGATTAGTGTTAAAGTAAAAGGAGTTAATCGATGTTAGTTAATCGATTAGAGTTAAAGTAAAGGAGTTAATCGATGTTAGTTTAATCGATTAGTGTTAAAGTAAAATGAGTTAATCGAATATAGTTATTCGAATAGAAAGTAAAATGAGTTAACCGAATATAGTTATTCGAATAGAAGCAAATGAATTGGCATTCGAAAGGAGTTAAATCGAATAAGTTATTCGAAAGGAGTTAAATCGAATAAGTTATTCGAAAGGAGTTAAATCGAATAAGTGAAATAAGTAAATCAATAGCGTTAGTAAAATAGAGTTAATCCAATTGTGTTATGTAACACCCCGCCTCCGCTAGGGTCACTCGCAAGGGAATGCACTAGCTTTAGAGGGGCATTATTGGTAAACATGCACAGAAATATCACAAGACAGAACATATAAAATAGCGGAAGTA
This sequence comes from Allium sativum, assembly GCA_030737875.1. Classification (NCBI taxonomy): domain Eukaryota; kingdom Viridiplantae; phylum Streptophyta; class Magnoliopsida; order Asparagales; family Amaryllidaceae; genus Allium; species Allium sativum. The sequence continues at coordinate 232,103,970 of CM060911.1, forward strand.
AAATCAAACTTTCATAACATGAATAAATAAGGTCTAAAGCCTTTTACATCAGAGTACATCAAAAAACCTGTCTTGCAATAGTAAAGAAGCATAAAGACTTTTTTCATAAATTATTCCCCAAGTAAAAACAGTAAAGTAGCCATAGCCGAGAAAAGTCCAAGCCATCCATGATGACCTTCAAGCAGAAGAAGTCCGAACTAAACAACAGTGTTTCCTCCATGTAACCTGGGGGGAAACGGAAGAAAAGAGGCGAAACAAAACGGGTCAGTCAAAAAGACTGAGTAAGCCCTATCTACTATTAGCATAAAAACTAGTAAAGTTAACTGACATGAGAAACTGAGATGAACATAAGCATGATGACAAGATAGATAAGCTAAATCAAAATAACAGGATGAACTACTGAACTCAGATAAACTAAGGTGTCATGATAAATTACGATGTCAAGATAAAACAAGGTATCCCATCGTCAGGTTCCTATCAAGTATAATATCCCCAAGATATCTATCACGTATAACATCCCATGGTATCTATCCTGTCTTTTAGCTCTGCACCTACCGTACTAGTATCCCCACCGCATCATGTGTTAACCATGAATGACCCTTACTCAAAATCGTGTAATGGTCCATGTCAACCTAGTATATCGCATATATAGGTTACTCAACTCGTATGTTTTATTCCATGTGAATGTTCAGTCCCTTGCCGTAGACCATACGGGCTTTCCCATGAGATTCTATACTACTTTAACATAGTTCCATGATCCTTAAGATCGTTTTGGGCTGTCACCCTATATCTAACTAGGGTCTTTCAACATGAATCATCGTTTGTACAACTAGGACTTATGCTACCTAGGACTACTAGGGATTATGCTTACCTATTGCACGTTTTCGTATCTCGGTTTTGGTTCAACCACCCAGGGCCACTAGGATTTATGCTAACCGTCAACCGCGCCCTTTTTCCCACGCATTCATCGTGAATCGTTTTTCCATGACTGTATGCACATGTATCACATCGTGCCATCCGAGTCCTGTCACAGGGCAGACCAGGAAATACAGGACTCGGTCGGGAGCTTTCGATTTATCTGCCGATGCAGATGCTAAGGTCTGTTTTTTTCTATACGTGGCTATGGTCCCACGAGACCACTCCCTCAACTAGTGAAAGACAAGACAGGATAAATCCTGTATGAGAACACACTACTGGCCAACCCACAATCCTAGCCTTACCGCAACCATAATTAGATAGCAATTATGGTCTTTTGGGTGTTCTCTGCCTTTCCGTACGTACACGCTTGACCAAAGATGGTAGGTAGCCTGACGAAATGCTATCTAGGGTACGACCGTGTATCGTCGACTATCCCCTATCCATCCCCGTCTTTAGGTTGCTCGTATAGCAACCAAGGCATACTCTTGGTTCTTCTAACGCAGACCTTAACCTCTCATGAGCCTAGTATGATCACCTGGCAGCTCACAGAGGGATACCAAGAATATCCTCACGTTCCCCGAAGCCGCTGCTTCGTTACCCAGTTCGCTGGAGCCTTTATCTAAATCAGATACTTGCTCCTACTCGTATACTTAAACGATGACCTACCGTATCAGGTTACTCATCTATCTATGAACTGGTCTAAATTTCCTTGACTAAGAATCATTACTTAGTTATTCTTCAACTAAGGTTTACCACTTAGCCTTATTCCCGTTATCCTTGTTAACTACGGTTATCCACCTAATCCTCAGAACTAGGGTTTACATAATGGATTAAGTGTTACTTAAGTTCATGACTTAACCCGTCTACTAATCATGTCAAAATTGGCTAAGTATCCAAGTTCAAGACTTAACCCTACAAACCATGCTCAAGTTGGTTAAGTATATATTAACTTGACCCTATCAAATTACTGAGTCAAATCGGTCAAGCGTATTTAAGCGATTCGTGACTTAGCCTTATCATGTTATCACGTTAGATTGGTTAAGTATTAGTTAACTTAACCTTATCAAATAACCGAGTTGGAGTGTTTAAGTATAGGTTACTTAATCACTTCAAAATTACCGAGTTAGATTGGTTAAGTGTTGGTTAACTTAACCACTTCAAATCATCGTGTTAGATTAGTTAAGTGTTTAACTTAACCCCATCAAACTACCAAGTGGGATTAATTAAGTCTAGGCTAACTTAACCCCATCCGATTTCCATGTTTAGACTAGTTGAGTCTAATCTTAACCCCATCCATTAACTGTATCTTTCGGTTAAGTGTCATTAAGAAAACTTACTTAACCTTACCAAATTATCGTGTTGGATTGATTAAGTGTTGGTTAACTTAACCCCGTCCACTAGTCGTATAAAAAATGGTTAAGTGCCATTAGGCAAATCAAGTTACTTAACCTACCCAACCTTGTCATGTTTTGTTAAGTATCATTAGCCTAATCAAACTACTTAACCCATTTGTCCATGTCATATTTGGTTAAGAGTCATTAATCAAATTAACTTAACCCTATCATGTGACATTAATTACTTAATGCACCTCAACCTCTCACATTAGACTTTGTTGTGGTTACTAGTTAAGCCGGTCGGTTCCGGGTAGCTTTACACCACAACTTGGTCTAACCTCGGGTTCAAGCACAACATGACCAACTTCTCACATTGGGTCCTATTGTTTGCAACTACTAGTTAGGCCGGTCGGTTCCGGGTAGTTTTACGTTGCAAACTCAACCCAACCTCGAGTTGGCCACACTTATATTATCTAAGTGTCATGTCCATTATGTTTCCAACACATATTACAAGTTTTCAAGGATTTGGGTAGACCTAACTTAATAGGTAAATTCCCAATTCCATAGTATGGGTAGACCTAACTTAATAGGTAAATTCCCAATTTCATATTTTCAAGCATACTCACATGTCAACTTCCATGTTATATTTCAAGTCATGTTTTCAAGTTGTATTTTATGTCATTAGAAATTACTCATAACATAACCCAACGCTTTTAAACTCGCATATACGTTCGCAACAACGTAATGGATTAAAAGAAGAGACTTGGCAAAGGCATGACAAAAATGGATATTAAGCCACAAGTTAATCATGGTGGCAAATGAGGCACAAATGTGTTCATTAACTTGCATGTTACATTCTTAAGCCTCAAAAACATGCATAACCCAAACTTGGCACATAAGCAAATCATGGGGACAAAAGACATGGAATGATGACTAGTAACTCGCATATATCATCATATAAGGGTTATGACTTCATATGCAAGTTGACATAAAGGTTATGAGGGTTCTCATGTTGCATAATGCAACATTTCAACATAAAGGTTGTAGCTTTTAGCCCACAAGATCAAGATAATGACTTCATAAACTTGCATGACATGATAGCATGTATCATACTCAATGATCAAACCCAAACTTGCAACATGAACATTTAACTTCATAGTTAATATCTAAGAGTAGGGAAAGGGCTTACATTGCTATGAAGGCACAAATCGATTAAATTAAAGATTGAGACAAAGCCTATGCATGCCATCATTCAAAAACCCAAAGATGAAAGCTCCAAATCAATAAAAACCCCATCTTGATGAACAAAGGTCAAAGCTTTAGCCTTGAAATCAACTTGAGAAGCTCTCATACTAACATAGGGACTCTCTAACACTCACATGATCATGAAACCTCTCATAGAAATGAAGTGGAGGCTAGGATTTTGAGTGGAGGCCATGAGAGGAGCAATTTTGCCATAGTTTAGTTGCATGAATGAATAATGAGGATTTAGGAGAGGGTTTGAAACGACCCGTAACTTCCCCGTAAAGGAAAGCGTCGGATAGTTCGAGAACAAGCCACAACAGAACGCATATAAAAGAACATTTCACTGTTATCACAACAATGCATCGGATTACAAGAATATACAGAGTATAAAAGAATATTACACAGAAATATCAGAGATTTAAATTACATTTAAATACATCGCAGCGGAAAATAATACAATACACAACTAGAATGAGATATACGGATACAAAGCTTTCCGGATATCGTTCCAGCTGTAAACCAGGATCCTGTGAATATAAATATGCAAAACCAAAACTACTAGCTGCCCGTGTCAAAATAGGGGCACCCAAAGTTTAGGTCAAAACAATAAACTCCAGGTCAGTCATGGGACTGGTGTGAGAACTAAAACAGTTATTCTTTATTTTAAAATTAGGTAAATCAAGGGACCACGCCGTATAACACGGAACGGGTTTCCTCCCAAGAATACCAGTGCATAAAACAAACAGCGCAATGCTAAATAAAGAAAAATGAAGCTATTATAAGACCCAGTTCCCATCACACAATGCAACGCAAGCCGGAGGATAGGGTTTTTACCTTATAATAGCCAAGAATGCTTGATACGTTTAAAACAAATCATTTGATACTATTATAAGTGCATAGTGTATAAAACAACTTCAAATCATAAGTATCAATCATAGGCGGCATAAGTGCCCCATCCCACTATGTCGCCATACTAGGCTCTACAAATAAAACCGCAAATGTCACGTATTTGGAAATTGGATTTCCGTCTATGAACCGAGGCAAAAGATAGTCCTCAACCGATTCGAGACGCTCTAGCCCGCCCCTCAGGATCAGAGCTCGAGTGACCCTTGGATCCTCAGGGCCAGTCCACCGATGTGGATTAAACTTAAACCCTGAACATGCGTTTCCCCACCCTATGGGGTGTAAGTCTGGTCCGTCCGCCGACCAGAATGCATCGGCCGAAACCGATATAACCGAGGCGCCTCGCAACAGCAACAACCACATAAGTCAAACTCGTCAGGGCGTGTAAAACCACTGACGCCACTTCTAGCTAGAAAGAAACGCATGCCCTCCCTGACGTCCTCTCCCGTTTTTGGTTCATACCGGGTGTGAAACTCGCGAAGCAAACGTTACACAAAGCTATGCCACAAAGGCCTTGCTTTGATCATCACCACAAGACTTTGCTTTTCAACAGAAGCCTCGATCAATTGCCACTTAGGCATGCCACACAGGCAATTCACTCCATGCGTTTGATATCCATCAATATATAACCCCTGAGCTCGTACGTCTCAGAGAAGGGCGTTAAGCAAGAGAATAAATTCTCCGCCGCCAAACAGATATATATTTAATAGAGATCAATCACACGGACTAAAATCCAATGTCAGACACACAGTCCATTTACAAGTCTGTTCTGGGTCTGAACGAAACCGGAGGCACCTAGTACCCCGCATATCCATCGATCTCCAAGTACGTCTGGACGATCACCAACTGTTTCCATCTTCTTGGGTGTACAGCCCAATCAAGATCATCAGTAATCACCCAAACGACGTGAAGACTTCTGGTCTTCGACCACCGTCTTCATATTCGACACCACGTCGAATCAGTTGTTCAGAATGGGATAAACCCGGTCTTTCTGAATAACTCGCGTATATATTATAAAAGTGTTACACAAACACAACATACGCCTCATTCCAATTCAGGATATTCTTTTATCCAAATATTCCCATACTTTGGGAAAAGTTCCCATTAATTTTATCCAAGATAAATTCTTTAAATTTATTCTTTAATCTCCTTTGAATATCAATTCAAACTAGTCGGGATTAGCGAACCACACCGAAGTAATCATTTATTTTATTTCCTAATCCCAACCTATTCATCCCATGAAGTAAAACTAGTTATACTTCATATCTAACACCACGGTGTTATCGGTAAATTCAATTACCATTTCACGTTCAAATCTAATTAAAGATTTAACTATCGCCTGGAGCAAAACTGGTGATACTCCATTCTCGATCTTTTCAATCTAATTAAAGATTCATTAAAACTCCACTTAGTTTTAATCGTTATCTGGGTTAAAGAATCAGTGTCATTTAAAACACGATTCACGATAAACCCAAGATCACATTCCATTAATTATCGGGTTAAAGAACAAGTGTTATTTAAAACACTGTTCACGATAAACCCAAAAATCACATCAATTCAATTCCAATTAAATATTATTTAATTGGTACACTTCATTAAATCTAAATAAAAAGATTTAATCTTCTTAACTGGGTTCAAGAACAGTGTTAGTGAAGACACCACTCACGACAAACCCAAATCACATTTGATATTCAACACAAGGCTCTGAATAGAAAATATCCCGGCTTATATTCAATATCAAATTCTACGACTAACAAATGTCGTATTGGAAATAACGATATAAATATATATCTTTCAAATTTCCATAACAATATCTGTATAATCACGAATTCCAACATCGAAATATTCCGAAGACAATTTCGATTCAAATCCACTCCAATGCAATCATTGGAAATTTTGGTTATTTTCAAAACCCTTTTCAAATTCAATTTATTTATTAAAAAAATAAATAGAATTATATTTCTAGTTCAAAACTAGTTCATTTCGATAAAAATCTATTTTTATCTTTTCAAACATGGAGTTTTTCATCCCAAATCTTCGCAAATCATTTCTTATGATTTTACACAAATTATTACTATTTTTAATAATTTTATCAAGGCCCGTACAGTCGATTTCCATCAACGGCCATCGAACTGCACTTACAGCGACCTTTTTCAAATTTGATTTGGACATAATTCCAAATCCAACCGTTAGATTTCAAATTTCTAATATTCGTTAGAAAGCTCTTTTCGATACGAACCCAACGGTTCCGGTTTTAGGAGAATCCGACGGTCGGATCTCCCTTAATGTCCGTTTGAAATAAATGGTCGAAATTCACGAACTGCCGCGGCGCGGCACGTTCTATTCAGGCCATTATATTATATATATAATATATATAATATACACTTCGTCGATTTCCATTTAAAACGAATTATATAAATAGTTTTAAATTCGTTTCAAAAGCAATTTCAACTTCCATTTCAATTCAAAGCAAAATTGAATTCTTCTTTATAAATTCGTTTCAAAGTTCATTTCTATTCAATTCAAATTTCAATTCAATTTGAATTCATTTCAATCCACTTTCAATTCAATTTGAATTCGTTTTCAATTCATTTCGAAATCGTTTTCAATTCAATTCATTTCGAAATTGTTTTCAATTCAATTCATTTCGAAATCGTTTTCAATTCAATTCATTTCGAAATCGTTTTCAATTCAATTCATTTCGAAATCGTTTTCAATTCAATTCATTTCGAAATCGTTTTCAATTCAATTCATTTCGAAATCGATATAAATATCGTTCACGTCAAAATGACGTCAATCTAATCAACACAGCTTCATATATTGATATTTTCAAATATTCCATTTCGAATATTTCCTATTATCAAAATATTTGTTATTATCAAAATATTCTTTATTTTCACGATTGGAATGAGGCCCAATCAATTACCATATAAAGTTAATTATATGGATTTTCATACAACACATGTATATAATAGCAACGATAAATAATCAACCATCAACCAAAGTGCACTACACTGTATAAGCATCAAATATAGATATCTAATGCTTATAACAGCCTGTCAATCAATCGATTGACATATTTAATCAATCAGGATGAGTGAACTTCAAATTTCATCCTAACACCCGTGTGGGGTTTCAAACAATCAAACACATATTTTATTTGTGCAGTTGGGCGATGTGTAAAATTTATCGTCTCAATCAATGTCCTTTAAATAGGTGTACATAAACAAACCGTCTGGTTTGTAAATGAATATTTATTTTATTCACTTCACGTTAAAAATCATATTTTTAACGACAAAACATTTTATTCCAACATATGAATTTCTATTCAGTTCATTCTTTAAATAAAATGATATTTTTATTTTCCTAACTTATTTTAGAAAATTTCGGCGGCATAACGGCACGATACTAGAAACGGGACGAGGCCTAGCCTTATCCCCGGTCTAGTGAAGGCCCACGCCATTCACACATCAATCAAATTCACCAAACAACCAAATTCAAATCAAATCATATAACTAAGCTATGCAACCAAACAAACAAGTCCATGGTCTGTGGACGATTGTGTCGGGTGCTACTAAGCACCGTCTGCATCCTAGTATATATATAAATAGAAAATGAAATTGAAAGATGAGAAATTCTCACCGATAGTTATCCAGCTCCATGGCTCTTCCTTTGCAGAAGTCTTCGTCGCTTCGCCTTCTTGTCACCTTCGTTATCCGCTTTCACTACATATGCAAGAATCGAATTTTTACTTCGCTTTTCAATATATAAAAATCACATTTTTAATTCGAAGTTCAATATATAAAAATCATATTTTTAATTCGAAGTTCAATATATAAAAATCATATTTTTAATTCGAAGTTCAATATATAAAAATCATATTTTTAATTCGAAGTTCAATATATAAAAATCATATTTTTAATTCGAAGTTCAATATATAAAAATCATATTTTTAATTCGAAGTTCAATATATAAAAATCATATTTTTAATTCGAAGTTCAATATATAAAAATCATATTTTTAATTCGAAGTTCAATATATAAAAATCATATTTTTAATTCGAAGTTCAATATATAAAAATCATATTTTTAATTCGAAGTTCAATATATAAAAATCATATTTTTATCTTACCACTTGAACAATAAAAATCATAACCTCATGTGTATAAAAATCGAATTTTTATAATGTTAAAAAAAATCCTATCTTTACCAACATAAAAATCAAATCTTTTATATGTTAAAAATCATTCCTTTTATGTAAATAATAACAAAACTTTATAAAGAAATAAATAAATTAGAATTAAACCTTTTCCTGTGCAAAATCAGAAGGTGGAGGATGACGTTGACCTATGACGAGGGTTGGTGGCGCTCAGGGCGGGGTCTCGGAGCGAGCAGGAGGTGCTGCAGGCGGTTGTGGCTCGCGGGCATCGTCGGTGATGGAGTTTTCTGGGTACGGTGGCGCTGTGGGGGTGTGCGGCGGTGGAGGGAAAAAAGGGGGGGCTCTCGCGATTTATTCAGAAGAGGGGGGGGGGGGGGTTTGCGGGGTCCAACGACGATGGCTCCACGTCGATGGGATGGAGGTGGCGTCGTGGGGCTAGGGGCGGCGACGTGAGATTGGTGGAAGGGGAAGCGCCTCCGCCGTTCTCCCCTTCTGCCCCTTTTTTTTTTGTCTTTTTTTTTTTCTTCTCTGATTTGGATCGAACTGAAGAAACAAGGGAGGGGGCCAACGTATAAGGGATAGGAGAGGGAAGGATATTCCTTTTTTTTTATATTTTTTTTTTTTTTAAATTCAAAAAGTTGACTTTCACATACGACCTCTAAACAAGGTCCACCGCCTGTCGTCCATAGCGTATTACCCCCATTCCGAACACAATGGGACATGTATCGTAGGTTGATTCGAACGTTACGATCAGTTTCCGTTAAATTTACATTTAAATCCTTATATTGAATTTTAAACGTACATTTCAATTTACCGGGGCCACATACTAACTTTAAAAATTGCCGAAAAATATTTTCTAGCTTCGTATTGATGATACGGTCCTAACAAAACTAGTTTCGTCGAATTCTGAGACCGTTAGAAAAATGGCCAATTTCCAGTCGATTAAAATCAACTGAAACTGGTCGAACGCGTTTTCCTTTGCCACGCTCACATATTGATTCGAAAAATTATGAAATTTGAAACCTAGCAATAACTTGACATCACGGACCCAACAAAACTGGTTTCGTCAAAATCCGAGGTCATTTGCAAAATGGCTATTTTTAAGGGCCTGAATTCCATAGCGACTATTCAGAATTTTCAACTGGGCATATCTTTTGATTCCCGCCATGAAATTTTGATCTTTCGGATTCGTTGGAAAGATATCCACAATTAGATTCCATTATTTTTGGTTTCACTAAAATCCGGATTGTTTTGCACCCGGTATGCTCAATTGAAGTTTGAAATCGAATTATCGAACTACCACGCCATTTTCAATTCTATTTATAATTATATATAAATATTTATATTCTAACGACGACGTATATAATATATACGTTCTAATTATATTCAAAATAAATTTCCCGTCGATATTATTTAAAATAATTCATTTTAAATAACCAAAATTCGCTAAAATAAAAATTTTAAACTGGCCCGCATTTTACGGGTTGTTACAATCTCCCCCACTTAAAACTTTTCGTCCCCGAAAAGGAACAAAGTCGAAAGTGGTTTGATCATTCAACTCTACGTTCGATCTGGCTTTCATTCTCTAACTTTTCAGTTTCTAAGAACTTTTCAAAGATTTCAAAATTTTGGCTAACACCCTAAATTTTCGAAAAATTTCGCCATAACCTCCCCTGCACCGGGAGCATCGGGGAATTTCAAATAGCTTCCCCGGTCCTTCAGATCTCAAAAAGAAAAAGAAAAAGCCAAGCGGCTAGCCAATAGGCTCATAAAATCATCATCACCCAAACAAAACAGTAAATTATGTAGTAAACATGTACCTATTTGTCGGGCAAACAAATTTTATTCTCTGGCTCTAGCCTCCTTGCTATGACCTGTTCAATATAAGCATATGTATATGCAAGCAAATGCAACCAATTTTCAATACAATTCAATATTCGATTCAATTAGGCTAAATGGTTCAAAATTATCAAACAAATAAACAAACAACACAAACATCAATCAATTAGTGAATTAGAGTTTCAAATTCATAAATTTGATACATATACAAAAATCAGATTTTTGATGCCAAATCACAACAATAAGCCCTATCAAATTTTGGTTCTCACACCAGTCAATAGGAAATATATAGAAAGCCCACTTTCGTCACTCGAACATAAATTCTAATGATGGAGCTCCATCATCAAAATCATCTCCGGGCGATTAGAGTGTAATTCTATATCTATCCAGTATATTAAAATTTCGAATACACGCGGATCAGACGTATACGCAAAATCTATATATACTGGATTGTCCAACTCAATATAAATAGATAATCAAATACGAATAATTGATTTAAATTTTCAAAACAAAAATTTGTTTTCATTTTAAAAATTTACTCTTCACACTCGTTCTAGGATACTACTGATCCCATCTCTAACGAGTCATCCCCATTGGATATTACTAATCCAATATCTGATGAATTCTTTCGTATGGTTCTAATGTGTCTTGTTCTCTAAGCTTTGTAAACCAAAGCTCTGATACCAAATGAAACGACCCGTAACTTCCCCGTAAAGGAAAGCATCGGATAGTTCGAGAACAAGCCACAACAGAACGCATATAAAAGAACATTTCACTGTTATCACAACAATGCATCGGATTACAAGAATATACAGAGTATAAAAGAATATTACACAGAAATATCAAAGATTTAAATTACATTTAAATACATCGCAGCGGAAAATAATACAATACACAACTAGAATGAGATATACGGATACAAAGCTTTCCGGATATCGTTCCAGCTGTAAACCAGGATCCTGTGAATATAAATCTGCAAAACCAAAACTACTAGCTGCCCGTGTCAAAATAGGGGCACCCAGAGTTTAGGTCAAAACAATAAACTCCAGGTCAGTCATGGGACTGGTGTGAGAACTAAAACAGTTATTCTTTATTTTAAAATTAGGTAAATCAAGGGACCACGCCGTATAACACGGAACGGGTTTCCTCCCAAGAATACCAGTGCATAAAACAAACAGCGCAATGCTAAATAAAGAAAAATGAAGCTATTATAAGACCCAGTTCCCATCACACAATGCAACGCAAGCCGGAGGATAGGGTTTTTACCTTATAATAGCCAAGAATGCTTGATACGTTTAAAACAAATCATTTGATACTATTATAAGTGCGTAGTGTATAAAACAACTTCAAATCATAAGTATCAATCATAGGCGGCATAAGTGCCCCATCCCACTATGTCGCCATACTAGGCTCTACAAATAAAACCGCAAATGTCACGTATTTGGAAATTGGATTTCCGTCTATGAACCGAGGCAAAAGATAGTCCTCAACCGATTCGAGACGCTCTAGCCCGCCCCTCAGGATCAGAGCTCGAGTGACCCTTGGATCCTCAGGGCCAGTCCACCGATGTGGATTAAACTTAAACCCTGAACATGCGTTTCCCCACACTATGGGGTGTAAGTCTGGTCCGTCCGCCGACCAGAATGCATCGGCCGAAACCGATATAACCGAGGCGCCTCGCAACAACAACAACCACATAAGTCAAACTCGTCAGGGCGTGTAAAACCACTGACGCCACTTCTAGCTAGAAAGAAACGCATGCCCTCCCTGACGTCCTCTCCCGTTTTTGGTTCATACCGGGTGTGAAACTCGCGAAGCAAACGTTACACAAAGCTATGCCACAAAGGCCTTGCTTTGATCATCACCACAAGACTTTGCTTTTCAACAGAAGCCTCGATCAATTGCCACTTAGGCATGCCACACAGGCAATTCACTCCATGCGTTTAATATCCATCAATATATAACCCCTGAGCTCGTACGTCTCAGAGAAGGGCGTTAAGCAAGAGAATAAATTCTCCGCCGCCAAACAGATATATATTTAATAGAGATCAATCACACGGACTAAAATCCAATGTCAGACACACAGTCCATTTACAAGTCCGTTCTGGGTCTGAACGAAACCGGAGGCACCTAGTACCCCGCATATCCATCGATCTCCAAGTACGTCTGGACGATCACCAACTGTTTCCATCTTCTTGGGTGTACAGCCCAATCAAGATCATCAGTAATCACCCAAACGACGTGAAGACTTCTGGTCTTCGACCACCGTCTTCATCTTCGACACCACGTCGAATCAGTTGTTCAGAATGGGATAAACCCGGTCTTTCTGAATAACTCGCGTATATATTATAAAAGTGTTACACAAACACAACATACGCCTCATTCCAATTCAGGATATTCTTTTATCCAAATATTCCCATACTTTGGGAAAAGTTCCCATTAATTTTATCCAAGATAAATTCTTTAAATTTATTCTTTAATCTCCTTTGAATATCAATTCAAACTAGTCGGGATTAGCGAACCACACCGAAGTAATCATTTATTTTATTTCCCAATCCCAACCTATTCATCCCATGAAGTAAAACTAGTTATACTTCATATCTAACACCACGGTGTTATCGGTAAATTCAATTACCATTTCACATTCAAATCTAATTAAAGATTTTACTATCGCCTGGAGCAAAACTGGTGATACTCCATTCTCGATCTTTTCAATCTAATTAAAGATTCATTAAAACTCCACTTAGTTTTAATCGTTATCTGGGTTAAAGAATCAGTGTCATTTAAAACACGATTCACGATAAACCCAAGATCACATTCCATTAATTATCGGGTTAAAGAACAAGTGTTATTTAAAACACTGTTCACGATAAACCCAAAAATCACATCAATTCAATTCCAATTAAATATTATTTAATTGGTACACTTCATTAAATCTAAATAAAAAGATTTAATCTTTTCTCAACTGGGTTCAAGAACAGTGTTAGTGAAGACACCACTCACGACAAACCCAAATCACATTTGATATTCAACACAAGGCTCTGAATAGAAAATATCCCGGCTTATATTCAATATCAAATTCTACGACTAACAAATGTCGTATTGGAAATAACGATATAAATATATATCTTTCAAATTTCCATAACAATATCTGTATAATCACGAATTCCAACATCGAAATATTCCGAAGACAATTTAGATTCAAATCCACTCCAATGCAATCATTGGAAATTTTGGTTATTTTCAAAACCCTTTTCAAATTCAATTTATTTATTAAAAAAATAAATAGAATTATATTTCTAGTTCAAAACTAGTTCATTTCGATAAAAATCTATTTTTATCTTTTCAAACATGGAGTTTTTCATCCCAAATCTTCGCAAATCATTTCTTATGATTTTACACAAATTATTACTATTTTTAATAATTTTATCAAGGCCCGTACAGTCGATTTCCATCAACGGCCATCGAACTGCACTTACAGCGACCTTTTTCAAATTTGATTTGGACATAATTCCAAATCCAACCGTTAGATTTCAAATTTCTAATATTCGTTAGAAAGCTCTTTTCGATACGAACCCAACGGTTCCGGTTTTAGGAGAATCCGACGGTCGGATCTCCCGTAATGTCCGTTTGAAATAAATGGTCGAAATTCACGAACTGCCGCGGCGCGGCACGTTCTATTCAGGCCATTATATTATATATATAATATATATAATATACACTTCGTCGATTTCCATTTATAACGAATTATATAAATAGTTTTAAATTCGTTTCAAAAGCAATTTCAACTTCCATTTCAATTCAAAGCAAAATTGAATTCTTCTTTATAAATTCGTTTCAAAGTTCATTTCTATTCAATTCAAATTTCAATTCAATTTGAATTCATTTCAATCCACTTTCAATTCAATTTGAATTCGTTTTCAATTCAATTCATTTCGAAATCGTTTTCAATTCAATTCATTTCGAAATCGTTTTCAATTCAATTCATTTCGAAATCGTTTTCAATTTAATTCATTTCGAAATCGTTTTCAATTCAATTCATTTCGAAATCGTTTTCAATTCAATTCATTTCGAAATCGTTTTCAATTCAATTCATTTCGAAATCGATATAAATATCGTTCACGTCAAAATGACGTCAATCTAATCAACACGGCTTCATATATTGATATTTTCAAATATTCCATTTCGAATATTTCCTATTATCAAAATATTTGTTATTATCAAAATATTCTTTATTTTCACGATTGGAATGAGGCCCAATCAATTACCATATAAAGTTAATTATATGGATTTTCATACAACACATGTATGTAATAGCAACGATAAATAATCAACCATCAACCAAAGTGCACTACACTGTATAAGCATCAAATATAGATATCTAATGCTTATAACAGCCTGTCAATCAATCGATTGACATATTTAATCAATCAGGATGAGTGAACTTCAAATTTCATCCTAACACCCGTGTGGGGTTTCAAACAATCAAACACATATTTTATTTGTGCAGTTGGGCGATGTGTAAAATTTATCGTCTCAATCAATGTCCTTTAAATAGGTGTACATAAACAAACCGTCTGGTTTGTAAATGAATATTTATTTTATTCACTTCACGTTAAAAATCATATTTTTAACGACAAAACATTTTATTCCAACATATGAATTTCTATTCAGTTCATTCTTTAAATAAAATGATATTTTTATTTTTCTAACTTATTTTAGAAAATTTCGGCGGCATAACGGCACGATACTAGAAACGGGACGAGGCCTAGCCTTATCCCCGGTCTAGTGAAGGCCCACGCCATTCACACATCAATCAAATTCACCAAACAACCAAATTCAAATCAAATCATATAACTAAGCTATGCAACCAAACAAACAAGTCCATGGTCTGTGGACGATTGTGTCGGGTGCTACTAAGCACCGTCTGCATCCTAGTATATATATAAATAGAAAATGAAATTGAAAGGTGAGAAATTCTCACCGATAGCTATCCAGCTCCACGGCTCTTCCTTTGCAGAAGTCTTCGTCGCTTCGCCTTCTTGTCACCTTCGTTATCCGCTTTCACTACATATGCAAGAATCGAATTTTTACTTCGCTTTTCAATATATAAAAATCACATTTTTAATTCGAAGTTCAATATATAAAAATCATATTTTTAATTCGAAGTTCAATATATAAAAATCATATTTTTAATTCGAAGTTCAATATATAAAAATCATATTTTTAATTCGAAGTTCAATATATAAAAATCATATTTTTAATTCGAAGTTCAATATATAAAAATCATATTTTTAATTCGAAGTTCAATATATAAAAATCATATTTTTAATTCGAAGTTCAATATATAAAAATCATATTTTTAATTCGAAGTTCAATATATAAAAATCATATTTTTATCTTACCACTTGAACAATAAAAATCATAACCTCATGTGTATAAAAATCGAATTTTTATAATGTTAAAAAAAATCCTATCTTTACCAACATAAAAATCAAATCTTTTATATGTTAAAAAACATTCCTTTTATGTAAATAATAACAAAACTTTATAAAGAAATAAATAAATTAGAATTAAACCTTTTCCTGTGCAAAATCAGAAGGTGGAGGATGACGTTGACCTATGACGAGGGTTGGTGGCGCTCAGGGCGGGGTCTCGGAGCGAGCAGGAGGTGCTGCAGGCGGTTGTGGCTCGCGGGCATCGTCGGTGATGGAGTTTTCTGGGTACGGTGGCGCTGTGGGGGTGTGCGGCGGTGGAGGGAAAAAAGGGGGGGGGGTCTCGCGATTTATTCAGAAGAGGAGGGGGGGGGTTTGCGGGGTCCAACGACGATGGCTCCACGTCGATGGGATGGAGGTGGCGTCGTGGGGCTAGGGGCGGCGACGTGAGATTGGTGGAGGGGGAAGCGCCTCCGCCGTTCTCCCCTTCTGCCCCTTTTTTTTTTTTGTCTTTTTTTTTTCTTCTCTGATTTGTATCGAACTGAAGAAACAAGGGGGGGGGCAACGTATAAGGGATAGGAGAGGGAAGGATATTCCTTTTTTTTTATATATTTTTTTTTTTTTAAATTCAAAAAGTTGACTTTCACATACGCCCTCTAAACAAGGTCCACCGCCTGTCGTCCATAGCGTATTACCCCCATTCCGAACACAATGGGACATGTATCGTAGGTTGATTCGAACGTTACGATCAGTTTCCGTTAAATTTACATTTAAATCCTTATATTGAATTTTAAACGTACATTTCAATTTACCGGGGCCACATACTAACTTTAAAAATTGCCGAAAAATATTTTCTAGCTTCGTATTGATGATACGGTCCTAACAAAACTAGTTTCGTCGAATTCTGAGACCGTTAGAAAAATGGCCAATTTCCAGTCGATTAAAATCAACTGAAACTGGTCGAACGCGTTTTCCTTTGCCACGCTCACATATTGATTCGAAAAATTATGAAATTTGAAACCTAGCAATAACTTGACATCACGGACCCAACAAAACTGGTTTCGTCGAAATCCGAGGTCATTTGCAAAATGGCTATTTTTAAGGGCCTGAATTCCATAGCGACTATTCAGAATTTTCAACTGGACATATCTTTTGATTCCCGCCATGAAATTTTGATCTTTCGGATTCGTTGGAAAGATATCCACAATTAGATTCCATTATTTTTGGTTTCACTAAAATCCGGATTGTTTTGCACCCGGTATGCTCAATTGAAGTTTGAAATCGAATTATCGAACTACCGCGCCATTTTCAATTCTATTTATAATTATATATAAATATTTATATTCTAACGACGACATATATAATATATACGTTCTAATTATATTCAAAATAAATTTCCCGTCGATATTATCTAAAATAATTCATTTTAAATAACCAAAATTCGCTAAAATAAAAATTTTAAACTGGCCCGCATTTTACGGGTTGTTACAGGGTTAGGGGCTTATTTATAGAGATTAGGATTAGTTAGGACCCTTAGATTAACCCTAGGACCAACCTGAACCATCAGATTTCAAACCAGGCCCAAAAACCTAGCCAAGACAGAAAATAGGTGCACCGGGCAAAACTGCCCGGCCACCATAGGTCGACCCCCAAGTCGACCGGGCTGTCGACTTGGGTCAAGCCATGTCGACTCCCAAGTAGACAGGGCTGTCGACTTGGGGAGCCTGGCGGGAATTTTTCCCGCCTAGCCTTCCACCCCTAGTTTTCGAAATTAGAACTCGTTTTTGAACTTGAATTTTCTGAAAACTTCGTCGGACCATAACTTGGTCATACGGACTCCGATTCTCGAAAACTCAGACTCTATTTCGCGTATTTTTCCGAGACGAACGCAATGGCATAGCCCGTTTTACTTGATTCAGAATTTAAAATTAAATTCTGCCTTGATTCTCGTTTTAACATGTTATCGAAATACGGGTTGTTACATTCTCCCCACCTTTTAGGATTTCGTCCCCGAAATCTCCAAGTTAGGAAGAACATATCCTACCATCCATCATTCATCTACTCAAAACATCATCCACAAGCAACCATTGTCCTTAGATGATTTCTAATGCTATATGAATGTATGCAAAACGTGTGTGTACATGTTCCTTAGCTAATGCTAATGATCAGGCCTGAATAATCTTTCTAATGCAAAATATGTATAGTGCCATGAATCCAACATGTATGCAAATAATCCTAGTCATATAGATACTATATGCGTGCACAATCATTCATTCATATGCAACAACCGCATGATAATACATTCGATTTCATCCATAAACAAGTATAAATACTCGTGCATATGTAATATGAAATGTGACCGAGTCGAGCTAGTATCTAATGTGTATTCGCGCATCCACGAGCAACCACTTGCAACCACTTGCAACCATATCAATCATAACATGTTTCAAATACATGTTTACATCCATAGGGTTCTACCTAGGATTCCCTGAAACAGGGCCGAGAAGATAAACAAGACAAACTCCTTACGGGGTTTGTAACAGAAAATAGGACCGAGAGGATGTCCACAAAAGATAGCCTACAAGTAAGCTCTACAGAAAACAGGGATCAAGGATATACTCCCAAAAAGAGATATCATGCGCGTATCTAGTCTTTGACCATCAAAGTCGTATTTCCTTGAGCTTAATTCCATTGTGCCTTGACCGTCTTTTAACTTCGCGATTTCGTAGCTTCTTATTTCCTGTTTCCATAACATGAGCTGGAACTCATTTCTTCGTCGCCTCTCGTTCCACTTGCACACTTGGCGCAAACATGACTGCGTACTCATGATCTCATGCAAGCTTTCCAAAATCCACTAGTGAATCTTGGATCTCGTTTATATACTATAAGGTATTCCATGTAGAAGAACTTTCTCTTGAAAGTAAACAGATGCCAACCAGGTTATCATGCGCACTTACTAGGGTGATCTCTATAACCCATGCATAAACGAAGTAAACCATCCGTCTTATTGGCGAACACTACTCGATCGGGCTTCAAATTTCCAATAAAGGCATCAAGGGATTCTAAGTAACTAGTCATGACAGAACCTCAAAAAGGTTACACGATACTTCGAGGGCATTACCAAGGCTAGTCAAAAGGTCTAACTACCCTCCTATCAAAACCGAGAGTGGCACCCCCTACTGGATAACCACTTCATCCCTAGAATCCATCCATAGCTTATAAACATAAGCATTATTTCCAAACTCAACACTTGGCATAGACATTCTCAAATCCAAACCGGTCATGTATAAATGGACTGATTCTCCAATAGGACTTTGAGACAAAAATGGGATTCTCTATTACGCTAGTACTTAAGGTGCAGAGACTCAACTATCGAAGCAGACTTAAATGATACGAAAAACGAAGTCCTAACGGGATGATAGAGAAGAAAAGCTAAACCTTTAACAAGATCGTTACCCTCCTTCCGAGGTACCCTAGAAATGAGAGCATACTATTGCCCTCCCGATGATCTTGTCCTTGTCCCATAATACTTAACTATCCGCCCCGTTTTACCATGCCAAAGGTACTTTCTCGTCATGGGTTTCATTGTTCATCTTTCTCCCTCCTATAAGGACTAAGCCATACCCACAAGTTGCTCATCCTTAAGCTCGTATCCTTTATCCTCTTTCTCACTATCCTTTCTTATAACGCGGCCACTGGTCTCTCGAGAACCACCTCCATCGTATGGAAAGCACTTTCGTAGATAGAAAAGACTAGTCGCAGCTAAAACCACTGTGACTACAGATGGAGGAAAGAAAGGAAAAGAGATTCAATTAAGGAAACAAGGATAGTGTTAATGGCCTTTGGGGAATAGCCTTTTTCTTTTAAAAGAAAATTTTCTTGAAAAAAATGCTTCTTTGTAAACGATTTTCAAATAGTTTTCAGAAGGTCTTTAAAAACTTTTGCCCAGTCTGGTAACCTTCTGCTCTGATACCAGGTGTAACACCCCGCCTCCGCTACGGTCACTCACAAGGGAATGCACTAGCTTTAGAGGGGCATTATTGGTAAACATGCACAGAAATATCACAAGACAGAACATATAAAATACCGGAAGTAAAATCAAACTTTCATAACATGAATAAATAAGGTCTAAAGCCTTTTACATCAGAGTACATCAAAAAACCTGTCTTGCAATAGTAAAGAAGCATAAAGACTTTTTTCGTAAATTATTCCCCAAGTAAAAACAGTAAAGTAGCCATAGCCGAGAAAAGTCCAAGCCATCCATGATGACCTTCAAGCAGAAGAAGTCCGAACTAAACAACAGTGTTTCCTCCTTGTAACCTGGGGGGGAAACGGAAGAAAAGAGGCGAAACAAAATGGGTCAGTCAAAAAGACTAAGTAAGCCCTATCTACTATTAGCATAAAAACTAGTAAAGTTAACTGACATGAGAAACTGAGATGAACATAAGCATGATGACAAGATAGATAAGCTAAATCAAAATAACAGGATGAACTACTGAACTCAGATAAACTAAGGTGTCATGATAAATTACGATGTCAAGATAAAACAAGGTATCCCATCGTCAGGTTCCTATCAAGTATAATATCCCCAAGATATCTATCACGTATAACATCCCATGGTATCTATCCTGTCTTTTAGCTCTGCACCTACCGTACTAGTATCCCCACCGCATCATGTGTTAACCATGAATGACCCTTACTCAAAATCGTGTAATGGTCCATGTCAACCTAGTATATCGCATATATAGGTTACTCAACTCGTATGTTTTATTCCATGTGAATGTTCAGTCCCTTGCCGTAGACCATACGGGCTTTCCCATGAGATTCTATACTACTTTAACATAGTTCCATGATCCTTAAGATCGTTTTGGGCTGTCACCCTATATCTAACTAGGGTCTTTCAACATGAATCATCGTTTGTACAACTAGGACTTATGCTACCTAGGACTACTAGGGATTATGCTTACCTATTGCACGTTTTCGTATCTCGGTTTTGGTTCAACCACCCAGGGCCACTAGGATTTATGCTAACCGTCAACCGCGCCCTTTTTCCTACGCATTCATCGTGAATCGTTTTTCCATGACTGTATGCACATGTATCACATTGTGCCATCTGAGTCCTGTCACAGGGCAGACTAGGAAATACAGGACTCGGTCGGGAGCTTTCGATTTATCTGCCGATGCAGATGCTAAGGTCTGTTTTTTTCTATACGTGGCTATGGTCCCACGAGACCACTCCCTCAACTAGTGAAAGACAAGACAGGATAAATCCTGTATGAGAACACACTACTGGCCAACCCACAATCCTAGCCTTACCGCAACCATAATTAGATAGCAATTATGGTCTTTTGGGTGTTCTCTGCCTTTCCGTACGTACACGCTTGACCAAAGATGGTAGGTAGCCTGACGAAATGCTATCTAGGGTACGACCGTGTATCGTCGACTATCCCCTATCCATCCCCGTCTTTAGGTTGCTCGTATAGCAACCAAGGCATACTCTTGGTTCTTCTAACGCAGACCTTAACCTCTCATGAGCCTAGTATGATCACCTGGCAGCTCACAGAGGGATACCAAGAATATCCTCACGTTCCCCGAAGCCGCTGCTTCGTTACCCAGTTCGCTGGAGCCTTTATCTAAATCAGATACTTGCTCCTACTCGTATACTTAAACGATGACCTACCGTATCAGGTTACTCATCTATCTATGAACTGGTCTAAATTTCCTTGACTAAGAATCATTACTTAGTTATTCTTCAACTAAGGTTTACCACTTAGCCTTATTCCCGTTATCCTTGTTAACTACGGTTATCCACCTAATCCTCAGAACTAGGGTTTACATAATGGATTAAGTGTTACTTAAGTTCATGACTTAACCCGTCTACTAATCATGTCAAAATTGGCTAAGTATCCGAGTTCAAGACTTAACCCTACAAACCATGCTCAATGTAACACCCCACACCCGCTACGGTCACTCTCTAAGGGAATGCCATAACATCGGCGGAGTATTTTAATGAATATAGAACAGAGAAATTACAGCAAGACAGATATAAGTAATACTTGAAATTTTAAAACAACATTTCAATGCAGCGGAAAGTAAAACATGTCTGGTTACATCACAAAACCATAATAAGAGTTAAGTACAAATATCCATTCTTGCTAAATAAAAATACATAATCCCAATACATCAACTGATAGCCATAAAAGAAAAGGGTAAGCTGAGCTCTACATCTAGGGTCCAAGCTCCAAGAGAGTAAAAAAAGCAAACTGATCAAGGCCCACTAGCACTAGGCCCAACCTGAGGACCTGAGGGGAAAAAGATAAAAACAACGGGGTCAGACATAAGCCTGAGTGAGCCCTATAACCTTAACAATACAATTATTAAAGTAATTAGGGTATGATATGAACTCGGTACGGTACCTTTGGGGATAATGACTACACTAAGTAGCCAACAAACATAGGATGAACTAAGATAACCGTAAAGACGCATCTACCCACCCAAGGATAATTACTAACTGCACCACACCAGTCATTCCTACTCAAAGATTGATCCCACCCAAGGACTTGAAAGAAAGATATAACTAGTAGTTTCATGTACCCCTAGCTGACCACATAGGTGCCGTCTGCCCCTATCTCCACTAGGTGTACCCCACTACTCCCCAAGCGATCGGCTCCCTAACGTAGATACCCGTGCTGGTCCCACAGTGGGGTGTATCACTCCCCTAAAGTGGCAACCCAATACTATCATCGGTGCACGACTTATACCTACACGATGCAACAACGGCTTATCTACCAGCCCGGGCCCACACACGCATATGAAACCCGTTGGACTTGCGTTGCCACCGCTAACCCGTTTTGGCCTCTTATAATCAAGCCCAGTACGCGTGTCCCGTCCTCGACATGGGTCGAGCCCAATAAGATACATATGGGTTACTGGTTGAAATGGGCCCCCACAAGCTACCCACCTAAGCTTGTCACTTTTTCTAGTGCATCCCACTTAACCCTTTAATCATGTTTAATTACATGTTTTCACTTGGTTAAGTATTCTAATCGTATTTTCTATTGCCACCCTAGGCAACCCCACTAGATTTCCACATGCCACCCAAGGCACCCACTTAACCCCTCATGTCCCTCTACATGCTAATATGGTTAAGTGTTTCTTAATTATTTAATTAAGATCATGACCTCATAAAGACCTCTCACATTAGACCATCTTTTACGACTGCTGGATATGCCGGTTGGTTCCGGGCAGACTTCTGTCATAAAAAAAAGGTCTAACCTCGTGTCTTTACTTTAATCACGTATTTAATTCATGACTAAGACCTCTCACATTGGGCCAATCATTTGTAGCTGCTGGATGGCCGGTCGGTTCCGGGCAGACTTCCGCTACAAAAGGGTCCAACCTCGTGTCTTAGTTGATTAATTACACCTAATTAATCACCCCCATATTAATTATCCCTAATTAATATCAAATTTAAAGAATATGGGTAGACCTAACCGAATAGGTAAATTCCCAATTCCATAGCATGGGTAGACCTAACTAAATAGGTAAATTCCCATGGGGTAGACCTAACTCAATAGGTAAATTCCCACTTATGTTCATTCATTTTATCTTGTTAATATGCATTTTTAACCCCATCATTCCCCACGTAAATCGTTCTCATTTCATGACATAATAAAGGGAAGATTCATCACAAATATCATGGGTGTAACCACATCTTAGCATATAACTTTGTCATGGGTTAAGAGGATGTCAACTTGCATATATGAGCATATATTAACCCAACTACATTTAACCCAAACTTGCATATTATCATACACATGACTTGCATATCATGTTGCATATGAACTTGCATATTATCATACACATATCTTGCATAACATGTTGAACTTGCATATAAGCATTCACATAACTTGCATAACATGTTAAACTTGCATATAAGCATTCACATAACTTGCATAAGCATGCATAACTTGCATAACTTGTTGAACTTGCATATAAGCATACACATAACTTGCATAAGCATTCACATAACTTGAATGAGCATGCATAACTTGCATAACATGTTAAACTTGCATATAAGCATACACATAACTTGCATAAGCATGTTGCATAATAGATCAATGTTCAACTTAGTGTTTTGCCTCATAAGCATCATGAAACATAGCACCAAACTTGCATAAAGATGTCATGACTACATAACATTAAGCTTGCATAAAGATGTCATGAACACATACACTAAACTTGCATGACATATAGCATATAACTTGCAAAACACATAACATACACTATACTAAGCTTGCATAAACACATTGATCCACAAACCTAGCCATACATCATCATATCCTATCTTAATCAATTTAACAATTGATTATTAAGGGGATAGAAGCTCACCAAAACCAAGATTAGCAAACTAATGAAGAAGATTAAGAGGCTAGAAGTTGATTTGGAATGCTATCCCTTCTCTAATTTTGATGGAGGCTCCTTCAAGTTTCAAAGTGGTGGCATAATGGCCTTAGATCTATTTTTAGTAAGGATTAGGGGGTATTAGGGTGTATATATAGATTAGTTAGGTGTTTTAGGACCATAGGATTAGCCCTAAATTAGATTAGGACCATCAGATTTCGGAAATCTCTAGAACACAGCCCAAGACTCAACCAAAAACCAGATCTGGTGCACCCAGATCAACAGGGCCGACACCCTGTGTCGACACCCCTGTCGACAGGGCTGTCGACACCCCTGTCGACATGCCTGTCGACACCCCTGTCGACATGCCTGTCGACACGGGGCTAGGCGGGAACTTTCCCACCACCTCCGCTTTTGGCTCCAATCCTGTTTTAAAACTGAATTTTAAATCTGTTTTTAACTTTGAATTTTCTAAAAACTTCTTTGGGCCATAACTGGGCCATACAGACTCCGATTTACAAAATTTCGGACTCTATTCTGCGTATTTTTCCGAGACGAACGCAATGGCACAGCCCGTTTCCCCTGATTCAGATTTTAGAATTTAATTCTGCCCTGATTTATATTATAATAAGTTATTTCAACATACGGGGTGTTACATTCTCCTCTACTTAAAGGATTTCGTCCCCGAAATCTCTAAGCTAAGGAGAATGCATATCCTACCATCCAAACAACCATCTACTCAACCATCAAACACTGGCATCCATTGTCCTTAAAGTTTCTAATGCTGTATGAACATATGCAAAAAGTGTGTGTATATGTTCCCTGTCTAATGCAAAATCAGGCGGTCTACTGGTTCAGTTGACCTCCTTAATGCAAACCATGATAGTGTCATGCATCCAATATGTATGCGAGAGAACCCTATCGACACATACAATATCTACATGAGTGCACAATCATTCACCAAAATGCATCATCCATATGATAACACAATCATTATACATCCATAAATATAGCTTCCTACACACAATTTTTATGCAATATGCAATATGAAGTGACTGAGCCGATCTAGTGCCTAGAGTGTGTGTATATGCATCCACGAGCAACCACTAGCAAACACTTGCATCCACTTGCATCCATCAACCATAACATGTCTCAAACACATGTTTCAACCATAGGTTTACCCTATCTAAAGGTCAATCAGTACTAACGAGAGGATATACTAAAGATAAGATAAGTACTACACAACGATAAAGGAGAAAGTAAAGACATACCCTCAAAAAGAAATGGGTACAATGAACGCATCTTCGCTTCCGTCTCCCAAGTTGCGTTGCTCTCATCTTCTCCCCATTGCACTTTGACTAGTTGAACCTCTCTGTTTCTCAACTTCCTAGTCTCTGACCCAAGGATGCGGGTAGGAGCTCGTCGAATAGTCGCATCACGCTCTACTTCCACTTCTTTAAGCAAGCTCGGCTCTACCACCTCTGCGGTCTCATGTAAGCACTTCCTCAAATGGGACACATGGAATACATCATGTACACTACTAAGTCTGTCGGGCAACTCCACTCTATATGCCATCCGTCCAATTCTTTCCTTAATGGGAAATGGCCCTACGAACCTTGGTGCTAACTTCCCAACAGATCCAAAGCGAACCACATTTCGTAACGGAGACACTTTGACAAAGACCATGTCCCCAACTTCAAACTCAAGATCCGTCCTTCTCTTGTCCGCATAAGATTTTTGCCTATCCTGCGCTGCTTTCATCCTTCTTTGAATCAAGTCAATCTTCTCAGAAGTCTCCCTAACCATATCAGGCCCAAGCAAAATCTTATCCGTAGATTCCCACCAACATGCAGGTGATCGACAAGGCCTTCCATAAAGAGCTTCGAAAGGAGCCATACCAATACTGGACTGAAAGCTATTATTATATGCGAACTCCACCAATGGAAGATGCTCTTCCCATGTACCTCCAAAATCTAAGATACAAAGCCTCAAAAGGTCTTCTAGGACACGATTCACCCTCTCAGTCTGGCCGTCCGTCTGAGGATGATATGCGGTGCTCAGACACAATTGAGTCCCCACTGCTTCTTGCAAACTTTTCCAGAACTCACTAGTGAAGATAGGATCTCGATCACTCACTATGCTAGAGGGTACCCCATGTAGTCGAACTATCTCTCGAAGATATACTGAAGCTAGCCATGGAGCGGTCCTCTTGCTCTTCACAGGTATGAAATGGGCGCTTTTAGTAAGTCTATCTACCACAACCCAAATCCCCGTATTACCCTTTCTTGATCTGGGTAACCCGTCAATAAAATCCATCGAGACGCTATCCCACTTCCATTGCGGAACTTCCAACGGGTGAAGCAACCCACCAGGTTTCTTTTGCTCCGCCTTCACTTGTTGGCACACCAAGCATCGAGCGACATACTCGGCCACATCTTTCTTCATACCGGCCCAGAAGAAAACCCTCTTCATGTCTTGGTACATCTTGTCCCCACCGGGATGAATAGTCATCCTAGAACGGTGTGCATCATCAAGAATAGCCTTCCTCAAACCCTCGTCTTGCGGTACACAAAGTCTACCGTCTCTACGCAAGCACCCCCTATCGTCTAGGGTGTACCTACTCAAATGGCTGGACGACTCCCCCCTTATGAGCTTCTCCACCAACTCAACCAACTGTGGGTCGTCCCTCTGTGCTTCTTCAATCCGCCCCAGAAGAGTAGGTCTGACCTCCAAGGATGCTAGCAAACCGGGTACATAATCAATGGAAGGTCTGAAATCAAACATCGAGATAAATTCCAAGCTTCGTTGTTCCACGAACAATGGACTCAAGGACAACCTCTTTCTGCTCAAGGCGTCCACCACCACGTTACCCTTGCCAGGGGTATAAGCTATCTCGAAATCATAGGATGCTAAGAACTCCATCCACCTTTGCTGTCTCAAATTCAAATCCTTCTGAGAAAACAAGTACTTCAATGATTTGTGGTCAGTGAACAATTCGAATCTCTCACCAAGAAGATAATGGCTGTAACGGCGGGATTTTCGACCCAGAAAATCAACATAAAAAAACACACTGTTGACTATTCAAGCATCGAAAATACCGGAACATTAATAGAAGAATTTAGAGGATGAGATAGAAAAGATAGAACTAATAGAATAGAAGAAGAAGAAGAACACACTGAACAGAATCAGAGTAACAAGAAACTCGCAGCGGAACAAAATAAGATGTATTATATAACATAACTTTGAATACAAAACTGTATTGTATATACATACCATTATCAGAGTACAATACATCATATCACAGCGGAAATAACTCTACATAACTAATGGTGAAGCTTCCTGCTTTTGAGCTCCTCCAAGTGAATCTGCAAATCCTGAAACACTTGACTGCCCGTACAAATTTGGGCACCCAAGAGTTTAGGGAAAATAAACAAAATAAACTCTGGGTCAGTCATGGGACTGGTGTGAGTAAATTCCAACCATACTGTTTAACTTTGAAAATCCTTTCAAATAAGGAGACAATAGTAAGACCAGCCCACATCTAAACATGGACGGTTTTTACCTTACTATAATCCAAAATACTTTGATATCAAAACTAGTGATATTATGATAATGTCTAAGCACATAAATATCCAAGTTGCAGAACGCTTGCATCTCACGTTCCACGTATATATAGTATAAAATCATAAACCGCAGGGCGCTTATTGGAGAATGGATTCCAATAGACAAGGTATGGGAGCACCTTCCGAATAGTGTACTCTAGAGGGGATACACTCAGGGTTCAACAAGAACGTCTTGCAACCCGGCAACACATGACCGCTCACTCATTTAGCTTGAGTGTCGCGAATATATTGCCACCACGGTTGTAGGCCATCCAACCGTCATGCGAAGATACAGAATCGAAAAGAAGTATAAATATGAATTTTCTCTAGATCGGTGACAATACACCCTGCTTGGGGATGACCCAACTAGCCATGCTGCCTAGCCCAACTTCTGTCATTCCTGGTTGTGAGGCTAGAGGCTACGTCTATCTTCAGAACATCTGATCACCATTCACTTTGAATGTCACATCGTCAAATCCGTAATCACACATTGATTACACAAATGCACACTGGGTGTAGAATAAAGAGAAGTTACCTTCTCCCCACCAACTTGGTATATCCGTACAAATCACGGCGTGACCGTTGGAAATACTCTGTTAGACACTCGTCCATACAAGTTGTCCTGGGACTGGACAAACAAAAACATTATTCTAGAACTGGACGACCCTTGCATTTAACTCCGTCTTCAATCATCTTCAGCATACCTAATTCGCAGCGCTTATGCCTATACGGAGTGGTTTCGGATAACGTATCCAACCGGTCTCTCCATATCGACAACGATGGTCCAACACTTCGATAGTCGGTTATTTAACTATCGAAGTAAAAACAACATTCATTCTAATGTATAATTAACATCACACAACCACGGGTATTTTTAATTTTAACATTCGATTTTATTATTCGAATTCTCATATCTTACTAGATATTTCTCAAATCCCGTTTTAGCCTTTCCATACTTCTTGGAAAACATTTCCAGTTATTATAAACTCTTATTCTTTCATGTTCCAGAAAACATACGTTATTAACGTTCGAACTATTTTCATTAATTTCACATTCTTTAATTTCTACCCTTGGACAATCTACCCTATTTGCATTGGAAAATTCTTCCAATTTCATTTTAACCTTTTAATCGGCCCAACGTTCACTTTTAAAACATTATTCACTTTGAAATGTGAATATCATTTCTATTATAGAAATCTGAACATCTTTATCAAATAAATCAATACCATGATCCCGTTTATCGAAATCTCTTTCATACTTTATATATTCCTATTCCACTTTGTAAACTCTGTTTCTAAGTCAACTTCTTATCAAATCGATATCAAGTTTAAACTAAGTACTGACTCCTATCCTCTTTAACATTTATTTGTTTACAACTAAATGTTAATTATTATATCAGATTATAATCCCTAAAAATAGTTTACTTTTAATACATTCGACATCGTCGAATTCTAGTTACAAATCCTAATGGTTTAATTCTAATCACATTTCGAACATCGAAATGCTGTCATCAGTTTCTAATACGATTCCCCAATTCTTTTTCTAAACTCTTTCTTATATTTCTTTGAACAAACGTCGTTACTTATTACTCTAGAATAATTGGATTTCAAACCAAACTGTTACATTTCCTAGGAAGTGCTGCTATATATAAAAGTCATGCTTAAGTCAAATCAACAACAGTTAATTTGTCGCTATAGTTCTAAACTTGTCATACGCTGTAATATTCTCCTTATAACTAATTACAGTCACAACTTACCTTATCAACAGCGTTATTTTATTGCTATAGTTCAACTTGTCATACGCTGTAATATTCTTTGTTATAACTAATCTTGACATAACAGTCACACTTATCTTATCAACAGCGTTATTTTATCGCTATAATTCTAAGACTTGCATACGCTGCCATATTCCTTTTATACAAAAATCTTGACATCTCTTTCTGTTACAAAAATCTTGACATCTCTTTCTGTTACAAAAATCTTGACATCTCTTTCTGTTACCAAAAATCTTGACATCTCTTTCCGTTACAAACTGATATCGTTCCTCGGTAATAGCGAAGCCGTTCAAGTTGGGGTATTTTATTTACCTCTCAGACCTTGATCGACAACGTTCTTACCTTAGAACCGATACAAGTCTGTATTCAAATTCCTTATTACTTAATATATTTATTAAATCGTATTTCCTTGTTGTATTTTGGAATATGGTTTTGCAACACCATATTCTTACTTTGGAATCTCTGTGGTTTATGAATATTTAATTTAAACATTAACTCTTTGCTTTCTCCATTTCCCAGTTCTTATCTATAACTTCTTAAATGGTAATTAACTCTCATTAATTTCGATAAACTTATTTCTAACATGTTTTCATTAGATTAAATTAAGACCAATTAATCTAATAATCATGTTCCCAAATAACAGTTGATTAAATCAACTTATTTCCATCAGTAAATTCGTTAACTGATTTTAATTACTTCTTAACATTAGATAAATCTAATTAATCTAATGATATCTTTAAATTATTTATCTTAAATATAATTATCCAAATATTTAATCGTCGGATAGCTTTTACTTTATAAACTTGTTTAAATATCAACAATCGCTTTTATTTGCTTTATAAAAACGAACTCTAAAATACTGGTTTATAATAGAACTTCTATTATAATTTTAAAACTTCATTTTAATTATAAAAATATAATTTCTATAATTAACTTCATTGATTTGCCTGACGGTAAATCAGTTTCTTAACAAACGATGGTTTTACGGTCGACTGTTAACATTTTCTAAATCGATATTGTTTATTTATTTAATCTAAACAAATGTTGAATTTTCGTTCAACATCAATATTCACACCGGGTTTTAAATATAATTCGGGTTCAAACAGTGCATACAAAACAAACAGTACATATAAATATCGAGGAATCCGGTCGGATTCCTCCAACCGGTTTCCGCATCCACAGATGTCAGTCAACACAATTTTCACTAACTCTATACTAGGGGATATTCTAATCGATGAAATCAGTGTCCAACCGATGATGTGTACATATGCAACGATATAAAACATTTAACCAATTTAATTGAAATCTACCTACTCGACCATCATACAGCATTCAAACAACATTTAAAATATAATTAAAATATTTTAAATAGATCAGAGTGAGTGATTTTACTCACCTTAGCGCGTTAACCGTAAAATACGATTTGCATCAGTCCAGTATCGCACGTTCAAGTCCTCTTACGCTTCTTTTTCCACAAATGGACTTCCTCCAGTGAACGACGACTCACCATTCATTTAGTCAGCCCATGCCTTACTCGTCGCGCACACAAAAATGCCTCATTCCCAATTTCGAGCTTCAAGTTTCCCAGCTCCCATCTACTTGTTTTCGCGAGTTGTTTACTTCCACTCATCATCGCACCCGTTCACCCACACGTTAATTTTCTCTCTTTTAAACCTTGCTTTAGTATGTGGCATTCACTATTTCTGTATCCTTCTATCACCGCTGTTTTCTTCACACCATTTACCCTTTTATTCTTTTGAGAACTAAATGGGCTTCACCAAGCTGTTATTCGCGGCCCAATCACTTTTAAAACCCACGCCTTCTCTCCTATGATATAACCATATCCGCCCACTCCTGTACATTCATCTTTCATTGTTCTTCACAGCACCCGCAGCCTTCGTACCCCATGCTCCATTTTCACGATTAAAACAAACCATGAACTAACCTACAGTACACTTCCCGTGTACCACGAGATCACTCACCCTATGAACCAAGCCAACCTGCACCCTTAAAAGAACATGACCTGCTAACACCCCTACTACTTCTAGATATGCACGTGAGCCTTGTAATCAACCAACCTTATTGCTGAGATTCCCTCTTCTAACTGTGTGCATAAGCTTCAGTACCTCCTTCCGTATATACAATTCAAGATTCTTTGTAACAAAAACAACCCTTTTTGCTGTGACCATTTGGTTCGAACATGCTTCTAAATGCATGCACTTTCCCACTTTCGCATGCACGCCACACAGTAGCACCGCCCCCCTTCAAAACTAATACCACCGAATGCTCCTTCCTATATAATATTCCATGCAAACAGTAGTCTCCCCTTCCATATAAATGGCTTCATGCGTACCCCCGCAAGCAACATAACCCATATATCAACCAATATTCCTATGGTCATCCCATACAAACATGTACACACATAAATATACTCCCCAAAAAGTAATACGAACTATTGAACAAGCTCACACTTTGATGCAGATCCGCTGCCTTCCAATTTTCTACGCGGTAGAGCCTTTGCAAACGTCCTCCCGCATTTAAAACCGCTCCTGCATGTACTTCCCAAGCCTAGTCGGACTCAGACCCGCCCATCTACCTTGCTCCGTCCCGCTTCAGTATCTTCATCATGAAACTCCCCCTTGCACCGAACTTAACTAACGTTATGTTGTACCGCTCCGACTTTAATCCGTCCTGCCTAACGCACTGTACCCCCTTGCTTGAAGCCAACAGTAATCGGCTTCATAATGAGGAGGTCTCGTTTTGTTTTGATATGTTTAAGGGTTCGAGTTTACAGTGGCATTTGAGAGAGGGAAGGTGGAAAGAGCTGGAAGTGGAGTTTTCCGTTGTTGGAAGGGAGGCGTTAACATCCTATTAATAGAAGGAACTGAAAGATAAGATGAATGTCTTATTCAATTGGTACAACGAGGGATGGTGAAATACACTGAAAACACGCAGTAGGGTATGGTATTAGGCAAAAATAGGGGTTGACCGCTTGCTTTTCTCTTTTCAGTACAGACGAGAAGCATGGTCTTTCCTATCGCAGTATGGTCTCCACGTTTAATAGGGTGTAGTAGCGTAAGTAAGGTCAGCAGCTCTAACGTTTAGGGGCATGGTTCAGCATGCTTTGAAAAGACCAAAGATTCTTTTTCTTCATTCATAAGTTAACGCAAATTGTCGGATAAAACAGCTTTAGCATGTTCGATAGTAGTACGGCATGGTATTATATATAATACCTTAGGTTGGCGATGTTCCGTTCTTACATGTTTGATTTAACGTTATATATTTTAGTCTGCCAAGTTTATATATTAGCCTAGTCAAACTTAGGAGTATGGTGTTCATTTAATACAAGGTTTTTCATGCATAAACCATATTGTCTACGTGTGTACGTGCTACTGCAGATTACTTAGAGGCAAAGGTATAGATATTTTAATTGATTTGTTTACATTTTATATATATACATACATATATCTGTTTACGTTATAAAATATGCGTACTTCGTTACTTAAATTTTCGTTCATACCGGAGCCACTACAGACAGAAGTAAGAGTACGATCGTGCTCAGTGAGGTGTCACGATCCCAGAAATATAATAATATCGGCAGATTGACTCATTCTGTGAAACCCCGAAATATCGATACAGGGTGCGAAATACTCCAAATAAAAAGTTGCATATTTAATTAATTAAAAATTACTGTAAAATTCTAAAAATTAAATTATCGCTGCGCCTCAAAAGAACCTTGTCCTGATTTGCAATCGATATCAAGTTATATTCAAATAACCATTACGGTCGATAAACAGTTTTACAGCGACTTTCTGAATATTTGATTTGGACATATCTTTCACTCGGTCACACGAAATCTTGGTTTTTCACTTCTATTAGGAAGATACAGTTCAACAGATTTCAACGTTTCTTGTTTCGAAGAAATCCGATTCAAAACGAGTCCGGTACACTCAGTTGAAGTTCAGAACGTTAAATTACGAACTACAGGGTCGTTCTGAGCTCGATTATAATTAATATATATTTATATACGTTCAACTTCGTTTTAATTAATATATAAATCCACTTATATTACAAATTCAATATTTAAACTGATTTAAATATTCAAATACCAACCGACAAAAATGCGAGACGTTACAATGGCGCCAAATCTTAAGCGCAAAAACGATAGCGGCCAACTCTAGATCATGGGTAGGGTAATTTTTCTCATGCACTCTCAACTGCCTTCCACCATAGGCTATTACCCTTCCCTCTTGCATTAAGACTGCGCCTAGTCCTGTCCCACAAGCATCGGTATAGACAACAAATGGCTTACTCCCATCTGGCAACACTAAAACTGGAGCGGTGGTTAAAGCTCTCTTTAACCGTCGGAACGCATCATCACAATCTACGTCTCATGTAAAAACAAGATTCTTCTTCGTAAGGCGGGTTAAAGGGGCTGATATCTTCGCAAAGTCTTTGATAAACTTCCTATAGTAACCCGCCAACCCCAAGAAACTTCTTACTTCGGTAGCATTCTTCGGAACCTTCCAATCTTGAATTGATACTACCTTTGCGGGATCCATAGCTATCCCTTCCTTGGAGACCACGTGCCCCAAGAATCGCACTTCCTTCCTCCAGAAGTGACATTTAGAGAATTTCGCCTTAAGGCTATGTGCTCGAAGAGTCTTCAACACCTCCCCAAGATGTAGGGCATGCTCTTCTTCACTCTTAGAAAATACTAAGATGTCATCCACAAAGACCACCACGAACTTATTAAGGAACTCCCTGAACACCCTACTCATCAAATCAACAAAGTATGCAGGGGCGTTCGTCAACCCAAATGGCATCACCAGCCACTCATAGAAACCATCCGGAGTTCTAAAGGCAGTCTTGTCTATGCTATCATCAGCCACCCTCAACTGATGAAACCCCGTGGCTAAGTCCAATTGAGAAAATACTGAAGCGCCAACCAATTGATCGAAAAGATCATCAATCCTCGGCAATGGGTGTCTATTCTTCTTTGTGAGCTTGTTGAGTTCTCTATAGTCTACACAAAGTCTGAGGGACCCATCCGCCTTCGTAGCAAAAACCACTGGAGCACCCCACTCCGATATACTTCGTCTTATGAACCCCTTCTAAAGCAACTCCCCTACTTGCTTATGGAGTTCCCTCCTCTCACGAGGAGCCATGTGGCGCACTGGTAAAGATACAGGTTTAGCATTATCCACCAGATATATTCGGAAGTCAATCTCCCGCTTCGGAGGTAAGCCCTTCACCTCCTCAAACACATCCGAGTATTCCCGGACCACTCTAACAGATTGCAAACTCTCGACCGAAGCGTCAAGCGATTCAAGATAACTTAGCATAACAGAATCCATGGGATTACAAGAGATCTCGAGAGTGTTACCCAAGCGGGTCATGAGCCTAACAACTCTCCTTTCACAATCAAGAACGGCACCATTACTGGATAACCAGTCCATGCCCAAAATCAACCCATAGCCCGTGAAGCCCAAAACAAAAGCATCACATCTAAACTCAATGCTAAGTATAGAAATCTTCAAACCCAAACATATCATGGACAAATAAGTGGAGCCCCCAATTGGGTTTGAAACAACCAAGGGATCATCTACCAGACTGGTGTCTAAGTGCAGTGACTCAACTAATGATGATGAGATAAACGAATGCGATGCGCCAGAATCAAACAATGTACGGACAGGATGATCAAATAGAAAAATCAGACTTTCAACGGAAATAGTTCTACCTCTTTCCTGAATCGGTGGAACCGCGAGAGCCTGTACTTGCCCCCTAGCCTGACCCAGTGCCATAAGAGCTTGCACCTGTCCTCCTGAGGTAGACCCCGTCCTTTGCCCCTTCTTAGGACAGTCTTTCACTAGATGTCCTGCTTCGCCACAGTGGAAGCAGCCAGTCTTCTTCTTCTTGCGACAATCCTTGCTTAGGTGGCCTGGTGTCCCACAATTGAAACACTTCTTCTTCTTCCCCTTGCCACCGTTGCCTTTCCCACCTTTATTTTGCTGTTGTTGCTGAGGCCTCTTTTGATCTCCCTTCTTCTCGGGTGCCTTATTAGCATTGGGACCCTTCTCTTCTTCATGCATGAGTGCCATGTCAACTAGCTTCTCGAAGGTGGCCCCCATAGGGATATGAGTCATAGCCAACCCATGCATCGGTTCATTCAAGCCTTTCACGAACCTCAAAGCCTTCTTCTCCGGTGTATTCACCATGTCTAGGCCAAACCTTGCCAATTGATTAAACTTGTTGACATATTCCTTCACTGAGAGATTTCCTTGCTTTAGGGTAAAGAATCTTTCCATATACAAGTTTTCCTCCGCCCTTGAGAGAAACTTTGCCACAAATCTTTGCCTAAAATCCGCCCAAGAGTCAACGGGGCGTTCTCCATTAGTGACCTCCCACCAGAATGAGGCCTCTCCTTTCATTAACCAAGCAGCTAACTTGACTTTCTTTCCTTCTTCCATCTCAAAGATATCTATCAACTCTTCCACCTCCTTAAGCCAATATCTAGCCTCCACAAAAGTTTCAGATCCTTGAAAAGGTTTCCCTCCCATAGCTTTAAATTCCTTGCAAGTCTTAGCAAAAGTATCCGTGCGAGGAGGAGGGGGAGGAGGAAGATCGGGTGCTACGGTTGGTGGAGGAACATTTGCTGGACCCGCAGTGGTGGCCCTAGCCTCCATCAATCTCCTATACCATACCGGTACCGTCACACCCTCCGGAAAGTTAAGATCCTCAGCCATGCTGAAACGAAAAAGGAAAGATTCAAAACGGAGAATTCGAAAGATAAAGGTATGGCTATTAGGGATTATGCTTTTCTTTCAAAAACTTTTCTCTTTAAAGATATGTTTTTGAAAATATCTCTTCCAAAAATGTTTTTAGAAAAATAGTTTTCTAAAAATTTTATCTGTTCCGGTAACCTTGGCTCTGATACCACGTGTAACACCCCACACCCGCTACGGTCACTCTCTAAGGGAATGCCATAACATCGGCGGAGTATTTTAGTGAATATAGAACAGAGAAATTACAACAAGACAGATATAAGTAATACTTGAAATTTTAAAACAACATTTCAATGCAGCGGAAAGTAAAACATGTCTGGTTACATCACAAAACCATAATAAGAGTTAAGTACAAATATCCATTCTTGCTAAATAAAAATACATAATCCCAATACATCAACTGATAGCCATAAAAGAAAAGGGTAAGCTGAGCTCTACATCTAGGGTCCAAGCTCCAAGAGAGTAATAAAAGCAAACTGATCAAGGCCCACTAGCACTAGGCCCAACCTGAGGACCTGAGGGGAAAAAGATAAAAACAACGGGGTCAGACATAAGCCTGAGTGAGCCCTATAACCTTAACAATACAATTATTAAAGTAATTAGGGTATGATATGAACTCGGTACGGTACCTTTGGGGATAATGACTACACTAAGTAGCCAACAAACATAGGATGAACTAAAATAACCGTAAAGACGCATCTACCCACCCAAGGATAATTACTAACTGCACCACACCAGTCATTCCTACTCAAAGATTGATCCCACCCAAGGACTTGAAAGAAAGATATAACTAGTAGTTTCATGTACCCCTAGCTGACCACATAGGTGCCGTCTGCCCCTATCTCCACTAGGTGTACCCCACTACTCCCCAAGCGATCGGCTCCCTAACGTAGATACCCGTGCTGGTCCCACAGTGGGGTGTATCACTCCCCTAAAGTGGCAACCCAATACTATCATCGGTGCACGGCTTATACCTACACGATGCAACAACGGCTTATCTACCAGCCCGGGCCCACACACGCATATGAAACCCGTTGGACTTGCGTTGCCACCGCTAACCCGTTTTGGCCTCTTATAATCAAGCCCAGTACGCGTGTCCCGTCCTCGACATGGGTCGAGCCCAATAAGATACATATGGGTTACTGGTTGAAATGGGCCCCCACAAGCTACCCACCTAAGCTTGTCCCTTTTTCTAGTGCATCCCACTTAACCCTTTAATCATGTTTAATTACATGTTTTCACTTGGTTAAGTATTCTAATCGTATTTTCTATTGCCACCCAAGGCAACCCCACTAGATTTCCACATGCCACCCAAGGCCATCACTTAACCCCTTATGTCCCTCTACATGCTAATATGGTTAAGTGTTTCTTAATTATTTAATTAAGATCATGACCTCATAAAGACCTCTCACATTAGACCATCTTTTACGACTGCTGGATATGCCGGTTGGTTCCGGGCAGACTTCTGTCATAAAAAAAAGGTCTAACCTCGTGTCTTTACTTTAATCACGTATTTAATTCATGACTAAGACCTCTCACATTGGGCCAATCATTTGTAGCTGCTGGATGGCCGGTCGGTTCCGGGCAGACTTCCGCTACAAAAGGGTCCAACCTCGTGTCTTAGTTGATTAATTACACCTAATTAATCACCCCCATATTAATTATCCCTAATTAATATCAAATTTAAAGAATATGGGTAGACCTAACCGAATAGGTAAATTCCCAATTCCATAGCATGGGTAGACCTAACTAAATAGGTAAATTCCCATGGGGTAGACCTAACTCAATAGGTAAATTCCCACTTATGTTCATTCATTTTATCTTGTTAATATGCATTTTTAACCCCATCGTTCCCCACGTAAATCGTTCTCATTTCATGACATAATAAAGGGAAGATTCATCACAAATATCATGGGTGTAACCACATCTTAGCATATAACTTTGTCATGGGTTAAGAGGATGTCAACTTGCATATATGAGCATATATTAACCCAACTACATTTAACCCAAACTTGCATATTATCATACACATGACTTGCATATCATGTTGCATATGAACTTGCATATTATCATACACATATCTTGCATAACATGTTGAACTTGCATATAAGCATTCACATAACTTGCATAACATGTTAAACTTGCATATAAGCATTCACATAACTTGCATAAGCATGCATAACTTGCATAACTTGTTGAACTTGCATATAAGCATACACATAACTTGCATAAGCATTCACATAACTTGAATGAGCATGCATAACTTGCATAACATGTTAAACTTGCATATAAGCATACACATAACTTGCATAAGCATGTTGCATAATAGATCAATGTTCAACTTAGTGTTTTGCCTCATAAGCATCATGAAACATAGCACCAAACTTGCATAAAGATGTCATGACTACATAACATTAAGCTTGCATAAAGATGTCATGAACACATACACTAAACTTGCATGACATATAGCATATAACTTGCAAAACACATAACATACACTATACTAAGCTTGCATAAACACATTGATCCACAAACCTAGCCATACATCATCATATCCTATCTTAATCAATTTAACAATTGATTATTAAGGGGATAGAAGCTCACCAAAACCAAGATTAGCAAACTAATGAAGAAGATTAAGAGGCTAGAAGTTGATTTGGAATGCTATCCCTTCTCTAATTTTGATGGAGGCTCCTTCAAGTTTCAAAGTGGTGGCATAATGGCCTTAGATCTATTTTTAGTAAGGATTAGGGGGTATTAGGGTGTATATATAGATTAGTTAGGTGTTTTAGGACCATAGGATTAGCCCTAAATTAGATTAGGACCATCAGATTTCGGAAATCTCTAGAACACAGCCCAAGACTCAACCAAAAACCAGATCTGGTGCACCCAGATCAACAGGGCCGACACCCTGTGTCGACACCCCTGTCGACAGGGCTGTCGACACCCCTGTCGACATGCCTGTCGACACCCCTGTCGACATGCCTGTCGACACGGGGCTAGGTGGGAACTTTCCCACCACCTCCGCTTTTGGCTCCAATCCTGTTTAAAAACGGAATTTTAAATCTGTTTTTAACTTTGAATTTTCTAAAAACTTCTTTGGGCCATAACTGGGCCATACGGACTCCGATTTACAAAATTTCGGACTCTATTCTGCGTATTTTTCCGAGACGAACGCAATGGCACAGCCCGTTTCCCCTGATTCAGATTTTAGAATTTAATTCTGCCCTGATTTATATTATAATAAGTTATTTCAACATACGGGGTGTTACACTCAAGTTGGTTAAGTATATATTAACTTGACCCTATCAAATTACTGAGTCAAATCGGTCAAGCGTATTTAAGCGATTCGTGACTTAGCCTTATCATGTTATCACGTTAGATTGGTTAAGTATTAGTTAACTTAACCTTATCAAATAACCGAGTTGGAGTGTTTAAGTATAGGTTACTTAATCACTTCAAAATTACCGAGTTAGATTGGTTAAGTGTTGGTTAACTTAACCACTTCAAATCATCGTGTTAGATTAGTTAAGTGTTTAACTTAACCCCATCAAACTACCAAGTGGGATTAATTAAGTCTAGGCTAACTTAACCCCATCCGATTTCCATGTTTAGACTAGTTGAGTCTAATCTTAACCCCATCCATTAACTGTATCTTTCGGTTAAGTGTCATTAAGAAAACTTACTTAACCTTACCAAATTATCATGTTGGATTGATTAAGTGTTGGTTAACTTAACCCCGTCCACTAGTCGTATAAAAAATGGTTAAGTGCCATTAGGCAAATCAAGTTACTTAACCTACCCAACCTTGTCATGTTTTGTTAAGTATCATTAGCCTAATCAAACTACTTAACCCATTTGTCCATGTCATATTTGGTTAAGAGTCATTAATCAAATTAACTTAACCCTATCATGTGGCATTAATTACTTAATGCACCTCAACCTCTCACATTAGACTTTATTGTGGTTACTAGTTAAGCCGGTCGGTTCCGGGTAGCTTTACACCACAACTTGGTCTAACCTCGGGTTCAAGCACAACATGACCAACTTCTCACATTGGGTCCTATTGTTTGCAACTACTAGTTAGGCCGGTCGGTTCCAGGTAGTTTTACGTTGCAAACTCAACCCAACCTCGAGTTGGCCACACTTATATTATCTAAGTGTCATGTCCATTATGTTTCCAACACATATTACAAGTTTTCAAGGATTTGGGTAGACCTAACTTAATAGGTAAATTCCCAATTCCATAGTATGGGTAGACCTAACTTAATAGGTAAATTCCCAATTTCATATTTTCAGGCATACTCACATGTCAACTTCCATGTTATATTTCAAGTCATGTTTTCAAGTTGTATTTCATGTCATTAGAAATTACTCATAACATAACCCAACGCTTTTAAACTCGCATATACGTTCGCAACAACGTAATGGATTAAAAGAAGAGACTTGGCAAAGACATGACAAAAATGGATATTAAGCCACAAGTTAATCATGGTGGCAAATGAGGCACAAATGTGTTCATTAACTTGCATGTTACATTCTTAAGCCTCAAAAACATGCATAACCCAAACTTGGCACATAAGCAAATCATGGTGACAAAAGACATGGAATGATGACTAGTAACTCGCATATATCATCATATAAGGGTTATGACTTCATATGCAAGTTGACATAAAGGTTATGAGGGTTCTCATGTTGCATAATGCAATATTTCAACATAAAGGTTGTAGCTTTTAGCCCACAAGATCAAGATAATGACTTCATAAACTTGCATGACATGATAGCATGTATCATACTCAATGATCAAACCCAAACTTGCAACATGAACATTTAACTTCATAGTTAATATCTAAGAGTAGGGAAAGGGCTTACATTGCTATGAAGGCACAAATCGATTAAATTAAAGATTGAGACAAAGCCTATGCATGCCATCATTCAAAAACCCAAAGATGAAAGCTCCAAATCAATAAAAACCCCATCTTGATGAACAAAGGTCAAAGCTTTAGCCTTGAAATCAACTTGAGAAGCTCTCATACTAACATAGGGACTCTCTAACACTCACATGATCATGAAACCTCTCATAGAAATGAAGTGGAGTCTAGGATTTTGAGTGGAGGCCATGAGAGGAGCAATTTTGCCATAGTTTAGTTGCATGAATGAATAATGAGGATTTAGGAGAGGGTTAGGGGCTTATTTATAGAGATTAGGATTAGTTAGGACCCTTAGATTAACCCTAGGACCAACCTGAACCATCAGATTTCAAACCAGGCCCAAAAACCTAGCCAAGACAGAAAATAGGTGCACCAGGCAAAACTGCCCGGCCACCATAGGTCGACCCCCAAGTCGACAGGGCTGTCGACTTGGGTCAAGCCATGTCGACTCCCAAGTCGACAGGGCTGTCGACTTGGGGAGCCTGGCGGGAATTTTTCCCGCCTAGCCTTCCACCCCTAGTTTTCGAAATTAGAACTCGTTTTTGAACTTGAATTTTCTGAAAACTTCGTCGGACCATAACTTGGTCATACGGACTCCGATTCTCGAAAACTCAGACTCTATTTCGCGTATTTTTCCGAGACGAACGCAATGGCATAGCCCGTTTTACTTGATTCAGAATTTAAAATTAAATTCTGCCTTGATTCTCGTTTTAACATGTTATCGAAATACGGGTTGTTACATGTTAGTCCAATAGAGTTAATTGATAAGGGTTAATCGAATAGAGTTAAGTGAAAAGAGTCAATCGGATATAGCTATTCGAACGAGAGTTAAGTAAGGAAGTTAGTAAAGGAATATAAAGTGAACTCTGCCTATTTCAAAGTTAGAAATATTGTTCAGTTAAGGTCTGAGAGGTAGTATTACCCCAACTTTGAAATATACATCTGTATTTGAATATACATCATTATCAAGGTACAACACTTACAACACAGCGGAAATAACTATAGCTATATGATCCTGAAGCCTCCTGCTCCAGCTCTTCAACTATATCTGTAAAATCCCGACTACTTGACTGCCCATACAAATTTAGGCACCCAAGAGTTTAGGGAAAACAACAAAGTAAACTCCGGGTCAGTCATGGGACTGGTATGAGTAAAACAGTTTAAAAACAGTTCGAACAAGTAAACGATATCTCATAAGACCACGCCGCATAACGGAAAGGGTTTTTCCCCTATGAGAATCCAAAATATCTTTATATCAAAAACCTTTTGATATTATAATAATGTCTATCAACCACAGTATATATATAATCATCTAGCAGAAACGCTTTCATCTCACGTTCTACATATATATTATACAATCAAAACCGCAAGCACGTATTGAGTAATGGATTTCCAACTATGACAAGGTATGGAACCACCTTCGCTCGTGTACCTCTAGAGAGGAGTACACTGGGTTCAACAAGAACATCTTGCAACCCGGCCACACATGACCGACCACTCATTTCGCTTGAGCGTATCGAATGTATATCACCAACGGTTAGGATCAGCAACCATTTCCCGAATGGGACAGCATCAACAATAGATTTTTAGAAGTAAATGAAACTCTAGATCAGGTGATTATACACCCTACTTCGGTGCGACCGACTTAGCCATGCTGCCTGCCCGATTTCTGTCATTTACCGGATGTGAGGCTAGAAGCTACGCTTTATCATCACACCAGATTCACTTTGAATGCCACATCATCAAATCCATCAAATCACCGATTGACGTCCTCAATCATACATTATGTGTTAGCTAAAAGAAGTTTCCTTCTTCGCTTCCACTCTTGGTACGGTTGGAGAAATCAATATACGTGATCGTCTGGTAATACTCTGTCAGACATCCATCCATACAAGTCATCCAGGAACAGGATGAACCGAAGGCACTATTCTGTAAATAGGATAGCCCTTGCATAACTCCGTCTTCAATTTCCTGTGGCATATATGATTCGCAACGCTTTTGCCAAAGTGAGTAAACCTCACTAACTCTGAACAGTTTATAATTTCATGTTGTATTTTTAGAACTGTTAGATATTGGTGATTGACTGTGTGTTGACTGTTTGATTGAACTGCTAGTCAGTTAGTTATATTTCTATATTGATTCTGTTTAACAGAATATATCATATGGAATTGAAAGTGATGTTATCTATATTGTTTAACATCTGTGATGCAGGGAAACAGGTTGGAGGAATCCGACTGGATTCCTCAACATTTTATTTTACTGTGATTCATATATTGTAATATATGATGTGATATAATCTATTGTCGATTATATGTGTTTGGACGATACTGATCATCGTGATTTGATATGTTGAATACCATAACATACCGAATGTTGATAAAGGAATATTTTCAAAGTGTATTTTGAAAATGAATTATTTATATAAAATCGATGGATTTTATATAGAAAAGGAAAAGAATTTTTATAAAAGAAATATTTATAAAATCAAAGGATAAGTTAGAATAAAAAAGAAATCATTTGTAAAGTGAAGAACCATTACTAAAAGTAAATCTTTATAAATGAATAGTTTATTCGAAAAGGAGTTAATCGATGTTAGTTAATCGATTAGAGAATAAAGTTAAAAGGAGTTAATCGATGTTAGTTAATCGACTAGAGAATAAAGTTAAAAGGAGTTAATCGATGTTAGTTAATCGATTAGAGAATAAAGTTAA
This sequence comes from Allium sativum, assembly GCA_030737875.1. Lineage (NCBI taxonomy): Eukaryota > Viridiplantae > Streptophyta > Magnoliopsida > Asparagales > Amaryllidaceae > Allium > Allium sativum. Next base: position 232,148,008 of record CM060911.1, read on the forward strand.
AAGGAGTTAATAGATGTTAGTTAATCGATTAGAGAATAAAGTTAAAAGGAGTCTGTAATGACCCGGATTTTGAGCGACTTTGGTTATCGACATAAGCACGATGTCGATAACCAAAACATCGAAAAATCCTGGTAATTAGTGAAAGAAATTAGAGGGTGAGGAAAGATAAGATAGAAACTTAGAATAGAAGAAGAAGAAGAACACAACATCAGAGTAACACGAACCTCACAGCGGAACGAATAACATATAATATATATAACATAACTTGAAATATACATCTGTACTTGCATATACATATCATTATCAAAGTACAACACTTACAACACAGCGGAATAATAATAGCTATATGATCCTGAAGCCTCCTGCTCCAGCTCTTCAAGTGTATCTGAAAAATCCTGACTACTTGACTGCCCATACAAATTTAGGCACCCAAGAGTTTAGGGAAAACAACAAAATAAACTCCGGGTCAGTCATGGGACTGGTGTGAGTAAAACAGTTAAAAACAGTTGAACAAGTAAACGATATCTCATAAGACCACGCCGCATAACGGAACGGGTTTTTCCCTTATGAGAATCCAAAATATCTTTATATCAAAATCCTTTTGATATTATAATAATGTCTATCAACCACAGTATATATAATCATCTAGCAGAAACGCTTTCATCTCACGTTCTACATATATAGTATACAACTCAAAACCGCAAGCACGTATTGGGTAATGGATTTCCAACTATGACAAGGTATGGAACCACCTTTCGCTCATGTACCTCTAGAGAGGAATACACTGGGTTCAACAAGAACATCTTGCAACCCGGCCACACATGACCGACCACTCATTTCGCTTGAGTGTATCGAATGTATATCACCAACAGTTGGGATCAGCAACCGTTTCCCGAATGGGACAGCATCAACAATAGATTTTTAGAAGTAAATGAAACTCTAGATCAGGTGATTATACACCCTACTTCGGTGCGACCGACTTAGCCATGCTGCCTGCCCGATTTCTGTCATTTACCGATTTGATGAGGCTTGAGGTTACGCTTCATCATCACATCAGATTCACTTTGAATGCCACATCATCAAATCCATCAAATCACCGATTGATGTCCTCAACCATACATTATGTGTTAGCTAAAAGAAGTTTCCTTCTTTGCTTCCACTCTTGGTACGGTTGGAGAAATCAATATACGTGATCGTCTGGAAATACTCTGTCAGACATCCGTCCATACAAATCATCCAGGAACAGAATGAACCGAAGGCACTATTCTGTAAACAGGATAGCCCTTGCATAACTCCGTCTTCAATTTCCTTTGGCATATATGATTCGCAACGCTTATGCCAATACAGATTGGTTCTTTGGATAATAATCCAACCGGTCTCTCCATATTAACAATGTTAAAATGGTCAAAACTTCGATAGTCTGTGATTTAACTATCGAAGAAAACAAGTGTGCAACCAACGATATTATTTCCAAATGGAAATTTATATCAATCAAACATCATTCAACATTTATCTCTTTATTTCATAAATTTACTTATCTCCTCTTTCCCTATATTCAATATTTCTTATTTTCTAGATTTGGAAAATATACGTTATTAACAATGGAAAACATTTCCATTTCTGGTTTTCTTTATTAGAAAACATTTCTGGTTTCTTATTTGGAAAACATTTCCAAAGCCTCTTCATTGGACTTAGACAGATGTTTAAACAAACCATCGCGATGCCAACTCAAACCATTTCCTTTACTGCCAAACCTTAACTATTCCTTAGTTAAAACGAAGCCAATCAAGTTGGGGTAGAACTACCTCTCAGACCTTAACTGAACAACATTTCTAACTTTGAAATAGGCAAAGTTCACTTTATATTCCTTTTACTAACTTCCTTACTTAACCCTCCTTTGAATAGCTATATTCGATTGACTCTTTTCACTTAACTCTATTCGATTAGCCCTTATCAATTAACTCTATTGGACTAACACTATTGATTTACTCATTTCACTTAACTCCTTTCGAATAAAACTATATTCGATAGCTCCTTTTACTTTCTTCGAATAAACTATATTTGATTAACTCTTATCAATTAACTCTATTGGACTAACACTATTGATTTACTCATTTCACTTAACTCCTTTCGAATAAAACTATATTCGATAGCTCCTTTTACTTTCTTCGAATAAACTATATTCGATTAACTCTTATCAATTAACTCTATTGGACTAACACTATTGATTTACTCATTTCACTTAACTCCTTTCGAATAAAACTATATTCGATAGCTCCTTTTACTTTCTTCGAATAAACTATTCATTTGTAAAGATTTTCTTTTAGTAACAGTTCTTCACTTTACAAATGATTTCCCTTTTTATTTACTTTCGAAATATTTCCTTTTACAAAATCTGTTGATTTTATAAACTTCCTTTATTTCAATATACATTGAAATAATTCATTTTACATCCCAGGGTCTTTTATGATATTTAAATATCGAATAAAAATGATCAACATCATTCCAACACCCATAATCCATAACAGATTATATAACACATCATATATCACAATATATGAAAACAGCAAAATAAATGTTGAGGAATCCAGTTGGATTCCTCCAACCTGTTTCCTTGCATCACAGATGTTAAACAATATAGATAACATCACTTTTCAGTTCCATATGATATATTCTGTTAAACAGAATTAATATAGAGATTCAACTAACTGACTAGCAGTTCAATCAAACAGTTAACACACAGTCAATCAGTCAACATCTAACAGTTCTAAAAATACAACATGAAATTATAAACTGTTCAGAGTTAGTGAGATTTACTCACATTGGACGATCATCGTTAATAACGATAACCATCGCTTGATTCAGACAGACAATTTATTTTGCTATAAATTGTAACGAGCTCCGATGGACTTCCAGTCAGTTCCATGGTGTTGCCCTCGTCCATACGATTTCAACGTGACTGGCGGTTCATGATTCTGATTTTATATGAATAAGATATAAAATCTACAAGTTTGTATACTATTTGATGTTAAATAAACTAAATTTCTTTTATTTTAGTAGGCCTCACCATTTTTGATTCTGGCCCAATCCACTTACAGATCCAGACTGTACGCGCGGTAACCTTCCTTGCGTCTTCCCCTTTGCCTGTTATTCATTCCCCTTTGTAAAATGTTTCCAACGATTCTTCTTTTACCCCTTTTATTTTTATTGTTATTATTCGGCCTCAACAAATGGAAACGACCCATCTTTATCCTTAAAAGCCCACACCGCCACTGTGCATCTTCTCCTCAATATGATACACGTGCCTTAATATCATACATCCTCCTTCTATACACAGTATTTGCCAAACACTTCTAAAATTTTTAAAAACCCACTCCAGGAACTTAAAGAGAATAAACCGACATTCTCCATCAAACCCCCTTGCTTCTCTAAGAAAACCCACATTAAACCCATCTCTCCTTTTCATGCACGTACCAAGTCCAGGCTCTCCTTCTTCTTCGAATACAGCGCCTCCATCCCCAATGTACACACCTAGCCTGCCTCCTACACAACTGGACTTCAGCTCCTCTATCAGTAAACCTGTGAGCTCCTTCTTCTTGCGATGCACTGCTCATATACCAAAATGCAACTCACTGCTTCATCATTTCATGCAAGTAACTTACTGCACAAAGCCCGCTCCAGTAAACACCCGCACGTGCTCCCCTCCGTCTCCACTTTCATACACCCTAGCCGACGTTTTCCCCAACTTCCATCTCCTTCAACTCACGGAAAAACAATGATCCCTCCTTCCTTGTTTCCTTCGACTAGCGCGTAGTTTTTTTTTTTAACAGTGGCGGCTCATATATTTTTTCTCCGATCAGAATGAGGAAATTTGGTTCACAAAGAAAGTAAGGGTTATTTATATTGAAGAGGCTGAGATATTATTTGTGCGGCGGAAAAAGACTGGGGATGTGGCTTATTTTATGCTTAGTAATAAGTTAGGATATTTTGTTTTAAGTTATAAAGTTCACCATCACGTGATAAAGAATTTCCTTAGTTTACAAACTGTTGTCGACAGAAGTAAACATACCGTTGTAATCAGCTCGGTGCCACGATCCCAAAAATATAATAATACCGATAGATTGACTCATATTTTGAAAACTCAAAATGTTGATTACAGGGTGCGAAATACTTTAAACAAAAAGTCACTTATTAAATTAATTAAAAATTACATTAAAATTCTAAAAATTAAATTATCAGTATGTCCCAAAAGAACCTTGTCTAAATTCAAACCCGATCTCTAGTTATATCGAATAAACCGTTACGGTCGATAAACGATTCTATAGCGACTATTTTAAAATTTGATTTGGACATATCTCAAAATCTACACAATGAAATCCCGCATTTTCTCTTCCACTAGAAAGATATACTTCACCAGCTCCATACGTTTCTTGTTTCACAGAAATCCGATTTAAAACGAATCCTGTACATTCAGTTGAAGTTCGAATTGCCATTTTACGAACTGTAGCGCCATTTCGAGCTCTATTTTAATTATATTAAAATTATACGTTCAAACTGACGTCGACTGAATATATTCGTTATTCAAATTCAATTCTAAACTGAATTTAAAATCACAAATGATCCAGTTCACACCATATCGTCATTTCGGCCAATTCTGATTATTTCAGAATTAAATATATTATTTAATTTAATATTTTAATTAAATATTCACCATTATTTTAATTCCACGACCATTAAATACTCTAAACAACCATTTATATAATTAAATAAATTAATCATAATACCTCTGCCAATGCGGGTCATTACAATCTTCCCCACTTAAAATAATTTCGTCCTCAAAATTGCTAAAAGTATAGGACGACCCTATCGACTGGTTAGAACATATTTGTTCACTTCTTAACTTCAGTTTCAACTGAACCAATTTAATTTCAATTAAATTATTAATTAATTCTTATCAACGAAAATTTTCAAAAATCTTGAAAAATTTTCTAACACTTTAACTCTTCGAAAAATTTCGCCAGCACCTCCTTTGTACTGGTCAATACGTCAAACTCCAACTCGCCTCTTTGGGCCATCTCCATCCCAAAAGAAAATCAAACAGCCAAACGGCTTGCCAATTCGGCTCATAAATCTTATATCCAATAGAAATATAAACTTGTACCTTTAGTCGGCATATCATTATACCCTTTCCACCTGTTATCAATTCAGCGGATACATGGGTCATCCCAATCAAATCCCCATCTGCTTTTATCCACGACACAACCATTCGCTTATATCCTAAGTCGAATTTTATTTCAACTCAAGTCAAATTCTTGATTTTTTTTATTCCTTAACTCCTCAATCCAATACCATTTCGGATTTTAATTTCACAAATCCAATCTTATTCGATTTCAATTCAACTTCAGTTACCACTTAACTGACTTTGCTTTAATTCAATTTTGCTTTCACAAATTTCTGTTAAATTTGTTTTTAATTTAAACAGCCTTTCCCTGAGAGTTTTTTTAACAGTTTACTCTTTTCAAAAATCAAATTTTCCTTTTGAACATGTCACTGAGCCCTTAATTAATATTCCATTAGTTAAATCACTTCTCTATTTCTTTATCAATATTTGTTAACCAAATATTTTCAATAACCTTATTGGCCTTTTATGTTATTTAGAGAACATTTCCGGATATCGCCTTCCTTTATTTTCTAAACTTTAGAAAAAATATGCTATTTATAATTGGAAAATACTCCAATTATTTATCTCTTTTCCGATCTCGTTTATTTCTATACTTAGGAAATATTCTATTATTATATTTCCAAGCTTACACTTATTTGGGTTAAAACGGATGTTGTGTAAAACATCGTTACGACAACCCAAATACTATATTCAACTAACTCTTATTCAACATTGATTTTCGAGCCTGAAATCTTACTATTTATTTGTTAGTAATGAAATCAATCAAGTTGGGGTATAACTACCTCTCAGACCTTGACTGAATAACATTTATAACGTCAAAACAGATATGACTACTTACTCGAATAATCAATAACATACAACTACTTATTCACCTTTAAACACATATCACTTTCTTTTTCTATTCTTACTAGATTTTCTTCTTATACTACCTTTTTGATTATACTGTTCTATTTCTAAGTTCGTTTCCTTATCGACTTCTATATAAATCGATACATTGATTTCTAACTATCAATTTATCTTAAAAATATTCTAACTCCTTAAATTTCCGGAAAAATTCGCCATAACCTCCTTTGTACTAGGAACATCGGGAAAATCCCCAAACTGCCATACAGGCCTTCTCCAATCAAAAAGAAAAAGAAAAGCCAAGCGGCTAGCCGATACGGCGCATAAAATCTCATATATGAATTACATGCATACCTTTTTGTCGAGCATTCTATTTATATACCTTCATACCTTATCCATACCTATCTCATATATATTTACCTGTCAACTTTATTTTAACTATACCCGATCGTTTTAACTCAATTCGTTAATTAATTTGTTAATTAACTCTTTAGTCTATTTCACTTTTATATTTGAACATGACATGTTCAAATATATTTTAACTTGCTTATTAACTAATTTGAATCCAAATTTCAAATTTTAGTTCTATATTCGATTTCGAATATCCATTCACAAATCCAATTCACCTTTCAAAGTTCAACTTCAAATTTGAAACTCGATTATCTAATTCCTCTTCGACTTAGTTAATTCTATTCAATTTCTATTCAAATTTTATATTTGAATTTCATTTCAATTCTATTTGAATTTCCTATATTCAAATTTCAAATTCAATTCTATTTGAATCTTCTTTATTCAAATTTCATTTCTATTTGAACTCTCTACATTCAAATTCTATTCAAACTCTATATATCAAATTCTATAGTTTGAATTCCATTTGAATTCTATATTCAAATTCCATTTCACCTTCGATATTCAAATCCTATATTTGAATTCCTTTATATTTTCTATATTCAAATTCTATATTTGAATTCCATTTGAATTTCTATATTCAAATTCTATATTTGAATTCCATTTGAATTTCTATATTCAATTCCTATTTCAAACTTTCTTTATTCATTCTTTACTATAAATCCCATTTGAAATTCAACACAACTTGTCTTTCCCAAAACAATTTCAAAACAGTATCTCTGGTAGTAATTCATCACTTACAACTCGAAAATGAATACTGATGATGCAGCTGTCATCATCAGAATCTATTTTCCAGCGATCGAAGTGAGTTCAATACTATAAAACCATTTTTAAACATTTCCACTTTGAAATTCATTTCAAAATATAATTCACACTGCTTGTAAAACAATTTAAAATCTCCCAGGATCTTAAATTTTCCTTATCTTTAATCCAAATCCATTTACAAACACTTGTCCAATTCTCCAGAGTTTTAACTCAATTTCTGGTTTTAAATTTCAGACTTAACTCATCTGATTTCACGTATTTCACTTATATGAATTCTGATTGGATATTTACATAACCATTTAATTTATAATCTTACTCGATTATAATAACGACCAATATATCCACTATATTAAAATTTTGATATATATATATATATATATATCTTCTCTACATCCAGATATACCTTGGGTAAACTTATTTTAATTTACCCTCTTTTCAAAACATACCATGACGGTTCATTGTATTCGAGTGTTCACAAAATCCCTACCGATACAGTGGATCAAACCGATCGACCAGAACCCATAAACAACTCAACCAACAAATCTTCACAATATAAAACAATTTTTATATCATATACAAATACGTTCACTCGTATATATACACTCAATCTCAGTCTAGGGTATTACTAACCCTATCTCTACCGAGTCACGCCACAGAGCCAAGTAATTCTTAACTTAAGCTCTGATACCATCTGTAATGACCCAGATTTTGTGCGACTTTGGTTATCGACATAAGCACGATGTCGATAACCAAAACATCGAAAAATCCTGGTAATTAGTGAAAGAGATTAGAGGGTGAGGAAAGATAAGATAGAAACTTAGAATAGAAGAAGAAGAAGAACACAACATCAGAGTAACACGAACCTCACAGCGGAACGAATAACATATAATATATATAACATAACTTGAAATATACATCTGTACTTGCATATACATATCATTATCAAAGTACAGCACTTACAACACAGCGGAATAATAATAGCTATATGATCCTGAAGCCTCCTGCTCCAGCTCTTCCAGTGTATCTGAAAAATCCTGACTACTTGACTGCCCATACAAATTTAGGCACCCAAGAGTTTAGGGAAAACAACAAAATAAACTCCGGGTCAGTCATGGGACTGGTGTGAGTAAAACAGTTAAAAACAGTTGAACAAGTAAACGATATCTCATAAGACCACGCCGCATAACGGAACGGGTTTTTCGCTTATGAGAATCCAAAATATCTTTATATCAAAAACCTTTTGATATTATAATAATGTCTATCAACCATAGTATATATAATCATCTAGCAGAAACGCTTTCATCTCACGTTCTACATATATAGTATACAACTCAAAACCGCAAGCACGTATTGGGTAATGGATTTCCAACTATGACAAGGTATGGAACCACCTTTCGCTCGTGTACCTCTAGAGAGGAATACACTGGGTTCAACAAGAACATCTTGCATCCCGGCCACACATGACCGACCACTCATTTCGCTTGAGTGTATCGAATGTATATCACCAACAGTTGGGATCAGCAACCGTTTCCCGAATGGGACAGCATCAACAATAGATTTTTAGAAGTAAATTAAACTCTAGATCAGGTAATTATACACCCTACTTCGGTGCGACCGACTTAGCCATGCTGCCTGCCCGATTTCTGTCATTTACCGATTTGATGAGGCTTGAGGTTACGCTTCATCATCACATCAGATTCACTTTGAATGCCACATCATCAAATCCATCAAATCACCGATTGATGTCCTCAACCATACATTATGTGTTAGCTAAAAGAAGTTTCCTTCTTTGCTTCCACTCTTGGTACGGTTGGAGAAATCAATATACGTGATCGTCTGGAAATACTCTGTCAGACATCCGTCCATACAAGTCATCCAGGAACAGAATGAACCGAAGGCACTATTCTGTAAACAGGATAGCCCTTGCATAACTCCGTCTTCAATTTCCTTTGGCATATATGATTCGCAACGCTTATGCCAATACAGAGTGGTTCTTTGGATAATAATCCAACCGGTCTCTCCATATTAACAACGTTAAAATGGTCAAAACTTCGATAGTCTGTGATTTAACTATCGAAGAAAACAAGTGTGCAACCAACGATATTATTTCCAAATGGAAATTTATATCAATCAAACATCATTCAACATTTATCTCTTTATTTCATAAATTTACTTATCTCCTGTTTCCCTATATTCAATATTTCTTATTTTCTAGATTTGGAGGAACGGGTTTTTCCCTTATGGGAATCCAAAATATCTTTATATCAAAAACCTTTTGATATTATAATAATGTCTATCAACCACAGTATATATATAATCATCTAGCAGAAACGCTTTCATCTCACGTTCTACATATATAGTATACAATCAAAACCGCAAGCACGTATTGGGTAATGGATTTCCAACTATGACAAGGTATGGAACCACCTTCGCTCGTGTACCTCTAGAGAGGAGTACACTGGGTTCAACAAGAACATCTTGCAACCCGGCCACACATGACCGACCACTCACATCGTCATACCCGCCAAATCACAAATTGACTTATCCAAAAATAACATGGGTATACAGCTAAGAGAAACGAATTCCTCCACCACCAAACGTGAGTACGTTTGAACATATCAACTTACGCGATCCATTGGATATACTCTGACAGAGTATTTCCAGAAAGGTCACGTACCTTGATTTCTTCAACCGTACCAAGAGTGGAAGCGGAGAAGGAAACTTCTTTAGCTAACACGTAATGTACTATCGTAGACGTCAATTAGTGATTTTCGATGGATCTGACAATGTGGCATTCGAAGTGAATCTGATGTGATGATAAAGCGTAGCTTCTAGCCTCATCAACCGGTAAATGACAGAAATCGGGCAGGCAGCATGGCTAAGTCGGTCGCACCGAAGTAGGGTGTATAATCACCTATCTAGAGAATATTCATTTGTTTCTTAAATCTATCAATGTTGTCCCATATATATACGGGAACGGTTGCTGATCCCAACCGTTGTTGATGTACATTCGATACACTCAAGCGAAATGAGTGGTCGGTCATGTGTGGCTGAGTTGCAAGATGTTCTTGTTGAACTCCAGTGTATCGTTCCTAGAGTACACTGATCGGAAGGTGGTTCCATACCTTGTCATAGTTGGAAATCCATTATCCAATACGTGCTTGCGATTTTGATTGTATACTATATGTGTAGAACGTGAGATGAAAGCGTTTCTGCTAGTTGATATCTATTTGTACATAGACATGATTATAATATCAAAAGGTTTATGATATAAAGATATTTTGGATTCTCATAAGGGAAAAACCCGTTCCGTTCTACGGCGTGGTCTTATGAGATATCGTTTACTTGTTCATATACCTGTTTAAACTGTTTTACTCATACCAGTCCCATGACTGACCCGGAGTTTATTTGTTTTGTTTTCCCTAAACTCTTGGGGGCCTAATTTTGTACGGGCAGTCTAGTAGTCAGGAATTTACAGATATACTGGAAGAGCGTGGAGCAGGAGGCTTCAAGATCATATAGCTATAGTTATTTCCGCTGTGTTGTAAGTGTTGTACTCTGATAAGTGCTATTGTATACATAACTGTTATATTTCAAAGTTATGTTATCTATTATATGTTATTCGTTCCGCTGTGAGGTTCGTGTTACTCTGATGTTGTGTTCTTCTTCTTCTTCTATTCTAAGTTTCTATCTTATCTATTCTCACCTTCTAATTTCTTTCATTAATTACCGGGATTTTTCGATGTTTTGGTTATCGACATCGTGCTTATGTCGATAACCAAAGTCGCCGAAAATCCGGGTCGTTACAGTTGGTATCATGTGTGGCTGAGTTGCAAGATGTTCTTGTTGAACTCGGTGTATTCTCGTCTAGAGATATACCAGCGGAAGGTGGTCCCATACCTTGTCATAGTTGGAAATCCATTACCCAATACGTGCTTGCGGTTTTGATTGCATATTATATAGGTGGAAAGTGAGATGAAAACGTTCCACTAGATTGTTATTTACTTGATTTAGACATTATTATAATATCAAAAGAGTTTTGATATAAAGATAAGTCAAGTGTTTGGATTCTCATAAGGGAAAAACCCGTTCCGTGATATACGGCGTGGTCTTATGAGATATCATTTAGTTTCTGAAACTGTTTTAAACTGTTTACTCATACCAGTCCCATGACTGACCCGGAGTTTATTTTGTTTTGTTCTACCTAAACTCTTGGGTGCCTAAATTTGTATGGGCAGTCAAATAGTTCAGGATTTTTCAGATATATCTAAAGGAGCTTGGAGCAGGAGGCTTCAGCGTTATCTAGTTATAGTGGTTCCGTTGTGTTGTAAGTGTTGTACTCTGATAAGTGTATGTTATACAGTAAAGATTTTGTATTTCAAAGATATGATATATTATATTTTGTTCCGCTGCAATGTGAGATTCTGTGTTGTTATTTCTGTTCTTCTTCTATCTCTTTCTTATAAAAAAATGTTTCGTATTTTCGTGATATTTGGGTTGGACGTATGATGTATATAGTCAACTCCGATGTTGCGGATTTGCGGCTCATTACAGTGGTTATCGACATAAGCATGATGTCGATAACCAAAACACCGAAAAAATCCGGGTCGTTACAGTTGGTATCAGAGCTTAAGTTAAGTGAATTACCTTGGCTCTGTGGCGTGACTCGGTAGAGATAGGGTTAGTAATGCCCTAGATTGAGTTTGAGTGTATATATACGAGTGAGCGTACTTGTTATTGATATAAAAATTGTTTTATATTGTGGAGATTCATTGGTTGAGTTGTTTATGAGTTTTGGTCGATCAATTTGATCCACTGTATCGGTAGGAGTTACTAAACACTCGAATGGGTCATCACGATATGTTTTGAAAAGAGGGTAAATGAAAATAATTTTACCCAAAGTATATTTTGATATATATTGGACATATTGGTTGTTATTATAATCGAGTAAGATTATAAATTAAATGGTTATGTAAATAACCAATCAGAATTCATATAAGTGAAATACGTGAAATCAGATGAGTTAAATCTAAAATTTAAACCAGAATTGAAGTTAAGACTCTGGAGAGTTGGATAAGTGTTTGTAAATGGATTGGGATTAAAAATAAGGAAAATTTAAGATTCTGGGAGATTTTAAATTGTTTTACAAGCAGTGTGAATTATATTTTGAAATGAATTTCAAAGTGGAAATGTTTAGAAATGGTTTTATAGTATTGAACTCACTTCGATCGCTGGAAAATAGATTCTAATGATGACAGCTGCATCATCAGTATCCATTTTCGAGTTGTAAGTGACGAATTACTACCAGAGATACTGTTTTGAATTTTTTTGGGGAAGACAAGTTGTGTTGAATTTCAAAATGGGATTTATAAAATAGATTTGAATATAGAGTTTGAATAAAGAGAATTCAAATAGATTTGAATATAGAATTTGAATAAAGAGAATTCAAGTAGAAGTTGAATATAGAAAATTCAAAGGGGATTTGAATATAGAAATTCAAATGAGATTTGAATAAAGAAGGTTTAAATAATGGAAAGTGAATATATAATTCATATAGGGTAATAACATGATTTGAATATACAAATTCAAAGGGAGTTTGAATATATGAAATTCAATGGAAGTGATATAGAATTTGAATATAGAATTCAAATGGAATTTGAATATAGAATTCAAATGGAATTTTAACTATAGAATTTGAATAAGAGAATTGAAATGAAATTTGAATATAGGAAATTCAAATAGAATTGAAATGGAATTCAATTAGTTGATTAACGAGTTAAACTTATATTTGAACATGTATATTCAAATAAAAAGATTAAATAGGTGAACCAGTTAATTAGCCATTAGTAAATGGATCTTGAATTGTAGTTGAACTTTAGATAAGTAAAGGGGACTGGTAAATTTATATTCGAAATCGAATATGAAACTTGAGTTTGAAAAAAATAGAATTTGATTAGTTTATAAGCAAGTTAAAATATATTTGAACATGTCATGTTCAAATATAAAAGTGAAATAGACTAAAGAGTTAATTAACAAATTAATTAACGAATTGAGTTAAAATGATAAGGTATAGTTAAAATAGATTGGGCAGGTATAAATATATATGAGATAGGTATGGATAAGGTATGAAGGTATATAAATAGATTGCTCGACAAAAGGTATGTATTTAATTCATATATGAGATTTTATGGGCCGTATCGGCTAGCCGTTTGGCTTTTTCTTTTTCTTTTGGATTGGTGAGGGCCATGGGAGGCAATTTGAAATATCCCGATGCTCCTAGTACAAAGGAGGTTATGGCAAATTTTTTTTTTGGGAATTTAAGGAGTTAGAATATTTTTAAGATAATTTGATAGTTAGAAATCAACGTATCGATATATATATATATATAGAAGTCGATAAGGAAACGAGCTTAGAAATAGAATAGTAAAATCAAAAAGGAAGACTAAGAATAGAAAGAGAAAGTGTATACGTATATATAATAGTGAATAAGTAGTTGTGTGGTGTTGATTATTCGAGTAAGTAGTCTTATCTATTTTGACGTTATAAATGTTATTCAGTCAAGGTCTGAGAGGTAGTTTTACCCCAACTTGATTGATTTCATTATTAACAAATAAATAGTAAGATTTCAGGCTCGAAGATCAATGTTGAATAAGAGTTAGTTGAATATAGTAGTTGGGTGGTCGTAACGATGTTTTACACAACATCCGTTTTAACCCAAATAAGTGTGAACTTGGAAATAGAATAATAAATATTTCCTAAGTATAGAAATAAACGAGATCGGAAAAGAGATAAGAAATTGGAGTATTTTCCAATTATAAATAGCATATATTTTCTAAAGTTTAGAAAATAAAGGAAGGCGATATTCAGAAATGTTTTCTAAATAACATAAAGGGCCAATATGATTATTGAAAATATTTGGTTAACAAATACTGATAAAGAAATAGAGAAGTGATTTAACTAATGGAATATTGATTATATGCTCAGTTGAATTTCAAAAAGGAAAATTTGATTTTTGAAAAGAGTAAACTGTTTGAAAACTCCCAGGGAAAGACTGTTGAATTAAAACCAAATGAAATAGGAATTTGTAAAAGCAAATTTGAATTAAAGTAAAGCCAGTAAAGTGGTAACTGAGGTTGAATCAGAATGATATCAAGACAAATTGGATTGTGAGATTCAAATTTGAAGTGTAATGTGATAATCAAGTTAAGAGTTGGAATCGAGAAGAAACTCGAGTTGAAATGATATCTGGCTTGGATGTAAGCGAATGGTTGTGTTGTGGATAAAAGAAGATTGGAATTTGATTGGGATGACCCTTGTATCCGCTAAATTGATAACAGGTGGAAAGGATATAATGATATGCCGACGAAAGGTACAAGTTTATATTTCTATTGGATATAAGATTTGTGAGCCGAATTGGCAAACCGCTTGGCTGTTTGATTTTCTTTTTGGTTGGAGATGGCCCAGAGAGGCGAGTTGGAGTTTGATCTATTGACCGGTACAAAGGAGGTGCCGGCGAAATTTTTCGAAGAGTTAAGGCATTAGAAAATTTTCAGGATTTTTGAAAATTTTCGTTAATAAGAATGAATAAATAATTTAAATGAAATTAAATTGGTTCAGTTGAAAAGTGAAGTTAGGAAGTGAACAAATATGTTCTAACCAGTCGATAGGGTCGTCCCCTACCTTTAAGCAATTTCGAGGACGAAATTATTTTAAGTGGGAAAGATTGTAATGACCCGCATTAGCAGAGGTATTAGAATTAATTTATTTAATTATATAAATGGTGGGTTAGTGAATTTAATAGTCGTGGAATTAAATAATGTTGAATATTTAATTAAAATAATAAATTAAATAATATATTTAATTCTGAAATAAACAGAATTGGCTGAAATGGCGATATGGTGTGAACCGGATCATCTGTGATATTTAATTCAGCTTGGAATTGAATTTGAATAACGAATATATTCAATCGTCGACAGTTGAACGTATAGTTTATAATATAATTATAAACGAGCTCGAATGGCGCTGCAGTTCGCTATTTGGCGATTTGAACTACAATTGAATGTACAGGATTCGTTTTAAGCCGGATTTCTATGAAACAAGAAACGTGTGGAGCTAGTGGAGTATATCTTTCTAGTGGAAGAGAAAAATCGGGATTTCGTCGTGTAGATTTTGAGATATGTCCAAATCAAATTTTAAAATAGTCGCTATAGAATCGTTTATCGACCGTATCGGTTTATTCGCTATAAATATAGATCGGGTTTGAATTTAGACAAGGTTCTTTTGGGATATAGTGATAATTTAATTTTTAGAATTTTACTATAATTTTTAATTAATTTAATAAGCGACCTTTTTTATTTGAAGTATTTCGCACCCTGAAATCAACAATTTGAAGTTTCAAAATATGAGTCCATCTACCGGTATTATTATACTTTCGGGATCGTGGCACCGAGCTGATTACAACGGCATGTTTACTTCTGTCGACAACAGTTTGTAAAGGAAGGAAATTCTTTATTTCGTGATGGGGTACACTAAAACTTTTACACAAAATAATACCGTAACTAATTTGTGATAAAACGAAAAACCACGTTTTTTTTTCTCAGCCACAAATTTCTTTGGGGTTTTTAAAACCAATAACATGGAGACCGAATACTTCAAAGAAATCAAAACATAAAAACGTGGCCTAAATGTGTACATAAATAACACCTACCCTATTACTTGCGTGTGAAGGGTCCTTCCTTCATAAATAAGAGATACTCTACCTCAGACTCATTTTACAGACCGGAAACTTCAAATCAAAGTATACTGAGCGTGCGTGGAAGCTACTGGTGCAGGGTAGTCAGTAGGGACTGTCCAGGAGTGTGCTTAGCCGGAGCTCCAATCGTCAGAGGTAACCGGAGCAACACAATTCGATCTGCATGGGGTTTTGTTCGATGAGAAGGGTCGCCCTGAGCTCGAAGAAGCAGCAGCTCGACATCGTTTCTGTTTTCGGGTCTCGGATGGATCGGAAATAAGGAGAACGCGACGGGCTAGGTGGTGAAATACTTTTGTATAGGAGCTGGCGGGTAGTGTATAAAGTGGGAAGATTTTGGAGTGAGAAGAGAAGTTGTGGAGTGGATTGTGCTGTGATTGGATGAGGAGCTTTACATACGCATGAAGTATGGACTGTAAGAAGTGGGTTGAGTGGCTTTGGAGGAAGATACGTGTATTGTAGGGAGCAATCAGGCGAAAGTGGTGAGTCAAAATATGGGGTAAAGATATATTGTAACAACCTGGAAAATCAGAACCAATTTTTTTTTTTTTTTTTAAGAAATTTTAAACAGAAAATACGTCAGAAAAAAAATGTAATCATTTTCATTATATAAAAATGTAACCCTTTTATATTGCCTAAAAGAATGTAAACTATTTTATTACATAAAAATGTAAACCTTTTTACATTACATAAAATGTAAAACTTTCCTATTCCTTTATTACATTATATAAAAATTGTAATCTTTTCTTTTCTTATATTCCATTATAAAAAATAAAATTTGTCCTTTTATTAGGTAATGTCATGTTAATTGAAAATGTAAGTACATATATCATTTATGTAGTGATCATAATTCGTCATAAATTTGTCATATACATAGAAATCATATTTTGTCAATATACATGTCGTTTATATTAGAGGACATATTGTGTAAATAAATATATCTTTATGTTAGATTAAAATAACATCTTTGATTAGAAAATATGATGTAGATTACAATAACATTTTTGGTTAGGAAATATTATGTTAGGTTAAAATATCATTTGGTTAGATAATATCATGTTAATTAAAGATATTATTTTGTTAGAATCATATCATGTTAATTAATGTCATTAATTGAAATGGGAATATGTTAACCTGAAATTTCACATTTTTATTGGGTATTAAGAATGATCATCTTTTAGGATGAAGAAAATGTTGACATGAAAATATGTCATTTATTACCATTCATATTTAGTAAATGAAAATATGTCATTCACTACATTCATATGTAGTAAATGAAATTATGCCATTTATTAGCATTTATATTTTGTAAATGAAAATATGCCATTTATTAGCATTTATATTTTGTAAATGAAAATATGTCATTTATTAACATTCATATTTTGTAAATGAAAATACGTCATTTAGTTAGAATATATATATATATATATATATATATATTACATTATCACACATTTGTTTGAACACACGTCTATGTCACATGTTTGTTAAATCAAATGGATAATAAATGAAAGGTTTCTCTCTCTATACAAATAATATTCTCCCTGTTAATTAAATAATTTAAGGAAGGGAAATGAAAGCTTTCCTTCTCTAACTACCCTCATTGATTAAATAATTTGAAGAAAGGAAAGGGAGCGTTTTTCTCTCCCCCTCATTAATTGATTTCATTAAACGTAAGGAAACGGGAAATTTCATCTCTAAATAAATTTAAGTAGTAAATAAGATAAAATAAAAAGGAATTAATAAATTAGTATTAATATATACATATATTCTAAGATTTAGAAAATCCTAATTCTAATTAGCATACAGTAGCCGCCCCTAACATTTCAATGGCCATTGATGCTCCAATCTTCTTCCTCTTCGATCTTCTAATCCACACAACAAAATTTAACTATAAAAACATGAAATCAAAAGAGCACATTTAGATCTCGACGCTGGGTGGCGATGTCAAGGTGGTAATGGTGGACTTTGGGTGATGAACAAATGGGTTTGGTGCATCGACAAAACCTGAAAGTAGAAGATGAGGTTACGGCCTTTTTTTTGGATTGGAGGGTAATTAGCTTAAGCATATATTAATTAATTAATTGTTTAATTACCAAATGGAATAACGATCATGTCTTTGTCATACCAACTCGGAATCAAGCAAGACGAAGTGCATTAGAACCACAGTGACGAGATCTACGCCGTGAAACTGACCGGAGTTGAAACGGAGACTGTTGGAAAATCCGATAAATACCATTGGTGAGATTTCTCAAATTTAAAATTTAAAATAAATATATTTATTTATTTTGATCATGATTGTGATGTTTGAGATTGTTTGAAGCGACTGTATTGTGGTGAATTTACTGTATTGTGTCTATGGATGGTATGAAATATATGAAATGTTACATCATGGAAAAACACCATTTTTGTTATATAAATTGTTAGAATAACATTTTTATTTATAAATGTTAACATTTGGAAAGAACTTTATTTTTCCATTTTGTTGTATTGGAATTTGCAACAAAATGAAAGAACTTTATTTCTACCATTTTGTTGTATTAGAATTTGCAACAAAATGAAAGAACCTTATCTTTACCATTTTGAGGAATTAGAATTAACAAAATATAGAAAGACCATTTTTTTAGAAAGGTTTAATTAGAATAAAAAGACCATTTTCTTAGAAGTGTTTAATTAGGATAAAAAGATCACTTTTGCTAGAAATGTTGAATTAGAAATAAAATGGTATTTTGTTATAGAATGTTACATTAGAACAAAAGATACCATTTTGGTTACAAAATGATATATTAGATTAAAAACATCGTTTTTATTAAGATGTTAAGTTAGATTAAAATAACAGTTTTGTCTATAAAATGTTCCTTTAGATCCAAAATTACATTTAGATATAACATGTTACTTTAGATAAAAAAAATTACATTTTGATATAAATTGTTCCTTTAAATAAAAGATTACATTTTGTTATATTCATGTAGTGATAATAAAGGATTACATTTAACTATAATCATGTCATGTTAAATATTAATGTCATTCTAATTAGAAATAGTCATGTTGATTAAAAATAACATTTTCGGTTATAAATTGTCATTCTAGAAAATAATAACATTTTTTTGTATGAAGGGTTGCATTAGTAAAAATTACATTTTTGTTATAAAATGTAACATTAGAAAAATAACATCATTTTTGTTATAAATACGGCATTAGAAAAATAACAACATTTTTAGCTTAAATGTTGCATGAGAAAATAATAACATTTTTGTATAAAAATGTCGCATTAGAAATGAATTCACATTTTGTATAAAAATGTCGCATTAGAGATGAATTTACATTTTGTATAAAAATGTCGCTTTAGGAATAAATTCACATTTGGTATAGAAATGTCGCATTAGAAATAAAATCACATTTTGTATAAAAATGTTACATTAGGATTAAAATCACATTTTAGTTATAAAGGTTACATTAGAAATAAAAACACATTTTTTTATTATCAATTGTGACATTAGAATGAAACATCATTTTGTTATAAAATGTATTGTTAGACAAGTTTCTATTTTCAATTCTTTTGTAAATAAAATGACAAATGTAAAAGGCATGTTTTTATTTACATTTCTTTTGTAAATAAAAGAACAAATTTAGAAAACATATTTTTATCTACATCCTATTTGTAAATAAAAAGGCTTATTTAGAATTTACACTGTTATTTAAATTTTGTTTGTAAATAAGAAGAAATAATTGGTAAGCACATGTTTGTTTACATTTTATTTGTAAACAAAAACCCATATTGGAAAGAACACTTTTTTATTTACAATCTATATTTTAAATAAAAAGGCATATTTGGAAACACACTTGTATTTACACTTTACTTGTAAATAAAAAAAAATGTATTTGAGAATTTTACTTTTATTTATATGTGACCATTTTATAGGCCCAATAGGACCGGGAAGCGTGTGTTCAGGAATTGCCAATCCACTAAAGTATTTGTGGACCGGCCCTACAGTATCCAAGGGTTGCCCGTAGGTGTGATCCTGAGACATTGCAAGAGTGTCTCAAATCGGTAAGGAGATCGTCCCTTGCCTTGACTCATGATGGAAACACAATTTCCAATACGACATTACGGTTTTGATTGTAAACATATATATGGCAACATAGTAGGATGGGTACTATGCCGTCTAGGATTGATACATTTACTTTGAAGTATTTTAAAACTGAGTAGATACTAATAATAATATTAAAATATTATTTTCTACGTATCAATCATTTTTGATCATTATAAGGTAAAATTCTATCCTCCGGTTTGCGTTGCATTATGTGATGGGACTTGAGTCTTATAATGATTTCATTTTCTAGAAAGCATTGCGTTGTTTTTGAAACAAAATTTATTAAACATATGCACTGGCAATCCAATGGAGTAAACCCATTCTGCATTAGAGGCGTGGTCCTGTGATTAGCTATATTGTTAGTTAAGAAAGATTTCTCATAGCAGTCCCATGACTGACTCGTAGTTTGTTTCACTTTGCTAACTCAGGTGCCCTCTTTTCACATGGGCAACCAAGTGATAGCTTTAAGTATGGATACATTATGGATTAGAGCTTGTCTAAGGAAGAAGATGAAGAACATTTTCCTTTTTATCTTTTTATTGCTACTTGAGACATTTAGACTTTATTGATCTTTGATGTATTTGATGGAGTTGAGACTTATTTCTCTTTTGTTGAGACTTCTATTTGCTAAGTGTATCCTGTAACTGCGTACTCTGACGTCCTTGATGTTATGTTGTGATGACATTCTTATTTCCGCTGAAATAATTTATGTGTTATGCTATTATCTAAGATCTGTTGTTGTTGTAATTATGTTATACTCCTATGATTATCCTTGCTTTCATACTACAGAAGTTGGGGTCGTCACGGTTGGTATCAGAGCTAAAGGTTAACCTTAGCTTCGGAGCATAACATATTTAGAACAATTCGTCTAGATAGAATCAGTAGTATTCTAAGGAAAGTAGCTCATTAGAGATAGGATTAGTAATGTCCTAGAATGAGCACAGCAGAATAGCACATATTAATCAGTCATTACATCATTATCATCTTATCATATGTCTCTACTTTTAAACTTTCCTTTAAAATTATCATTTCTGTTAGTCTGACTCTTTCCTTGATGGTACAGAACTAGAAAATGAGCACAAGAGCAAGAGCTAGAGCCTGAGCAAGAGGTGGGGCTAGAGGACCAGCCAGAGATGAGACTCCCGCTGCTCAAGGGCAGCCCACTCCAGAGGCTGTAACACCACCTCCACCCCCGCAGCCGTTTGCCTTGGATAAAATGTCCAAGAAGTACAGAAACTTAAGGGGTGTATCCTTTACCAGGCGAGAGACAGTGATCGAGGCACAGGCATGGCTAAAGGACTGCAAGAAAATATTTGAAGGCCTGGAATTAGAAGATCAACGCAAGCGCTTTTTGGAAACATGGCTATTGAAAGACGAAGCTGAAAATTGGTGGATACAATCAAAATAGGCAATAATGTGGCCAACATGTCTTGGACCAGATTCAAAGAACTCTTCAACGATAAGTATATCCCTCTGCAGGTAGTAGAGCGGCTCCATGATCAATTTGTCAATCTGCAGCAGGGAGATCTGACTATTTCAGAATATGTGCGGAAGTTCGAGGAACTCTCACGCTACGCTCCAGAGTTAGTTCAGGAACCAGTGCAGAAAAACAAAAGATTCATCAATGGCCTCTCCAAGAAATACCTGAACAGAGTCACAACTCACGTCAAGCTCCCCTTTAATGAAGTGATCAAGATGGCTTGTCGCTATGAGGATAATGACAGAAATACACACAACAGGAGCGTGAGAAGAATCAGAATAACAACAAAAGAAAGCAAGCTGATAAGAAAGCAGAGGTGAGCGATTCTTCTACCGCTAAGCCCCAAGGGAAAGAGAAAAGAGACAAATTCAAAGTGAAATGCTTCAATTATCAGAAGATGGGGCACTTTGACTATGAATGCTGAGCCCCGACGAAACCAAGAAGGAATGAGTCTGGACCGAGTCAGAACCGCGGTCAGAATTCTCGAAACACTCAAGAGTGCTTTAACTGCCATAAGATGGGGCACTTTATCAGAAATTGTCCTTTATTGAAGAAATCTGAGGTAGCTCATGTCTATGATGGAGCGGCTGTACCGGCTTCATCCGAAGGAGCAGGTAATTCTGATGTTTTAGGAGGTACTCTTAATATTAAGAACATTCCCATTACAGTTTTGTTTGACACTGGTGCATCAATAAGTTTCATATCTAGTGACACGATTAAAAAGCTAAAACTGAAACCAAGAAAACTTAAAGAATCGATAAGGGCCCATAGTCCGATAGGAGGTTCACTTATGCTCGATCGGTATTGTAGAGTGCCTGTTTCTTATTCTTACTTCCAGTTCCCTTTTGACTTGATCGTTATGAGTTTTTCTGGATATGATATCATACTTGGGCTAGATTGGCTAAGAAAGTTATGAGGCTGAGTTGCTATGAGCTGAAAGAGTAGTCAGAATTAAAACCAAATTCGGAAATATTATGGCTATACCATGCCATGGCTCAGCCACAGATAGGAAAGAATTTTGGTCTTCTTTAGAAGTCACTCCTACTTCTATTAAGGATATTCCTGTTTAAAGAAGTTGACAGCTTACCTCTGCGCAAATAAATCGACTTCAGGATTGACTTGGTCCCTAATGCAAGGCCCGTTGTGCATCCTATTCGGAGAATGACACTGAAAGAAAAAGACGAGCTGAGCAATCAAACTAAACAACTTTTGTGGAAGGGTATAATCAGGCCTAACTTCTCAAACTGGGGTGCAGCAATGGTGTTTGTCCCAAAGTCAGACGGTACCCTCAGACTATGTGTGGACTACCGTGACCTCAATAAACAAACGCTGAAAAATAAATATCCACTGCCATGTATTGATGATCTGTTGGACGGTTTGAATAGAGCACAAGTATTCTCTAGGATAGACCTAGCTACAGGTTTCCACCAATTACGCATTGCCGAAGAATGTGTTCCTTTGACAACTTTCAGAGGGCTAGACTTATTCTATGAATGGCTAGTAATGCCCTTCGGCTTATGTAACGCTCCAGCCTACTTTGTCGATCTGATGAACAGAGTATTCCGAGATCTTTTAAATAAATTCGTGCTGGTGTTCATCGATGGCATCCTAATCTTTTCTAAATCCACTATTGAGCATGAAAAGCATCTGAAAGAAGTCTTGGAGATTTTGCGAAGAAATGTGTTAAAAGCCAAATTCTCTAAGTGTATATTCTGGCAAGAAGAGATGAAATTCCTTGGCCATGTTGAATCAAAGGAAGGCATTTCAGTAGATCCAGGAAAGACCTAGCCATCCAAGATTGGAAGTAGCCTAACACTCCTATAGAAGTCAGATGTTTCTTAGGATTGGTTTGCTATTATCAGAAATTCGTTAAAGATTTTTTGAAATTATCTTGTCCATTGACAAAGCTGACTAAGAAGCATACAAAGTTCATTTGGACACCCGAATGTGAGGCAGCTTTCCAAGAGCTAAAACGAAGGTTGACCACTGCCCCTGTGTTGACCATTATTGATGGCAATCAGGATCTGAAAATCTGGACAGATGCTTCTATTGAAGATTATTCCTTTTATCTAAACAAACGGGTCAGAGATGACATTTTAAATGACAAATCTCATTTTAACATGTTATCCTTTTATCTGTTTAAGGTATTGGTGCGGTGCTAATGCAAAGGGACAAAGTAGTTGCATATGCTAGCCGCCAGTTGAAACCACATGAGAAGAAATACCCAACTCATGATCTTGAGTTGATGGCCATTGTATTTGCTCTAAAGATATGGAGGCACTATCTCTTGGGTGAGAAATTCGAGCTGTATACTGATCACAAATCCTTGAAGTATCTGTTCACCCAAAGAGATTTGAACTTGAGGCAGCAACGTTGGGTTGAATTTCTTGCGGCCTATGACCTAGGCATCTATATACTCTAAGAAAAGCCAATGTTGTAGCCGATGCGCTCAGTAGGAAGAATACGGCCAGCACCAATCTTATCATCACCAGTCTTATCATTACGCCTACATTGATGGATAAGATCTCTGATCTTCAGAAGAATGATAAATTTATTCAAATGATTAGCGAGCGAGTTCGAAATGGCTAATCGTCAAGCTTCCAAATAGACAGCAAGGGAACCCTTAGACAGCAAGGGAGAATATGTGTGCCAGATATTCCTAATCTAAAAAGAGAAGTTATAGATGAATATCACAAATCTAAGCTCAGCATCCATCCAGGAGTAAGTAAGATGTATCATGATCTTAAGCGTAGCTTTTGGTGGAAGGCTATGAAGAGAGACATTTCTATATATGTTGCTAGATGTCCCACCTGCCAGCAAGTCAAAAGCGATCAGCAGAACCTAGCAGGATTGTTGCAACCGCAAGAGGTTCCAGGTTCGAAGTAGGACCAAATTTCTATGGACTTTATTGATGGCTTGCCCCGAACTTAAAAAGGGAATGATAGTATATAGGTGATTGTAGACCGCTTCACAAAGTCTGCCCATTTTATCCCTGTCAAATCTAATAGAATAGCTCGAAGTTTGGCACAGCTTTATTTCAAAGAGATTTTCAGGCTACATGGAGTTCCCAGTAGCATCATTAGTGATCGTGATCCGATATTTGCTAGCAAATTCTGGGAAGCTTTCCAAGAAGAGCTTGGGACCAAGTTGAATATGAGCACCACTTATCATCCTTAGACAGATGGCCTGACTGAGAGGGTGAACCGCATATTGTAAGACTTGATGCGAGCATGCAACCTTGATTTTGGCGGGTCATGGGAAGATTATTTGCACTTGGTTGAGTTCTCTTATAATAACAGTTACCAAGTAAGCTTGTAGATGTCACCATTTGAAGCATTATATGGCAGGCCATGCAGATCTCCTGCATGTTGGGTGGAACCCAGCAATCGATTAGTATTGGGTCCCGACATGGTTCATAAAGCATCAGATAAAGTTTATTTTATTAAGAAGCGACTACTGGCTTCTCAAAGCCGACAGAGGAGCTATGCAGACTCACGAAGAAGGGATTTAGAATTCTTTGTTGATGATCTTGTGTACTTGAGGGTTTCCCCACTAAGAGGGGTAATTCGATTTGGGAAGACTGGGAAACTGGCGCCGAGATTCATTGGTCCATTCCCTATTCTTGAAAGGATTGGAACTCTCTCTTATAGGGTGCAGTTGCCTAAATGGTTGCCATGGGTTCATGATGTATTCCATGTGTCTCAACTCCAGAAGCTTGTTCAGTTCCAGACTTAGTTGTGGAGGAAGCAACACAACAAGATTTGGAGATTACCCCGAGATTAGCAATAAGGAGGTAGCCAGTGAAAATTGTTGGCAAAGAGACCCGAGTTCTGAGGAACAAGAGGATCCACTTGGTCAAAGTGCAGTGGAGCGGGGATCCTAGAGATTGTACATGGGAGACACAGGATAGCATCAAACAAGCTTATCCCAAGTGCAGAGTGGACATCTCTAAGTAACTCTTGTGTTGAGGTACATCTACCATACCTTGCATTTTCCATTTTGTTTCCAACTTTACTATTGTTTCCTTTTCGGGGACAAAAAGCTTTTAAGTGGGGGAGATTGTAACAACTCGGAAAATCAGAACCAATTTAAAAATTTTATTTTGGCTATTTCAATGAATTTTAATAGTTAAAATAATTTATTTCAAATAATAATGATTAAAAAATTATTTAAATTAAAGTTAGAACGAATAAATTTATTTTAATTTTAAAAGGAATTAGAAATAGCATGGTAGTTTGAAAAGTCAAATCTGAACTTTGACTGAATGTACAGGATTCAAAATGAAACGTATTTTAGTGAAACTAAAAATATCTGAATCTATTTAAAAATACCTTTCCAACGAATCTGAAAAATCAAAATTTCATAGTGGTAATAAAAAGTTATGGATAGTTGAATATTTAGAATAGTCGCTATGGAATATAGTATAATTTATAGCCCGTATGAAAGGCTATTGTACAAACGACCTCCGTTTTCAACGAAACCACTTTTGTTAGATCCGGAATGTCAAATTATTGCTAAGTTTGATTTTCCAGAATTTTTGGAATTAATTTGTGAGCGTAATAAATTAAACTCTGATTTGATCATTTCTTTTGAATTTGATTGACCGTTATAAAGGCCATTTTTCAAACGGTCTCCAAATTCAATGAAATTAATTTTGTTAGGACCGTATCATCAAAACATAGCTAAATTTATTTTTTAGGAATTTTCAGAGTCCGTATGTGGGCCCGGTGAATTTAAATGTACGATCGAATTAATTTAATAAAGGATTTAAATTTTAAATTAAAGAAATCAGGCCAAAAACAATCGTTTGGGCTGACGGGACCTAGGCCATTGGTTCTGGAACAGGGACAATTAAGTAAAAACAACTCCTGTTGGACTGAAATTTGAGTTGTTAAGGATTTACGGGTTTATTTACAAAATGGGTAATTAAATATCATAAAAACACATTCATTTTTCAAAACCCTAATACTGTTCACTATAGAGCTACCGCCCCCTTGAAATCCATGGCCACCAAACTCCCAGTTTGATTCCTTAACCACGATCGATCCACAACAAATTAGACCCTGGTTCCTAAGACATTATCGTTGTACTCTCTTGCTCTTCGATTCTGTACGGTTTGATTGTCCCCTGGTGGCACGAACTCCGAGAACAGACGCCCCGAAGTCTCAGCGTTTAAACCGCGTCACCCACTAGCACGATCGAGTTGTCCAAGGTGGGGCCCTTTGTGTGCGCCTCGCTCTCCTCTCCGACGTGAAGCAACCCGATCATCCCCTAGCCCAATGGATTGAAAGCAAGATCCAACCCTAGTATTGAACAATTCTGAGAGGTCACGACCGTGTTTTGATTGAAGAAGAAAGAGGGTATTTCCCTTTTAATTATTATTTAATTTATTTAAAGTATTCTCAATCTAAATCAATTCATAACTCATTCATATGACTCAGAACTGAACGATTTTTGAAGCGTTGCGATCGTGAGCCCGAGATCTGCGTTTCTAGACTGACTAGAATCAATTCTGAGCTGATCAAATTTTGGCCAAAATTGCAGATCTAAACAAATGTGAGAAATCTATTTATCTTTTTTTTCAAATAATTAGAAATAATTCTAATTTTGTTGTCATCAATCTATAGTTAATTCCTGTTTGTTATTATTCATGATTGTTCTGTGCTAAATGTAATACGTAGATCTATGTTTGATATGTTATATAAATATGTTATTTCAGTGATATTGTGTTATAATTAAGAAAATAAAAATAAATCAAACATTTTTGTTAATTTTTTTTGAATCGAAATACTCAACAAAAAGATGAAGTATCACATTTGTTTTATTTTGTTGGATTAAAATTTGCAATAAAAATGAAAAAAAAAACATTTTTGTTAATTTTTGTTGAATCAAAATATTCAACAAAAATGAAGTATCACCTTTATTACACTTTGTTGAATCAAAATTATCAACAAAAATGAATCATACTTTTTGTCACTTTGATTGAATTAGAATTTTCAATCAGAATGAAGTATCACCTTTTATACATTTTGTTGAATCAAATTTATCAACCAAAATTGAATCATACATTTTTGTCACTTTGATTGAATTAGAATTTGCAATCAAGATAAATATCACGTTTTAATCATTTTTGTTGAATTAGAATTTTCAACAAAAGGAAATATACATTTATGCCATTTTTGTTGAATTAGAATTTTCAACAAAAGAAATTAAATATACATTTATGTCATTTTGTTGAGTCAGAATTTTCAACAAAAATTAAATTATACATTTGTGTCTTTTTGTTGAATTAGAATTTTCAACAAAAATTAAAATATACATTTTTATGTCATTTTGTTGAACTAGAGTTTTCAACAAAATTAATTTATACATTTGTGTTTTTGTTGAATTAGAATTTTTAACAAAAAGAAAATATACATTTTATATATATATATTTTGTTGAATTAGAATCTTCAACAAAAATGAAATATAAATTTCTATCATCTTATGGAATTAATATAAAAATAGAAATGTTCATGTTTTTAAAATAAGAATTTGATTACATTAAAAAGTTCATGTTTTTAATGTAATGTTAGAAACATAGAAAATGTATATGTTTTAAAGAAAAACATGATTTCATTAAAAAATCACATTTTAATGTCAAGAATGAAAAATAAGAAAAGTGTTCATGTTTAAAAATCAAAATATGTTTTACATTAAAAACACATATTTTAATGTAATGTTAGAAATTAGTGAAAAGATTCATGTTTTAAAATCAAAACATGTTTTACATTAAAAACACACATTTTAATGTAATGTTAGAATTTAGTGAAAAGATTCATGTTTTAAAATAAAAACATGTTTTACATTAAAAAATCACTTTTAATGTAATAAATAGGATTATAGAAAAAGATTCATGTTATAAATGAAAACATGTTTTACATTAAAAATTCACTTTCTAATGTAATAATAGAAGTTGGACAAACATGCATGTTTTCAAAATAAAACATATCTACATTAAAAACTTTGTTTTAATGAAATTGATAAAATTACGTTTATATGTACATCGCATATATTAGAATTTATATGCGTTGTTAAAATTACATTTATATTTACATCGCATATATTAGAATTATATGCGTTGTTAAAATTACATTTATATTTACATTGCATATATTAGGATTTATATGCGTTGTTAAAATTACATTTATATTTACATCGCATATATTAGAATTTATATGCATTGTTAAAATTACATTTATATTTAAATCGCGTATATTAGAATTTATATGCGTTGTTAAAATTACATTTATATTTACATCGCATATATTAGAATTTATATGCGTTGTTAAAATTACATTTATATTTACATCGCATGTATTAGAATTTATATGCGTTGTTAAATTACATTTATATTTACATCGCATGTATTAGAATTTATATGCGTTGTTAAAATTACATTTATATTTACATCGCATGTATTAGAATTTATATGCGTTGAAATTACATTTATATTTACATCGCATATATTAGAATTTATATGCGTTGTTAAAATTACATTTATATTTACATCGCATATATTAGAATTTTTATGCATTGTTAAAATTACGTTTATATTTGGCATATTAAAGACGTTAGTGGAATCGTCGAATGGTTTATATTTATATATAATTATATATATATATATATATAAATTAAAATTATATGAATCGCGCGCGGTAGTTCGCGTTCCTGGAATCGTAACTTTAAACGATTATATTGAAAGATCCAACCGACGGATTTTCCCAAAACTGGAACCATTAGGACCGCTTTGGGAAGATCTTTCCATCGATATAATCTTTGTTAAAATCCAACGGTTAGATTTCGAGATAAATGTAAATCAAATTTTGATAAAAATAGCGTCATGGCCGCCTATTGACCCGAAGCATCGTTAAATTAATTTAGCTATTTTTATATATATATAAATAGCGATAAATCGTTATTAAATACTATTAACGATAAGAAATGTTTTAAACTATATATATGCGAGAATCATTTGAAAAGACCAAGTTCAATCTCATTTCAAATGATTATATGATGATTTAAATCGAAGATATCGAAGACGGCGATTGAAGACCAGCAATCTTCACAACGAAAGGATAACTACTGATGTCTGGCATTGGTTAGCTCCCAGTAAAGGGATAAAGTGGTAATTGCCCGGATGTATTTGTTGATTGTCTAGATATGCGAGCGCCTCTCTTCCGTATTGGACATACGGGACGAGGAATAAGGTGACTCTGATTTCGTTCAGACCCAGAACGGATTCATAAATGGATGTGTGTCCGACATTGGATTTCATTCCATGTAAATTGATTTCTATTTAATATATATATATGTTGGTGGCGGAGAATTTATTCTCTTACTTAACACCCTTCTCTGGGACGCATGAGCTCAGAGGTTTTATATTGGCAGTTATTGATCGCATGGCGTGAATTATCAATGTGACATGCCAAGATGCAATTGTTCGAGGCTTTTGTTGAAAAGCAGAGCCTTGTGGATGATGATCAAAGCATAGCCTATTTCGGCATAGCTTTGTGTATAACGTTACCTCGCGAGCCTCACACCCCGGCAAGAGTCAGAAAAGGGACAAGGGAACACAGGGAGTGCACACGTTTCTTTCTAGCTAAAAGTGGTATCAGGGTTTTGCAAGCCCTGACAATTTACTTATGTGGTTGGTGGAATGAGGCACCTCAGATTTATAGGTCGATTGTGACCATTTTATAGGTTTAATAGGACCGGGAAGCATGTGTTCAGGAATTGTCAATCCACTAAAGTATTTGTGGACCGGCCCTGCAGTATCCAAGGGTTTCCCATAAGTGTGATCCTGAGACATTGCTAGAGTATCTCGGATCAGTAAGGAGATCGTCCCTTGCCTTGACTCATGATGGAAACCCAATTTCCAATACGACATTAAGATTTTGATTGTAAACCTATATATGGCGACATAGTAGGATGTGGTACTATGTCGTCTAGGACTGATACATTTACTTTGAAGTATTTTAAAACTGTTTAGATACTAATAATAATATTAAAATATTATTTTCTACATATCAAGCATTTTTTATCATTATAAGGTAGAACTCTATCCTCCGGTTTGTGTTTCGTTGTGTGATGGAACTTGAGTCTTATAATGATTTCATTTTCTAAAAATCATTGCGTTGTTTTTGAAATAAAATTTATTAAACATATGCACTGGCAATCCAATTGAGTAAACCTGTTCCGCATTAGCGGCGCGGTCCTTTGATTAGCCATATTGTTAGTTAAGAAAGATTTCTCACACCAGTCCCATGACTGACTCGTACCTTGTTTCACTTTGCAAACTTGGGTGCCCTCTTTTCACATGGGTAGCCAAGTGACAGGTTTAGGTATGGATACATTCTGGATTGGAGCTTGCTTAAGGAAGAAGATGAAGAACGTTTTCCTTTTTATCTTTTTGTTGCTACTTGAGACATTTAGACTTTATTGATCTTTGATGTATTTGATGGAGTTGAGACTTATTTCTCTTTTGTTGAGACTTCTATTTGCTAAGTGTATCCTGTAACTGCGTACTCTGACGTCCTTGATGTTATGTTGTGATGACATTCTTATTTCCGCTGAAATGATTTATGTGTTATGCTATTATCTGAGATATGTTATTGTTGTAATTATGTTATACTCCTATGATTATCCTTGCTTTCGTACTACGAAAGTTTGGGGTCGTCACAGTGGGTCATTCCCAAGTAGGGTATATTTGTCACCAATCTAGAGAAAATTCATTCTTCTTTCGATTTTGTATCTTATGGATTACGGTTGGGGGGCCGACAACCGTGGGTGACAATATATTCGATACACTCAAGTAAATGAGTGGTCGGTCATGTGTGGGCTGGGTTGCAAGATGTTCTTGTTGAACTCCAGTGTATCCCCTCTAGAGTACACTAATCGGGAGGTGGTCCCATACCTTGTCATAGTTGGAATCCAATCTCCAATAAGCTCCCTGCGTTTTTTGTTTTTTTACTATGTATGTGCAGCGTGAGATGCAAGCATTCTGCTATTTGGTTATTTATTTGATTAGACATTATTATAATATCACTGGATTTTGATATCAAAAATGGTTTGGTTATATTAAGGTAAAAATCGTTCGTGTTTATATGTGGGCTAGTCTTACTATTACCTTTTCTTTCAAAGGATTTTTCAAAGTTAATCAAATTGGTTGGAGTTTACTCACACCAGTCCTAAAACTGACCCGGAGTTTATTTTGTGTGTTTCCCTTAAACTATTGGGAGCCCAAATTTGTACGGGCAATCAAGTGTTCAGGATTTGCAGATTCACTTGGAGGGACTCAAGGCAGGAAGCTTCACTGCTAGTTATTAGAGACTATTTCCGCTGTGATGTATATGAGTTATATTCTGATATGGTATGTATATACAAAATCAGATTTGTATTTCAAAGTGTTATATAATATATTTTATTCGTTCCGTTGTGAGATTCGTGTTTGCTTTGATACTGTTTAGATTCTGATGTTCTTATTCTTCTATTCTATTAGTTCTATCTTATCTTTCTCATCCTCTAATTTCTTTCTATTAAAGATCTGTATTTTCGTGCACTTTGGGTTGGACGTGTGTTGTTTTAGTCAGCTCAGATAGTATGGATTTGCGGGTCGCTATAGTTGGTATCAGAGCTGAAGGTTAAGCAATACCTTAGATTGAGTTTGAGTGTATATATATGAGCGCGTGTTTGTAGATTTGTATAAAGATTATTTTATATTGTGTTGATTGATCTGTTGAGTGGTATATAAATTCCAAATCGACGCGTTTAGCTGACGGGTTCTATAGGGATTTATAAACGCTTGGATAGAGAAATTCGACATAGTATTGTTTTAAAAAGCTGGGTAAATGAAATAATTTTACCCAAAATATATTTTGGTATAAAAGAAATATATATCTTGGAATTATTATAGATATTGAATGTGTTGGTTGTTATTATAATCGCATAAGATTATAATTGAGATGGTTATATAAATAACCAATCAGAATTCGTATAACTGTAATATAATATCTAGAATCAGATGGATTAAATCTGAATTTAAAGCCAGAATTGAAATAAAACTCTAGAAACATGGAGGGGTTGTAAATGAATTTTTAATTGAATATATGGAAAATTTAAAATCCTGGGAGAGATTTGGAAATGTATTTTAAGCATTTGGAAAGGATAGTTGGAAGTAAATTTCAAGATAAAAGTGTTCTAAAAATAAGTTTTGAATGTGATATAGTATTGAACTCACTTCGGCAGCCGGAAAATAATACCGATGATGGATGGCCACATCATCATTATTCAATTTCGAGTTTCTAAAGTGACGGACTACTACTAAAAGATATTATTTTAAAATTGTTTTGAGAAAACAAATTATTTTGAATCCTGAAAAGGAATATTTATCCTAGAAAGGAAAAGCTATTTAAAAACTCCTGGGGTGATATTGTTTTGAATTAAAACAAGTATACAAGATGAATTTGTAATGATGGAAATAAATTTTCACTTAAGACGTTAAGTAAAGATTGTCAAAGCAAATAGAGGTTAACAAAAACAGTTAAGGAGAAATTAATTTTGATGGAAAATGGTACTAAAGTAAAATTGGAATTGAACTGAAGTTAATTAAGTGGAAATCGAGGTGGAATAGGATTTAACTTGGCAAAGTAATTGAACTGGTGAAATAAGATTTTTAGAATGGAACTGAATATGGTTATGGAATTGAATTGTTAAGTAAGAATTTGGAATTGGAATTTGAATTGGAGTTTGAACTGGAATTTGGCTTCAGTACTAGAGAATTATTGAATGTGGATAAGTGAATTTGGAGATCAATATTTGGAATGCATGGGTATATCTGATGAAATATCAAATGGAAGAGTTAGAATTGGATGCCCAACCAAAAAGAAATATGTTTATATTTTATACGAGTATGAGATTTATATGAGTATATTGGGCAAGCCACTTGGCTGTTTGAATTTCTGTTGAATTGGAAGATGCCCAGAGAGGCAAGTTGTAGTAATACTGAATGAGCCATGCGGAGGAGATGCTGGCGAAATTCTCCGAAAATTTAAGCCGTTAGGAAATTTTCAGAATTTCTAAAAGTATTCGTTAATAAGAAGGATTTAGTATTTTAATTAGAATTAATCGGTTCTGTTGAAAGTGAATTTAAGGAATTAAATAAAAGATTTTTAACCTGGTTATAATATAGATTGTAGCAATTTCCCTACCTTAGTAATTTCGGGGACGAAATTCTTTTAAGGGAGAAGGAATGTAACGTCCCGCATTTTTATCGATTTGTATTTGAATATTTAAATCAGTTTAAATATTGAATTCATAATATAAGTGGATTTATATATCAATTAAAATGAAATTGAACATATATAAATATATATTAAATATAAATGAGCCCGTAACGTCGCGGCAGTTCGTAATATGGAGTTTTGAACTTCAAACGACTATACAAGATTTGTTACTAATCGGATTTCTTCAAAACAAGAAACGTTCGAATCCGTTGAACTATATTTTTCTAATGGAAGTGAAAAATCGAGATTTCGGGTTTTAGATTGTTAGTTATGTCCAAATTAAATATTCAAAGAAACAGTGGCATAATCATTTATGGCCATAACGATTATTTGAATATATTTAAATATCGGTTTCGAATTTAGATAAGATTCTTTTGAGGCATAGTTATAGTTTAATTTTTAGGATTTTACTGCAATTTTTATTTTGAAAAATCAGCTGCTTTTTATTTGGAGTATTTTACACCCTATATCATCATTTTGAGGTTTCACAATATAAGTTAACCTACCGATATTATTATATTTTTGGGATCGTGGAACCTCGCTGGACATAACTATATTTTTATTTTTGTCCGTAGCGATCCGCAAATAAACAAAATACTATATAACATATATCGTGTATAAGTTGAGTATACACCCTATCGTGAACATTTTTATCTCAGTAAGTGTAATGACCCGCATTGGCAGAGGTATTAGAATTAATTTATTTAATTATATAAATGGTGGGTTAGTGAATTTAATAGTCGTGGAATTAAATAATGGTGAATATTTAATTAAAATAATAAATTAAATAATATATTTAATTCTGAAATAAACAGAATTGGCTGAAATGGCGATATGGTGTGAACAGGATCATCTGTGATATTTAATTCAGCTTGGAATTGAATTTGAATAACGAATATATTCAATCGTCGACAGTTGAACGTATAGTTTATAATATAATTATAAACGAGCTCGAATGGCGCTGCAGTTCGCTATTTGGCGATTTGGACTTCAATTGAATGTACAGGATTCGTTTTAAGCCGGATTTCTGTGAAACAAGAAACGTGTGGAGCTAGTGGAGTATATCTTTCTAGTGGAAGAGAAAAATCGGGATTTCGTCGTGTAGATTTTGAGATATGTCCAAATCAAATTTTAAAATAGTCGCTATAGAATCGTTTATCGACCGTATCGGTTTATTCGTTATAACTAAAGATCGGGTTTGAATTTAGACAAGGTTCTTTTGGGATATAGTGATAATTTAATTTTTAGAATTTTACTATAATTTTTAATTAATTTAATAAGCGACCTTTTTTATTTGAAGTATTTCGCACCCTGAAATCAACATTTTGAAGTTTCAAAATATGAGTCCATCTACCGATATTATTATACTTTCGGGATCGTGGCACCGAGCTGATTACAATGGCATGTTTACTTCTGTCGACAACAGTTTGTAAAGGAAGGAAATTCTTTATTTCGTGATGGGGTACACTAAAACTTTTACACAAAATAATACCCTAACTAATTTGTGATAAAACGAAAAACCACGTTTTTTTTCTCAGCCACAAATTTCTTTGGGGTTTTAAAACCAATAACGTGGAGACCGAATACTTCAAAGAAATCAAAACATAAAAACGTGGCCTAACTGTGTACATAAATAACACCTACCCTATTACTTGCGTGTGAAGGGTCCTTCCTTCATAAATAAGAGATACTCTACCTCAGACTCATTTTACAGACCGGAAACTTGAAACCAAAGTATACTGAGCGAGCGTGGAAGCTACTGGCATAGGGTAGTCAGTAGGGACTGTCCAGGAGTGTGCTTAGCCGGAGCTCCAGTCGTCAGAGGTAACCGGAGCAACACAATTCAATCTGCATGGGGTTTTGTTCGATGGGAAGGGTCGCCCTGAGCTCGAATAAGCAGCAGCTCGACATCGTTTATGTTTTCGGGTCTCGGATGGATCGGAAATAAGGAGAACGCGACGGGCTAGGTGGTGAAATACTTTTGTATAGGAGCTGGCGGGTAGTGTATAAAGTGGGAAGATTTTGGAGTGAGAAGAGAAGTTGTGGAGTGGATTGTGCTGTGTTTGGATGAGGAGCTTTACATACGCATGAAGTATGGACTGTAAGAAGTGGGTTGAGTGGCTTTGGAGGAAGATACGTGTACTGTAGGGAGCAATCAGGCGGAAGTGGTGAGTCAAAATATGGGGTAAAGATATATGGTATTGCGAAAAATATATATATTGGGAGCATGCTTTCTATTTCGTGAATATGATGGAACTAAAGAGAAGTTGAGCCAAACAAAAATCAACAGGGGGTTTCAACATGCAGTATTGTAACTCGCATTGTTTCCCTGTATCAGAGAAGGGCTAGTTCGAAGTGGAAGTGTGGTGGGGAAAATTCAAACCAAAAAGAAGGATTGGGAGAATGTATATTGTACGAAATCCATGTATTGTGTTCAAAGAAAGTGAGGAGCGGATGCATTATGCATGAAGGCACTGAACAACATGTACAGGGTGGACGGGTTCCTTGTTATTGCACCATGTTAAAAAAATGGGAAGCCCGGTTCCTTTGAACAAAGAGAAAAGGAAATTAGAAGATAGAAAACTGACAACTATTGTATTTCAAATGAAGAAAGGGGACAAAAGTTTCAACTGAGGAGACGGTGCACTATTGGATCGGTTGAGTAAGAAATGAGCGTGGGCAAGTCTAGTGAGGTAAAGCCCAAATTAGTAAATATAAAACAAATTAATGTTATTTTAATTTAAATTAGTTATAAACTTGTGATCTTAATATCTGTTACATATGTTGTCAGAATTGAGTAAATTTGGATCCGTTGTAATTGTATGGGCGAGCGCGACACCATGGAACTGACTGGGAGTGGATTGGCGTTCGCTACAATTTATGGCGAAATAAATTGTCCATCTGAATCAACAGACGCAAATCGTTATTTAACGGTTAACGCGAAATGTGAGTAAATCTCACTAACTCTGAACAGTTTATAATTTCATGTTGTATTTTTAGAACTGTTAGAAATCATCTGATTAATTGTGTATTGATTGTTTGATTGAACTGCTAGTCAGTTAGTTGAATTTCTATATTGATTCTGTTTAACAGAATATATCATATGGAACTGAAAGTGATGTTATCTATATTATTTAACATCTGTGATGCAGGGAAACAGGTTGGAGGAATCCAACTGGATTCCTCAACATTTATTTTACTGTGATTCATATATTGTGATATATGATGTGATATATAATCTGTTGTTGATTATGTGTGTTTGAACGATATTATCGTTGTTATATGGTATGACAAATACCATAAGAAATACTGGATATGGGGAAGGGGATTTTCAAAGTGTAATTTGAAAATGAATTATTTATATAAAATCGATGGATTTTATATAGAAAAGGAAAAGGATTTTATAAAAGAAATATTTATAAAATCAAAGGATAAGTTAGAATAAAAGGAAATCATTTGTAAAGTGAAGAACCGTTACTGAAAGTAAATCTTTATAAATGAATAGTTTATTCGAAAAGGAGCTAATCGATGTTAGTTTAATCGATTAGAGTTAAAGAATAAAGGAGCTAATCGATGTTAGTTTAATCGATTAGAGAGAAAGTCAAATGAGTTAATCGAATATAGTTATTCGAATAGAAAGTAAAATGAGTTAATCGAATATAGTTTATTCGAATAGAGAGTAAAATGAGTTAATCGAATAGAGTAAATTGATAAGGGTTAATCGAATAGAGTTAATTGATAAGGGTTAATCGAATAGAGTTAAGTGAAAAGAGTCAATCGAATATAGCTATTCGAAGGAGGGTTAAGTAAGGAAGTTAGAAAAAAGAAATATAAAGTGAACTTTGCTAATTTCAAAGTTAGAAATGTTGTTCAGTTAAGGTCTGAGAGGTAGTTCTACCCCAACTTGATTGGCTTCGTTTTAACTAGGGAATAGTTAAGGTTCGACAGTAAAGGAAATGGTTTGGGTTGGCATCGCGATGGTTTGTTTAAAACATCTGTCTAAGTCCAGTGAAGAAGCTTTGGAAATGTTTTCCAAATAAGAAACCAGAAATGTTTTCTAATAAAGAAAACAAGAAATGGAAAAGTTTTCCATTGTTAATAACGTATATTTTGCAAATTTAGAAAATAAGAAATATTGAATATAGGGAAACAGGAGATAAGTAAATTTATGAAATAAGGAGATGAATGTTAAATGATGTTTGATCGATATAATTTCCATTTGGAAATAATATCGTTGTTTGCACACTTGTTTTTATTCGATAGTTAAATCACAGACTATCGAAGTTTTTGACCATTTTAACGTTGTTAATATGGAGAGACCGGTTGGATTATTATCCAAAGAGCCACTATGTATTGGCATAAGCGTTGTGAATCGTATATGCCAAAGAAAATTGAAGACAGAGTTATGCAAGGGCTATCCTGTTTACAGAATAGTGCCTTCAGTTCATCCTGTTCCTGGATGACTTGTATGGAAGGATGTCTGACAGAGTATTTCCAGACGATCACGTATATTGATTTCTCCAACCGTACCAAGAGTGGAAGCGGAGAAGGAAACTTCTTTTAGCTAACACATAATGTATGGTTGAGGACGTCAATCAGTAATTTGATGGATTTGACAATGTGGCATTCGAAGTAAATCTGATGTGATGATGAAGCGTAACCTCAAGCCTCATCAAATCGGTAAATGACAGAAATCGGGCAGGCAACATGGCTAAGTCGGTCGCACCGAAGTAGGGTGTATAATCACCTGATCTAGAGTTTCATTTATTTCCAAAAATCTATTGTTGATGCGGTCCCATTCGGGAAACAGTTGCTGATCCCAACCGTTGGTGATATACATTCGATACGCTCAAGCGAAATGAGTGGTCGGTCATGTGTGGCCGGGTTGCAAGATGTTCTTGTTGAACCCAGTGTATTCCTCTCTAGAGGTACACGAGCGATAGGTGGTTCCATACCTTGTCATAGTTGGAAATCCATTACCCAATACGTGCTTGCGGTTTTGCGTTGTATACTATATATGTAGAACGTGAGATGAAAGTGTTTCTGCTAGATAATTATATATACTGTGGTTGATAGACATTATTATAATATCAAAAGGTTTTTAATATAAAGATATTTTGGATTCTCATAAGGGAAAAACCCGTTCCGTTATGCGGCGTGGTCTTATGAGATATCGTTTACTTGTTCAACTGTTTTTAACTGTTTTACTCACACCAGTCCCATGACTGACCCGTAGTTTACCTTGTTGTTTTCCCTAAACTCTTGGGTGCCTAAATTTGTATGGGCAGTCAAGTAGTCGGAATTTACAGATATACTGGAAGAGCTTGGAGCAGGATTCTTCAGGATCATATAGCTATAGTTATTTCCGCTGTGTTGTAAGTGATGTACTTTGATAATGTATTGTATACATATAATGATTTATTTCAAGGATATGTTATCTATTATATGTTATTCGTTCCGCTGTGAGATTCGTGTTACTCTGATGTTGTGTTCTTCTTCTTCTTCTATTCTAAGTTTCTATCTTATCTTTCCTTACCCTCTAATTTCTTTCACTAATTACCAGGATTTTTCGGTGTTTTGGTTATCGACATCGTGCTTATGTCGATAACCAAAGTCGCTAAAAATCCGGGTCGTTACAGTTGGTATCAGAGCTTAAGTTAAGTGAATTACCTTGGCTCTATGGCGTGACTCGGTAGAGATAGGGTTAGTAATGCCCTAGATTGAGTTTGAGTGTATATATACGAGTGAGCGTACTTGTTATTGATATAAAAATTGTTTTATATTGTGGAGATTCATTGGTTGAGTTGTTTATGAGTTCTGGTCGATCAGTTTGATCCACTGTATCGGTAGGAGTTACTAAACACTCGAATACGATGGGTCATCACGATATGTTTTGAAAAGAGGGTAAATGAAAATAATTTTACCCAAAGTATATTTTGATATATAGTGGACATATTGGTTGTTATTATAATCGAGTAAGATTACAAATTAAATGGTTATGTAAATAACCAATCAGAATTCATATAAGTGAAATACGTGAAATCAGATGAGTTAAATCTAAAATTTAAACCAGAATTGAAGTTAAGACTCTGGAGAATTGGATAAGTGTTTGTAAATGGATTGGGATTAAAAATAAGGAAAATTTAAGATTCTGGGAGATTTTAAATTGTTTTACAAGAAGTGAGAATTATATTTTGAAATGAATTTCAAAGTGGAAATGTTTAGAAATGGTTTTATAGTATTGAACTCACTTCGATCGCTGGAATAGATTCTGATGATGACAGCTGCATCATCAGTATCCATTTTCGAGTTGTAAGTGACGAATTACTACCAGAGATACTGTTTTGAATTTGTTTTGGGAAAGACAAGTTGTGTTGAATTTCAAAATGGGATTTATAAAATAGATTTGAATATAGAGTTTAAATAAAGAGAATTCAAATAGATTTGAATATAGAATTTGAATAAAGAGGATTCAAGTAGAAGTTGAATATAGAAAATTCAAAGGGGATTTGAATATAGAAATTCAAATGAGATTTGAATAAAGAAGGTTTAAATAATGGAAAGTGAATATATAATTCATATAGGGTAATAATATGATTTGAATATACAAATTCAAAGGGAGTTTGAATATATGAAATTCAATGGAAGTGATATAGAATTTGAATATAGAATTCAAATGGAATTTGAATATAGAATTCAAATGGAATTTTAACTATAGAATTTGAATAAGAGAATTGAAATGAAATTTGAATATAGGAAATTCAAATAGAATTGAAATGGAATTCAATTAGTTGATTAACGAGTTAAACTTATATTTGAACATGTATATTCAAATAAAAAGATGAAATAGGTGAACCAGTTAATTAGCCATTAGTAAATGGATCTTGAATTGTAGTTGAACTTTAGATAAGTAAAGGGGACTGGTAAATTTATATTCGAAATCGAATATGAAACTTGAGTTTGAAAAAAATAGAATTTGATTAGTTTATAAGCAAGTTGAAATATATTTGAACATGTCATGTTCAAATATAAAAGTGAAATAGACTAAAGAGTTAATTAACAAATTAATTAACGAATTGAGTTAAAATGATCAGGTATAGATAAAATAGATTGGGCAGGTATAAATATATATGAGATAGGTATGGATAAGGTATGAAGTGATCGCAGGACCACTGTATCCGATCAAAAACTGCTCGAAACGGATCTGCCATGGTTGATGCGAGTGGTGTGTTCTTGATATGGTGTTGTAGAGAATTAGAAGAGAAAGATGGTGGAAATAGTTAGGAGGATTTTAGTTGAAATCGGTGTTGGGATTTGAGGTTGAAGTCACGGCAAATGGGTAGAGTTTACAGGAGGAATACGAGAGCTGTATTTGAGGAAGGAAAGGAGTGGGACGCGGGTTGGGCTTTTGGGTGGAAAGTTGGGCCGTGGTGTTTAAAAATGGGTAAGGCCCAAATCTTTTAATATATATATGTTTAGATTAAAAATATAATCATGTGTTAAACTTTAAATGGTCGTAACTTTACTATACGTTACCAGAATTCTGAACGGTCAAATCCGTTGGGATCGTATGGACGGGAGCAACACAATGAGACTGACCGGGAGTGAATCCGAGCTCGTTACAATTTATGGCGAAATAAATTGTCCGACTGAATCAAATAACGCAAACCATTATTTAACGGTTAACGCGCCAATGTGAGTAAATCTCACTAACTCTAAACAGTTTATAATTTCATGTTGTATTTTTAGAACTGTTAGATATTGGCTGATTGAATGTGTGTTGACTGTTTGATTGAACTACTAGTCAGTTAGTTAAATTTTCTATATTGATTCTGTTTAACAGAATATATCATATGGAACTGAAAAGTGATGTTATCTATATTGTTTAACATCTGTGATGCAGGGAAACAGGTTGGAGGAATCCAACTGGATTCCTCAACATTTATTTTACTGTTTTCATATATTGTGATATATGATGTGTTATATAATCTGTTATGGATTATGGGTGTTGGAATGATGTTGATCATTTTTATTCGATATTTTAAATATCATAAAAGACCCTGGGATGTAAAAAGAATTATTTCAATGTATATTGAAATGAAGGGATTTTATAAAATCAACAGATTTTATAAAAGGAAATATTTCGAAAGTAAATAAAAGGGAAAAATGTTTTTAAAATGAATAGAGTTTTATAAAAGGGAAATCATTTGTAAAGTGAAGAACTGTTACTAAAAGTAAATCTTTATAAATGAATAGTTTATTCGAATAAAATAAAAGGAGTTAATCGATGTTAGTTAATCGATTAGAGTTAAAGCAAAGGAGTTAATCGATGTTAGTTAATCGATTAGAGAATAAAGTTAAAAGGAGTTAATCGATGTTAGTTTAATCGATTAGAGTTAAAGCAAAGGAGTTAATCGATGTTAGTTGATCGATTAGAGAATAAAGTTAAAAGGAGTTAATCGATGGTAGTTTAATCGATTAGAGTTAAAGCAA
This sequence comes from Allium sativum, assembly GCA_030737875.1. Taxonomy (NCBI): domain Eukaryota; kingdom Viridiplantae; phylum Streptophyta; class Magnoliopsida; order Asparagales; family Amaryllidaceae; genus Allium; species Allium sativum. The sequence continues at coordinate 232,190,345 of CM060911.1, forward strand.
AGGAGTTAATCGATGTTAGTTAATCAATTAGAGAATAAAGTTAAAAAGGAGTTAATCGATGTTAGTTTAATCAATTAGAGTTAAAGCAAAGGAGTTAATCGATGTTAGTTAATCGATTAGAGAAAGTAAAAGGAGTTAATCGATGTTAGTTAATCGATTAGAGAGAAAGTAAAGGAGTTAATCGAATATAGTTTATTCGAATAAAGTAAAAAGAATCAATCGAATATAGCTATTCGAACGAGAGTTAAGTAAGGAAGTTAGTAAAAGGGGTATAAAGTGAACTTTGTCTATTTCAAAGTTAGAAATGTTGTTCAGTTAAGGTCTGAGAGGTAGTTCTACCCCAACTTGATTGGCTTCGTTTTTAACTAAGAAATAGTTAATGTTCGGCAGTAAAGGAAACGGGTTGAGTTGGCATCGCGATGGTTTGTTTAAACATCTGTCTAAGTCCAATGAAGAAGCTTTGGAAATGTTTTCCAAATAAGAAACCAGAAATGTTTTTCTAATAAAGAAAACAAGAAATGGAAATGTTTTCCATTGTTAATAACGTCTATTTTCCAAATTTAGAAAATAGGAAATAATGAATATAGGGAAACATGAGATAAGTAAATTTATGGAATAAAGAGATAAATGTTGAATGATGTTTGATCGATATAAATTTCCATTTGGAAATAATATCGTGGGTTGCACACCTGTTTTTCTTCGATAGTTAGATCACAGACTATCGAAGTTTTGACCATTTTAACGTTGTTAATATGGAGAGACCGGTTGGGTTATTATCCAAAGAACCACTCTGTATTGGCATAAGCGTTGCGAATCATATATGCCAAAGGAAATTGAAGACGGAGTTATGCAAGGGCTATCCTGTTTACAGAATAGTGCCTTCGGTTCATCCTGTTCCGGGATGACTTGTATGGACGAATGTCCGACAGAGTATTTCCAGACGATCACGTATATTGATTTCTCCAACTGTACCAAGAGTGGAAGCGGAGAAGGAAACTTCTTTTAGCTAACACATAATGTATGGTTGAGGACGTCAATCGGTGATTTGATGGATTTGACAATGTGACATTCAAAGTGAATCTGGTGTGATGATAAAGCGTAGTTTCTAGCCTCACATCCGGTAAATGACAGAAATCGGGCAGGCAGCATGGCTAAGTCGGTCGCACCGAAGTAGGGTGTTTAATCACCTGATCTAGAGTTTCATTTACTTCTAAAAATCTATTGTTGATGCTGTCCCATTCGGGAAACGGTTGCTAATCCCAACCGTTGGTGATATATATTCGATACACTCAAGCGAAATGAGTGGTCGGTCATGTGTGGCTGGATTGCAAGATGTTCTTGTTGAATCCAGTGTATTCCTCTCTATAGGTACACGAGCGAAAGGTGGTTCCATACCTTGTCATAGTTGGAAATCCATTACCCAATACGTGCTTGCGGTTTTGATTGTATACTATATATGTAGAACGTGAGATGAAAGCGTTCTGCTAGATGATTATATATACTGTGGTTGATAGACATTATTATAATATCAAAAGGTTTTTGATATAAAGATATTTTGGATTCTCATAAGGGAAAAACCCGTTCCGTTATACGGCGTGGTCTTATGAGATATCGATTTCCTGTTTGAACTGTTTTAAAATGTTTTACTCATACCAGTCCCATGACTGACCCGGAGTTTATTTTGTTGTTTTCCCTAAACTCTTGGGTGCCCAATTTTGTACGGGCAGTCAAGTAGTCGGGATTTACAGATACGCTGGAAGAGCTTGGAGCAGGAGGCTTCAGGATCATATAGCTATAGTTATTTCCGCTGTGTTGTAAGTATTGTACTCTGATAATGTATTGTATACATATAATGATTTATTTCAAGGATATGTTATCTATTATATGTTATTCGTTCCGCTGTGAGATTTGTGTTACTCTGAGGTTGTGTTCTTCTTCTTCTTATATTCTAAGTTTCTATCTTATCTTTCCTCACCCTCTAATTTCTTTCACTAATTACCAGGATTTTTTAGTGTTTTGGTTATCGACATCGAGTTTATGTCGATAACCAAAGTCGCTAAAAATCCGGGTCGTTACAGTTGCTCTATTCACTTAACCCCTTTCGAATAAACTATATTCGATAACTCTTTTTACTTTCTTTTCGAATAAACTATATTCGATTAACTCATTTTTACCTTAACTCTAATCGATTAACTAACATCGATTAACTCCTTTTACTTTGTTCTCTAATGGATTCCTCAACATTTATTTTACTGTTTTCATATATTGTGATATATGATGTGTTAAATAATCAGTTATGGATTATGGGTGTTGGAATGATGTTGATCATTTTTATTCGATATTTTAAATATCATAAAAGACCCTGGGATGTAAAATGAATTATTTCAATGTATATTGAAATAAAGGGATTTTATAAAATCAACAGATTTTATAAAAGGAAATATTTCGAAAGTAAATAAAAGGGGAAAATGTTTTTAAAACGAATAGAGTTTTAAAAAAGGAAAATCATTTGTAAAGTGAAGAACTATTACTGAAAGTAAATCTTTATAAATGAATAGTTTATTCGAAAAGAAAAAAGGAGCTAATCGATGTTAGTTAATCGATTAGAGAATAAAGTAAAAAGAAGTTAATCGATGTTAGTTAATCGATTAGAGAATAAATTAAAAAGAAGTTAATCGATGTTAGTTAATCGATTAGAGAATAAAGTAAAAAGAAGTTAATCGATGTTAGTTAATCGATTAGAGAATAAAGTAAAAGGAGTTAATCGATGTTAGTTAATCGATTAGTGTTAAAGTAAAAGGAGTTAATCGAATATAGTTTATTCGAATAGAAAGTAAAATGAGTTAATCGAATATAGTATTCGAATAGAAAGAAAAGGAGTTAATCGATGTTAGTTTAATCGATTAGAGTTAAAGCAAAAGGAGTTAATAGAATATAGTTTATTTGAATAAAGTTAGTAAATCGAATATAGTTTATTCGAAAGGGGTTAAGTGAATAGATGTAACAACCCTGAATTTTGGGGCCAATTTAAAAATTTATTTTAAGTGATTTTAATGAGTTTTGATATTTAAAATAATCTATTTTAAATAATAATGATCACAAATTTGATTCAAATCGAAGTTAGAATGAATAATTTAATTTTAATTATAAAAAGAGTTAGAAATAGCGCGGTAGTTTGAAAAGTCAAACTTGAACTTTGACTGACCGTACAAGACGCAAAATTTAACGGATTTTAGTGAAACAAAAAATATTAGAATCTATTTAAAAATATCTTTCCAACGAATCCAAAAAATTGAAATTTCATAACGGAAATCAAAAGTTATGCCCAAATTAAAATTTAGGAAGGTCGCTATGAAATTTATAAGGGTCAACAATGCTACTTTTTGCATATAAAGGAATTTGAACTTGAAACCACTTCCATTGAGTTCAGAATGATGTTTCTACATTGAAAAACAGTAATCACTTATATATTTCGAGTTTCAGAAATCATTTGTTTAAAAATGTATTTTTAATATTAAATATACTGGCCTTAAAAATAGTCATTTTTCAAACGACCTCTGTTTTCGACGAAACCACTTTTGTTGGAACCGGAATGTCAAATTATTGCTAGGTTTCAATTTTCAGAATTTTTCGAATTTATATGTGAGCGTGGGAAAAGAAAATGTGTTTTGACTATTTCAGTTAAATTTAAATGCCTTAAAAATAGCCATTTTACAAACAGTCTCAGAATTTGACGAAAATAATTTTGTTGGGTTCGTATCGTCAAAACAAAGCAAAAAATGATTTTTCGGTAATTTTTAGAATTAATATATAATTATAATTGATTTTCCAGTGTAAACGGACAATTTTTGACTTTAAAAATTCATTAAAAATTCATACGAGCTCAGAATTGAACGAAATTAATTTTTCTAGGTCCGCAGCGTCAAAACATAGCTAAATATATTTTTCAGGAATTTTTGAAGTTAATTTGTGGCCTCGGTGAATTTTCATGTACGGTCAATATTTAATTAATTAATTTTTAATAGGATTTAAAAAAACGTTACAGACATCAGAATTGGGGCCCGAGACATAGCCCATTGCGCTCAGAAGACGTAAAAACCCTAAGAACGATAGTAAGCAGGCCTAATTCTGAGTTCGGACCAAAACGGGCTTAAACGGGCTAATTAAATAATAATTAAAAAACCCTATTATTTTATTATATATTGAAAGTCGGGTTTCTTCCTCTTCCTCCATCGTGATTCAGCCGTAAAAAGAACCCATAGGCTTCACAACTTCTCTCCTCCTTCTCTCCCAATCCATGAAGAATTAGACCTCCCCGTAGTTAAACTTTTTAAAGATCTTTCTCCACTCTTCGATTTGGTACCAATCTCAAACCACCCCGTGCCCTGAAACTCCGCCACCACCCTCCCCAAGGCGCGCCGAACGCAGCCCCGCCACCCCCACCACGTTGAGCCGCACCTCCTCCAACTCCCGGTGAAGATAGCCCTCTCGTAGCTCTCCGATCTCCCGCAAACCGTTCGTAAAACGGTCGACTACAGCTCCCGAAATCTGCATTTGAAGATTTGAACAATTCTGAAAATTAAGGTATAAATATTTCAGAATTAGCCACGCTTATTTCCGTTGCTGTGCCAGTTGTTAAAGGCCAGAATTCTAATTTTTACATGAATTTCAAATTGAAATCTTTCAGATCCGAAACCGTTTTGAATTCAAACACAAGATCTGATCAAAGTTGACAATTCATTTCAGATCCAGCCTAGGTGAGAATTTATTTTTAATTTAATTTGATTTATTTAATCATTATTTCTATGATTATTAATAAGTAGATCTAATAAGACGTGATGTTTAGAACATGGATTTGAACTGTTCACCCCGTATGATGTTGAATCTGATTTGCATGAGATTAGATCTGAAATTTTGAGGTCTAAATCTGAATTAATAATTAATTAAAATTAATTATGTGTTTAATCATGCCGTGTTGATTTTACATATAACAAGTTATAACATCACCTCGTAATTACCTTGATGCTAGTTGTTAGATTTAGACTTATTGTATGTTTGGATGTTGTTGTTATGTTATGTGATGAAAATTTACATTTTATTTAATGCAAATAAAATAAGAATGCGACTTGTGGTGGAATTTACATTTTATTATGTAAAATTAAAATAAGGAATTTACATCATATGAGAAATTAACATTATTTTTTATGTTAATAATGAGTAATTTACAATGCATGAGAAACTAACATTATTCTTAGTGTAATAATAAGTATTTTCACCGCATGTATAAATTTACATTATTTTTAATGTAAATTAAATAGTAAATTTAACCGTAGGATGTCATTAACATTTTTAATGTCAATTTTAAAAAAAAAAGTTTAACCGTAGGATTAGTTGACATTATTTTTAATATTAATATATATGAATTTCACCGTAAGAAGATTTACATTATTTTCTCTTTTTTTTATGTAATAAAAAGAATGGACTTTACATTGTAATTAAAGAGTAAATTTTACATTGTAAAGAATGGACTTTATATTGAGAATTTGGCGATGTAAATAAAAAGACAATCTTTTTATGTTGAAAAGAAGAAGAAAACCATTTTTTTATGTTCAAAATAAAAAGACATTATTTTTACATTGTAAATAGAAAAGATTACATTTTTACATTGTAAAGTAGAAAAGGTAACATTTTTACATTTGTAAATAGAAAAGATTATATTTTTACGTTGTAAAATAGAGAAGTTAATATTTGTACATTGCAAAATATAAAAGTTGATGTCTTTACATTGTAAAACATAAAAGTTGATATTTTTACATTGAAAATATAAAAGTAGATACTTTTACATTGTAAGTAAAAGAATGAAATTTTATGTTGTAAAATGAATTTACATCACATTGATTTATATAACATTTTATTTTGTTATTTATGAATGAATTTACATCGCATGAATTATATAACATTTTATTTCGTTTTTTATGAATGAATCTGCATCACATTAATTAAATAACATTTTATTATGTAGTTTAAGAATGAATTTACACCGCATGAACAAAAGTTACATTTTTATATGTAATTTATATATAAATTTGCACCGTATGCTGAAAATTACATTTTTCTTTGTAATTAAAAGGTGAATTTCATCGTATGACAAAATTTACATTTTTATATGTAAATTATAAAGTGAATTTATGTCGTATATTAAAAATTACATTTTTCTTTGTAATTAATATGAGAATTCTATCGTATGTTAAAATTTACATTTTTATATGTAAATTATAAAGTGAATTAATGCCGTATGTTAAAAATTACACTTTCCTTTGTAATTAACATGGAAATTTCATCGTATGTGAAAATTTACATTTTTATATGTAAATTATATAGGGAATTACACCGTAGGATAAAATTTACATTTTTATATGTAATTAAAACATGAATTTACATTGTGTGTTAAATATTACATTTTTATATGTAATGTCTATAGGAAAGTATACCGTATGACAAAACTACATTTTTCTATGCATTTTTCTTATGTATATATGTAACATAAAATGAGAATGAACATTAGAAATAAAATTGATTTATTTAATATGTGAATTAGATGTAGTGTTTGCATTGTAATTAAAAATGATATTTTTTTTACAATGTGAATTAGATGTAGTGTTTGCATTGTAATTAAAAATGATATTTTTTTTACAATGTGAATTAGATGTAGTGTTTGCATTGTAATTAAAAATGATATGTTTACAATGTGAATTAGATGTAGTGTTTGCATTGTAATTAAAAATGATATTTTTTACAATGTGAATTAGAAGTAGAGTTTGCATTGTAAATAAAACTTTCATTTTGATATGTAAATTTAAAATAGGATTCACTGCAAATATAAGTTACATTTTTATAATGTAACTAAGATGAGAATGTAAATTGAAGTTGAAATCTACGTTTTTTATATGTAATTTAAAAGTAGGATTTTGAATGTATCAAAATTTACATTTATTTAACATGTGAATAAAGAATATAGGAATTTGCATAGGAATTAAACTTACATTTTTATATAAATAAAAAGGATGGAATTTACATTTTCAATGTAAGGAAAGAATGAATTTAGGATGCGGTAATATTATTTTCATTTTCAAATGAATTAAAATTTAGTAAGTATCGGTAATTGTGTGGAGTGTTGTTTTAATCAAACGACGTTATTACGATTCAATGATTATATATATATATAATCAAAATTGAACGAATAGGGCGTGGTAGTTCGCGTTTTGAAATCGTACTTTTAAATGACTATACAAGAAGATCCGACCGTCGAATTTTCTTGAAACTGAAACCGTTAGGACCGTCTTGGAAAAATCTTTCCAACGATATATATTACATTAAGATCCAACGGTTAGATTCTGAGAAATGTAAAAATCAAAATTGGTTGAATGCAGCGCCATAGTCACCCATGGACGTAAGGCATCGTTATATAAAAATTTAATTAATTTAAATAATTAAAATAGGAATGAATCGTCAATAAAAATAATTATTAATGTGTAAGAAGGATTTTCAATATATATATATATATATATATACGAGGATTATTTGGAAAGTCCGAGTTTATCTCATTCCAAATAATTAAACGACGTTTAAAAATCCAAGATTGGAAGACGGCGATTGAAGACCGTCAAATCTCCACATCGAATGGACGATGATGACTGTTGCCTTAGAATGGCTCGCTACCATGATAAGGTAATAGTAGGAGTTGCTCGGACGTAGTATTGATTTGTATGGGTTTGGCTTTCGCTCAGACCCAGAGCATAAACTTATAAATGGATTGTGTGTCTGACATCGTACTCCATTATATATCATGTTATTAATCTTCGGTCGAATGTATGGATGTTTGGTGGCGGAGAATTTATTCTCTTGCTTAACACCCGTTCATATATTTCGGCAAAGGATTGGTAGTGTGATATGAAGTGATGATGTGGCATGCTAAGATGAATATGATCAAGGCTTTGTTGAAAAGCAGGCCTTGTGGGACGATCAAAGCATAGTCTGTTTAGGCATAGCTTTGTGTATAGCGTGACTTCGCGAGCCACACACCGGCAGAGTTTAAAACGGGAGAAGGGAACGCAGGGAGAGCAGCACGTTTCTTTCTAGCTAGAGTGGTGTCAGTGACCTACCAGCCCTGACATTTTACTTATGTGGATGATGGAATGAGGCGCCTCGGATGATAGGTCCTATAGGACTGCGAAACGTGTGTTCAGGTATAACTAATCCGCTAAGCTGTATTTGCGGACCGGCCCTGCAGCTATCCAAGGGTTCTCCGCGGGGAATCCCGAGACACTAGCTAGAGTGCTCGAATCGGTAAGGAGCTCCTCTCTAGCCTTAACTCATGATGGAAACCAAAAATCCAAATACGAACCGACGAATTTGATTGTATTACTAGTACGGAGGCATAATATATGGGTACCTATGCTTCCTAGGATTGATACATTTACTTTGAAATGTTTTGATATTTACTAATAATAATATTAACTCGTATTTGCCGTATTTATCATGTTTGATCACTATAAGGTAAAACCCTATCCTCTGGTGTGCGTTGCATTGTGTGATGGGACCTGGGTCTTATGGTGATTTCATTTTTCTAAAAAGCATAGCGTTGTTGTACGATTTACTTATCATTTATTATGACACGTTTATGCACGGCAATCCATTAGAGTAAACCCGTTCCGCATTAGCGGCGTGGTCTTTGGATTTGCCCTATTAATAGTGATTTATTAGTTAAGAATTCTCACACCAGTCCCACGACTGACTCGTTGTTTGTTTCCACCTTTTTGCAAACTCGGGTGCCCTCTTTCCACACGGGCAGTCGAGTAGTTTGTCTACAGGTTTATCTCGAGCAGGATTCTGGATTGAAGCTTAAAGCTATGTCCAGAGCATAGTTGTCTTCCGCTGTATCTATTTTATTTCCGCTGCACTGTATTAAATTTATTGTAAAATTTTCTTCCGCTGTATTTTAATTTCGATGTATTCTGATATATTCTGTACTCTGATGTTATATTATCATGATGTAATAAAAGTTTGCTGTTGTTGTTCTGATGTGTTGTATTCCCAAAGTTAACGTAGGCGGGATTTGAACGGTTTTGGTCGATTTTGCGATCGATTAAGGCCGGGCAAAATCCGACTCGTTACAGTTGGTATCAGAGCTTTGGTTAGCTCAAATCTTTGGGGTACAACTCATTAGAACTGAACAAAAGGCTCATCAGAGATTGGATTAGTAATATCCAATAAGAATACTCATTAGAGATAGGATCAGCAGTATCCTAGAATGAGAAAACTCATTAGAGATAGGGTTAGTAATGCCCTAGAATGAGTTGGGAGTAGCAAGCCTATAATGTACGTATTTGTGATTAATTATAATCTATTTTGGAAAATATGATTTTGAATATATAAAAAGTTATATATTTGAAAGTTAATCAACTAATGAAATTATTTAAACCAATGAAGAATATATATATATATTAGTTAGTTAATAAATCAACTTTTAGCTTCGTTCCTTTTCGAGGACGAAAAGTCTTTAAGTGGGGGAGACTGTAACAACCCTGAATTTTGGGGCCAATTTAAAAATTTATTTTAATGATTTTTGATATTTAAAATAATCTATTTTAAATAATAATGATCACAAATTTGATTCAAATCGAAGTTAGAATGAATAATTTAATTTTAATTATAAAAAGAGTTAGAAATAGCGCGGTAGTTTGAAAAGTCAAACTTGAACTTTGACTGACCGTACAAGACGCAAAATTTAACGGATTTTAGTGAAACAAAAAATATTAGAATCTATTTAAAAATATCTTTCCAACGAATCCAAAAAATTGAAATTTCATAACGGAAATCAAAAGTTATGCCCAAATTAAAATTTAGGAAGGTCGCTATGAAATTTATAAGGGTAAACAATGCTACTTTTTGCATATAAAGGAATTTGAACTCGAAACCACTTCCATTGAGTACAGAATGATGTTTCTACATTGAAAAACAGTAAATACTTATATATTTCGAGTTTCAGAAATTATTTGTTTAAAAATGTATTTTTAATATTAAATATACTGGCCTTAAAAATAGTTATTTTTCAAACGACCTCTGTTTTCGACGAAACCACTTTTGTTGGAACCGGAATGTCAAATTATTGCTAGGTTTCAATTTTCAGAATTTTTCGAATTTATATGTGAGCGTGGGAAAAGAAAATGTGTTTTGATTATTTTAGTTAAATTTAAACGCCTTAAAAATAGCCATTTTTCAAACAGTCTCAGAATTCAACGAAAATAATTTTGTTGGGTTCGTATCTTCAAAACAAAGCTAAAAATGATTTTTCGGTAATTTTTAGAATTAATATATAATTATAATTGATTTTCCAGTGTAAACGGACAATTTTTGACTTTAAAAATTCATACGAGCTCAGAATTGAACGAAATTAATTTTTCTATGTCCTCAGCGTCAAAACATAGCTAAATATATTTTTCGGGAATTTTTGAAGTTAATTTGTGGTCTTGGTGAATTTTCATGTACGGTCAATATTTAATTAATTAATTTTTAATAGGATTTAAAAAAAACGTTACAGACATCAGAATTGGGGCCCGAGACATAGCCCATTGCGCTCAGAAGAAGTCAAAACCCTAAGAACGACAGTAAGCAGGCCTAATTCTGAGTTCGGACCAAAACGGGCTTAAACGGGCTAATTAAATAATAATTAAAAAACCTTATTATTTTATTATATATTGAAAATCGGGTTTCTTCCTCTTCCTCCATCGTGATTCAGCCGTAAAAAGAACCCATAGGCTTCACAACTTCTCTCCTCCTTCTCTCCCAATCCATGAAGAATTAGACCTCCCCGTAGTTAAACTTTTTAAAGATCTTTCTCCACTCTTCGATTTGGTACCAATCTCAAACCACCCCTTGCCCTGAATCTCCGCCACCACCCTCCCCAAGGCGCACCGAACGCAGCCCTGCCACCCCCACCACGTTGAGCCGCACCTCCTCCAACTCCCGGTGAAGATAGCCCTCTCGTAGCTCTCCGATCTCCCGCAAACCGTTCGTAAAACGGTCGACTACAGCTCCCGAAATCCGCATTTGAAGATTTGAACAATTCTGAAAATTAAGGTATAAATATTTCAGAATTAGCCACGCTTATTTCCGTTGCTGTGCCAGTTGTTAAAGGCCAGAATTCTAATTTTTACATGAATTTCAAATTGAAATCTTTCAGATCCGAAACCGTTTTGAATTCAAACACAAGATCTGATCAAAGTTGACAATTCATTTCAGATCCAGCCTAGGTGAGAATTTATTTTTAATTTAATTTGATTTATTTAATCATTATTTCTATGATTATTAATAAGTAGATCTAATAAGACATGATGTTTAGAACATGGATTTGAACTGTTCACCCCGTATGATGTTGAATCTGATTTGCATGAGATTAGATCTGAAATTTTGAGGTTTAAATCTGAATTAATAATTAATTAAAATTAATTATGTGTTTAATCATGCCATGTTGATTTTACATATACCAAGTTATAACATCACCTCGTAATTACCTTGATGCTAGTTGTTAGATTTAGACTTATTGTATGTTTGGATGTTGTTGTTATGTTATGTGATGAAAATTTACATTTTATTTGATGCAAATAAAATAAGAATGCGACTTGTGGTGGAATTTACATTTTATTATGTAAAATTAAAATAAGGAATTTACATCATATGAGAAATTAACATTATTTTTTATGTTAATAATGAGTAATTTACAATGCATGAGAAACTAACATTATTCTTAGTGTAATAATAAGTATTTTCACCGCATGTATAAATTTACATTATTTTTAATGTAAATTAAATAGTAAATTTAACCGTAGGATGTCATTAACATTTTTAATGTCAATTTTTAAAAAAAGAAGTTTAACCGTAGGATTAGTTGACATTATTTTTAATATTAATATATATGAATTTCACCGTAAGAAGATTTACATTATTTTCTCTTTTTTTTATGTAATAAAAAGAATGGACTTTACATTGTAATTAAAGAGTAAATTTTACATTGTAAAGAATGGACTTTATATTGAGAATTTGGCGATGTAAATAAAAAGACAATCTTTTTATGTTGAAAAGAAGAAAAAAACCATTTTTTTTGTTCAAAATAAAAAGACATTATTTTTACATTGTAAATAGAAAAGATTACATTTTTACATTGTAAAGTAGAAAAGGTAACATTTTTACATTTGTAAATAGAAAAGATTATATTTTTACGTTGTAAAATAGAGAAGTTAATATTTTTACATTGCAAAATATAAAAGTTGATGTCTTTACATTGTAAAACATAAAAGTTGATATTTTTACATTGAAAATATAAAAGTAGATACTTTTACATTGTAAGTAAAAGAATGAAATTTTATGTTGTAAAATGAATTTACATCACATTGATTTATAAAACATTTTATTTTGTTATTTATGAATGAATTTACATCGCATGAATTATATAACATTTTATTTTGTTATTTATGAACGAATCTGCATCACATGAATTAAATAACATTTTATTATGTAGTTTAAGAATGAATTTACACCGCATGAACAAAAGTTACATTTTTATATGTAATTTATATATAAATTTGCACCGTATGCTGAAAATTACATTTTTCTTTGTAATTAAAAGGTGAATTTCATCGTATGACAAAATTTACATTTTTATATGTAAATTATAAAGTGAATTTATGTCGTATATTAAAAATTACATTTTTCTTTGTAATTAATATGAGAATTCTATCGTATGTTAAAATTTACATTTTTATATGTAAATTATAAAGTGAATTAATGCCGTATGTTAAAAATTACATTTTCCTTTGTAATTAACATGGAAATTTCATCGTATGTGAAAATTTACATTTTTATATGTAAATTATATAGGGAATTACACCGTAGGATAAAATTTACATTTTTATATGTAATTAAAACATGAATTTACATTGTGTGTTAAATATTACATTTTTATATGTAATGTCTATAGGAAAGTATACCGTATGACAAAACTACATTTTTCTATGCATTTTTCTTATGTATATATGTAACATAAAATGAGAATGAACATTAGAAATAAAATTGATTTATTTCATATGTGAATTAGATGTAGTGTTTGCATTGTAATTAAAAATGATATTTTTTTTACAATGTGAATAAGATGTAGTGTTTGCATTGTAATTAAAAATGATATTTTTTTTACAATGTGAATTAGATGTAGTGTTTGCATTGTAATTAAAAATGATATTTTTTTTACAATGTGAATTAGATGTAGTGTTTGCATTGTAATTAAAAATGATATTTTTTTTACAATGTGAATGAGATGTAGTGTTTGCATTGTAATTAAAAATGATATGTTTACAATGTGAATTAGAAGCAGTGTTTGCATTGGAATTAAAAATGATATTTTTTACAATGTGAATTAGAAGTAGAGTTTGCATTGTAAATAAAACTTACATTTTGATATGTAAATTTAAAATAGGATTCACTGCAAATATAAGTTACATTTTTATAATGTAACTAAGATGAGAATGTACATTGAAGTTGAAATCTACGTTTTTTATATGTAATTTAAAAGTAGAATTTTGAATGTATCAAATTTTACATTTGTTTTACATGTAAATAAAGAATATAGGAATTTGCATAGGAATTAAACTTACATTTTTATATAAATAAAAAGGATGGAATTTACATTTTCAATGTAAGGAAAGAATGAATTTAGGATGCGGTAATATTATTTTCATTTTCAAATGAATTAAAATTTAGTAAGTATCGGTAATTGTGTGGAGTGTTGTTTTAATCAAACGACGTTATTACGATTCAATGATTATATATATATAATCAAAATTGAACGAATAGGGCGTGGTAGTTCGCGTTTTGAAATCGTACTTTTAAATGACTATACAAGAAGATCCGACCGTCGAATTTTCTTGAAACTGAAACCGTTAGGACCGTCTTGGAAAAATCTTTCCAATGATATATATTACATTAAGATCCAATGGTTAGATTCTGAGAAATGTAAAAATCAAAATTGGTTGAATGCAACGCCATAGTCACCCATGGACGTAAGGCGTCGTTATATAAAAATTTAATTAATTTAAATAATTAAAATAGGAATGAATCGTCAATAAAAATAATTATTAATGTGTAAGAAGGATTTTCAATATATATATATATATATATGAGGATTATTTGGAAAGTCCGAGTTTATCTCATTCCAAATAATTAAACGACGTTTAAAAATCCAAGATTGGAAGACGGCGATTGAAGACCGTCAAATCTCCACATCGAATAGACGATGATGACTGTTGCCTTAGAATGGCTTGCTACCATGATAAGGTAATAGTAGGAGTTGCGCGGACGTAGTGTTGATTTGTACGGGTTTGGCTTTCGCTCAGACCCAGAGCATAAACTTATAAATGGATTGTGTGTCTGACATCGTACTCCATTATATATCATGTTATTAATCTTCGGTCGAATGTATGGATGTTTGGTGGCGGAGAATTTATTCTCTTGCTTAACACCCGTTCATATATTTCGGCAAAGGATTGGTAGTGTGATATGAAGTGATGATGTGGCATGCTAAGATGCATATGATCAAGGCTTTGTTGAAAAGCAGGCCTTGTGGGACGATCAAAGCATAGTCTGTTTAGGCATAGCTTTGTGTATAGCGTGACTTCGCGAGCCTCACACACCGGCAGAGTTTAAAACGGGAGAAGGGAACGCAGGGAGAGCAGCACGTTTCTTTCTAGCTAGAGTGGTGTCAGTGACCTACCAGCCCTGACATTTTACTTATGTGGATGATGGAATGAGGCGCCTCGGATGATAGGTCCTATAGGACTGGGAAACGTGTGTTCAGGTATATCTAATCCGCTAAGCTGTATTTGCGGACCGACCCTGCAGCTATCCAAGGGTTCTCCGCGGGGAATCCTGAGACACTATCTAGAGTGCTCGAATCGGTAAGGAGCTCCTCTCTAGCCTTGACTCATGATGGAAACCAAAAATCCAAATACGAACCGACGAATTTGATTGTATTACTAGTACGGAGGCATAATATATGGGTACCTATGCTTCCTAGGATTGATACATTTACTTTGAAATGTTTTGATATTTACTAATAATAATATTAACTCGTATTTGCCGTATTTATCATGTTTGATCACTATAAGGTAAAACCCTATCCTCTGGTGTGCGTTGCATTGTGTGATGGGACCTGGGTCTTATGGTGATTTCATTTTTCTAAAAAGCATAGCGTTGTTGTACGATTTACTTATCATTTATTATGACACGTTTATGCACGGCAATCCATTAGAGTAAACCCGTTCCGCATTAGCGGCGTGGTCTTTGGATTTGCCCTATTAATAGTGATTTATTAGTTAAGAATTCTCACACCAGTCCCACGACTGACTCGTTGTTTGTTTCCACCTTTTTGCAAACTCGGGTGCCCTCTTTCCACACGGGCAGTCGAGTAGTTTGTCTACAGGTTTATCTCGAGCAGGATTCTGGATTGAAGCTTAAAGCTATGTCCAGAGCATAGTTGTCTTTCGCTGTATCTATTTTATTTCCACTGCACTGTATTAAATTTATTGTAAAATTTTCTTCCGCTGTATTTTAATTTCGATGTATTCTGATATATTCTATACTCTGATGTTATATAATCATGATGTAAAAAAGTTGGCTGTTGTTGTTCTGATGTGTTGTATTCCCAAAGTTAACGTAGGTGGGATTTGAACGGTTTTGGTCGATTTTGCGATCGATTAAGGCCGGGCAAAATCTGACTCATTACAATAGAGTAAATCAAAAAGAGTAAATCAAATAGAATAAATCGAATAGAGATTTATTCGAACGAGAGTTAAGTAAGGAAGTTAGTTAAAGAAATATAAAGTGAACTTTGCTAATTTCAAAGTTAGAAATGTTGTTCAGTTAAGGTCTGAGAGGTAGTTCTACCCCAACTTGATTGGCTTCGTTTTTAACTAGGGAATAGTTAAGGTTCGGCAGTAAAGGAAATGGTTTGAGTTGGCATAGCGATGTTTTTTTAAACATCTTTCTAAGTCCAATGAAGAAGCTTTGGAAATGTTTTCCAAATAAGAAACCAGAAATGTTTTCTAATAAAGAAAACAAGAAATGGAAATGTTTTCCATTGTTAATAACGTATATTTTCCAAATCTAGAAAATAAGAAATATAGAATATAGGGAAACAGGAGATAAGTAAAGAGATGAATGTTAAATGATGTTTGATCGATATAATTTCCATTTGGAAATAATATCGTTGTTTGCACACCTGTTTTTATTCGATACTTAAATCACAGACTATCGAAGTTTTGACCATTTTAACGTTGTTAATATGGAGAGACCGGTTGGATTATTATCCAAAGAACCACTCTGTATTGGCATAAGCGTTGCGTATCATATATGCCAAAGATAATTGAAGACGGAGTTATGCAAGGACTATCCTGTTTACAGAATAGTGCCTTCGGTTCATCCTGTTCCTGGATGACTTGTATGGACGGATGTCTGACAGAGTATTTCCAGACAATCACGTATATTGATTTCTCCAACCGTACCAAGAGTGGAAGCGAAGAAGGAAACTTCTTTTAGCTAACACATAGTGTATGATTGAGTACGTCAATCGGTGATTTGATGGATTTGACGATGTGGCATTCAAAGTGAATCTGGTGTGATGATAAAGCGTAGCTTCTAGCCTCACATCCGGTAAATAACAGAAATCGGGTAGGCAGCATGGCTAAGTCGGTCGCACCGAAGTAGGGTGTATAATCACCTGATCTAGAGTTTCATTTACTTCTAAAAAATCTATTGTTGATGCTGTCCCATTCGGGAAACGGTTGCTGATCCCAACTGTTGGTGATATACATTCGATACGCTCAAGCGAATGAGTGGTTGGTCATGTGTGGTTGGGTTGCAAGATGTTCTTGTTGAACCCAGTGTATTCCTCTCTAGAGGTACACAAGCGAAAGGTGGTTCCATACCTTGTCATAGTTGGAAATCCATTACCCAATACGTGCTTGCGGTTTTGATTGTATACTATATATGTAGAACGTGGGATGAAAGCGTTTCTGCTAGATGATTATATATATACTGTGGTTGATAGACATTATTATAATATCAAAAGGTTTTTGATATAAAGTTATTTTGGATTCTCATAAGGGAAAAACCCGTTCCGTTATGCGGCGTGGTCTTATGAGATATCGTTTACTTGTTCGAACTGTTTTTAAACTGTTTTACTCATACCAGTCCCATGACTGACCCGGAGTTTACTTTGTTGTTTTCCCTAAACTCTTGGGTGCCTAAATTTGTACGGGCAGTCAAGTAGTCGGGATTTTACAGATATAGTTGAAGAGCTGGAGCAGGAGGCTTCAGGATCATATAGCTATAGTTATTTCCGCTGTGTTGTAAGTGTTGTACCTTGATAATGATGTATATTCAAATACAGATGTATATTTCAAAATTATGTTACATATATTATATGTTATTCGTTCCGCTGTGAGGTTCGTGTTACTCTGATGTTGTGTTCATCTTCTTCTATTCTAATTTTCTATCTTATCTTTCCTCACCCTCTAATTTCTTTCACTAATTACCAGGATTTTTCGGTGTTTTGGTTATCGACATCGAGTTTATGTCGATAACCAAATTCTATAAAAATCCGGGTCATTACAGTACCAACTGTAATGACCCGGATTTTTAGCGACTTTGGTTATCGACATAAGCACGATGTCGATAACCAAAACACAGAAAAATCCTGGTAATTAGTGAAAGAAATTAGAGGATGAGGAAAGATAAGATAGAAACTTAGAATAGAAGAAGAAGAAGAACACAATATCAGAGTAACACGAATCTCACAGCGGAATGAATAACATATAATAGATAACATATCCTTGAAATAAATCATTATATGTATACAATACATTATCAGAGTACAATACTTACAACACAGCGGAAATAAACTATAGCTATATGATCCTGAAGCCTCCTGCTCCAGCTCTTCCAGTATATCTGTCAAATCCCGACTACTTGACTGCCCGTACAAATTTAGGCACCCAAGAGTTTAAGGAAAACAACAAAGTAAACTCCGGGTCAGTCATGGGACTGGTATGAGTAAAACAGTTTAAAAACAGTTCGAACAAGTAAACTATATCTCATAAGACCACGCCGCATAACGGAACGGGTTTTTCCCTTATGAGAATCCAAATTATCTTTATATCAAAAAACCTTTTGATATTATAATAATGTCTATCAACACAATATAATAATCATCAAGCAGAAACGCTTTCATCTCACGTTCTACATATATAGTATACAATCAAAATCGCAAGCACGTATTGGGTAATGGATTTCCAACTATGACAAGGTATGGAACCACCTTTCGCTCATGTACCTCTAGAGAGGAATACATGATCTTCGAGCCTGAAATCTTACTATTTATTTGTTAATAATGAAATAAATCAAGTTGGGGTATAACTACCTCTCAGACCTTGACTGAATAACATTTATAACGTCCAAACAGATATGACTACTTACTCGAATAATCAATACCATACAACTACTGATTAACCTTTAAACACATATACACCTTCTCTTTTTATTCTTACTGGGTTTTATTCCTAGTCTTCCCTTTTGATTATATTATTCTATTTCTAAGTTCGTTTCCTTATCGACTTCTATATATATTGATACGTTGATTTCTAACTATCAAATTATCTTAAAAATATTTTAACTCCTTAAATTCCCGAAAAAATTCGTCATAACCTCCTTTGTCTCGGGAGCATCGGGATATTTCAAATAGCCTCCCATGGCCCTCACCAATCCAAAAGAAAAAGAAAAAGCCAAGCGGCTTGCCGATACGGCGCATAAAATCTCACATATAAACTAAATACATAACTTTTTGTCGGGCATTCTATTTATACCTTCATACCTTACCCATACCTATCTCACGTATATTTATACCTGCCCAATCTATTTTAACTATACATGATCGTTTTAACTCAATTCGTTAATTAATTTGTTAATTAACTCTTTCGACTATTTCACTTTTATATTTGAACATGATATGTTCAAATATATTATAACTTGCTTATTAACTAATTGAACCTAGGTCTGAGGCACAACACAAACGGGGAAGGTCGGAAGGTGGATCGAGGGCACGAGTGTGATCAGGGTGGAAAGGCGCAACCTTTGGTACTGTTTGTTGAGGTTCCGTCGCGATTGATGTCGCAACCTGGTATGGGGTGTTCGAACGAGGTTGCTTATCGCATTTCAGGTTGGGCGTGCAAATAGAGTTTCAATTCAGGAAAATGAACATTTGAGTGAAGTTTGTGATAGGGTTTCGGTGAAGTTGATAATCTTTGAGGAGGTTTGTTTAAGCATAGTGAAGAAGACGCCTGTTTATGTGTCATGAGGGATTATGGAGTAAAGGGTATACAGATGGGATTCTAAGCAAAGACACAGCAGAGATAACAGAGTGGAAAGGACAGTACTGTGTATGCTACAGATGAAATATGTAGGAGGATTAAAGATGAACATGTGATTTGAAGTTAGAAAGAGGCACATAACCCTTGTTATGGGCGCAACTATACTGGACCAAGTAGAAGAAGGATTTGGCAGCAAATTGATGTTTGGGAAGGAAATAGCTTGGATACTGATGTGGTTAAGGGTGAGATTGGTTTTTGTTTTTACTGATGTGGTGAAAGGGTGAAACTTTGGGGAAGAAAGGATGTTTTGCTGTGTGAAGTAATGGTGGGTTGGAGCAGATTTGGTTTGGTCGAGATTTTTGTGGCATTAGTGTGGTAGAGGACGGAGCTTTTGGAATGTCATGGAAAAAAATCAAACTCCTTTCGATGAAACTAACATCGATAACTCCTTTCGATGAAACTAACATCGATTAATTTAACTCGACGAACTTAACTCGACTAACTCAACTATCTTAACTTACTTGGTTCGACCGATTCGACTCGATTAACTAGGCTCGACTAACTTGGTTTAATTAACTCAACTTGATTAACTCCTATCGAATAACTAATATTCGATTTAACTCCATTCGTTTGACTCTAGATCGCAGCGATCACAAATGGGTACACCCGATTCCCTCAGGAAACATCCGACCTCCGTAGGCTATTTACAGCCCTGCGAATTACGCTAGCAGTCGTACGAGGTGGACGGACACTACGCACTGGAACTGACTAGGGGTGGAATGGAGCTCGTTACAAATTATGGCAAAATAAATTGTTTGATTCAAATCAAACAACAGTTTTTCGTTCTTTAATGATGAACTGCAAATGTGAGTAAATCTCACCAACTCTGAACAGTTTATAATTTCATGTTGTATTTTTAGAACTGTTAGAAATTGTCTGTTTGATTGTGTGTTGACTGTTTGATTGAACTGCTAGTCAGTTAATGAAATATTATATATATATATATATATATATAAATATATATATATATAATATATAAACAGTTATATAGTTATATATTGATTCTGATTATCAGAATAATTTATATTGAACTGAAAGTGATGACAATCATGTTGTGTAACACTGTGGATGCAGGGAAACAGGTTGGAGGAATCCGACTGGATTCCTCAACGGTTATTTTATTGTTTTTCATATATTTTAATATATGATGTGAATTATAACCTGTTGTTGATTGTGTGTGTATGGACGAGATTAGACATCGTAATTTGATATGTTAAAATACCATAACATGCCGGAATGTTGATAAGGGAATTTTCAAAGTGATATTGAAAATAAAATATTTATAAAATGGAATATTTATAAATAAGAGATATTTATAAAATGGAATATTTATAAATAAGAGATATTTATAAAGTGGAATATTTATAAATAAGGAATATTTATCTGATACCAACTGTAACGACCCGGATTTTTAGCGACTTTTTTAAATTTTGATTTGGACACAAATCAAAATCTATACGACGAAATCCTGATTTTTCTCTTCCACTAGAAAGATGTACTCCACCAGCTCCACTTCTTATCATCACCTCTGCACACTAATATCAACCCAGTCCAATCCGGCCTTCCTTAACACTTCATAATTTACTAAGTAAAAATCACTCAAATTCCTCACTGTTAAACTCGCAACCAACTGTTCCTCATAATGGATTTCGAAACCAACACCCTGCCATCTCAACAACTAACCCTCCTCCTTATTAAAAATATTTCACTTCCATATCAGATCTATGAAATCCGATTCCCATTTCCTCTCATCACTGCGTTTAATCGATTAACTCCTTTTACTTTAACACTAATCGATTAACTAACATCGATTAACTCCTTTTACTTTAACACTAATCGATTAACTCCCTTTTACTTTAACTCTAATCGATTAAACAAACATCGATTAGCTCTCTTTTACTTTAACTCTAATCGATTAACTAACATCGATTAGCTTCTTTGTTTTTAACAGATAAATAGAAAAGATTAATTTATAAATAACAGTTTATAAATTAAATTAAATATTTATCATTCGATAGATGGAATATATAAGTCTGAACTTATATAGAGAAGAGATATTGATTTTTAACACCGATTGTTTTAAATAGAAGGGGTACACAACACTTGTATAAGTGAAGTAAAGTTATTAAAGAGAACATTTATAAAGTGAAGAACCGTTACTAAAAGTAAATCTTTATAAATGAATAAATGTTAACCAATAGGAGTTATTCGAATAGGAGAAGTCGATTAGAGTTATAAATAATCGATTAGAGTTAGAATAAATCGATTAGAGTAAGAATTAACCAGTTAGAGTTAATCAGTTAGGGTTAATCCGTAGAGTTAATTGAATATTAGTTATTCAATTAGAATTTATCGAATACTTGTTATTCAAATTAAGAGTTAACCAGATAGAGTTAATTGAACATAGTTAGTCGAATTAGGATTTAATTGAATGTTAGTTATTCAATTAAAGTTGATCGAATATAGTTATTGAGATAGAGTTAGTCAAACATCGTTACTGATAAGTTGCCATTTCGTACGACTGCTAGCGTAATTCGCAGGGCTGTAGATAGCCTAGGGCGGTCGGATGTTTCCTGGACGAATCAGGCGTAACCATTGTGATCGTTGCGATCTAGAGTCAAGTGAATGGAGTTAAATCGAATATAGTTTATTCGAATAGAGTTAAAGGAGTTATCGAATATAGTTATTCGATAGAGGAGTTATCGAATATAGCTTATTCAGAAGGAGTTAAGTGAAAGGAGCTAATCAAATAGGGTTAATCGATAAGAGTTAAATCCAATAGATTTGATTGATAAGAGTAAATTGATAGAGTAAATCGAATATAGTTTATTCGAAGAAAGGTTTTCGAATCTAGTTATTCGAAAGAGAGATTATCGAATATAGTTATTCGAAGGGAGGAGTTATCGAATAGGGATTTATTCGAAAAAGAATTACGGAGGGAAATATAAAATGTTGAGTATCAACATAAATAAGTTTTGAACAGATAAATGGGTATAGCACTTTTCCTACCTTAGCAATTTCGAGGACGAAATTATTTTAAGTGGGGAAGATTGTAATGACCCGGATCCTTGTGGGTTAATTTTTGAATATTTAATATTTAATTTAAATATTGGGTGGATAATATAAGTGGAATTTTTTATTTAAGTTATCAATTTAATAATCAGTTTCGATTTAATATCAAATATATCAAGTTATCAGAATACGAAGTGGATTGAATTAAAATTTAATTCTGAATTAAATTACAGTTCAATCGATCAATAGAAAATTCTGTTTGAATCAGAATAATAATAATGATTTATTATCGAAGAATAAATTGTTTTTAAATTTATTTATATAGGTTTAAATTAATATCTTCTACAGATGAACAAAATTGGACTTCATGACCTATCCCAGTGTGTCCGGAATGGTGGTATAACCCTAGGAATGTCGTTTGTTGGGTTCAGAAAGGAGTTCGTAGTCAAGGAGTATTTTAATTTAAAGACACCAGTTTTAAATTAGAATAATTTAAAATAAACCTAGTGGACCGAGACAAACCAACGGTGCCCCTTTTTACCCACAAACTAAAAACCAACGGTGGCTCATTTGCTTCCACAAATCAAAACCAATGGTGGCTCTCTTACTACCACAGACTTCAAAATAAATGGCCGAGTCCTCCTTAATTCGATCCGTACAAAAATCGAAGCTTCCCTTTTCTTTAATTAAAACCGCACCCCCTCAATTTTCTACAAAATCAAACGAGCTCCTGAAAGAAGCAAAAATGGCCGAATCACGCTAGTTGATGAGGTGCGAGAACGCCTATGCGAAGTTCGGATGTGAGCAAGCAGAAACCGCGACTTGAATCGATCACAAGTTCAAAAGCAGATCCGAGGCACTCGCAAATCAAGAGTTTCGTTCTAGTATCCTTATTCTGTTGCGATAAGGTTTGCCAGGCCTTGCAAGTTATGATTTCAGGGTCGCAATGGATACTCTGTCGGTCAAATTAGGACAACTCGAAGTCGCGATAACATTAGGGTTCCAAGGTGCGAAGAGTTCTCCGGTGATCGACTGTAGGGCAACGAAGTCGAGATCAAATCTTTGGGGGAAATCGACAGTGGTGATGGGTTCCGAGTGAAAGCTGGAATGGAAGGGAGTTGTCAGAATTAGAAGACAACATTTGCATGGTGGTGGAGTCTTCGAAATAGCAGGTCACTGTGTTCAGTTTGGGGATTTAATTGGGAGTGAATCAGTTGTCTGTATATGATAAAAAGGACAGTGAGGTAACATGGATGAGTCGAACTAAGTCAAAGATGGATGTATAGAAGTCGGCAAATCTAAATGTAGAAAGAAGAAGTTTTATACGTGAAATAAGGTAATTTGATTTAATTTAATTTAATTAAAATATTAAAGTTAGTAAGTTAGTATAATTCAATTTGTGAAAGTTAAATTGTGATGTCTTATTTATTTTAGACCCGCTTGAACATCAGAAATTTTGTGGGACTCATATGAACTTAATCTTCGCAATGGGTTTCGTTTCGGAATTTTTTTGAGTCAACTAGAATCAGAATGGATTCGAATTAGAAATCACGGTGAGTAAATCTCACCTTTTATTTAGAATTTATTTTTAAATAGTTAAAAATAATTGTCTGTGCTTGTTTGAATGCTGTCTGATTGTTTTAAAATATATATAGTTATTTAGGATTGGTTGACTATTATATATATATATATATTGGGTTGATGATTGGTTGGATTCCCGCAGTCTCATTAGCGGATGCCCGCGGTTTCATTAGCGGATGATTACCCTGTACGCCCCACGCTATGATTAGTGGAATACCTTCTATACCGCGATATCCTGCCTCGAAGCAGGATGGGCATTACTATGTTGACTAACGTCTGTGGATGTAGGAAAAACAGGTTGGAGGAATCCAACTGGATTCCTCAAAAATATATATTTTCTGTTTGTTTGTTTGATATCATATATATTCATATATGATGTGTTAAAAATCAAATGATTGAAAATTGGTTGATTTGATTGTTTAAAATATCAATGGGGCTTGAATATTGATTTATAAAAATATCGAAAAGGGTATTTGAGATTTAAAAAGGGAATTCTATTTTTATAAATAGAATTTGAATTTTATATTAAACTATAGAAAATATTAACTTGTTTTGAAGGTATATAAAACAAGTAATTGAATTTATAAACTTTGTTTATAAATGAAAATGTGGGATTTGAATTGAAGTTATAAACTCTGTTTATAAATGAAAAGATGGGATTTGAATTGAATTTATAAACTATGTTTATAAATAGAAAAGATGGGATTTGAATTGAATTTATAAACTTTGTTTATAAATATATATTGTGGGATTTTAAGTAAAGTTATAAACGTTGTTTATAAATAAATGCAGAGATATTCAAATAGACTTTGAATATAGAATTTGAAAAGAGAATTCAAATAGACTAAACTATAGAATTTGAATATAGAATTCAAATGGACTTTAAACTATAGAATTTGAATATAGAATTCAAATGGACTTTAAACTATAGAATTTGAATATAGAATTCAAATGGACTTTAAACTATAGAATTTAAAAATAGAATTCAAATGAAGTTTAAATAAAGAGAATTCAAATAGAATTGAATTGGAATTTGAATAAGAAGTCGATAAGGAAATGAGAGTATGAGTATAATTAGAATTTGTTAATATGCAAGTTAAAATATATTTGAACATGTCATGTTCAAATATGAAGGTGAAATAGACTGAAGAGTTAAGTAACAAATTTATCTAACAAATTTAGTTAAAACGATTGGTAGAGTTCAAATAGATTGGACATGTATAAATATACAGGAGACGGGTTTGGAATAAAGTATAGAAGTGAAATAAATAGAATGCCCGACAAAAAGGTACGTATTTAATTCATATATGAGATTTTATGCGCCGTATCGGCTAGCCGCTTGGATTTTCTTTTTCTTTTTGATTGGAAAAGGCCTGTGTGGCAGTTTGGGGATTTTCCCGATGCTCCCGGTACAAAGGAGGTTATGGCGAATTTTTCCAGGAATTTAAGGAGTTAGAATATTTTTTAAGAAGTTTGATAACTAGAAATCAACGTATCGATTTATATAGAAGTCGATAAGGAAACGAACTTAAAAATATAATAGTAAAATCAAAAAGGAAGTCTAGAATAAAATCTAGTAAGAATAGAAAGAGAAAGAGTATATGTGTTTAAAGGTGAAGAATTAGTCGTATTGAGACGACCCGAACTTCCCCGTGAAGGAAAGCACGGATAGAATTGAGGACAAGACAAAATAGGACGCATACGGAAGAACATTTCATTGTTATTACAACAATTCCATCAGATACAAGAATATACAGAGTATAAATGAATAAATTACATTCGATAAATACCAGAGATTACAATAAATTACATAGCAGCGGAAAATAATACAAAAGCACAACTAGAAGTGATACACGGATACAGAGCTTTCCGAGCATCGTTCCAGCTGTAAATCAGGACCCTGTGAATATAAATCTGCAAGACCAAAACTACTAGCTGCCCGTGCGGAAAATAGGGGCACCCAGAGTTTAGGTTAAAACAATAAACTCCAGGTCAGTCATGTGACTGGTGTGAGAACTAAAACAGTTAATATTCTTTATTTTAAAGTTCAGTAAATCAAGGGACCACGCCGTATAACACGGAACGGGTTTCCTCCCAAGAATACCAGTGCATAGAACAAACAGCGCAATGCTAAATAAAGAAAAATGAAGCTGTTATAAGACCCAGGTCCCATCACACAATGCAACGCAAGCCGGAGGATAGGGTTTTCCCTTATAACAGCCAAAGCATGCTTGATACGTTTAAATCACATTATTTGATACTATTATAAGTGTATAGTGTCAAAACAGTTTCAATCATAAATATCAATCATAGACGGCATGGGTACCATATATCATGTCGCCATACTAGTTCTACAATTAAAACCGCAATACACGTATTGGAAATTGGATTTCCGTCATGAGCCGAGGCAAGGGGCAAGCTCCTCTCCGATTCGAGACACTCTAGCAAATGTCCCAGGACCCCACTATGATCATTGGATCTTCAGGGCCGGTCCTCTCTTACTTTTGAGGATTAGTTATTCCTGAACACACGTTTCCCGGTCCTTACAGACCTATATCCGAGGCGCCTCGCATTCCAACAACCACACAGGTGAAAAGTATATAAATGTCAGGGCTGGTAGGTCACTGAC
This sequence comes from Allium sativum, assembly GCA_030737875.1. Classification (NCBI taxonomy): domain Eukaryota; kingdom Viridiplantae; phylum Streptophyta; class Magnoliopsida; order Asparagales; family Amaryllidaceae; genus Allium; species Allium sativum. Next base: position 232,217,099 of record CM060911.1, read on the forward strand.
ACCACCCTAGCTAGAAAGAAACGTCGTGCTCTCCCTGCAGTCACTATCCCGTTTTTGACTCATACCGAGGTGTGAGGCTCGCGAATTCACGTTATACACAAAGCTATGCCACACAGGCCGTGCTTTGATCATCAACCACAAGACTTTGCTTTTCAACAGAAGCCTTGATCAATTGCCACTTACGCATGCCACACAGGCAATTCACTCCATGTGTTTGATATCCATCAATATATAACCCCTGAGCTCGTACGTCTCAGAGAAGGGCGTTAAGCAAGAGAATAAATTCTCCGCCGCCAAACAGATATATATTTAATAGAGATCAATCACACGGACTAAAATCCAATGTCAGACACACAGTCCATTTACAAGTCCGTTCTGGGTCTGAACGAAACCGGAGGCACTTTCCTCGCATATCCATCGATCTCCAAGTACGTCTGGACGATCACCGACTGTTTCCCTCATCCTGGGTGTACAGCCCAATCAAGATCATCAGTAATCACCCAAACGATGTGAAGACTTCCGGTCTTCAACCACCGTCTTCATCTTCGACATCTCGTCGAATCGGTTATTCAGAATGGGTATAAACCCGGCCTTTCTGAATAACCCACGTATATAATAAACGAATGTTACACAAACACAACAAACGCCTCATCCCAATTCAGAATATTCTTTTATTCACTATATCACAATCTTAGGGAAAGGTTCCCATTAATTTTATCCAAGATAAATTCTTCTAAATTTATCCTATAATCTTCCTTTGGATATCATTTCAAACTAGTCGGGATTAACGAACCACACCGAAGTAATTATTTATTTTATTTCCCAATCCCAACCTATATCCCATGGAGAAAACTGGTAATACTCCACATCTAACACCACTGTGTTATCGGTAAAATTAATTACCATTTCACGTTCAAATCTAATTAAAGATTTAACTATCGCTCTGGAGCAAAACTGGTGGTACTCCATTCTCGATCACCTTTCAGATTTGATAATTTAAATTACATTTCACATTTTAATCTAATTAAAGATTCATTAAAACTCCACTTAGTTTTAATCTTCACAAAAATCAATATTCTGCCTTTAACTGGGTTAAAGAACCAATGTCATCAAAACACGATTCACGACAAACCCAAATCACATTTGATATTAAATACAAGGCTCTGAATAGAAAATATATCGACTTATATTCAATATCAAATTCTGAAACCAACAAATATCGTATTGGAAATAACGATATAAAATATCTTTCAAATCCCCATAACAATATTTGTATAGTCACCAAATCCAACATCGAAATATCCCGAAGATAATTTCGATTCAGCTCCAGTCCAATCCACGTATTGGAAATTATTGATTATTTTCCAAAACCACTATCAAATTCAATTTATTTATTTTAAAAATAAATTGATTTCAATTCTAGTTCAAAACTAGTTCATTTCGATAAAAATCTATTTTTATCTTTTCAAATGTGGAATTTTTCACCCCAGTTCTTTCCAATTCACATATTATAATTTTACACAAATTATAGATATTTTTAATAATTTTATCAAGGCCCGTACAGTCGATTTCCAACAACGGCCATCGAACTGCACTTATAGCGACCTTTTTCGAATTTGATTTGGACATAATTCCAAATCCAACCGTTAGATTTCAAATTTCTAATATTCATTGGAAAGCTCTTTTCGATACGAACCCAACGGTTCCGGTTTTAGGAGAATCCGACGGTCGGATCTCCCGCAATGTCCGTTTGAAATAAATGGTCGAAATTCACGAACTGCCGCGGCGCGGCGCGTTCTATTCAGGCCATTATATTATATATATAATATATATAATATATATTTCGTCGATTTCCTTTTAAAACGAATTTTAAAAATAGTTTTGAATTCGTTTCAAAAGCAATTTCAACTTCCATTTCAATTCGAATCAAAATTGAATTCTTCTCTATAAATTCGTTTTAAAATTCATTTCTATTCAATTCAAATTCCAATTCAATTTGAATTCATTTTAATTCGCTTTCAAATCAATTTGAATTCGTTTTCACTTCAATTCATTTCGAAATCGTTTTCAATTCAATTCATTTCGAAATCGTTTTCAATTCAATTCATTTCTATTTTATTCAAATTCAAATTCACTTCCTATTTTATTCAAATTCAAATTCACTTCCTATTCAATTCGAATTTTAATCTAATTCAATTGAATTTCATTTCAAAATATTTAGCTTTGAAATCACTTTTCAATATTCGTTGTAAAACGAATAAAATCGATATAAATATCGTTCACGTCAAAATAGCGCATCTCTAATCCACACGGCTTTATATATTTCAAAAACTTCTATTCAATTCAACACATGAACCTATATTTCTTTCAACACACGACTATTCTCAACACATGAGTACTGTCAACACCTCACTATTTTTGTTATGTAAAATATTTTATAAAACTATGGTATCTATCGTTTGATTTTAATTAGACTCCACCGTAAAGTAGATTCTAATCGTAAATATGATAAAGATGTAATTTATTTTATTTAAAATATTCTACTCAACACATGAATAGTTTCAACACATGATCACCGTCAACACATGACTATTTTTATATTCAACACATGAATTTTCTTTTATGATATTCATTGTTTTCCCGATTGGAATGAGGCCCAATCAATCACCATATAGTGTTAATTATATGGATTCCATACAACACATGTATATAATAGCATTGAAAAATAATCAACCATCAACCAAAGTGCACTACACTGTATAAGCATCAAATATAGGTATCCGACGCTTATAACAGCCTGTCAATCCACCGATCGACATATTTAATCAATCAGGATGAGTGAACTTCAAATTTCATCCCAACACCCATGTGGGGTTTCAAACAATCAAACACGGATTTTATTTGTGCAGTTGGGCGATGTGTAAAATTTATCAACCCAATCAATATCAGTCAAATCAGTGTATATAAACAAATCGGCCGATTTGTTTATAAATATTTTATTTATTCACTTTCACGTTAAAAATTATTTTTAACGATAAAATATTCTATTTCAACACTTGAATTTCTATTCATTTCATTTACACAATAAAAATGATATTTTTATTTTTCTAACATATTTTAGAAAATTTCGGCGGCATAACGGCACGATACTAGAAACGGGACAAGGCCTAGCCTTATCCCCGGTCTAGTGAAGGCCCACGCCATTCACACATCAATCAAATCACTTTCGTTATGCAAACCACAAAATTTGGAGTAAGAGTCTAACCTAGTCTTACTCCTTCGCCTTATAACGGCGCACGTCTAATCCTAACCAATTTATCGATTCGATTTTTCACACCACAAACCACATTCAAACCAATATCTCAATCAATCACCAAACATCCAAACAAACAAGTCCATGGTATGTGGACGGGTGTCGGGTGCTTCTAATAAGCACCGTCTGCATCCTAGTATATATATATATAACTAGAAAAATAGAATTTGAGTGAGAAGTTCTCACCGATAGCTATCCACTTCACGACACTTCATTTGATAGAAATCTTCATCTTCATCGTATCTTCGTCATCCTCGTTGCCCGTAGTCACTATATATATAAAAATCACATTTTTATATTTCGATGTCTTAAAAATAAAAATCATATTTTTATTTATTCACTTTCAATTTAAAAGTCATATTTTTATAATCACTTCATATATTTAAAAATCGAATTTTTACTATGCTATTCAATATATAAAAAAAAATCATATTTTACTTCTTTATTTTCTATATAAAGATTTCGCCTTTTTAAATTTAAAGATTTCACCTTTTTACAATTCATCACTTGATTTCAACGTATATAAAATAAAAATCAGATTTTTATTTCGTTACATATACAAAGATGATATTTTAATATTCTCTATCCTATAAAGATTATATTTTTAATACTTCTATATAGTAAAGATTATATTTTTAATACTTCTATATAGTAAAGACTATATTTTTAATACTTCTATATAGTAAAGACTATATTTTTAATACTTCTATATAGTAAAGACTATATTTTTAATACTTCTATATAGTAAAGACTATATTTTTAATACTTCTATATAGTAAAGACTATATTTTTAATACTTCTATATAGTAAAGACTATATTTTTAATACTTTAAAAATATAAAAATCATATTTTTACTACTTTAAAAATATAAAAATCATACCTTTTTATTTATAAAAATCCTAACTTTGCTATGTTATTCCTATATAAAGACATAAACCTTTCACATAAGAAAATAGATCTTCATGTTACAAATAAAAATAAAAATAAAACTGATTTTTTTTCCTAAACTTATTACAAAGAAAATAAACAAAAATAAATAAGTTAAAGCAAATAAAAAAAAAACTTACAGTGCTCTTTTTTTTTTAAATGGAGGGGGCGCGAGGTCGACTGGGGCTTCGAGCGCAGGCGGGGGAAAAGGAGAAGGAGAGGAGGAAGAGGGAGGAGGAGTGGCGGCGTGCGGTGGCTCGTGCAGCGGAGGGGGGGGGGGGGGTTTCGTGCGACGCGCTGGAGGATAGGGGGGGGTCGCGTCGAGCAGAAGAAGGGGTGGAAGGAGGAGAAGGGGGCGGCGCGTTGTGGGTGTGGTCGGCCTCAGGAGGCGCGGTGGCGCTCCGATGGGAGGAGCGACGGCGCTCCTCCCCCCTTCGTCTTCTCTTTTTTTTTTTTTTTTATTTCTTGATTTTCTGATTTGATTTCAACGGGGGGGGGGGGGGGCTGGTTAAAAGGGGGAGATAGAAATTTTTTTTATTAATTTAATTATTTAATTATTTTATTTTAATTCAAAAAGTCAACTTTTTCAAACGACCTCTAAACGAGGTCCACCGCCTGTCGTCCATAGCGTTTCACCCCCATTCCGAACACAATGGGATATGTATCGTAGGTTGATTCGATCATTTGAATCAGTTTCCGTTTAATTTACATTTAAATCACTATATTGAATTTTAAACGTACATTTCAAATTACCGGGGTCACATACTAACTAGAAAAATTCCATAAAATATTTTCTAGCTTCGTATTGACAATACGGTCCTAACAAAACTAGTTTCGTCGAATTCTGAGACCGTATAAAAAATGGCCAATTTCCAGTCGATTAAAATCAACTGAAATGGTCAAAACACGTTTTCCTTTGCCACGCTCACATATTGATTCAGAAAATTATGAAATTTGAAACCTAGCAATAATTCGACATCACGGACCCAACAAAACTGGTTTCGTCGAAATCCGAGGTCATTTGCAAAATGTCCATTTTTAAGGGCCTGAATTCCATAGCGACTATTCAGAATTTTCAACTGGACATATCTTATCATTTCTAAGATGAAATCACAGTTTGTTACATCCGTTAGAAAGATATTATCAATTAGATCCTAATGTTTTTGGTTTCACTAAAATCCGGTTTGTTTTGCACCCGGTACATTCAATTGAAGTTTGAAATCGAATTATCGAACTACCGCGCCATTCTCAATTCTATTTATAATTATATATAAATATTTATATTCTAGCGACGACGCGTATAATATATACGTTCGAATTATATTCAAAATAAATTTCTCGTCGATATTACTTAAAATAATCTATTTTAAATATGCAAAATTCGCTAAAATTGCCAAAATAAAAATTTCAAACTGGCTCGCATTTTCGGGTTATTACAATCTCCCCCACTTAAAACTTTTCGTCCCCGAAAAGGAACAAAGTCGAAAGTGGTTTGATTAATTAACTCTACGTTCGATTTGGCTTCCATTCTCCAACTTTTCAGTTTCTGAGAATTTTCAAAATTTCAAAAATTTGACTAACACCCTAAATTTTCGAAAAATTTCGCCATAACCTCCCCTGCACCGGGAGCATCGGGGAATTTCAAATAGCTTCCCCGGTCCTTCAGATCTCAAAAAGAAAAAGAAAAAGCCAAGCGGCTAGCCAATAGGCTCACAAAATCATCATCACCCAAACAAAACAGGAAATTATGTAGTAAACATGTACCTATTTGTCGGGCAAACAAATTTTATTCTTCGGCCCTAGCCTCCTTGCTATGACCTGTTCAATGTAAGTATATGTATATGCAAGCAAATGCGACCAATTATCAATACAAATCAATATTTGGTTCAATTAGACTAAATGGTTCAAAATTAGCAAACAAATAAACAAACAACACAAAACATCAATCAATTAGTGAATTAGAGTTTCAAATCCATAATTTTGATACATATACAAAAATCATGTTTTGATGCCAAATCACAACAAAGTGTTCTAACTATATAAGTTTTGGTTCTCACACCAGCCTAATGGAAATATATAGATATCACACCTTCGAAACACGAATATAAATACTGATGATGTGGCCACATCACCAGAATTATCCCCGGGTGTCTAGAATGTGATTCTATATCTATCCAGTATATTAAAACTTCGAATATACGTTCATGACGCGTATACGCGAAATCTATATATACTCGATTGTCCATATTCAAAATAAATAAATATTCAAATACGTATAAAGAGATTTAAATTTTCAAAACAAAATTGTTTTCATTTGAAAAATATACTCTTCACACTCGTTCTAGGATACTACTGATCCTATCTCTAACGAGTCATTCTAATTGGATATTGCTAATCCAATATCTGATGAATTCTTTCGTATGGTTCTAATGTGTCTTGTTCTCGAGCTCTGTAAACCAAAGCTCTGATACCAAACTGAGACGACCCGAACTTCCCCGTGAAGGAAAGCACGGATAGAATTGAGGACAAGACAAAATAGGACGCATACGGAAGAACATTTCATTGTTATTACAACAATTCCATCAGATACAAGAATATACAGAGTATAAATGAATAAATTACATTCGATAAATACCAGAGATTACAATAAATTACATAGCAGCGGAAAATAATACAAAAGCACAACTAGAAGTGATACACGGATACAGAGCTTTCCGAGCATCGTTCCAGCTGTAAATCAGGACCCTGTGAATATAAATCTGCAAGACCAAAACTACTAGCTGCCCGTGCGGAAAATAGGGGCACCCAGAGTTTAGGTTAAAACAATAAACTCCAGGTCAGTCATGTGACTGGTGTGAGAACTAAAACAGTTAATATTCTTTATTTTAAAGTTCAGTAAATCAAGGGACCACGCCGTATAACACGGAACGGGTTTCCTCCCAAGAATACCAGTGCATAGAACAAACAGCGCAATGCTAAATAAAGAAAAATGAAGCTGTTATAAGACCCAGGTCCCATCACACAATGCAACGCAAGCCGGAGGATAGGGTTTTCCCTTATAACAGCCAAAGCATGCTTGATACGTTTAAATCACATTATTTGATACTATTATAAGTGTATAGTGTCAAAACAGTTTCAATCATAAATATCAATCATAGACGGCATGGGTACCATATATCATGTCGCCATACTAGTTCTACAATTAAAACCGCAATACACGTATTGGAAATTGGATTTCCGTCATGAGCCGAGGCAAGGGGCAAGCTCCTCTCCGATTCGAGACACTCTAGCAAATGTCCCAGGACCCCACTATGATCCTTGGATCTTCAGGGCCGGTCCTCTCTTACTTTTGAGGATTAGTTATTCCTGAACACACGTTTCCCGGTCCTTACAGACCTATATCCGAGGCGCCTCGCATTCCAACAACCACACAGGTGAAAAGTATATAAATGTCAGGGCTGGTAGGTCACTGACACCACCCTAGCTAGAAAGAAACGTCGTGCTCTCCCTGCAGTCACTATCCCGTTTTTGACTCATACCGAGGTGTGAGGCTCGCGAATTCACGTTATACACAAAGCTATGCCACACAGGCCGTGCTTTGATCATCAACCACAAGACTTTGCTTTTCAACAGAAGCCTTGATCAATTGCCACTTACGCATGCCACACAGGCAATTCACTCCATGTGTTTGATATCCATCAATATATAACCCCTGAGCTCGTACGTCTCAGAGAAGGGCGTTAAGCAAGAGAATAAATTCTCCGCCGCCAAACAGATATATATTTAATAGAGATCAATCACACGGACTAAAATCCAATGTCAGACACACAGTCCATTTACAAGTCCGTTCTGGGTCTGAACGAAACCGGAGGCACTTTCCTCGCATATCCATCGATCTCCAAGTACGTCTGGACGATCACCGACTGTTTCCCTCATCCTGGGTGTACAGCCCAATCAAGATCATCAGTAATCACCCAAACGATGTGAAGACTTCCGGTCTTCAACCACCGTCTTCATCTTCGACATCTCGTCGAATCGGTTATTCAGAATGGGTATAAACCCGGCCTTTCTGAATAACCCACGTATATAATAAACGAATGTTACACAAACACAACAAACGCCTCATCCCAATTCAGAATATTCTTTTATTCACTATATCACAATCTTAGGGAAAGGTTCCCATTAATTTTATCCAAGATAAATTCTTCTAAATTTATCCTATAATCTTCCTTTGGATATCATTTCAAACTAGTTGGGATTAACGAACCACACCGAAGTAATTATTTATTTTATTTCCCAATCCCAACCTATATCCCATGGAGAAAACTGGTAATACTCCACATCTAACACCACTGTGTTATCGGTAAAATTAATTACCATTTCACGTTCAAATCTAATTAAAGATTTAACTATCGCTCTGGAGCAAAACTGGTGGTACTCCATTCTCGATCACCTTTCAGATTTGATAATTTAAATTACATTTCACATTTTAATCTAATTAAAGATTCATTAAAACTCCACTTAGTTTTAATCTTCACAAAAATCAATATTCTGCCTTTAACTGGGTTAAAGAACCAATGTCATCAAAACACGATTCACGACAAACCCAAATCACATTTGATATTAAATACAAGGCTCTGAATAGAAAATATATCGACTTATATTCAATATCAAATTCTGAAACCAACAAATATCGTATTGGAAATAACGATATAAAATATCTTTCAAATCCCCATAACAATATTTGTATAGTCACCAAATCCAACATCGAAATATCCCGAAGATAATTTCGATTCAGCTCCAGTCCAATCCACGTATTGGAAATTATTGATTATTTTCCAAAACCACTATCAAATTCAATTTATTTATTTTAAAAATAAATTGATTTCAATTCTAGTTCAAAACTAGTTCATTTCGATAAAAATCTATTTTTATCTTTTCAAATGTGGAATTTTTCACCCCAGTTCTTTCCAATTCACATATTATAATTTTACACAAATTATAGATATTTTTAATAATTTTATCAAGGCCCGTACAGTCGATTTCCAACAACGGCCATCGAACTGCACTTATAGCGACCTTTTTCGAATTTGATTTGGACATAATTCCAAATCCAACCGTTAGATTTCAAATTTCTAATATTCATTGGAAAGCTCTTTTCGATACGAACCCAACGGTTCCGGTTTTAGGAGAATCCGACGGTCGGATCTCCCGCAATGTCCGTTTGAAATAAATGGTCGAAATTCACGAACTGCCGCGGCGCGGCGCGTTCTATTCAGGCCATTATATTATATATATAATATATATAATATATATTTCGTCGATTTCCTTTTAAAACGAATTTTAAAAATAGTTTTGAATTCGTTTCAAAAGCAATTTCAACTTCCATTTCAATTCGAATCAAAATTGAATTCTTCTCTATAAATTCGTTTTAAAATTCATTTCTATTCAATTCAAATTCCAATTCAATTTGAATTCATTTCAATTCGCTTTCAAATCAATTTGAATTCGTTTTCACTTCAATTCATTTCGAAATCGTTTTCAATTCAATTCATTTCGAAATCGTTTTCAATTCAATTCATTTCTATTTTATTCAAATTCAAATTCACTTCCTATTTTATTCAAATTCAAATTCACTTCCTATTCAATTCGAATTTTAATCTAATTCAATTGAATTTCATTTCAAAATATTTAGCTTTGAAATCACTTTTCAATATTCGTTGTAAAACGAATAAAATCGATATAAATATCGTTCACGTCAAAATAGCGCATCTCTAATCCACACGGCTTTATATATTTCAAAAACTTCTATTCAATTCAACACATGAACCTATATTTCTTTCAACACACGACTAATCTCAACACATGAGTACTGTCAACACCTCACTATTTTTGTTATGTAAAATATTTTATAAAACTATGGTATCTATCGTTTGATTTTAATTAGACTCCACCGTAAAGTAGATTCTAATCGTAAATATGATAAAGATGTAATTTATTTTATTTAAAATATTCTACTCAACACATGAATAGTTTCAACACATGATCACCGTCAACACATGACTATTTTTATATTCAACACATGAATTTTCTTTTATGATATTCATTGTTTTCCCGATTGGAATGAGGCCCAATCAATCACCATATAGTGTTAATTATATGGATTCCATACAACACATGTATATAATAGCATTGAAAAATAATCAACCATCAACCAAAGTGCACTACACTGTATAAGCATCAAATATAGGTATCCGACGCTTATAACAGCCTGTCAATCCACCGATCGACATATTTAATCAATCAGGATGAGTGAACTTCAAATTTCATCCCAACACCCGTGTGGGGTTTCAAACAATCAAACACGGATTTTATTTGTGCAGTTGGGCGATGTGTAAAATTTATCAACCCAATCAATATCAGTCAAATCAGTGTATATAAACAAATCGGCCGATTTGTTTATAAATATTTTATTTATTCACTTTCACGTTAAAAATTATTTTTAACGATAAAATATTCTATTTCAACACTTGAATTTCTATTCATTTCATTTACACAATAAAAATGATATTTTTATTTTTCTAACATATTTTAGAAAATTTCGGCGGCATAACGGCACGATACTAGAAACGGGACAAGGCCTAGCCTTATCCCCGGTCTAGTGAAGGCCCACGCCATTCACACATCAATCAAATCACTTTCGTTATGCAAACCACAAAATTTGGAGTAAGAGTCTAACCTAGTCTTACTCCTTCGCCTTATAACGGCGCACGTCTAATCCTAACCAATTTATCGATTCGATTTTTCACACCACAAACCACATTCAAACCAATATCTCAATCAATCACCAAACATCCAAACAAACAAGTCCATGGTATGTGGACGGGTGTCGGGTGCTTCTAATAAGCACCGTCTGCATCCTAGTATATATATATATAACTAGAAAAATAGAATTTGAGTGAGAAGTTCTCACCGATAGCTATCCACTTCACGACACTTCATTTGATAGAAATCTTCATCTTCATCGTATCTTCGTCATCCTCGTTGCCCGTAGTCACTATATATATAAAAATCACATTTTTATATTTCGATGTCTTAAAAATAAAAATCATATTTTTATTTATTCACTTTCAATTTAAAAGTCATATTTTTATAATCACTTCATATATTTAAAAATCGAATTTTTACTATGCTATTCAATATATAAAAAAAAAATCATATTTTACTTCTTTATTTTCTATATAAAGATTTCGCCTTTTTAAATTTAAAGATTTCACCTTTTTACAATTCATCACTTGATTTCAACGTATATAAAATAAAAATCAGATTTTTATTTCGTTACATATACAAAGATGATATTTTAATATTCTCTATCCTATAAAGATTATATTTTTAATACTTCTATATAGTAAAGATTATATTTTTAATACTTCTATATAGTAAAGACTATATTTTTAATACTTCTATATAGTAAAGACTATATTTTTAATACTTCTATATAGTAAAGACTATATTTTTAATACTTCTATATAGTAAAGACTATATTTTTAATACTTCTATATAGTAAAGACTATATTTTTAATACTTCTATATAGTAAAGACTATATTTTTAATACTTTAAAAATATAAAAATCATATTTTTACTACTTTAAAAATATAAAAATCATACCTTTTTATTTATAAAAATCCTAACTTTGCTATGTTATTCCTATATAAAGACATAAACCTTTCACATAAGAAAATAGATCTTCATGTTACAAATAAAAATAAAAATAAAACTGATTTTTTTTCCTAAACTTATTACAAAGAAAATAAACAAAAATAAATAAGTTAAAGCAAATAAAAAAAAAAAACTTACAGTGCTCTTTTTTTTTTTAAATGGAGGGGGCGCGAGGTCGACTGGGGCTTCGAGCGCAGGCGGGGGAAAAGGAGAAGGAGAGGAGGAAGAGGGAGGAGGAGTGGCGGCGTGCGGTGGCTCGTGCAGCGGAGGGGGGGGGGGGGGGTTTCGTGCGACGCGCTGGAGGATAGGGGGGGGGGGGTCGCGTCGAGCAGAAGAAGGGGTGGAAGGAGGAGAAGGGGGCGGCGCGTTGTGGGTGTGGTCGGCCTCAGGAGGCGCGGTGGCGCTCCGATGGGAGGAGCGACGGCGCTCCTCCCCCCTTCGTCTTCTCTTTTTTTTTTTTTTTTTATTTCTTGATTTTCTGATTTGATTTCAACGGGGGGGGGGGGGGGGGGGCTGGTTAAAAGGGGGAGATAGAAAATTTTTTTATTAATTTAATTATTTAATTATTTTATTTTAATTCAAAAAGTCAACTTTTTCAAACGACCTCTAAACGAGGTCCACCGCCTGTCGTCCATAGCGTTTCACCCCCATTCCGAACACAATGGGATATGTATCGTAGGTTGATTCGATCATTTGAATCAGTTTCCGTTTAATTTACATTTAAATCACTATATTGAATTTTAAACGTACATTTCAAATTACCGGGGTCACATACTAACTAGAAAAATTCCATAAAATATTTTCTAGCTTCGTATTGACAATACGGTCCTAACAAAACTAGTTTCGTCGAATTCTGAGACCGTATGAAAAATGGCCAATTTCCAGTCGATTAAAATCAACTGAAATGGTCAAAACACGTTTTCCTTTGCCACGCTCACATATTGATTCAGAAAATTATGAAATTTGAAACCTAGCAATAATTCGACATCACGGACCCAACAAAACTGGTTTTGTCGAAATCCGAGGTCATTTGCAAAATGTCCATTTTTAAGGGCCTGAATTCCATAGCGACTATTCAGAATTTTCAACTGGACATATCTTATCATTTCTAAGATGAAATCACAGTTTGTTACATCCGTTAGAAAGATATTATCAATTAGATCCTAATGTTTTTGGTTTCACTAAAATCCGGTTTGTTTTGCACCCGGTACATTCAATTGAAGTTTGAAATCGAATTATCGAACTACCGCGCCATTCTCAATTCTATTTATAATTATATATAAATATTTATATTCTAGCGACGACGCGTATAATATATACGTTCGAATTATATTCAAAATAAATTTCTCGTCGATATTACTTAAAATAATCTATTTTAAATATGCAAAATTCGCTAAAATTGCCAAAATAAAAATTTCAAACTGGCTCGCATTTTCGGGTTATTACACGTATGGTATTGATTATTCGAGTAAGTAGTCTTATCTGTTTTGACGTTATAAATGTTATTCAGTCAAGGTCTGAGAGGTAGTTATACCCCAACTTGATTGGTTTCATTATTAACAAATAAAATAGTAAGATTTCAGGCTCGAAGATCAATGTTGAATAAGAGTTAGTTGAATATAGTATTTGGGTTGTCGTAACGATGTTTTACACAACATCCGTTTTAACCCAAATGAGTATAAGCTTGGAAATAAAATAAAGAATATTTCCTAAGTATAGAAATAAACGAGATCGGAAAGGAGATAAGTAATTGGAATATTTCTTAATTATAAATAATAAATATTTCTAAAGCTAGAAATTTAAGGAAGACGATATTCGGAAATGTTTTCCAAATAACGTAACAGGTCAATATGGTTATTGAAAATATTTGGTTAACAAATATTGATAAAGAAATAGAGAAGTGATTTAATTAATGGAATGTTAATTAAAGGCTTAGTGATTGTTGGATGTTTGTATGAACACTTGTTTTATTCGATAGTTAAATCATCGACTATCGAAACACTTGTTTTTATTCGATAGTTAAATCACAGACTATCAAAGTTTTGACCATCGTTGTCAATATGGAGAGACCGGTTGGATTATTTTCCGAAGAACCACTCCGTATTGGCAGTAGCGTGCAAATCAGATTATATAAAGATAATCGAAGACGGAGTAGAGTGCAAGGACTTTTTCTGTAAATAGAAATTGTGCCTTCGGTTCATCCTGTTCCTGGGTGACTTGTATGGATGAATATCTGACAGAGTACTTCCAGAAAGGTCACGTACATTCATTTCTTCAACCGTACCAAGAGTGGAAGCGGAGAAGGAAACTTCTTTTAGCTGACACGTAATGTACTGTTGAGGACGTCAATCAGTGATTTGATGGATTTGACGATGTGGCATTCGAAGTAAATCTGGTGTGATGATAAAGCGTAGCTTCTAGCCTCATCAACCGGTAAATGACAGAAATCGGGCAGGCAACATGGCTATGTAGGTCGCACCTATTAGGCTGTATAATCACCTGATCTAGAGTTTCATTTACTTCTAAAAATCTATTGTCGATGCTGTCCCATTCGGGAAATGGTTGCTGATCCCAACCGTTGGTGATATACATTCGATACACTCAAGCGAAATGAGTGGTCGGTCATGTGTGGCTGAGTTGCAAGATGTTCTTGTTGAACTCGGTGTATTCTCCTTTAGAGATATACCAACGGAAGGTGGTTCCATACCTTGTCATAGTTGGAAATCCATTACCCAATACGTGCTTGCGGTTTATGATTGTAATTATATATGTGGAACGCGAGATGCAAACGTTCCACTAGATTGTTATCTACTTGATTTAGACATTATTATAATATCAAAAGATTTTTAATATAAAGATTATCGTTCCTTCCAAAAGGGATTTGAAAGTTAAATCAAGCATTTGGATTCTCATAAGGGAAAAACCCGTTCCGTGATATACGGCGTGGTCTTATGAGATATCATTTAGTTTCTGAAACTGTTTTAAACTGTTTACTCATACCAGTCCCATGACTGACCCGGAGTTTATTTTGTTTTGTTCTACCTAAACTCTTGGGTGCCTAAATTTGTACGGGCAGTCAAGTAGTTTAGGATTTTTCAGATATATCTAAAGGAGCTTGGAGCAGGAGGCTTCAGCGTTATCTAGTTATAGTGTTGTTCCGTTGTGTTGTAAGTGTTGTACTCTGATAAGTATATGTTATACAGTTGAGCTTTTGTATTTCAAAGATATGATATATTATATTTTGTTCTGCTGCGATGTGAGATTCTGTGTTGTTATTTCTGTTCTTCTACCTCTTTCTTCTAAAAAAAATGGTTTTATATTGTGGAGATTCATTGGCTGAGTTGTTTATGAGTTCTGGTCGATCAGTTTGATCCACTGTATCGGTAGGAGTAAATAAACACTTGAATACGATGGACCGACACAGTATGGATATGTGATATATTTGTTGTTATTATAATCGAGTAAGATTATAAATTAAATGGTTAAGTATATAACCAATCAGAATCATATAAGTAAAGTATATGAAATAAGATGAATTAAATATGAATTTAAATCAGATTTGGAATTAAAATAAGGAAATTTTAAGTTCCTGGGAGATTTTGAAATGTTTTCAAAATGGAAGTATTTAGTAATGGTATTGAAAATGATATAGTATTGAAAATCACTTGGATCGCTGGAAAATAATTCCGATGATGACTGCGCAGTATCATCGGTGTGATTTTCGAGTTCTAAGTGGTGGATTACTACCAGAGATTTTGATTTGAATTGTTTTGAGAAAACAAGTGTTTAGAAATTCAAAGGTTTTGAATAGGTATTGTGATTTCAAATTGATTTGAAATTTACCCAGGAATTTAAGTTCTAGAAATTAAAATTTAACTAATGAAGTTAAATAAAATGAGATGGTAAAAATAAATTGAAATTTAACTTGAACATAGTTAAATAGAATTGAATTGGATTAGAGAATAATCTATTATGGAATTGGGTTGATGAGTCAAGAATTTGAAATTTAGCTGGACTTAGAATTTGAAAATCAAGAATGAAACTTGAAATTGGAAATGGGATTCGACTTGAGTATAAGCGAATGATTTGGTTTGACGATATAAAAGTGATTGAGTTTGATTGGGAGGACATTGGTGTATGCTGAATTAGCAGCAGATGTAAAGGATATAATGATATGCCCAACAAAAAGGTACAAGCTTATATTTTATATGAATTTGGAATTTATGAGCCGAATTGGCAAGCCGTTTGGCGTTTTGATTTTCTTTTGGGTTGAAGAAGGCCCAGAGAGGCGAGTTGGAGTTTGAGATAGTGACCAGTACAAAGGAGGTGCTGGCGAAAATTTTCGAAAATTAAAAGTGTTAGAAAATTTTCAGAATTTTTGAAAATTTTAGTTAGTCGGAAGGAATTAATATTGAAATCGATATTTGTTGGTTCAGTTGAAAACCAGAGATAAGGGGTAACAGATAAGCTTTTACCAAATAGATAGGGTCGTCCTCTAACTTAGCAATTTCGAGGACGAAATTATTTTAAGTGGGAAAGAATGTAATGACCCGCATTGTCAGAGGTATTATAATTAATTAATTTAATTATATGAATAGTGATTTAGGGAATTAAATCGTCGTTAATTAAATTATAGTGAATATTTAATTAAAATTAAATAATATATTTAATTCAGAAATAATCAAAAATATTGGAAATCACAATATAAGGTGAACAGGGTCATCCCTAGGATTTAATTCAACTTAGAGTTGAATTATATTGACGAATATATTCAATCGACAACAGTTTGAACGTATAATTATATTATAATTAAAACCGAGCTCGAAATGGCGCTGCAGTTCGCTATTTGGCGATTTGAACTTCAACTGAATGTACATGATTCGTTTTAAGCCGGATTTCCATGAAACAAGAAACGCGTGGAGCTGGTGGAGTATATCTTTCTAGTGGAAGAGAAAGATCGGGATTTCATCGTGTAGATTTTGAGTTATATCCAAATCAAATTTCAGAAAAGTCGCTGTAGAATTCCTTTATAAATTGCGACGCTTTATATACGTTATAAAAGAGATTTTCAGTATAAACTGAATACCGGGATAATCTGGAATCTGAAATATCAAGCTGTAAATTCTGATATGATATCCTGTTGCTGTACGATATCATATGTGAAGATATACGATAATATAAATTTATTTATATTTAATTTAGTTATATTTAAATTTATTTATATATTTAAATGGGTCATCTCGAGCTTTAAAAATAGCCACTTTTGCAAACGAAGTCGGAATTCGACGAAACTAATTTTGTTGGATCCGAAATGTTAAATTATTGTTAGATTTCCAGTTTCGTGATTTTTAGAGTCAATATGTGGCCGTACCAATTTTTAAGGTGAAAAACAGTCGATATTCTAACAGTTAAAAATACGCTGTGTGAGCATACGAAGTCGGAATTCGACGAAACCAGTTTCGTCGGGACCATAATGTCGAACTGAAGGTGCATGTCCAGTTTGGTGGTTTTTAGGTACCGTATGTAATCACGAGAATTTTTAGAAAGCAAAATGAGTATATAAAAAGTGAATATGCCGAGAATATTCTTTTTATAAAATATCTAGATATTTATTTTCTCTATAAATACCCCCCCAACAAATCCTATACCTAATTAAAAGTCCACCCTCCTCTTATTCAAGCCGCCACCACCAGAAGGTTTCAAATGTGAAAAATGAGCAAAAGAAAAATCAAGAACAAATTAATACAAATTCCTATAATTCTAAAACAATTATCCATGGATTCTCTGAGCAATAATTTTCATTTTCATATATATATGAAGGGGTGCGAAGTGTTGGGTGGCTCGACAGTCTTCCAGCAAAGGGTTAGCGATTTCATGCTATACAAGTGGCAATTGAGCAAATGGAGTTTAGATTCATGATTTTGGAGAAGAGTTGAAGTTGTTGGGTGTTTTTAGGGGATAGCGGCAGGAAGAAAGTTCAGACCTGCTATATACAGGTCGACGCTGGCTCGAGGACGCACTTCACGTGATGGGTGTGAGATTGATGGTGTTTGTACGAGATTGAAGAGGAGTGGAAGAGATGAATATTGGAGATTTTAGTTTGATTTTTAAGTGAATGAAGAAGGAGGTGGAAGGGAGAGAAGTCGGTTGTGTTTGGTTTTGAGGAATACAGGGAGCGACGGGATTAAAGGATTTGGGGAAGATGGTACCGTGCGGGTTGGGCCTAGTAGGAAGAGAATGGTCCGGAGTGTTTGTGGTGAGGCCCTTTTATTTTATTATTGTTAGTTTAACTTAAATTTAAAACATCGTATAACTTGTTAACACGATATCTCGACCATATGGAATTAGTATCACGAACCGTCAGTCACGTTGGGACCGTGTGGACGAGAGCTTCACAATGAAGCTGACTGGAAGTGGATTCGAGCTCATTTGGATTTACGGCGAAATAAATTGTTTGATTCAAATCAAATAACAGTGTATCGTTCTTTAGCGATGAACTGCAAATGTGAGTAAAACTCACCAACTTTGAACAGTTATATTTTTATAATGTATTTTTAGAACTGTAAATCATCTGTTGATTGTTGTGTGTTGGTTGATTGATTGAACTGCTAGTCAGTTAGTGAAAATTATATATATATATATATATATGTATATATATATATATATAAACCGTTAAATATTTATATATTGGTTCTGCTATCAGAATAATTTATATTGAACTAAAAGTGATGATAATCATATTGTGTAACATCTGTGGATGCAGGGAGACAGGTTGGAGGAATCCGACTGGATACCTCAATAGTTATTTTATTGTTTTTCATATATTATTATATGATGTGATATAAAATATGTGGGCGATTTTATGTGCTTGGACGATATTGAACATCGTGATTTGATATGATTGAATACCATAACATACCGAAATGTTGATAAGGGAATTTTCAAAGTGATTTTGAAAATAGAATATTTATAAAATGGGATATTTATAAATAAGAGATATTTATAAAGTGGAATATTTATAAATAAGAAATGTTTATAAATTGGAATATTTATAAATAGTAGATATTTGAAAAGGAAATAAATTCAAAACATTTCTTTTTGAATGGAAAGGCCTGTGTGGCGATTAAACTAACATCGATTAACTTCTTTTACTTTAACTCTAATCGATTAACTAACATCGATTAGCTCCTTTATATATTTAAATGGGTCATCCAGAGATTTTAAAAAAGCCACTTTTACAAATTGAGTCGGAATTCGACGAAACCAGTTTCGTTGGGCCCGTAATGTCAAACTCTAGTGGCATGTCAATTTTCGTGATTTTTGGGTATTGTATGTGAACGTAGGAATTTTTAGAAGACAAAAAGGAATATAATTTAATTAAATTATTGTGCACCCTAAATCAGTGTTTTGAGATTTTCACAGAACAAGTCAACTAGTCTATATTATTATATTTTTGGAATCGTGGGACATTGCTCTTCTCACTAGTACTTTTATTTTTGTCGTTGGCAGTCCACAAAGGTACGAAATTTTATGCATCTGATTACCCTAAATAAGCATATATATAATACCCTTAATCTCATTTCCTTAAAACCTAAATTCTGCAAAACACAATTTCACCGCCGCCATCGTTCCGAGTCCTCAAACATTTTCACGAGCAAACAAATCCATCTCAAAAATCAAACAAAATTCAATAAAACTCAATAGAGATATTTTCGAATTCTCTGAAGGAAGAGCTTCGCTCTGGTGTATGCTTCGTCGCTTTCGAACGTGATGCAGTTCGATGCTGTGGCTTCACAGCAGACCTAGGGTTCGGAATTCTTTCGAAATGGGCGATGGGTTCTGGTCGAACATGGATGGAGGCTGAGGCGCAGGTTCAGGCGAGGTCCGATCAACCTCGGATCAAAGGAGGGAGGCGATGCTGGACATGGTTGTTTTGCGCAAGGAGATGAAGAGCAGTAGGGTTTTTTTTTCCGGTGCTTGAAGGCACTGTGTGACATTGGACTGTGGAGGACGAATTGTCATTTGGGTTATGGCTGTTGAGAACCGAGAAAGGAGAAGGGTGAAAGTCAGGGTCCCTTTTTGGGGTAGAAGTCGATCTGTAAAGGAGCAGTGTTGTGGTGGCTTTTGAATAGAAGTCGAACTGTAGGAAAATGGGATTTGCAATGTTGAATTAACTTTGAATATGGCTGCAATTTCGATTGTAGAGGGGAAGACGGTAGTAATTAGCAGCTTAAGTTTGAAAGGGTATTTCAATGAGGGGATTATTGATGATTTTCGTTTAAAGTTTTGTGTTGTTTAAGTGGAGTTTGAGGTCTCGTTGGAATCTGAAGGGAAGTTGGGTCTTTTATATTTGTAAATTGGTAGGATATACAAGGAGCAGTGAGCCTGGATGCTTTGGGAATCTTGGTCACGTGGTGGTTGGTTCAAGTTCTGAAACCGTAAAGAAGATAATGGGAGGATAAGGGCTGATCCTTTAAACGGTTGCTGGAGTATGAACATGGTGAAAATAAAGAAGCAAAGGACTATATTGGGGTTCCTTAGAGTTGTGTAGGACGTTGTAGCGATTTTTCATGATGAAGTGGGAGTGAAGTTCATGGCGAGCTCAAAAGGGGTCGAACACCATAAATTCTCCTTTACTGGAATAAAGATAGCAAGACCAGGTTTCAGTTTCATTGGAGTTAGGTGATGTCGGAGATTAGGTGACGAAATGAACAGGAGGTCCGTTTGGAAAAAAGACACGACAATGGGTTACTAAAGTTTTTTATTTACTGAAGATTAGTTCAATAACACGCCTGGTTTGATCGACTAACGTAAATCGTTATTTAACGGTTAACGCGCAAAGGTGAGTAAAACTCACCAACTCTAAACAGTTTATAATTTCATGTTGTATCTTTAGAACTGTTAGAAATTGTCTGATTTACTGTGTGTTGATTGTTTGATTGAACTGCTAGTCAGTTAGTTAAATTTCTATATTGATTCTGTTTAACAGAATATATCATATGGAACTGAAAGTGATGTTATCTATATTGTCTAACATCTGTGATGCAGGGAAACAGGTTGGAGGAATCCGACTGGATTCCTCAACAGTTATTTTATTGTTTTTCATATATTTTAATATATGATGTGAATTATAACCTGTTGTTGATTGTGTGTGTATGGACGAGATTAGACATCGTAATTTGATATGTTAAAATACCATAACATGCCGGAATGTTGATAAGGGAATTTTCAAAGTGATATTGAAAATAGAATATTTATAAATTGGAATATTTATAAATAAGAGATATTTATAAAGTGGAATATTTATAAATAAGAAACATTTATAAATTGGAATATTTATAAATAGGAGATATTCAAAAAGGAAATAATTACAAACCATTTTCTTTTTGAATGGAAAGGCCTGTGTGGCGGGTTTGGGGATTTTCCCGATGCTCCCGTTAAAAGGAGGTTATGGCGAATTTTTCAGAGAATTTAAGGAGTTGGAATATTTCAAGAATAAATTTGAAAAGGAAATATTTGTAAACCATTTACAAATAGAATTGAAAAGGAAACGTTATAAAAAGGAAATCATTTTTAAAGTGTAGAACCGTTATTTAAAAGTAAATATTTTCAAATGAATAAAACGTTGTTAAAAAGGAAATCTTTATAAAGTGAATAAAGTAAATCGAATATGGTATTCGAAAGGAGTTAAATCGAATATGGTATTCGAAGGGAGTAAATCGAATATGGTATTCGAAGGTTAGTAAAACGAATACGCTATTCGAAAGGGGTTAGTCGAGTCGAGTTAGTTGAATAGAGTTAATTAGTTCAGTAGAGTTAACTAGTTCAGTAGAGTTAACCAGTTCAATAGAGTTAACCAGTGAGTTAAGTAGGTCAAGTTAACCAGTGAGTTAAGTAAGTCAAGTTAACCAGTGAGTTAAGTAAGTCAAGTTAACCAGTTGAGTTAAGTAAGTCGAGTTAATCAAGTCGAGTTGATCGAGTTAGAGTTACTCAGTAGAGTTAATCGACTAGAGTTAAAACGAACTAGAGTTAATCAAATATAATTATTTGAGACAGAGTTAGTCAAACATAGTATTCAGGGTAAGTTGTCATCTCGTACGACTGCTAGCGTAATTCGCAGGGCTGTAAATAGCCTAGGGCGGTTACTTTAAACTAATCGATAGCTCCTTTCAATTAAACTATAATCGATAACTCCTTTTACTTTAACTCTAATCGATTAACTAACATCGATTAACTCCTTTTTACTTTAACTCTAATCGATTAAACTAACATCGATTAACTCTTTTTTACTTTAACTCTAATCGATTAAACTAACATCGATTAACTCCTTTTTACTTTAACTCTAATCGATTAAACTAACATCGATTAACTCCTTTTTACTTTAACTCTAATCGATTAAACTAACATCGATTAACTCCTTTTTACTTTAGATGATTATATATATACTGTGGTTGATAGACATTATTATAATATCAAAAGGTTTTTGATATAAAGATATTTGGATTCTCATAAGGGGAAAACCCGTTCCGTTATACGGCGTGGTCTTATGAGATATCGTTTACCTGTTCGAACTGTTTTAAACTGATTTACTCACACCAGTCCCATGACTGACCCGGAGTTTACTTCCTTGTTTTCCCTAAACTCTTGGGTGCCTAAATTTGTACGGCCAGTCAAGTAGTCGGGATTTTACAGATATAGTTGAAGAGCTGGAGCAGGAGGCTTCAGGATCATATAGCTATAGTTATTTCCGCTGTGTTGTAAGTGCTGTACTCTGATAATGTATTGTATACATATAATGATTTATTTCAAGGATATGTTATCTATTATATGTTATTTGTTCCGCTGTGAGATTCGTGTTACTCTGATGTTGTGTTCTTCTTCTTCTTCTTCTTCTTCTATTCTAAGTTTCTATCTTATCTTTCCTCACCCTCTAATTTCTTTCACTAATTACCAGGATTTTTTGACGTTTTGGTTATCGACATCGTGCTTATGTCGATAACCAAAATCGCTCAAAATCCGGGTATAAACTATATTCGATTAACTCATTTGCTTCTACTCTAATCGATTAAACTAACATCGATTAACTCCTTTGCTTCTACTCTAATCGATTCAACTAACATCGATTAACTCCTTTCACTTTAACTCTAATTGATTAACTAGCATCGATTAACTCCTTTTAACTTTATCACTAATCGATTAACTAACATCGATTAACTCCTTTTAACTTTATCACGAATCGATTAAAGTAGAAGCAAAGGAGTTAATCGAATATAGTTTATTCGAAGAAAGTAAAAGGAGTTATCGAATATAATCTATTCGAAAGGAGTTAAGTGAAATGAGTAAATCAATAGCGTTAGTCAAATAGAGTAATCCAATAGTGTTAGTCCAATAAAGTTAATTGATAGGGGTTAATCGAATAGAGTTAAGTGAAAAGAGTAAATCGAATATAACTATTCGAAGAAGGTTAGGTAAGGAAGTTAGTAAAAGGGATATAAAGTGAACTTTGCCTATTTCAAAGTTAGAAATGTTGTTCAGTTAAGGTCTGAGAGGTAGTTCTACCCCAACTTGATTGGCTTCGTTTTAACTAGGGAATAGCTAAGGTTCGGCAGTAAAGGAAATGGTTTGAGTTGGCATCACGATGGTTTGTTTAAACATATGTCTAAGTCCAATGAAGAAGCTTTGGAAATGTTTTCCAAATAAGAAACCATAAATGTTTTCTAATAAAGAAAACAAGAAATGGAAATGTTTTCCATTGTTAATAACGTATATTTTCCAAATTTAGAAAAATAGAAATATTGAATATAGGGAAACAGGAGATAAGTAAATTTATGAAATAAAGAGATAAATGTTGAATGATGTTTGATCGATATTAATTTCCATTTGGAAATGAAATCGTTGGTTGCACACCTGTTTATTCGAATAGAAAGTAAAATGAGTTAATCGAATATAGTTTATTCGAAGAGAAAGTAAAAGGAGTTAATCGAATATAGTTATTCGAATAGAAAGTAAAAGGAGTTAATCGAATATAGTTATTCGAATAGAAAGTAAAATGAGTTAATCGAATATAGTTTATTCGAAGGGAAAGTAAAAGGAGTTAATCGAATATAGTTTTTTGAATAGAAAGTAAAAGGAGTTAACCGAATATAGTTTATTCGAAGAAAGTAAAAGGAGCTATCGAATATAGTTTATTCAAAAGGAGTTATGTGAAATGAGTAAATCAATAGTGTTAGTCCAATAGAGTTAATTGATAAGGGTTAATCAAATAGAGTTAAGTGAAAAGAGTCAATCGAATATAGCTATTCGAAGGAGGGTTAAGTAAGGAAGTTAGTAAAAGGGATATAAAGTGAACTTTGCCTATTTCACAGTTAGAAATGTTGTTCAGTTAAGGTCTGAGAGGTAGTTCTACCCCAACTTGATTGGCTTCGTTTTTAACTAAGGAGTAGTTAAGGATCAGCAGTAAAGGAAATGGTTTGAGTTGGCATAGCGATGTTTGTTTAAACATCTGTCTAAGTCCAATGAAGAGGCTTTGGAAATGTTTTCCAAATAAGAAACCAGAAATGTTTTCTAATGAAGAAAACAAGAAATGGAAATGGTTTCCATTGTTAATAACGTATATTTTCCAAATCTAGAAAATAAGAAATATTGAATATAGGGAAACAGGAGATAAGTAAATTTATGAAATAAAGAGATAAATGTTGAATGATGTTTGATCGATATAAATTTCCATTTGGAAATAATATCGTTGTTTGCACACTTGTTTTTATTCGATAGTTAAATCACAGACTATTGAAGTATTGACCATTTTAACGTTGTTAATATGGAGAGACCGGTTGGATTATTATCCAAAGAACCACTCTGTATTGGCATAAGCGTTGCGAATCATATATGCCAAAGGAAATTGAAGACGGAGTTATGCAAGTGCTATCCTGTTTACAGAATAGTGCCTTCGGTTCATCCTGTTCCTGGATGACTTGTATGGACGGATGTCTGACAGAGTATTTCCAGACGATCACGTATATTGATTTCTACAACCGTACCAAGAGTGGAAGCGAAGAAGGAAACTTTTTTTAGCTAACACATAATGTATTGTTGAGGACGTCAATCGGTGTTTGGACGGATTTGATGATGTGGCATTCAAAGTGAATCTGATGTGATGATGAAGCGTAACCTCTAGCCTCATCATCCGGTAAATGACAGAAATCGGGCAGGCAGCATGGCTAAGTCGGTCGCATCGAAGTAGGGTGTATAATCACCTGATCTAGAGTTTCATTTACTTTTAAAAATCTATTGTTGATGCTGTCCCATTCGGGAAACGGTTGCTGATCCCAACTGTTGGTGATATACATTCGATACACTCAAGCGAAATGAGTGGTCGGTCATGTGTGGCCGGGTTGCAAGATGTTCTTGTTGAACCCAGTGTATTACTCTCTAGAGGTACACTAGCGAAAGGTGGTTCCATACCTTGTCATAGTTGGAAATCCATTACCCAATACGTGCTTGCGGTTTTGATTGTATACTATATATGTAGAACGTGAGATGAAAGCGTTTCTGCTAGATGATTATATATATACTGTGGTTGATAGACATTATTATAATATCAAAAGGTTTTTGATATAAAGATATTTTGGATTCTCATAAGGGAAAAACCCGTTCCGTTATGCGGCGTGGTCTTATGAGATATCGTTTACTTGTTCGAACTGTTTTTAAACTGTTTTACTCATACCAGTCCCATGACTGACCCGGAGTTTACTTTGTTGTTTTCCCTAAACTCTTGGGTGCCTAAATTTGCATGGGCAGTCAAGTAGTCGGGATTTTACAGATAAACTGGAAGAGCTGGGAGCAGGAGGCTTCAGGATCATATAGCTATAGTTATTTCCGCTGTGTTGTAAGTGATGTACTTTGATAATGATATGTATATTCAAGTACAGATTTGTATTTCAAAGTTATGTTATGAAATATATTTATTCGTTCCGCTGTGAGGTTCGTGTTACTCTGATGTTGTGTTCTTATTCTTCTTCTATTCTAATTTTCTACCTTATCTTTCCTCACCCTCTAATTTCTTTCACTAATTACCAGGATTTTTCGATGTTTTGGTTATCGACATCGTGCTTATGTCGATAACCAAAGTCGCTCAAAATCCGGGTCGTTGCAGTTGTTGCGTAAAGGTAGGGGACGACCCTATCGACTGGTTAGAACATATTTGTTCACTTCCCAACTTCAGTTTTCAACTGAACCAATTTAATTTCATTTAAATTATTTATTCATTCTTATTAACGAAAAATTTCAAAAATCCTGAAAATTTTCTAATGCCTTAACTCTTCGAAAAATTTCGCCAGCACCTCCTTTGTACCGGTCAATAGGTCAAACTCCAACTCGCCTCTTGTAAAGACCCGTAACTTCCCCGTAAAGGAAAGCGACGGATAGTTCGAGAACAAGCCACAACAGAACGCATACAGAAGAACGTTTCATTGTATATTACAACCATGCATCAGAATACAAGAATATACAGAGTAAAAAGAATATTACACAGAAATATCAGAGATTTAAATTACATTTAAATACATAGCAGCGGAAAATAATACAATACACAACTAGAAGAAGTTATACGGATACAAAGCTTTCCGGATATCGTTCCAGCTGTAAACCAGGATCCTGTGAATATAAATCTGCAAAACCAAAACTACTAGCTGCCCGTGTCAAAATAAGGGCACCCAGAGTTTAGATTAAAACAATAAACTCCAGGTCAGTCATGTGACTGGTGTGAGAACTAAAAACAGTTATTATCTTTATTTTCAAAGTTAGGTAAATCAAGGGACCACGCCGTATAACACGGAACGGGTTTCCTCCCAAGAGTACCAGTGCATAAAACAAACAGCGCAATGCTAAATAAAGAAAAATGAAGCTGTTATAAGACCCAGGTCCTATCACACAATGCAACGCAAGCCGGGGGATAGGGTTTTCCCTTATAACAGCCAAAGAATGCTTGATACGTTTAAAAAAGATCATTTGATACTATATAAGTGCATAGTGTATAAAACGACTTCAAATCATAAATATCAATCATAGGCGGCATGGGTACCATATATCATGTCGCCATATATAGGTTTACAAATAAAACCGCAAATGTCACGTATTTGGAAATTGGATTTCCGTCTATGAACCGAGGCCAGGGATCGTCCTCTACCGATTCGAGACAATCTAGCCCATGTCTCCGGAGCAGCCGCAACTGCCCCTTGGAGCGACAGGGCCGGTCCACCGATGTGGATTATAGTGCCTGAACAATACGTTTCTCCGCCCTTTGGGGCGTAAACGAGCCAACGAATGACTCCATCGGACCCGGATCGTCCGATCAAACCGAGGCGCCTCGCAACAGCAACAACCACACAGGTGAATAGTATATAAATGTCAGGGCTGGTAGGTCACTGACACCACCCTAGCTAGAAAGAAACGCATGCCCTCCCTGAGGTCCTCTCCCGTTTTTGGTTCACAACCGGGGTGCGAGACTCGCGAATTCACGTTACACAAAGCTGTGCCACACAGGCTGTGCTTTGATCATCACCACAAGACTTTGCTTTTCAACAGAAGCCTCGATCAATTTCCACTTAGGCATGCCACACAGGCAATTCACTCCATGCGTTTGATATCCATCAATATATAACCCTTGAGCTCGTACGTCTCAGAGAAGGGCGTTAGGCTAGAGAATAAATTCTCCGCCGCCAAACAGATATATATTTAATAGAGATCAATCACACGGACTAAAATCCAATGTCAGACACACAGTCCATTTACAAGTCCGTTCTGGGTCTGAACGAAACCGGAGGCACCTAGTACCCCGCATATCCATCGATCTCCAAGTACGTCTGGACGATCACTAACTGTTTCCATCTTCTTGGGTGTACAGCCCAATCAAGATCATCAGTTATCACCCAAACGACGTGAAGACCTCCGGTCTTCGACCATCGTCTTCATCTTCGACTTATCGTCGTATCAGTTATTCAGAATGGGATAAACCCGGTCTTTCCGAATAACTCGCGTATATATTATAAAAGTGTTACACAAACACAACATACGCCTCATTCCAATTCATTAGTCACTAACCGTAAATTAATCAAGAGAATAATTCCCCAAATATTAACCCCGAAGGCCGAAACCAACATCAGATCAATATTCAGAAAACCATTCTGCTTGGCTAACCGACAGTTAGTTTCTAAATTTCACATTCATAGGGAAAGGTTCCCATTAATTTTATCAAAGATAAATTCCTTGAATTTATTCTTTAATCCATTTTTGAATATCAATTCAAACTAGTCGGGATTAGCGAACCTTACCGAAGTAATCATTTGTTTCAATTTCCCAATCCCAACCTATTCATCCCATGAAGTAAAACTGGTAATACTTCATATCTAACACCACAGTGTTATTGGTAAATTCAATTACCATTTCACGTTCAAATCTAATTAAAGATTTAACTATCGCCTGGAGCAAAACTGGTGATACTCCATTTCGATTATTTCAATCTAATTAAAGATTCATTAAAACTCCACTTAGTTTTAATCTTTGACTGGGTTAAAGAATCAGTGTCATTTAAAAACACGGTTCGCGATAAACCCAAAATCACATTCATTAATCATCGGGTTAAAGAACGAGTGTTATTTAAAACACTGTCCACGATAAACCCAAAAATCAATATCACTTCCATTCCAATTAAATATCATTCAATTGGTACACTTCATTAAATCTAACTAAAAAGATTTAATCTTTTCTCAACAGGGTTCAAGAACAGTGTTAGTGAAGACACCATTCACGACAAACCCAAATCACATTCGATATTCAATACAAGGCTCTGAATAGAAAATATATCGGCTTATATTCAATATCAAATTCTACGACTAACAAATGTCGTATTGGAAATAACGATATAAATATATATCTTTCAAATTTCCATAACAACACCTGTATAATCACGAATTCCAACATCGAAATATTCCGAAGACAATTTCGATTCAAATCCACTCCAATGCAATCATTGGAAATTTTGGTTATTTTCAAAACCCTTTTCAAATTCAATTTATTTATTTAAAAATAAATAGAATTATAATTCTAGTTCAAAGCTAGCTCATTTCGATAAAAATCTATTTTTATCTTTTCAAACATGCAGTTTTTCATCCCAAATCTTCACAAATCATTTCTTATGATTTTACACAAATTATTACTATTTTTAATAATTTTATCAAGGCCTGTACAGTCGATTTCCATCAATGGCCATCGAACTGCACTTATAGCGACCTTTTTCGAATTTGATTTGGACATAATTCCAAATCCAACCGTTAGATTTCAAATTTCTAATATTCGTTAGAAAGCTCTTTTCGATACGAACCCAACGGTTCCGGTTTTAGGAGAATCCGACGGTCGGATCTCCCGCAATGTCCGTTTGAAATAAATGGTCGAAATTCACGAACTGCCGCGGCGCGGCGCGTTCTATTCAGGCCATTATATTATATATATAATATATATAATATATACTTCGTCGATTTCTATTTAAAACGAATTATATAAATAGTTTTAAAATTCGTTTCAAAATCTATTTCAACTTCCATCTCAATTCAATTCATTTCGAAATCACTTTCAATTCACTTTGAATTCGTTTTCAATTCAATTCATTTCGAAATCACTTTCAATTCACTTTGAATTCGTTTTCAATTCAATTCACTTTGAATTCGTTTTCAATTCAATTCATTTCGAAATCACTTTCAATTCACTTTGAATTCGTTTTCAATTCAATTCACTTTGAATTCGTTTTCAATTCAATTCATTTCGAAATCACTTTCAATTCACTTTGAATTCGTTTTCAATTCAATTCACTTTGAATTCGTTTTCAATTCAATTCATTTCGAAATCACTTTCAATTCACTTTGAATTCGTTTTCAATTCAATTCACTTTGAATTCGTTTTCAATTCAATTCATTTCGAATTCGTTTTCAATTCAATTCATTTCGAAATCGTTTTCAATTCAATTCACTTTGAATTCGTTTTCAATTCAATTCACTTTGAATTCGTTTTCAATTCAATTCATTTCGAAATCGTTTTCAATTCAATTCACTTTGAATTCGTTTTCAATTCAATTCACTTTGAATTCGTTTTCAATTTTTAACCATATATAAAAATCAGTTTTCACAAAATATAAAAATCAGTTTTTGCAAAATATAAAAATCAGTTTTTGCAAAATATAAAAATCAGTTTTTGCAAAATATAAAAATCAGTTTTTGCAAAATATAAAAATCAGTTTTTGCAAAATATAAAAATCAGCTTTTGCAAAATAAAATAAAAAAAAAATAAAAAAAAAACAGTAAATTAAAAACTTACGGGGGCGCTGCGCTTGTTCGTCAGTGGAAGGGGGGGGGATGCCGCAGTCGCTCATGGTGGGGGGGGGAGCAGGCGCGGAGGAGGGTGGCTCGGGTGTGGTCGGCGGTGGGTCTGAACGTGGCGGCAGCGGCGGAAATCGAAGGGGAGAGGGAGGCTGGGCGTGCTCCGATGAGCGGAGGTGATGGAGCGTCTTCGGGGTGGAGGCCCGGTCTGGGGTGGCGGTCGCTCGTCGGCGGAGAGCTCTTGAGCGCAGCTCCGATCTCTCTCTTTTTTTCTTTTTTTTTTTTTTTTTCCCATTATTCTGAATCGGGTTTGAAGAAGGGGGGGGCCTGGGTAGTTAAGGAAAGGGTATATTTTTTTTTTATTTAATTATTTTATTTTTTTCCAAACCCTAAATGTTGACTTTTAATTTGAACACATATCGAGGCCCAACGACTGTCGCCCCTAGCTAATTACCCCCATTCCGAACACAATGGGATATGTATCATAAGCTGATTCGATCGTTTGAATCAGTTTCCATTAAATTTACATTTAAATCATTATATTGAATTTTAAACGTACATTTCAAATTACCGGGGCCACATACTAACTAGAAAAATTCCCGAAAAATATTTTCTAGCTTCGTATTGACGATACGGTCCTAACAAAACTAGTTTCGTCGAATTCTGAGACCGTTGGAAAAATGGCCAATTTCCAGTCGATTAAAATCAACTGAAACTGGTCAAACGCGTTTTCCTTTGCCACGCTCACATATTGATTCGAAAAATTATGAAATTTGGAATCTAGCAATAACTTGACATCACGGACCCAACAAAACTGGTTTCGTCGAAATCCGAGGTCGTTTGCAAAATGTCCATTTTTAAGGGCTATATATTATTAAATATATATATAAATTCCATAGCGACTATTCTGAATTTTCAACTGGACGTATCTTATCATTTCTAAAGTGAAATCCTAGTTTGTTAACTTCGTTAGAAAGATCCTGTTCATCAGATTCAAATATTTCTTGTTTCGTCCAATTCTGACTTATAACGAATTCTGTATATTCAATTGAAATTAGAAATCGAATTTTCGAACTACCGCGCCATTTCAGGCTCGTTATATAATTAAAATAAATTTATTCGTTTTAACTTCGCCGAAAATAAATTTTCTCGTCGATATTATTTAAAATAATTCATTTTAAATAATCAAAACTCGCTATAATTGCCAAAATAAAAATTTTAAACTGGCCCGGATTTTCGGGTTGTTACACCTCTCTAGGCCATCTCCATCCCAAAAGAAAATCAAACAGCCAAGCGGCTTGCCTATTCGGCTCATCGAAATCTCATACCGTATGAAATATAAACTTGTACCTTTTTGTCGGGCATATCTACTCTATCACTTCCATATGCTATCAACTCAGCATATACAAGAGTTACCCCAATCAAATCCAATCTGCTTTTATCCACGACACAACCATTCACTTATATCCTAAGTCGAATTTTATTTCAAATTCGAGTTCCATTCTCGATTTCAAACTCTTAACTTCCCAATCCAATATCATTTCGGATTCTAATTTCACAAATCCAATCTTATTCGATTTCAATTCAACTTCAGTTACCACTTAACTGACTTTACTTTAATTCAGATCTGCTTTCACAAATTTCTGTTAAATTTGTTTTTAATTTAAACAGTCTTTCCCTGGGAATTTTAAATCAGTTTACTTTTTCAAAAATCAAATTTTCCTTTTTGAAATTCAACTGAGCCCATAATCAATATTCCATTAGTTAAATCACTTCTCTATTTCTTTATCAATATTTGTTAACCAAATATTTGCAATAACCATATTGGCCTTTTATGTTATTTGGAAAACATTTCCGAATATCGCCTTCCTTTATTTTCTAAATTTTTAGAAAATATATGCTATTTATAATTGGAAAATACTCCAATTATTTATCTTTTTCCGATCTCGTTTATTTCTATACTTAGGAAATATTCTATTATTCTATTTCCAAGTTTACCCTTATTTGGGTTAAAACGGATGTTGTGTAAAACATCGTTACGACAACCCAAATACTATATTCAACTAACTCTTATCCAACATTGATCTTCGAGCCTAAAATCTTACATTTATCTGTTAATAATGAAATCGATCAAGTTGGGTTATAACTACCTCTCAGACCTTGACTGAATAACATTTATAACGTTAAAACAGATATGACTACCTACTCGTATAATCAATACCATACAACTACTGATTCACTTTTAAACACATATACACTTTCTCTTTCTATTCTTACTAGATTTTATTCTTAGTCTTATTTTTTATTATACTATTCTATTTCTAAGTTCGTTTACTTATCGGCTTCTATATATATCGATACGTCGATTTCTAACTATCAAATTATCTTAAAAATATTCTAACTCCTTAAATTCCCGGAAAAATCGCCATAACCTCCTTTGTATCGGGAGCATCGGGATATTTCAAATAGCCTCCCATGGCACTCACCAATCCAAAAGAAAAAGAAAAAGCCAAGCGGCTAGCCGATACGGCGCATAAAATCTCATATATGAATTAAATACATACCTTTTCGTCGAGCATTCTATTTATATACCTTCATACCTTATCCATACCTATCTCATGTATATTTATACCTGCCCAATCTATTGTAACTATACCTGATCATTTTAACTCAATTCGTTAATTAATTTGTTAACTAACTCTTTAGTCTATTCCACTTTTATATTTGAACATGACATGTTCAAATACCTTTTAACTTGCTTATTAATTTGAATCCAAATTTCAAATTTTAGTTCTATATTCGATTTCGAATATCCATTCACAAATCCAATTCACCTTTCAAAGTTCAACTTCAAATTCAAAACTCGATTAACTAATTCCTCTTCGACTTAGTTAATTCTATTCAATTTCTATTCAAATTTTATATTTGAATTTCATTTCAATTCTATTATTAAAATTCTATATTTGAATTTTGTTTCAATTTTCTTATTCAAATTCCATATTTGAATTTCATTATTCAAATCTATTTTCAAACTCCATTTGAATTTCTATATTCAAATCTATTTGAATTCTCTTTATTTCATTTCAATTCCCTTTGAATCTTCTATATTCAAATTTCAAATTCAATTTTATTTGAATCATCTATATTCAAATTTCATTTTCAATTCTATTTGAATCCTCTACATTCAAATTTCATTTTCATTGAATTTCATATATTCAAACTCCCTTTGAATTTCTATATTCAATACCTATTTCAAACTTTCTTTATTCATTCTTTATTATAATTCCCATTTGAAATTCAACACAACTAGTCTTTCCCAAAACAAATTCAAAATAGTATCTTTGGTAGTAATTCGTCACTTACAACTCGAAAATGAATACTGATGATGCAGCTGTCATCATCAGAATCTATTTTCCAGCGATCGAAGTGAGTTCAATACTATAAAACCATTTCTAAACATTTCCACTTTGAAATTCATTTCAAAATATAATTCACACTGCTTGTAAAACAATTTAATATCTCCTAAGATCTTAAATTTTCCTTATTTTTAATCCAAATCTATTTACAAACACTTATCCAATTCTCTAGAGTTTTAAATTCAATTTCTGGTTAAAATTTCAGATTCAACTCACCTGATTTCACATATTTCACTTATATGAATTCTGATTGGTTATTTTCATACCCATTTAATTTATAATCTTACTCGATTATAATAACAACCAATATATTCACTATTTTATAATTTTGATATATATATATATATCTTCTCTATATCAAGATATACCTTGGGTAAACTTATTTCGTTACCCTCTTTTTCAAAACATACCATGACGGTTCATCGTATTCAAGTGTTTACCAACTCCTACCGATACATTGGATGAAACTGATCGACCAGAACTCATAAACAACTCAACCAATGAATCTCCACAATATAAAAATTATTTTTATATCAATAACAAATACGCTCACTCGTATATATACACTCAATCTCAGTCTAGGGTATTGCTAACCCTATCTCTACCGAGTCACGCCACAGAGCCAAGTTAATCAATTAACCTTCTGCTCTGATACCAACTGTAACGACCCGGATTTTGAGTGACTTTGGTTATCGACATAAGCACGATGTCGATAACCAAAACATTGAAAAATCCTGGTAATTAGTGAAAGAAATTAGAGGGTGAGGAAAGATAAGATAGAAAATTGGAATAGAAGAAGAAGAAGAAGAACACAACATCAGAGTAATACGAATCTCACAGCGGAACGAATAAATATATTTCATAACATAACTTTGAAATACAAATCTGTACTTGAATATACATATCATTGTCAAAGTACAGCACTTACAACACAACGGAAATAACTACAGCTATATGATCCTGAAGCCTCCCGCTCCAGCTCTTCAACTATATCTGTAAAATCCCGACTACTTGACTGCCCGTACAAATTTAGGCACCCAAGAGTTTAGGGAAAACAACAAAATAAACTCCAGGTCAGTCATGGGACTGGTATGAGTAAAATAGTTTTAAAAATAGTTCGAACAAGTAAACAATATCTCATAAGACCACGCCGCATAACGGAACGGGGTTTTCCCTTATGAGAATCCAAAATATCTTTATATCAAAAACCTTCTGATATTATAATAATGTCTATCAACCACAGTATATATATAATCATCTAGCAGAAACGCTTTCATCTCACGTTCTACATATATAGTATACAATCAAAACCGCAAGCACGTATTGGGTAATGGATTTCCAACTATGACAAGGTATGGAACCACCTTTCGCTAATGTACCTCTAGAGAGGAATACACCGGGTTCAACAAGAACATCTTGCAACCCGGCCACACATGACCGACCACTCATTTCGCTTGAGCGTATCGAATGTATATCACCAACAGTTGGGATCAGCAACCATTTCCCGAATGGGACAGCATCAACAATAGATTTTTAGAAGTAAATGAAACTCTAGATCAGGTGATCATACACCCTACTTCGGTGCAATCGACTTAGCCATGTTGCCTGCCCGATTTCTGTCATTTACCGGATGATGAGGCTAGAAGCTACGCTTTATCATCACATTAGATTCACTTTGAATGCCACATCGTCAAATCCATCAAATCACCGATTGACGTCCTCAACCATACATTACGCGTTAGCTAAAAGAAGTTTCCTTCTCCGCTTCCACTCTTGGTACAGTTGGAGAAATCAATATACGTGATCGTCTGGAAATACTCTGTCAGACATCCGTCCATACAAGTCATCCGGGAACAGGATGAACCGAAGGCACTATTCTGTAAACAGGATAGCCCTTGCATAACTCCGTCTTCAATTTCCTTTGGCATATATGATTCGCAACGCTTATGCCAATACAGAGTGGTTCTTTGGATAATAATCCAACCGGTCTCTCCATATTAACAACGTTAAAATGGTCAAAAACTTCGATAGTCTGTGATTTAACTATCGAAGAAAAACAGGTGTGCAACCAACGATATTATTTCCAAATGGAAATTATATCGATCAAACATCATTCAACATTCATCTCCTTAGTTCATTTATTTACTTATCTCCTGTTTTCCTATGTTCAATATTCCTTATTTTCTAAATTGGGAAAATATACGTTATTAACAATGGAAAACATTTCCATTTCTTGTTTTCCTTATTTAGAAAACATTTCTGGTTTCTTATTTGGAAAACATTTCCAAAGCTTCTTCATTGGACTTAGACAGATGCTTAAACAAACATCGCTATGCCAACTCAAACCATTTCCTTTACTGCCGAACCTTAACTATCCCTTAGTTAAAACGAAGCCAATCAAGTTGGGGTAGAACTACCTCTCAGACCTTAACTGAACAACATTTCTAATTTTGAAATAGGCAAAGTTCACTTTATATTCCTTTTACTAACTTCCTTACTTAACCCTCTTCGAATAGCTATATTCGATTGACTCTTTTCACTTAACTCTATTCGATTAACCCTTATCAATTAACTCTATTGGACTAACACTATTGGATTACACATTTCACTTAACTCCTTTCGAATAAACTATATTCGATAACTCCTTTTACTTTCTTCGAATAAACTATATTCGATTAACTCCTTTTACTTTAACTCTAATCGATTAACTAACATCGATTAACTCATTTTACTTACTATTCGAACAAACTATATTCGATTAACTCATTTTACTTTCTATTCGAATAAACTATATTCGATTAACTCATTTTACTTTCTATTCGAATAAACTATATTCGATTAACTCATTTTCTTTAACTCAAATCGATTAACTAACATCGATTAACTCCTTTGCTTTAACTCTAATCGATTAAACTAACATCGATTAACTCCTTTTACTTTAACTCTAATCGATTAAACTAACATCGATTAGCTCTTTTATTCTTTATTCTCTAATCGATTAAACTAACATCAATTAGCACTTTTATTCTTTATTCTCTAATCGATTAACTAACATCGATTTACTCCTTTTAATTTTATTCTCTAATCGATTAACTAACATCGATTAACTCCTTTTCGAATAAACTATTCATTTATAAAGATTTATTTTTAGTAAAGGCCCTTCACTTTACAAATGATTTCCCTTTTTATTCTAACTTATCCTTTGATTTTATAAATATTTCTTTTATAAAAATTCTTTTCCTTTTTTATATAAAATCCATCGATTTTATATAAATAATTCATTTTCAAATTACATTTTGAAAATATTCCTTTATCAACATTCGGTATGTTATGGTATTCAACATATCAAATCAAAACAGATATGACTACTTACTCGAACAATCAATACCATACAACTACTGATTTACTTTTAAACACGTATACACTTCCCTTTTCTATTCTTACTAGATTTTATTCTTATACTTCCTTTTTGATTATACTATTCTATTTCTAAGTTCGTTTCCTTATCGACTTCTATATATATCGATACGTTGATTTCTAACTATCAAATTATCTTATAAATATTCTATCTCCTTAAATTACCGGAAAAATTCGCCATAACCTCCTTTGTACCGGGAGCATCGGGAAAATCCCCAAACTGCCACATAGGCCTTCTCCAATCAAAAAGAAAAAGAAAAGCCAAGCGGCTAGCCGATACGGCGCATAAAATCTCATATGGAAATTAAATACATACCTTTTTGTCGAGCATTCTATTTATTTCACTTCTATACTTTATTCCAAACCTGTCTCCTGTATATTTATACATGTCCAATCTATTTTAACTATACCAATTGTTTTAACTAAATTTGTTAATTAATTTGTTAATTAACTCCTCAGTCTATTTCACCTTCATATTTGAACATGACATGTTCAAATATATTTTAACTTGCATATTAACAAATTCTAATTATACTCATACTCTCGTTTCCTTATCGACTTCTCTATTCAAATTCCAATTCAATTCTATTTGAATTATCTTTATTTAAACTTCATTTGAATTCTATTTTCAAATTCTATAGTTAAACTCCATTTGAAATTCTATTTGAATCCCTATATTTAAACTCCATTTGAAATTCTATTTGAATCCCTATATTTAAACTCCATTTGAAATTCTATTTTCAAATTCTATAGTTAAACTCCATTTGAAATTCTATTTTCAAATTCTATTTGAATTCTCTGCATTATTTATAAACAACGTTTATAACTTCACTTAAAATCCCCCATTATATATATTTATAAACAAAGTTTATAAATTCAATTCAAATCCCACCTTTTCATTTATAAACAAAGTTTATAAATTCAATTCAAATCCCACCTTTTCATTTATAAACAAAGTTTATAAATTCAATTCAAATCCCTTCTTTCCATTTATAAACAAAGTTTATAAATTCCATTCTTGTTTTATATATATTCAAAACAAGTTAATATTTTTATTCTATTCGGAATTTCAAATTCTATTCTATTTGAATCTTATATATTCAAATTTCAAATTCTATTTTAGAAAAATAAAATTTTCTTTCTAAATCTCAAATATCCTTTTTCATGATATTTTTAAATATCAATACTTAGGCCCCAGTGATATTTAAACACACAAAGCAACCAATTATTTATTTTTCTAACACATCATATATGACAGTATATATGCAAATAAATAAACAAACAGATAATATATTTTTGAGGAATCCTGTTGGATTCCTCCAACCTGTTTTCCTGCATCCACAGACGTTAGCACATAAATAATACCCATCCTGCTTCGAGGAAGGATATCGCGGTATAGAAGGTCATCCACTAATCATAGCGTGGGGCATATAGGGTAATCATCCGCTATGGTACCGCGGGCATCCGCTAATGGTACTGCGGGAATCCAACCAATCATCAACCCAATATATATATATCCTAAATAACTAATATATATTTCAAACAATCAGAAAGCATTCAAACAAGCACAGACAATTATTTTTAACTATATAAAAATAATTTCTAAATAAATGGTGAGTGAGGTTTTACTCACCGTGATATTAAATCTGCACTTGCACCAGTTTCAATTTCTGTTCATTGATTTCCGAGTCTTTGAACTCCACACAAATGATTTTATTTGATTTGTCCTTGCCTAAGAAAATCCCGAATTTTATAAATTAGCTACTGAATCTCGTTAACGAGGTTTTATACTAAAAATGGACTAATTCAATTCTAGCTGATATACTAATAAAATTCTAACCATTATACTAATTAAATTCTAACCCTTTTACTACTTTAAATTCTAATCCTTTTACTACTTTAAACAACTTATTAAATGAATTTAGAGTTCAAATTTCAGTTTTTGTTTGACTTCACTATTTAAATAAATTAACTACTTAACGGATAAATAAATTTTCCATATATTTTTAATATAACATTTATTATTAGATCTATCGAAATAAAAATTAAATTACCTTGTTCAACCAAAGTTTAATTCATCTCCTTCCCTGTACGTATTCGAACACCTCCCCTGACCTATCGAAGTTGTTTGAATGCTATTTATACGAAGGAAGACTGGTGTACAGAAAGCTCAGCTTTGGATCTTTGGGTTCAAGTCTATTTTGACGGTGAAAAATAAATATGGAGGAAGACTATGAGGTCGGTGGAGATGCTAATGGCAGCAAACGGTGGTTCACGTATTAACGGAGAGATGGATAGTGGTGTAGTTCGTGTGTGGTTCCAGAGGAAGGGAGTGTGAACAAAGGGGATGACGCCGACTTGATGATGCTGTGGATATTTGGTATCTGGACTTGCGTATCATTTCAGAGGGGAAAGATGGTACTGTAACTCGGGTGGAAGAGTTGCATGGGGAGTGGGCCGAAGAGTTTTAGTGGATGGTCCGAAGTATATAGGGTTGGGCTGGTATATTATTTGTAAAGCCTTTAAAAAAATAAAATAAGAATATATATAAAAAAGTGGGTAGAAAAGAAAACCGTTCAGAAGTGGGAGCTAACAGGTATTCTGGAGATAGGGGAAAAGCTGTTTTGGCGGACGTGGGTTCTAAGGAGAGTTATTGGGCCGACTTTAAATGCGAAACAAGATATGTTGTGTTCTTCTTCTTCTTCTATTCTAAGTTTCTATCTTATCTTTCCTCACCCTCTAATTTCTTTCACTAATTACCAGGATTTTTCGATGTTTTGGTTATCGACATCGTGCTTATGTCGATAACCAAAGTCGCTCAAAATCCGGGTCATTACAGTTGATCAAATCACCGATTGACGTCCTCAACAGTACATTACGTGTTAGCTAAAAGAAGTTTCCTTCTTCGCTTCCACTCTTGGTACGGTTGAAGAAATCAATGTACGTGACCATTCTGGAAATACTCTGTCAGACATTCATCCATACAAGTCACCCAGGAACAGGATGAACTGAAGGCACAATTTCTATAAATAGAAAAAGTCCTTGCACTCTACTCCATCTTCGATTATCTTTATATAATCAGATTCGCACGCTACTGCCAATACGGAGTGGTTCTTTGGATAATAATCCAACCGGTCTCTCCATATTGACAACGATGGTCAAAACTCCGATAGTCTGTGATTTAACTATCGAATAAAAACAAATGTTTTGATAGTCGATGATTTAACTATCGAAGAAAACAAGTGTTCATCCAAACATCCAACAATCACTGAACCTTTAATTAATATTCCATTAATTAAATCTCTTCTCTATTTCTTATCAATATTTGTTAACCAAATATTTTCAATAACCATATTGGCCTTCTACGTTATTTGGAAAACATTTCCATATATCGCCTTCTTTTATTTTCTAAACTTTAGAAAATATATGTTATTTATAATTGGAAAATATTCCAATTACTTAGCTCTTTTCCAATCCCGTTTATTCCTATACTTAGGAAATATTTATTATTCTATTTCCCAGCTTACACTTATTTGGGTTAAAACGGATGTTGTGTAAAACATCGTTACGACAACCCAAATACTATATTCAACTATCTCTTATCCAACATTGATCTTCGAGCCTGAAATCTTACTGTTCATTTGTTAATAATGGAATCAATCAAGTTGGGGTATAACTACCTCTCAGACCTTGACTGAATAACATTTATAACGTCAAAACAGATAAGACTACTTACTCTAATAATCAATACCATACAACTGATTATTCACCTTTAAACACATATACACTTCCTCTTTCTATTCTTACTAGATTTTATTCTAGACTTCCTTTTTGATTATACTATTCTATTTCTAAGTTCGTTTCCTTATCGACTTCTATATATATCGATACGTTGATTTCTAACTATCATATTATCTTAAAAATATTCTATCTCCTTAAATTCCCGGAAAAATTCGCCATAACCTCCTTTGTACCAGGAGCATCGGGAAAATCCCCAAACTGCCACACAGGCCTCTCTGATCAAAAAGAAAAAGGAAAAGCCAAGCTGCTTGCCGATACGGCGCATAAAATCTCATATGGAAATTAAATACGTACTTTTTTGTCAGGCAATCTATTTATTGCACTTCTATACTTTATTCCAAACCTGTCTCCTGTATGTCTATACCTGTCCAATCTATTTTAACTATACCAATCGTTTTAACTAAATTTGTTAATTAAATCTGTTAATTAACTTCTTAGTCTATTCCACTTCTATTTATCCAAATCTATTATCTTCTATTTTTCAAATTCTATAATATAAATCCCATTTGAATTCTATTCAAATTCTATATTATAAATCCCATTTGAATTTCTATATTCAAATTCTATAGTTAAACTCCATTTGAATTCTATTATTCAAATTCTATATTCAAAGTCTATTTGAATTGTCTTTTCAAATTCTATATTCAAAGTCTATTTGAATTGTCTTTTCAAATTCTATATTCAAAGTCTATTTGAATATCTCTGCATTATTTATAAACAACGTTTATAACTTTACTTAAAATTCCCCATTATATATTTATAAACAAAGTTTATAAATTCAATTCATATCCCATATTTTCCTTTATAAACAAAGTTTATAAATTCGATTCAAAACCCACCTTTCCATTTATAAACAAAGTTTATAAATTCGATTCAAATCCCATATTTTCCTTTATAAATAAAGTTTATAAATTCGATTCAAATCCCATATTTTCCTTTATAAACAAAGTTTATAAATTCGATACTCGTTCATATATATTCAAAACAAGTTAATATTTTCTATAGTTCATTTAAAATTCAAATTCTATTTATAAAAATAGAATTCCCTTTTTAAATCTCAAATACCCTTTCCGATATTTTTATAAATCAATATTCAAGCCCCATTGATATTTTAAACAATCAAATCAACCA
This sequence comes from Allium sativum, assembly GCA_030737875.1. NCBI lineage: Eukaryota > Viridiplantae > Streptophyta > Magnoliopsida > Asparagales > Amaryllidaceae > Allium > Allium sativum. The sequence goes on from CM060911.1 coordinate 232,259,190, forward strand.
ATTTTCAATCATTTGATTTTTTACATATCATATATGAATATATATGATATCAAACAAACAAACAGATAATATATATTTTCGAGGAATCCAGTTGGATTCCTCCGACCTGTTTTTCCTGCATCCACAGACGTTAGTCAATATAGTAATACCCATCCTGCTTCGTGGCAGGATATCGCGGTGTGAAGGTCATCCACTAATCATAGCGTGGGGCGTATAGGGTAATCATCCGCTATGAAACTGCGGGCATCCGCTAATGATACTGCGGGAATCCAACCAATCATCAACCCAATATATATATAATAGTTAAGCCTAAATAACTATATATATATTTCAAAACAATGAGACAGCATTCAAACAAGCATAACAATTATTTTTAACTATATAGAAATAATTCTAAATAAAAGTGAGTGAGAATTTACTCACCGTAATTTCATTTGCTGGATATCCACTAAATTTCCATTTCATCGCGGCTATGCATTGTCTTGAATAAATTCGCACCTGCGATAATTTTATTTAATTTTTACCGGTTAAACATTTATTTATTTAAATTAATATTTTAAACAAATAAATAACTTTCTTTTATTTTTCTCTTCTTTTAAATGGTCACTGAATTACTTCTAACATAACCAAACAAACCTATGTATATTTAAACATTAAACTAATTAATGTATTTAATTGAGATCACCTTAATAGCTTTAAAAAATTATCCCTTTCCCTTACTGTTTCACGCAACAGCTGCTTCTTCCCCACTCGAACCAAATGAAACCTCTCCCTTTATATATACAAGCAGTGTGAATTATATTTTGAAATGAATTTCAAAGTGAAAATGTTTAGAAATGGTTTTATAGTATTGAACTCACTTCGATCGCTGGAAAATAGATTCTGATGATGACAGCTGCATCATCACTATTCATTTTCGAGTTGTAAGTGACGAATTACTACCATATATACTGTTTTGAATGTGTTTTGGGAAATACAAGTTGTGTTGAATTTTGAAATGGGATTTGAATATAGAAATTCAAATGAGATTTGAATAAAGAAGATTTAAATAATGGAAAATTGAATATTGAATTCATATAGAGTTGAAATGAAATTTGAATATAGAATTCAAATAGTTGAAATGGAATTTGAATATAGAAGATTCAAAGGGAATTGAAATGAAATAAAGAGAATTCAAATAGATTTGAATATAGAAATTCAAATGGAGTTTGGAAATAGATTTGAATAACGAAGTTCAAATATAGAATTTGAATAAGAAAATTGAAACGAAGTTCAAATATAGAATTTGAATAAGAGATTTGAAATAAAATTCAAATATAGAATTTGAATAAGGGAATTGAAATGGAATTTGAATATAGGAAATTCAAATAAAATTGAAATGGGATTCAATTAGTTGATAAACAAGTTAAACCTATATTTGAACATGTATATTCAAATATGAAGGTGAAATGGGCAAACCAGTAATTTGAAAATCACTTAACAAAATAAGTTAAAACGATTGGATTAAGTTGGAATGAATTAGAAATGTATGGTTATACATGAGATAGGTATGGATAAGGTATATAAATAGAATGCTCGATGAAAGGTACGTGTTTAATTCATATATGAGATTTTATGCGCCGTATCGGCTAGCCGCTTGGCTTTTTCTTTTTCTTTTGGATTGGTAAGGGCCATGGGAGGCTATTTGAAATATCCCAATGCTCCTAGTACAAAGGAGGTTATGGCAAATTTTTCCGGGAATTTAAGGGGTTAGAATATTTTTAAGATAATTTGATAATTAGAAATCAACGTATCGATATATATATATATATATATATATATATATATATAGAAGTCGATAAGGAAACGAACTTAGAAATAGAATAGTAAAATAAAAAAGGAAGACTAAGAATAAAATCTAGTAAGAATAGAAAGAGGAAGTGTATACGTGTTTAAAAGTGAATAAGTAGTAGTATGGTATTGATTATTCGAGTAAGTAGCAATATCTGTTTTGATGTTATAAATGTTATTCAGTCAAGGTCTGAGAGGTAGTTATACCCCAACTTGATTGATTTCATTATTAACAAATAAATAGTAAGATTTCAGGATCGAAGATCAGTGTTGAATAAGAGTTAGTTGAATATAGTATTTGAGTTGTCGTAACGATGTTTTACACAACATCCGTTTTAACCCAAATAAGTGTAAGCTTGGAAATATAATATAGAATATTTCCTAAGTATAGAAATAAACGAGATCGGAAAAGAGATAAGTAATTGGAATGTTTTCCAATTATAAATAGCATATATTTTCTAAAGTTTAGAAAATAAAGGAAGACGATATTCGGAAATGTTTTCCAAATAACGTAAAAGGCCAATAAAGTTATTGAAAATATTTGGTTAACAAATATTGATAAAGAAATAGAGAAGTGATTTAACTAATGGAATATTAATAAAGGGCTCAGTGACATGTTCAAAAGGAAAATTTGATTTTTGAAAAGAGTAAACTGGTTGAAAACTCCCAGGGAAAGACTGTTGAATTAAAAACAAATTTAACAGAAATTTGTGAAAGCAGATTTGAATTAAAGTAAAGTCGGTTAAGTGGTAACTGAAGTTGAATTGAAATCGAATAAGATTGGATTTGTGAAATTAGAATCCGAAATGGTATTGGATTGAGGAGTTAAGGAATTGAAAATCAAGAGTTGAACTTGAGTTAAAATGGGATTTGGCTTGGATATAAGCGAATGGTTGTGTTGGAGATAAAAACTGATTGAAATTTGATTGTGATGACCCTTGTATCCGCGGAAATGATAACAGATGGAAAGGATATAATGATATGCCCAACAAAAAGGTACCAGTTTATATTATATACGAGTTTGGTGATTTTGATGAGCCGAATTGGCAAGCCGCTTGGCTGTTTGATTTTCTTTTGGGATGGAGATGGCCCAGAGAGGCAAGTGGTGGTTTGACCGATTGACCAGTACAAAGGAGGTGCTGGCGAAATTTTTCGAAGATTTAGGCGTTAGAAAATTTTCAGGATTTTTGAAAATTTTCGTTGATAAGAATTAATTAATAATTTAATTGAAATTAAATTGGTTCAGTTGAAACTGAAGTTAAGAAGTGAACAAATATGTTCTAACCAGTCGATAGGGTCGTCCTCTACTTTTTAACAATTTCGAGGACGAAATTATTTTAAGTGGGGAAGATTGTAATGACCGCATTGGCAGAGGTATTATGATTAATTTATTTTATTATATAAATTGTGGTTTAGTGAATTTAATGGTCGTGGAGTTAAATAATGGTGAATATTTAATTAAAATAATAAATTAAATAATATATTTAATTCTGAAATAATCAGAATTGGCTGAAATGACGATATGGTGTGAACCGGATCATCTGTGATATATAATTCAATTTGGAATTGAATTATAATAACGAATATATTATTTGAACGATAGTTTGAACGTATAATTATAATATAATTAAAATCGAGCTCGAAATGGCGCTGCAGTTCGTAAATTGGCGATTCGAACTTCAACTGAATATACAGGGTTCGTTTTAAATCGGATTTCTGTGAAACAAGAAACGTGTGGAGCTGGTGGAGTATATCTTTCTAGTGGAAGAGAAAAATCGGGATTTCATCATGTAGATTTTGAGATATGTCCAAATCAAATTTTAAAATAGTCGCTATAGAATCGTTTATCGACCGTAACGGTTTATTCGATATATCTAGAGATCGGGTTTGAATTTAGACAAGGTTCTGTTGGGACATAACGATAATTTAATTTTTAGAATTTTTTGTAATTTTTAATTAATTAAATAAGCAACTTTTTATTTGGAGTATTTTGCACCCTGTAATCAACATTTTGGGGTTTCAAAATATGAGTTAATCTACCGGTATTTATATATTTTTGGGATCACGGCACATCACCCGATTTAATGATATTTTTATATCAGTCCGTGAACAAACAGAGTTTCGAAAAATGGGGTATTCTCAAATGAAATCCATTCTTTGGATCAAACATAAGCCACGAAACCTCCTTCTCAACCATCCGTTCTCTGTGGTCCTCGAAATAGAAATCGTGGCCTACAAATTATCCAATTGTTCTAAATCCAACCTAATTATATAAATACGCAAATTCCTATTCTCCTTTTCCCCGATCAAAAAAGTAGCCGCCACTCAGAGACATCAAAACGAGAAAATCCTGCTTCAAAAAAAATCGAAAGAAATCCAAACGAAAATCTATAAATCCCAAATTTAATGGATGTGTGATCGGTGCAAGTCGCTCTTCCAACTGAAGTATCTTTTAAGTGGTTCGAACTTCTCTTGGTTTGCTATTCTTTCAGCGAGATTCTAGGGTTCGGTTCCATTGGGTGTGGCGAGTTTTCACTGCGGCGAGGTTCGGGAGCTGCAGTCGCCATTTCAGTCCAGGTGTCGAGTTGGACTTTATCGGGTGGAGATGGACAGAGGTCTCGGGGTTGGAATTCGTGAGAAGATGCAGGAGAACGAAGTGGAAGAAGAACACATGCAGTAGTGGGATTCAATGATGAAAGGTTTGGGTTTTTTTTTCTTTCTTAAGCTTCTGGGAAGTCTGAGACCCGATGGATAAGGTTAAGGAGGGCTTGGCAAAACAATTACAGGATTGTGGTGATTGGTGCTTAGTGAGGACGTGAGTTTTTGTTTTAATTTAAGTATTTGTGGCTGGTGTGAATTTCATGCGAAATGGTGGTGTAGGGAAGGAACAGTCGGGGTAAGAAGTATGGTCATGGCACTTTGATTTGAGGGTTCAAACATTTCTGAAGGGAGAAGTATGGTTAGCAGTACAGAATGTAATTGTGATTTAAATGGTTTGAAAGGATATAAGAGCAATAACTTTGGCCCGGGTTCTCTGTTGTTTGGTTCCGAAAGAAGACAGAGGATGGTTACGGGTTTGGTGAATGGTAGTTGTTTAAGGAGGAAGACGCTGTATAAACGGCCATTTACAGTGTGTTGGGCCGACAGATTTGTAGGGTGTTGGGCCGGTGAATTTGTGTTTAAAAGTTTTTGAAAGTGTTTGTTGGATTTAAGGAAGCTTGAAATTTTACAGCAATGACATTCGAATAATACTGGAGTAGGAATGTTAATCGGGGGAGACAAGTAGAAGGAGGATCCCGGTTTTCTAAGAAATAAGTGGGCCGGTCATACAAAAAGGGTAAAAGCCCAAATTGAATAAAATTTAGTTTTTTTTTTAATTTAAAATGTGACGATCCCAAAACCCCGTGACACGGTGTTAAGGATAATCATTGGAATATAACACATTAATCATCATTAGCAGATCACAGTTAATAACATAACAGGAAATAGAATAATTTACACACATATGACAGCGGAATCATATAGATATCATCACATCAGAGAAGCACAGTACAGGATACAACTTAGTGCATAATGATACATAATCAGTCACCATCGCCTGAGGCGGAATCATACATAAAGAGTACACAAAAGGAATATCAGTCTACATCGCCAGAGGCGGAATCATAATATAGATACAATAATGGCGGAGAAAATCCAAGTCAGCACGGTGTAGTCAAGCCTCGCCATGAACCAAAAGGTACGTCAGAAACCTGTAACTAGGCTGCCCGTGTGAAAATGAGGGCACCCGAGTTTGCAAGGTGAAACAAACTACGAGTCAGTCATGGGACTGGTATGAGAAATCTATTCAACTTATTAACAACAATAATAAGGCAAATCAAAGGACCACGCCACTTTCGCGGAATGGGTTTACTCCAATGAGTGCTAGTGCATGAAATGGAATAAATGATTAAATCAACGCAATGCTTTTTATAAAATGAAGCCATTATAAGACTCAGGTCCCATCACACAATGCAACGCAAGCCGGAGGATAGAGTTTTTACCTTATAATGGCCAAAGATGCTTCATACGAATAAAACAAAAGTGTTTGATATTATTACTAGTGCATATATGTTTCAAAAGCAAATTCAATCATAAATATCAATCCTAGGCGGCATAGCTACCATCTACTATGTCGCCATACTAGTAATACAATCACATTCGCATATTTAGTATTGGAAATTGGATTCCTTCGTGAGTCGAGGCAAGGGGCAAGCTCCTCTCCGATTCGAGACACTCTAGCAAATGTCCCAGGACCCCACTATGATCCTTGGATCTTCAGGGCCGGTCCTCTCTTACTTTTGAGGATTAGTTATTCCTGAGCACACGTTTCCCGGTCCTTACAGACCTATATCGAGGCGCCTCGCATTCCAACAACCACACAGGTGAAAAGTATATATAATGTCAGGGCTGGTAGGTCATTGACACCACCTTAGCTAGAAAGAAACGTCGTGCTCTCCCTGCAGTCACTCTCCCGTTTTTGATTCATACCGAGGTGTGAGGCTCGCGAATTCACGTTATACACAAAGCTACGTCACACAGACCATGCTTTGATCATCAACCACAAGACTTTGCTTTGCAACAGAAGCCTTGATCATATGCCACTTAGGCGTGCCACACAGGCAATCCACTCCATGCGACTGATTTCTGTCAATACATAACCTCTGAGCTCGTACGTCTCAGAGAAGGGCGTTAAGCAAGCGAATAAATTCTCCGCCGCCAAACAGATATATATTTAACAGAGATCGATCAACACAGAACAAAATCCAATGTCAGACACACAGTCCATTTACAAGTCCGTTCTGGGTCTGAACGAAACCGGAGGCACCAATTCCTCGCATATCCGTACAATCAACAATATGTTTGGACGGCTACTACTTCAATTCCTTCATGGTAGCTACTCCAATCACGAGCATCAGTAGCGCCCATCCATCCAATGTGGAGATCGTCGGTCTTCAGTCGTCTTCGACTCTTCGACTTCTCAACGTCGATCGATTATTTGAAATGAGATAAACTCGGCCTTTTCAAATAATCCACGTATATTTAGATTTTCAAACCAATTATTCACATGGTTGAACTATTCAACATTCACATATCAAGCAAACACAACAAAATTGGTTTATTTTCACTCCGTATCGTCTATAGCACTTTATAACGATATATCGCCATTTTTATTTAGTTTAAAACGGCCATATTTAATTAAACGACGTTTCAGGTCGTGTCGATGCACTGGCGCTGCTTTCCACTAATTTTGTTTTACACATATAGGAAAATCTAACCGTTGGATCTTCACAAATTTTACATCATTAGGAAGGTCATTTCAAAACGAATCCAACGGTTTCAGTTTTGGGAAAATCCGACGGTCGGATCTTCCACACTAACCATTTGAAGTTACGATTTCAATTTATGAACTGCAGCGTCGTTATTCGATTTAATTTAATTATATTTATATATATAAATAAATATAATCGTTTCTGGCGCTGTTTTTCACTAATTTTGAATTAAACATTCCAGACAATCCAACCGTCGGATCTTCACAAAGTTGGTGCCGTTGGAAAGATATTTCCAAGGCGAACCCAACGGTTGAGGTTTCGGGAAAATCCAATGGTCGGATCTTCCGCACTAGTCGTTTGAAATCACGGTTTCAAAATATGAACTGCACGGCCACGTTTCGTTTTAATTCTATTTATATTTATATTTTTATATAAATATCGCTCATTCAAAAATTCCTATATCGTTTCCATTTCAATTATTTCACTAACGCCTTAAATTTTTGGAAAATTTCGCCATAACCTCCTTTGTACGGGAGGGTCTGGGAAAATTCCCAAATAGCCACACGGGCGTCTCATATCAAAAAGAAAAAGCCAAGCGGCTAGCCAACAGGCTCATAAAATCATCACCCAAACAAAGCGGTAAATGTGTACCTATTTGTCGGGCACAAAATTCTATTTCTCTTCTCTAGCCCCTTTTTGCTTTAACCTGTTCAATAGATATGCATGTACATATATACAATTTCTAACATTTATCATTTTCCATTCAATTTCATATTTGACTTGCTTTGGTCTAAAAACACCATTCATTCTAATATCGCATGCATAGGCTAAAATCATATCATTAGCTAGTTAATGTATATTTCAACTCATGCACGTTTATTTGAACAAGTGGATATTTTTAACACTTCATATTTCAAAAGATGATAATTTTGGCGAACTAAAATAGATTTCAACACATGACTATTTTATTTAGTTCCTATGCATGTTAAAAATAATACTTCTATCACAAATATTTATTTCAACGTCCGCATCTCTTTAGCATGTCACACATATGATAAAAATGATATTTTTATCATTTAAAATATTTATTCAACCAATGTATGGTTTCAACACTTCATAGTTTCAATAAAAATGTTATTTTTATCGTTCAATCTTTTTATTCAACACATGAACTTTTCCACTACACACACTTCTCAACAAATGAGCATTTCCACACATGGACATTTTATTTATGTTGTTCTTATTAGAAAGATGAAATTTTGATTGTTAAAACTATTTATATAAGGCGAATATTTTTCATACTTCATATATATATAAAAATGTGATTTTTATTGTTTAAGCACTTAATTCATTCACAAATGAATTTAATTTTCATACAACACTTTTCAACACATGAATATTTCCACACATGGACATAGTTTCATATATGACTTTAATTTCTATGCATGAAAATAATTTCAACATATGAAAATAATTCTAACACACAAAGATTATTCAAAATTTCGGCAGCATAACGGCAGGGTAGTTAAAACCGGCACCGTCCCTAGTACGGCTCCTCGCTCTACCTTAAAACCTCGCGGTTTTTGACAATGGGGATTCATGCATCTAATTCGCACACAGGCGGCATGTTTATTTTTATTTCCACAAATATTTCCAATTCATTTCAATCACCAATGGGTATTTTTCAACCTCAACCAAACAATATCAACCACAAACAATTATTCAACCATTCGTATTTTTCATCCAATATTTCACACCAATTCACCACAATAAATATCGTCCATGGTTTGTGGACGAGGGGAGTATATATATATATAATATAATATATATTTGCTATATTTAACTAGCATTTCAACACATATATCAATTATTCTATGCATGTAAAAATTCATACTTCGCTTATATAACTTACACTACGCATGTACATGAGGTATACAACACGTATGTAATTTATATTTCGCTTATATAAATTATACACGACATTTCTTCTCAATTTCACGTTAATTTAGATTTCTCACCTTGGTTTTCTGAGCGCTAAAAATCGATACGATGTCAGAAAAATCCGCAGCTTCTTCTATTGGGTAGAGAGCTTCCTTGCGGTCTCGATGTTTCCTGTTTCATCGAATTTTGTCAACACACCAAAAAGATATGATTTTTCAAAGTGTACAGATCAAAGAAAAACGCACTTTCAGAAAGCTTCAAAACTAGGTCAGCGATTTTTGATCAAACCGTGTAGCGGTTGGATGATCGGCCAGTGCAGGGTTGTAGGCAGAGGAGAGGCGCACGTGCGGGCCCCACGGCGTTGAACTAGACGGCCTCTGGGCGGCGGAATCGACCTCGGAACGGCCGGACTTTGGAGGAGCGGATCCGGCGAAATACTCGACGATGCTGGGCGAGGTTGGTATGGATTTGAAGCTCGTCTCGAGCTCTACGAAAAACTCCAAAGGGCCCTGGTGTTTTGATGAGCGGATGTGGAGATTTGGAGGAGAGAAGGCGGAGAAGGACGCCGCCGTTCGATTTGGGGGGGTCGGGGGTTTTCCGCGTTTTTTTTTTATTTTTAAATTTATGAAAGAAAAAATATGATTGGCCGAGACTATATTAAATTTTTAAATAGTGTTTTCTTAAACGAACTCCTTTTTAAACCCAACGACTGTCGCCCCTAGCTAAATACCCCCATTCCGGACACAATGGGATATGTTTCGTAGGCCAATTCGACTGTTACAGTCAGTTATTTTTCAAATTAAAGTATAAAACATTTTATTTTTAACTCTGAACGCACATTTCAATTTGCCAGGGCCACAAACTGATTCGAAAAATTCCAGAAAAATAAATCTAACTATGTTTTGACGCTACGGTCCCAACAAAACTAGTTTCGTCGAATTCTGAGGTCATTTGAAAAATGGCCATTTTCTGGTCGATCCATTTTAATAGAAATCGACCAAACACATTTTCTTTTGCCACGCTCACATACTAGCTTCAAAAATTATGAAATTTGAAACCTAGCAATAGTTTGACATCCCGGACCCAACAAAAGTGGTTTCGTCGAATTCCGAGGTCGTATGCAAAATATCAATTTTCCAGGCCTATATATTCCATATACCGACTCTTCTGAAAATTCATTCGGCCATAACTTTTGATTCCCGTTATGAAACTTCGATTTTTCAGATTCGTTAGAAAGGTATTGACTAACAGATTTAAATATTTTTGGTTTCACCAAAATCCGTTATATTTTCCACCCTGCATAGTCGGTCAAAGTCTGAATTCAAATTTTCAAACTGACTCACTATTCTTAACTCACTATTTTATTGAAATATTCTATTTCAATGGTTCAAATTGCTTTGAAATAATCAATTTAAAAATTTTAAATTGGCTCGTATTTTCCGGGTTATTACAATCTCCCCTACTTAAAACTTTTCGTCCTCGAAAAGGAAACAACAGTAAAGTAGGAAATAAAATGTAAATGCAAAGTATGGTAAAGGTACCTTGCACCGGAGTTAGTCAGAGATATCCACTCTGCATTTGGGGTAAGCTTGCTTAATGCTTTCCTCAGTTTCCCAAGTACAGTCTCTAGGATCACTGCTCCATTGCACTTTAACTAAATGAACCTTTTTGCTTCTGAGTTCTCTAGTTTCTTTGCCAACAATTTTTAATGGCTCTCTTCTGAGTGCTAATTCTGGAGTTATCTCCACATCCTGTTGCGCTGCTTCTTCTACAACAAGATCCGGATCATGCACATGTCTCCTAAGTTGAGATACGTGAAATACATTGTGCACTCCAGGCAACCAACCTGGCAATTGAATCCTATAAGCAAGAGTTCCAATTTGCTCAAGTATAGGAAAGGGACCAATAAATCTCGGTGCCAACTTCCCAGTCTTTCCAAATCTGATTACTCCTCTCATCGGAGAAACCTTTAAATAAACATGATCACCAACAGCAAATGTCAAATCTCTCCTTCTAGAGTCTGCATAACTTTTCTGTCGGCTTTGGGCGGTTTTCAATCGCTTCTTGATGAAGTCCACTTTATCAGATGCTTCCCTAATCATATCGGGTCCTAGTACAAGTCTGTTGCCTGGTTCTACCCAACATGCTGGAGATCTGCAGGGTCTGCCATATAATGCTTCAAATGGTGACATTCCCAAACTTGCTTGATAGCTATTGTTATATGAGAACTCTGCCAAATGCAAATGATCTTCCCATGACCCACCAAAATCGATTATACAAGCCCGCAATAAATCTTCTAGAATTCTATTCACCCGCTCAGTTTGGCCATCTGTTTGGGGGTGATAAGCGGTGCTCATATTCAGTTTTGTCCCCAATTCTGTCTGGAATGCCTCCCAGAACTTGCTAGTAAATAGGGGATCTCTATCACTGACTATGCTGATGGGAATTCCATGCAGCTTAACAATTTCTCTAAAATATATCTGTGCTAGGCTTTGGGCAGTTCTATTGGATCTGACAGGTATAAAATGGGCAGTCTTCGTGAAGCGATCTACGATTACCCAAATGCTGTCATTACCTCTCTTGGTTCGCGGCAAACCATCTATGAAATCCATGGAAATCTGTTCCCATTTCCAGCCTGGGACTTCCAACGGTTGCAACAATCCAGCTAGCTTCTGTTGGTCACTCTTGACCAATTGACAAGTAGGGCATCTGCTAACATACAAAGAAATATCTCTTTTCATTGCCTTCCACCAGAAAGTGCGTTTGATATCGTTGTACATTTTACTCACCCCAGGATGGATGCAAAATTTGGATTTATGGCATTCGTCCAGCACTTCTCTTCGAAGGCCTGGAATATTTGGGATGCAAATCCTATTATTTAGCCTGAGAACCCCCCTATTGTCAATACGGAAACTCGTGGTTTCACCTTCCTTGACTCTCTTACTGATTCTCTGAATGAATTCATCTTCTTTCTGAAGGGCTGAAATCCTATCAATCAATCCAGGTGTAATTATAAGATGGGCAACAATTGCGGTTTTTCTACTAAGTGCATCCGCTACAACGTTAGCTTTCCCCGGCGTATACAAGATATCGAGATCATACGCTGCAAGAAATTCTAGCCAACGCTGCTGTCTCAGATTCAGATCTTTCTGGGTATATAAATACTTCAATGATTGATGATCTGTGTACAGTATAAATTTCTCGCCCAATAAATAATGCCTCCAGATTTTCAAGGCAAATACGATGGCTAGCAACTCAAGATCATGAGTCACATAATTCTTCTCATGCGGTTTCAATTGGCGGCTTGCATAAGCGACTACTTGGCCTCTCTGCATTAACACTGCACCAAGACCTCTAATAGAAGCATCTGTCCAAACCGTTAAATCCTGATTTCCATCAATAATTGTTAACACTGGAGCGGTGGTCAGCTTCGCTTTCAATTCCTGGAAAGCTTCTTCACAGTCGGAAGTCCACTTAAACTTCTCATGTTTCTTTGTGACCTTCGTTAACGGACCGGATATCTTCGAAAAATCCTTAACGAACTTTCGATAATAACTAGCCAACCCCATAAAACTTCTAACTTCTGTGGGAGTAGTGGGTTGTTTCCAGTCTTGAATCGCTGTTATTTTGCTTGGGTCAACAGAAATTCCTTTCTCTGACACGACATGGCCAAGAAATTTAACTTCTTCTTGCCAGAAGACACATTTAGAGAATTTGGCTTTGAAGACATTCTTCCTTAGAATCTCCAATACTTGTTCTAAGTGCTTTTCATGCTCGGGTTTTGATTTGGAGTAGATTAAAATATCATCGATGAATACGAGGACAAATTTATTCAGAACTCCCCTGAACACTCTATTCATTAGATCGACAAAGTATGCTGGAGCGTTGCATAGGCCAAACGGCATTACTAACCATTCATAAAATATGTCTGGGCCTCTGAAAGCGGTCAAAGGAACACACTCTTCTGCTATTCTCAATTGATGAAAACCTGTAGCTAGGTCCATTCGGGAAAATACTTTCGCCTCATTCAATTGGTCTAGCAAATCATCAATGCGGGGTAATGGATATTTGTTTTTAAGCGTATGTTTGTTGAGGTCTCGGTAATCAACACATAATCTAAGAGTACCGTCTGACTTCGGGACAAACACAACAGCTGCACCCCAATTAGAAAAACTCGGTCGAATTAGACCTTTCCACAACAGTTGACGAGTTTGATCGCCTAATTCTTCTTTTTCTTTTGGAGTCATTCTACGGATTGGATGTACCACGGGTCTGGCATTAGGAATTAGATCGATTCGGAATTCTATTTCTCTTTGCGGAGGTAAGTTTTCAACTTCTTCAAACACATCTGCATAGTTGCCAACAATCGGAATCTTTTCTATGGAAGTGGGGATAAGTTCTAATGCTGACCAAAATTCTTCTCTATTCGGATTCGAACCATGACAGGGAACCGTAATATATCCAAGCTTCGTTCGAATTTTAACGATTCTTTCCGCACAATTTACTTCAGCTTCATATTTCGTTAACCAATCCAGCCCGAGAATAATATCGAATTCGGGAAAATCCATAACGATTAAATTGAAAGGAAACTTGTAGGAAGAATAAGAGACTGGCACCCTACAATATGAACCGAGAGTAATAGGACCCCCTATCGGGTTATGAACTTCAACCGATTCTTGGAGCTTTCGCTGTTTTAACTTTAATTTGTGCACTGTGTTACTAGCAATAAAACTACGCGATGCACCTGTGTTAAATAATACAGAAACAGGAATATTTTTAATTGTAAGGGTACCTCCCAAAACATCGGGTTTACCTGCTCCATCGGAAGCAGCTGGCGGGCTAGACCCGTCATAGACATGAGCTACTGTAGCTTTCTTCAGCAAAGGACAGTCTTTGACCAAATGATCGGTCTTGCGACAATTGAAGCACGAGCGAGGGTTCTGAGAGCCTTGGCTCGAGCCTTGAGAATTTGTTTTCTGCCTTTTCGGAGCTGTGCAGACGTTTGAGTAGTGCCCCGGCTTACCACAGTTAAAGCAATTTCCTCTCGGCGACTTGCCAGTCTAAGGCTTTGAAGATGCTGCTTGGCTTGACTCGCCTTGATTTACAGCAGGCTTGCGCTTGTTTCCGGCTTGGCTTCTAGCGCGATCCTGATCCAGATGCCTTTGATCAAGGTCTTCATAGTTGCATGTCATTTCCACTAGCTCATTGAAATCCAGCTTGACATGGGCCATGGCTCTATCATGATATTGTCGTCTTAGTCCAAGGATAAACCTCTTATTTTTGGACTTCGCAGTAGCGACGAGTTCTGGAGCATAGGGCGACAACATTGTAAATTTGTTCAGATAATCTTGCACGGAAAGATCCCCTTGCTGGAGATTGGCGAAATCATCGTGCATTCTTTCTAAAGCTTGTTCTGGGACATATTTCTCCTTGAAGAGTTCTTTAAATCCATCCCATGTTCTTCCAGCTTCTCTGTTCCCGGCGGTAAGAGATTCCCACCATAATTCAGCTTGTTCCTGCATAAGCCAGGCGCCCATAATAGCTTTGTCTTCGTCTCCAAGCCTTAGGCCTTCAAGAATTTTCTCGCATGTTTTGAGCCATGCAAGGGCCTCTATTACGGTGCCAGTTCCCGAGAAGGTCTTGCCTCCTAAGTTCTTATATCTCTTAGCTACACGGTCAAGCTCGAAGTATTGAGCTGCCGGAGGTTGTATCAAAGGTCCTTCTTGAGCTGGGATTTCTCCCCTACCTCGGCCTCGGCCGGCACGGCCTCCTCTAGCGGCGGCTGCTCTGGTAGCCATTTGTCAAATTCTGTATAAGCAACGGAAAAAAAGTCAGCTAACAGAAATGATAGTCTATTGCATATTTAAGCAGAAATTCCTACGAAAAGATAACGATGGACTGATCAATTGTTTTTGCTATTCTGCTCAGCTCATTCTAGGACCTTGCTAGTCCAATCTCTAATGAGCGACTCGCCTTAGAATACTACTGATTCTATTTTAACGAAGTGTTTAATGTGTTAGACTCCAGAACTAAGGTTAACCAAAGCTCTGATACCAGTTGTGACGATCCCAAAACCCCGTGACACGGTGTTAAGGATAATCATTGGAATATAACACATTAATCATCATTAGCAGATCACAGATAATAGCATAACAGGAAATAGAATAATTTACACACATATGACAGCGGAATCATATAGATATCATCACATCAGAGAAGCACAGTACAGGATACAACTTAGTGCATAATGATACATAATCAGTCACCATCGCCTGAGGCGGAATCATACATAAAGAGTACACAAAAGGAATATCAGTCTACATCGCCAGAGGCGGAATCATAATATAGATACAATAATGGCGGAGAAAATCCAAGTCAGCACGGTGTAGTCAAGCCTCGCCATGAACCAAAAGGTACGTCAGAAACCTGTAACTAGGCTGCCCGTGTGAAAATGAGGGCACCCGAGTTTGCAAGGTGAAACAAACTACGAGTCAGTCATGGGACTGGTATGAGAAATCTATTCAACTTATTAACAACAATAATAAGGCAAATCAAAGGACCACGCCACTTTCGCGGAACGGGTTTACTCCAATGAGTGCTAGTGCATGAAATGGAATAAATGATTAAATCAACGCAATGCTTTTTATAAAATGAAGCCATTATAAGACTCAGGTCCCATCACACAATGCAACGCAAGCCGGAGGATAGAGTTTTTACCTTATAATGGCCAAAGATGCTTCATACGAATAAAACAAAAGTGTTTGATATTATTACTAGTGCATATATGTTTCAAAAGCAAATTCAATCATAAATATCAATCCTAGGCAGCATAGCTACCATCTACTATGTCTCCATACTAGTAATACAATCACATTCGCATATTTAGTATTGGAAATTGGATTCCTTCGTGAGTCGAGGCAAGGGGCAAGCTCCTCTCCGATTCAAGACACTCTAGCAAATGTCCCAGGAGCCCACTATGATCCTTGGATCTTCAGGGCCGGTCCTCTCTTACTTTTGAGGATTAGTTATTCCTGAGCACACGTTTCCCGGTCCTTACAGACCTATATCGAGGCGCCTCGCATTCCAACAACCACACAGGTGAAAAGTATATATAATGTCAGGGCTGGTAGGTCACTGACACCACCTTAGCTAGAAAGAAACGTCGTGCTCTCCCTGCAGTCACTCTCCCGTTTTTGACTCATACCGAGGTGTGAGGCTCGCGAATTCACGTTATACACAAAGCTACGTCACACAGACCATGCTTTGATCATCAACCACAAGACTTTGCTTTGCAACAGAAGCCTTGATCATATGCCACTTAGGCGTGCCACACAGGCAATCCACTCCATGCGACTGATTTCTGTCAATACATAACCTCTGAGCTCGTACGTCTCAGAGAAGGGCGTTAAGCAAGAGAATAAATTCTCCGCCGCCAAACAGATATATATTTAACAGAGATCGATCAACACAGAACAAAATCCAATGTCAGACACACAGTCCATTTACAAGTCCGTTCTGGGTCTGAACGAAACCAGAGGCACCAATTCCTCGCATATCCGTACAATCAACAATATGTTTGGACGGCTACTACTTCAATTCCTTCATGGTAGCTACTCCAATCACGAGCATCAGTAGCGCCCATCCATCCAATGTGGAGATCGTCGGTCTTCAGTCGTCTTCGACTCTTCGACTTCTCAACGTCGATCGATTATTTGAAATGAGATAAACTCGACCTTTTCAAATAATCCACGTATATTTAGATTTTCAAACCAATTATTCACATGGTTGAACTATTCAACATTCACATATCAAGCAAACACAACAAAATTGGTTTATTTTCACTCCGTATCGTCTATAGCACTTTATAACGATATATCGCCATTTTTATTTAGTTTAAAACGGCCATATTTAATTAAACGACGTTTCAGGTCATGTCGATGCACTGGCGCTGCTTTCCACTAATTTTGTTTTACACATATAGGAAAATCTAACCGTTGGATCTTCACAAATTTTACATCATTAGGAAGGTCATTTCAAAACGAATCCAACGGTTTCAGTTTTGGGAAAATCCGACGGTCGGATCTTCCACACTAACCATTTGAAGTTACGATTTCAATTTACGAACTGCAGCGTCGTTATTCGATTTAATTTAATTATATTTATATATATAAATAAATATAATCGTTTCTGGCGCTGTTTTTCACTAATTTTGAATTAAACATTCCAGACAATCCAACCGTCGGATCTTCACAAAGTCGGTGTCGTTGGAAAGATATTTCCAAGGCGAACCCAACGGTTGAGGTTTCGGGAAAATCCAATGGTCGGATCTTCCGCACTAGTCGTTTGAAATCACGGTTTCAAAATATGAACTGCACGGCCACGTTTCGTTTTAATTCTATTTATATTTATATTTTTATATAAATATCGCTCATTCAAAAATTCCTATATCGTTTCCATTTCAATTATTTCACTAACGCCTTAAATTTTTGGAAAATTTCGCCATAACCTCCTTTGTACGGGAGGGTCTGGGAAAATTCCCAAATAGCCACACGGGCGTCTCATATCAAAAAGAAAAAGAAAAAGCCAAGCGGCTAGCCAACTGGCTCATAAAATCATCACCCAAACAAAGCGGTAAATGTGTACCTATTTGTCGGGCACAAAATTCTATTTCTCTTCTCTAGCCCCTTTTTGCTTTAACCTGTTCAATAGATATGCATGTACATATATACAATTTCTAACATTTATCATTTTCCATTCAATTTCATATTTGACTTGCTTTGGTCTAAAAACACCATTCATTCTAATATCGCATGCATAGGCTAAAATCATATCATTAGCTAGTTAATGTATATTTCAACTCATGCACGTTTATTTGAACAAGTGGATATTTTTAACACTTCATATTTCAAAAGATGATAATTTTGGCGAACTAAAATAGATTTCAACACATGACTATTTTATTTAGTTCCTATGCATGTTAAAAATAATACTTCTATCACAAATATTTATTTCAACGTCCGCATCTCTTTAGCATGTCACACATATGATAAAAATGATATTTTTATCATTTAAAATATTTATTCAACCAATGTATGGTTTCAACACTTCATAGTTTCAATAAAAATGTTATTTTTATCGTTCAATCTTTTTATTCAACACATGAACTTTTCCACTACACACACTTCTCAACAAATGAGCATTTCCACACATGGACATTTTATTTATGTTGTTCTTATTAGAAAGATGAAATTTTGATTGTTAAAACTATTTATATAAGGCGAATATTTTTCATACTTCATATATATATAAAAATGTGATTTTTATTGTTTAAGCACTTAATTCATTCACAAATGAATTTAATTTTCATACAACACTTTTCAACACATGAATATTTCCACACATGGACATAGTTTCATATATGACTTTAATTTCTATGCATGAAAATAATTTCAACATATGAAAATAATTCTAACACACAAAGATTATTCAAAATTTCGGCAGCATAACGGCAGGGTAGTTAAAACCGGCACCGTCCCTAGTACGGCTCCTCGCTCTACCTTAAAACCTCGCGGTTTTTGACAATGGGGATTCATGCATCTAATTCGCACGCAGGCGGCATGTTTATTTTTATTTCCACAAATATTTCCAATTCATTTCAATCACCAATGGGTATTTTTCAACCTCAACCAAACAATATCAACCACAAACAATTATTCAACCATTCGTATTTTTCATCCAATATTTCACACCAATTCACCACAATAAATATCGTCCATGGTTTGTGGACGAGGGGAGTATATATATATATATAATATAATATATATTTGCTATATTTTACTAGCATTTCAACACATATATCAATTATTCTAAGCATGTAAAAATTCATACTTCGCTTATATAACTTACACTACGCATGTACATGAGGTATACAACACGTATGTAATTTATATTTCGCTTATATAAATTATACACGACATTTCTTCTCAATTTCACGTTAATTTAGATTTCTCACCTTGGTTTTCTGAGCGCTAAAAATCGATACGATGTCAGAAAAATCCGCAGCTTCTTCTATTGGGTAGAGAGCTTCCTTGCGGTCTCGATGTTTCCTGTTTCATCGAATTTTGTCAACACACCAAAAAGATATGATTTTTCAAAGTGTACAGATCAAAGAAAAACGCACTTTCAGAAAGCTTCAAAACTAGGTCAGCGATTTTTGATCAAACCGTGTAGCGGTTGGATGATCGGCCAGTGCAGGGTTGTAGGCGGAGGAGAGGCGCACGTGCGGGCCCCACGGCGTTGAACTCGACGGCCTCTGGGCGGCGGAATCGACCTCGGAACGGCCGGACTTTGGAGGAGCGGATCCGGCGAAATACTCGACGATGCTGGGCGAGGTTGGTATGGATTTGAAGCTCGTCTCGAGCTCTACGAAAAACTCCAAAGGGCCCTGGTGTTTTGATGAGCGGATGTGGAGATTTGGAGGAGAGAAGGCGGAGAAGGAAGCCGCCGTTCGATCTGGGGGGGGTCGGGGGTTTTCCGCGTTTTTTTTTATTTTTAAATTTATGAAAGAAAAAATATGATTGGCCGAGACTATATTAAATTTTTAAATAGTGTTTTCTTAAACGAACTCCTTTTTAAACCCAACGACTGTCGCCCCTAGCTAAATACCCCCATTCCGGACACAATAGGATATGTTTCGTAGGCCAATTCGACTGTTACAGTCAGTTATTTTTCAAATTAAAGTATAAAACATTTTATTTTTAACTCCGAACGCACATTTCAATTTGCCAGGGCCACAAACTGATTC
Organism: Allium sativum; assembly: GCA_030737875.1. NCBI lineage: Eukaryota > Viridiplantae > Streptophyta > Magnoliopsida > Asparagales > Amaryllidaceae > Allium > Allium sativum. The sequence continues at coordinate 232,279,077 of CM060911.1, forward strand.
GGAAAATTCCAGAAAAATAAATCTAGCTATGTTTTGACGCTACGGTCCCAACAAAACTAGTTTCGTCGAATTCTGAGGTCATTTGAAAAATGGCCATTTTCTGGTCGATCCGTTTTAATAGAAATCGACCAAACACATTTTCTTTTGCCACGCTCACATACTAGCTTCAAAAATTATGAAATTTGAAACCTAGCAATAGTTTGACATCCCGGACCCAACAAAAGTGGTTTCGTCGAATTCCGAGGTCGTATGCAAAATATCAATTTTCCAGGCCTATATATTCCATATACCGACTCTTCTGAAAATTCATTCGGCCATAACTTTTGATTCCCGTTATGAAACTTCGATTTTTCAGATTCGTTAGAAAGGTATTGACTAACAGATTTAAATATTTTTGGTTTCACCAAAATCCGTTATATTTTCCACCCTGCTTAGTCGGTCAAAGTCTGAATTCAAATTTTCAAACTGACTCACTATTCTTAACTCACTATTTTATTGAAATATTCTATTTCAATGGTTCAAATTGCTTTGAAATAATCAATTTAAAAATTTTAAATTGGCTCGTATTTTCCGGGTTATTACATAAAATTTGTATACTAATTAGTAAATGGTATATCTTGACCGTACGATGTTAGAATTCTGAATGGTCATATCCGATGGAATCGTATGGACGGACACTACACCATGGAACTGAATGGAGGTGGATTGGTGCTCGTTTGAATTTATGGCGAAATAAACTGTTTGATTCAAATCAAACAACAGTTTATCGTTCTTTAACGATGAACTGCCAAAGTGAGTAAATCTCACTAACTCTGAACAGTTTATAATTTCATGTTGTATTTTTAGAACTGTTAGATATTGGCTGATTGACTGTGTGTTGACTGTTTGATTGAACTGCTAGTCAGTTAGCTAAATTTCTATATTGATTCTATTTAACAAAATGTATCATATAGAACTGAAAGTGATGTTTTCTATATTGTTTAACATCTGTGATGCAGGGAGACAGGTTGGAGGAATCCGACTGGATTCCTCAACATTTATTTTACTGTTTTCATATATTGTGATATATGATGTGTTATATAATCTGTTATGGATTATGTATGTTGGAATGATGTTGATCATTGTTATTCGATATTTTAAGTATCATAAAAGACCCTGGGATGTAAAAAGAATTATTTCAATGTATATTGAAATAAAGGGATTTTATAAAATCAACAGAATTTATAAAAGGAAATATTTCGAAAGTAAATAAAAGGGAAAAATGTTTTTAAAATGAATAGAGTTTTATAAAAGGGAAATCATTTGTAAAGTGAAGAATTGTTACTAAAAGTAAATCTTTATAAATGAATAGTTTATTCGAATAGAAAGTAAAATGAGCTAATCGAATATAGTTTATTCGAATAGAAAGAAAAGGAGTTAATCTATGTTAGTTAATCGATTAGTGTTAAAGTAAAAGGAGTTAATCGATGTTAGTTAATCGATTAGTGTTAAAGTAAAAGGAGTTAATCGATGTTAGTTAATCGATTAGTGTTAAAGTAAAAGGAGTTAATCGATGTGTGTTAAAGTAAAAGGAGTTAATCGATGTTAGTTTAATCGATTAGAGTTAAAGTAAAATGAGTTAATCGAATATAGTTATTCGAATAGAAGAAAATGAGTTAATCGAATATAGTTATTCGAATATAAAGTAAAAGGAGTTAATCGATGTTAGTTTAATCGATTAGAGTTAAAGTAAAGGAGTTAATCGATGTTAGTTTAATCGATTAGTGTTAAAGTAAAAGGAGTTAATCGATGTTAGTTAATCGATTAGAGTTAAAGTAAAGGAGTTAATCGATGTTAGTTTAATCGATTAGTGTTAAAGTAAAATGAGTTAATCGAATATAGTTATTCGAATAGAAAGTAAAATGAGTTAACCGAATATAGTTATTCGAATAGAAGCAAATGAATTGGCATTCGAAAGGAGTTAAATCGAATAAGTTATTCGAAAGGAGTTAAATCGAATAAGTGAAATAAGTAAATCAATAGCGTTAGTAAAATAGAGTTAATCCAATTGTGTTATGTAACACCCCGCCTCCGCTAGGGTCACTCGCAAGGGAATGCACTAGCTTTAGAGGGGCATTATTGGTAAACATGCACAGAAATATCACAAGACAGAACATATAAAATAGCGGAAGTAAAATCAAACTTTCATAACATGAATAAATAAGGTCTAAAGCCTTTTACATCAGAGTACATCAAAAAACCTGTCTTGCAATAGTAAAGAAGCATAAAGACTTTTTTCATAAATTATTCCCCAAGTAAAAACAGTAAAGTAGCCATAGCCGAGAAAAGTCCAAGCCATCCATGATGACCTTCAAGCAGAAGATGTCCGAACTAAACAACAGTGTTTCCTCCCTGTAACCTGGGGGGGAAACGGAAGAAAAGAGGCGAAACAAAACGGGTCAGTCAAAAAGACCGAGTAAGCCCTATCTACTATTAGCATAAAAACTAGTAAAGTTAACTGACATGAGAAACTGAGATGAACATAAGCATGATGACAAGATAGATAAGCTAAATCAAAATAACAGGATGAACTACTGAACTCAGATAAACTAAGGTGTCATGATAAATTACGATGTCAAGATAAAACAAGGTATCCCATCGTCAGGTTCCTATCAAGTATAATATCCCCAAGATATCTATCACGTATAACATCCCATGGTATCTATCCTGTCTTTTAGCTCTGCACCTACCGTACTAGTATCCCCACCGCATCATGTGTTAACCATGAATGACCCTTACTCAAAATCGTGTAATGGTCCATGTCAACCTAGTATATCGCATATATAGGTTACTCAACTCGTATGTTTTATTCCATGTGAATGTTCAGTCCCTTGCCGTAGACCATACGGGCTTTCCCATGAGATTCTATACTACTTTAACATAGTTCCATGATCCTTAAGATCGTTTTGGGCTGTCACCCTATATCTAACTAGGGTCTTTCAACATGAATCATCGTTTGTACAACTAGGACTTATGCTACCTAGGACTACTAGGGATTATGCTTACCTATTGCACGTTTTCGTATCTCGGTTTTGGTTCAACCACCCAGGGCCACTAGGATTTATGCTAACCGTCAACCGCGCCCTTTTTCCCACGCATTCATCGTGAATCGTTTTTCCATGACTGTATGCACATGTATCACATCGTGCCATCCGAGTCCTGTCACAGGGCAGACCAGGAAATACAGGACTCGGTCGGGAGCTTTCGATTTATCTGCCGATGCAGATGCTAAGGTCTGTTTTTTTCTATACGTGGCTATGGTCCCACGAGACCACTCCCTCAACTAGTGAAAGACAAGACAGGATAAATCCTGTATGAGAACACACTACTGGCCAACCCACAATCCTAGCCTTACCGCAACCATAATTAGATAGCAATTATGGTCTTTTGGGTGTTCTCTGCCTTTCCGTACGTACACGCTTGACCAAAGATGGTAGGTAGCCTGACGAAATGCTATCTAGGGTACGACCGTGTATCGTCGACTATCCCCTATCCATCCCCGTCTTTAGGTTGCTCGTATAGCAACCAAGGCATACTCTTGGTTCTTCTAACGCAGACCTTAACCTCTCATGAGCCTAGTATGATCACCTGGCAGCTCACAGAGGGATACCAAGAATATCCTCACGTTCCCCGAAGCCGCTGCTTCGTTACCCAGTTCGTTGGAGCCTTTATCTAAATCAGATACTTGCTCCTACTCGTATACTTAAACGATGACCTACCGTATCAGGTTACTCATCTATCTATGAACTGGTCTAAATTTCCTTGACTAAGAATCATTACTTAGTTATTCTTCAACTAAGGTTTACCACTTAGCCTTATTCCCGTTATCCTTGTTAACTACGGTTATCCACCTAATCCTCAGAACTAGGGTTTACATAATGGATTAAGTGTTACTTAAGTTCATGACTTAACCCGTCTACTAATCATGTCAAAATTGGCTAAGTATCCAAGTTCAAGACTTAACCCTACAAACCATGCTCAAGTTGGTTAAGTATATATTAACTTGACCCTATCAAATTACTGAGTCAAATCGGTCAAGCGTATTTAAGCGATTCGTGACTTAGCCTTATCATGTTATCACGTTAGATTGGTTAAGTATTAGTTAACTTAACCTTATCAAATAACCGAGTTGGAGTGTTTAAGTATAGGTTACTTAATCACTTCAAAATTACCGAGTTAGATTGGTTAAGTGTTGGTTAACTTAACCACTTCAAATCATCGTGTTAGATTAGTTAAGTGTTTAACTTAACCCCATCAAACTACCAAGTGGGATTCATTAAGTCTAGGCTAACTTAACCCCATCCGATTTCCATGTTTAGACTAGTTGAGTCTAATCTTAACCCCATCCATTAACTGTATCTTTCGGTTAAGTGTCATTAAGAAAACTTACTTAACCTTACCAAATTATCGTGTTGGATTGATTAAGTGTTGGTTAACTTAACCCCGTCCACTAGTCGTATAAAAAATGGTTAAGTGCCATTAGGCAAATCAAGTTACTTAACCTACCCAACCTTGTCATGTTTTGTTAAGTATCATTAGCCTAATCAAACTACTTAACCCATTTGTCCATGTCATATTTGGTTAAGAGTCATTAATCAAATTAACTTAACCCTATCATGTGGCATTAATTACTTAATGCACCTCAACCTCTCACATTAGACTTTGTTGTGGTTACTAGTTAAGCCGGTCGGTTCCGGGTAGCTTTACACCACAACTTGGTCTAACCTGGGGTTCAAGCACAACATGACCAACTTCTCACATTGGGTCCTATTGTTTGCAACTACTAGTTAGGCCGGTCGGTTCCGGGTAGTTTTACGTTGCAAACTCAACCCAACCTCGAGTTGGCCACACTTATATTATCTAAGTGTCATGTCCATTATGTTTCCAACACATATTACAAGTTTTCAAGGATTTGGGTAGACCTAACTTAATAGGTAAATTCCCAATTCCATAGTATGGGTAGACCTAACTTAATAGGTAAATTCCCAATTTCATATTTTCAAGCATACTCACATGTCAACTTCCATGTTATATTTCAAGTCATGTTTTCAAGTTGTATTTTATGTCATTAGAAATTACTCATAACATAACCCATCGCTTTTAAACTCGCATATACGTTCGCAACAACGTAATGGATTAAAAGAAGAGACTTGGCAAAGGCATGACAAAAATGGATATTAAGCCACAAGTTAATCATGGTGGCAAATGAGGCACAAATGTGTTCATTAACTTGCATGTTACATTCTTAAGCCTCAAAAACATGCATAACCCAAACTTGGCACATAAGCAAATCATGGTGACAAAAGACATGGAATGATGACTAGTAACTCGCATATATCATCATATAAGGGTTATGACTTCATATGCAAGTTGACATAAAGGTTATGAGGGTTCTCATGTTGCATAATGCAACATTTCAACATAAAGGTTGTAGCTTTTAGCCCACAAGATCAAGATAATGACTTCATAAACTTGCATGACATGATAGCATGTATCATACTCAATGATCAAACCCAAACTTGCAACATGAACATTTAACTTCATAGTTAATATCTAAGAGTAGGGAAAGGGCTTACATTGCTATGAAGGCACAAATCGATTAAATTAAAGATTGAGACAAAGCCTATGCATGCCATCACTCAAAAACCCAAAGATGAAAGCTCCAAATCAATAAAAACCCCATCTTGATGAACAAAGGTCAAAGCTTTAGCCTTGAAATCAACTTGAGAAGCTCTCATACTAACATAGGGACTCTCTAACACTCACATGATCATGAAACCTCTCATAGAAATGAAGTGGAGGCTAGGATTTTGAGTGGAGGCCATGAGAGGAGCAATTTTGCCATAGTTTAGTTGCATGAATGAATAATGAGGATTTAGGAGAGGGTTAGGGGCTTATTTATAGAGATTAGGATTAGTTAGGACCCTTAGATTAACCCTAGGACCAACCTGAACCATCAGATTTCAAACCAGGCCCAAAAACCTAGCCAAGACAGAAAATAGGTGCACCAGGCAAAACTGCCCGGCCACCATAGGTCGACCCCCAAGTCGACAGGGCTGTCGACTTGGGTCAAGCCATGTCGACTCCCAAGTCGACAGGGCTGTCGACTTGGGGAGCCTGGCGGGAATTTTTCCCGCCTAGCCTTCCACCCCTAGTTTTCGAAATTAGAACTCGTTTTTGAACTTGAATTTTCTGAAAACTTCGTCGGACCATAACTTGGTCATACGGACTCCGATTCTCGAAAACTCAGACTCTATTTCGCGTATTTTTCCGAGACGAACGCAATGGCATAGCCCGTTTTACTTGATTCAGAATTTAAAATTAAATTCTGCCTTGATTCTCGTTTTAACATGTTATCGAAATACGGGTTGTTACATTCTCCCCACCTTTTAGGATTTCGTCCCCGAAATCTCCAAGTTAGGAAGAACATATCCTACCATCCATCATTCATCTACTCAAAACATCATCCACAAGCAACCATTGTCCTTAGATGATTTCTAATGCTATATGAATGTATGCAAAACGTGTGTGTACATGTTCCTTAGCTAATGCTAATGATCAGGCCTGAATAATCTTTCTAATGCAAAATATGTATAGTGCCATGAATCCAACATGTATGCAAATAATCCTAGTCATATAGATACTATATGCGTGCACAATCATTCATTCATATGCAACAACCGCATGATAATACATTCGATTTCATCCATAAACAAGTATAAATACTCGTGCATATGTAATATGAAATGTGACCGAGTCGAGCTAGTATCTAATGTGTATTCGCGCATCCACGAGCAACCACTTGCAACCATATCAATCATAACATGTTTCAAATACATGTTTACATCCATAGGGTTCTACCTAGGATTCCCTGAAACAGGGCCGAGAAGATAAACAAGACAAACTCCTTACGGGGTTTGTAACAGAAAATAGGACCGAGAGGATGTCCACAAAAGATAGCCTACAAGTAAGCTCTACAGAAAACAGGGATCAAGGATATACTCCCAAAAAGAGATATCATGCGCGTATCTAGTCTTTGACCATCAAAGTCGTATTTCCTTGAGCTTAATTCCATTGTGCCTTGACCGTCTTTTAACTTCGCGATTTCGTAGCTTCTTATTTCCTGTTTCCATAACATGAGCTGGAACTCATTTCTTCGTCGCCTCTCGTTCCACTTGCACACTTGGCGCAAACATGACTGCGTACTCATGATCTCATGCAAGCTTTCCAAAATCCACTAGTGAATCTTGGATCTCGTTTATATACTATAAGGTATTCCATGTAGAAGAACTTTCTCTTGAAAGTAAACAGATGCCAACCAGGTTATCATGCGCACTTACTAGGGTGATCTCTATAACCCATGCATAAACGAAGTAAACCATCCGTCTTATTGGCGAACACTACTCGATCGGGATTCAAATTTCCAATAAAGGCATCAAGGGATTCTAAGTAACTAGTCATGACAGAACCTCAAAAAGGTTACACGATACTTCGAGGGCATTACCAAGGCTAGTCAAAAGGTCTAACTACCCTCCTATCAAAACCGAGAGTTGCACCCCCTACTGGATAACCACTTCATCCCTAGAATCCATCCATAGCTTATAAACATAAGCATTATTTCCAAACTCAACACTTGGCATAGACATTCTCAAATCCAAACAGGTCATGTATAAATGGACTGATTCTCCAATAGGACTTTGAGACAAAAATGGGATTCTCTATTACGCTAGTACTTAAGGTGCAGAGACTCAACTATCGAAGCAGACTTAAATGATACGAAAAACGAAGTCCTAACGGGATGATAGAGAAGAAAAGCTAAACCTTTAACAAGATCGTTACCCTCCTTCCGAGGTACCCTAGAAATGAGAGCATACTATTGCCCTCCCGATGATCTTGTCCTTGTCCCATAATACTTAACTATCCGCCCCGTTTTACCATGCCAAAGGTACTTTCTCGTCATGGGTTTCATTGTTCATCTTTCTCCCTCCTTTGAGGACTAAGCCATACCCACAAGTTGCTCATCCTTAAGCTCGTATCCTTTATCCTCTTTCTCACTATCCTTTCTTATAACGCGACCACTGGTCTCTCGAGAACCACCTCCATCGTATGGAAAGCACTTTCGTAGATAGAAAAGACTAGTCGCAGCTAAAACCACTGTGACTACAGATGGAGGAAAGAAAGGAAAAGAGATTCAATTAAGGAAACAAGGATAGTGTTAATGGCCTTTGGGGAATAGCCTTTTTCTTTTAAAAGAAAATTTTCTTGAAAAAAATGCTTCTTTGTAAACGATTTTCAAATAGTTTTCAGAAGGTCTTTAAAAACTTTTGCCCAGTCTGGTAACCTTCTGCTCTGATACCAGGTGTAACACCCCGCCTCCGCTAGGGTCACTCGCAAGGGAATGCACTAGCTTTAGAGGGGCATTATTGGTAAACATGCACAGAAATATCACAAGACAGAACATATAAAATAGCGGAAGTAAAATCAAACTTTCATAACATGAATAAATAAGGTCTAAAGCCTTTTACATCAGAGTACATCAAAAAACCTATCTTGCAATAGTAAAGAAGCATAAAGACTTTTTTCATAAATTATTCCCCAAGTAAAAACAGTAAAGTAGCCATAGCCGAGAAAAGTCCAAGCCATCCATGATGACCTTCAAGCAGAAGAAGTCCGAACTAAACAACAGTGTTTCCTCCTTGTAACCTGGGGGGGAAACGGAAGAAAAGAGGCGAAACAAAATGGGTCAGTCAAAAAGACTAAGTAAGCCCTATCTACTATTAGCATAAAAACTAGTAAAGTTAACTGACATGAGAAACTGAGATGAACATAAGCATGATGACAAGATAGATAAGCTAAATCAAAATAACAGGATGAACTACTGAACTCAAATAAACTAAGGTGTCATGATAAATTATGATGTCAAGATAAAACAAGGTATCCCATCGTCAGGTTCCTATCAAGTATAATATCCCCAAGATATCTATCACGTATAACATCCCATGGTATCTATCCTGTCTTTTAGCTCTGCACCTACCGTACTAGTATCCCCACCGCATCATGTGTTAACCATGAATGACCCTTACTCAAAATCGTGTAATGGTCCATGTCAACCTAGTATATCGCATATATAGGTTACTCAACTCGTATGTTTTATTCCATGTGAATGTTCAGTCCCTTGCCGTAGACCATACGGGCTTTCCCATGAGATTCTATACTACTTTAACATAGTTCCATGATCCTTAAGATCGTTTTGGGCTGTCACCCTATATCTAACTAGGGTCTTTCAACATGAATCATCGTTTGTACAACTAGGACTTATGCTACCTAGGACTACTAGGGATTATGCTTACCTATTGCACGTTTTCGTATCTCGGTTTTGGTTCAACCACCCAGGGCCACTAGGATTTATGCTAACCGTCAACCGCGCCCTTTTTCCCACGCATTCATCGTGAATCGTTTTTCCATGACTGTATGCACATGTATCACATTGTGCCATCTGAGTCCTGTCATAGGGCAGACCAGGAAATACAGGACTCAGTCGGGAGCTTTCGATTTATCTGCCGATGCAGATGCTAAGGTCTGTTTTTTTCTATACGTGACTATGGTCCCACGAGACCACTCCCTCAACTAGTGAAAGACAAGACAGGATAAATCCTGTATGAGAACACACTACTGGCCAACCCACAATCCTAGCCTTACCGCAACCATAATTAGATAGCAATTATGGTCTTTTGGGTGTTCTCTGCCTTTCCGTACGTACACGCTTGACCAAAGATGGTAGGTAGCCTGACGAAATGCTATCTAGGGTACGACCGTGTATCGTCGACTATCCCCTATCCATCCCCGTCTTTAGGTTGCTCGTATAGCAACCAAGGCATACTCTTGGTTCTTCTAACGCAGACCTTAACCTCTCATGAGCCTAGTATGATCACCTGGCAGCTCACAGAGGGATACCAAGAATATCCTCACGTTCCCCAGTTCGCTGGAGCCTTTATCTAAATCAGATACTTGCTCCTACTCGTATACTTAAACGATGACCTACCGTATCAGGTTACTCATCTATCTATGAACTGGTCTAAATTTCCTTGACTAAGAATCATTACTTAGTTATTCTTCAACTAAGGTTTACCACTTAGCCTTATTCCCGTTATCCTTGTTAACTACGGTTATCCACCTAATCCTCAGAACTAGGGTTTACATAATGGATTAAGTGTTACTTAAGTTCATGACTTAACCCGTCTACTAATCATGTCAAAATTGGCTAAGTATCCAAGTTCAAGACTTAACCCTACAAACCATGCTCAATGTAACACCCCACACCCGCTACGGTCACTCTCTAAGGGAATGCCATAACATCGCGGAGTATTTTAATGAATATAGAACAGAGAAATTACAGCAAGACAGATATAAGTAATACTTGAAATTTTAAAACAACATTTCAATGCAGCGGAAAGTAAAACATGTCTGGTTACATCACAAAACCATAATAAGAGTTAAGTACAAATATCCATTCTTGCTAAATAAAAATACATAATCCCAATACATCAACTGATAGCCATAAAAGAAAAGGGTAAGCTGAGCTCTACATCTAGGGTCCAAGCTCCAAGAGAGTAATAAAAGCAAACTGATCAAGGCCCACTAGCACTAGGCCCAACCTGAGGACCTGAGGGGAAAAAGATAAAAACAACGGGGTCAGACATAAGCCTGAGTGAGCCCTATAACCTTAACAATACAATTATTAAAGTAATTAGGGTATGATATGAACTCGGTACGGTACCTTTGGGGATAATGACTACACTAAGTAGCCAACAAACATAGGATGAACTAAGATAACCGTAAAGACGCATCTACCCACCCAAGGATAATTACTAACTGCACCACACCAGTCATTCCTACTCAAAGATTGATCCCACCCAAGGACTTGAAAGAAAGATATAACTAGTAGTTTCATGTACCCTTAGCTGACCACATAGGTGCCGTCTGCCCCTATCTCCACTAGGTGTACCCCACTACTCCCCAAGCGATCGGCTCCCTAACGTAGATACCCGTGCTGGTCCCACAGTGGGGTGTATCACTCCCCTAAAGTGGAAACCCAATACTATCATCGGTGCACGACTTATACCTACACGATGCAACAACGGCTTATCTACCAGCCCGGGCCCACACACGCATATGAAACCCGTTGGACTTGCGTTGCCACCGCTAACCCGTTTTGGCCTCTTATAATCAAGCCCAGTACGCGTGTCCCGTCCTCGACATGGGTCGAGCCCAATAAGATACATATGGGTTACTGGTTGAAATGGGCCCCCACAAGCTACCCACCTAAGCTTGTCCCTTTTTCTAGTGCATCCCACTTAACCCTTTAATCATGTTGAATTACATGTTTTCACTTGGTTAAGTATTCTAATCGTATTTTCTATTGCCACCCAAGGCAACCCCACTAGATTTCCACATGCCACCCAAGGCACCCACTTAACCCCTCATGTCCCTCTACATGCTAATATGGTTAAGTGTTTCTTAATTATTTAATTAAGATCATGACCTCATAAAGACCTCTCACATTAGACCATCTTTTACGACTGCTGGATATGCCGGTTGGTTCCGGGCAGACTTCTGTCATAAAAAAAAGGTCTAACCTCGTGTCTTTACTTTAATCACGTATTTAATTCATGACTAAGACCTCTCACATTGGGCCAATCATTTGTAGCTGCTGGATGGCCGGTCGGTTCCGGGCAGACTTCCGCTACAAAAGGGTCCAACCTCGTGTCTTAGTTGATTAATTACACCTAATTAATCACCCCCATATTAATTATCCCTAATTAATATCAAATTTAAAGAATATGGGTAGACCTAACCGAATAGGTAAATTCCCAATTCCATAGCATGGGTAGACCTAACTAAATAGGTAAATTCCCATGGGGTAGACCTAACTCAATAGGTAAATTCCCACTTATGTTCATTCATTTTATCTTGTTAATATGCATTTTTAACCCCATCGTTCCCCACGTAAATCGTTCTCATTTCATGACATAATAAAGGGAAGATTCATCACAAATATCATGGGTGTAACCACATCTTAGCATATAACTTTGTCATGGGTTAAGAGGATGTCAACTTGCATATATGAGCATATATTAACCCAACTACATTTAACCCAAACTTGCATATTATCATACACATGACTTGCATATCATGTTGCATATGAACTTGCATATTATCATACACATATCTTGCATAACATGTTGAACTTGCATATAAGCATTCACATAACTTGCATAACATGTTAAACTTGCATATAAGCATTCACATAACTTGCATAAGCATGCATAACTTGCATAACTTGTTGAACTTGCATATAAGCATACACATAACTTGCATAAGCATTCACATAACTTGAATGAGCATGCATAACTTGCATAACATGTTAAACTTGCATATAAGCATACACATAACTTGCATAAGCATGTTGCATAATAGATCAATGTTCAACTTAGTGTTTTGCCTCATAAGCATCATGAAACATAGCACCAAACTTGCATAAAGATGTCATGACTACATAACATTAAGCTTGCATAAAGATGTCATGAACACATACACTAAACTTGCATGACATATAGCATATAACTTGCAAAACACATAACATACACTATACTAAGCTTGCATAAACACATTGATCCACAAACCTAGCCATACATCATCATATCCTATCTTAATCAATTTAACAATTGATTATTAAGGGGATAGAAGATCACCAAAACCAAGATTAGCAAACTAATGAAGAAGATTAAGAGGCTAGAAGTTGATTTGGAATGCTATCCCTTCTCTAATTTTGATGGAGGCTCCTTCAAGTTTCAAAGTGGTGGCATAATGGCCTTAGATCTATTTTTAGTAAGGATTAGGGGGTATTAGGGTGTATATATAGATTAGTTAGGTGTTTTAGGACCATAGGATTAGCCCTAAATTAGATTAGGACCATCAGATTTCGGAAATCTCTAGAACACAGCCCAAGACTCAACCAAAAACCAGATCTGGTGCACCCAGATCAACAGGGCCGACACCCTGTGTCGACACCCCTGTCGACAGGGCTGTCGACACCCCTGTCGACATGCCTGTCGACATGCCTGTCGACACGGGGCTAGGCGGGAACTTTCCCACCACCTCCGCTTTTGGCTCCAATCCTGTTTTAAAACTGAATTTTAAATCTGTTTTTAACTTTGAATTTTCTAAAAACTTCTTTGGGCCATAACTGGGCCATACGGACTCCGATTTACAAAATTTCGGACTCTATTCTGCGTATTTTTCCGAGACGAACGCAATGGCATAGCCCGTTTCCCCTGATTCAGATTTTAGAATTTAATTCTGCCCTGATTTATATTATAATAAGTTATTTCAACATACGGGGTGTTACATTCTCCCCTACTTAAAGGATTTCATCCCCGAAATCTCTAAGCTAAGGAGAATGCATATCCTACCATCCAAACAACCATCTACTCAACCATCAAACACTGGCATCCATTGTCCTTAAAGTTTCTAATGCTGTATGAACATATGCAAAAAGTGTGTGTATATATTCCCTGTCTAATGCAAAATCAGGCGGTTTACTGGTTCAGTTGATCTCCTTAATGCAAACCATGATAGTGTCATGCATCCAATATGTATGCGAGAGAACCCTATCGAAACATACAATATCTACATGAGTGCACAATCATTCACCAAAATGCATCATCCATATGATAACACAATCATTATACATCCATAAATATAGCTTCCTACACACAATTTTTATGCAATATGCAATATGAAGTGACTGAGCCGATATAGTGCCTAGAGTGTGTGTATATGCATCCACGAGCAACCACTAGCAAACACTTGCATCCACTTGCATCCATCAACCATAACATGTCTCAAACACATGTTTCAACCATAGGTTTACCCTATCTAAAGGTCAATCAGTACTAACGAGAGGATATACTAAAGATAAGATAAGTACTACACAACGATAAAGGAGAAAGTAAAGACATACCCTCAAAAAGAAATGGGTACAATGAACGCATCTTCGCTTCCGTCTCCCAAGTTGCGTTGCTCTCATCTTCTCCCCATTGCACTTTGACTAGTTGAACCTCTCTGTTTCTCAACTTCCTAGTCTCTGACCCAAGGATGCGGGTAGGAGCTCGTCGAATAGTCGCATCACGCTCTACTTCCACTTCTTTAAGCAAGCTCGGCTCTACCACCTCTGCGGTCTCATGTAAGCACTTCCTCAAATGGGACACATGGAATACATCATGTACACCACTAAGTCTGTCGGGCAACTCCACTCTATATGCCATCCGTCCAATTCTTTCCTTAATGGGAAATGGCCCTACGAACCTTGGTGCTAACTTCCCAACAGATCCAAAGCGAACCACATTTCGTAACGGAGACACTTTGACAAAGACCATGTCCCCAACTTCAAACTCAAGATCCGTCCTTCTCTTGTCCGCATAAGATTTTTGCCTATCCTGCGCTGCTTTCATCCTTCTTTGAATCAAGTCAATCTTCTCAGAAGTCTCCCTAACCATATCAGGCCCAAGCAAAATCTTATCCATAGATTCCCACCAACATGCAGGTGATCGACAAGGCCTTCCATAAAGAGCTTCGAAAGGAGCCATACCAATACTGGACTGAAAGCTATTATTATATGCGAACTCCACCAATGGAAGATGCTCTTCCCATGTACCTCCAAAATCTAAGATACAAAGCCTCAAAAGGTCTTCTAGGACACGATTCACCCTCTCAGTCTGGCCGTCCGTCTGAGGATGATATGCGGTGCTCAGACACAATTGAGTCCCCACTGCTTCTTGCAAACTTTTCCAGAACTCACTAGTGAAGATAGGATCTCGATCACTCACTATGCTAGAGGGTACCCCATGTAGTCGAACTATCTCTCGAAGATATACTGAAGCTAGCCATGGAGCGGTCCTCTTGCTCTTCACAGGTATGAAATGGGCGCTTTTAGTAAGTCTATCTACCACAACCCAAATCCCCGTATTACCCTTTCTTGATCTGGGTAACCCGTCAATAAAATCCATCGAGACGCTATCCCACTTCCATTGCGGAACTTCCAACGGGTGAAGCAACCCACCAGGTTTCTTTTGCTCCGCCTTCACTTGTTGGCACACCAAGCATCGAGCGACATACTCGGCCACATCTTTCTTCATACCGGCCCAGAAGAAAACCCTCTTCATGTCTTGGTACATCTTGTCCCCACCGGGATGAATAGTCATCCTAGAACGGTGTGCATCATCAATAATAGCCTTCCTCAAACCCTCGTCTTGCGGTACACAAAGTCTACCGTCTCTACGCAAGCACCCCCTATCGTCTAGGGTGTACCTACTCAAATGGCTGGACGACTCCCCCCTTATGAGCTTCTCCACCAACTCAACCAACTGTGGGTCGTCCCTCTGTGCTTCTTCAATCCGCCCCAGAAGAGTAGGTCTGACCTCCAAGGATGCTAGCAAACCGGGTACATAATCAATGGAAGGTCTGAAATCAAACATCGAGATAAATTCCAAGCTTCGTTGTTCCACGAACAATGGACTCAAGGACAACCTCTTTCTGCTCAAGGCGTCCGCCACCACGTTACCCTTGCCAGGGGTATACGCTATCTCGAAATCATAGGATGCTAAGAACTCCATCCACCTTTGCTGTCTCAAATTCAAATCCTTCTGAGAAAACAAGTACTTCAATGATTTGTGGTCAGTGAACAATTCGAATCTCTCACCAAGAAGATAATGGCTGTAACGGCGGGATTTTCGACCCAGAAAATCAACATAAAAAAACACACTGTTGACTATTCAAGCATCGAAAATACCGGAACATTAATAGAAGAATTTAGAGGATGAGATAGAAAAGATAGAACTAATAGAATAGAAGAAGAAGAAGAACACACTGAACAGAATCAGAGTAACAAGAAACTCGCAGCGGAACAAAATAAGATGTATTATATAACATAACTTTGAATACAAAACTGTATTGTATATACATACCATTATCAGAGTACAATACATCATATCACAGCGGAAATAACTCTACATAACTAATGGTGAAGCTTCCTGCTTTTGAGCTCCTCCAAGTGAATCTGCAAATCCTGAAACACTTGACTGCCCGTACAAATTTGGGCACCCAAGAGTTTAGGGAAAATAAACAAAATAAACTCTGGGTCAGTCATGGGACTGGTGTGAGTAAATTCCAACCATACTGTTTAACTTTGAAAATCCTTTCAAACAAGGAGACAATAGTAAGACCAGCCCACATCTAAACATGGACGGTTTTTACCTTACTATAATCCAAAATACTTTGATATCAAAACTAGTGATATTATGATAATGTCTAAGCACATAAATATCCAAGTTGCAGAACGCTTGCATCTCACGTTCCACATATATATAGTATAAAATCATAAACCGCAGGGCGCTTATTGGAGAATGGATTCCAATAGACAAGGTATGGGAGCACCTTCCGAATAGTGTACTCTAGAGGGGATACACTCAGGGTTCAACAAGAACGTCTTGCAACCAGGCCACACATGACCGCTCACTCATTTAGCTTGAGTGTCATGAATATATTGCCACCACGGTTGTAGGCCATCCAACCGTCATGCGAAGATACTGAATCGAAAAGAAGTATAAATATGAATTTTCTCTAGATCGGTGACAATACACCCTGCTTGGGGATGACCCAACTAGCCATGCTGCCTAGCCCAACTTCTGTCATTCCTGGTTGTGAGGCTAGAGGCTACGTCTATCTTCAGAACATCTGATCACCATTCACTTTGAATGTCACATAGTCAAATCCGTAATCACACATTGATTACACAAATGCACACTGGGTGTAGAATAAAGAGAAGTTACCTTCTCCCCACCAACTTGGTATATCCGTACAAATCACGGCGTGACCGTTGGAAATACTCTGTTAGACACTCATCCATACAAGTTGTCCTGGGACTGGACAAACAAAAACATTATTCTAGAACTGGACGACCCTTGCATTTAACTCCGTCTTCAATCATCTTCAGCATATCTAATTCGCAGCGCTTATGCCTATACGGAGTGGTTTCGGATAACGTATCCAACCGGTCTCTCCATATCGACAACGATGGTCCAACACTTCGATAGTCGGTTATTTAACTATCGAAGTAAAAACAACATTCATTCTAATGTATAATTAACATCACACAACCACGGGTATTTTTAATTTTAACATTCGATTTTATTATTCGAATTCTCATATCTTACCAGATATTTCTCAAATCCCGTTTTAGCCTTTCCATACTTCTTGGAAAACATTTCCAGTTATTATAAACTCTTATTCTTTCATGTTCCAGAAAACATACGTTATTAACGTTCGAACTATTTTCATTAATTTCACATTCTTTAATTTCTACCCTTGGACAATCTACCCTATTTGCATTGGAAAATTCTTTCAATTTCATTTTAACCTTTTAATCGGCCCAACGTTCACTTTTAAAACATTATTCACTTTGAAATGTGAATATCATTTCTATTATAGAAATCTGAACATCTTTATCAAATAAATCAATACCATGATCCCGTTTATCGAAATCTCTTTCATACTTTATATATTCCTATTCCACTTTGTAAACTCTGTTTCTAAGTCAACTTCTTATCAAATCGATATCAAGTTTAAACTAAGTACTGACTCCTATCCTCTTTAACATTTATTTGTTTACAACTAAATGTTAATTATTATATCAGATTATAATCCCTAAAAATAGTTTACTTTTAATACATTCGACATCGTCGAATTCTAGTTACAAATCCTAATGGTTTAATTCTAATCACATTTCGAACATCGAAATGCTGTCATCAGTTTCTAATACGATTCCCCAATTCTTTTTCTAAACTCTTTCTTATATTTCTTTGAACAAACGTCGTTACTTATTACTCTAGAATAATTGGATTTCAAACCAAACTGTTACATTTCCTAGGAAGTGCTGCTATATATAAAAGTCATGCTTAAGTCAAATCAACAACAGTTAATTTGTCGCTATAGTTCTAAACTTGTCATACGCTGTAATATTCTCCTTATAACTAATTACAGTCACAACTTACCTTATCAACAGCGTTATTTTATTGCTATAGTTCAACTTGTCATACGCTGTAATATTCTTTGTTATAACTAATCTTGACATAACAGTCACACTTATCTTATCAACAGCGTTATTTTATCGCTATAATTCTAAGACTTGCATACGCTGCCATATTCCTTTTATACAAAAATCTTGACATCTCTTTCCGTTACAAAAATCTTGACATCTCTTTCTGTTACAAAAATCTTGACATCTCTTTCTGTTACAAAAATCTTGACATCTCTTTCTGTTACCAAAAATCTTGACATCTCTTTCCGTTACAAACTGATATCGTTCCTCGGTAATAGCGAAGCCGTTCAAGTTGGGGTATTTTATTTACCTCTCAGACCTTGATCGACAACGTTCTTACCTTAGAACCGATACAAGTCTGTATTCAAATTCCTTATTACTTAATATATTTATTAAATCGTATTTCCTTGTTGTATTTTGGAATATGGTTTTGCAACACCATATTCTTACTTTGGAATCTCTGTGGTTTATGAATATTTAATTTAAACATTAACTCTTTGCTTTCTCCATTTCCCAGTTCTTATCTATAACTTCTTAAATGGTAATTATCTCTCATTAATTTCGATAAACTTATTTCTAACCTGTTTTCATTAGATTAAATTAAGACCAATTAATCTAATAATCATGTTCCCAAATAACAGTTGATTAAATCAACTTATTTCCATCAGTAAATTCGTTAACTGATTTTAATTACTTCTTAACATTAGATAAATCTAATTAATCTAATGATATCTTTAAATTATTTATCTTAAATATAATTATCCAAATATTTAATCGTCGGATAGCTTTTACTTTATAAACTTGTTTAAATATCAACAATCGCTTTTATTTGCTTTATAAAAACGAACTCTAAAATACTGGTTTATAATAGAACTTCTATTATAATTTTAAAACTTCATTTTAATTATAAAAATATAATTTCTATAATTAACTTCATTGATTTGCCTGACGGTAAATCAGTTTCTTAACAAACGATGGTTTTACGGTCGACTGTTAACATTTTCTAAATCGATATTGTTTATTTATTTAATCTAAACAAATGTTGAATTTTCGTTCAACATCAATATTCACACCGGGTTTTAAATATAATTCGGGTTCAAACAGTGCATACAAAACAAACAGTACATATAAATATCGAGGAATCCGGTCGGATTCCTCCAACCGGTTTCCGCATCCACAGATGTCAGTCAACACAATTTTCACTAACTCTATACTAGGGGATATTCTAATCGATGAAATCAGTGTCCAACCGATGATGTGTACATATGCAACGATATAAAACATTTAACCAATTTAATTGAAATCTACCTAATCGACCATCATACAGCATTCAAACAACATTTAAAATATAATTAAAATATTTTAAATAGATCAGAGTGAGTGATTTTACTCACCTTAGCGCGTTAACCGTAAAATACGATTTGCATCAGTCCAGTATCGCACGTTCAAGTCCTCTTACGCTTCTTTTTCCACAAATGGACTTCCTCCAGTGAACGACGACTCACCATTCATTTAGTCAGCCCATGCCTTACTCGTCGCGCACACAAAAATGCCTCATTCCCAATTTCGAGCTTCAAGTTTCCCAGCTCCCATCTACTTGTTTTCGCGAGCTGTTTACTTCCACTCATCATCGCACCCGTTCACCCACACGTTAATTTTCTCTCTTTTAAACCTTGCTTTAGTATGTGGCATTCACTATTTCTGTATCCTTCTATCACCACTGTTTTCTTCACACCATTTACCCTTTTATTCTTTTGAGAACTAAATGGGCTTCACCAAGCTGTTATTCGCGGCCCAATCACTTTTAAAACCCACGCCTTCTCTCCTATGATATAACCATATCCGCCCACTCCTGTACATTCATCTTTCATTGTTCTTCACAGCACCCGCAGCCTTCGTACCCCATGCTCCATTTTCACGATTAAAACAAACCATGAACTAACCTACAGTACACTTCCCGTGTACCACGAGATCACTCACCCTATGAACCAAGCCAACCTGCACCCTTAAAAGAACATGACCTGCTAACACCCCTACTACTTCTAGATATGCACGTGAGCCTTGTAATCAACCAACCTTATTGCTGAGATTCCCTCTTCTAACTGTGTGCATAAGCTTCAGTACCTCCTTCCGTATATACAATTCAAGATTCTTTGTAACAAAAACAACCCTTTTTGCTGTGACCATTTGGTTCGAACATGCTTCTAAATGCATGCACTTTCCCACTTTCGCATGCACGCCACACAGTAGCACCGCCCCCCTTCAAAACTAATACCACCGAATGCTCCTTCCTATATAATATTCCATGCAAACAGTAGTCTCCCCTTCCATATAAATGGCTTCATGCGTACCCCCGCAAGCAACATAACCCATATATCAACCAATATTCCTATGGTCATCCCATACAAACATGTACACACATAAATATACTCCCCAAAAAGTAATACGAACTATTGAACAAGCTCACACTTTGATGCAGATCCGCTGCCTTCCAATTTTCTACGCGGTAGAGCCTTTGCAAACGTCCTCCCGCATTTAAAACCGCTCCTGCATGTACTTCCCAAGCCTAGTCGGACTCAGACCCGCCCATCTACCTTGCTCCGTCCCGCTTCAGTATCTTCATCATGAAACTCCCCCTTGCACCGAACTTAACTAAAGTTATGTTGTACCGCTCCGACTTTAATCCGTCCTGCCTAACGCACTGTACCCCCTTGCTTGAAGCCAACAGTAATCGGCTTCATAATGAGGAGGTCTCGTTTTGTTTTGATATGTTTAAGGGTTCGAGTTTACAGTGGCATTTGAGAGAGGGAAGGTGGAAAGAGCTGGAAGTGGAGTTTTCCGTTGTTGGAAGGGAGGCGTTAACATCCTATTAATAGAAGGAACTGAAAGATAAGATGAATGTCTTATTCAATTGGTACAACGAGGGATGGTGAAATACACTGAAAACACGCAGTAGGGTATGGTATTAGGCAAAAATAGGGGTTGACCGCTTGCTTTTATCTTTTCAGTACAGACGAGAAGCATGGTCTTTCCTATCGCAGTATGGTCTCCACGTTTAATAGGGTGTAGTAGCGTAAGTAAGGTCAGCAGCTCTAACGTTTAGGGGCATGGTTCAGCATGCTTTGAAAAGACCAAAGATTCTTTTTCTTCATTCATAAGTTAACGCAAATTGTCGGATAAAACAGCTTTAGCATGTTCGATAGTAGTACGGCATGGTATTATATATAATACCTTAGGTTGGCGATGTTCCGTTCTTACATGTTTGATTTAACGTTATATATTTTAGTCTGCCAAGTTTATATATTAGCCTAGTCAAACTTAGGAGTATGGTGTTCATTTAATACAAGGTTTTTCATGCATAAACCATATTGTCTACGTGTGTACGTGCTACTGCAGATTACTTAGAGGCAAAGGTATAGATATTTTAATTGATTTGTTTACATTTTATATATATACATACATATATCTGTTTACGTTATAAAATATGCGTACTTCGTTACTTAAATTTTCGTTCATATCGGAGCCACTACAGACAGAAGTAAGAGTACGATCGTGCTCAGTGAGGTGTCACGATCCCAGAAATATAATAATATCGGCAGATTGACTCATTCTGTGAAACCCCGAAATATCGATACAGGGTGCGAAATACTCCAAATAAAAAGTTGCATATTTAATTAATTAAAAATTACTGTAAAATTCTAAAAATTAAATTATCGCTGCGCCTCAAAAGAACCTTGTCCTGATTTGCAATCGATATCAAGTTATATTCAAATAACCATTACGGTCGATAAACAGTTTTACAGCGACTTTCTGAATATTTGATTTGGACATATCTTTCACTCGGTCACACGAAATCTTGGTTTTTCACTTCTATTAGGAAGATACAGTTCAACAGATTTCAACGTTTCTTGTTTCGAAGAAATCCGATTCAAAACGAGTCCGGTACACTCAGTTGAAGTTCAGAACGTTAAATTACGAACTACAGGGTCGTTCTGAGCTCGATTATAATTAATATATATTTATATACGTTCAACTTCGTTTTAATTAATATATAAATCCACTTATATTACAAATTCAATATTTAAACTGATTTAAATATTCAAATACCAACCGACAAAAATGCGAGACGTTACAATGGCGCCAAATCTTAAGCGCAAAAACGATAGCGGCCAACTCTAGATCATGGGTAGGGTAATTTTTCTCATGCACTCTCAACTGCCTTCCACCATAGGCTATTACCCTTCCCTCTTGCATTAAGACTGCGCCTAGTCCTATCCCACAAGCATCGGTATAGACAACAAATGGCTTACTCCCATCTGGCAACACTAAAACTGGAGCGGTGGTTAAAGCTCTCTTTAACCGTCGGAACGCATCATCACAATCTACGTCCCATGTAAAAACAAGATTCTTCTTCGTAAGGCGGGTTAAAGGGGCTGATATCTTCGCAAAGTCTTTGATAAACTTCCTATAGTAACCCGCCAACCCCAAGAAACTTCTTACTTCGGTAGCATTCTTCGGAACCTTCCAATCTTGAATTGATACTACCTTTGCGGGATCCACAGCTATCCCTTCCTTGGAGACTACGTGCCCCAAGAATCGCACTTCCTTCCTCCAGAAGTGACATTTAGAGAATTTCGCCTTAAGGCTATGTGCTCGAAGAGTCTTCAACACCTCCCCAAGATGTAGGGCATGCTCTTCTTCACTCTTAGAAAATACTAAGATGTCATCCACAAAGACCACCACGAACTTATTAAGGAACTCCCTGAACACCCTACTCATCAAATCAACAAAGTATGCAGGGGCGTTCGTCAACCCAAATGGCATCACCAGCCACTCATAGAAACCATCCGGAGTTCTAAAGGCAGTCTTGTCTATGCTATCCTCAGCCACCCTTAACTGATGAAACCCCGTGGCTAAGTCCAATTGAGAAAATACTGAAGCGCCAACCAATTGATCGAAAAGATCATCAATCCTCGGCAATGGGTGTCTATTCTTCTTTGTGAGCTTGTTGAGTTCTCTATAGTCTACACAAAGTCTGAGGGACCCATCCGCCTTCGTAGCAAAAACCACTGGAGCACCCCACTCCGATATACTTCGTCTTATGAACCCCTTCTCAAGCAACTCCCCTACTTGCTTATGGAGTTCCCTCCTCTCACGAGGAGCCATGTGGCGCACTGGTAAAGATACAGGTTTAGCATTATCCACCAGATATATTCGGAAGTCAATCTCCCGCTTCGGAGGTAAGCCCTTCACCTCCTCAAACACATCCGAGTATTCCCGGACCACTCTAACAGATTGCAAACTCTCGACCGAAGCGTCAAGCGATTCAAGATAACTTAGCATAACAGAATCCATGGGATTACAAGAGATCTCGAGAGTGTTACCCAAGCGGGTCATGAGCCTAACAACTCTCCTTTCACAATCAAGAACGACACCATTACTGGATAACCAGTCCATGCCCAAAATCAACCCATAGCCCGTGAAGCCCAAAACAAAAGCATCACATCTAAACTCAATGCTAAGTATAGAAATCTTCAAACCCAAACATATCATGGACAAATAAGTGGAGCCCCCAATTGGGTTTGAAACAACCAAGGGATCATCTACCATAATGGTGTCTAAGTGCAGTGACTCAACTAATGATGATGAGATAAACGAATGCGATGCGCCAGAATCAAACAATGTACGGACAGGATGATCAAATAGAAAAACCAGACTTTCAACGGAAATAGTTCTACCTCTTTCCTGAATCGGTGGAACCGCGAGAGCCTGTACTTGCCCCATATCCTGACCCAGTGCCATAAGAGCTTGCACCTGTCCTCCTGAGGTAGACCCCGTCCTTTGCCCCTTCTTAGGACAGTCTTTCACTAGATGTCCTGCTTCGCCACAGTGGAAGCAGCCAGTCTTCTTCTTCTTGCGACAATCCTTGCTTAGGTGGCCTGGTGTCCCACAATTGAAACACTTCTTCTTCTTCCCCTTGCCACCGTTGCCTTTCCCACCTTTATTTTGCTGTTGTTGCTGAGGCCTCTTTTGATCTCCCTTCTTCTCGGGTGCCTTATTGGCATTGGGACCCTTCTCTTCTTCATGCATGAGTGCCATGTCAACTAGCTTCTCGAAGGTGGCCCCCATAGGGATATGAGTCATAGCCAACCCATGCATCGGTTCATTCAAGCCTTTCACGAACCTCAAAGCCTTCTTCTCCGGTGTATTCACCATGTCTAGGCCAAACCTTGCCAATTGATTAAACTTGTTGACATATTCCTTCACTGAGAGATTTCCTTGCTTTAGGGTCAAGAATCTTTCCATATACAAGTTTTCCTCCGCCCTTGAGAGAAACTTTGCCACAAATCTTTGCCCAAAATCCGCCCAAGAGTCAACGGGGCGTTCTCCATTAGTGACCTCCCACCAGAATGAGGCCTCTCCTTTCATTAACCAAGCAGCTAACTTGACTTTCTTTCCTTCTTCCATCTCAAAGATATCTATCAACTCTTCCACCTCCTTAAGCCAATATCTAGCCTCCACAAAAGTTTCAGATCCTTGAAAAGGTTTCCCTCCCATAGCTTTAAATTCCTTGCAAGTCTTAGCAAAAGTATCCGTGCGAGGAGGAGGGGGAGGAGGAAGATCGGGTGCTACGGTTGGTGGAGGAACATTTGCTGGACCCGCAGTGGTGGCCCTAGCCTCCATCAATCTCCTATACCATACTGGTACCGTCACACCCTCCGGAAAGTTAAGATCCTCAGCCATGCTGAAACGAAAAAGGAAAGATTCAAAACGGAGAATTCGAAAGATAAAGGTATGGCTATTAGGGATTATGCTTTTCTTTCAAAAACTTTTCTCTTTAAAGATATGTTTTTGAAAATATCTCTTCCAAAAATGTTTTTAGAAAAATAGTTTTCTAAAAATTTTATCTGTTCCGGTAACCTTGGCTCTGATACCACGTGTAACACCCCACACCCGCTACGGTCACTCTCTAAGGGAATGCCATAACATCGGCGGAGTATTTTAGTGAATATAGAACAGAGAAATTACAGCAAGACAGATATAAGTAATACTTGAAATTTTAAAACAACATTTCAATGCAGCGGAAAGTAAAACATGTCTGGTTACATCACAAAACCATAATAAGAGTTAAGTACAAATATCCATTCTTGCTAAATAAAAATACATAATCCCAATACATCAACTGATAACCATAAAAGAAAAGGGTAAGCTGAGCTCTACATCTAGGGTCCAAGCTCCAAGAGAGTAATAAAAGCAAACTGATCAAGGCCCACTAGCACTAGGCCCAACCTGAGGACCTGAGGGGAAAAGGATAAAAACAACGGGTTCAGACATAAGCCTGAGTGAGCCCTATAACCTTAACAATACAATTATTAAAGTAATTAGGGTATGATATGAACTCGGTACGGTACCTTTGGGGATAATGACTACACTAATTAGCCAACAAACATAGGATGAACTAAGATAACCGTAAAGACGCATCTACCCACCCAAGGATAATTACTAACTGCACCACACCAGTCATTCCTACTCAAAGATTGATCCCACCCAAGGACTTGAAAGAAAGATATAACTAGTAGTTTCATGTACCCCTAGCTGACCACATAGGTGCCGTCTGCCCCTATCTCCACTAGGTGTACCCCACTACTCCCCAAGCGATCGGCTCCCTAACGTAGATACCCGTGCTGGTCCCACAGTGGGGTGTATCACTCCCCTAAAGTGGCAACCCAATACTATCATCGGTGCACGGCTTATACCTACACGATGCAACAACGGCTTATCTACCAGCCCGGGCCCACACACGCATATGAAACCCGTTGGACTTGCGTTGCCACCGCTAACCCGTTTTGGCCTCTTATAATCAAGCCCAGTACGCGTGTCCCGTCCTCGACATGGGTCGAGCCCAATAAGATA
The DNA here is from genome assembly GCA_030737875.1 of Allium sativum. Taxonomy (NCBI): domain Eukaryota; kingdom Viridiplantae; phylum Streptophyta; class Magnoliopsida; order Asparagales; family Amaryllidaceae; genus Allium; species Allium sativum. The sequence continues at coordinate 232,305,187 of CM060911.1, forward strand.
CATATGGGTTACTGGTTGAAATGGGCCCCCACAAGCTACCCACCTAAGCTTGTCCCTTTTTCTAGTGCATCCCACTTAACCCTTTAATCATGTTTAATTACATGTTTTCACTTGGTTAAGTATTCTAATCGTATTTTCTATTGCCACCCAAGGCAACCCCACTAGATTTCCACATGCCACCCAAGGCACCCACTTAACCCCTCATGTCCCTCTACATGCTAATATGGTTAAGTGTTTCTTAATTATTTAATTAAGATCATGACCTCATAAAGACCTCTCACATTAGACCATCTTTTACGACTGCTGGATATGCCGGTTGGTTCCGGGCAGACTTCTGTCATAAAAAAAAGGTCTAACCTCGTGTCTTTACTTTAATCACGTATTTAATTCATGACTAAGACCTCTCACATTGGGCCAATCATTTGTAGCTGCTGGATGGCCGGTCGGTTCCGGGCAGACTTCCGCTACAAAAGGGTCCAACCTCGTGTCTTAGTTGATTAATTACACCTAATTAATCACCCCCATATTAATTATCCCTAATTAATATCAAATTTAAAGAATATGGGTAGACCTAACCGAATAGGTAAATTCCCAATTCCATAGCATGGGTAGACCTAACTAAATAGGTAAATTCCCATGGGGTAGACCTAACTCAATAGGTAAATTCCCACTTATGTTCATTCATTTTATCTTGTTAATATGCATTTTTAACCCCATCGTTCCCCACGTAAATCGTTCTCATTTCATGACATAATAAAGGGAAGATTCATCACAAATATCATGGGTGTAACCACATCTTAGCATATAACTTTGTCATGGGTTAAGAGGATGTCAACTTGCATATATGAGCATATATTAACCCAACTACATTTAACCCAAACTTGCATATTATCATACACATGACTTGCATATCATGTTGCATATGAACTTGCATATTATCATACACATATCTTGCATAACATGTTGAACTTGCATATAAGCATTCACATAACTTGCATAACATGTTAAACTTGCATATAAGCATTCACATAACTTGCATAAGCATGCATAACTTGCATAACTTGTTGAACTTGCATATAAGCATACACATAACTTGCATAAGCATTCACATAACTTGAATGAGCATGCATAACTTGCATAACATGTTAAACTTGCATATAAGCATACACATAACTTGCATAAGCATGTTGCATAATAGATCAATGTTCAACTTAGTGTTTTGCCTCATAAGCATCATGAAACATAGCACCAAACTTGCATAAAGATGTCATGACTACATAACATTAAGCATGCATAAAGATGTCATGTACACATACACTAAACTTGCATGACATATAGCATATAACTTGCAAAACACATAACATACACTATACTAAGCTTGCATAAACACATTGATCCACAAACCTAGCCATACATCATCATATCCTATCTTAATCAATTTAACAATTGATTATTAAGGGGATAGAAGCTCACCAAAACCAAGATTAGCAAACTAATGAAGAAGATTAAGAGGCTAGAAGTTGATTTGGAATGCTATCCCTTCTCTAATTTTGATGGAGGCTCCTTCAAGTTTCAAAGTGGTGGCATAATGGCCTTAGATCTATTTTTAGTAAGGATTAGGGGGTATTAGGGTGTATATATAGATTAGTTAGGTGTTTTAGGACCATAGGATTAGCCCTAAATTAGATTAGGACCATCAGATTTCGGAAATCTCTAGAACACAGCCCAAGACTCAACCAAAAACCAGATCTGGTGCACCCAGATCAACAGGGCCGACACCCTATGTCGACACCCCTGTCGACAGGGCTGTCGACACCCCTGTCGACATGCCTGTCGACACCCCTGTCGACAAGCCTGTCGACACGGGGCTAGGCGGGAACTTTCCCACCACCTCCGCTTTTGGCTCCAATCCTGTTTTAAAACTGAATTTTAAATCTGTTTTTAACTTTGAATTTTCTAAAAACTTCTTTGGGCCATAACTGGGCCATACAGACTCCGATTTACAAAATTTCGGACTCTATTCTGCGTATTTTTCCGAGACGAACGCAATGGCACAGCCCGTTTCCCCTGATTCAGATTTTAGAATTTAATTCTGCCCTGATTTATATTATAATAAGTTATTTCAACATACGGGGTGTTACACTCAAGTTGGTTAAGTATATATTAACTTGACCCTATCAAATTACTGAGTCAAATCGGTCAAGCGTATTTAAGCGATTCGTGACTTAGCCTTATCATGTTATCACGTTAGATTGGTTAAGTATTAGTTAACTTAACCTTATCAAATAACCGAGTTGGAGTGTTTAAGTATAGGTTACTTAATCACTTCAAAATTACCGAGTTAGATTGGTTAAGTGTTGGTTAACTTAACCACTTCAAATCATCGTGTTAGATTAGTTAAGTGTTTAACTTAACCCCATCAAACTACCAAGTGGGATTAATTAAGTCTAGGCTAACTTAACCCCATCCGATTTCCATGTTTAGACTAGTTGAGTCTAATCTTAACCCCATCCATTAACTGTATCTTTCGGTTAAGTGTCATTAAGAAAACTTACTTAACCTTACCAAATTATCATGTTGGATTGATTAAGTGTTGGTTAACTTAACCCCGTCCACTAGTCGTATAAAAAATGGTTAAGTGCCATTAGGCAAATCAAGTTACTTAACCTACCCAACCTTGTCATGTTTTGTTAAGTATCATTAGCCTAATCAAACTACTTAACCCATTTGTCCATGTCATATTTGGTTAAGAGTCATTAATCAAATTAACTTAACCCTATCATGTGGCATTAATTACTTAATGCACCTCAACCTCTCACATTAGACTTTATTGTGGTTACTAGTTAAGCCGGTCGGTTCCGGGTAGCTTTACACCACAACTTGGTCTAACCTCGGGTTCAAGCACAACATGACCAACTTCTCACATTGGGTCCTATTGTTTGCAACTACTAGTTAGGCCGGTCGGTTCCAGGTAGTTTTACGTTGCAAACTCAACCCAACCTCGAGTTGGCCACACTTATATTATCTAAGTGTCATGTCCATTATGTTTCCAACACATATTACAAGTTTTCAAGGATTTGGGTAGACCTAACTTAATAGGTAAATTCCCAATTCCATAGTATGGGTAGACCTAACTTAATAGGTAAATTCCCAATTTCATATTTTCAAGCATACTCACATGTCAACTTCCATGTTATATTTCAAGTCATGTTTTCAAGTTGTATTTCATGTCATTAGAAATTACTCATAACATAACCCAACGCTTTAAAACTCGCATATACGTTCGCAACAACGTAATGGATTAAAAGAAGAGACTTGGCAAAGACATGACAAAAATGGATATTAAGCCACAAGTTAATCATGGTGGCAAATGAGGCACAAATGTGTTCATTAACTTGCATGTTACATTCTTAAGCCTCAAAAACATGCATAACCCAAACTTGGCACATAAGCAAATCATGGTGACAAAAGACATGGAATGATGACTAGTAACTCGCATATATCATCATATAAGGGTTATGACTTCATATGCAAGTTGACATAAAGGTTATGAGGGTTCTCATGTTGCATAATGCAATATTTCAACATAAAGGTTGTAGCTTTTAGCCCACAAGATCAAGATAATGACTTCATAAACTTGCATGACATGATAGCATGTATCATACTCAATGATCAAACCCAAACTTGCAACATGAACATTTAACTTCATAGTTAATATCTAAGAGTAGGGAAAGGGCTTACATTGCTATGAAGGCACAAATCGATTAAATTAAAGATTGAGACAAAGCCTATGCATGCCATCATTCAAAAACCCAAAGATGAAAGCTCCAAATCAATAAAAAAACCCATCTTGATGAACAAAGGTCAAAGCTTTAGCCTTGAAATCAACTTGAGAAGCTCTCATACTAACATAGGGACTCTCTAACACTCACATGATCATGAAAACTCTCATAGAAATGAAGTGGAGGCTAGGATTTTGAGTGGAGGCCATGAGAGGAGCAATTTTGCCATAGTTTAGTTGCATGAATGAATAATGAGGATTTAGGAGAGGGTTAGGGGCTTATTTATAGAGATTAGGATTAGTTAGGACCCTTAGATTAACCCTAGGACCAACCTGAACCATCAGATTTCAAACCAGGCCCAAAAACCTAGCCAAGACAGAAAATAGGTGCACCAGGCAAAACTGCCCGGCCACCATAGGTCGACCCCCAAGTCGACAGGGCTGTCGACTTGGGTCAAGCCATGTCGACTCCCAAGTCGACAGGGCTGTCGACTTGGGGAGCCTGGCGGGAATTTTTCCCGCCTAGCCTTCCACCCCTAGTTTTCGAAATTAGAACTCGTTTTTGAACTTGAATTTTCTGAAAACTTCGTTGGACCATAACTTGGTCATACGGACTCCGATTCTCGAAAACTCAGACTCTATTTCGCGTATTTTTCCGAGACGAACGCAATGGCATAGCCCGTTTTACTTGATTCAGAATTTAAAATTAAATTCTGCCTTGATTCTCGTTTTAACATGTTATCGAAATACGGTTTGTTACATGTTAGTCCAATAGAGTTAATTGATAAGGGTTAATCGAATAGAGTTAAGTGAAAAGAGTCAATCGGATATAGCTATTCGAACGAGAGTTAAGTAAGGAAGTTAGTAAAGGAATATAAAGTGAACTCTGCCTATTTCAAAGTTAGAAATATTGTTCAGTTAAGGTCTGAGAGGTAGTATTACCCCAACTTTGAAATATACATCTGTATTTGAATATACATCATTATCAAGGTACAACACTTACAACACAGCGGAAATAACTATAGCTATATGATCCTGAAGCCTCCTGCTCCAGCTCTTCAACTATATCTGTAAAATCCCGACTACTTGACAGCCCGTACAAATTTAGGCACCCAAGAGTTTAGGGAAAACAACAAAGTAAACTCCGGGTCAGTCATGGGACTGGTATGAGTAAAACAGTTTAAAAATAGTTCGAACAAGTAAACGATATCTCATAAGACCACGCCGCATAACGGAACGGGTTTTTCCCCTATGAGAATCCAAAATATCTTTATATCAAAAACCTTTTGATATTATAATAATGTCTATCAACCACAGTATATATATAATCATCTAGCAAAAACGCTTTCATCTCACGTTCTACATATATAGTATACAATCAAAACCGCAAGCACGTATTGAGTAATGGATTTCCAACTATGACAAGGTATGGAACCACCTTCGCTCGTGTACCTCTAGAGAGGAGTACACTGGGTTCAACAAGAACATCTTGCAACCCGGCCACACATGACCGACCACTCATTTCGCTTGAGCGTATCGAATGTATATCACCAACGGTTAGGATCAGCAACCGTTTCCCGAATGGGACAGCATCAACAATAGATTTTTAGAAGTAAATGAAACTCTAGATCAGGTGATTATACACCCTACTTCGGTGCGACCGACTTAGCCATGCTGCCTGCCCGATTTCTGTCATTTACCGGATGTGAGGCTAGAAGCTACGCTTTATCATCACACCAGATTCACTTTGAATGCCACATCATCAAATCCATCAAATCACCGATTGACATCCTCAATCATACATTATGTGTTAGCTAAAAGAAGTTTCCTTCTTCGCTTCCACTCTTGGTACGGTTGGAGAAATCAATATACGTGATCGTCTGGTAATACTCTGTCAGACATCCATCCATACAAGTCATCCAGGAACAGGATGAACCGAAGGCACTATTCTGTAAACAGGATAGCCCTTGCATAACTCCGTCTTCAATTTCCTTTGGCATATATGATTCGCAACGCTTTTGCCAAAGTGAGTAAACCTCACTAACTCTGAACAGTTTATAATTTCATGTTGTATTTTTAGAACTGTTAGATATTGGCTGATTGACTGTGTGTTGACTGTTTGATTGAACTGCTAGTCAGTTAGTTATATTTCTATATTGATTCTGTTTAACAGAATATATCATATGGAATTGAAAGTGATGTTATCTATATTGTTTAACATCTGTGATGCAGGGAAACAGGTTGGAGGAATCCGACTGGATTCCTCAACATTTTATTTTACTGTGATTCATATATTGTAATATATGATGTGATATAATCTATTGTCGATTATATGTGTTTGGACGATACTGATCATCGTGATTTGATATGTTGAATACCATAACATACCGAATGTTGATAAAGGAATATTTTCAAAGTGTATTTTGAAAATGAATTATTTATATAAAATCGATGGATTTTATATAGAAAAGGAAAAGAATTTTTATAAAAGAAATATTTATAAAATCAAAGGATAAGTTAGAATAAAAAAGAAATCATTTGTAAAGTGAAGAACCATTACTAAAAGTAAATCTTTATAAATGAATAGTTTATTCGAAAAGGAGTTAATCGATGTTAGTTAATCGATTAGAGAATAAAGTTAAAAGGAGTTAATCGATGTTAGTTAATCGACTAGAGAATAAAGTTAAAAGGAGTTAATCGATGTTAGTTAATCGATTAGAGAATAAAGTTAAAAGGAGTTAATAGATGTTAGTTAATCGATTAGAGAATAAAGTTAAAAGGAGTCTGTAATGACCCGGATTTTGAGCGACTTTGGTTATCGACATAAGCACGATGTCGATAACCAAAACATCGAAAAATCCTGGTAATTAGTGAAAGAAATTAGAGGGTGAGGAAAGATAAGATAGAAACTTAGAATAGAAGAAGAAGAAGAAGAACACAACATCAGAGTAACACGAACCTCACAGCGGAACGAATAACATATAATATATATAACATAACTTGAAATATACATCTGTACTTGCATATACATATCATTATCAAAGTACAGCACTTACAACACAGCGGAATAATAATAGCTATATGATCCTGAAGCCTCCTGCTCCAGCTCTTCCAGTGTATCTGAAAAATCCTGACTACTTGACTGCCCATACAAATTTAGGCACCCAAGAGTTTAGGGAAAACAACAAAATAAACTCCGGGTCAGTCATGGGACTGGTGTGAGTAAAACAGTTAAAAACAGTTGAACAAGTAAACGATATCTCATAAGACCACGCCGCATAACGGAACGGGTTTTTCCCTTATGAGAATCCAAAATATCTTTATATCAAAATCCTTTTGATATTATAATAATGTCTATCAACCACCGTATATATAATCATCTAGCAGAAACGCTTTCATCTCACGTTCTACATATATAGTATACAACTCAAAACCGCAAGCACGTATTGGGTAATGGATTTCCAACTATGACAATGTATGGAACCACCTTTCGCTCATGTACCTCTAGAGAGGAATACACTGGGTTCAACAAGAACATCTTGCAACCCGGCCACACATGACCGACCACTCATTTCGCTTGAGTGTATCGAATGTATATCACCAACAGTTGGGATCAGCAACCGTTTCCCGAATGGGACAGCATCAACAATAGATTTTTAGAAGTAAATGAAACTCTAGATCAGGTGATTATACACCCTACTTCGGTGCGACCGACTTAGCCATGCTGCCTGCCCGATTTCTGTCATTTACCGATTTGATGAGGCTTGAGGTTACGCTTCATCATCACATCAGATTCACTTTGAATGCCACATCATCAAATCCATCAAATCACCGATTGATGTCCTCAACCATACATTATGTGTTAGCTAAAAGAAGTTTCCTTCTTTGCTTCCACTCTTGGTACGGTTGGAGAAATCAATATACGTGATCGTCTGGAAATACTCTGTCAGACATCCGTCCATACAAATCATCCAGGAACAGAATGAACCGAAGGCACTATTCTGTAAACAGGATAGCCCTTGCATAACTCCGTCTTCAATTTCCTTTGGCATATATGATTCGCAACGCTTATGCCAATACAGATTGGTTCTTTGGATAATAATCCAACCGGTCTCTCCATATTAACAATGTTAAAATGGTCAAAACTTCGATAGTCTGTGATTTAACTATCGAAGAAAACAAGTGTGCAACCAACGATATTATTTCCAAATGGAAATTTATATCAATCAAACATCATTCAACATTTATCTCTTTATTTCATAAATTTACTTATCTCCTCTTTCCCTATATTCAATATTTCTTATTTTCTAGATTTGGAAAATATACGTTATTAACAATGGAAAACATTTCCATTTCTGGTTTTCTTTATTAGAAAACATTTCTGGTTTCTTATTTGGAAAACATTTCCAAAGCCTCTTCATTGGACTTAGACAGATGTTTAAACAAACCATCGCGATGCCAACTCAAACCATTTCCTTTACTGCCAAACCTTAACTATTCCTTAGTTAAAACGAAGCCAATCAAGTTGGGGTAGAACTACCTCTCAGACCTTAACTGAACAACATTTCTAACTTTGAAATAGGCAAAGTTCACTTTATATTCCTTTTACTAACTTCCTTACTTAACCCTCCTTTGAATAGCTATATTCGATTGACTCTTTTCACTTAACTCTATTCGATTAGCCCTTATCAATTAACTCTATTGGACTAACACTATTGATTTACTCATTTCACTTAACTCCTTTCGAATAAAACTATATTCGATAGCTCCTTTTACTTTCTTCGAATAAACTATATTTGATTAACTCTTATCAATTAACTCTATTGGACTAACACTATTGATTTACTCATTTCACTTAACTCCTTTCGAATAAAACTATATTCGATAGCTCCTTTTACTTTCTTCGAATAAACTATATTCGATTAACTCTTATCAATTAACTCTATTGGACTAACACTATTGATTTACTCATTTCACTTAACTCCTTTCGAATAAAACTATATTCGATAGCTCCTTTTACTTTCTTCGAATAAACTATTCATTTGTAAAGATTTTCTTTTAGTAACAGTTCTTCACTTTACAAATGATTTCCCTTTTTATTTACTTTCGAAATATTTCCTTTTACAAAATCTGTTGATTTTATAAACTTCCTTTATTTCAGTATACATTGAAATAATTCATTTTACATCCCAGGGTCTTTTATGATATTTAAATATCGAATAAAAATGATCAACATCATTCCAACACCCATAATCCATAACAGATTATATAACACATCATATATCACAATATATGAAAACAGCAAAATAAATGTTGAGGAATCCAGTTGGATTCCTCCAACCTGTTTCCTTGCATCACAGATGTTAAACAATATAGATAACATCACTTTTCAGTTCCATATGATATATTCTGTTAAACAGAATTAATATAGAGATTCAACTAACTGACTAGCAGTTCAATCAAACAGTTAACACACAGTCAATCAGTCAACATCTAACAGTTCTAAAAATACAACATGAAATTATAAACTGTTCAGAGTTAGTGAGATTTACTCACATTGGACGATCATCGTTAATAACGATAACCATCGCTTGATTCAGACAGACAATTTATTTTGCTATAAATTGTAACGAGCTCCGATGGACTTCCAGTTAGTTCCATGGTGTTGCCCTCGTCCATACGATTTCAACGTGACTGGCGGTTCATGATTCTGATTTTATATGAATAAGATATAAAATCTACAAGTTTGTATACTATTTGATGTTAAATAAACTAAATTTCTTTTATTTTAGTAGGCCTCACCATTTTTGATTCTGGCCCAATCCACTTACAGATCCAGACTGTACGCGCGGTAACCTTCCTTGCGTCTTCCCCTTTGCCTGTTATTCATTCCCCTTTGTAAAATGTTTCCAACGATTCTTCTTTTACCCCTTTTATTTTTATTGTTATTATTCGGCCTCAACAAATGGAAACGACCCATCTTTATCCTTAAAAGCCCACACTGCCACTGTGCATCTTCTCCTCAATATGATTCACGTGCCTCAATATCATACATCCTCCTTCTATACACAGTATTTGCCAAACACTTCTAAAATTTTTAAAAACCCACTCCAGGAACTTAAAGAGAATAAACCGACATTCTCCATCAAACCCCCTTGCTTCTCTACGAAAACCCACATTAAACCCATCTCTCCTTTTCATGCACGTACCAAGTCCAGGCTCTCCTTCTTCTTCGAATACAGCGCCTCCATCCCCAATGTACACACCTAGCCTGCCTCCTACACAACTGGACTTCAGCTCCTCTATCAGTAAACCCGTGAGCTCCTTCTTCTTGCGATGCACTGCTCATATACCAAAATGCAACTCACTGCTTCATCATTTCATGCAAGTAACTTACTGCACAAAGCCCGCTCCAGTAAACACCCGCACGTGCTCCCCTCCGTCTCCACTTTCATACACCCTAGCCGACGTTTTCCCCAACTTCCATCTCCTTCAACTCACGGAAAAACAATGATCCCTCCTTCCTTGTTTCCTTCGACTAGCGCGTAGTTTTTTTTTTAACAGTGGCGGCTCATATATTTTTTCTCCGATCAGAATGAGGAAATTTGGTTCACAAAGAAAGTAAGGGTTATTTATATTGAAGAGGCTGAGATATTATTTGTGCGGCGGAAAAAGACTGGGGATGTGGCTTATTTTATGCTTAGTAATAAGTTAGGATATTTTGTTTTAAGTTATAAAGTTCACCATCACGTGATAAAGAATTTCCTTAGTTTACAAACTGTTGTCGACAGAAGTAAACATACGATTGTAATCAGCTCGGTGCCACGATCCCAAAAATATAATAATACCGATAGATTGACTCATATTTTGAAAACTCAAAATGTTGATTACAGGGTGCGAAATACTTTAAACAAAAAGTCACTTATTAAATTAATTAAAAATTACATTAAAATTCTAAAAATTAAATTATCAGTATGTCCCAAAAGAACCTTGTCTAAATTCAAACCCGATCTCTAGTTATATCGAATAAACCGTTACGGTCGATAAACGATTCTATAGCGACTATTTTAAAATTTGATTTGGACATATCTCAAAATCTACACAATGAAATCCCGCATTTTCTCTTCCACTAGAAAGATATACTTCACCAGCTCCATACGTTTCTTGTTTCACAGAAATCCGATTTAAAACGAATCCTGTACATTCAGTTGAAGTTCGAATTGCCATTTTACGAACTATAGCGCCATTTCGAGCTCTATTTTAATTATATTAAAATTATACGTTCAAACTAACGTCGACTGAATATATTCGTTATTCAAATTCAATTCTAAACTGAATTTAAAATCACAAATGATCCAGTTCACACCATATCGTCATTTCGGCCAATTCTGATTATTTCAGAATTAAATATATTATTTAATTTAATATTTTAATTAAATATTCACCATTATTTTAATTCCACGACCATTAAATACTCTAAACCACCATTTATATAATTAAATAAATTAATCATAATACCTCTGCCAATGCGGGTCATTACAATCTTCCCCACTTAAAATAATTTCGTCCTCAAAATTGCTAAAAGTATAGGACGACCCTATCGACTGGTTAGAACATATTTGTTCACTTCTTAACTTCAGTTTCAACTGAACCAATTTAATTTCAATTAAATTATTAATTAATTCTTATCAACGAAAATTTTCAAAAATCTTGAAAAATTTTCTAACACTTTAACTCTTCGAAAAATTTCGCCAGCACCTCCTTTGTACTGGTCAATACGTCAAACTCCAACTCGCCTCTTTGGGCCATCTCCATCCCAAAAGAAAATCAAACAGCCAAACGGCTTGCCAATTCGGCTCATAAATCTTATATCCAATAGAAATATAAACTTGTACCTTTAGTCGGCATATCATTATACCCTTTCCACCTGTTATCAATTCAGCGGATACAAGGGTCATCCCAATCAAATCCCCGTCTGCTTTTATCCACGACACAACCATTCGCTTATATCCTAAGTCGAATTTTATTTCAACTCAAGTCAAATTCTTGATTTTTTTTATTCCTTAACTCCTCAATCCAATACCATTTCGGATTTTAATTTCACAAATCCAATCTTATTCGATTTCAATTCAACTTCAGTTACCACTTAACCGACTTTGCTTTAATTCAATTTTGCTTTCACAAATTTCTGTTAAATTTGTTTTTAATTTAAACAGCCTTTCCCTGAGAGTTTTTTTAACAGTTTACTCTTTTCAAAAATCAAATTTTCCTTTTGAACATGTCACTGAGCCCTTAATTAATATTCCATTAGTTAAATCACTTCTCTATTTCTTTATCAATATTTGTTAACCAAATATTTTCAATAACCTTATTGGCCTTTTATGTTATTTAGAGAACATTTCCGGATATCGCCTTCCTTTATTTTCTAAACTTTAGAAAAAATATGCTATTTATAATTGGAAAATACTCCAATTATTTATCTCTTTTCCGATCTCGTTTATTTCTATACTTAGGAAATATTCTATTATTATATTTCCAAGCTTACACTTATTTGGGTTAAAACGGATGTTGTGTAAAACATCGTTACGACAACCCAAATACTATATTCAACTAACTCTTATTCAACATTGATTTTCGAGCCTGAAATCTTACTATTTATTTGTTAATAATGAAATCAATCAAGTTGGGGTATAACTACCTCTCAGACCTTGACTGAATAACATTTATAACGTCAAAACAGATATGACTACTTACTCGAATAATCAATAACATACAACTACTTATTCACCTTTAAACACATATCACTTTCTTTTTCTATTCTTACTAGATTTTCTTCTTATACTACCTTTTTGATTATACTGTTCTATTTCTAAGTTCGTTTCCTTATCGACTTCTATATAAATCGATACATTGATTTCTAACTATCAATTTATCTTAAAAATATTCTAACTCCTTAAATTTCCGGAAAAATTCGCCATAACCTCCTTTGTACTAGGAACATCGGGAAAATCCCCAAACTGCCATACAGGCCTTCTCCAATCAAAAAGAAAAAGAAAAGCCAAGCGGCTAGCCGATACGGCGCATAAAATCTCATATATGAATTACATGCATACCTTTTTGTCGAGCATTCTATTTATATACCTTCATACCTTATCCATACCTATCTCATATATATTTACCTGTCAACTTTATTTTAACTATACCCGATCGTTTTAACTCAATTCGTTAATTAATTTGTTAATTAACTCTTTAGTCTATTTCACTTTTATATTTGAACATGACATGTTCAAATATATTTTAACTTGCTTATTAACTAATTTGAATCCAAATTTCAAATTTTAGTTCTATATTCGATTTCGAATATCCATTCACAAATCCAATTCACCTTTCAAAGTTCAACTTCAAATTTGAAACTCGATTATCTAATTCCTCTTCGACTTAGTTAATTCTATTCAATTTCTATTCAAATTTTATATTTGAATTTCATTTCAATTCTATTTGAATTTCCTATATTCAAATTTCAAATTCAATTCTATTTGAATCTTCTTTATTCAAATTTCATTTCTATTTGAACTCTCTACATTCAAATTCTATTCAAACTCTATATATCAAATTCTATAGTTTGAATTCCATTTGAATTCTATATTCAAATTCCATTTCACCTTCGATATTCAAATCCTATATTTGAATTCCTTTATATTTTCTATATTCAAATTCTATATTTGAATTCCATTTGAATTTCTATATTCAAATTCTATATTTGAATTCCATTTGAATTTCTATATTCAATTCCTATTTCAAACTTTCTTTATTCATTCTTTACTATAAATCCCATTTGAAATTCAACACAACTTGTCTTTCCCAAAACAATTTCAAAACAGTATATCTGGTAGTAATTCATCACTTACAACTCGAAAATGAATACTGATGATGCAGCTGTCATCATCAGAATCTATTTTCCAGCGATCGAAGTGAGTTCAATACTATACAACCATTTTTAAACATTTCCACTTTGAAATTCATTTCAAAATATAATTCACACTGCTTGTAAAACAATTTAAAATCTCCCAGGATCTTAAATTTTCCTTATCTTTAATCCAAATCCATTTACAAACACTTGTCCAATTCTCCAGAGTTTTAACTCAATTTCTGGTTTTAAATTTCAGACTTAACTCATCTGATTTCACGTATTTCACTTATATGAATTCTGATTGGATATTTACATAACCATTTAATTTATAATCTTACTCGATTATAATAACGACCAATATATCCACTATATTAAAATTTTGATATATATATATATATATATCTTCTCTACATCCAGATATACCTTGGGTAAACTTATTTTAATTTACCCTCTTTTCAAAACATACCATGACGGTTCATTGTATTCGAGTGTTCACAAAATCCCTACCGATACAGTGGATCAAACCGATCGACCAGAACCCATAAACAACTCAACCAACAAATCTTCACAATATAAAACAATTTTTATATCATATACAAATACGTTCACTCGTATATATACACTCAATCTCAGTCTAGGGTATTACTAACCCTATCTCTACCGAGTCACGCCACAGAGCCAAGTAATTCTTAACTTAAGCTCTGATACCATCTGTAATGACCCGGATTTTGAGCGACTTTGGTTATCGACATAAGCACGATGTCGATAACCAAAACATCGAAAAATCCTGGTAATTAGTGAAAGAAATTAGAGGGTGAGGAAAGATAAGATAGAAACTTAGAATAGAAGAAGAAGAAGAACACAACATCAGAGTAACACGAACCTCACAGCGGAACGAATAACATATAATATATATAACATAACTTGAAATATACATCTGTACTTGCATATACATATCATTATCAAAGTACAGCACTTACAACACAGCGGAATAATAATAGCTATATGATCCTGAAGCCTCCTGCTCCAGCTCTTCCAGTGTATCTGAAAAATCCTGACTACTTGACTGCCCATACAAATTTAGGCACCCAAGAGTTTAGGGAAAACAACAAAATAAACTCCGGGTCAGTCATGGGACTGGTGTGAGTAAAACAGTTAAAAACAGTTGAACAAGTAAACGATATCTCATAAGACCACGCCGCATAACGGAACGGGTTTTTCGCTTATGAGAATCCAAAATATCTTTATATCAAAAACCTTTTGATATTATAATAATGTCTATCAACCATAGTATATATAATCATCTAGCAGAAACGCTTTCATCTCACGTTCTACATATATAGTATACAACTCAAAACCGCAAGCACGTATTGGGTAATGGATTTCCAACTATGACAAGGTATGGAACCACCTTTCGCTCGTGTACCTCTAGAGAGGAATACACTGGGTTCAACAAGAACATCTTGCAACCCGGCCAGACATGACCGACCACTCATTTCGCTTGAGTGTATCGAATGTATATCACCAACAGTTGGGATCAGCAACCGTTTCCCGAATGGGACAGCATCAACAATAGATTTTTAGAAGTAAATTAAACTCTAGATCAGGTAATTATACACCCTACTTCGGTGCGACCGACTTAGCCATGCTGCCTGCCCGATTTCTGTCATTTACCGATTTGATGAGGCTTGAGGTTACGCTTCATCATCACATCAGATTCACTTTGAATGCCACATCATCAAATCCATCAAATCACCGATTGATGTCCTCAACCATACATTATGTGTTAGCTAAAAGAAGTTTCCTTCTTTGCTTCCACTCTTGGTACGGTTGGAGAAATCAATATACGTGATCGTCTGGAAATACTCTGTCAGACATCCGTCCATACAAGTCATCCAGGAACAGAATGAACCGAAGGCACTATTCTGTAAACAGGATAGCCCTTGCATAACTCCGTCTTCAATTTCCTTTGGCATATATGATTCGCAACGCTTATGCCAATACAGAGTGGTTCTTTGGATAATAATCCAACCGGTCTCTCCATATTAACAACGTTAAAATGGTCAAAACTTCGATAGTCTGTGATTTAACTATCGAAGAAAACAAGTGTGCAACCAACGATATTATTTCCAAATGGAAATTTATATCAATCAAACATCATTCAACATTTATCTCTTTATTTCATAAATTTACTTATCTCCTGTTTCCCTATATTCAATATTTCTTATTTTCTAGATTTGGAGGAACGGGTTTTTCCCTTATGGGAATCCAAAATATCTTTATATCAAAAACCTTTTGATATTATAATAATGTCTATCAACCACAGTATATATATAATCATCTAGCAGAAACGCTTTCATCTCACGTTCTACATATATAGTATACAATCAAAACCGCAAGCACGTATTGGGTAATGGATTTCCAACTATGACAAGGTATGGAACCACCTTCGCTCGTGTACCTCTAGAGAGGAGTACACTGGGTTCAACAAGAACATCTTGCAACCCGGCCACACATGACCGACCACTCACATCGTCATACCCGCCAAATCACAAATTGACTTATCCAAAAATAACATGGGTATACAGCTAAGAGAAACGAATTCCTCCACCACCAAACGTGAGTACGTTTGAACAGATCAACTTACGCGATCCATTGGATATACTCTGACAGAGTATTTCCAGAAAGGTCACGTACCTTGATTTCTTCAACGGTACCAAGAGTGGAAGCGGAGAAGGAAACTTCTTTAGCTAACACGTAATGTACTATCGTAGACGTCAATTAGTGATTTTCGATGGATCTGACAATGTGGCATTCGAAGTGAATCTGATGTGATGATAAAGCGTAGCTTCTAGCCTCATCAACCGGTAAATGACAGAAATCGGGCAGGCAGCATGGCTAAGTCGGTCGCACCGAAGTAGGGTGTATAATCACCTACCTAGAGAATATTCATTTGTTTCTTAAATCTATCAATGTTGTCCCATATATATACGGGAACGGTTGCTGATCCCAACCGTTGGTGATGTACATTCGATACACTCAAGCGAAATGAGTGGTCGGTCATGTGTGGCTGAGTTGCAAGATGTTCTTGTTGAACTCCAGTGTATCGTTCCTAGAGTACACTGATCGGAAGGTGGTTCCATACCTTGTCATAGTTGGAAATCCATTATCCAATACGTGCTTGCGATTTTGATTGTATACTATATGTGTAGAACGTGAGATGAAAGCGTTTCTGCTAGTTGATATCTATTTGTACATAGACATGATTATAATATCAAAAGGTTTATGATATAAAGATATTTTGGATTCTCATAAGGGAAAAACCCGTTCCGTTCTGCGGCGTGGTCTTATGAGATATCGTTTACTTGTTCATATACCTGTTTAAACTGTTTTACTCATACCAGTCCCATGACTGACCTGGAGTTTATTTGTTTTGTTTTCCCTAAACTCTTGGGGGCCTAATTTTGTACGGGCAGTCTAGTAGTCAGGAATTTACAGATATACTGGAAGAGCGTGGAGCAGGAGGCTTCAAGATCATATAGCTATAGTTATTTCCGCTGTGTTGTAAGTGCTGTACTCTGATAAGTGCTATTGTATACATAACTGTTATATTTCAAAGTTATGTTATCTATTATATGTTATTCGTTCCGCTGTGAGGTTCGTGTTACTCTGATGTTGTGTTCTTCTTCTTCTTCTATTCTAAGTTTCTATCTTATCTATTCTCACCTTCTAATTTCTTTCATTAATTACCGGGATTTTTCGATGTTTTGGTTATCGACATCGTGCTTATGTCGATAACCAAAGTCGCCGAAAATCCGGGTCGTTACAGTTGGTATCATGTGTGGCTGAGTTGCAAGATGTTCTTGTTGAACTCGGTGTATTCTCCTCTAGAGATATACCAGCGGAAGGTGGTCCCATACCTTGTCATAGTTGGAAATCCATTACCCAATACGTGCTTGCGGTTTTGATTGCATATTATATAGGTGGAAAGTGAGATGAAAACGTTCCACTAGATTGTTATTTACTTGATTTAGACATTATTATAATATCAAAAGAGTTTTGATATAAAGATAAGTCAAGTGTTTGGATTCTCATAAGGGAAAAACCCGTTCCGTGTTATACGGCGTGGTCTACCGTGACCTTTACTTTTATTTACATTTTTTAAAATCAAAATTTATATTTGCTAGAATCTAGATTATTATTTCTGATCCATATATTTTGTGTGTGTTCCTGTATATGACAGGTATGAAGCTGATGACTGGACTGGTAGAGGGCTGTGAAGACTGAAGATAGAAGATAAGAAGATAGTGTGTAGTGTCAATGAATGTATGAGTCTAAAACTATATATGTGAGTGTCTGTATAAATATGAAATTGTATAGACAAAGTGACAGTGTGAGTGTAGAAGAGAGAATTGTACTGATATTTGTAACAAACAAGTTTGAATGAAATAAAATATTATTTTATTTCAAAACAAACTTATCTATCGTATTTAATTTATTTACAAGTACAATATCTATGAATGTATTTAAATAGTGGAGTATTAAATAGATGTACCGTTTGAATGTTGAAATAGAATATTCAATTTAAATAAAATACTATATGAATATATGAATGTCTGTACAGTCGTATTCTATTTAAATGTAAATATTATATTCCTGTCTTTGATGTATATATAGAACAGTATAGTAACAAACACATTTCAAATAATAAATATTTGGTTGTTATCATCAAACAAAAAATCATATAATTGTGTATACAACATCGTTATATACAACAGATTTAAATCGAAGATATTGAAGATGGCGATTGAAGACCGACGATCTTCACATCGAAAGGATAACTACTGATGCCCGGCATTGGTTAGATTCCAGTAAAGGGTTAAAGTCTTAGTTGTCCGGACGTATTTGTTGATTGTCCGGATATGCGAGTGCCTCTCTTCCGTATTGGACATACGGGACGAGGAATAAGGTGACTCTGGTTTCGTTCATACCCGGAACGGACTTGTAAATGGATGTGTGTCCAGAATTGGATTTCATTCCATGTAAATTGGTTTCTATTTAATATATATCTGTTGGTGGCGGAGAATTAATTCTCTTGCTTAACACCCTTCTCTGAGACGCATGAGCTCAGAGGTTATATATTGGTAGTTATCGATCGCATGGCGTGAATTGTCAATGTGACATGCTAAGATGAAATTGATCGAGGCTTTTGTTGAAAAGCAGAGCCTTATGGATGATGATCAAAGCATAGCCTATTTCGGCATTGCTTTGTGTATAACGTTACCTCGCGAGCCTCACACCCCGGTAAGAGTCAGAGGCGGGACAAGGGAACGCAGGGAGTGCACACGTTTCTTTCTAGCTAGAAGTCGTATCAAGGTTTTGCAAGCCCTGACATTTTACTTATGTGGTTGATGGAATGAGGCACCTCGTATTTATTGGTCGATTGTGACCATTTTATAGGCCCAATAGGACCGGGAAGCGTGTGTTCAGGAATTGCCAATCCACTAAAGTATTTGTGGACCGGCCCTACAGTATCCAAGGGTTGCCCGTAGGTGTGATCCTGAGACATTGCAAGAGTGTCTCAAATCGGTAAGGAGATCGTCCCTTGCCTTGACTCATGATGGAAACACAATTTCCAATACGACATTACGGTTTTGATTGTAAACATATATATGGCAACATAGTAGGATGGGTACTATGCCGTCTAGGATTGATACATTTACTTTGAAGTATTTTAAAACTGAGTAGATACTAATAATAATATTAAAATATTATTTTCTACGTATCAATCATTTTTTATCATTATAAGGTAAAATTCTATCCTCCGGTTTGCGTTGCATTATGTGATGGGACTTGAGTCTTATAATGATTTCATTTTCTAGAAAGCATTGCGTTGTTTTTGAAACAAAATTTATTAAACATATGCACTGGCAATCCAATGGAGTAAACCCATTCTGCATTAGAGGCGTGGTCCTGTGATTAGCTATATTGTTAGTTAAGAAAGATTTCTCATAGCAGTCCCATGACTGACTCGTAGTTTGTTTCACTTTGCTAACTCAGGTGCCCTCTTTTCACATGGGCAACCAAGTGATAGCTTTAAGTATGGATACATTATGGATTAGAGCTTGTCTAAGGAAGAAGATGAAGAACATTTTCCTTTTTATCTTTTTATTGCTACTTGAGACATTTAGACTTTATTGATCTTTGATGTATTTGATGGAGTTGAGACTTATTTCTCTTTTGTTGAGACTTCTATTTGCTAAGTGTATCCTGTAACTGCGTACTCTGACGTCCTTGATGTTATGTTGTGATGACATTCTTATTTCCGTTGAAATAATTTATGTGTTATGCTATTATCTAAGATCTATTGTTGTTGTAATTATGTTATACTCCTATGATTATCCTTGCTTTCATACTACAGAAGTTGGGGTCGTCACGGTTGGTATCAGAGCTAAAGGTTAACCTTAGCTTCGGAGCATAACATATTTAGAACAATTCGTCTAGATAGAATCAGTAGTATTCTAAGGAAAGTAGCTCATTAGAGATAGGATTAGTAATGTCCTAGAATGAGCACAGCAGAATAGCACATATTAATCAGTCATTACATCATTATCATCTTATCATATGTCTCTACTTTTAAACTTTCCTTTAAAATTATCATTTCTGTTAGTCTGACTCTTTCCTTGATGGTACAGAACTAGAAAATGAGCACAAGAGCAAGAGCTAGAGCCTGAGCAAGAGGTGGGGCTAGAGGACCAGCCAGAGATGAGACTCCCGCTGCTCAAGGGCAGCCCACTCCAGAGGCTGTAACACCACCTCCACCCCCGCAGCCGTTTGCCTTGGATAAAATGTCCAAGAAGTACAGAAACTTAAGGGGTGTATCCTTTACCAGGCGAGAGACAGTGATCGAGGCACAGGCATGGCTAAAGGACTGCAAGAAAATATTTGAAGGCCTGGAATTAGAAGATCAACGCAAGCGCTTTTTGGAAACATGGCTATTGAAAGACGAAGCTGAAAATTGGTGGGATACAATCAAAATAGGCAATAATGTGGCCAACATGTCTTGGACCAGATTCAAAGAACTCTTCAACGATAAGTATATCCCTCTGCAGGTAGTAGAGCGGCTCCATGATCAATTTGTCAATCTGCAGCAGGGAGATCTGACTATTTCAGAATATGTGCGGAAGTTCGAGGAACTCTCACGCTACGCTCCAGAGTTAGTTCAGGAACCAGTGCAGAAAAACAAAAGATTCATCAATGGCCTCTCCAAGAAATACCTGAACAGAGTCACAACTCACGTCAAGCTCCCCTTTAATGAAGTGATCAAGATGGCTTGTCGCTATGAGGATAATGACAGAAATACACACAACAGGAGCGTGAGAAGAATCAGAATAACAACAAAAGAAAGCAAGCCGATAAGAAAGCAGAGGTGAGCGATTCTTCTACCGCTAAGCCCCAAGGGAAAGAGAAAAGAGACAAATTCAAAGTGAAATGCTTCAATTATCAGAAGATGGGGCACTTTGACTATGAATGCCGAGCCCCGACGAAACCAAGAAGGAATGAGTCTGGACCGAGTCAGAACCGCGGTCAGAATTCTCGAAACACTCAAGAGTGCTTTAACTGCCATAAGATGGGGCACTTTATCAGAAATTGTCCTTTATTGAAGAAATCTGAGGTAGCTCATGTCTATGATGGAGCGGCTGTACCGGCTTCATCCGAAGGAGCAGGTAATTCTGATGTTTTAGGAGGTACTCTTAATATTAAGAACATTCCCATTACAGTTTTGTTTGACACTGGTGCATCAATAAGTTTCATATCTAGTGACACGATTAAAAAGCTAAAACTGAAACCAAGAAAACTCAAAGAATCGATAAGGGCCCATAGTCCGATAGGAGGTTCACTTATGCTCGATCGGTATTGTAGAGTGCCTGTTTCTTATTCTTACTTCCAGTTCCCTTTTGACTTGATCGTTATGAGTTTTTCTGGATATGATATCATACTTGGGCTAGATTGGCTAAGAAAGTTATGAGGCTGAGTTGCTATGAGCTGAAAGAGTAGTCAGAATTAAAACCAAATTCGGAAATATTATGGCTATACCATGCCATGGCTCAGCCATATATAGGAAAGAATTTTGGTCTTCTTTAGAAGTCACTCCTACTTCTATTAAGGATATTCCTGTTTAAAGAAGTTGACAGCTTACCTCTGCGCAGATAAATCGACTTCAGGATTGACTTGGTCCCTAATGCAAGGCCCGTTGTGCATCCTATTCGGAGAATGACACTGAAAGAAAAAGACGAGCTGAGCAATCAAACTAAACAACTTTTGTGGAAGGGTCTAATCAGGCCTAACTTCTCAAACTGGGGTGCAGCAATGGTGTTTGTCCCAAAGTCAGACGGTACCCTCAGACTATGTGTGGACTACCGTGACCTCAATAAACAAACGCTGAAAAATAAATATCCACTGCCACGTATTGATGATCTGTTGGACGGTTTGAATAGAGCACAAGTATTCTCTAGGATAGACCTAGCTACAGGTTTCCACCAATTACGCATTGCCGAAGAATGTGTTCCTTTGACAACTTTCAGAGGGCTAGACTTATTCTATGAATGGCTAGTAATGCCCTTCGGCTTATGTAACGCTCCAGCCTACTTTGTCGATCTGATGAACAGAGTATTCCGAGATCTTTTAAATAAATTCGTGCTGGTGTTCATCGATGGCATCCTAATCTTTTCTAAATCCACTGTTGAGCATGAAAAGCATCTGAAAGAAGTCTTGGAGATTTTGTGTAACGACCTAGGGATTTCAGCCCCGAAAATCGACATAAATACCTTTACTGTAACTCATGCCGATCCTCCAGGCACCGAAACACTGGATAGTTATTAGAAAGAAATTAGAGGGTGAGATAAGAAAGAAATAAATATTAGAATAGAAGAAGAAGAAGAAACAACACAACACAGAGTCTCACATCGCAGCGGAACAAAATATAATACAGAAATAAATCTTTATTGAGAGCTTTGAAAATACTTACATTATCAGAATACATCATACAATGGGACAGTTATAATAGCCTGTTCCCATATACAACACACAGCGGAATAGTAGCTATATAGTATCATACGCCTGAACATCTCCAGCTCGTCTCTGGACTTCACAGCATTCGATAACCTGAACCTGTACACGCCGGGCTAACCCGAGCATTTACAAAACACTGGGTCAGTCTGGTGGACCAGAGTGAGATAAACTCGCACAATAATGAGGGGAAATCATCAAATCATGATTTTAAAGTTCAAAAATCTTTCCAAAAGAAAAGGATAATCGTAAGACCAAATCCACACATAAACACGGACGGTTTTTACCTTACGATAACCCAAAACAGTTTTGAAACCAATATCTTGTCTGATATTATAATAATGTCTAAATACAAGTAAATAACAATCTAGTGGAACGCTTGCATCTCACGCTCCGCATATATAGTATACAAACAAAAACCGCGGGCGCTTATTGGAGATTGGATTCCGACTATGACAAGGTATGGGACCACCTGCCGATAGTGTATCTCTAGAGACGAATACACTGGGTTCAACAAGAACATCTTGCAACCCGGCCCTCACATGACCGACCACTCATTTCGCTTGAGTGTATCGAATGTATATCACCGACGGTTGGGATCAGCAACCGTCTCCCGACAAGGGACAGCATCGAAACATAGATTAAAGAAGCAAATAGGATTTCCTCTAGATAGGTGATTATACACCCTAATGGGAGCGACCCACATAGCCATGCTGCCTGCCCGATTTTTGTCATTTCCCGGTTGATGAGGCTTGAGGCTTAGATTAGCTTTTGAACATCTGGTCATCATTCACTTTGAATGCCACATCGTCAGATCCGTCAGATATCACTAATTGACGTCCACAAAAATACTCTAGCTGGAAGCTAAGAGAACGGCAACTCTCCGCCAATAACTATCGTACGTTTGAAGAAATCAACGTACGTGACCCTTTGGAAATACTCTGTCAGACATCCGTCCATACAGGTCATCCAGGAACAGGATGAACCGAAGGCACTCTCCTACCGCATCCAATATAGGAATCACCCCATGGATCAGTAGCGAGAAGTCCTTGCAACCCGTAGAATCCAACAACGACAGAATCACAGCTTATCTCTGCTTGCCAGGCAGAGAATATTAGTGGTCCTTCCGTTTATGAAAATCCACGGTCTTCAATGCTCCATCTCGATCATCTTCTGAGATCTTCACGTATTTGTTGGTCGGAATGGTTTTCGAATAAATTCGATCCCGGTCTTTCCGTACCAACAATCGTATTGGGCGGGTTTGATAGTCGGTGATTTAACTATCAAAATAATCAGTGTTTCAAACATGACACTCCAATGAGTTCACTAGTTCAGTATCCAGCACCACTTGGCCTTTAACAAACTGATTTACTTTTATTGAGTTAAAACTTCTAACTCTTTTAATATTGAAAATACGATATTCGAATAACTCTAATTCAATTTAACTCTAATGGATTAACTCAAATTGATTAACTTTAACTGGTCAACTTTAACTGATTAACTCGACTTATTTAACTCCTATCGATTAACTAATACTCGCCTTACATCTATTCGCTTGACTCTAGATCGCAACGATCACAATGGTTACGCCTGATTCCCTCAGGAAACATCCGACCGCCGTAGGCTATCTGCAGCCCTGCGAATTTCGCTAGCAGTCGTATGAAATGGCAACTCGTCCTGAATAACTATGTTTGACTAACTCTATCTCGAATAACTATATCCTTATATACCAATGTCCTCAGAACCATCACATTATAATACTTAGATTAATGACTTATAACCATATATAATTTCCACTCAATTCCCCTTTCAAAACATTCGTTGTATTATCATGAACCTATTTTACGATTGTCTACTAATATCATCTTCAGATAATCCCGATGTTGTTCAAGTTGGGGTATTTTAATTACCTCTCAGACCTTGATCAAACAACGTTCCTATCCACAGATAGATATCAGTTGAAATCCAAACACCAATATTCCATTCCAGTCTCAAAAAAACAAATCCCATTTTAAATCGTATTTGATTATACAACCCTTCGACCAAATCTTTAACCCATTTCACTATTACCAATCTCCATCAAATCTTTCGACCATTCCCCACTTTGGAAATCTTATTTCAATTCTCCCTATTTTACTTGATTTCATTTCCAAAAGACGTTAATTTAATATTAACGCTTTTACACCTAAAATCTCATTTACATACCTGGTTTATTATAAACCCTTTTATTTTAAACTCCCTTTTACTTAATTCAATTAATTAAGTAACATTCTTTTCAGGCTATTATATCCACTTGAAAATCCTTTTTATAACTTTGTTATAAAAATTCGGTTTTAAATATAAAACCTGTTCACAATTCCCTTCACCATTCCACTTGAATTCATTTTACTTCGATTACTTTTTAAATGCATTTCCATTCAAAGGTAATTTTCTGAATTATTATTAATTAAAATAATAATTTAATTCAATCAATAACTATATTTGTAGTTAATTCCTTTATTAACTAAATTAAATGGTAAATCCCTTTTAAAATCTTATTTAAATTTAAACGATATTCATTTAACCTTTTAATCAAAACACACTTATTTGATAAACAATTCCAATTCAAACGGGTCGATTTAATTAACCCAAAACTCGATTATCTCGCTAACCGATTCTAATTAATCCTCACTTTAAATTTATTAAAAATATAATTAATTCAAATAATTTCCCTTAATTGTTTTATTTACAAAACAATTATCAAAGTTTACCATTCGAATCATTTTTCATTCTCATATTTGTAAATCTGATTAACATCAGAACTAACTTTATAAAATAACTTAATAATAACTCAAGTCTTAAATAAATAAAATATTTATTTATTTCTCCTTAATAACTTTTATTCAAAATAATTTTTTTTTTCAAAATCTAACTCCAGTTATAAAATAAACTTTATAACTTCATCTCTATCGATTCACTTGACGGTGAATCAATATTTATAAAACGATTGATTTTATAGGCCATACGCTGCCAAATACTAAACCAATATCGCCCATTGGTTTAAACAAACAGATGTTGAAATTTCGGTCAAACATCAACAATCAAATCAATCACCCCAAACAGAACAGTTCATATGTTGATAATATGAAATAAATAATATATTGAGGAATCCGGTTGGAACCCTCCAACCTGTTCTTCCCTGTATTCAAAACGGTTATCACAAATCAGACTATTCAGTTTTGTTTAACTGATAACACTAAATAGCAACCATTCAACATCAACCGCAAATAGTTCAACAATTTAAAACACGTTTATAAATAAACGTGACCAATAAGGTGAGTTACCTTTATTGGAACCAATCGTTAAAATAACGATTTGGTATTTCACTGAAATTAAACACCGTTTAATTTCATCAGTAAAATCAACAAACAATGTATAACTAGCAAACAAGCAGTCATCAGCAAGCAGAACACACAAAATAAAAACACCCAATTTATATGAAATATAAAATGGGAACTGAGTGAGTTTAACTCACCTTGGGTTTGATTCTGTTGACAAAACGACTTGTTTTAATTAAATTAAACAACCGTTTAATTTAATTAAAACACTGCTGTTACCAATCTTGACCAACCAGTTCCTTCTCTAGATGTTTGTCCGTGTGATTCCGATGAGACCGTCTGCGCCAGATTCCTTATTTGCCAGCCCAAAACAATTATATGTTGCAATTAAACAGCCCATTTCCTTTTCTACTTCTCCCGTTCCTTCTGTCTTTCACTTTTTATTCGCCATGCTCACTTTCCCTTCGCATAATTCATGTTGTTATGCGTCATCTTCCATACGTTCCCTTTTAATATTCTTGTTCGAAGGGAGACCCATCGCCAGACAACAATTCAAAAACCTGCCCCCTTTCCATGTGTCTTGAATCCTTCCCAAACTTCTGCTTCGTTTAATCGTTGTTGTTTTTTTCCCGAAGGGTCCAGGCCTAATACCTTTTCACAGCCCGTGCATACATGGATCCGCACCCCATTTTTCTGTAGTAATCCTTCTTTCAACCATACTGCAACAGCACATACTCTTCCCACGTCAAGTCTTCCCACTCGCCACTGTCTGCTCCCATTCCTTCTAATCGTTTTTTTTTAGTATAGGTTCGATTTCGTTTTAGTGGAGAGAACGTCTTCTTCTTTTGCTGAAAGGTAGCACCGGCTAGGGGTATTTATACAGGAGGATACGTAGGGACGAAGGCTCTTTGGTGTGGCGAACACGCAAATGAAGAATCATATTTTAATTTAGAATACTTTGTCGGCACGGTTCTGAGATGGAAAAGAAAATACATCGTAGGGTAGCTGTATATGCATTAATTTTGATTTGGCCTATGCATGCGCCGTGGTTCAGTATATACGCTAGGAAAGGGTATAGGTTGAGCGAGCGTACGTACAGGCAAGCAAAAAGAAGTTAAAGTAAAAGTGGATGGATATAAATAATATTATTTTATTGTTCCATGCTTTGCATAGAGAAATTCGCCAAGTTACCTACATAAATCCTCCGTTTTTGCCAAACAAATAGGTAATCCTAGCATAAAAAAATATTCCGGACCCAATGGGACAGGTTTCGTCGAATTCCGACACCGTTTGCGAAAATCCCTTAGAAAATATCGATGAAAAACACCGAGCAATAATTCCTAACAATTCCAGAAAAAATCCTAAAAATATGAGGCCTTGACGTTTCACTAGACCTCTTCCTAAGGTTTCGTATGAAACTTGTTTCGTTGAATTCTGAGTCCGTTTGACCAGTTAACCTTTCAGTTTAGTTTGTTTTAAGTTAAAAACATAGCGTACCCCACTATGAAATATTCTGTTCACGTAGGGACTGTTATGGACAGAAACAAAAATACCATTTAAATGAGTGATGTGCTCTGGTCCCAAAAATGTAATAATACCGGTAGATGGACTCATATTGTGAAATCCCGAAATGTCGATACAGGGTGCCACATACTCCAAATAAAAAGTTGCTTATTAAATTAATTAAAAATTACAGTAAAATTCTAAAAATTAAATTATCGCTACTTCCCAAAAGGACCTTGTCTAAATTCAAACCCGATCTCTAGTTATATCGAATAAACCGATACGGTCGATAAACGATTCTATAGCGACTATTCAAAAATTTGATTTGGACATATCTCAAAATCTACATGACGAAATCCTGATTTTTCTCTTCCACTAAAAAGATATACTCCATCAGCTCCACCCGTTTCTTGTTTCACAGAAATCCAATTTAAAACGAACTCTGTACATTCAGTTGAAGTTCAAATCGCCAAATAGCGAACTGCAGCGCCATTTCGAGCTCGTTTATAAATATATAAATAAATTAACGTTCAAACTCCGTTTAAATAACGAATTATATATTAAAATCCATTTATTTTCTAAATAAAATATTTAGAATAAATAAATTAAATATTTGACGGCCAAAAACGCGGGATATTACATTCTTCCCCCCTTAAAATAATTTCGTCCTCGAAATTGCTAAGGTAAGCAAGAACGCTACAAACCCGTTAATTTCCAAATCCGATTTAGTTTAAATTTAAAATTAATTCAATACTGTAAATAAATATTTTCAAAAATATTGAAAATTTTCTAACACCTTAAATTTCCGAAAAATTTCGCCAGCACCTCCTCTGTACGGCTCAATCGGTACAACTCCAACTCGCCTTTCTAGGCCTTTTCCAATTCAAAAGAAAATGAAACAGCCAAGCGGCTTGCTAAATAGGCTCATAAATCTCCAAATCCATATAAAAATAAACGTGTACCTTTTGTCGGGCATATCATTATATTCTTTCCATCTGCTGCCCTGTCAGCATATACCAATGCATTCCCAGCAAAATTCCAATTTTATCCTCAAAACCAAATCCTTCACACGTCCTAGCCAAATCCCATTCTTAACTCACTTTCCATCCATTTTGAATTCCAACTCCTAACTTACCAGTCCAACACCTTTCCAGATTCCTGTCTCCCAATTCCAAAATCTGATTCGGCTTGATATATTATATTCCGATTCAATTGCCAGTTAATTGGTTTCAGTTCAATTCGTATAGCTTTCACACATTTCTATTTAATTTTTTTGCCTTTGTTCAAACAAATCCCCCAGGAGTTTTTAAACAGTTCAGCTCTTTAAAAAAAATCAAATATTCCTTTCAAGATTCAAAACAACTTGTTTCTCTCAAAGCAATTCAAAGCAAGATTTTTGGTAGTAATCCGTCACTTAGAACTAGAAAATGAACACTGATGATGTGGCCAGCATCATCAGAGTTATTTCCCAGCTATCGAAGTGAGTTCAATACTATATTATTTCAAAACTCCAATTTTAAACACTTTCATTTTGAAATCTATTTCAAAATAAAATTCACGATGCTTGTAAACAATTTAAAATCTCCCACGATTCAAAAATCCTCATATTTTCAATCCAAGTTCATCTGCAAACACCTTTCCCACTTTTAGGAATTTTAATTCCAATTCTGATTTTAACTTCAGATTTAATAAATCTGCTTTTATATTATACGAATTCTAATTGGTTATTTATATAACCATTTCAATTATTATCTCATTTGATTATAATAACAAACAACACATCCAATATATAATAATATTTCTGACATATATATTTCTTTATATCAAAATATAATTTGGGTAAAATTATTCCATTTACCCTCTTTTAAAACATACTGCGTCAGTTTATCGTACTTGAGTGTTTTAGAAACCCCTATCGATACAATAGATCAAACTGATCGACCAGAACTCATAAACACTCAACCAATAAATCTCCACAATATAATTTTTTTTATAAAATCTACAAATACGTTCACTCGTATATATATACTCAAACTCAATCTAGGGTATTACTAACCCCATTTCTACTGAGTCACGCCACAGAGCCAAGGTAATCACTTAACCTTCAGCTCTGATACCACTGTAACGACCTAGGGATTTCAGCCCCGAAAATCGACATAAATACCTTTACTGTAACTCATGCCGATCCTCCAGGCACCGAAACACTGGATAGTTATTAGAAAGAAATTAGAGGGTGAGATAAGAAAGAAATAAATATTAGAATAGAAGAAGAAGAAGAAACAACACAACACAGAGTCTCACATCGCAGCGGAACAAAATATAATACAGAAATAAATCTTTATTGAGAGCTTTGAAAATACTTACAGTATCAGAGTACATCATACAATGGGACAGTTATAATAGCATGTTCCCATATACAACACACAGCGGAATAGTAGCTATATAGTATCATACGCCTGAACATCTCCAGCTCGTCTCTGGACTTCACAGCATTCGATAACCTGAACCTGTACACGCCGGGCTAACCCGAGCATTTACAAAACACTGGGTCAGTCTGGTGGACCAGAGTGAGATAAACTCGCACAATAATGAGGGGAAATCATCATATCATGATTTTAAAGTTCAAAAATCTTTCCAAAAGAAAAGGATAATCGTAAGACCAAATCCACACATAAACACGGACGGTTTTTACCTTACGATAACCCAAAACAGTTTTGAAACCAATATCTTGTCTGATATTATAATAATGTCTAAATACAAGTAAATAACAATCTAGTGGAACGCTTGCATCTCACGCTCCGCATATATAGTATACAAACAAAAACCGCGGGCGCTTATTGGAGATTGGATTCCGACTATGACAAGGTATGGGACCACCTGCCGATAGTGTATCTCTAGAGACGAATACACTGGGTTCAACAAGAACATCTTGCAACCCGGCCCTCACATGACCGACCACTCATTTCGCTTGAGTGTATCGAATGTATATCACCGACGGTTGGGATCAGCAACCGTCTCCCGACAAGGGACAACATCGAAACATAGATTAAAGAAGCAAATAGGATTTCCTCTAGATAGGTGATTATACACCCTAATGGGAGCGACCCACATAGCCATGCTGCCTGCCCGATTTTTGTCATTTCCCGGTTGATGAGGCTTGAGGCTTAGATTAGCTTTTGAACATCTGGTCATCATTCACTTTGAATGCCACATCGTCAGATCCGTCAGATATCACTAATTGACGTCCACAAAAATACTCTAGCTGGAAGCTAAGAGAACGGCAACTCTCTGCCAATAACTATCGTACGTTTGAAGAAATCAACGTACGTGACCCTTTGGAAATACTCTGTCAGACATCCGTCCATACAGGTCATCCAGGAACAGGATGAACCGAAGGCACTCTCCTACCGCATCCAATATAGGAATCACCCCATGGATCAGTAGCGAGAAGTCCTTGCAACCCGTAGAATCCAACAACGACAGAATCACAGCTTATCTCTGCTTGCCAGGCAGAGAATATTAGTGGTCCTTCCGTTTATGAAAATCCACGGTCTTCAATGCTCCATCTCGATCATCTTCTGAGATCTTCACGTATTTGTTGGTCGGAATGGTTTTCGAATAAATTCGATCCCGGTCTTTCCGTACCAACAATCGTATTGGGCGGGTTTGATAGTCGGTGATTTAACTATCAAAATAATCAGTGTTTCAAACATGACACTCCAATGAGTTCACTAGTTCAGTATCCAGCACCACTTGGCCTTTAACAAACTGATTTACTTTTATTGAGTTAAAACTTCTAACTCTTTTAATATTGAAAATAAATATTCGAATAACTCTAATTCAATTTAACTCTAATGGATTAACTCAAATTGATTAACTTTAACTGGTCAACTTTAACTGATTAACTCGACTTATTTAACTCCTATCGATTAACTAATACTCGCCTTACATCTATTCGCTTGACTCTAGATCGCAGCGATCACAATGGTTACGCCTGATTCCCTCAGGAAACATCTGACCGCCGTAGGCTATCTGCAGCCCTGCGAATTTCGCTAGCAGTCGTATGAAATGGCAACTCGTCCTGAATAACTATGTTTGACTAACTCTATCTCGAATAACTATATCCTTATATACCAATGTCCTCAGAACCATTACATTATAATACTTAGATTAATGACTTATAACCATATATAATTTCCACTCAATTCCCCTTTCAAAACATTCGTTGTATTATCATGAACCTCTTTTACGATTGTCTACTAATATCATCTTCAGATAATCCCGATGTTGTTCAAGTTGGGGTATTTTAATTACCTCTCAGACCTTGATCAAACAATGTTCCTATCCACAGATAGATATCAGTTGAAATCCAAACACCAATATTCCATTCCAGTCCCAAAAAAACAAATCCCATTTTAAATCGTATTTGATTATACAACCCTTCGACCAAATCTTTAACCCATTTCACTATTACCAATCTCCATCAAATCTTTCGACCATTCCCCACTTTGGAAATCTTATTTCAATTCTCCCTATTTTACTTGATTTCATTTCCAAAAGACGTTAATTTAATATTAACGCTTTTACACCTAAAATCTCATTTACATACCTGGTTTATTATAAACCCTTTTATTTTAAACTCCCTTTTACTTAATTCAATTAATTAAGTAACATTCTTTTCAGGCTATTATATCCACTTGAAATTCCTTTTTATAACTTTGTTATAAAAATTCGGTTTTAAATATAAAACCTGTTCACAATTCCCTTCACCATTCCACTTGAATTCATTTTACTTCGATTACTTTTTAAATGCATTTCCATTCAAAGGTAATTTTCTGAATTATTATTAATTAAAATAATAATTTAATTCAATCAATAACTATATTTGTAGTTAATTCCTTTATTAACTAAATTAAATGGTAAATCCCTTTTAAAATCTTATTTAAATTTAAACGATATTCATTTAACCTTTTAATCAAAACACACTTATTTGATAAACAATTCCAATTCAAACGGGTCGATTTAATTAACCCAAAACTCGATTATCTCGCTAACCGATTCTAATTAATCCTCACTTTAAATTTATTAAAAATATAATTAATTCAAATAATTTCCCTTAATTGTTTTATTTACAAAACAATTATCAAAGTTTACCATTCGAATCATTTTTCATTCTCATATTTGTAAATCTGATTAACATCAGAACTAACTTTATAAAATAACTTAATAATAACTCAAGTCTTAAATAAATAAAATATTTATTTATTTCTCCTTAATAACTTTTATTCAAAATAATTTTTTTTTTTCAAAATCTAACTCCAGTTATAAAATAAACTTTATAACTTCATCTCTATCGATTCACTTGACGGTGAATCAATATTTATAAAACGATTGATTTTATAGGCCATACGCTGCCAAATACTAAACCAATATCGCCCATTGGTTTAAACAAACAGATGTTGAAATTTCGGTCAAACATCAACAATCAAATCAATCACCCTAAACAGAACAGTTCATATGTTGATAATATGAAATAAATAATATATTGAGGAATCCGGTTGGAACCCTCCAACCTGTTCTTCCCTGTATTCAAAACGGTTATCACAAATCAGACTATTCAGTTTTGTTTAACTGATAACACTAAATAGCAACCATTCAACATCAACCGCAAACAGTTCAACAATTTAAAACACGTTTATAAATAAACGTGACCAATAAGGTGAGTTACCTTTATTGGAACCAATCGTTAAAATAACGATTTGGTATTTCACTGAAATTAAACACCGTTTAATTTCATCAGTAAAATCAACAAACAATGTATAACTAGCAAACAAGCAGTCATCAGCAAGCAGAACACACAAAATAAAAACACCCAATTTATATGAAATATAAAATGGGAACTGAGTGAGTTTAACTCACCTTGGGTTTGATTCTGTTGACAAAACGACTTGTTTTAATTAAATTAAACAACCGTTTAATTTAATTAAAACACTGCTGTTACCAATCTTGACAAACCAGTTCCTTCTCGAGATGTTTGTCCGTGTGATTCCGATGAGACCGTCTGCGCCAGATTCCTTATTTGCCAGCCCAAAACAATTATATGTTGCAATTAAACAGCCCATTTCCTTTTCTACTTCTCCCGTTCCTTCTGTCTTTCACTTTTTATTCGCCATGCTCACTTTTCCTTCGCATAATTCATGTTGTTATGCGTCATCTTCCATACGTTCCCTTTTAATATTCTTGTTCGAAGGGAGACCCATCGCCAGACAACAATTCAAAAACCTGCCCCCTTTCCATGTGTCTTGAATCCTTCCCAAACTTCTGCTTCGTTTAATCGTTGTTGTTTTTTTCCCGAAGGGTCCAGGCCTAATACCTTTTCACAGCCCGTGCATACATGGATCCGCACCCCATTTTTCTGTAGTAATCCTTCTTTCAACCATACTGCAACAGCACATACTCTTCCCACGTCAAGTCTTCCCACTCGCCACTGTCTGCTCCCATTCCTTCTAATCGTTTTTTTTTTAGTATAGGTTCGATTTCGTTTTAGTGGAGAGAACGTCTTCTTCTTTTGCTGAAAGGTAGCACCGGCTAGGGGTATTTATACAGGAGGATACGTAGGGACGAAGGCTCTTTGGTGTGGCGAACACGCAAATGAAGAATCATATTTTAATTTAGAATACTTTGTCGGCACGGTTCTGAGATGGAAAAGAAAATACATCGTAGGGTAGCTGTATATGCATTAATTTTGATTTGGCCTATGCATGCGCCGTGGTTCAGTATATACGCTAGGAAAGGGTATAGGTTGAGCGAGCGTACGTACAGGCAAGCAAAAAGAAGTTAAAGTAAAAGTGGATGGATATAAATAATATTATTTTATTGTTCCATGCTTTGCATAGAGAAATTCGTCAAGTTACCTACATAAATCCTCCGTTTTTGCCAAACAAATAGGTAATCCTAGCATAAAAAAATATTCCGGACCCAATGGGACAGGTTTCGTCGAATTCCGACACCGTTTGCGAAAATCCCTTAGAAAATATCGATGAAAAACACCGAGCAATAATTCCTAACAATTCCAGAAAAAAATCCTAAAAATATGAGGCCTTGACGTTTCACTAGACCTCTTCCTAAGGTTTCGTATGAAACTTGTTTCGTTGAATTCTGAGTCCGTTTGACCAGTTAACCTTTCAGTTTAGTTTGTTTTAAGTTAAAAACATAGCGTACCCCACTATGAAATATTCTGTTCACGTAGGGACTGTTATGGACAGAAACAAAAATACCATTTAAATGAGTGATGTGCTCTGGTCCCAAAAATGTAATAATACCGGTAGATGGACTCATATTGTGAAATCCCGAAATGTCGATACAGGGTGCCACATACTCCAAATAAAAAGTTGCTTATTAAATTAATTAAAAATTACAGTAAAATTCTAAAAATTAAATTATCGCTACTTCCCAAAAGGACCTTGTCTAAATTCAAACCCGATCTCTAGTTATATCGAATAAACCGATACGGTCGATAAACGATTCTATAGCGACTATTCAAAAATTTGATTTGGACATATCTCAAAATCTACATGACGAAATCCTGATTTTTCTCTTCCACTAAAAAGATATACTCCATCAGCTCCACCCGTTTCTTGTTTCACAGAAATCCAATTTAAAACGAACTCTGTACATTCAGTTGAAGTTCAAATCGCCAAATAGCGAACTGCAGCGCCATTTCGAGCTCGTTTATAAATATATATAAATAAATTAACGTTCAAACTCCGTTTAAATAACGAATTATATATTAAAATCCATTTATTTTCTAAATAAAATATTTAGAATAAATAAATTAAATATTTGACGGCCAAAAACGCGGGATATTACATTTTGCGAAGAAATGTGTTAAAAGCCAAATTCTCTAAGTGTATATTCTGGCAAGAAGAGATGAAATTCCTTGGCCATGTTGTATCAAAGGAAGGCATTTCAGTAGATCCAGGAAAGACCTAGCCATCCAAGATTGGAAGTAGCCTAACACTCCTATAGAAGTCAGATGTTTCTTAGGATTGGTTTGCTATTATCAGAAATTCGTTAAAGATTTTTTGAAATTATCTTGTCCATTGACAAAGCTGACTAAGAAGCATACAAAGTTCATTTGGACACCCGAATGTGAGGCAGCTTTCCAAGAGCTAAAACGAAGGTTGACCACTGCCCCTGTGTTGACCATTATTGATGGCAATCAGGATCTGAAAATCTGGACAGATGCTTCTATTGAAGATTATTCCTTTTATCTAAACAAACGGGTCAGAGATGACATTTTAAATGACAAATCTCATTTTAACATGTTATCCTTTTATCTGTTTAAGGTATTGGTGCGGTGCTAATGCAAAGGGACAAAGTAGTTGCATATGCTAGCCGCCAGTTGAAACCACATGAGAAGAAATACCCAACTCATGATCTTGAGTTGATGGCCATTGTATTTGCTCTAAAGATATGGAGGCACTATCTCTTGGGTGAGAAATTCGAGCTGTATACTGATCACAAATCCTTGAAGTATCTGTTCACCCAAAGAGATTTGAACTTGAGGCAGCAACGTTGGGTTGAATTTCTTGCGGCCTATGACCTAGGCATCTATATACTCTAAGAAAAGCCAATGTTGTAGCCGATGCGCTCAGTAGGAAGAATACGGCCAGCACCAATCTTATCATCACCAGTCTTATCATTACGCCTACATTGATGGATAAGATCTCTGATCTTCAGAAGAATGATAAATTTATTCAAATGATTAGCGAGTGAGTTCGAAATGGCTAATCGTCAAGCTTCCAAATAGACAGCAAGGGAACCCTTAGACAGCAAGGGAGAATATGTGTGCCAGATATTCCTAATCTAAAAAGAGAAGTTATAGATGAATATCACAAATCTAAGCTCAGCATCCATCCAGGAGTAAGTAAGATGTATCATGATCTTAAGCGTAGCTTTTGGTGGAAGGCTATGAAGAGAGACATTTCTATATATGTTGCTAGATGTCCCACCTGCCAGCAAGTCAAAAGCGATCAGCAGAACCTAGCAGGATTGTTGCAACCGCTAGAGGTTCCAGGTTCGAAGTAGGACCAAATTTCTATGGACTTTATTGATGGCTTGCCCCGAACTTAAAAAGGGAATGATAGTATATAGGTGATTGTAGACCGCTTCACAAAGTCTGCCCATTTTATCCCTGTCAAATCTAATAGAATAGCTCGAAGTTTGGCACAGCTTTATTTCAAAGAGATTTTCAGGCTACATGGAGTTCCCAGTAGCATCATTAGTGATCGTGATCCGATATTTGCTAGCAAATTCTGGGAAGCTTTCCAAGAAGAGCTTGGGACCAAGTTGAATATGAGCACCGCTTATCATCCTTAGACAGATGGCCTGACTGAGAGGGTGAACCGCATATTGTAAGACTTGATGCGAGCATGCAACCTTGATTTTGGCGGGTCATGGGAAGATTATTTGCACTTGGTCGAGTTCTCTTATAATAACAGTTACCAAGTAAGCTTGTAGATGTCACCATTTGAAGCATTATATGGCAGGCCATGCAGATCTCCTGCATGTTGGGTGGAACCCGGCAATCGATTAGTATTGGGTCCCGACATGGTTCATAAAGCATCAGATAAAGTTTATTTTATTAAGAAGCGACTACTGGCTTCTCAAAGCCGACAGAGGAGCTATGCAGACTCACGAAGAAGGGATTTAGAATTCTTTGTTGATGATCTTGTGTACTTGAGGGTTTCCCCACTAAGAGGGGTAATTCGATTTGGGAAGACTGGGAAACTGGCGCCGAGATTCATTGGTCCATTCCCTATTCTTGAAAGGATTGGAACTCTCTCTTATAGGGTGCAGTTGCCTAAATGGTTGCCATGGGTTCATGATGTATTCCATGTGTCTCAACTCCAGAAGCTTGTTCAGTTCCAGACTTAGTTGTGGAGGAAGCAACACAACAAGATTTGGAGATTACCCCGAGATTAGCAATAAGGAGGTAGCCAGTGAAAATTGTTGGCAAAGAGACCCGAGTTCTGAGGAACAAGAGGATCCACTTGGTCAAAGTGCA
This sequence comes from Allium sativum, assembly GCA_030737875.1. NCBI lineage: Eukaryota > Viridiplantae > Streptophyta > Magnoliopsida > Asparagales > Amaryllidaceae > Allium > Allium sativum. The sequence continues at coordinate 232,342,836 of CM060911.1, forward strand.
GTGGAGCGGGGATCCTAGAGATTGTACATGGGAGACACAGGATAGCATCAAACAAGCTTATCCCAAGTGCAGAGTGGACATCTCTAAGTAACTCTTGTGTTGAGGTACATCTACCATACCTTGCATTTTCCATTTTGTTTCCAACTTTACTATTGTTTCCTTTTCGGGGACAAAAATCTTTTAAGTAGGGGAGATTGTAACAACTCGGAAAATCAGAACCAATTTAAAAATTTTATTTTGGCTATTTCAATGAATTTTAATAGTTAAAATAATTTATTTCAAATAATAATGATTAAAAAATTATTTAAATTAAAGTTAGAACGAATAAATTTATTTTAATTTTAAAAGGAATTAGAAATAGCATGGTAGTTTGAAAAGTCAAATCTGAACTTTGACTGAATGTACAGGATTCAAAATGAAACGTATTTTAGTGAAACTAAAAATATCTGAATCTATTTAAAAATACCTTTCCAACGAATCTGAAAAATCAAAATTTCATAGTGGTAATAAAAAGTTATGGATAGTTGAATATTTAGAATAGTCGCTATGGAATATAGTATAATTTATAGCCCGTATGAAAGGCTATTGTACAAACGACCTCCGTTTTCAACGAAACCACTTTTGTTAGATCCGGAATGTCAAATTATTGCTAGGTTTGATTTTCCAGAATTTTTGGAATTAATTTGTGAGCGTAATAAATTAAACTCTGATTTGATCATTTCTTTTGAATTTGATTGACCGTTATAAAGGCCATTTTTCAAACGGTCTCCAAATTCAATGAAATTAATTTTGTTAGGACCGTATCATCAAAACATAGCTAAATTTATTTTTTAGGAATTTTCAGAGTCCGTATGTGGGCCCGGTGAATTTAAATGTACGATCGAATTAATTTAATAAAGGATTTAAATTTTAAATTAAAGAAATCAGGCCAAAAACAATCGTTTGGGCTGACGGGACCTAGGCCATTGGTTCTGGAACAGGGACAATTAAGTAAAAACAACTCCTGTTGGACTGAAATTTGAGTTGTTAAGGATTTACGGGTTTATTTACAAAATGGGTAATTAAATATCATAAAAACACATTCATTTTTCAAAACCCTAATACTGTTCACTATAGAGCTGCCGCCCCCTTGAAATCCATGGCCACCAAACTCCCAGTTTGATTCCTTAACCACGATCGATCCACAACAAATTAGACCCTGGTTCCTAAGACATTATCATTGTACTCTCTTGCTCTTCGATTCTGTACGGTTTGATTGTCCCCTGGTGGCACGAACTCCGAGAACAGACGCCCCGAAGTCTCAGCGTTTAAACCGCGTCACCCACTAGCACGATCGAGTTGTCCAAGGTGGGGCCCTTTGTGTGCGCCTCGCTCTCCTCTCCGACGTGAAGCAACCCGATCATCCCCTAGCCCAATGGATTGAAAGCAAGATCCAACCCTAGTATTGAACAATTCTGAGAGGTCACGACCGTGTTTTGATTGAAGAAGAAAGAGGGTATTTCCCTTTTAATTATTATTTAATTTATTTAAAGTATTCTCAATCTAAATCAATTCATAACTCATTCATATGACTCAGAACTGAACGATTTTTGAAGCGTTGCGATCGTGAGCCCGAGATCTGCGTTTCTAGACTGACTAGAATCAATTCTGAGCTGATCAAATTTTGGCCAAAATTGCAGATCTAAACAAATGTGAGAAATCTATTTATCTTTTTTTTCAAATAATTAGAAATAATTCTAATTTTGTTGTCATCAATCTATAGTTAATTCCTGTTTGTTATTATTCATGATTGTTCTGTGCTGAATGTAATACGTAGATCTATGTTTGATATGTTATATAAATATGTTATTTCAGTGATATTGTGTTATAATTAAGAAAATAAAAATAAATCAAACATTTTTGTTAATTTTTTTTGAATCGAAATACTCAACAAAAAAATGAAGTATCACATTTGTTTTATTTTGTTGGATTAAAATTTGCAATAAAAATGAAAAAAAAACATTTTTGTTAATTTTTGTTGAATCAAAATATTCAACAAAAATGAAGTATCACCTTTATTACATTTTGTTGAATCAAAATTATCAACAAAAATGAATCATACTTTTTGTCACTTTGATTGAATTAGAATTTTCAATCAGAATGAAGTATCACCTTTTATACATTTTGTTGAATCAAATTTATCAACCAAAATTGAATCATACATTTTTGTCACTTTGATTGAATTAGAATTTGCAATCAAGATAAATATCACGTTTTAATCATTTTTGTTGAATTAGAATTTTCAACAAAAAGGAAATATACATTTATGCCATTTTTGTTGAATTAGAATTTTCAACAAAAGAAATTAAATATACATTTATGTCATTTTGTTGAGTCAGAATTTTCAACAAAAATTAAATTATACATTTGTGTCTTTTTGTTGAATTAGAATTTTCAACAAAAATTAAAATATACATTTTTATGTCATTTTGTTGAACTAGAGTTTTCAACAAAATTAATTTATACATTTGTGTTTTTGTTGAATTAGAATTTTTAACAAAAAGAAAATATACATTTTATATATATATATTTTGTTGAATTAGAATCTTCAACAAAAATGAAATATAAATTTCTATCATCTTATGGAATTAATATAAAAATAGAAATGTTCATGTTTTTAAAATAAGAATTTGATTACATTAAAAAGTTCACGTTTTTAATGTAATGTTAGAAACATAGAAAATGTATATGTTTTAAAGAAAAACATGATTTCATTAAAAAATCACATTTTAATGTCAAGAATGAAAAATAAGAAAAGTGTTCATGTTTAAAAATCAAAATATGTTTTACATTAAAAACACATATTTTAATGTAATGTTAGAAATTAGTGAAAAGATTCATGTTTTAAAATCAAAACATGTTTTACATTAAAAACACACATTTTAATGTAATGTTAGAATTTAGTGAAAAGATTCATGTTTTAAAATAAAAACATGTTTTACATTAAAAAATCACTTTTAATGTAATAAATAGGATTATAGAAAAAGATTCATGTTATAAATGAAAACATGTTTTACATTAAAAATTCACTTTCTAATGTAATAATAGAAGTTGGACAAACATGCATGTTTTCAAAATAAAACATATCTACATTAAAAACTTTGTTTTAATGAAATTGATAAAATTACGTTTATATGTACATCGCATATATTAATATTTATATGCGTTGTTAAAATTACATTTATATTTACATCGCATATATTAGAATTATATGCGTTGTTAAAATTACATTTATATTTACATTGCATATATTAGGATTTATATGCGTTGTTAAAATTACATTTATATTTACATCGCATATATTACAATTTATATGCATTGTTAAAATTACATTTATATTTAAATCGCGTATATTAGAATTTATATGCGTTGTTAAAATTACATTTATATTTACATCGCATATATTAGAATTTATATGCGTTGTTAAAATTACATTTATATTTACATCGCATATATTAGAATTTATATGCGTTGTTAAAATTACATTTATATTTACATCGCATGTATTAGAATTTATATGCGTTGTTAAATTACATTTATATTTACATCGCATGTATTAGAATTTATATGCATTGTTAAAATTACATTTATATTTACATCGCATGTATTAGAATTTATATGCGTTGTTAAAATTACATTTATATTTACATCGCATATATTAGAATTTATATGCGTTGTTAAAATTACATTTATATTTACATCGCATATATTAGAATTTTTATGCATTGTTAAAATTACGTTTATATTTGGCATATTAAAGACGTTAGTGGAATCGTCGAATGGTTTATATTTATATATAATTATATATATATATATATATAAATTAAAATTATATGAATCGCGCGCGGTAGTTCGCGTTTCTGGAATCGTAACTTTAAACGATTATATTGAAAGATCCAACCGACGGATTTTCCCAAAACTGGAACCATTAGGACCGCTTTGGGAAGATCTTTCCATCGATATAATCTTTGTTAAAATCCAACGGTTAGATTTCGAGATAAATGTAAATCAAATTTTGATAAAAATAGCGTCATGGCCGCCTATTGACCCGAAGCGTCGTTAAATTAATTTAGCTATTTTTATATATATATAAATAGCGATAAATCGTTATTAAATACTATTAACGATAAGAAATGTTTTAAACTATATATATGCGAGAATCATTTGAAAAGACCAAGTTCAATCTCATTTCAAATGATTATATGATGATTTAAATCGAAGATATCGAAGACGGCGATTGAAGACCAGCGATCTTCACAACGAAAGGATAACTACTGATGTCTGGCATTGGTTAGCTCCCAGTAAAGGGATAAAGTGGTAATTGCCCGGATGTATTTGTTGATTGTCTAGATATGCGAGCGCCTCTCTTCCGTATTGGACATACGGGACGAGGAATAAGGTGACTCCGATTTCGTTCAGACCCAGAACGGATTCATAAATGGATGTGTGTCCGACATTGGATTTCATTCCATGTAAATTGATTTCTATTTAATATATATATGTTGGTGGCGGAGAATTTATTCTCTTACTTAACACCCTTCTCTGGGACGCATGAGCTCAGAGGTTTTATATTGGCAGTTATTGATCGCATGGCGTGAATTATCAATGTGACATGCCAAGATGCAATTGTTCGAGGCTTTTGTTGAAAAGCAGAGCCTTGTGGATGATGATCAAAGCATAGCCTATTTCGGCATAGCTTTGTGTATAACGTTACCTCGCGAGCCTCACACCCCGGCAAGAGTCAGAAAAGGGACAAGGGAACACAGGGAGTGCACACGTTTCTTTCTAGCTAAAAGTGGTATCAGGGTTTTGCAAGCCCTGACAATTTACTTATGTGGTTGGTGGAATGAGGCACCTCAGATTTATAGGTCGATTGTGACCATTTTATAGGTTTAATAGGACCGGGAAGCATGTGTTCAGGAATTGCCAATCCACTAAAGTATTTGTGGACCGGCCCTGCAGTATCCAAGGGTTTCCCATAAGTGTGATCCTGAGACATTGCTAGAGTATCTCGGATCAGTAAGGAGATCGTCCCTTGCCTTGACTCATGATGGAAACCCAATTTCCAATACGACATTAAGATTTTGATTGTAAACCTATATATGGCGACATAGTAGGATGTGGTACTATGTCGTCTAGGACTGATACATTTACTTTGAAGTATTTTAAAACTGTTTAGATACTAATAATAATATTAAAATATTATTTTCTACATATCAAGCATTTTTTATCATTATAAGGTAGAACTCTATCCTCCGGTTTGTGTTTCGTTGTGTGATGGAACTTGAGTCTTATAATGATTTCATTTTCTAAAAATCATTGCGTTGTTTTTGAAATAAAATTTATTAAACATATGCACTGGCAATCCAATTGAGTAAACATGTTCCGCATTAGCGGCGCGGTCCTTTGATTAGCCATATTGTTAGTTAAGAAAGATTTCTCACACCAGTCCCATGACTGACTCGTAGCTTGTTTCACTTTGCAAACTTGGGTGCCCTCTTTTCACATGGGTAGCCAAGTGACAGGTTTAGGTATGGATACATTCTGGATTGGAGCTTGCTTAAGGAAGAAGATGAAGAACGTTTTCCTTTTTATCTTTTTGTTGCTACTTGAGACATTTAGACTTTATTGATCTTTGATGTATTTGATGGAGTTGAGACTTATTTCTCTTTTGTTGAGACTTCTATTTGCTAAGTGTATCCTGTAACTGCGTACTCTGACGTCCTTGATGTTATGTTGTGATGACATTCTTATTTCCGCTGAAATGATTTATGTGTTATGCTATTATCTGAGATATGTTATTGTTGTAATTATGTTATACTCCTATGATTATCCTTGCTTTCGTACTACGAAAGTTTGGGGTCGTCACAGTGGGTCATTCCCAAGTAGGGTATATTTGTCACCAATCTAAAGAAAATTCATTCTTCTTTCGATTTTGTATCTTATGGATTACGGTTGGGGGGCCGACAACCGTGGGTGACAATATATTCGATACACTCAAGTAAATGAGTGGTCGGTCATGTGTGGGCTGGGTTGCAAGATGTTCTTGTTGAACTCCATTGTATCCCCTCTAGAGTACACTAATCGGGAGGTGGTCCCATACCTTGTCATAGTTGGAATCCAATCTCCAATAAGCTCCCTGCGTTTTTTGTTTTTTTACTATGTATGTGCAGCGTGAGATGCAAGCATTCTGCTATTTGGTTATTTATTTGATTAGACATTATTATAATATCACTGGATTTTGATATCAAAAATGGTTTGGTTATATTAAGGTAAAAATCGTTCGTGTTTATATGTGGGCTAGTCTTACTATTACCTTTTCTTTCAAAGGATTTTTCAAAGTTAATCAAATTGGTTGGAGTTTACTCACACCAGTCCTATAACTGACCCGGAGTTTATTTTGTGTGTTTCCCTTAAACTATTGGGAGCCCAAATTTGTACGGGCAATCAAGTGTTCAGGATTTGCAGATTCACTTGGAGGGACTCAAGGCAGGAAGCTTCACTGCTAGTTATTAGAGACTATTTCCGCTGTGATGTATATGAGTTATATTCTGATATGGTATGTATATACAAAATCAGATTTGTATTTCAAAGTGTTATATAATATATTTTATTCGTTCCGTTGTGAGATTCGTGTTTGCTTTGATACTGTTTAGATTCTGATGTTCTTATTCTTCTATTCTATTAGTTCTATCTTATCTTTCTCATCCTCTAATTTCTTTCTATTAAAGATCTGTATTTTCGTGCACTTTGGGTTGGACGTGTGTTGTTTTAGTCAGCTCAGATAGTATGGATTTGCGGGTCGCTATAGTTGGTATCAGAGCTGAAGGTTAAGCAATACCTTAGATTGAGTTTGAGTGTATATATATGAGCGCGTGTTTGTAGATTTGTATAAAGATTATTTTATATTGTGTTGATTGATCTGTTGAGTGGTATATAAATTCCAAATCGACGCGTTTAGCTGACGGGTTCTATAGGGATTTATAAACGCTTGGATAGAGAAATTCGACATAGTATTGTTTTAAAAAGCTGGGTAAATGAAATAATTTTACCCAAAATATATTTTGGTATAAAAGAAATATATATCTTGGAATTATTATAGATATTGAATGTGTTGGTTGTTATTATAATCGCATAAGATTATAATTGAGATGGTTATATAAATAACCAATCAGAATTCGTATAACTGTAATATAATATCTAGAATCAGATGGATTAAATCTGAATTTAAAGCCAGAATTGAAATAAAACTCTAGAAACATGGAGGGGTTGTAAATGAATTTTTAATTGAATATATGGAAAATTTAAAATCCTGGGAGAGATTTGGAAATGTATTTTAAGCATTTGGAAAGGATAGTTGGAAGTAAATTTCAAGATAAAAGTGTTCTAAAAATAAGTTTTGAATGTGATATAGTATTGAACTCACTTCGGCAGCCGGAAAATAATACCGATGATGGATGGCCACATCATCATTATTCAATTTCGAGTTTCTAAAGTGACGGACTACTACTAAAAGATATTATTTTAAAATTGTTTTGAGAAAACAAATTATTTTGAATCCTGAAAAGGAATATTTATCCTAGAAAGGAAAAGCTATTTAAAAACTCCTGGGGTGATATTGTTTTGAATTAAAACAAGTATACAAGATGAATTTGTAATGATGGAAATAAATTTTCACTTAAGACGTTAAGTAAAGATTGTCAAAGCAAATAGAGGTTAACAAAAACAGTTAAGGAGAAATTAATTTTGATGGAAAATGGTACTAAAGTAAAATTGGAATTGAACCGAAGTTAATTAAGTGGAAATCGAGGTGGAATAGGATTTAACTTGGCAAAGTAATTGAACTGGTGAAATAAGATTTTTAGAATGGAACTGAATATGGTTATGGAATTGAATTGTTAAGTAAGAATTTGGAATTGGAATTTGAATTGGAGTTTGAACTGGAATTTGGCTTCAGTACTAGAGAATTATTGAATGTGGATAAGTGAATTTGGAGATCAATATTTGGAATGCATGGGTATATCTGATGAAATATCAAATGGAAGAGTTAGAATTGGATGCCCAACCAAAAAGAAATATGTTTATATTTTATACGAGTATGAGATTTATATGAGTATATTGGGCAAGCCACTTGGCTGTTTGAATTTCTGTTGAATTGGAAGATGCCCAGAGAGGCAAGTTGTAGTAATACTGAATGAGCCATGCGGAGGAGATGCTGGCGAAATTCTCCGAAAATTTAAGCCGTTAGGAAATTTTCAGAATTTCTAAAAGTATTCGTTAATAAGAAGGATTTAGTATTTTAATTAGAATTAATCGGTTCTGTTGAAAGTGAATTTAAGGAATTAAATAAAAGATTTTTAACCTGGTTATAATATAGATTGTAGCAATTTCCCTACCTTAGTAATTTCGGGGACGAAATTCTTTTAAGGGAGAAGGAATGTAACGTCCCGCATTTTTATCGATTTGTATTTGAATATTTAAATCAGTTTAAATATTGAATTCATAATATAAGTGGATTTATATATCAATTAAAATGAAATTGAACATATATAAATATATATTAAATATAAATGAGCCCGTAACGTCGCGGCAGTTCGTAATATGGAGTTTTGAACTTCAAACGACTATACAAGATTTGTTACTAATCGGATTTCTTCAAAACAAGAAACGTTCGAATCCGTTGAACTATATTTTTCTAATGGAAGTGAAAAATCGAGATTTCGGGTTTTAGATTGTTAGTTATGTCCAAATTAAATATTCAAAGAAACAGTGGCATAATCATTTATGGCCATAACGATTATTTGAATATATTTAAATATCGGTTTCGAATTTAGATAAGATTCTTTTGAGGCATAGTTATAGTTTAATTTTTAGGATTTTACTGCAATTTTTATTTTGAAAAATCAGCTGCTTTTTATTTGGAGTATTTTACACCCTATATCATCATTTTGAGGTTTCACAATATAAGTTAACCTACCGATATTATTATATTTTTGGGATCGTGGCACCTCGCTGGACATAACTATATTTTTATTTTTGTCCGTAGCGATCCGCAAATAAACAAAATACTATATAACATATATCGTGTATAAGTTGAGTATACACCCTATCGTGAACATTTTTATCTCAGTAAGTGTAATGACCCGCATTGGCAGAGGTATTAGAATTAATTTATTTAATTATATAAATGGTGGGTTAGTGAATTTAATAGTCGTGGAATTAAATAATGGTGAATATTTAATTAAAATAATAAATTAAATAATATATTTAATTCTGAAATAAACAGAATTGGTTGAAATGGCGATATGGTGTGAACCGGATCATCTGTGATATTTAATTCAGCTTGGAATTGAATTTGAATAACGAATATATTCAATCGTCGACAGTTGAACGTATAGTTTATAATATAATTATAAACGAGCTCGAATGGCGCTGCAGTTCGCTATTTGGCGATTTGAACTTCAATTGAATGTACAGGATTCGTTTTAAGCCGGATTTCTGTGAAACAAGAAACGTGTGGAGCTAGTGGAGTATATTTTTCTAGTGGAAGAGAAAAATCGGGATTTCGTCGTGTAGATTTTGAGATATGTCCAAATCAAATTTTAAAATAGTCGCTATAGAATCGTTTATCGACCGTATCGGTTTATTCGTTATAACTAAAGATCGGGTTTGAATTTAGACAAGGTTCTTTTGGGATATAGTGATAATTTAATTTTTAGAATTTTACTATAATTTTTAATTAATTTAATAAGCGACCTTTTTTATTTGAAGTATTTCGCACCCTGAAATCAACATTTTGAAGTTTCAAAATATGAGTCCATCTACCGATATTATTATACTTTCGGGATCGTGGCACCGAGCTGATTACAATGGCATGTTTACTTCTGTCGACAACAGTTTGTAAAGGAAGGAAATTCTTTATTTCGTGATGGGGTACACTAAAACTTTTACACAAAATAATACCCTAACTAATTTGTGATAAAACGAAAAACCACGTTTTTTTTCTCAGCCACAAATTTCTTTGGGGTTTTAAAACCAATAACGTGGAGACCGAATACTTCAAAGAAATCAAAACATAATAACGTGGCCTAACTGTGTACATAAATAACACCTACCCTATTACTTGCGTGTGAAGGGTCCTTCCTTCATAAATAAGAGATACTCTACCTCAGACTCATTTTACAAATCGGAAACTTCAAACCAAAGTATACTGAGCGTGCGTGGAAGCTACTGGCACAGGGTAGTCAGTAGGGACTGTCCAGGAGTGTGCTTAGCCGAAGCTCCAGTCGTCAGAGGTAACCGGAGCAACACAATTCAATCTGCATGGGGTTTTGTTCGATGGGAAGGGTCGCCCTGAGCTCGAATAAGCAGCAGCTCGACATCGTTTATGTTTTCGGGTCTCGGATGGATCGGAAATAAGGAGAACGCGACGGGCTAGGTGGTGAAATACTTTTGTATAGGAGCTGGCGGGTAGTGTATAAAGTGGGAAGATTTTGGAGTGAGAAGAGAAGTTGTGGAGTGGATTGTGCTGTGTTTGGATGAGGAGCTTTACATACGCATGAAGTATGGACTGTAAGAAGTGGGTTGAGTGGCTTTGGAGGAAGATACGTGTACTGTAGGGAGCAATCAGGCGGAAGTGGTGAGTCAAAATATGGGGTAAAGATATATGGTATTGCGAAAAATATATATATTGGGAGCATGCTTTCTATTTCGTGAATATGATGGAACTAAAGAGAAGTTGAGCCAAACAAAAATCAACAGGGGGTTTCAACATGCAGTATTGTTACTCGCATTGTTCCCATGTATCAGAGAAGGGCTAGTTCGAAGTGGAAGTGTGGTGGGGAAAATTCAAACCAAAAAGAAGGATTGGGAGAATGTATATTGTACGAAATCCATGTATTGTGTTCAAAGAAAGTGAGGAGCGGATGCATTATGCATGAAGGCACTGAACAACATGTACAGGGTGGACGGGTTCCTTGTTATTGCACCATGTTAAAAAAATGGGAAGCCCAGTTCCTTTGAACAAAGAGAAAAGGAAATTAGAAGATAGAAAACTGACAACTATTGTATTTCAAATGAAGAAAGGGGACAAAAGTTTCAACTGAGGAGATGGTGCACTATTGGATCGGTTGAGTAAGAAATGAGCGTGGGCAAGTCTAGTGAGGTAAAGCCCAAATTAGTAAATATAAAACAAATTAATGTTATTTTAATTTAAATTAGTTATAAACTTGTGATCTTAATATATGTTACATATGTTGTCAGAATTGAGTAAATTTGGATCCGTTGTAATTGTATGGGCGAGCGCGACACCATGGAACTGACTGGGAGTGGATTGGCGTTCGCTACAATTTATGGCGAAATAAATTGTCCATCTGAATCAACAGACGCAAATCGTTATTTAACGGTTAACGCGAAATGTGAGTAAATCTCACTAACTCTGAACAGTTTATAATTTCATGTTGTATTTTTAGAACTGTTAGAAATCATCTGATTAATTGTGTATTGATTGTTTGATTGAACTGCTAGTCAGTTAGTTGAATTTCTATATTGATTCTGTTTAACAGAATATATCATATGGAACTGAAAGTGATGTTATCTATATTATTTAACATCTGTGATGCAGGGAAACAGGTTGGAGGAATCCAACTGGATTCCTCAACATTTATTTTACTGTGATTCATATATTGTGATATATGATGTGATATATAATCTGTTGTTGATTATGTGTGTTTGAACGATATTATCGTTGTTATATGGTATGATAAATACCATAAGAAATACTGGATATGGGGAAGGGGATTTTCAAAGTGTAATTTGAAAATGAATTATTTATATAAAATCGATGGATTTTATATAGAAAAGGAAAAGGATTTTATAAAAGAAATATTTATAAAATCAAAGGATAAGTTAGAATAAAAGGAAATCATTTGTAAAGTGAAGAACCGTTACTGAAAGTAAATCTTTATAAATGAATAGTTTATTCGAAAAGGAGCTAATCGATGTTAGTTTAATCAATTAGAGTTAAAGAATAAAGGAGCTAATCGATGTTAGTTTAATCGATTAGAGAGAAAGTCAAATGAGTTAATCGAATATAGTTATTCGAATAAAAGTAAAATGAGTTAATCGAATATAGTTTATTCGAATAGAGAGTAAAATGAGTTAATCGAATAGAGTAAATTGATAAGGGTTAATCGAATAGAGTTAATTGATAAGGGTTAATCGAATAGAGTTAAGTGAAAAGAGTCAATCGAATATAGCTATTCGAAGGAGGGTTAAGTAAGGAAGTTAGAAAAAAGAAATATAAAGTGAACTTTGCTAATTTCAAAGTTAGAAATGTTGTTCAGTTAAGGTCTGAGAGGTAGTTCTACCCCAACTTGATTGGCTTCGTTTTAACTAGGGAATAGTTAAGGTTCGACAGTAAAGGAAATGGTTTGGGTTGGCATCGCGATGGTTTGTTTAAAACATCTGTCTAAGTCCAGTGAAGAAGCTTTGGAAATGTTTTCCAAATAAGAAACCAGAAATGTTTTCTAATAAAGAAATCAAGAAATGGAAATGTTTTCCATTGTTAATAACGTATATTTTGCAAATTTAGAAAATAAGAAATATTGAATATAGGGAAACAGGAGATAAGTAAATTTATGAAATAAGGAGATGAATGTTAAATGATGTTTGATCGATATAATTTCCATTTGGAAATAATATCGTTGTTTGCACACTTGTTTTTATTCGATAGTTAAATCACAGACTATCGAAGTTTTTGACCATTTTAACGTTGTTAATATGGAGAGACCGGTTGGATTATTATCCAAAGAACCACTATGTATTGGCATAAGCGTTGCGAATCGTATATGCCAAAGAAAATTGAAGACAGAGTTATGCAAGGGCTATCCTGTTTACAGAATAGTGCCTTCGGTTCATCCTGTTCCTGGATGACTTGTATGGAAGGATGTCTGACAGAGTATTTCCAGACGATCACGTATATTGATTTCTCCAACCGTACCAAGAGTGGAAGCGGAGAAGGAAACTTCTTTTAGCTAACACATAATGTATGGTTGAGGACGTCAATCAGTAATTTGATGGATTTGACAATGTGGCATTCGAAGTAAATCTGATGTGATGATGAAGCGTAACCTCAAGCCTCATCAAATCGGTAAATGACAGAAATCGGGCAGGCAGCATGGCTAAGTCGGTCGCACCGAAGTAGGGTGTATAATCACCTGATCTAGAGTTTCATTTATTTCCAAAAATCTATTGTTGATGCTGTCCCATTCGGGAAACAGTTGCTGATCCCAACCGTTGGTGATATACATTCGATACGCTCAAGCGAAATGAGTGGTCGGTCATGTGTGGCCGGGTTGCAAGATGTTCTTGTTGAACCCAGTGTATTCCTCTCTAGAGGTACACGAGCGATAGGTGGTTCCATACCTTGTCATAGTTGGAAATCCATTACCCAATACGTGCTTGCGGTTTTGAGTTGTATACTATATATGTAGAACGTGAGATGAAAGCGTTTCTGCTAGATAATTATATATACTGTGGTTGATAGACATTATTATAATATCAAAAGGTTTTTAATATAAAGATATTTTGGATTCTCATAAGGGAAAAACCCGTTCCGTTATGCGGCGTGGTCTTATGAGATATCGTTTACTTGTTCAACTGTTTTTAACTGTTTTACTCACACCAGTTGTAACACCCCGCCTCCGCTAGGGTCACTCGCAAGGGAATGCACTAGCTTTAGAAGGGCATTATTGGTAAACATCCACAGAAATATCACAAGACAGAACATATAAAAATAGCGGAAGTAAAAACAAACTTTCATAAACATTAATAGTTAAGGTCTAAAGCCTTTTACATCAGAGTACATCAAAACCTGTCTTGCAATAGTAAAGAAGCATAAAGACTTTTTCATAAATTATTCCCCAAATAAAACAGTAAAGTAGCCATAGCCAAGAAAAGTCCAAGCCATCCATGATGACCTTCAAGCAGAAGAAGTCCGAACTAAACAGCATTGTTTCCTCCCTGTAACCTGGGGGGGAACGGAAGAAAAGAGGCGAAACAAAACGGGTCAGTCAAAAAGACTGAGTAAGTCCTATCTACTTCCAGTATAAAAACAGGTAAAGGTAACATGACATGCATAAACTGAAAGTAAACATAAGGATAACTACAAGATAGATAAACTAAACCAGGGTAGCCGGTTGAACTACTGTGGCAAGGTAAACTAAGGTATCATGATAAACTACGGTGTTATGATAAGTCAAGGTATCACATCGTCAGATTTCTATCGAGTACATTATCCCAAGGTATCTGCCCCGTCTAACATCCCACGGTATCTATTATGTATATTCTTCCTAGTTCTAACATGTATATTTGCTCTGCACCTCTCGTACTAGTATCCCAACCCGCATCACGTGTTAACCATGAATGTCCCTTGCCCAATGTCATGTAATGGTCCATGTCAACCTAATATATAGCATATGTAGGTTTTCCCCACTCATATGTTTCTTTCCATGTATAAGATCAGTCCATTTCCGTAGGCCGTACGGGCTTTCTCATGTAAGCGTTTTATCCTTGAAGTCGTTTGGACTGTCACCCTTGTTCTAGCTAGGCTCTTCCATATGAATCATCGTTTGAACTACTAGGACTTACGCCACCTAGCACCACTAGGGATTACGCTTACCTATTGCACGCTTTCGTATTTCGGTTTGGGTTAAACCACCTAGGCCACTAGGGATTACGCTAACCGTCAATCGCGCCCTTTTTCCCACGCATTCATCGTGAATCGTTTTCTATAACTGTATGCACATGTATCACATCGTGCCATCCGAGTCCTGTCACAGGGCAAAACAAGAAATACAGGACTCGGTCGGGAGCTTTAGATTTATCTGCCGATGCAGATACTAAGGTCTGCTTTTCTACACGTGTCTATGGTCCCACGAGACCCCTCCCTCAACTAGTGAAAGGCAACACAAGAGACAATCTTGCATGAGAACTACACTCCGGCCAGCCCACATTCTACGGCCTACCTCACCCATAATTAGATAGCAATTATGGTCTGTTGGGTGTTCCCTGCCTTTCCGTACGTACACGCTTGACTTAAGATGGTAGATGATCGACGAACTTGCTATCTCGGGCACCTTATGTATTCGTCGACTCACTGCTATCCACCCCAGTCTTTAGGTCGCTCGCATAGCAACCAAGGCATATTCTTGGTTCTTCTACCGCAGACCTCGACCTCTCGTGAGCCTAGTATAATGACCTGGCAGCTCACAGAGGGATCCCAAGAATATCCTCACGTTCCCCGAAGCCGCTGCTTCGTTACCCAGTTCGCTGGAGCCTTTATCTAAATCAGATAGCCTGCTCCTACACGTATACTTAAACGATGACCTACCGTATCGGGTTACTCATTTATCTAAGAGGTGGTCCAAATTTCCTTGGCTAAGAATTATTACTTAGTTTCTTTTAACTAAGGTTTACCACTTAGCCTTATTTCCATAAACCTTGTTAACTATGGTTATTTACCTAATCCTCCGAATTAGGATTTATCTAGTGGGTTAAGTGTCACTTAAGTTCACAACTTAACCCGTCTACAAACTACGTCAAAATTGGCTAAGTATCCAAGTCCAAAACTTAACCCTACAAACCATGTGTCAAGTTGGTTAAGTATATCAAGCAATTCATGGCTTAGCCTTATCTAATTATCATTTTAGGTTGGTTCAGTATATGTATTAACTTGACCTTATCTAATTACTGAGTCATATCGGTCAAGCGCATTCAAACGATTCGTGACTTAGCCTTATCATGTTTTCACGTTAGATTGGTTAAGTATAGGTTAACTTAACCTCATCAAATTAACGAGTTAGATTGGTTAAGTATAGGTCACTTGACCTCATCAAATCATTGTGTTAAATTAGTTAAGTGTTTAACTTAACCCCATTAAATTACCAAGTTGGATTAATTAAGTCTAGGCTAACTTAACCCCATCCGATTACCATGTTTAGATTAGTTAAGCCTAATCTTAACCCCATCTAGTTACCGTGGTTAGGTTAGTTAAGTCTTAATTACTTAACCTCATCTAATTACCCAGTCAGATTAGTTAAGTGTAAATTACTTAACCCCATCCCCTAATCATCTTGCATGGTTAAGTGTCATTAAGGAAATCAAGCCCGGTCCCACTTAACCTACCCATTTGTGTCATATCGGTTAAGTGTCATTAGTCAAATTTACTTAACCTTATCATGTGGCATTAATTTAATTAATGCACTCTTAACCTCTCACATTAGACCTTGTTGTGGTTACTAGTTAAGCCGGGCGGGTCCGGGTAGATTTACACCACAACCTAGTCTAACCTCGGGTCTTAAGCGCGACATGACCAACTTCTCACATTGGGTCCTATTGTTTGCAACTACTAGTTAGGCCGGTCGGTTCCGGGTAGTTTTACGTTGCAAACTCAACCCAACCTCGAGTTGGCCACACTTATATTATCTAAGTCCATCATGTTTCCAAAACATGTTACAAGTTTTTCAAGCATTTGGGTAGACCTAACTTAATAGGTAAATTCCCAAAGGGTAGACCTAACTTAATAGGTAAATTCCCAAGCTCATGTTTTTATGCATACTTACATGTCAACTTCCATGTTATCTTTCAAGTCATATTTTCAAGTATAAACACATGTCATATTCAAGTTAAGATTTCGCGACATGTTCATGTTTATCTAACTACCCAAAATCGTGTTTTCCCAACGCAAGCAAAGCGAGTCAACATAGTAGGTATACTATGGCTACATGTAGACCCCAAAACATGCACGATGCCACAAAAGGGATTGGCTCCAAACATGCATGGCGTCATAAGGGGTTTTGGCCTTCAAACATGCATGATAGAGTCATATAGGGATTGACCATAAGCATGCATGCTATCATATAGGATTTGGCCACAAACTTGCATAATATCATAAGGAGGTTTTGCCACAAATATGCATGAAACATAAGGGGTTTGTGTTCATATGCATGCATAAGCCCCAAGGTCAAGTATTTGCCTATGTTTCACAAGTCAAATGGTTCCCAAAGGTTCATGCAAATCTTCCATAGACAAAGATCCAAACTTGCAAGATAAACTAGGCTAAACATAACATGAGTGACATGATTAAGTTGCTACATCTTAGTCTAAGGTCATAGATCATAGAAAAGGGACAAAGTTAGGTTCACATACATGCATACTTATGCTTCATCTCATCTTATCCCATGTCAACATTAAAAATACCGTTTTGATCCAAAAGTAGCTAGAACTTACATAGGCAAGGCTTAGGAAAGGGATCATGCATCATCTTGACGAAGAAAGGTGGCTCCTTTGAAGAAGAACCATCATGAAACTCGCATAGCAATGTTGATTTGGCCTCTATTTGGTGTAGCAAGCTTGCATCTTTTGATTTGAACCCGATTTGAATGCATAGGCTCTAGGGATTGGAGATGGAGGCCATGATCAAAATTGATTTTGGCAGCACTTAGTTGCTAGGTTTGATTTTTAGGGATTTAGGTTAGGTTTAGGGTCTTTTTATAGAGATTAGGATAGTTTTAGACCCTTAGATTAACCCTAGGATAGATCAGGACCATCAGATCTCGGAAGCTTCCAGAACCAGCCCAAGAACAGGACCAGGTGAGACAAACAGGTGCGCCAGGCAACTTGCCCCGGCCACCCCCTGTCGACAGGCAAGTCGACAGGGCTGTCGACTTGGTCTGGGCCCAAGTCGACAGGCCTGTCGACAGCCCTGTCGACATGGCCTAGGCGGGAAACTTCCCGCCTAGCCCCAGATCTGATTTTCAAAGCTATTTCCGAAGTTCAAATTTCCAGAAATCTTCTTTGGGCCTTTAACGGGTCATACGGACTCCGATTCTCGAAAACTCGGACTCTATTTCGCGTATTTTTCCGAGACGAACGCAATGGCACAGACCGTTTCACTTGATTCAGAATTTATAATTTAATTCTGTCTTGATTCTTGATTTAACGTGTTGTAAAAATTCGGGTTATTACATTCTCCCCTTCTTAAAGGATTTCGTCCCCGAAATCTCAAAGTTAGGAAGAACATATCCTACCATCCATCATCCATCTACTCAAACCATCATCCACAAGCAACCATTGTCCTTAGACGACTCCTAATGCTTTATGAATGTATGCAAAACGTGTGTGTACATGTTCCTTAGCTAATGCTAATGATCAGGCCTGAAAAATCTTTTGAATGTAAAAATATGTTTAGTGCTATGAATCCATCATGTATGCAAATAGTCCTAGTCATATATACTATATGCGTGCACAAACATTCAACCATATGCAACATCCGCATGATAACACATTCAATTTCATCCATAAACAAGTATAAATACTCGTGCATATGCAATATGAAATGTGACCGAGTCGAGCTAATATCTAATGTAAATTCGCGCATCCACGAGCAACCACTTGCAACCATTTGCAACCATATCAACCATAACATGTTTCAAATACATGTTTACATCCATAGGGTTCTACCTAAGATTCCCTGAAACAGGGTCGAGAAGATAAACAAAACAAACTCCGTACGGGGTTTGTAACAGAGACAGGACCGAGAGGATATCCATAAAAGATAGCCTACAAGCAGGCTCAACAGAAAAACAGGGATCGAGGATATATTCCCAAAAGAGATATCATGCACGTATTTAGTCTTCAGTCTCCTGAGTCGCATTACCTTGAGCTTAGTTCCATCGCGCCTTGACCGCCCCTTTTACTTCACGATTTCGCAGCTTCTTATTTCCTGTTTCCATAACATGAGTTGGAACTCATTTCCTCGTCGCCTCTCGTTCCACTTGCACTTATTCTCCTTCTAGAATACTTGGCGCAAACAGGACTGCGTACACATTATTCCATGCGAGCCCTCAAAATTCACTAGTGAATCCTGGACCTTGTACCATAAGGTATTCTACGTAGAAAAACTTTCTCTTGAAAGTAAACAAGTTACCGTGCGCACTTACTAGGGTAATTCCCATAACCCATACATAATCGAAGTAAACCATCCGTCTTATTAGCGAACACCATTCGATCGGGTTTCTAATTTCCAACAAAGGCATCTAGGGATTCTAAGTAACTAATCATGACAGAACCCAAAAGGTTACGCGATACTTCAAGGGTATTACCAAAGCAAGCCAAGAGTTTAACTACCCTCCTTCTAAAACCGAGAGTGGCACCCCTTACTGGATAACCACTTCATCCCTAGAATCCATCCACAACTTATAAACATAAGCATTATTTCCAAGCTCAACACTTGATATAGACATTCTCAAATCCAAACAAGCCATGAGTAAATGGACCGATCTTCCAATAGGACTTGAGACAAAAACGGGATCCTCTACTACGCTAGTACTAAGGTGCAGAGACTCAACTATCGAAGCGGACTTAAAAGATGCGGTGATCAAAACAAAGTCCTAACGGGATGATAGAGAAGAAAATCTAAACCTTTAACAAGATCGTCACCCTCCTTCCGAGGTACCCTAGAAATGAGAGCATACTATTGCCCTCCGAATGATCTTGTCTCTGTTCCATGATACATAACTATCCGTCCCGTTTCACCATGCCAAAGGTACTCTCTCGTCATGGGTTACATTGTTCATCTTTCTCCCTCCTTTTAGGACTCAGCCATACCAACATGTTGCTTATCCCTGAGCTCGTATCCTTTATCCTTGTTCTTACTATCCTTTCATGCATAACTCTGCAACGGTCTCTCGAGAACCACCTCCATCGTACGGGAAACACTTACGCAGCTAGAAAGACTAGTCGCAGTCAAAACCACTGTGACTACAGATGGAGGAAAGAAAGGAAAAGAGATTCAATCAAGGAAACAAGGATAATGCTAATGGCCTTTGGGGAATAGCCTTTTTCTTTTAAGAGAAAATTTTCGTGAAAAATGCTTCTTTGTAAACGGTTTTCAAATAGTTTTCAGAAGGTCTTTTAAAAACTTTTGCCCAGTCTAGTAACCTTCTGCTCTGATACCAAATGTAACACCCCGCCTCCGCTAGGGTCACTCGCAAGGGAATGCACTAGCTTTAGAAGGGCATTATTGGTAAACATCCACAGAAATATCACAAGACAGAACATATAAAAATAGCGGAAGTAAAAACAAACTTTCATAAACATTAATAGTTAAGGTCTAAAGCCTTTTACATCAGAGTACATCAAAACCTGTCTTGCAATAGTAAAGAAGCATAAAGACTTTTTCATAAATTATTCCCCAAATAAAACAGTAAAGTAGCCATAGCCAAGAAAAGTCCAAGCCATCCATGATGACCTTCAAGCAGAAGAAGTCCGAACTAAACAGCATTGTTTCCTCCCTGTAACCTGGGGGGGAACGGAAGAAAAGAGGCGAAGCAAAACGGGTCAGTCAAAAAGACTGAGTAAGTCCTATCTACTTCCAGTATAAAAACAGGTAAAGGTAACATGACATGCATAAACTGAAAGTAAACATAAGGATAACTACAAGATAGATAAACTAAACCAGGGTAGCCGGTTGAACTACAGTGGCAAGGTAAACTAAGGTATCATGATAAACTACGGTGTTATGATAAGTCAAGGTATCACATCGTCAGATTTCTATCGAGTACATTATCCCAAGGTATCTGCCCCGTCTAACATCCCACGGTATCTATTATGTATATTCTTCCTAGTTCTAACATGTATATTTGCTCTGCACCTCTCGTACTAGTATCCCAACCCGCATCACGTGTTAACCATGAATGTCCCTTGCCCAATGTCATGTAATGGTCCATGTCAACCTAATATATAGCATATGTAGGTTTTCCCCACTCATATGTTTCTTTCCATGTATAAGATCAGTCCTTTGCCGTAGGCCGTACGGGCTTTCTCATGTAAGCGTTTTATCCTTGAAGTCGTTTGGACTGTCACCCTTGTTCTAGCTAGGCTCTTCCATATGAATCATCGTTTGAACTACTAGGACTTACGCCACCTAGCACCACTAGGGATTACGCTTACCTATTGCACGCTTTCGTATTTCGGTTTGGGTTAAACCACCTAGGCCACTAGGGATTATGCTAACCGTCAACCGCGCCCTTTTTCCCACGCATTCATCGTGAATCGTTTTCTATAACTGTATGCACATGTATCACATTGTGCCATCCGAGTCCTGTCACAGGGCAAAACAAGAAATACAGGACTCGGTCGGGAGCTTTAGATTTATCTGCCGATGCAGATACTAAGGTCTGCTTTTCTACACGTGGCTATGGTCCCACGAGACCCCTCCCTCAACTAGTGAAAGGCAACACAAGAGACAATCTTGCATGAGAACTACACTCCGGCCAGCCCACATTCTACGGCCTACCTCACCCATAATTAGATAGAAATTATGGTCTGTTGGGTGTTCCCTGCCTTTCCGTACGTACACGCTTGGCTTAAGATGGTAGATGATCGACGAACTTGCTATCTCGGGCACCTTATGTATTCGTCGACTCACTGCTATCCACCCCAGTCTTTAGGTCGCTCGCATAGCAACCAAGGCATATTCTTGGTTCTTCTACCGCAGACCTCGACCTCTCGTGAGCCTAGTATAATGACCTGGCAGCTCACAGAGGGATCCCAAGAATATCCTCACGTTCCCCGAAGCCGCTGCTTCGTTACCCAGTTCGCTGGAGCCTTTATCTAAATCAGATAGCCTGCTCCTACACGTATACTTAAACGATGACCTACCGTATCGGGTTACTCATTTATCTAAGAGGTGGTCCAAATTTCCTTGGCTAAGAATTATTACTTAGTTTCTTTTAACTAAGGTTTACCACTTAGCCTTATTTCCATAAACCTTGTTAACTATGGTTATTTACCTAATCCTCCGAATTAGGGTTTATCTAGTTGGTTAAGTGTCACTTAAGTTCACAACTTAACCCGTCTACAAACTACGTCAAAATTGGCTAAGTATCCAAGTCCAAAACTTAACCCTACAAACCATGTGTCAAGTTGGTTAAGTATATCAAGCAATTCATGGCTTAGCTTTATCTAATTATCATTTTAGGTTGGTTCAGTATATGTATTAACTTGACCTTATCTAATTACTGAGTCATATCGGTCAAGCGCATTCAAACGATTCGTGACTTAGCCTTATCATGTTTTCACGTTAGATTGGTTAAGTATAGGTTAACTTAACCTCATCAAATTAACGAGTTAGATTGGTTAAGTATAGGTCACTTGACCTCATCAAATCATTGTGTTAAATTAGTTAAGTGTTTAACTTAACCCCATTAAATTACCAAGTTGGATTAATTAAGTCTAGGCTAACTTAACCCCATCCGATTACCATGTTTAGATTAGTTAAGCCTAATCTTAACCCCATCTAGTTACCGTGGTTAGGTTAGTTAAGTCTTAATTACTTAACCTCATCTAATTACCCAGTCAGATTAGTTAAGTGTAAATTACTTAACCCCATCCCCTAATCATCTTGCATGGTTAAGTGTCATTAAGGAAATCAAGCCCGGTCCCACTTAACCTACCCACTTGTATCATATCGGTTAAGTGTCATTAGTCAAATTTACTTAACCTTATCATGTGGCATTAATTTAATTAATGCACTCTTAACCTCTCACATTAGACCTTGTTGTGGTTACTAGTTAAGCCGGGCGGGTCCGGGTAGATTTACACCACAACCTAGTCTAACCTCGGGTCTTAAGCGCGACATGACCAACTTCTCACATTGGGTCCTATTGTTTGCAACTACTAGTTAGGCCGGTCGGTTCCGGGTAGTTTTACCTTGCAAACTCAACCCAACCTCGAGTTGGCCACACTTATATTATCTAAGTCCATCATGTTTCCAAAACATGTTACAAGTTTTTCAAGCATTTGGGTAGACCTAACTTAATAGGTAAATTCCCAAAGGGTAGACCTAACTTAATAGGTAAATTCCCAAGCTCATGTTTTTATGCATACTTACATGTCAACTTCCATGTTATCTTTCAAGTCATATTTTCAAGTATAAACACATGTCATATTCAAGTTAAGATTTCGCGACATGTTCATGTTTATCTAACTACCCAAAATCGTGTTTTCCCAACACAAGCAAAGCGAGTCAACATAGTAGGTATACTATGGCTACATGTAGACCCCAAAACATGCACGATGCCACAAAAGGGATTGGCTCCAAACATGCATGGCGTCATAAGGGGTTTTGGCCTTAAAACATGCATGATAGAGTCATATAGGGATTGACCATAAGCCTGCATGCTATCATATAGGATTTGGCCACAAACTTGCATAATATCATAAGGAGGTTTTGCCACAAATATGCATGAAACATAAGGGGTTTGTGTTCATATGCATGCATAAGCCCCAAGGTCAAGTATTTGCCTATGTTTCACAAGTCAAATGGTTCCCAAAGGTTCATGCAAATCTTCCATAGACAAAGATCCAAACTTGCAAGATAAACTAGGCTAAACATAACATGAGTGACATGATTAAGTTGCTACATCTTAGTCTAAGGTCATAGATCATAGAAAAGGGACAAAGTTAGGTTCACATACATGCATACTTATGCTTCATCTCATCTTATCCCATGTCAACATTAAAAATACCGTTTTGATCCAAAAGTAGCTAGAACTTACATAGGCAAGGCTTAGGAAAGGGATCATGCATCATCTTGACAAAGAAAGGTGGCTCCTTTGAAGAAGAACCATCATGAAACTCGCATAGCAATGTTGATTTGGCCTCTATTTGGTGTAGCAAGCTTGCATCTTTTGATTTGAACCCGATTTGAATGCATAGGCTCTAGGGATTGGAGATGGAGGCCATGATCAAAATTGATTTTGGCAGCACTTAGTTGCTAGGTTTGATTTTTAGGGATTTAGGTTAGGTTTAGGGTCTTTTTATAGAGATTAGGATAGTTTTAGGCCCTTAGATTAACCCTAGGATAGATCAGGACCATCAGATCTCGGAAGCTTCCAGAACCAGCCCAAGAACAGGACCAGGTGAGACAAACAGGTGCGCCAGGCAACTTGCCCCGGCCACCCCCTGTCGACAGGCAAGTCGACAGGGCTGTCAACTTGGTCTGGGCCCAAGTCGACAGGCCTGTCGACAGCCCTGTCGACATGGCCTAGGCGGGAAACTTCCCGCCTAGCCCCAGATCTGATTTTCAAAGCTATTTCCGAAGTTCAAATTTCCAGAAATCTTCTTTGGGCCTTTAACGGGTCATACGGACTCCGATTCTCGAAAACTCGGACTCTATTTCGCGTATTTTTCCGAGACGAACGCAATGGCACAGACCGTTTCACTTGATTCAGAATTTATAATTTAATTCTGTCTTGATTCTTGATTTAACGTGTTGTAAAAATTCGGGTTGTTACACCAGTCCCATGACTGACCCGTAGTTTACCTTGTTGTTTTCCCTAAACTCTTGGGTGCCTAAATTTGTATGGGCAGTCAAGTAGTCGGAATTTACAGATATACTGGAAGAGCTTGGAGCAGGATTCTTCAGGATCATATAGCTATAGTTATTTCCGCTGTGTTGTAAGTGCTGTACTTTGATAATGTATTGTATACATATAATGATTTATTTCAAGGATATGTTATCTATTATATGTTATTCGTTCCGCTGTGAGATTCGTGTTACTCTGATGTTGTGTTCTTCTTCTTCTTCTATTCTAAGTTTCTATCTTATCTTTCCTTACCCTCTAATTTCTTTCACTAATTACCAGGATTTTTCGGTGTTTTGGTTATCGACATCGTGCTTATGTCGATAACCAAAGTCGCTAAAAATCCGGGTCGTTACAGTTGGTATCAGAGCTTAAGTTAAGTGAATTACCTTGGCTCTATGGCGTGACTCGGTAGAGATAGGGTTAGTAATGCCCTAGATTGAGTTTGAGTGTATATATACGAGTGAGCGTACTTGTTATTGATATAAAAATTGTTTTATATTGTGGAGATTCATTGGTTGAGTTGTTTATGAGTTCTGGTCGATCAGTTTGATCCACTGTATCGGTAGGAGTTACTAAACACTCGAATACGATGGGTCATCACGATATGTTTTGAAAAGAGGGTAAATGAAAATAATTTTACCCAAAGTATATTTTGATATATAGTGGACATATTGGTTGTTATTATAATCGAGTAAGATTACAAATTAAATGGTTATGTAAATAACCAATCAGAATTCATATAAGTGAAATACGTGAAATCAGATGAGTTAAATCTAAAATTTAAACCAGAATTGAAGTTAAGACTCTGGAGAATTGGATAAGTGTTTGTAAATGGATTGGGATTAAAAATAAGGAAAATTTAAGATTCTGGGAGATTTTAAATTGTTTTACAAGAAGTGTGAATTATATTTTGAAATGAATTTCAAAGTGGAAATGTTTAGAAATGGTTTCATAGTATTGAACTCACTTCGATCGCTGGAATAGATTCTGATGATGACAGCTGCATCATCAGTATCCATTTTCGAGTTGTAAGTGACGAATTACTACCAGAGATACTGTTTTGAATTTGTTTTGGGAAAGACAAGTTGTGTTGAATTTCAAAATGGGATTTATAAAATAGATTTGAATATAGAGTTTAAATAAAGAGAATTCAAATAGATTTGAATATAGAATTTGAATAAAGAGGATTCAAGTAGAAGTTGAATATAGAAAATTCAAAGGAGATTTGAATATAGAAATTCAAATGAGATTTGAATAAAGAAGGTTTAAATAATGGAAAGTGAATATATAATTCATATAGGGTAATAATATGATTTGAATATACAAATTCAAAGGGAGTTTGAATATATGAAATTCAATGGAAGTGATATAGAATTTGAATATAGAATTCAAATGGAATTTGAATATAGAATTCAAATGGAATTTTAACTATAGAATTTGAATAAGAGAATTGAAATGATATTTGAATATAGGAAATTCAAATAGAATTGAAATGGAATTCAATTAGTTGATTAACGAGTTAAACTTATATTTGAACATGTTTATTCAAATAAAAAGATGAAATAGGTGAACCAGTTAATTAGCCATTAGTAAATGGATCTTGAATTGTAGTTGAACTTTAGATAAGTAAAGGGGACTGGTAAATTTATATTCGAAATCGAATATGAAACTTGAGTTTGAAAAAAATAGAATTTGATTAGTTTATAAGCAAGTTGAAATATATTTGAACATGTCATGTTCAAATATAAAAGTGAAATAGACTAAAGAGTTAATTAACAAATTAATTAACGAATTGAGTTAAAATGATCAGGTATAGATAAAATAGATTGGGCAGGTATAAATATATATGAGATAGGTATGGATAAGGTATGAAGTGATCGCAGGACCACTGTATCCGATCAAAAACTGCTCGAAACGGATCTGCCATGGTTGATGCGAGTGGTGTGTTCTTGATATGGTGTTGTAGAGAATTAGAAGAGAAAGATGGTGGAAATAGTTAGGAGGATTTTAGTTGAGAATCGGTGTTGGGATTTGAGGTTGAAGTCACGGCAAATGGGTAGAGTTTACAGGAGGAATACGAGAGCTGTATTTGAGGAAGGAAAGGAGTGGGACGCGGGTTGGGCTTTTGGGTGGAAAGTTGGGCCGTGGTGTTTAAAAATGGGTAAGGCCCAAATCTTTTAATATATATATGTTTAGATTAAAAATATAATCATGTGTTAAACTTTAAATGGTCGTAACTTTACTATACGTTACCAGAATTCTGAACGGGAGCAACACAATGAGACTGACCGGGAGTGAATCCGAGCTCGTTACAATTTATGGCGAAATAAATTGTCCGACTGAATCAAATAACGCAAACCATTATTTAACGGTTAACGCGCCAATGTGAGTAAATCTCACTAACTCTAAACAGTTTATAATTTCATGTTGTATTTTTAGAACTGTTAGATATTGGCTGATTGAATGTGTGTTGACTGTTTGATTGAACTACTAGTCAGTTAGTTAAATTTTCTATATTGATTCTGTTTAACAGAATATATCATATGGAACTGAAAAGTGATGTTATCTATATTGTTTAACATCTGTGATGCAGGGAAACAGGTTGGAGGAATCCAACTGGATTCCTCAACATTTATTTTACTGTTTTCATATATTGTGATATATGATGTGTTATATAATCTGTTATGGATTATGGGTGTTGGAATGATGTTGATCATTTTTATTCGATATTTTAAATATCATAAAAGACCCTGGGATGTAAAAAGAATTATTTCAATGTATATTGAAATGAAGGGATTTTATAAAATCAACAGATTTTATAAAAGGAAATATTTCGAAAGTAAATAAAAGGGAAAAATGTTTTTAAAATGAATAGAGTTTTATAAAAGGGAAATCATTTGTAAAGTGAAGAACTGTTACTAAAAGTAAATCTTTATAAATGAATAGTTTATTCGAATAAAATAAAAGGAGTTAATCGATGTTAGTTAATCGATTAGAGTTAAAGCAAAGGAGTTAATCGATGTTAGTTAATCGATTAGAGAATAAAGTTAAAAGGAGTTAATCGATGTTAGTTTAATCGATTAGAGTTAAAGCAAAGGAGTTAATCGATGTTAGTTGATCGATTAGAGAATAAAGTTAAAAGGAGTTAATCGATGGTAGTTTAATTGATTAGAGTTAAAGCAAAGGAGTTAATCGATGTTAGTTAATCAATTAGAGAATAAAGTTAAAAGGAGTTAATCGATGTTAGTTTAATCAATTAGAGTTAAAGCAAAGGAGTTAATCGATGTTAGTTAATCGATTAGAGAAAGTAAAAGGAGTTAATCGATGTTAGTTAATCGATTAGAGAGAAAGTAAAGGAGTTAATCGAATATAGTTTATTCGAATAAAGTAAAAAGAATCAATCGAATATAGCTATTCGAACGAGAGTTAAGTAAGGAAGTTAGTAAAAGGGGTATAAAGTGAACTTTGTCTATTTCAAAGTTAGAAATGTTGTTCAGTTAAGGTCTGAGAGGTAGTTCTACCCCAACTTGATTGGCTTCGTTTTTAACTAAGAAATAGTTAATGTTCGGCAGTAAAGGAAACGGGTTGAGTTGGCATCGCGATGGTTTGTTTAAACATCTGTCTAAGTCCAATGAAGAAGCTTTGGAAATGTTTTCCAAATAAGAAACCAGAAATGTTTTTCTAATAAAGAAAACAAGAAATGGAAATGTTTTCCATTGTTAATAACGTCTATTTTCCAAATTTAGAAAATAGGAAATAATGAATATAGGGAAACATGAGATAAGTAAATTTATGGAATAAAGAGATAAATGTTGAATGATGTTTGATCGATATAAATTTCCATTTGGAAATAATATCGTGGGTTGCACACCTGTTTTTCTTCGATAGTTAGATCACAGACTATCGAAGTTTTGACCATTTTAACGTTGTTAATATGGAGAGACCGGTTGGGTTATTATCCAAAGAACCACTCTGTATTGGCATAAGCGTTGCGAATCATATATGCCAAAGGAAATTGAAGACGGAGTTATGCAAGGGCTATCCTGTTTACAGAATAGTTCCTTCGGTTCATCCTGTTCCGGGATGACTTGTATGGACGAATGTCCGACAGAGTATTTCCAGACGATCACGTATATTGATTTCTCCAACTGTACCAAGAGTGGAAGCGGAGAAGGAAACTTCTTTTAGCTAACACATAATGTATGGTTGAGGACGTCAATCGGTGATTTGATGGATTTGACAATGTGACATTCAAAGTGAATCTGGTGTGATGATAAAGCGTAGTTTCTAGCCTCACATCCGGTAAATGACAGAAATCGGGCAGGCAGCATGGCTAAGTCGGTCGCACCGAAGTAGGGTGTTTAATCACCTGATCTAGAGTTTCATTTACTTCTAAAAATCTATTGTTGATGCTGTCCCATTCGGGAAACGGTTGCTAATCCCAACCGTTGGTGATATATATTCGATACACTCAAGCGAAATGAGTGGTCGGTCATGTGTGGCTGGATTGCAAGATGTTCTTGTTGAATCCAGTGTATTCCTCTCTAGAGGTACACGAGCGAAAGGTGGTTCCATACCTTGTCATAGTTGGAAATCCATTACCCAATACGTGCTTGCGGTTTTGATTGTATACTATATATGTAGAACGTGAGATGAAAGCGTTCTGCTAGATGATTATATATACTGTGGTTGATAGACATTATTATAATATCAAAAGGTTTTTGATATAAAGATATTTTGGATTCTCATAAGGGAAAAACCCGTTCCGTTATACGGCGTGGTCTTATGAGATATCGATTTCCTGTTTGAACTGTTTTAAAATGTTTTACTCATACCAGTCCCATGACTGACCCGGAGTTTATTTTGTTGTTTTCCCTAAACTCTTGGGTGCCCAATTTTGTACGGGCAGTCAAGTAGTCGGGATTTACAGATACGCTAGAAGAGCTTGGAGCAGGAGGCTTCAGGATCATATAGCTATAGTTATTTCCGCTGTGTTGTAAGTATTGTACTCTGATAATGTATTGTATACATATAATGATTTATTTCAAGGATATGTTATCTATTATATGTTATTCGTTCCGCTGTGAGATTTGTGTTACTCTGAGGTTGTGTTCTTCTTCTTCTTCTTCTATTCTAAGTTTCTATCTTATCTTTCCTCACCCTCTAATTTCTTTCACTAATTACCAGGATTTTTTAGTGTTTTGGTTATCGACATCGAGTTTATGTCGATAACCAAAGTCGCTAAAAATCCGGGTCGTTACAGTTGCTCTATTCACTTAACCCCTTTCGAATAAACTATATTCGATAACTCTTTTTACTTTCTTTTCGAATAAACTATATTCGATTAACTCATTTTTACCTTAACTCTAATCGATTAACTAACATCGATTAACTCCTTTTACTTTATTCTCTAATGGATTCCTCAACATTTATTTTACTGTTTTCATATATTGTGATATATGATGTGTTAAATAATCAGTTATGGATTATGGGCGTTGGAATGATGTTGATCATTTTTATTCAATATTTTAAATATCATAAAAGACCCTGGGATGTAAAATGAATTATTTCAATGTATATTGAAATAAAGGGATTTTATAAAATCAACAGATTTTATAAAAGGAAATATTTCGAAAGTAAATAAAAGGGGAAAATGTTTTTAAAACGAATAGAGTTTTAAAAAAGGAAAATCATTTGTAAAGTGAAAAACTATTACTGAAAGTAAATCTTTATAAATGAATAGTTTATTCGAAAAGAAAAAAGGAGCTAATCGATGTTAGTTAATCGATTAGAGAATAAAGTAAAAAGAAGTTAATCGATGTTAGTTAATCGATTAGAGAATAAATTAAAAAGAAGTTAATCGATGTTAGTTAATCGATTAGAGAATAAAGTAAAAAGAAGTTAATCGATGTTAGTTAATCGATTAGAGAATAAAGTAAAAGGAGTTAATCGATGTTAGTTAATCGATTAGTGTTAAAGTAAAAGGAGTTAATCGAATATAGTTTATTCGAATAGAAAGTAAAATGAGTTAATCGAATATAGTATTCGAATAGAAAGAAAAGGAGTTAATCGATGTTAGTTTAATCGATTAGAGTTAAAGCAAAAGGAGTTAATAGAATATAGTTTATTTGAATAAAGTTAGTAAATCGAATATAGTTTATTCGAAAGGGGTTAAGTGAATAGATGTAACAACCCTGAATTTTGGGGCCAATTTAAAATTTTATTTTAAGTGATTTTAATGAGTTTTGATATTTAAAATAATCTATTTTAAATAATAATGATCACAAATTTGATTCAAATCGAAGTTAGAATGAATAATTTAATTTTAATTATAAAAAGAGTTAGAAATAGCGCGGTAGTTTGAAAAGTCAAACTTGAACTTTGACTGACCGTACAAGACGCAAAATTTAACGGATTTTAGTGAAACAAAAAATATTAGAATCTATTTAAAAATATCTTTCCAACGAATCCAAAAAATTGAAATTTCATAACGGAAATCAAAAGTTATGCCCAAATTAAAATTTAGGAAGGTCGCGATGAAATTTATAAGGGTCAACAATGCTACTTTTTGCATATAAAGGAATTTGAACTTGAAACCACTTCCATTGAGTTCAGAATGATGTTTCTACATTGAAAAACAGTAATCACTTATATATTTCGAGTTTCAGAAATCATTTGTTTAAACATGTATTTTTAATATTAAATATACTGGCCTTAAAAATAGTCATTTTTCAAACGACCTCTGTTTTCGACGAAACCACTTTTGTTGGAACCGGAATGTCAAATTATTGCTAGGTTTCAATTTTCAGAATTTTTCGAATTTATATGTGAGCGTGGGAAAAGAAAATGTGTTTTGACTATTTCAGTTAAATTTAAATGCCTTAAAAATAGCCATTTTACAAACAGTCTCAGAATTTGACGAAAATAATTTTGCTGGGTTCGTATCGTCAAAACAAAGCAAAAAATGATTTTTCGGTAATTTTTAGAATTAATATATAATTATAATTGATTTTCCAGTGTAAACGGACAATTTTTGACTTTAAAAATTCATTAAAAATTCATACGAGCTCAGAATTGAACGAAATTAATTTTTCTAGGTCCGCAGCGTCAAAACATAGCTAAATATATTTTTCAGGAATTTTTGAAGTTAATTTGTGGCCTCGGTGAATTTTCATGTACGGTCAATATTTAATTAATTAATTTTTAATAGGATTTAAAAAAACGTTACAGACATCAGAATTGGGGCCCGAGACATAGCCCATTGCGCTCAGAAGACGTCAAAACCCTAAGAACGACAGTAAGCAGGCCTAATTCTGAGTTCGGACCAAAACGGGCTTAAACGGGCTAATTAAATAATAATTAAAAAACCCTATTATTTTATTATATATTGAAAGTCGGGTTTCTTCCTCTTCCTCCATCGTGATTCAGCCGTAAAAAGAACCCATAGGCTTCACAACTTCTCTCCTCCTTCTGTAACACCCCGCGAATTCTATAACTGTGAAATTAACAAATTAAAGTATAATTAATTTCAAATCAAAGAACTAAGGGAAACGGGATACGCCATTGCGTTCGTCTCGGAAAAATACGCGAAATAGAGTCCGAGTTTTCGAAAAACGGATATCGTATGAAGAAGTTATGGACGAACGAAGTTGGGCGAAAAACCGGAAAACGGGTCAGAATGCACTGGCGCACTTGGGAAGTGCGCCAGAACAAAAATGCACTGGCGCACCTGTGAAGTGCGCCAGTACATTTTTGACCTGGCGCACCTGCCAAGTGCGCCCAGGTCAAAAATGACCTGCTGGCCAGGTCTGGTCTAGCCCTGGCTGGCCAGGTCCGTGTTTGGCCGATTTTCAGAAGCTTGCTTTGTCATTAGGGCTAGGTGGCGGGCTCTAATTGGTCTCTCTATCTAATGAATGGCTATGATCTAACCTAGCAACATCAATGGCCCTAATCAATTCCTAACCTCTATATAAACAACCCTAGACTAAACCCTAATCTATTCATTCAAATTAAGAACATAGCCGCCATGTTGCTGAGGAACGACTAAGAGTAGCCGCCAACTAGAGAGAGAATTAGGAAGAAAGTTCTAAAGCCTAAAGCAATTCAAGCAACCTAAAGCCAATCAATTCAACAAAGGAATCATATCTCTTAATTAGAGAATTCGCCGCAACCATTGTAAGTAGAGTATTACTTTGGTATGAATAAACAATTGTGTTGGTTTGTATGCGTGAATTGTGGCAATAAAGTAATTCATATTTGTGCGTTCTTATCAATTTGAAATACTATGTACGTTTGGATATTTATGAATTATGTTATTCATTATAAAGAACTACATGCGGTAGTTCTATGCAAGTATGCGTTTGGAATATTTCGCAAATTATGTAATCTATGTTGAAGCTACATGTATGTAGTTGATTTAAATTCATGCAAGTTTGGGTTTTGCTTCTATGCCACCATGATGTATATTTTGGGCATAAATCATTTTGTAAGTAATTGGAACAAGTTTGGTTATTATCCATATGAAATTATGTTGAGAATTTGGCATCATGTATTAAGCCATGCTTTTGTACTAGAAAACCTATTTGAAAACTTATGAATATGGCTAGGCTATGAATGGTATTTGGCATAATTAAAATCCATGATTTAGTCTATCTTGTTTACAAGAATTATATGATGACATATGTGAGACATGGCTAGGTTAGACTCAAAAACCCCTTTTTGCAAGTTTAAAGCAAATACCATGATTAGGAATAATTATGCATAAGTATATTTACACCATCGTTATGTGATTAGACTTAAATCATGATTAAGTTGAACTATGCTTTTGAGTTAGTAACAAAGTATCCCCTTTGTAAACATGTAGAAACATTATGCCATGCTTATGTTTGAATATTTATGCCATGCTTATGTTTGACATTATGCCATGCTTATGCTAGAAATATTTATGCCATGCTTATGTTTGACATTATGCATAAATAAGAATATAGGTTCATGTTGCAATTAAACCTATGCAAGTTCACATGCTTTGATTCATGTCACCTATGTTACCACTATGCAAGTACACCAGTTTCTATTATGTATTTCCAACGTCATATGCAAGTTCATGCGCTCACCTTCCCCTCTTTGTGTATGTAATCACGCTTTAAGCCTCCCCTTTTCGCATGGCTAAATTGGGCTTTAAAAGGCTAAGCCCAATATATATAAACGGACGTGTAAAACGGGGGAAAATAACGTTGGGTTAAAATTAATTAATGAATGAAAATATAAAACAGAAGGGCCCAAATTCAAGTATGGGTTGGGCCCGTGATTGGTGTAACCTTTACACCATTAACTTAATAATGGGCCGCAAATATTTACATATAAGAAATAAAGAAGAATGACAAAATATGTAAATGTAGAACATACGATGTGTTTAACCCGAGGTTGGATTGAGTTGTGATGTAAACCTGCCCGGAACCGCCCGGATGTCCAGTAGTCACAACAATACCTATCCAATGTGGGAGGTTAAACATGGAGCCCAGCAAGGACCCGAGGTTAGACTGGGTTGTGGCGTAAGACTGCCCGGAACCAACCGGCAACAGGCAGCCACAACAATACCTGTCTAATGTGAGAGGTCAGGGCCTTAATAAGACAATTAAGGCTGAGTCAGGATTGTTAGGATTAAGTGAACTAAAGACTTAATCAAAATGGAACATGCTAAACTAAACGGACTGGTGGGGTTAGGTTAGGAAACACTTAACCAACTTAGCATGTGGTTAGAGATAGAAAACCTAGTAACGGGGGACCCTTTTCAGCAGTAACCCTAGAAGGTGTATCAGGAAACCCTGAAACTAGGCAGGGTGGGGCACGATTACTGGGCTGATTGTAAGAGGTCAAAGCGACGGCGGTGGTGTAGCAGTGTAGGTTCTAACGGAGTGCGGGCGTGCACACACTCCGGCGCAGAAAAACAAGGCACTGGACACCAGTAGCATACCTGTGCACTCTAAGGTTGTGTCGGGTTGCCACTATGGGACTTGATACACCCCATGGTGGGACCAGCATAGGTAACTACAGACATCGGGGGCCGTAAGACACATCTAACTATGCGAGTAGGAGCCGATCATCATTGAATGGATCACATCACCCTGATTATGGGGTGCAAGTTGGAAACTAGTTTATATGGGTTCAGAGATCAACATGGGGTACGATAGTATATTCGACCCTAGACAACTTAACCAAGTTTATAGTGCATGCCCACTTCTTGTTTATACTTATTATACCCAGTTCTTTATTCATAGACAAAATAGTACTAGACTTACTCAGGCTTTATGTCTGACTCTATTTTCCTTTCGTCTTCTTTCTTCCGTTTCCCCCCCCCCCCCCAGGTCCTCAGGGAGGGAACACAGCAGCTTGACCTACCTCAACATCCAGCTTGAAGAAGAGAAATGTATTGCTTGGACTTTCCTGTTTTGAACTATGGCTTTGGACAATCCACTATGGGGCTTTTGCAGTTTATCTATATTTTATTTATGCTTCTTTAAATAATGTACTCAAGACAGATTATGAAAGTGATATGTTATGTTTTTGGAAAGGATGTTGTTGTAACACGTATTTGACTTTATGAAATAAAAGTTTGTTGTTCTTCCGCTGTTTACAAATATGTGTTCTTATATCTGTCTTGTATATCTGTGACTTGTACTTATAAACCTCCACCAAAATTAGGGCATTCCCTTTGAGAGTGACCCTAACGGAGGTGGGGTGTTTCACTTGGTATCGGAGCACAGGTTTACCAGATAAGATAAAAAGTTTTGAAAAAATTACTTTCAAAAAGGAAATTTAAAGAAGCATTTATAAAAGAAAAATATTATTTTATTTAAAAAAAAAAAAGAAGGGCAAAGTCCACTCCCCAAAGCCATAGGTACTATCTCTTATCCTTCCTTTTGAATCTATCCTTTTTGTTTCAGCATGTCCCAAGAACTCAACTTGCCGGAAGGGGTACCAATACCTGGTTGGTTTAGACGATTCTTAGAAGCAAGGGCCACTCAGCCAGGTCCTACCGTTCCTCCTCCCCCAGCTGAAGGAAATCATCCAGCCGCAGCGGCACCTTTTCCTCCACCTCCTCCTCGGGGAAACACGTTTGCTAAGATATGTAAAGATTTTAAAGCTATGGGAGGAAGGGATTTCCATGGCACTGAGTCCTTCGTGGCAGCTAGGAATTGGCTGAAAGAGACTGAAGACCTATTTATCATCTTTGAGGTAGAAGATAGACAGAAAGTACAATTGGCGGTGTGGCTATTGAAGGGCGAGGCTTCCTACTGGTGGGAGGTCACTAATGCTGAAAGACCAGTGGAGACATGGGAGGACTTTAGGGCAAGGTTTGAGACCAAATTTCTCTCAGATGCAGAAAGAAGTTTGCAGTTGGAAAAATTCTTATTTCTTATGCAAGGGGACAAGACAGTCAGAGAGTATGTGAATCAGTTCGATGAGCTGGCTAGGTTTGGGCTTGACCTAGTCAACACCCCGCACAAGAAGGCTCTCCGTTTCGTCAAAGGGTTAAATGAGCCATTACACAGTTTGGCCATGACCCATATACCCATGGGGGCCACGTATGAAAGATTGGTGCAAATGGCATTGCTGAATGAAGAGGACAAGGGCAAGAAGGAGACCAAGGCAGAAAGCTCTCAAGGGAAGAAAGAGGGTTTGCAGCCTAAGAAGACAGACTTTAAGAAAGGCGGGGAAGGCAACAAAGAGAAGAGGAAGTGTAATTTCTGTGGCAAAGTGGGGCACTTAGTAAAGGACTGCCGGAAAAAAAAGGCCAAGGAGAATGGTGGGTGCTTTTCTTGCGGTGAGACGGGCCACAGGGCTAAGGACTGCCCAAAGAAACGAGGACAGGGGCAGGGCGCTGGATCCACCCCAGAAGCACAGGTTCATGTGCTGGAAGCGCCACCTTTGCAACAGCGAGGTATAAATACTTCCGTAGAAAGTGTAGTTTATCTTTAGGATCACCCCGTTCGCACTTTATTTGATTCTGGCGCATCACACTCCTTTATCTCGTCTGCTTTAGTAGAATCTCTGCACCTAAAAACTAGTACGGTAGAGGACCCCTTAATTGTTTCAAACCCAATTGGGGGCCCAGCTCATTTGTCTATGATCTGTTTGGGATTGAAAATTTCTATTCTAAGTGTAGAATTTCAATGTAGTGCCTTTGTTTTGGGCTTTTCGGGATATGGT
Source organism: Allium sativum (assembly GCA_030737875.1). Lineage (NCBI taxonomy): Eukaryota > Viridiplantae > Streptophyta > Magnoliopsida > Asparagales > Amaryllidaceae > Allium > Allium sativum. Next base: position 232,379,516 of record CM060911.1, read on the forward strand.
TTGATTTTGGGCATGGATTGGCTATCCAGTAATGGGGCCATCCTTGATTGTGAGAAAAGGGTTGTTAGGCTCCTAACCCAGCTCGGTAATACTTTGGAAATTTCTTGTAATCCCTCGTATGCGGTTATGCTTAGTTATCTTGAATCGCTAGATGCCTCTGTAGACAATTTGCAATCTGTTAGAGTGGTCCGGGAATATCCGGATGTCTTCGAAGAGGTGAAGGGCTTGCCTCCGAAGCGGGAAATAGACTTCCGCATATATCTTGTAGATAATGCAAAGCCCGTTGCGTTGCCCGTTAGACATATGGCTCCACTAGAAAGGAAAGAGCTCAGTAATCAGATTAAAGAGCTTCTAGAAAAGGGGTTCATTAGGAGGAGCATTTCAGAATGGGGCGCTCCAGTAGTGTTCGCCACTAAGGCGGAAAGTTCATTTCGCTTATGAACGAGTTATGGAGAATCACCTTAGTAAGTACATTTTGCAACATAGTTGACATTTGTTTATTTTCTAGAGATAATTCATCTATGTGGAATACCTTCTAGTAAGTTAACAAGATCCAAGATTCACTAGTGAATTTTGGAGAGCTTGCATGGAACCATGAGTACGCAGTTAGGATTGAGCCAAGAATATTAGAAGTAGAGTAAGTGAAAGGGGAACGAGAGGCAACAGTGGAAAAGGTTCCAACTCATATTTTGGAAACAAGAATTAAGAAGCTACGAAATTGTGAAGTTAAAGACGGACAAAGCATAATGGAGTTAAGCTCAAGAAATGCGACTTAGAAGATTGAAGACTAGATTCGTGCATAATATCTCTTCTTAAGAGTATATCCTCTCGGTCCCATTCTCAATCCAATTTCTGTTGCAAACCCCATAGGGAGTATGACTCATCTGTTAATAACACATGTTGGGGCTTAGTTTCCTAGAATCATATATGGTGGTTGGGTTGAGTAATTCTTTGGGTGTCAGTCTGATGTTGATTTCGGTCTTCGGGGATGATGCTTAGAGAATTCTTCTCCTAATCAATATATATGTGGCATAGATTTCCAGTTTTGACATTGCCTTATAGGCACAAAGTTTTTACTTGCTTCTATCATTCGACTATACCTTTAGGTAGGACCATTTCCTATCACTGAGAAAATTTGGAAAATGACCTATAGATTAGAGCTACCCGAAAAAAATTGGCCGGAGTTCACAACGTTTTTCACGTTTCACATCTCCGAAAATGTCTGCATGAGTCTGCTGAAGTGGTAGAGCCAAATATACTCGAAGAGACCGAAGTGGAACGCGAAGCAACCATAAGGAGAGTTCCAACCCGCATCTTAGGGACGGAAGTGAAGAAGCTACGCGACCGCGAAGTCAAGCTCGTCAAAGTTCAGTGGAGCGACGCCGAGGGAGACGCGACTTGGGAAACTGAAGCTAGAATCCGTACTGCCTACCCTTTTCTATTCGAGGGTACATCCTTGATCTTTCTTTTTCCTTAAGTTGCGCTTTTATCTATCTTTTTAGGTATATTTCCTCGACCTTATCTTTTAGGTAGAATCTTTTTGGATGGAAACATGTAGTTGAAACATGTTATGTATGAATGGTTGCAAGTGGGTGCAAGTGATTGCTAGTGGCTGCTCGTGGTTGCATATACACACACAATCTAGGTTTTAGATCGGCTCAGTCACTTCATATTGCATATGCATATATGTTTGCTTTCGTCTATGGTTAAACATTAATATGTTGACATGTGGATGTTGCATTTGTATTGAATGATTGTGCACTCATGTAGAATCAAGAATAGGAAAATTTGCATACATAATGGATGCATGGCACTTACATAATTCGCATTAAGGAGGTCAACTGAATCAGTAGACCGCCTGATTTTGCATTAGATAAGTTCATGTACACACACACTTCGCATATGATCATGAAGCATTAGAAGTCTTTTAAGGACAATGGATGCTCGTGTTTGATGGATGAGTAGATGGATGAATGGATGTTAGGATATACATTCCTCCTAACTTGAAGATTTCGGGGACGAAATCCTTTTAAGTGGGGGAGAATGTAACACCCCGCGAATTCTATAACTGTGAAATTAACAAATTAAAGTATAATTAATTTCAAATCAAAGAACTAAGGGAAACGGGATACGCCATTGCGTTCGTCTCGGAAAAATACGCGAAATAGAGTCCGAGTTTTCGAAAAACGGATATCGTATGAAGAAGTTATGGACGAACGAAGTTGGGCGAAAAACCGGAAAACGGGTCAGAATGCACTGGCGCACTTGGGAAGTGCGCCAGAACAAAAATGCACTGGCGCACCTGTGAAGTGCGCCAGTACATTTTTGACCTGGCGCACCTGCCAAGTGCGCCCAGGTCAAAAATAACCTGCTGGCCAGGTCTGGTCTAGCCCTGGCTGGCCAGGTCCGTGTTTGGCCGATTTTCAGAAGCTTGCTTTGTCATTAGGGCTAGGTGGCGGGCTCTAATTGGTCTCTCTATCTAATGAATGGCTATGATCTAACCTAGCAACATCAATGGCCCTAATCAATTCCTAACCTCTATATAAACAACCCTAGACTAAACCCTAATCTATTCATTCAAATTAAGAACATAGCCGCCATGTTGCTGAGGAACGACTAAGAGTAGCCGCCAACTAGAGAGAGAATTAGGAAGAAAGTTCTAAAGCCTAAAGCAATTCAAGCAACCTAAAGCCAATCAATTCAACAAAGGAATCATATCTCTTAATTAGAGAATTCGCCGCAACCATTGTAAGTAGAGTATTACTTTGGTATGAATAAACAATTGTGTTGGTTTGTATGCGTGAATTGTGGCAATAAAGTAATTCATATTTGTGCGTTCTTATCAATTTGAAATACTATGTACGTTTGGATATTTATGAATTATGTTATTCATTATAAAGAACTACATGCGGTAGTTCTATGCAAGTATGCGTTTGGAATATTTCGCAAATTATGTAATCTATGTTGAAGCTACATGTATGTAGTTGATTTAAATTCATGCAAGTTTGGGTTTTGCTTCTATGCCACCATGATGTATATTTTGGGCATAAATCATTTTGTAAGTAATTGGAACAAGTTTGGTTATTATCCATATGAAATTATGTTGAGAATTTGGCATCATGTATTAAGCCATGCTTTTGTACTAGAAAACCTATTTGAAAACTTATGAATATGGCTAGGCTATGAATGGTATTTGGCATAATTAAAATCCATGATTTAGTCTATCTTGTTTACAAGAATTATATGATGACATATGTGAGACATGGCTAGGTTAGACTCAAAAACCCCTTTTTGCAAGTTTAAAGCAAATACCATGATTAGGAATAATTATGCATAAGTATATTTACACCATCGTTATGTGATTAGACTTAAATCATGATTAAGTTGAACTATGCTTTTGAGTTAGTAACAAAGTATCCCCTTTGTAAACATGTAGAAACATTATGCCATGCTTATGTTTGAATATTTATGCCATGCTTATGTTTGACATTATGCCATGCTTATGCTAGAAATATTTATGCCATGCTTATGTTTGACATTATGCATAAATAAGAATATAGGTTCATGTTGCAATTAAACCTATGCAAGTTCACATGCTTTGATTCATGTCACCTATGTTACCACTATGCAAGTACACCAGTTTCTATTATGTATTTCCAACGTCATATGCAAGTTCATGCGCTCACCTTCCCCTCTTTGTGTATGTAATCACGCTTTAAGCCTCCCCTTTTCGCATGGCTAAATTGGGCTTTAAAAGGCTAAGCCCAATATATATAAACGGACGTGTAAAACGGGGGAAAATAACGTTGGGTTAAAATTAATTAATGAATGAAAATATAAAACAGAAGGGCCCAAATTCAAGTATGGGTTGGGCCCGTGATTGGTGTAACCTTTACACCATTAACTTAATAATGGGCCGCAAATATTTACATATAAGAAATAAAGAAGAATGACAAAATATGTAAATGTAGAACATACGATGTGTTTAACCCGAGGTTGGATTGAGTTGTGATGTAAACCTGCCCGGAACCGCCCGGATGTCCAGTAGTCACAACAATACCTATCCAATGTGGGAGGTTAAACATGGAGCCCAACAAGGACCCGAGGTTAGACTGAGTTGTGGCGTAAGACTGCCCGGAACCAACCGGCAACAGGAAGCCACAACAATACCTGTCTAATGTGAGAGGTCAGGGCCTTAATAAGACAATTAAGGCTGAGTCAGGATTGTTAGGATTAAGTGAACTAAAGACTTAATCAAAATGGAACATGCTAAACTAAACGGACTGGTGGGGTTAGGTTAGGAAACACTTAACCAACTTAGCATGTGGTTAGAGATAGAAAACCTAGTAACGGGGGACCCTTTTCAGCAGTAACCCTAGAAGGTGTATCAGGAAACCCTGAAACTAGGCAGGGTGGGGCACGATTACTGGGCTGATTGTAAGAGGTCAAAGCGACGGCGGTGGTGTAGCAGTGTAGGTTCTAACGGAGTGCGGGCGTGCACACACTCCGGCGCAGAAAAACAAGGCACTGGACACCAGTAGCATACCTGTGCACTCTAAGGTTGTGTCGGGTTGCCACTATGGGACTTGATACACCCCATGGTGGGACCAGCATAGGTAACTACAGACATCGGGGGCCGTAAGACACATCTAACTATGCGAGTAGGAGCCGATCATCATTGAATGGATCACATCACCCTGATTATGGGGTGCAAGTTGGAAACTAGTTTATATGGGTTCAGAGATCAACATGGGGTACGATAGTATATTCGACCCTAGACAACTTAACCAAGTTTATAGTGCATGCCCACTTCTTGTTTATACTTATTATACCCAGTTCTTTATTCATAGACAAAATAGTACTAGACTTACTCAGGCTTTATGTCTGACTCTATTTTCCTTTCGTCTTCTTTCTTCCGTTTCCCCCCCCCCCCCAGGTCCTCAGGGAGGGAACACAGCAGCTTGACCTACCTCAACATCCAGCTTGAAGAAGAGAAATGTATTGCTTGGACTTTCCTGTTTTGAACTATGGCTTTGGACAATCCACTATGGGGCTTTTGCAGTTTATCTATATTTTATTTATGCTTCTTTAAATAATGTACTCAAGACAGATTATGAAAGTGATATGTTATGTTTTTGGAAAGGATGTTGTTGTAACACGTATTTGACTTTATGAAATAAAAGTTTGTTGTTCTTCCGCTGTTTACAAATATGTGTTCTTATATCTGTCTTGTATATCTGTGACTTGTACTTATAAACCTCCACCAAAATTAGGGCATTCCCTTTGAGAGTGACCCTAACGGAGGTGGGGTGTTTCACCTTCTCTCCCAATCCATGAAGAATTAGACCTCCTCGTAGTTAAACTTTTTAAAGATCTTTCTCCACTCTTCGATTTGGTACCAATCTCAAACCACCCCGTGCCCTGAAACTCCGCCACCACCCTCCCCAAGGCGCGCCGAACGCAGCCCCGCCACCCCCACCACGTTGAGCCGCACCTCCTCCAACTCCCGGTGAAGATAGCCCTCTCGTAGCTCTCCGATCTCCCGCAAACCGTTCGTAAAACGGTCGACTACAGCTCCCGAAATCTGCATTTGAAGATTTGAACAATTCTGAAAATTAAGGTATAAATATTTCAGAATTAGCCACGCTTATTTCCGTTGCTGTGCCAGTTGTTAAAGGCCAGAATTCTAATTTTTACATGAATTTCAAATTGAAATCTTTCAGATCCGAAACCGTTTTGAATTCAAACACAAGATCTGATCAAAGTTGACAATTCATTTCAGATCCAGCCTAGGTGAGAATTTATTTTTAATTTAATTTGATTTATTTAATCATTATTTCTATGATTATTAATAAGTAGATCTAATAAGACGTGATGTTTAGAACATGGATTTGAACTGTTCACCCCGTATGATGTTGAATCTGATTTGCATGAGATTAGATCTGAAATTTTGAGGTCTAAATCTGAATTAATAATTAATTAAAATTAATTATGTGTTTAATCATGTCGTGTTGATTTTACATATACCAAGTTATAACATCACCTCGTAATTACCTTGATGCTAGTTGTTAGATTTAGACTTATTGTATGTTTGGATGTTGTTGTTATGTTATGTGATGAAAATTTACATTTTATTTAATGCAAATAAAATAAGAATGCGACTTGTGGTGGAATTTACATTTTATTATGTAAAATTAAAATAAGGAATTTACATCATATGAGAAATTAACATTATTTTTTATGTTAATAATGAGTAATTTACAATGCATGAGAAACTAACATTATTCTTAGTGTAATAATAAGTATTTTCACCGCATGTATAAATTTACATTATTTTTAATGTAAATTAAATAGTAAATTTAACCGTAGGATGTCATTAACATTTTTAATGTCAATTTTAAAAAAAAAAGTTTAACCGTAGGATTAGTTGACATTATTTTTAATATTAATATATATGAATTTCACCGTAAGAAGATTTACATTATTTTCTCTTTTTTTTTATGTAATAAAAAGAATGGACTTTACATTGTAATTAAAGAGTAAATTTTACAATGTGAATAAGATGTAGTGTTTGCATTGTAATTAAAAATGATATTTTTTTACAATGTGAATAAGATGTAGTGTTTGCATTGTAATTAAAAATGATATTTTTTTTACAATGTGAATTAGATGTAGTGTTTGCATTGTAATTAAAAATGATATTTTTTTTACAATGTGAATGAGATGTAGTGTTTGCATTGTAATTAAAAATGATATGTTTACAATGTGAATTAGAAGTAGTGTTTGCATTGGAATTAAAAATGATATTTTTTACAATGTGAATTAGAAGTAGAGTTTGCATTGTAAATAAAACTTACATTTTGATATGTAAATTTAAAATAGGATTCACTGCAAATATAAGTTACATTTTTATAATGTAACTAAGATGAGAATGTACATTGAAGTTGAAATCTACGTTTTTTATATGTAATTTAAAAGTAGAATTTTGAATGTATCAAATTTTACATTTGTTTTACATGTAAATAAAGAATATAGGAATTTGCATAGGAATTAAACTTACATTTTTATATAAATAAAAAGGATGGAATTTACATTTTCAATGTAAGGAAAGAATGAATTTAGGATGCGGTAATATTATTTTCATTTTCAAATGAATTAAAATTTAGTAAGTATCGGTAATTGTGTGGAGTGTTGTTTTAATCAAACGACGTTATTACGATTCAATGATTATATATATATAATCAAAATTGAACGAATAGGGCGTGGTAGTTCGCGTTTTGAAATCGTACTTTTAAATGACTATACAAGAAGATCCGACCGTCGAATTTTCTTGAAACTGAAACCGTTAGGACCGTCTTGGAAAAATCTTTCCAATGATATATATTACATTAAGATCCAATGGTTAGATTCTGAGAAATGTAAAAATCAAAATTGGTTGAATGCAGCGCCATAGTCACCCATGGACGTAAGGCGTCGTTATATAAAAATTTAATTAATTTAAATAATTAAAATAGGAATGAATCGTCAATAAAAATAATTATTAATGTGTAAGAAGGATTTTCAATATATATATATATGAGGATTATTTGGAAAGTCCGAGTTTATCTCATTCCAAATAATTAAACGATGTTTAAAAATCCAAGATTGGAAGACGGCGATTGAAGACCGTCAAATCTCCACATCGAATAGACGATGATGACTGTTGCCTTAGAATGGCTTGCTACCATGATAAGGTAATAGTAGGAGTTGCGCGGACGTAGTGTTGATTTGTACGGGTTTGGCTTTCGCTCAGACCCAGAGCATAAACTTATAAATGGATTGTGTGTCTGACATCGTACTCCATTATATATCATGTTATTAATCTTCGGTCGAATGTATGGATGTTTGGTGGCGGAGAATTTATTCTCTTGCTTAACACCCGTTCATATATTTCGGCAAAGGATTGGTAGTGTGATATGAAGTGATGATGTGGCATGCTAAGATGCATATGATCAAGGCTTTGTTGAAAAGCAGGCCTTGTGGGACGATCAAAGCATAGTCTGTTTAGGCATAGCTTTGTGTATAGCGTGACTTCGCGAGCCTCACACACCGGCAGAGTTTAAAACGGGAGAAGGGAACGCAGGGAGAGCAGCACGTTTCTTTCTAGCTAGAGTGGTGTCAGTGACCTACCAGCCCTGACATTTTACTTATGTGGATGATGGAATGAGGCGCCTCGGATGATAGGTCCTATAGGACTGGGAAACGTGTGTTCAGGTATAACTAATCCGCTAAGCTGTATTTGCGGACCGGCCCTGCAGCTATCCAAGGGTTCTCCGCGGGGAATCCTGAGACACTAGCTAGAGTGCTCGAATCGGTAAGGAGCTCCTCTCTAGCCTTGACTCATGATGGAAACCAAAAATCCAAATACGAACCGACGAATTTGATTGTATTACTAGTACGGAGGCATAATATATGGGTACCTATGCTTCCTAGGATTGATACATTTACTTTGAAATGTTTTGATATTTACTAATAATAATATTAACTCGTATTTGCCGTATTTATCATGTTTGATCACTATAAGGTAAAACCCTATCCTCTGGTGTGCGTTGCATTGTGTGATGGGACCTGGGTCTTATGATGATTTCATTTTTCTAAAAAGCATAGCGTTGTTGTACGATTTACTTATCATTTATTATGACACGTTTATGCACGGCAATCCATTAGAGTAAACCCGTTCCGTATTAGCGGCGTGGTCTTTGGATTTGCCCTATTAATAGTGATTTATTAGTTAAGAATTCTCACACCAGTCCCACGACTGACTCGTTGTTTGTTTCCACCTTTTTGCAAACTCGGGTGCCCTCTTTCCACACGGGCAGTCGAGTAGTTTGTCTACAGGTTTATCTCGAGCAGGATTCTGGATTGAAGCTTAAAGCTATGTCCAGAGCATAGTTGTCTTTCGCTGTATCTATTTTATTTCCACTGCACTGTATTAAATTTATTGTAAAATTTTCTTCCGCTGTATTTTAATTTCGATGTATTCTGATATATTCTATACTCTGATGTTATATTATCATGATGTAAAAAAGTTTGCTGTTGTTGTTCTGATGTGTTGTATTCCCAAAGTTAACGTAGGTGGGATTTGAACGGTTTTGGTCGATTTTGCGATCGATTAAGGCCGGGCAAAATCTGACTCGTTACAATAGAGTAAATCAAAAAGAGTAAATCAAATAGAATAAATCGAATAGAGATTTATTCGAACGAGAGTTAAGTAAGGAAGTTAGTTAAAGAAATATAAAGTGAACTTTGCTAATTTCAAAGTTAGAAATGTTGTTCAGTTAAGGTCTGAGAGGTAGTTCTACCCCAACTTGATTGGCTTCGTTTTTAACTAGGGAATAGTTAAGGTTCGGCAGTAAAGGAAATGGTTTGAGTTGGCATAGCGATGTTTTTTTAAACATCTTTCTAAGTCCAATGAAGAAGCTTTGGAAATGTTTTCCAAATAAGAAACCAGAAATGTTTTCTAATAAAGAAAACAAGAAATGGAAATGTTTTCCATTGTTAATAACGTATATTTTCCAAATCTAGAAAATAAGAAATATAGAATATAGGGAAACAGGAGATAAGTAAAGAGATGAATGTTAAATGATGTTTGATCGATATAATTTCCATTTGGAAATAATATCGTTGTTTGCACACCTGTTTTTATTCGATAGTTAAATCACTGACTATCGAAGTTTTGACCATTTTAACGTTGTTAATATGGAGAGACCGGTTGGATTATTATCCAAAGAACCACTCTGTATTGGCATAAGCGTTGCGTATCATATATGCCAAAGATAATTGAAGACGGAGTTATGCAAGGACTATCCTGTTTACAGAATAGTGCCTTCGGTTCATCCTGTTCCTGGATGACTTGTATGGACGGATGTCTGACAGAGTATTTCCAGACAATCACGTATATTGATTTCTCCAACCGTACCAAGAGTGGAAGCGAAGAAGGAAACTTCTTTTAGCTAACACATAGTGTATGATTGATTACGTCAATCGGTGATTTGATGGATTTGACGATGTGGCATTCAAAGTGAATCTGGTGTGATGATAAAGCGTAGCTTCTAGCCTCACATCCGGTAAATAACAGAAATCGGGTAGGCAGCATGGCTAAGTCGGTCGCACCGAAGTAGGGTGTATAATCACCTGATCTAGAGTTTCATTTACTTCTAAAAAATCTATTGTTGATGCTGTCCCATTCGGGAAACGGTTGCTGATCCCAACTGTTGGTGATATACATTCGATACGCTCAAGCGAATGAGTGGTTGGTCATGTGTGGTCGGGTTGCAAGATGTTCTTGTTGAACCCAGTGTATTCCTCTCTAGAGGTACACAAGCGAAAGGTGGTTCCATACCTTGTCATAGTTGGAAATCCATTACCCAATACGTGCTTACGGTTTTGATTGTATACTATATATGTAGAACGTGAGATGAAAGCGTTTCTGCTAGATGATTACATATATACTGTGGTTGATAGACATTATTATAATATCAAAAGGTTTTTGATATAAAGTTATTTTGGATTCTCATAAGGGAAAAACCCGTTCCGTTATGCGGCGTGGTCTTATGAGATATCGTTTACTTTTTCGAACTGTTTTTAAACTGTTTTACTCATACCAGTCCCATGACTGACCCGGAGTTTACTTTGTTGTTTTCCCTAAACTCTTGGGTGCCTAAATTTGTACGGGCAGTCAAGTAGTCGGGATTTTATAGATATAGTTGAAGAGCTGGAGCAGGAGGCTTCAGGATCATATAGCTATAGTTATTTCCGCTGTGTTGTAAGTGTTGTACCTTGATAATGATGTATATTCAAATACAGATGTATATTTCAAAATTATGTTACATATATTATATGTTATTCGTTCCGCTGTGAGGTTCGTGTTACTCTGATGTTGTGTTCTTCTTCTTCTATTCTAATTTTCTATCTTATCTTTCCTCACCCTCTAATTTCTTTCACTAATTACCAGGATTTTTCGGTGTTTTGGTTATCGACATCGAGTTTATGTCGATAACCAAATTCTATAAAAATCCGGGTCATTACAGTACCAACTGTAATGACCCGGATTTTTAGCGACTTTGGTTATCGACATAAGCACGATGTCGATAACCAAAACACAGAAAAATCCTGGTAATTAGTGAAAGAAATTAGAGGATGAGGAAAGATAAGATAGAAACTTAGAATAGAAGAAGAAGAAGAACACAATATCAGAGTAACACGAATCTCACAGCGGAATGAATAACATATAATAGATAACATATCCTTGAAATAAATCATTATATGTATACAATACATTATCAGAGTACAATACTTACAACACAGCGGAAATAAACTATAGCTATATGATCCTGAAGCCTCCTGCTCCAGCTCTTCCAGTATATCTGTCAAATCCCGACTACTTGACTGCCCGTACAAATTTAGGCACCCAAGAGTTTAAGGAAAACAACAAAGTAAACTCCGGGTCAGTCATGGGACTGGTATGAGTAAAACAGTTTAAAAACAGTTCGAACAAGTAAACTATATCTCATAAGACCACGCCGCATAACGGAACGGGTTTTTCCCTTATGAGAATCCAAATTATCTTTATATCAAAAAACCTTTTGATATTATAATAATGTCTATCAACACAATATAATAATCATCTAGCAGAAACGCTTTCATCTCACGTTCTACATATATAGTATACAATCAAAACCGCAAGCACGTATTGGGTAATGGATTTCCAACTATGACAAGGTATGGAACCACCTTTCGCTCATGTACCTCTAGAGAGGAATACATGATCTTCGAGCCTGAAATCTTACTATTTATTTGTTAATAATGAAATAAATCAAGTTGGGGTATAACTACCTCTCAGACCTTGACTGAATAACATTTATAACGTCCAAACAGATATGACTACTTACTCGAATAATCAATACCATACAACTACTGATTAACCTTTAAACACATATACACCTTCTCTTTTTATTCTTACTGGGTTTTATTCCTAGTCTTCCCTTTTGATTATATTATTCTATTTCTAAGTTCGTTTCCTTATCGACTTCTATATATATTGATACGTTGATTTCTAACTATCAAATTATCTTAAAAATATTTTAACTCCTTAAATTCCCGAAAAAATTCGTCATAACCTCCTTTGTCTTGGGAGCATCGGGATATTTCAAATAGCCTCCCATGGCCCTCACCAATCCAAAAGAAAAAGAAAACGCCAAGCGGCTTGCCGATACGGCGCATAAAATCTCACATATAAATTAAATACATAACTTTTTGTCGGGCATTCTATTTATACCTTCATACCTTACCCATACCTATCTCATGTATATTTATACCTGCCCAATCTATTTTAACTATACATGATCGTTTTAACTCAATTCGTTAATTAATTTGTTAATTAACTCTTTCGACTATTTCACTTTTATATTTGAACATGATATGTTCAAATATATTTTAACTTGCTTATTAACTAATTGAACCTAGGTATGAGGCACAACACAAACGGGGAAGGTCGGAAGGTGGATCGAGGGCACGAGTGTGATCAGGGTGGAAAGGCGCAACCTTTGGTACTGTTTGTTGAGGTTCCGTCGCGATTGATGTCGCAACCTGGTATGGGGTGTTCGAACGAGGTTGCTTATCGCATTTCAGGTTGGGCGTGCAAATAGAGTTTCAATTCAGGAAAATGAACATTTGAGTGAAGTTTGTGATAGGGTTTCGGTGAAGTTGAGAATCTTTGAGGAGGTTTGTTTAAGCATAGTGAAGAAGACGCCTGTTTATGTGTCATGAGGGATTATGGAGTAAAGGGTATACAGATGGGATTCTAAGCAAAGACACAGCAGAGATAACAGAGTGGAAAGGACAGTACTGTGTATGCTACAGATGAAATATGTAGGAGGATTAAAGATGAACATGTGATTTGAAGTTAGAAAGAGGCACATAACCCTTGTTATGGGCGCAACTATACTGGACCAAGTAGAAGAAGGATTTGGCAGCAAATTGATGTTTGGGAAGGAAATAGCTTGGATACTGATGTGGTTAAGGGTGAGATTGGTTTTTGTTTTTACTGATGTGGTGAAAGGGTGAAACTTTGGGGAAGAAAGGATGTTTTGCTGTGTGAAGTAATGGTGGGTTGGAGTAGATTTGGTTTGGTCGAGATTTTTGTGGCATTAGTGTGGTAGAGGACGGAGCTTTTGGAATGTCATGGAAAAAAATCAAACTCCTTTCGATGAAACTAACATCGATAACTCCTTTCGATGAAACTAACATCGATTAATTTAACTCGACGAACTTAACTCGACTAACTCAACTATCTTAACTTACTTGGTTCGACCGATTCGACTCGATTAACTAGGCTCGACTAACTTGGTTTAATTAACTCAACTTGATTAACTCCTATCGAATAACTAATATTCGATTTAACTCCATTCGTTTGACTCTAGATCGCAGCGATCACAAATGGGTACACCCGATTCCCTCAGGAAACATCCGACCTCCGTAGGCTATTTACAGCCCTGCGAATTACGCTAGCAGTCGTACGAGGTGGACGGACACTACGCACTGGAACTGACTAGGGGTGGAATGGAGCTCGTTACAAATTATGGAAAAATAAATTGTTTGATTCAAATCAAACAACAGTTTTTCGTTCTTTAATGATGAACTGCAAATGTGAGTAAATCTCACCAACTCTGAACAGTTTATAATTTCATGTTGTATTTTTAGAACTGTTAGAAATTGTCTGTTTGATTGTGTGTTGACTGTTTGATTGAACTGCTAGTCAGTTAATGAAATATTATATATATATATATATATATATATATAATATATAAACAGTTATATAGTTATATATTGATTCTGATTATCAGAATAATTTATATTGAACTAAAAGTGATGACAATCACGTTGTGTAACACTGTGGATGCAGGGAAACAGGTTGGAGGAATCCGACTGGATTCCTCAATAGTTATTTTATTGTTTTTCATATATTTTAATATATGATGTGAATTATAACCTGTTGTTGATTGTGTGTGTATGGACGAGATTAGACATCGTAATTTGATATGTTAAAATACTATAACATGCCGGAATGTTGATAAGGGAATTTTCAAAGTGATATTGAAAATAAAATATTTATAAAATGGAATATTTATAAATAAGAGATATTTATAAAATGGAATATTTATAAATAAGAGATATTTATAAAGTGGAATATTTATAAATAAGGAATATTTATCTGATACCAACTGTAACGACCCGGATTTTTAGCGACTTTTTTAAATTTTGATTTGGACACAAATCAAAATCTATACGACGAAATCCTGATTTTTCTCTTCCACTAGAAAGATGTACTCCACCAGCTCCACTTCTTATCATCACCTCTGCACACTAATATCAACCCAGTCCAATCCGCCCTTCCTTAACACTTCATAATTTACTAAGTAAAAATCACTCAAATTCCTCACTGTTAAACTCGCAACCAACTGTTCCTCATAATGGATTTCGAAACCAACACCCTGCCATCTCAACAACTAACCCTCCTCCTTATTAAAAATATTTCACTTCCATATCAGATCTATGAAATCCGATTCCCATTTCCACTCATCACTGCGTTTAATCGATTAACTCCTTTTACTTTAACACTAATCGATTAACTAACATCGATTAACTCCTTTTACTTTAACACTAATCGATTAACTAACATCGATTAACTCCCTTTTACTTTAACTCTAATCGATTAAACAAACATCGATTAGCTCTCTTTTACTTTAACTCTAATCGATTAACTAACATCGATTAGCTTCTTTGTTTTTAACAGATAAATAGAAAAGATTAATTTATAAATAACAGTTTATAAATTAAATTAAATATTTATCATTCGATAGATGGAATATATAAGTCTGAACTTATATAGAGAAGAGATATTGATTTTTAACACCGATTGTTTTAAATAGAAGGGGTACACAACACTTGTATAAGTGAAGTAAAGTTATTAAAGAGAACATTTATAAAGTGAAGAACCGTTACTAAAAGTAAATCTTTATAAATGAATAAATGTTAACCAATAGGAGTTATTCGAATAGGAGAAGTCGATTAGAGTTAGAAATAATCGATTAGAGTTAGAATAAATCGATTAGAGTAAGAATTAACCAGTTAGAGTTAATCAGTTAGGGTTAATCCGTAGAGTTAATTGAATATTAGTTATTCAATTAGAATTTATCGAATACTTGTTATTCAAATTAAGAGTTAACCAGATAGAGTTAATTGAACATAGTTAGTCGAATTAGGATTTAATTGAATGTTAGTTATTCAATTAAAGTTGATCGAATATAGTTATTGAGATAGAGTTAGTCAAACATCGTTACTGATAAGTTGCCATTTCGTACGACTGCTAGCGTAATTCGCAGGGCTGTAGATAGCCTAGGGCGGTCGGATGTTTCCTGGACGAATCAGGCGTAACCATTGTGATCGTTGCGATCTAGAGTCAAGTGAATGGAGTTAAATCGAATATAGTTTATTCGAATAGAGTTAAAGGAGTTATCGAATATAGTTATTCGATAGAGGAGTTATCGAATATAGCTTATTCAGAAGGAGTTAAGTGAAAGGAGCTAATCAAATAGGGTTAATCGATAAGAGTTAAATCCAATAGATTTGATTGATAAGAGTAAATTGATAGAGTAAATCGAATATAGTTTATTCGAAGAAAGGTTTTCGAATCTAGTTATTCGAAAGAGAGATTATCGAATATAGTTATTCGAAGAGAGGAGTTATCGAATAGGGATTTATTCGAAAAAGAATTATGGAGGGAAATATAAAATGTTGAGTATCAACATAAATAAGTTTTGAACAGATAAATGGGTATAGCACTTTTCCTACCTTAGCAATTTCGAGGACGAAATTATTTTAAGTGGGGAAGATTGTAATGACCCGGATCCTTATGGGTTAATTTTTGAATATTTAATATTTAATTTAAATATTGGGTGGATAATATAAGTGGAATTTTTTATTTAAGTTATCAATTTAATAATCAGTTTCGATTTAATATCAAATATATCAAGTTATCAGAATACGAAGTGGATTGAATTAAAATTTAATTCTGAATTAAATTACAGTTCAATCGATCAATAGAAAATTCTGTTTGAATCAGAATAATAATAATGATTTATTATCGAAGAATAAATTGTTTTTAAATTTATTTATATAGGTTTAAATTAATATCTTCTACAGATGAACAAAATTGGACTTCATGACCTATCCCAGTGTGTCCGGAATGGTGGTATAACCCTAGGAATGTCGTTTGTTGGGTTCAGAAAGGAGTTCGTAGTCAAGGAGTATTTTAATTTAAAGACACCAGTTTTAAATTAGAATAATTTAAAATAAACCTAGTGGACCGAGACAAACCAACGGTGCCCCTTTTTACCCACAAACTAAAAACCAACGGTGGCTCATTTGCTTCCACAAATCAAAACCAATGGTGGCTCTCTTACTACCACAGACTTCAAAATAAATGGCCGAGTCCTCCTTAATTCGATCCGTACAAAAATCGAAGCTTCCCTTTTCTTTAATTAAAACCGCACACCCTCAATTTTCTACAAAATCAAACGAGCTCCTGAAAGAAGCAAAAATGGCCGAATCACGCTAGTTGCTGAGGTGCGAGAACGCCTATGCGAAGTTCGGATGTGAGCAAGCAGAAACCGCGACTTGAATCGATCACAAGTTCAAAAGCAGATCCGAGGCACTCGCAAATCAAGAGTTTCGTTCTAGTATCCTTATTCTGTTGCGATAAGGTTTGCCAGGCCTTGCAAGTTATGATTTCAGGGTCGCAATGGATACTCTGTCGGTCAAATTAGGACAACTCGAAGTCGCGATAACATTAGGGTTCCAAGGTGCGAAGAGTTCTCCGGTGATCGACTGTAGGGCAACGAAGTCGAGATCAAATCTTTGGGGGAAATCGACAGTGGTGATGGGTTCCGAGTGAAAGCTGGAATGGAAGGGAGTTGTCAGAATTAGAAGACAACATTTGCATGGTGGTGGAGTCTTCGAAATAGCAGGTCACTGTGTTCAGTTTGGGGATTTAATTGGGAGTGAATCAGTTGTCTGTATATGATAAAAAGGACAGTGAGGTAACATGGATGAGTCGAACTAAGTCAAAGATGGATGTATAGAAGTCGGCAAATCTGAATGTAGAAAGAAGAAGTTTTATACGTGAAATAAGGTAATTTGATTTAATTTAATTTAATTAAAATATTAAAGTTAGTAAGTTAGTATAATTCAATTTGTGAAAGTTAAATTGTGATGTCTTATTTATTTTAGACCCGCTTGAACATCAGAAATTTTGTGGGACTCATATGAACTTAATCTTCGCAATGGGTTTCGTTTCGGAATTTTTTTGAGTCAACTAGAATCAGAATGGATTCGAATTAGAAATCACGGTGAGTAAATCTCACCTTTTATTTAGAATTTATTTTTAAATAGTTAAAAATAATTGTCTGTGCTTGTTTGAATGCTGTCTGATTGTTTTAAAATATATATAGTTATTTAGGATTGGTTGACTATTATATATATATATATATATTGGGTTGATGATTGGTTGGATTCCCGCAGTCTCATTAGCGGATGCCCGCGGTTTCATTAGCGGATGATTACCCTGTACGCCCCACGCTATGATTAGTGGAATACCTTCTATACCGCGATATCCTGCCTCGAAGCAGGATGGGCATTACTATGTTGACTAACGTCTGTGGATGTAGGAAAAACAGGTTGGAGGAATCCAACTGGATTCCTCAAAAATATATATTTTCTGTTTGTTTGTTTGATATCATATATATTCATATATGATGTGTTAAAAATCAAATGATTGAAAATTGGTTGATTTGATTGTTTAAAATATCAATGGGGCTTGAATATTGATTTATAAAAATATCGAAAAGGGTATTTGAGATTTAAAAAGGGAATTCTATTTTTATAAATAGAATTTGAATTTTATATTAAACTATAGAAAATATTAACTTGTTTTGAAGGTATATAAAACAAGTAATTGAATTTATAAACTTTGTTTATAAATGAAAATGTGGGATTTGAATTGAAGTTATAAACTCTGTTTATAAATGAAAAGATGGGATTTGAATTGAATTTATAAACTATGTTTATAAATAGAAAAGATGGGATTTGAATTGAATTTATAAACTTTGTTTATAAATATATATTGTGGGATTTTAAGTAAAGTTATAAACGTTGTTTATAAATAAATGCAGAGATATTCAAATAGACTTTGAATATAGAATTTGAAAAGAGAATTCAAATAGACTAAACTATAGAATTTGAATATAGAATTCAAATGGACTTTAAACTATAGAATTTGAATATAGAATTCAAATGGACTTTAAACTATAGAATTTGAATATAGAATTCAAATGGACTTTAAACTATAGAATTTAAAAATAGAATTCAAATGAAGTTTAAATAAAGAGAATTCAAATAGAATTGAATTGGAATTTGAATAAGAAGTCGATAAGGAAATGAGAGTATGAGTATAATTAGAATTTGTTAATATGCAAGTTAAAATATATTTGAACATGTCATGTTCAAATATGAAGGTGAAATAGACTGAAGAGTTAAGTAACAAATTTATCTAACAAATTTAGTTAAAACGATTGGTAGAGTTCAAATAGATTGGACATGTATAAATATACAGGAGACGGGTTTGGAATAAAGTATAGAAGTGAAATAAATAGAATGCCCGACAAAAAGGTACGTATTTAATTCATATATGAGATTTTATGCGCCGTATCGGCTAGCCGCTTGGATTTTCTTTTTCTTTTTGATTGGAAAAGGCCTGTGTGGCAGTTTGGGGATTTTCCCGATGCTCCCGGTACAAAGGAGGTTATGGCGAATTTTTCCAGGAATTTAAGGAGTTAGAATATTTTTTAAGAAGTTTGATAACTAGAAATCAACGTATCGATTTATATAGAAGTCGATAAGGAAACGAACTTAAAAATAGAATAGTAAAATCAAAAAGGAAGTCTAGAATAAAATCTAGTAAGAATAGAAAGAGAAAGAGTATATGTGTTTAAAGGTGAAGAATTAGTCGTATGGTATTGATTATTCGAGTAAGTAGTCTTATCTGTTTTGACGTTATAAATGTTATTCAGTCAAGGTCTGAGAGGTAGTTATACCCCAACTTGATTGGTTTCATTATTAACAAATAAAATAGTAAGATTTCAGGCTCGAAGATCAATGTTGAATAAGAGTTAGTTGAATATAGTATTTGGGTTGTCGTAACGATGTTTTACACAACATCCGTTTTAACCCAAATGAGTATAACCTTGGAAATAAAATAAAGAATATTTCCTAAGTATAGAAATAAACGAGATCGGAAAGGAGATAAGTAATTGGAATATTTCTTAATTATAAATAATAAATATTTCTAAAGCTAGAAATTTAAGGAAGACGATATTCGGAAATGTTTTCCAAATAACGTAACAGGTCAATATGGTTATTGAAAATATTTGGTTAACAAATATTGATAAAGAAATAGAGAAGTGATTTAATTAATGGAATGTTAATTAAAGGCTTAGTGATTGTTGGATGTTTGTATGAACACTTGTTTTATTCGATAGTTAAATCATCGACTATCGAAACACTTGTTTTTATTCGATAGTTAAATCACAGACTATCGAAGTTTTGACCATCGTTGTCAATATGGAGAGACCGGTTGGATTATTTTCCGAAGAACCACTCCGTATTGGCAGTAGCGTGCAAATCAGATTATATAAAGATAATCGAAGACGGAGTAGAGTGCAAGGACTTTTTCTGTAAATAGAAATTGTGCCTTCGGTTCATCCTGTTCCTGGGTGACTTGTATGGATGAATATCTGACAGAGTACTTCCAGAAAGGTCACGTACATTCATTTCTTCAACCGTACCAAGAGTGGAAGCGGAGAAGGAAACTTCTTTTAGCTGACACGTAATGTACTGTTGAGGACGTCAATCAGTGATTTGATGGATTTGACGATGTGGCATTCGAAGTAAATCTGGTGTGATGATAAAGCGTAGCTTCTAGCCTCATCAACCGGTAAATGACAGAAATCGGGCAGGCAACATGGCTATGTAGGTCGCACCTATTAGGCTGTAAAATCACCTGATCTAGAGTTTCATTTACTTCTAAAAATCTATTGTCGATGCTGTCCCATTCGGGAAATGGTTGCTGATCCCAACCGTTGGTGATATACATTCGATACACTCAAGCGAAATGAGTGGTCGGTCATGTGTGGCTGAGTTGCAAGATGTTCTTGTTGAACTCGGTGTATTCTCCTTTAGAGATATACCAACGGAAGGTGGTTCCATACCTTGTCATAGTTGGAAATCCATTACCCAATACGTGCTTGCGGTTTATGATTGTAATTATATATGTGGAACGCGAGATGCAAACGTTCCACTAGATTGTTATCTACTTGATTTAGACATTATTATAATATCAAAAGATTTTTAATATAAAGATTATCGTTCCTTCCAAAAGGGATTTGAAAGTTAAATCAAGCGTTTGGATTCTCATAAGGGAAAAACCCGTTCCGTGATATACGGCGTGGTCTTATGAGATATCATTTAGTTTCTGAAACTGTTTTAAACTGTTTACTCATACCAGTCCCATGACTGACCCGGAGTTTATTTTGTTTTGTTCTACCTAAACTCTTCGGTGCCTAAATTTGTACGGGCAGTCAAGTAGTTTAGGATTTTTCAGATATATCTAAAGGAGCTTGGAGCAGGAGGCTTCAGCGTTATCTAGTTATAGTGTTGTTCCGTTGTGTTGTAAGTGTTGTACTCTGATAAGTATATGTTATACAGTTGAGCTTTTGTATTTCAAAGATATGATATATTATATTTTGTTCCGCTGCGATGTGAGATTCTGTGTTGTTATTTCTGTTCTTCTACCTCTTTCTTCTAAAAAAATGGTTTTATATTGTGGAGATTCATTGGCTGAGTTGTTTATGAGTTCTGGTCGATCAGTTTGATCCACTGTATCGGTAGGAGTAAATAAACACTTGAATACGATGGACCGACACAGTATGGATATGTGATATATTTGTTGTTATTATAATCGAGTAAGATTATAAATTAAATGGTTAAGTATATAACCAATCAGAATCATATAAGTAAAGTATATGAAATAAGATGAATTAAATATGAATTTAAATCAGATTTGGAATTAAAATAAGGAAATTTTAAGTTCCTGGGAGATTTTGAAATGTTTTCAAAATGAAGTATTTAGTAATGGTATTGAAAATGATATAGTATTGAAAATCACTTGGATCGCTGGAAAATAATTCCGATGATGACTGCGCAGTATCATCGGTGTGATTTTCGAGTTCTAAGTGGTGGATTACTACCAGAGATTTTGATTTGAATTGTTTTGAGAAAACAAGTGTTTAGAAATTCAAAGGTTTTGAATAGGTATTGTGATTTCAAATTGATTTGAAATTTACCCAGGAATTTAAGTTCTAGAAATTAAAATTTAACTAATGAAGTTAAATAAAATGAGATGGTAAAAATAAATTGAAATTTAACTTGAACATAGTTAAATAGAATTGAATTGGATTAGAGAATAATCTATTATGGAATTGGGTTGATGAGTCAAGAATTTGAAATTTAGCTGGACTTAGAATTTGAAAATCAAGAATGAAACTTGAAATTGGAAATGGGATTCGACTTGAGTATAAGCGAATGATTTGGTTTGACGATATAAAAGTGATTGAGTTTGATTGGGAGGACATTGGTGTATGCTGAATTAGCAGCAGATGTAAAGGATATAATGATATGCCCAACAAAAAGGTACAAGCTTATATTTTATATGAATTTGGAATTTATGAGCCGAATTGGCAAGCCGTTTGGCGTTTTGATTTTCTTTTGGGTTGAAGAAGGCCCAGAGAGGCGAGTTGGAGTTTGAGATAGTGACCAGTACAAAGGAGGTGCTGGCGAAATTTTTCGAAAATTAAAAGTGTTAGAAAATTTTCAGAATTTTTGAAAATTTTAGTTAGTCGGAAGGAATTAATATTGAAATCGATATTTGTTGGTTCAGTTGAAAACCAGAGATAAGGGGTAACAGATAAGCTTTTACCAAATAGATAGGGTCGTCCTCTAACTTAGCAATTTCGAGGACGAAATTATTTTAAGTGGGAAAGAATGTAATGACCCGCATTGTCAGAGGTATTATAATTAATTAATTTAATTATATGAATAGTGATTTAGGGAATTAAATCGTCGTTAATTAAATTATAGTGAATATTTAATTAAAATTAAATAATATATTTAATTCAGAAATAATCAAAAATATTGGAAATCACAATATAAGGTGAACAGGGTCATCCCTAGGATTTAATTCAACTTAGAGTTGAATTATATTGACGAATATATTCAATCGACAACAGTTTGAACGTATAATTATATTATAATTAAAACCGAGCTCGAAATGGCGCTGCAGTTCGCTATTTGGCGATTTGAACTTCAACTGAATGTACATGATTCGTTTTAAGCCGGATTTCCATGAAACAAGAAACGCGTGGAGCTGGTGGAGTATATCTTTCTAGTGGAAGAGAAAGATCGGGATTTCATCGTGTAGATTTTGAGTTATATCCAAATCAAATTTCAGAAAAGTCGCTGTAGAATTCCTTTATAAATTGCGACGCTTTATATACGTTATAAAAGAGATTTTCAGTATAAACTGAATACCGGGATAATCTGGAATCTGAAATATCAAGCTGTAAATTCTGATATGATATCCTGTTGCTGTACGATATCATATGTGAAGATATACGATAATATAAATTTATTTATATTTAATTTAATTATATTTAAATATATTTATATATTTAAATGGGTCATCTCCAGCTTTAAAAATAGCCACTTTTGCAAACGAAGTCGGAATTCGACGAAACTAATTTTGTTGGATCCGAAATGTTAAATTATTGTTAGATTTCCAGTTTCGTGATTTTTAGAGTCAATATGTGGCCGTACCAATTTTTAAGTTGAAAAACAGTCGATATTCTAACAGTTAAAAATACGCTGTGTGAGCATACGAAGTCGGAATTCGATGAAACCAGTTTCGTCGGGACCGTAATGTCGAACTGAAGGTGCATGTCCAGTTTGGTGGTTTTTAGGTACCGTATGTAATCACGAGAATTTTTAGAAAGCAAAATGAGTATATAAAAAGTGAATATGCCGAGAATATTCTTTTTATAAAATATCTAGATATTTATTTTCTCTATAAATACCCCCCCAACAAATCCTAAACCTAACTAAAAGTCCACCCTCCTCTTATTCAAGCCGCCACCACCAGAAGGTTTCAAACGTGAAAAATGAGCAAAAGAAAAATCAAGAACAAATTAATACAAATTCCTATAATTCTAAAACAATTATCCATGGATTCTCTGAGCAATAATTTTCATTTTCATATATATATGAAGGGGTGCGAAGTGTTGGGTGGCTCGACAGTCTTCCAGCAAAGGGTTAGCGATTTCATGCTATACAAGTGGCAATTGAGCAAATGGAGTTTAGATTCATGATTTTGGAGAAGAGTTGAAGTTGTTGGGTGTTTTTAGGGGATAGCGGCAGGAAGAAAGTTCGGACCTGCTATATACAGGTCGACGCTGGCTCGAGGACGCACTTCACGTGATGGGTGTGAGATTGATGGTGTTTGTACGAGATTGAAGAGGAGTGGAAGAGATGAATATTGGAGATTTTAGTTTGATTTTTAAGTGAATGAAGAAGGAGGTGGAAGGGAGAGAAGTCGGTTGTGTTTGGTTTTGAGGAATACAGGGAGCAACGGGATTAAAGGATTTGGGGAAGATGGTACCGTGCGGGTTGGGCCTAGTAGGAGGAGAATGGTCCGGAGTGTTTGTGGTGAGGCCCTTTTATTTTATTATTGTTAGTTTAACTTAAATTTAAAACATCGTATAACTTGTTAACACGATATCTCGACCATATGGAATTAGAATCACGAATCGTCAGTCACGTTGGGACCGTGTGGACGAGAGCTTCACAATGAAGCTGACTGGAAGTGGATTCGAGCTCATTTGGATTTACGGCGAAATAAATTGTTTGATTCAAATCAAATAACAGTGTATCGTTCTTTAGCGATGAACTGCAAATGTGAGTAAAACTCACCAACTTTGAACAGTTATATTTTTATAATGTATTTTTAGAACTGTAAATCATCTGTTGATTGTTGTGTGTTGGTTGATTGATTGAACTGCTAGTCAGTTAGTGAAAATTATATATATATATATATATATATGTATATATATATAAACCGTTAAATATTTATATATTGGTTCTGCTATCAGAATAATTTATATTGAACTAAAAGTGATGATAATCATATTGTGTAACATCTGTGGATGCAGGGAGACAGGTTGGAGGAATCCGACTGGATTCCTCAATAGTTATTTTATTGTTTTTCATATATTATTATATGATGTGATATAAAATATGTGGGCGATTTTATGTGCTTGGACGATATTGAACATCGTGATTTGATATGATTGAATACCATAACATACCGAAATGTTGATAAGGGAATTTTCAAAGTGATTTTGAAAATAGAATATTTATAAAATGGGATATTTATAAATAAGAGATATTTATAAAGTGGAATATTTATAAATAAGAAATGTTTATAAATTGGAATATTTATAAATAGTAGATATTTGAAAAGGAAATAAATTCAAAACATTTCTTTTTGAATGGAAAGGCCTGTGTGGCGATTAAACTAACATCGATTAACTTCTTTTACTTTAACTCTAATCGATTAACTAACATCGATTAGCTCCTTTATATATTTAAATGGGTCATCCAGAGATTTTAAAAAAGCCACTTTTACAAATTGAGTCGGAATTCGACGAAACCAGTTTCGTTGGGCCCGTAATTCAAACTCTAGTGGCATGTCAATTTTCGTGATTTTTGGGTATTGTATGTGAACGTAGGAATTTTTAGAAGACAAAAAGGAATATAATTTAATTAAATTATTGTGCACCCTAAATCAGTGTTTTGAGATTTTCACAGAACAAGTCAACTAGTCTATATTATTATATTTTTGGAATCGTGGGACATTGCTCTTCTCACTAGTACTTTTATTTTTGTCGTTGGCAGTCCACAAAGGTACGAAATTTTATGCATCTGATTACCCTAAATAAGCATATATATAATACCCTTAATCTCATTTCCTTAAAACCTAAATTCTGCAAAACACAATTTCACCGCCGCCATCGTTCTGAGTCCTCAAACATTTTCACGAGCAAACAAATCCATCTCAAAAATCAAACAAAGTTCAATAAAACTCAATAGAGATATTTTCGAATTCTCTGAAGGAAGAGCTTCGCTCTGGTGTATGCTTCGTCGCTTTCGAACGTGATGCAGTTCGATGTTGTGGCTTCACAGCAGACCTAGGGTTCGGAATTCTTTCGAAATGGGCGATGGGTTCTGGTCGAACATGGATGGAGGCTGAGGCGCAGGTTCAGGCGAGGTCCGATCAACCTCGGATCAAAGGAGGGAGGCGATGCTGGACATGGTTGTTTTGCGCAAGGAGATGAAGAGCAGTAGGGTTTTTTTTCCGGTGCTTGAAGGCACTGTGTGACATTGGACTGTGGAGGACGAATTGTCATTTGGGTTATGGCTGTTGAGAACCGAGAAAGGAGAAGGGTGAAAGTCAGGGTCCCTTTTTGGGGTAGAAGTCGATCTGTAAAGGAGCAGTGTTGTGGTGGCTTTTGAATAGAAGTCGAACTGTAGGAAAATGGGATTTGCAATGTTGAATTAACTTTGAATATGGCTGCAATTTCGATTGTAGAGGGGAAGACAGTAGTAATTAGCAGCTTAAGTTTGAAAGGGTATTTCAATGAGGGGATTATTGATGATTTTCGTTTAAAGTTTTGTGTTGTTTAAGTGGAGTTTGAGGTCTCGTTGGAATCTGAAGGGAAGTTGGGTCTTTTATATTTGTAAATTGGTAGGATATACAAGGAGCAGTGAGCCTGGATGCTTTGGGAATCTTGGTCACGTGGTGGTTGGTTCAAGTTCTGAAACCGTAAAGAAGATAATGGGAGGATAAGGGCTGATCCTTTAAACGGTTGCTGGAGTATGAACATGGTGAAAATAAAGAAGCAAAGGACTATATTGGGGTTCCTTAGAGTTGTGTAGGACGTTGTAGCGATTTTTCATGATGAAGTGGGAGTGAAGTTCATGGCGAGCTCAAAAGGGGTCGAACACCATAAATTCTCCTTTACTGGAATAAAGATAGCAAGACCAGGTTTCAGTTTCATTGGAGTTAGGTGATGTCGGAGATTAGGTGATGAAATGAACAGGAGGTCCGTTTGGAAAAAAGACACGACAATGGGTTACTAAAGTTTTTCATTTACTGAAGATTAGTTCAATAACACGCCTGGTTTGATCGACTAACGTAAATCGTTATTTAACGGTTAACGCGCAAAGGTGAGTAAAACTCACCAACTCTAAACAGTTTATAATTTCATGTTGTATCTTTAGAACTGTTAGAAATTGTCTGATTTACTGTGTGTTGATTGTTTGATTGAACTACTAGTCAGTTAGTTAAATTTCTATATTGATTCTGTTTAACAGAATATATCATATGGAACTGAAAGTGATGTTATCTATATTGTCTAACATCTGTGATGCAGGGAAACAGGTTGGAGGAATCCGACTGGATTCCTCAACAGTTATTTTATTGTTTTTCATATATTTTAATATATGATGTGAATTATAACCTGTTGTTGATTGTGTGTGTATGGACGAGATTAGACATCGTAATTTGATATGTTAAAATACCATAACATGCCGGAATGTTGATAAGGGAATTTTCAAAGTGATATTGAAAATAGAATATTTATAAATTGGAATATTTATAAATAAGAGATATTTATAAAGTGGAATATTTATAAATAAGAAACATTTATAAATTGGAATATTTATAAATAGGAGATATTCAAAAAGGAAATAATTACAAACCATTTTCTTTTTGAATGGAAAGGCCTGTGTGGCGGGTTTGGGGATTTTCCCGATGCTCCCGTTAAAAGGAGGTTATGGCGAATTTTTCAGAGAATTTAAGGAGTTGGAATATTTCAAGAATAAATTTGAAAAGGAAATATTTGTAAACCATTTACAAATAGAATTGAAAAGGAAACGTTATAAAAAGGAAATCATTTTTAAAGTGTAGAACCGTTATTTAAAAGTAAATATTTTCAAATGAATAAAACGTTGTTAAAAAGGAAATCTTTATAAAGTGAATAAAGTAAATCGAATATGGTATTCGAAAGGAGTTAAATCGAATATGGTATTCGAAGGGAGTAAATCGAATATGGTATTCGAAGGTTAGTAAAACGAATACGCTATTCGAAAGGGGTTAGTCGAGTCGAGTTAGTTGAATAGAGTTAATTAGTTCAGTAGAGTTAACTAGTTCAGTAGAGTTAACCAGTTCAATAGAGTTAACCAGTGAGTTAAGTAGGTCAAGTTAACCAGTGAGTTAAGTAAGTCAAGTTAACCAGTGAGTTAAGTAAGTCAAGTTAACCAGTTGAGTTAAGTAAGTCGAGTTAATCAAGTCGAGTTGATCGAGTTAGAGTTACTCAGTAGAGTTAATCGACTAGAGTTAAAACGAACTAGAGTTAATCAAATATAATTATTTGAGACAGAGTTAGTCAAACATAGTATTCAGGGTAAGTTGTCATCTCGTACGACTGCTAGCGTAATTCGCAGGGCTGTAAATAGCCTAGGGCGGTTACTTTAAACTAATCGATAGCTCCTTTCAATTAAACTATAATCGATAACTCCTTTTACTTTAACTCTAATCGATTAACTAACATCGATTAACTCCTTTTTACTTTAACTCTAATCGGTTAAACTAACATCGATTAACTCTTTTTTACTTTAACTCTAATCGATTAAACTAACATCGATTAACTCCTTTTTACTTTAACTCTAATCGATTAAACTAACATCGATTAACTCCTTTTTACTTTAACTCTAATCGATTAAACTAACATCGATTAACTCCTTTTTACTTTAGATGATTATATATATACTGTGGTTGATAGACATTATTATAATATCAAAAGGTTTTTGATATAAAGATATTTGGATTCTCATAAGGGGAAAACCCGTTCCGTTATACGGCGTGGTCTTATGAGATATCGTTTACCTGTTCGAACTGTTTTAAACTGATTTACTCACACCAGTCCCATGACTGACCCGGAGTTTACTTCCTTGTTTTCCCTAAACTCTTGGGTGCCTAAATTTGTACGGCCAGTCAAGTAGTCGGGATTTTACAGATATAGTTGAAGAGCTGGAGCAGGAGGCTTCAGGATCATATAGCTATAGTTATTTCCGCTGTGTTGTAAGTGCTGTACTCTGATAATGTATTGTATACATATAATGATTTATTTCAAGGATATGTTATCTATTATATGTTATTTGTTCCGCTGTGAGATTCGTGTTACTCTGATGTTGTGTTCTTCTTCTTCTTCTTCTATTCTAAGTTTCTATCTTATCTTTCCTCACCCTCTAATTTCTTTCACTAATTACCAGGATTTTTTGACGTTTTGGTTATCGACATCGTGCTTATGTCGATAACCAAAATCGCTCAAAATCCGGGTATAAACTATATTCGATTAACTCATTTGCTTCTACTCTAATCGATTAAACTAACATCGATTAACTCCTTTGCTTCTACTCTAATCGATTCAACTAACATCGATTAACTCCTTTCACTTTAACTCTAATTGATTAACTAGCATCGATTAACTCCTTTTAACTTTATCACTAATCGATTAACTAACATCGATTAACTCCTTTTAACTTTATCACGAATCGATTAGAGTAGAAGCAAAGGAGTTAATCGAATATAGTTTATTCGAAGAAAGTAAAAGGAGTTATCGAATATAATCTATTCGAAAGGAATTAAGTGAAATGAGTAAATCAATAGCGTTAGTCAAATAGAGTAATCCAATAGTGTTAGTCCAATAAAGTTAATTGATAGGGGTTAATCAAATAGAGTTAAGTGAAAAGAGTAAATCGAATATAACTATTCGAAGAAGGTTAGGTAAGGAAGTTAGTAAAAGGGATATAAAGTGAACTTTGCCTATTTCAAAGTTAGAAATGTTGTTCAGTTAAGGTCTGAGAGGTAGTTCTACCCCAACTTGATTGGCTTCGTTTTAACTAGGGAATAGTTAAGGTTCGGCAGTAAAGGAAATGGTTTGAGTTGGCATCACGATGGTTTGTTTAAACATATGTCTAAGTCCAATGAAGAAGCTTTGGAAATGTTTTCCAAATAAGAAACCATAAATGTTTTCTAATAAAGAAAACAAGAAATGGAAATGTTTTCCATTGTTAATAACGTATATTTTCCAAATTTAGAAAAATAGAAATATTGAATATAGGGAAACAGGAGATAAGTAAATTTATGAAATAAAGAGATAAATGTTGAATGATGTTTGATCGATATAAATTTCCATTTGGAAATGAAATCGTTGGTTGCACACCTGTTTATTCGAATAGAAAGTAAAATGAGTTAATCGAATATAGTTTATTCGAAGAGAAAGTAAAAGGAGTTAATCGAATATAGTTATTCGAATAGAAAGTAAAAGGAGTTAATCGAATATAGTTATTCGAATAGAAAGTAAAATGAGTTAATCGAATATAGTTTATTCGAAGGGAAAGTAAAAGGAGTTAATCGAATATAGTTTTTCGAATAGAAAGTAAAAGGAGTTAACCGAATATAGTTTATTCGAAGAAAGTAAAAGGAGCTATCGAATATAGTTTATTCAAAAGGAGTTATGTGAAATGAGTAAATCAATAGTGTTAGTCCAATAGAGTTAATTGATAAGGGTTAATCAAATAGAGTTAAGTGAAAAGAGTCAATCGAATATAGCTATTCGAAGGAGGGTTAAGTAAGGAAGTTAGTAAAAGGGATATAAAGTGAACTTTGCCTATTTCACAGTTAGAAATGTTGTTCAGTTAAGGTCTGAGAGGTAGTTCTACCCCAACTTGATTGGCTTCGTTTTTAACTAAGGAGTAGTTAAGGATCAGCAGTAAAGGAAATGGTTTGAGTTGGCATAGCGATGTTTGTTTAAACATCTGTCTAAGTCCAATGAAGAGGCTTTGGAAATGTTTTCCAAATAAGAAACCAGAAATGTTTTCTAATGAAGAAAACAAGAAATGGAAATGGTTTCCATTGTTAATAACGTATATTTTCCAAATCTAGAAAATAAGAAATATTGAATATAGGGAAACAGGAGATAAGTAAATTTATGAAATAAAGAGATAAATGTTGAATGATGTTTGATCGATATAAATTTCCATTTGGAAATAATATCGTTGTTTGCACACTTGTTTTTATTCGATAGTTAAATCACAGACTATTGAAGTATTGACCATTTTAACGTTGTTAATATGGAGAGACCGGTTGGATTATTATCCAAAGAACCACTCTGTATTGGCATAAGCGTTGCGAATCATATATGCCAAAGGAAATTGAAGACGGAGTTATGCAAGGGCTATCCTGTTTACAGAATAGTGCCTTCGGTTCATCCTGTTCCTGGATGACTTGTATGGACGGATGTCTGACAGAGTATTTCCAGACGATCACGTATATTGATTTCTACAACCGTACCAAGAGTGGAAGCGAAGAAGGAAACTTTTTTTAGCTAACACATAATGTATTGTTGAGGACGTCAATCGGTGTTTGGACGGATTTGATGATGTGGCATTCAAAGTGAATCTGATGTGATGATGAAGCGTAACCTCTAGCCTCATCATCCGGTAAATGACAGAAATCGGGCAGGCAACATGGCTAAGTCGGTCGCATCGAAGTAGGGTGTATAATCACCTGATCTAGAGTTTCATTTACTTTTAAAAATCTATTGTTGATGCTGTCCCATTCGGGAAACGGTTGCCGATCCCAACTGTTGGTGATATACATTCGATACACTCAAGCGAAATGAGTGGTCGGTCATGTGTGGCCGGGTTGCAAGATGTTCTTGTTGAACCCAGTGTATTACTCTCTAGAGGTACACTAGCGAAAGGTGGTTCCATACCTTGTCATAGTTGGAAATCCATTACCCAATACGTGCTTGCGGTTTTGATTGTATACTATATATGTAGAACGTGAGATGAAAGCGTTTCTGCTAGATGATTATATATATACTGTGGTTGATAGACATTATTATAATATCAAAAGGTTTTTGATATAAAGATATTTTGGATTCTCATAAGGGAAAAACCCGTTCCGTTATGCGGCGTGGTCTTATGAGATATCGTTTACTTGTTCGAACTGTTTTTAAACTGTTTTACTCATACCAGTCCCATGACTGACCCGGAGTTTACTTTGTTGTTTTCCCTAAACTCTTGGGTGCCTAAATTTGCATGGGCAGTCAAGTAGTCGGGATTTTACAGATATACTGGAAGAGCTTGGAGCAGGAGGCTTCAGGATCATATAGCTATAGTTATTTCCGCTGTGTTGTAAGTGATGTACTTTGATAATGATATGTATATTCAAGTACAGATTTGTATTTCAAAGTTATGTTATGAAATATATTTATTCGTTCCGCTGTGAGGTTCGTGTTACTCTGATGTTGTGTTCTTATTCTTCTTCTATTCTAATTTTCTATCTTATCTTTCCTCACCCTCTAATTTCTTTCACTAATTACCAGGATTTTTCGATGTTTTGGTTATCGACATCGTGCTTATGTCGATAACCAAAGTCGCTCAAAATCCGGGTCGTTGCAGTTGTTGCGTAAAGGTAGGGGACGACCCTATCGACTGGTTAGAACATATTTGTTCACTTCCCAACTTCAGTTTTCAACTGAACCAATTTAATTTCATTTAAATTATTTATTCATTCTTATTAACGAAAAATTTCAAAAATCCTGAAAATTTTCTAATGCCTTAACTCTTCGAAAAATTTCGCCAGCACCTCCTTTGTACCGGTCAATAGGTCAAACTCCAACTCGCCTCTCTAGGCCATCTCCATCCCAAAAGAAAATCGAACAGCCAAGCGGCTTGCCTATTCGGCTCATCGAAATCTCATACCGTATGAAATATAATTTGTACCTTTTTGTCGGGCATATCTACTCTATCACTTCCATATGCTATCAACTCAGCATATACAAGAGTTACCCCAATCAAATCCAATCTGCTTTTATCCACGACACAACCATTCACTTATATCCTAAGTCGAATTTTATTTCAAATTCGAGTTCCATTCTCGATTTCAAACTCTTAACTTCCCAATCCAATATCATTTCGGATTCTAATTTCACAAATCCAATCTTATTCGATTTCAATTCAACTTCAGTTACCACTTAACTGACTTTACTTTAATTCAGATCTGCTTTCACAAATTTCTGTTAAATTTGTTTTTAATTTAAACAGTCTTTCCCTGGGAATTTTAAATCAGTTTACTTTTTCAAAAATCAAATTTTCCTTTTTGAAATTCAACTGAGTCCATAATCAATATTCCATTAGTTAAATCACTTCTCTATTTCTTTATCAATATTTGTTAACCAAATATTTGCAATAACCATATTGGCCTTTTATGTTATTTGGAAAACATTTCCGAATATCGCCTTCCTTTATTTTCTAAATTTTTAGAAAATATATGCTATTTATAATTGGAAAATACTCCAATTATTTATCTTTTTCCGATCTCGTTTATTTCTATACTTAGGAAATATTCTATTATTCTATTTCCAAGTTTACCCTTATTTGGGTTAAAACGGATGTTGTGTAAAACATCGTTACGACAACCCAAATACTATATTCAACTAACTCTTATCCAACATTGATCTTCGAGCCTAAAATCTTACATTTATCTGTTAATAATGAAATCGATCAAGTTGGGTTATAACTACCTCTCAGACCTTGACTGAATAACATTTATAACGTTAAAACAGATATGACTACCTACTCGTATAATCAATACCATACAACTACTGATTCACTTTTAAACACATATACACTTTCTCTTTCTATTCCTACTAGATTTTATTCTTAGTCTTATTTTTGATTATACTATTCTATTTCTAAGTTCGTTTACTTATCGGCTTCTATATATATATCGATACGTCGATTTCTAACTATCAAATTATCTTAAAAATATTCTAACTCCTTAAATTCCCGGAAAAATCGCCATAACCTCCTTTGTATCGGGAGCATCGGGATATTTCAAATAGCCTCCCATGGCACTCACCAATCCAAAAGAAAAAGAAAAAGCCAAGCGGCTAGCCGATACGGCGCATAAAATCTCATATATGAATTAAATACATACCTTTTCGTCGAGCATTCTATTTATATACCTTCATACCTTATCCATACCTATCTCATGTATATTTATACCTGCCCAATCTATTGTAACTATACCTGATCATTTTAACTCAATTCGTTAATTAATTTGTTAACTAACTCTTTAGTCTATTCCACTTTTATATTTGAACATGACATGTTCAAATACCTTTTAACTTGCTTATTAATTTGAATCCAAATTTCAAATTTTAGTTCTATATTCGATTTCGAATATCCATTCACAAATCCAATTCACCTTTCAAAGTTCAACTTCAAATTCAAAACTCGATTAACTAATTCCTCTCCGACTTAGTTAATTCTATTCAATTTCTATTCAAATTTTATATTTGAATTTCATTTCAATTCTATTATTAAAATTCTATATTTGAATTTTGTTTCAATTTTCTTATTCAAATTCCATATTTGAATTTCATTATTCAAATCTATTTTCAAACTCCATTTGAATTTCTATATTCAAATCTATTTGAATTCTCTTTATTTCATTTCAATTCCCTTTGAATCTTCTATATTCAAATTTCAAATTCAATTTTATTTGAATCATCTATATTCAAATTTCATTTTCAATTCTATTTGAATCCTCTACATTCAAATTTCATTTTCATTGAATTTCATATATTCAAACTCCCTTTGAATTTCTATATTCAATACCTATTTCAAACTTTCTTTATTCATTCTTTATTATAATTCCCATTTGAAATTCAACACAACTTGTCTTTCCCAAAACAAATTCAAAATAGTATCTTTGGTAGTAATTCGTCACTTACAACTCGAAAATGAATACTGATGATGCAGCTGTCATCATCAGAATCTATTTTCCAGCGATCGAAGTGAGTTCAATACTATAAAACCATCTCTAAACATTTCCACTTTGAAATTCATTTCAAAATATAATTCACACTGCTTGTAAAACAATTTAATATCTCCTAAGATCTTAAATTTTCCTTATTTTTAATCCAAATCTATTTACAAACACTTATCCAATTCTCTAGAGTTTTAAATTCAATTTCTGGTTAAAATTTCAGATTCAACTCACCTGATTTCACATATTTCACTTATATGAATTCTGATTGGTTATTTTCATACCCATTTAATTTATAATCTTACTCGATTATAATAACAACCAATATATTCACTATTTTATAATTTTGATATATATATATATATATCTTCTCTATATCAAGATATACCTTGGGTAAACTTATTTCGTTACCCTCTTTTTCAAAACATACCATGACGGTTCATCGTATTCAAGTGTTTACCAACTCCTACCGATACATTGGATGAAACTGATCGACCAGAACTCATAAACAACTCAACCAATGAATCTCCACAATATAAAAATTATTTTTATATCAATAACAAATACGCTCACTCGTATATATACACTCAATCTCAGTCTAGGGTATTGCTAACCATATCTCTACCGAGTCACGCCACAGAGCCAAGTTAATCAATTAACCTTCTGCTCTGATACCAACTGTAACGACCCGGATTTTGAGTGACTTTGGTTATCGACATAAGCACGATGTCGATAACCAAAACATTGAAAAATCCTGGTAATTAGTGAAAGAAATTAGAGGGTGAGGAAAGATAAGATAGAAAATTGGAATAGAAGAAGAAGAAGAAGAACACAACATCAGAGTAATACGAATCTCACAGCGGAACGAATAAATATATTTCATAACATAACTTTGAAATACAAATCTGTACTTGAATATACATATCATTGTCAAAGTACAGCACTTACAACACAACGGAAATAACTATAGCTATATGATCCTGAAGCCTCCCGCTCCAGCTCTTCAACTATATCGTAAAATCCCGACTACTTGACTGCCCGTACAAATTTAGGCACCCAAGAGTTTAGGGAAAACAACAAAATAAACTCCGGGTCAGTCATGGGACTGGTATGAGTAAAATAGTTTTAAAAATAGTTCGAACAAGTAAACAATATCTCATAAGACCACGCCGCATAACGGAACGGGGTTTTCCCTTATGAGAATCCAAAATATCTTTATATCAAAAACCTTCTGATATTATAATAATGTCTATCAACCACAGTATATATATAATCATCTAGCAGAAACGCTTTCATCTCACGTTCTACATATATAGTATACAATCAAAACCGCAAGCACGTATTGGGTAATGGATTTCCAACTATGACAAGGTATGGAACCACCTTTCGCTAATGTACCTCTAGAGAGGAATACACCGGGTTCAACAAGAACATCTTGCAACCCGGCCACACATGACCGACCACTCATTTCGCTTGAGCGTATCGAATGTATATCACCAACAGTTGGGATCAGCAACCATTTCCCGAATGGGACAGCATCAACAATAGATTTTTAGAAGTAAATGAAACTCTAGATCAGCTGATCATACACCCTACTTCGGTGCAATCGACTTAGCCATGTTGCCTGCCCGATTTCTGTCATTTACCGGATGATGAGGCTAGAAGCTACGCTTTATCATCACATTAGATTCACTTTGAATGCCACATCGTCAAATCCATCAAATCACCGATTAACGTCCTCAACCATACATTACGCGTTAGCTAAAAGAAGTTTCCTTCTCCGCTTCCACTCTTGGTACAGTTGGAGAAATCAATATACGTGATCGTCTGGAAATACTCTGTCAGACATCCGTCCATACAAGTCATCCAGGAACATGATGAACCGAAGGCACTATTCTGTAAACAGGATAGCCCTTGCATAACTCCGTCTTCAATTTCCTTTGGCATATATGATTCGCAACGCTTATGCCAATACAGAGTGGTTCTTTGGATAATAATCCAACCGGTCTCTCCATATTAACAACGTTAAAATGGTCAAAAACTTCGATAGTCTGTGATTTAACTATCGAAGAAAAACAGGTGTGCAACCAACGATATTATTTCCAAATGGAAATTATATCGATCAAACATCATTCAACATTCTTCTCCTTAGTTCATTTATTTACTTATCTCCTGTTTTCCTATGTTCAATATTCCTTATTTTCTAAATTGGGAAAATATACGTTATTAACAATGGAAAACATTTCCATTTCTTGTTTTCCTTATTTAGAAAACATTTCTGGTTTCTTATTTGGAAAACATTTCCAAAGCTTCTTCATTGGACTTAGACAGATGCTTAAACAAACATCGCTATGCCAACTCAAACCATTTCCTTTACTGCCGAACCTTAACTATCCCTTAGTTAAAACGAAGCCAATCAAGTTGGGGTAGAACTACCTCTTAGACCTTAACTGAACAACATTTCTAATTTTGAAATAGGTAAAGTTCACTTTATATTCCTTTTACTAACTTCCTTACTTAACCCTCTTCGAATAGCTATATTCGATTGACTCTTTTCACTTAACTCTATTCGATTAACCCTTATCAATTAACTCTATTGGACTAACACTATTGGATTACACATTTCACTTAACTCCTTTCGAATAAACTATATTCGATAACTCCTTTTACTTTCTTCGAATAAACTATATTCGATTAACTCCTTTTACTTTAACTCTAATCGATTAACTAACATCGATTAACTCATTTTACTTACTATTCGAACAAACTATATTCGATTAACTCATTTTACTTTCTATTCGAATAAACTATATTCGATTAACTCATTTTACTTTCTATTCGAATAAACTATATTCGATTAACTCATTTTCTTTAACTCAAATCGATTAACTAACATCGATTAACTCCTTTGCTTTAACTCTAATCGATTAAACTAACATCGATTAACTCCTTTTACTTTAACTCTAATCGATTAAACTAACATCGATTAGCTCTTTTATTCTTTATTCTCTAATCGATTAAACTAACATCGATTAGCACTTTTATTCTTTATTCTCTAATCGATTAACTAACATCGATTTACTCCTTTTAATTTTATTCTCTAATCGATTAACTAACATCGATTAACTCCTTTTCGAATAAACTATTCATTTATAAAGATTTATTTTTAGTAACGGTCCTTCACTTTACAAATGATTTCCCTTTTTATTCTAACTTATCCTTTGATTTTATAAATATTTCTTTTATAAAAATTCTTTTCCTTTTTTATATAAAATCCATCGATTTTATATAAATAATTCATTTTCAAATTACATTTTGAAAATATTCCTTTATCAACATTCGGTATGTTATGGTATTCAACATATCAAATCAAAACAGATATGACTACTTACTCGAACAATCAATACCATACAACTACTGATTTACTTTTAAACACGTATACACTTCCCTTTTCTATTCTTACTAGATTTTATTCTTATACTTCCTTTTTGATTATACTATTCTATTTCTAAGTTCGTTTCCTTATCGACTTCTATATATATCGATACGTTGATTTCTAACTATCAAATTATCTTATAAATATTCTATCTCCTTAAATTACCGGAAAAATTCGCCATAACCTCCTTTGTACCGGGAGCATCGGGAAAATCCCCAAACTGCCACATAGGCCTTCTCCAATCAAAAAGAAAAAGAAAAGCCAAGCGGCTAGCCGATACGGCGCATAAAATCTCATATGGAAATTAAATACATACCTTTTTGTCGAGCATTCTATTTATTTCACTTCTATACTTTATTCCAAACCTGTCTCCTGTATATTTATACATGTCCAATCTATTTTAACTATACCAATTGTTTTAACTAAATTTGTTAATTAATTTGTTAATTAACTCCTCAGTCTATTTCACCTTCATATTTGAACATGACATGTTCAAATATATTTTAACTTGCATATTAACAAATTCTAATTATACTCATACTCTCGTTTCCTTATCGACTTCTCTATTCAAATTCCAATTCAATTCTATTTGAATTATCTTTATTTAAACTTCATTTGAATTCTATTTTCAAATTCTATAGTTAAACTCCATTTGAAATTCTATTTGAATCCCTATATTTAAACTCCATTTGAAATTCTATTTGAATCCCTATATTTAAACTCCATTTGAAATTCTATTTTCAAATTCTATAGTTAAACTCCATTTGAAATTCTATTTTCAAATTCTATTTGAATTCTCTGCATTATTTATAAACAACGTTTATAACTTCACTTAAAATCCCCCATTATATATATTTATAAACAAAGTTTATAAATTCAATTCAAATCCCACCTTTTCGTTTATAAACAAAGTTTATAAATTCAATTCAAATCCCACCTTTTCATTTATAAACAAAGTTTATAAATTCAATTCAAATCCCTTCTTTCCATTTATAAACAAAGTTTATAAATTCCATTCTTGTTTTATATATATTCAAAACAAGTTAATATTTTTATTCTATTCGGAATTTCAAATTCTATTCGAATCTTATATATTCAAATTTCAAATTCTATTTTAGAAAAATAGAATTTTCTTTCTAAATCTCAAATATCCTTTTTCATGATATTTTTAAATATCAATACTTAGGCCCCAGTGATATTTAAACACACAAAGCAACCAATTATTTATTTTTCTAACACATCATATATGATAGTATATATGCAAATAAATAAACAAATAGATAATATATTTTTGAGGAATCCTGTTGGATTCCTCCAACCTGTTTTCCTGCATCCACAGACGTTAGCACATAAATAATACCCATCCTGCTTCGAGGAAGGATATCGCGGTATAGAAGGTCATCCACTAATCATAGCGTGGGGCATATAGGGTAATCATCCGCTATGGTACCGCGGGCATCCGCTAATGATACTGCGGGAATCCAACCAATCATCAACCCAGTATATATATATATCCTAAATAACTAATATATATTTCAAACAATCAGAAAGCATTCAAACAAGCACAGACAATTATTTTTAACTATATAAAAATAATTTCTAAATAAATGGTGAGTGAGGTTTTACTCACCGTAATATTAAATCTGCACTTGCACCAGTTTCAATTTCTGTTCATTGATTTCCGAGTCTTTGAACTCCACACAAATGATTTTATTTGATTTGTCCTTGCCTAAGAAAATCCCGAATTTTATAAATTAGCTACTGAATCTCGTTAACGAGGTTTTATACTAAAAATGGACTAATTCAATTCTAGCTGATATACTAATAAAATTCTAACCATTATACTAATTAAATTCTAAACCTTTTACTACTTTAAATTCTAATCCTTTTACTACTTTAAACAACTTATTAAATGAATTTAGAGTTCAAATTTCAGTTTTTGTTTGACTTCACTATTTAAATAAATTAACTACTTAACGGATAAATAAATTTTCCATATATTTTTAATATAACATTTATTATTAGATCTATCGAAATAAAAATTAAATTACCTTGTTCAACCAAAGTTTAATTCATCTCCTTCCCTGTACGTATTCAAACACCTCCCCTGACCTATCGAAGTTGTTTGAATGCTATTTATACGAAGGAAGACTGGTGTACAGAAAGCTCAGCTTTGGATCTTTGGGTTCAAGTCTATTTTGACGGTGAAAAATAAATATGGAGGAAGACTATGAGGTCGGTGGAGATGCTAATGGCAGCAAACGGTGGTTCACGTATTAACGGAGAGATGGATAGTGGTGTAGTTCGTGTGTGGTTCCAGAGGAAGGGAGTGTGAACAAAGGGGATGACGCCGACTTGATGATGCTGTGGATATTTGGTATCTGGACTTGCGTATCATTTCAGAGGGGAAAGATGGTACTGTAACTCGGGTGGAAGAGTTGCATGGGGAGTGGGCCGAAGAGTTTTAGTGGATGGTCCGAAGTATATAGGGTTGGGCTGGTATATTATTTGTAAAGCCTTTAAAAAAATAAAATAAGAATATATATAAAAAAGTGGGTAGAAAAGAAAACCGTTCAGAAGTGGGAGCTAACAGGTATTCTGGAGATAGGGGAAAAGCTGTTTTGGCGGACGTGGGTTCTAAGGAGAGTTATTGGGCCGACTTTAAATGCGAAACAAGATATGTTGTGTTCTTCTTCTTCTTCTATTCTAAGTTTCTATCTTATCTTTCCTCACCCTCTAATTTCTTTCACTAATTACCAGGATTTTTCGATGTTTTGGTTATCGACATCGTGCTTATGTCGATAACCAAAGTCGCTCAAAATCCGGGTCATTACAGTTGATCAAATCACCGATTGACGTCCTCAACAGTACATTACGTGTTAGCTAAAAGAAGTTTCCTTCTTCGCTTCCACTCTTGGTACGGTTGAAGAAATCAATGTACGTGACCATTCTGGAAATACTCTGTCAGACATTCATCCATACAAGTCACCCAGGAACAGGATGAACTGAAGGCACAATTTCTATAAATAGAAAAAGTCCTTGCACTCTACTCCATCTTCGATTATCTTTATATAATCAGATTCGCACGCTACTGCCAATACGGAGTGGTTCTTCGGATAATAATCCAACCGGTCTCTCCATATTGACAACGATGGTCAAAACTCCGATAGTCTGTGATTTAACTATCGAATAAAAACAAGTGTTTTGATAGTCGATGATTTAACTATCGAAGAAAACAAGTGTTCATCCAAACATCCAACAATCACTGAACCTTTAATTAATATTCCATTAATTAAATCTCTTCTCTATTTCTTATCAATATTTGTTAACCAAATATTTTCAATAACCATATTGGCCTTATACGTTATTTGGAAAACATTTCCATATATCGCCTT
Source organism: Allium sativum (assembly GCA_030737875.1). Taxonomy (NCBI): domain Eukaryota; kingdom Viridiplantae; phylum Streptophyta; class Magnoliopsida; order Asparagales; family Amaryllidaceae; genus Allium; species Allium sativum. The sequence continues at coordinate 232,420,515 of CM060911.1, forward strand.
CTTTTATTTTCTAAACTTTAGAAAATATATGTTATTTATAATTGGAAAATATTCCAATTACTTAGCTCTTTTCCAATCCCGTTTATTCCTATACTTAGGAAATATTTATTATTCTATTTCCCAGCTTACACTTATTTGGGTTAAAACGGATGTTGTGTAAAACATCGTTACGACAACCCAAATACTATATTCAACTATCTCTTATCCAACATTGATCTTCGAGCCTGAAATCTTACTGTTCATTTGTTAATAATGGAATCAATCAAGTTGGGGTATAACTACCTCTCAGACCTTGACTGAATAACATTTATAACGTCAAAACAGATAAGACTACTTACTCTAATAATCAATACCATACAACTGATTATTCACCTTTAAACACATATACACTTCCTCTTTCTATTCTTACTAGATTTTATTCTAGACTTCCTTTTTGATTATACTATTCTATTTCTAAGTTCGTTTCCTTATCGACTTCTATATATATCGATACGTTGATTTCTAACTATCATATTATCTTAAAAATATTCTATCTCCTTAAATTCCCGGAAAAATTCGCCATAACCTCCTTTGTACCAGGAGCATCGGGAAAATCCCCAAACTGCCACACAGGCCTCTCTGATCAAAAAGAAAAAGGAAAAGCCAAGCTGCTTGCCGATACGGCGCATAAAATCTCATATGGAAATTAAATACGTACCTTTTTGTCAGGCAATCTATTTATTGCACTTCTATACTTTATTCCAAACCTATCTCCTGTATGTCTATACCTGTCCAATCTATTTTAACTATACCAATCGTTTTAACTAAATTTGTTAATTAAATCTGTTAATTAACTTCTTAGTCTATTCCACTTCTATTTATCCAAATCTATTATCTTCTATTTTTCAAATTCTATAATATAAATCCCATTTGAATTCTATTCAAATTCTATATTATAAATTCCATTTGAATTTCTATATTCAAATTCTATAGTTAAACTCCATTTGAATTCTATTATTCAAATTCTATATTCAAAGTCTATTTGAATTGTCTTTTCAAATTCTATATTCAAAGTCTATTTGAATTGTCTTTTCAAATTCTATATTCAAAGTCTATTTGAATTGTCTTTTCAAATTCTATATTCAAAGTCTATTTGAATATCTCTGCATTATTTATAAACAACGTTTATAACTTTACTTAAAATTCCCCATTATATATTTATAAACAAAGTTTATAAATTCAATTCATATCCCATATTTTCCTTTATAAACAAAGTTTATAAATTCGATTCAAAACCCACCTTTCCATTTATAAACAAAGTTTATAAATTCGATTCAAATCCCATATTTTCCTTTATAAACAAAGTTTATAAATTCGATTCAAATCCCATATTTTCCTTTATAAACAAAGTTTATAAATTCGATACTCGTTCATATATATTCAAAACAAGTTAATATTTTCTATAGTTCATTTAAAATTCAAATTCTATTTATAAAAATAGAATTCCCTTTTTAAATCTCAAATACCCTTTCCGATATTTTTATAAATCAATATTCAAGCCCCATTGATATTTTAAACAATCAAATCAACCAATTTTCAATCATTTGATTTTTTACATATCATATATGAATATATATGATATCAAACAAACAAACAGATAATATATATTTTCGAGGAATCCAGTTGGATTCCTCCAACCTGTTTTTCCTGCATCCACAGACGTTAGTCAATATAGTAATACCCATCCTGCTTCGTGGCAGGATATCGCGGTGTGAAGGTCATCCACTAATCATAGCGTGGGGCGTATAGGGTAATCATCCGCTATGAAACTGCGGGCATCCGCTAATGATACTGCGGGAATCCAACCAATCATCAACCCAATATATATATAATAGTTAAGCCTAAATAACTATATATATATTTCAAAACAATGAGACAGCATTCAAACAAGCATAACAATTATTTTTAACTATATAGAAATAATTCTAAATAAAAGTGAGTGAGAATTTACTCACCGTAATTTCATTTGCTGGATATCCACTAAATTTCCATTTCATCGCGGCTATGCATTGTCTTGAATAAATTCGCACCTGCGATAATTTTATTTAATTTTTACCGGTTAAACATTTATTTATTTAAATTAATATTTTAAACAAATAAATAACTTTCTTTTATTTTTCTCTTCTTTTAAATGGTCACTGAATTACTTCTAACATAACCAAACAAACCTATGTATATTTAAACATTAAACTAATTAATGTATTTAATTGAGATCACCTTAATAGCTTTAAAAAATTATCCCTTTCCCTTACTGTTTCACGCAACAGCTGCTTCTTCCCCACTCGAACCAAATGAAACCGCTCCCTTTATATATACAAGCAGTGTGAATTATATTTTGAAATGAATTTCAAAGTGAAAATGTTTAGAAATGGTTTTATAGTATTGAACTCACTTCGATCGCTGGAAAATAGATTCTGATGATGACAGCTGCATCATCACTATTCATTTTCGAGTTGTAAGTGACGAATTACTACCATATATACTGTTTTGAATGTGTTTTGGGAAATACAAGTTGTGTTGAATTTCGAAATGGGATTTGAATATAGAAATTCAAATGAGATTTGAATAAAGAAGATTTAAATAATGGAAAATTGAATATTGAATTCATATAGAGTTGAAATGAAATTTGAATATAGAATTCAAATAGTTGAAATGGAATTTGAATATAGAAGATTCAAAGGGAATTGAAATGAAATAAAGAGAATTCAAATAGATTTGAATATAGAAATTCAAATGGAGTTTGGAAATAGATTTGAATAACGAAGTTCAAATATAGAATTTGAATAAGAAAATTGAAACGAAGTTCAAATATAGAATTTGAATAAGAGATTTGAAATAAAATTCAAATATAGAATTTGAATAAGGGAATTGAAATGGAATTTGAATATAGGAAATTCAAATAAAATTGAAATGGGATTCAATTAGTTGATAAACAAGTTAAACCTATATTTGAACATGTATATTCAAATATGAAGGTGAAATGGGCAAACCAGTAATTTGAAAATCACTTAACAAAATAAGTTAAAACGATTGGATTAAGTTGGAATGAATTAGAAATGTATGGATATACATGAGATAGGTATGGATAAGGTATATAAATAGAATGCTCGACGAAAGGTACGTGTTTAATTCATATATGAGATTTTATGCGCCGTATCGGCTAGCCGCTTGGCTTTTTCTTTTTCTTTTGGATTGGTAAGGGCCATGGGAGGCTATTTGAAATATCCCAATGCTCCTAGTACAAAGGAGGTTATGGCAAATTTTTCCGGGAATTTAAGGGGTTAGAATATTTTTAAGATAATTTGATAATTAGAAATCAACGTATCGATATATATATATATATATATATATATATATAGAAGTCGATAAGGAAACGAACTTAGAAATAGAATAGTAAAATAAAAAAGGAAGACTAAGAATAAAATCTAGTAAGAATAGAAAGAGGAAGTGTATACGTGTTTAAAAGTGAATAAGTAGTTGTATGGTATTGATTATTCGAGTAAGTAGCAATATCTGTTTTGATGTTATAAATGTTATTCAGTCAAGGTCTGAGAGGTAGTTATACCCCAACTTGATTGATTTCATTATTAACAAATAAATAGTAAGATTTCAGGATCGAAGATCAGTGTTGAATAAGAGTTAGTTGAATATAGTATTTGAGTTGTCGTAACGATGTTTTACACAACATCCGTTTTAACCCAAATAAGTGTAAGCTTGGAAATATAATATAGAATATTTCCTAAGTATAGAAATAAACGAGATCGGAAAAGAGATAAGTAATTGGAATGTTTTCCAATTATAAATAGCATATATTTTCTAAAGTTTAGAAAATAAAGGAAGACGATATTCGGAAATGTTTTCCAAATAACGTAAAAGGCCAATAAAGTTATTGAAAATATTTGGTTAACAAATATTGATAAAGAAATAGAGAAGTGATTTAACTAATGGAATATTAATAAAGGGCTCAGTGACATGTTCAAAAGGAAAATTTGATTTTTGAAAAGAGTAAACTGGTTGAAAACTCCCAGGGAAAGACTGTTGAATTAAAAACAAATTTAACAGAAATTTGTGAAAGCAGATTTGAATTAAAGTAAAGTCGGTTAAGTGGTAACTGAAGTTGAATTGAAATCGAATAAGATTGGATTTGTGAAATTAGAATCCGAAATGGTATTGGATTGAGGAGTTAAGGAATTGAAAATCAAGAGTTGAACTTGAGTTAAAATGGGATTTGGCTTGGATATAAGCGAATGGTTGTGTTGGAGATAAAAACTGATTGAAATTTGATTGTGATGACCCTTGTATCCGCGGAAATGATAACAGATGGAAAGGATATAATGATATGCCCGACAAAAAGGTACCAGTTTATATTATATATGAGTTTGGTGATTTTGATGAGCCGAATTGGCAAGCCGCTTGGCTGTTTGATTTTCTTTTGGGATGGAGATGGCCCAGAGAGGCAAGTGGTGGTTTGACCGATTGACCAGTACAAAGGAGGTGTTGGCGAAAATTTTCGAAGATTTAGGCGTTAGAAAATTTTCAGGATTTTTGAAAATTTTCGTTGATAAGAATTAATTAATAATTTAATTGAAATTAAATTGGTTCAGTTGAAACTGAAGTTAAGAAGTGAACAAATATGTTCTAACCAGTCGATAGGGTCGTCCTCTACTTTTTAACAATTTCGAGGACGAAATTATTTTAAGTGGGGAAGATTGTAATGACCGCATTGGCAGAGGTATTATGATTAATTTATTTTATTATATAAATTGTGGTTTAGTGAATTTAATGGTCGTGGAGTTAAATAATGGTGAATATTTAATTAAAATAATAAATTAAATAATATATTTAATTCTGAAATAATCAGAATTGGCTGAAATGACGATATGGTGTGAACCGGATCATCTGTGATATATAATTCAGTTTGGAATTGAATTAGAATAACGAATATATTATTTGAACGATAGTTTGAACGTATAATTATAATATAATTAAAATCGAGCTCGAAATGGCGCTGCAGTTCGTAAATTGGCGATTCGAACTTCAACTGAATATACAGGGTTCGTTTTAAATCGGATTTCTGTGAAACAAGAAACTGGTGGAGTATATCTTTCTAGTGGAAGAGAAAAATCGGGATTTCATCATGTAGATTTTGAGATATGTCCAAATCAAATTTTAAAATAGTCGCTATAGAATCGTTTATCGACCGTAACGGTTTATTCGATATAACTAGAGATCGGGTTTGAATTTAGACAAGGTTCTGTTGGGACATAACGATAATTTAATTTTTAGAATTTTTTGTAATTTTTAATTAATTAAATAAGCAACTTTTTATTTGGAGTATTTTGCACCCTGTAATCAACATTTTGGGGTTCAAAATATGAGTTAATCTACCGGTATTTATATATTTTTGGGATCACGGCACATCACCCGATTTTATGATATTTTTATATCAGTCCGTGAACAAACAAAGTTTCGAAAAATGGGGTATTCTCAAATGAAATCCATTCTTTGGATCAAACATAAGCCACGAAACCTCCTTCTCAACCATCCGTTCTCTGTGGTCCTCGAAATAGAAATCGTGGCCAACAAATTATCCAATTGTTCTAAATCCAACCTAATTATATAAATACGCAAATTCCTATTCTCCTTTTCCCCGATCAAAAAAGTAGCCGCCACTCAGAGACATCAAAACGAGAAAATCCTGCTTCAAAAAAAATCGAAAGAAATCCAAACGAAAATCTATAAATCCCAAATTTAATGGATGTGTGATCGGTGCAAGTCGCTCTTCCAACTGAAGTATCTTTTAAGTGGTTCGAACTTCTCTTGGTTTGCTATTCTTTCAGCGAGATTCTAGGGTTCGGTTCCATTGGGTGTGGCGAGTTTTCACTGCGGCGAGGTTCGGGAGCTGCAGTCGCCATTTCAGTCCAGGTGTCGAGTTGGACTTTATCGGGTGGAGATGGACAGAGGTCTCGGGGTTGGAATTCGTGAGAAGATGCAGGAGAACGAAGTGGAAGAAGAACACAGGCAGTAGTGGGATTCAATGATGAAAGGTTTGGTTTTTTTTTCTTTCTTAAGCTTCTGGGAAGTCTGAGACCCGATGGATAAGGTTAAGGAGGGCTTGGCAAAACAATTACAGGATTGTGGTGATTGGTGCTTAGTGAGGACGTGAGTTTTTGTTTTAATTTAAGTATTTGTGGCTGGTGTGAATTTCATGCGAAATGGTGGTGTAGGGAAGGAACAGTCGGGGTAAGAAGTATGGTCATGGCACTTTGATTTGAGGGTTCAAACATTTCTGAAGGGAGAAGTATGGTTAGCAGTACAGAAAGTAATTGTGATTTAAATGGTTTGAAAGGATATAAGAGCAATAACTTTGGCCCGGGTTCTCTGTTGTTTGGTTCCGAAAGAAGACAGAGGATGGTTACGGGTTTGGTGAATGGTAGTTGTTTGAGGAGGAAGACGCTGTATAAACGGCCATTTACAGTGTGTTGGGCCGACAGATTTGTAGGGTGTTGGGTCGGTGAATTTGTGTTTAAAAGTTTTTGAAAGTGTTTGTTGGATTTAAGGAAGCTTGAAATTTTACAGCAATGACATTCGAATAATACTGGAGTAGGAATGTTAATCGGGGGAGACAAGTAGAAGGCGGATCCCGGTTTTCTAAGAAATAAGTGGGCCGGTCATACAAAAAGGGTAAAAGCCCAAATTGAATAAAATTTAGTTTTTTTTTAATTTAAAATGTGACGATCCCAAAACCCCGTGACACGGTGTTAAGGATAATCATTGGAATATAACACATTAATCATCATTAGCAGATCACAGATAATAGCATAACAGGAAATAGAATAATTTACACACATATGACAGCGGAATCATATAGATATCATCACATCAGAGAAACACAGTACAGGATACAACTTAGTGCATAATGATACATAATCAGTCACCATCGCCTGAGGCGGAATCATACATAAAGAGTACACAAAAGGAATATCAGTCTACATCGCCAGAGGCGGAATCATAATATAGATACAATAATGGCGGAGAAAATCCAAGTCAGCACGGTGTAGTCAAGCCTCGCCATGAACCAAAAGGTACGTCAGAAACCTGTAACTAGGCTGCCCGTGTGAAAATGAGGGCACCCGAGTTTGCAAGGTGAAACAAACTACGAGTCAGTCATGGGACTGGTATGAGAAATCTATTCAACTTATTAACAACAATAATAAGGCAAATCAAAGGACCACGCCACTTTCGCGGAACGGGTTTACTCCAATGAGTGCTAGTGCATGAAATGGAATAAATGATTAAATCAACGCAATGCTTTTTATAAAATGAAGCCATTATAAGACTCAGGTCCCATCACACAATGCAACGCAAGCCGGAGGATAGAGTTTTTACCTTATAATGGCCAAAGATGCTTCATACGAATAAAACAAAAGTGTTTGATATTATTACTAGTGCATATATGTTTCAAAAGCAAATTCAATCATAAATATCAATCCTAGGAGGCATAGCTACCATCTACTATGTCGCCATACTAGTAATACAATCACATTCGCATATTTAGTATTGGAAATTGGATTCCTTCGTGAGTCGAGGCAAGGGGCAAGCTCCTCTCCGATTCGAGACACTCTAGCAAATGTCCCAGGACCCCACTATGATCCTTGGATCTTCAGGGCCGGTCATCTCTTACTTTTGAGGATTAGTTATTCCTGAGCACACGTTTCCCGGTCCTTACAGACCTATATCGAGGCGCCTCGCATTCCAACAACCACACAGGTGAAAAGTATATATAATGTCAGGGCTGGTAGGTCACTGACACCACCTTAGCTAGAAAGAAACGTCGTGCTCTCCCTGCAGTCACTCTCCCGTTTTTGACTCATACCGAGGTGTGAGGCTCGCGAATTCACGTTATACACAAAGCTACGTCACACAGACCATGCTTTGATCATCAACCACAAGACTTTGCTTTGCAATAGAAGCCTTAATCATATGCCACTTAGGCGTGCCACACAGGCAATCCACTCCATGCGACTGATTTCTGTCAATACATAACCTCTGAGCTCGTACGTCTCAGAGAAGGGCGTTAAGCAAGAGAATAAATTCTCCGCCGCCAAACAGATATATATTTAACAGAGATCGATCAACACAGAACAAAATCCAATGTCAGACACACAGTCCATTTACAAGTCCGTTCTGGGTCTGAACGAAACCGGAGGCACCAATTCCTCGCATATCCGTACAATCAACAATATGTTTGGACGGCTACTACTTCAATTCCTTCATGGTAGCTACTCCAATCACGAGCATCAGTAGCGCCCATCCATCCAATGTGGAGATCGTCGGTCTTCAGTCGTCTTCGACTCTTCGACTTCTCAACGTCGATCGATTATTTGAAATGAGATAAACTCGGCCTTTTCAAATAATCCACGTATATTTAGATTTTCAAACCAATTATTCACATGGTTGAACTATTCAACATTCACATATCAAGCAAACACAACAAAATTGGTTTATTTTCACTCCGTATCGTCTATAGCACTTTATAACGATATATCGCCATTTTTATTTAGTTTAAAACGGCCATATTTAATTAAACGACGTTTCAGGTCGTGTCGATGCACTGGCGCTGCTTTCCACTAATTTTGTTTTACACATATAGGAAAATCTAACCGTTGGATCTTCACAAATTTTACATCATTAGGAAGGTCATTTCAAAACGAATCCAACGGTTTCAGTTTTGGGAAAATCCGACGGTCGGATCTTCCACACTAACCATTTGAAGTTACGATTTCAATTTACGAACTGCAGCGTCGTTATTCGATTTAATTTAATTATATTTATATATATAAATAAATATAATCGTTTCTGGCGCTGTTTTTCACTAATTTTGAATTAAACATTCCAGACAATCCAACCGTCGGATCTTCACAAAGTTGGTGCCGTTGGAAAGATATTTCCAAGGCGAACCCAACGGTTGAGGTTTCGGGAAAATCCAATGGTCGGATCTTCCGCACTAGTCGTTTGAAATCACGGTTTCAAAATATGAACTGCACGGCCACGTTTCGTTTTAATTCTATTTATATTTATATTTTTATATAAATATCGCTCATTCAAAAATTCCTATATCGTTTCCATTTCAATTATTTCACTAACGCCTTAAATTTTTGGAAAATTTCGCCATAACCTCCTTTGTACGGGAGGGTCTGGGAAAATTCCCAAATAGCCACACGGGCGTCTCATATCAAAAAGAAAAAGAAAAAGCCAAGCGGCTAGCCAACAGGCTCATAAAATCATCACCCAAACAAAGCGGTAAATGTGTACCTATTTGTCGGGCACAAAATTCTATTTCTCTTCTCTAGCCCCTTTTTGCTTTAACCTGTTCAATAGATATGCATGTACATATATACAATTTCTAACATTTATCATTTTCCATTCAATTTCATATTTGACTTGCTTTGGTCTAAAAACACCATTCATTCTAATATCGCATGCATAGGCTAAAATCATATCATTAGCTAGTTAATGTATATTTCAACTCATGCACGTTTATTTGAACAAGTGGATATTTTTAACACTTCATATTTCAAAAGATGATAATTTTGGCGAACTAAAATAGATTTCAACACATGACTATTTTATTTAGTTCCTATGCATGTTAAAAATAATACTTCTATCACAAATATTTATTTCAACGTCCGCATCTCTTTAGCATGTCACACATATGATAAAAATGATATTTTTATCATTTAAAATATTTATTCAACCAATGTATGGTTTCAACACTTCATAGTTTCAATAAAAATGTTATTTTTATCGTTCAATCTTTTTATTCAACACATGAACTTTTCCACTACACACACTTCTCAACAAATGAGCATTTCCACACATGGACATTTTATTTATGTTGTTCTTATTAGAAAGATGAAATTTTGATTGTTAAAACTATTTATATAAGGCGAATATTTTTCATACTTCATATATATATAAAAATGTGATTTTTATTGTTTAAGCACTTCATTCATTCACAAATGAATTTAATTTTCATACAACACTTTTCAACACATGAATATTTCCACACATGGACATAGTTTCATATATGACTTTAATTTCTATGCATGAAAATAATTCTAACACACAAAGATTATTCAAAATTTCGGCAGCATAACGGCAGGGTAGTTAAAACCGGCACCGTCCCTAGTACGGCTCCTCGCTCTACCTTAAAACCTCGCGGTTTTTGACAATGGGGATTCATGCATCTAATTCGCACGCAGGCGGCATGTTTATTTTTATTTCCACAAATATTTCCAATTCATTTCAATCACCAATGGGTATTTTTCAACCTCAACCAAACAATATCAACCACAAACAATTATTCAACCATTCGTATTTTTCATCCAATATTTCACACCAATTCACCACAATAAATATCGTCCATGGTTTGTGGACGAGGGGAGTATATATATATATAATATAATATATATTTGCTATATTTTACTAGCATTTCAACACATATATCAATTATTCTATGCATGTAAAAATTCATACTTCGCTTATATAACTTACACTACGCATGTACATGAGGTATACAACACGTATGTAATTTATATTTCGCTTATATAAATTATACACGACATTTCTTCTCAATTTCACGTTAATTTAGATTTCTCACCTTGGTTTTCTGAGCGCTAAAAATCGATACGATGTCAGAAAAATCCGCAGCTTCTTCTATTGGGTAGAGAGCTTCCTTGCGGTCTCGATGTTTCCTGTTTCATCGAATTTTGTCAACACACCAAAAAGATATGATTTTTCAAAGTGTACAGATCAAAGAAAAACGCACTTTCAGAAAGCTTCAAAACTAGGTCAGCGATTTTTGATCAAACCGTGTAGCGGTTGGATGATCGGCCAGTGCAGGGTTGTAGGCAGAGGAGAGGCGCACGTGCGGGCCCCACGGCGTTGAACTAGACGGCCTCTGGGCGGCGGAATCGACCTCGGAACGGCCGGACTTTGGAGGAGCGGATCCGGCGAAATACTCGACGATGCTGGACGAGGTTGGTATGGATTTGAAGCTCGTCTCGAGCTCTACGAAAAACTCCAAAGGGCCCTGGTGTTTTGATGAGCGGATGTGGAGATTTGGAGGAGAGAAGGCGGAGAAGGAAGCCGCCGTTCGATTTGGGGGGGGTCGGGGGTTTTCCGCGTTTTTTTTTATTTTTAAATTTATGAAAGAAAAAATATGATTAGCCGAGACTATATTAAATTTTTAAATAGTGTTTTCTTAAACGAACTCCTTTTTAAACCCAACGACTGTCGCCCCTAGCTAAATACCCCCATTCCGGACACAATGGGATATGTTTCGTAGGCCAATTCGACTGTTACAGTCAGTTATTTTTCAAATTAAAGTATAAAACATTTTATTTTTAACTCTGAACGCACATTTCAATTTGCCAGGGCCACAAACTGATTCGAAAAATTCCAGAAAAATAAATCTAACTATGTTTTGACGCTACGGTCCCAACAAAACTAGTTTCGTCGAATTCTGAGGTCATTTGAAAAATGGCCATTTTCTGGTCGATCCATTTTAATAGAAATCGACCAAACACATTTTCTTTTGCCACGCTCACATACTAGCTTCAAAAATTATGAAATTTGAAACCTAGCAATAGTTTGACATCCCGGACCCAACAAAAGTGGTTTCGTCGAATTCCGAGGTCGTATGCAAAATATCAATTTTCCAGGCCTATATATTCCATATACCGACTCTTCTGAAAATTCATTCGGCCATAACTTTTGATTCCCGTTATGAAACTTCGATTTTTCAGATTCGTTAGAAAGGTATTGACTAACAGATTTAAATATTTTTGGTTTCACCAAAATCCGTTATATTTTCCACCCTGCATAGTCGGTCAAAGTCTGAATTCAAATTTTCAAACTGACTCACTATTCTTAACTCACTATTTTATTGAAATATTCTATTTCAATGGTTCAAATTGCTTTGAAATAATCAATTTAAAATTTTTAAATTGGCTCGTATTTTCCGGGTTATTACAATCTCCCCTACTTAAAACTTTTCGTCCTCGAAAAGGAAACAACAGTAAAGTAGGAAATAAAATGTAAATGCAAAGTATGGTAAAGGTACCTTGCACCGGAGTTAGTCAGAGATATCCACTCTGCATTTGGGGTAAGCTTGCTTAATGCTTTCCTCAGTTTCCCAAGTACAGTCTCTAGGATCACTGCTCCATTGCACTTTAACTAAATGAACCTTTTTGCTTCTGAGTTCTCTAGTTTCTTTGTCAACAATTTTTAATGGCTCTCTTCTGAGTGCTAATTCTGGAGTTATCTCCACATCCTGTTGCGCTGCTTCTTCTACAACAAGATCCGGATCATGCACATGTCTCCTAAGTTGAGATACGTGAAATACATTGTGCACTCCAGGCAACCAACCTGGCAATTGAATCCTATAAGCAAGAGTTCCAATTTGCTCAAGTATAGGAAAGGGACCAATAAATCTCGGTGCCAACTTCCCAGTCTTTCCAAATCTGATTACTCCTCTCATCGGAGAAACCTTTAAATAAACATGATCACCAACAGCAAATGTCAAATCTCTCCTTCTAGAGTCTGCATAACTTTTCTGTCGGCTTTGGGCGGTTTTCAATCGCTTCTTGATGAAGTCCACTTTATCAGATGCTTCCCTAATCATATCGGGTCCTAGTACAAGTCTGTTGCCTGGTTCTACCCAACATGCTGGAGATCTGCAGGGTCTGCCATATAATGCTTCAAATGGTGACATTCCCAAACTTGCTTGATAGCTATTGTTATATGAGAACTCTGCCAAATGCAAATGATCTTCCCATGACCCACCAAAATCGATTATACAAGCCCGCAATAAATCTTCTAGAATTCTATTCACCCGCTCAGTTTGGCCATCTGTTTGGGGGTGATAAGCGGTGCTCATATTCAGTTTTGTCCCCAATTCTGTCTGGAATGCCTCCCAGAACTTGCTAGTAAATAGGGGATCTCTATCACTGACTATGCTGATGGGAATTCCATGCAGCTTAACAATTTCTCTAAAATATATCTGTGCTAGGCTTTGGGCAGTTCTATTGGACCTGACCGGTATAAAATGGGCAGTCTTCGTGAAGCGATCTACGATTACCCAAATGTTGTCATTACCTCTCTTGGTTCGCGGCAAACCATCTATGAAATCCATGGAAATCTGTTCCCATTTCCAGCCTGGGACTTCCAACGGTTGCAACAATCCAGCTAGCTTCTGTTGGTCACTCTTGACCAATTGACAAGTAGGGCATCTGTTAACATACAAAGAAATATCTCTTTTCATTGCCTTCCACCAGAAAGTGCGTTTGATATCGTTGTACATTTTACTCACCCCAGGATGGATGCAAAATTTGGATTTATGGCATTCGTCCAGCACTTCTCTTCGAAGGCCTGGAATATTTGGGATGCAAATCCTATTATTTAGCCTGAGAACCCCCCTATTGTCAATACGGAAACTCGTGGTTTCACCTTCCTTGACTCTCTTACTGATTCTCTGAATGAATTCATCTTCTTTCTAAAGGGCTGAAATCCTATCAATCAATCCAGGTGTAATTATAAGATGGGCAACAATTGCGGTTTTTCTACTAAGTGCATCCGCTACAACGTTAGCTTTCCCCGGCGTATACAAGATATCGAGATCATACGCTGCAAGAAATTCTAGCCAACGCTGCTGTCTCAGATTCAGATCTTTCTGGGTATATAAATACTTCAATGATTGATGATCTGTGTACAGTATAAATTTCTCGCCCAATAAATAATGCCTCCAGATTTTCAAGGCAAATACGATGGCTAGCAACTCAAGATCATGAGTCACATAATTCTTCTCATGCGGTTTCAATTGGCGGCTTGCATAAGCGACTACTTGGCCTCTCTGCATTAACACTGCACCAAGACCTCTAATAGAAGCATCTGTCCAAACCGTTAAATCCTGATTTCCATCAATAATTGTTAACACTGGAGCGGTGTTCAGCTTCGCTTTCAATTCCTGGAAAGCTTCTTCACAGTCGGAAGTCCACTTAAACTTCTCATGTTTCTTTGTGAGCTTCGTTAACGGACCAGATATCTTCGAAAAATCCTTAACGAACTTTCGATAATAACTAGCCAACCCCATAAAACTTCTAACTTCTGTGGGAGTAGTGGGTTGTTTCCAGTCTTGAATCGCTGTTATTTTGCTTGGGTCAACAGAAATTCCTTTCTCTGACACGACATGGCCAAGAAATTTAACTTCTTCTTGCCAGAAGACACATTTAGAGAATTTGGCTTTGAAGACATTCTTCCTTAGAATCTCCAATACTTGTTCTAAGTGCTTTTCATGCTCGGGTTTTGATTTGGAGTAGATTAAAATATCATCGATGAATACGAGGACAAATTTATTCAGAACTCCCCTGAACACTCTATTCATTAGATCGACAAAGTATGCTGGAGCGTTGCATAGGCCAAACGGCATTACTAACCATTCATAAAATATGTCTGGGCCTCTGAAAGCGGTCAAAGGAACACACTCTTCTGCTATTCTCAATTGATGAAAACCTGTAGCTAGGTCCATTCGGGAAAATACTTTCGCCTCATTCAATTGGTCTAGCAAATCATCAATGCGGGGTAATGGATATTTGTTTTTAAGCGTCTGTTTGTTGAGGTCTCGGTAATCAACACATAATCTAAGAGTACCGTCTGACTTCGGGACAAACACAACAGCTGCACCCCAATTAGAAAAACTCGGTCGAATTAGACCTTTCCACTACAGTTGACGAGTTTGATCGCCTAATTCTTCTTTTTCTTTCGGAGTCATTCTACGGATTGGATGTACCACGGGTCTGGCATTAGGAATTAGATCGATTCGGAATTCTATTTCTCTTTGCGGAGGTAAGTTTTCAACTTCTTCAAACACATCCGCATAGTTGCCAACAATCGGAATCTTTTCTATGGAAGTGGGGATAAGTTCTAATGCTGACCAAAATTCTTCTCTATTCGGATTCGAACCATGACAGGGAACCGTAATATATCCAAGCTTCGTTCGAATTTTAACGATTCTTTCCGCACAATTTACTTCAGCTTCATATTTCGTTAACCAATCCAGCCCGAGAATAATATCGAATTCGGGAAAATCCATAACGATTAAATTGAAAGGAAACTTGTAGGAAGAATAAGAGACTGGCACCCTACAATATGAACCGAGAGTAATAGGACCCCCTATCGGGTTATGAACTTCAACCGATTCTTGGAGCTTTCGCTGTTTTAACTTTAATTTGTGCAATGTGTTACTAGCAATAAAACTACGCGATGCACCTGTGTTAAATAATACAGAAACAGGAATATTTTTAATTGTAAGGGTACCTCCCAAAACATCGGGTTTACCTGCTCCATCGGAAGCAGCTGGCGGGCTAGACCCGTCATAGACATGAGCTACTGTAGCTTTCTTCAGCAAAGGACAGTCTTTGACCAAATGATCGGTCTTGCGACAATTGAAGCACGAGCGAGGGTTCTGAGAGCCTTGGCTCGAGCCTTGAGAATTTGTTTTCTGCCTCTTCGGAGCTGTGCAGACGTTTGAGTAGTGCCCCGGCTTACCACAGTTAAAGCAATTTCCTCTCGGCGACTTGCCAGTCTGAGGCTTTGAAGATGCTGCTTGGCTTGACTCACCTTGATTTACAGCAGGCTTGCGCTTGTTTCCGGCTTGGCTTCTAGCGCGATCCTGATCCAGATGCCTTTGATCAAGGTCTTCATAGTTGCATGTCATTTCCACTAGCTCGTTGAAATCCAGCTTGACATGGGCCATGGCTCTATCATGATATTGTCGTCTTAGTCCAAGGATAAACCTCTTATTTTTGGACTTCGCAGTAGCGACGAGTTCTGGAGCATAGGGCGACAAGATTGTAAATTTGTTCAGATAATCTTGCACGGAAAGATCCCCTTGCTGGAGATTGGCGAAATCATCGTGCATTCTTTCTAAAGCTTGTTCTGGGACATATTTCTCCTTGAAGAGTTCTTTAAATCCATCCCATGTTCTTCCAGCTTCTCTGTTCCCGGCGGTAAGAGATTCCCACCATAATTCAGCTTGTTCCTGCATAAGCCAGGCGCCCATAATAGCTTTGTCTTCGTCTCCAAGCCTTAGGCCTTCAAGAATTTTCTCGCATGTTTTGAGCCATGCAAGGGCCTCTATTACGGTGCCAGTTCCCGAGAAGGTCTTGCCTCCTAAGTTCTTATATCTCTTAGCTACACGGTCAAGCTCGAAGTATTGAGCTGCCGGAGGTTGTATCAAAGGTCCTTCTTGAGCTGGGATTTCTCCCCTACCTCGGCCTCGGCCGGCACGGCCTCCTCTAGCGGCGGCTGCTCTGGTTGCCATTTGTCAAATTCTGTATAAGCAACGGAAAAAAAGTCAGCTAACAGAAATGATTGTCTATTGCATATTTAAGCAGAAATTCCTACGAAAAGATAACGATGGACTGATCAATTGTTTTTGCTATTCTGCTCAGCTCATTCTAGGACCTTGCTAGTCCATTCTCTAATGAGCGACTCGCCTTAGAATACTACTGATTCTATTTTAACGAAGTGTTTAATGTGTTAGACTCCAGAACTAAGGTTAACCAAAGCTCTGATACCAGCTGTGACGATCCCAAAACCCCGTGACACGGTGTTAAGGATAATCATTGGAATATAACACATTAATCATCATTAGCAGATCACAGATAATAGCATAACAGGAAATAGAATAATTTACACACATATGACAGCGGAATCATATAGATATCATCACATCAGAGAAGCACAGTACATGATACAACTTAGTGCATAATGATACATAATCAGTCACCATCGCCTGAGGCGGAATCATACATAAAGAGTACACAAAAGGAATATCAGTCTACATCGCCAGAGGCGGAATCATAATATAGATACAATAATGGCGGAGAAAATCCAAGTCAGCACGGTGTAGTCAAGCCTCGCCATGAACCAAAAGGTACGTCAGAAACCTGTAACTAGGCTGCCCGTGTGAAAATGAGGGCACCCGAGTTTGCAAGGTGAAACAAACTACGAGTCAGTCATGGGACTGGTATGAGAAATCTATTCAACTTATTAACAACAATAATAAGGCAAATCAAAGGACCACGCCACTTTCGCGGAACGGGTTTACTCCAATGAGTGCTAGTGCATGAAATGGAATAAATGATTAAATCAACGCAATGCTTTTTATAAAATGAAGCCATTATAAGACTCAGGTCCCATCACACAATGCAACGCAAGCCGGAGGATAGAGTTTTTACCTTATAATGGCCAAAGATGCTTCATACGAATAAAACAAAAGTGTTTGATATTATTACTAGTGCATATATGTTTCAAAAGCAAATTCAATCATAAATATCAATCCTAGGCGGCATAGCTACCATCTACTATGTCGCCATACTAGTAATACAATCACATTCGCATATTTAGTATTGGAAATTGGATTCCTTCGTGAGTCGAGGCAAGGGGCAAGCTCCTCTCCGATTCGAGACACTCTAGCAAATGTCCCAGGACCCCACTATGATCCTTGGATCTTCAGGGCCGGTCCTCTCTTACTTTTGAGGATTAGTTATTCCTGAGCACACGTTTTCCGGTCCTTACAGACCTATATCGAGGCGCCTCGCATTCCAACAACCACACAGGTGAAAAGTATATATAATGTCAGGGCTGGTAGGTCACTGACACCACCTTAGCTAGAAAGAAACGTCGTGCTCTCCCTGCAGTCACTCTCCCGTTTTTGACTCATACCGAGGTGTGAGGCTCGCGAATTCACGTTATACACAAAGCTACGTCACACAGACCATGCTTTGATCATCAACCACAAGACTTTGCTTTGCAACAGAAGCCTTGATCATATGCCACTTAGGCGTGCCACACAGGCAATCCACTCCATGCGACTGATTTCTGTCAATACATAACCTCTGAGCTCGTACGTCTCAGAGAAGGGCGTTAAGCAAGAGAATAAATTCTCCGCCGCCAAACAGATATATATTTAACAGAGATCGATCAACACAGAACAAAATCCAATGTCAGACACACAGTCCATTTACAAGTCCGTTCTGGGTCTGAACGAAACCGGAGGCACCAATTCCTCGCATATCCGTACAATCAACAATATGTTTGGACGGCTACTACTTCAATTCCTTCATGGTAGCTACTCCAATCACGAGCATCAGTAGCGCCCATCCATCCAATGTGGAGATCGTCGGTCTTCAGTCGTCTTCGACTCTTCGACTTCTCAACGTCGATCGATTATTTGAAATGAGATAAACTCGGCCTTTTCAAATAATCCACGTATATTTAGATTTTCAAACCAATTATTCACATGGTTGAACTATTCAACATTCACATATCAAGCAAACACAACAAAATTGGTTTATTTTCACTCCGTATCGTCTATAGCACTTTATAACGATATATCGCCATTTTTATTTAGTTTAAAACGGCCATATTTAATTAAACGACGTTTCAGGTCGTGTCGATGCACTGGCGCTGCTTTCCACTAATTTTGTTTTACACATATAGGAAAATCTAACCGTTGGATCTTCACAAAATTTACATCATTAGGAAGGTCATTTCAAAACGAATCCAACGGTTTCAGTTTTGGGAAAATCCGACGGTCGGATCTTCCACACTAACCATTTGAAGTTACGATTTCAATTTACGAACTGCAGCGTCGTTATTCGATTTAATTTAATTATATTTATATATATAAATAAATATAATCGTTTCTGGCGCTGTTTTTCACTAATTTTGAATTAAACATTCCAGACAATCCAACCGTCGGATCTTCACAAAGTTGGTGCCGTTGGAAAGATATTTCCAAGGCGAACCCAACGGTTGAGGTTTCGGGAAAATCCAATGGTCGGATCTTCCGCACTAGTCGTTTGAAATCACGGTTTCAAAATATGAACTGCACGGCCACGTTTTGTTTTAATTCTATTTATATTTATATTTTTATATAAATATCGCTCATTCAAAAATTCCTATATCGTTTCCATTTCAATTATTTCACTAACGCCTTAAATTTTTGGAAAATTTCGCCATAACCTCCTTTGTACGGGAGGGTCTGGGAAAATTCCCAAATAGCCACACGGGCGTCTCATATCAAAAAGAAAAAGAAAAAGCCAAGCGGCTAGCCAACAGGCTCATAAAATCATCACCCAAACAAAGCGGTAAATGTGTACCTATTTGTCGGGCACAAAATTCTATTTCTCTTCTCTAGCCCCTTTTTGCTTTAACATGTTCAATAGATATGCATGTACATATATACAATTTCTAACATTTATCATTTTCCATTCAATTTCATATTTGACTTGCTTTGGTCTAAAAACACCATTCATTCTAATATCGCATGCATAGGCTAAAATCATATCATTAGCTAGTTAATGTATATTTCAACTCATGCACGTTTATTTGAACAAGTGGATATTTTTAACACTTCATATTTCAAAAGATGATAATTTTGGCGAACTAAAATAGATTTCAACACATGACTATTTTATTTAGTTCCTATGCATGTTAAAAATAATACTTCTATCACAAATATTTATTTCAACGTCCGCATCTCTTTAGCATGTCACACATATGATAAAAATGATATTTTTATCATTTAAAATATTTATTCAACCAATGTATGGTTTCAACACTTCATAGTTTCAATAAAAATGTTATTTTTATCGTTCAATCTTTTTATTCAACACATGAACTTTTCCACTACACACACTTCTCAACAAATGAGCATTTCCACACATGGACATTTTATTTATGTTGTTCTTATTAGAAAGATGAAATTTTGATTGTTAAAACTATTTATATAAGGCGAATATTTTTCATACTTCATATATATATAAAAATGTGATTTTTATTGTTTAAGCACTTCATTCATTCACAAATGAATTTAATTTTCATACAACACTTTTCAACACATGAATATTTCCACACATGGACATAGTTTCATATATGACTTTAATTTCTATGCATGAAAATAATTTCAACATATGAAAATAATTCTAACACACAAAGATTATTCAAAATTTCGGCAGCATAACGGCAGGGTAGTTAAAACCGGCACCGTCCCTAGTACGGCTCCTCGCTCTACCTTAAAACCTCGCGGTTTTTGACAATGGGGATTCATGCATCTAATTCGCACGCAGGCGGCATGTTTATTTTTATTTCCACAAATATTTCCAATTCATTTCAATCACCAATGGGTATTTTTCAACCTCAACCAAACAATATCAACCACAAACAATTATTCAACCATTCGTATTTTTCATCCAATATTTCACACCAATTCACCACAATAAATATCGTCCATTGTTTGTGGACGAGGGGAGTATATATATATATAATATAATATATATTTGCTATATTTTACTAGCATTTCAACACATATATCAATTATTCTATGCATGTAAAAATTCATACTTCGCTTATATAACTTACACTACGCATGTACATGAGGTATACAACACGTATGTAATTTATATTTCGCTTATATAAATTATACACGACATTTCTTCTCAATTTCACGTTAATTTAGATTTCTCACCTTGGTTTTCTGAGCGCTAAAAATCGATACGATGTCAGAAAAATCTGCAGCTTCTTCTATTGGGTAGAGAGCTTCCTTGCGGTCTCGATGTTTCCTGTTTCATCGAATTTTGTCAACACACCAAAAAGATATGATTTTTCAAAGTGTACAGATCAAAGAAAAACGCACTTTCAGAAAGCTTCAAAACTAGGTCAGCGATTTTTGATCAAACCGTGTAGCGGTTGGATGATCGGCCAGTGCAGGGTTGTAGGCGGAGGAGAGGCGCACGTGCGGGCCCCACGGCGTTGAACTCGACGGCCTCTGGGCGGCGAAATCGACCTCGGAATGGCCGGACTTTGGAGGAGCGGATCCGGCGAAATACTCGACGATGCTGGGCGAGGTTGGTATGGATTTGAAGCTCGTCTCGAGCTCTACGAAAAACTCCAAAGGGCCCTGGTGTTTTGATGAGCGGATGTGGAGATTTGGAGGAGAGAAGGCGGAGAAGGAAGCCGCCGTTCGATCTGGGGGGGGTCGGGGGTTTTCCGCGTTTTTTTTTATTTTTAAATTTATGAAAGAAAAAATATGATTGGCCGAGACTATATTAAATTTTTAAATAGTGTTTTCTTAAACGAACTCCTTTTTAAACCCAACGACTGTCGCCCCTAGCTAAATACCCCCATTCCGGACACAATGGGATATGTTTCGTAGGCCAATTCGACTGTTACAGTCAGTTATTTTTCAAATTAAAGTATAAAACATTTTATTTTTAACTCTGAACGCACATTTCAATTTGCCAGGGCCACAAACTGATTCGAAAAATTCCAGAAAAATAAATCTAGCTATGTTTTGACGCTACGGTCCCAACAAAACTAGTTTCGTCGAATTCTGAGGTCATTTGAAAAATGGCCATTTTCTGGTCGATCCATTTTAATAGAAATCGACCAAACACATTTTCTTTTGCCACGCTCACATACTAGCTTCAAAAATTATGAAATTTGAAACCTAGCAATAGTTTGACATCCCGGACCCAACAAAAGTGGTTTCATCGAATTCCGAGGTCGTATGCAAAATATCAATTTTCCAGGCCTATATATTCCATATACCGACTCTTCTGAAAATTCATTCGGCCATAACTTTTGATTCCCGTTATGAAACTTCGATTTTTCAGATTCGTTAGAAAGGTATTGACTAACAGATTTAAATATTTTTGGTTTCACCAAAATCCGTTATATTTTCCACCCTGCATAGTCGGTCAAAGTCTGAATTCAAATTTTCAAACTGACTCACTATTCTTAACTCACTATTTTATTGAAATATTCTATTTCAATGGTTCAAATTGCTTTGAAATAATCAATTTAAAAATTTTAAATTGGCTCGTATTTTCCGGGTTATTACATAAAATTTGTATACTAATTAGTAAATGGTATATCTTGACCGTACGATGTTAGAATTCTGAATGGTCAGATCCGATGGAATCGTATGGACGGACACTACACCATGGAACTGAATGGAGGTGGATTGGTGCTCGTTTGAATTTATGGCGAAATAAACTGTTTGATTCAAATCAAACAACAGTTTATCGTTCTTTAACGATGAACTGCCAAAGTGAGTAAATCTCACTAACTCTGAACAGTTTATAATTTCATGTTGTATTTTTAGAACTGTTAGATATTGGCTGATTGACTGTGTGTTGACTGTTTGATTGAACTGCTAGTCAGTTAGCTAAATTTCTATATTGATTCTATTTAACAAAATGTATCATATAGAACTGAAAGTGATGTTATCTATATTGTTTAACATCTGTGATGCAGGGAGACAGGTTGGAGGAATCCGACTGGATTCCTCAACATTTATTTTACTGTTTTCATATATTGTGATATATGATGTGTTATATAATCTGTTATGGATTATGTGTGTTGGAATGATGTTGATCATTGTTATTCGATATTTTAAGTATCATAAAAGACCCTGGGATGTAAAAAGAATTATTTCAATGTATATTGAAATAAAGGGATTTTATAACATCAACAGAATTTATAAAAGGAAATATTTCGAAAGTAAATAAAAGGGAAAAATGTTTTTAAAATGAATAGAGTTTTATAAAAGGGAAATCATTTGTAAAGTGAAGAATTGTTACTAAAAGTAAATCTTTATAAATGAATAGTTTATTCGAATAGAAAGTAAAATGAGCTAATCGAATATAGTTTATTCGAATAGAAAGAAAAGGAGTTAATCTATGTTAGTTAATCGATTAGTGTTAAAGTAAAAGGAGTTAATCGATGTTAGTTAATCGATTAGTGTTAAAGTAAAAGGAGTTAATCGATGTTAGTTAATCGATTAGTGTTAAAGTAAAAGGAGTTAATCGATGTGTGTTAAAGTAAAAGGAGTTAATCGATGTTAGTTTAATCGATTAGAGTTAAAGTAAAATGAGTTAATCGAATATAGTTATTCGAATAGAAGAAAATGAGTTAATCGAATATAGTTATTCGAATATAAAGTAAAAGGAGTTAATCGATGTTAGTTTAATCGATTAGAGTTAAAGTAAAGGAGTTAATCGATGTTAGTTTAATCGATTAGTGTTAAAGTAAAAGGAGTTAATCGATGTTAGTTAATCGATTAGAGTTAAAGTAAAGGAGTTAATCGATGTTAGTTTAATCGATTAGTGTTAAAGTAAAATGAGTTAATCGAATATAGTTATTCGAATAGAAAGTAAAATGAGTTAACCGAATATAGTTATTCGAATAGAAGCAAATGAATTGGCATTCGAAAGGAGTTAAATCGAATAAGTTATTCGAAAGGAGTTAAATCGAATAAGTTATTCGAAAGGAGTTAAATCGAATAAGTGAAATAAGTAAATCAATAGCGTTAGTAAAATAGAGTTAATCCAATTGTGTTATGTAACACCCCGCCTCCGCTAGGGTCACTCGCAAGGGAATGCACTAGCTTTAGAGGGGCATTATTGGTAAACATGCACAGAAATATCACAAGACAGAACATATAAAATAGCGGAAGTAAAATCAAACTTTCATAACATGAATAAATAAGGTCTAAAGCCTTTTACATTAGAGTACATCAAAAAACCTGTCTTGCAATAGTAAAGAAGCATAAAGACTTTTTTCATAAATTATTCCCCAAGTAAAAACAGTAAAGTAGCCATAGCCGAGAAAAGTCCAAGCCATCCATGATGACCTTCAAGCAGAAGAAGTCCGAACTAAACAACAGTGTTTCCTCCCTGTAACCTGGGGGGGAAACGGAAGAAAAGAGGCGAAACAAAACGGGTCAGTCAAAAAGACTGAGTAAGCCCTATCTACTATTAGCATAAAAACTAGTAAAGTTAACTGACATGAGAAACTGAGATGAACATAAGCATGATGACAAGATAGATAAGCTAAATCAAAATAACAGGATGAACTACTGAACTCAGATAAACTAAGGTGTCATGATAAATTACGATGTCAAGATAAAACAAGGTATCCCATCGTCAGGTTCCTATCAAGTATAATATCCCCAAGATATCTATCACGTATAACATCCCATGGTATCTATCCTGTCTTTTAGCTCTGCACCTACCGTACTAGTATCCCCACCGCATCATGTGTTAACCATGAATGACCCTTACTCAAAATCGTGTAATGGTCCATGTCAACCTAGTATATCGCATATATAGGTTACTCAACTCGTATGTTTTATTCCATGTGAATGTTCAGTCCCTTGCCATAGACCATACGGGCTTTCCCATGAGATTCTATACTACTTTAACATAGTTCCATGATCCTTAAGATCGTTTTGGGCTGTCACCCTATATCTAACTAGGGTCTTTCAACATGAATCATCGTTTGTACAACTAGGACTTATGCTACCTAGGACTACTAGGGATTATGCTTACCTATTGCACGTTTTCGTATCTCGGTTTTGGTTCAACCACCCAGGGCCACTAGGATTTATGCTAACCGTCAACCGCGCCCTTTTTCCCACGCATTCATCGTGAATCGTTTTTCCATGACTGTATGCACATGTATCACATCGTGCCATCCGAGTCCTGTCACAGGGCAGACCAGGAAATACAGGACTCGGTCGGGAGCTTTCGATTTATCTGCCGATGCAGATGCTAAGGTCTGTTTTTTTCTATACGTGGCTATGGTCCCACGAGACCACTCCCTCAACTAGTGAAAGACAAGACAGGATAAATCCTGTATGAGAACACACTACTGGCCAACCCACAATCCTAGCCTTACCGCAACCATAATTAGATAGCAATTATGGTCTTTTGGGTGTTCTCTGCCTTTCCGTACGTACACGCTTGACCAAAGATGGTAGGTAGCCTGACGAAATGCTATCTAGGGTACGACCGTGTATCGTCGACTATCCCCTATCCATCCCCGTCTTTAGGTTGCTCGTATAGCAACCAAGGCATACTCTTGGTTCTTCTAACGCAGACCTTAACCTCTCATGAGCCTAGTATGATCACCTGGCAGCTCACAGAGGGATACCAAGAATATCCTCACGTTCCCCGAAGCCGCTGCTTCGTTACCCAGTTCGCTGGAGCCTTTACCTAAATCAGATACTTGCTCCTACTCGTATACTTAAACGATGACCTACCGTATCAGGTTACTCATCTATCTATGAACTGGTCTAAATTTCCTTGACTAAGAATCATTACTTAGTTATTCTTCAACTAAGGTTTACCACTTAGCCTTATTCCCGTTATCCTTGTTAACTACGGTTATCCACCTAATCCTCAGAACTAGGGTTTACATAATGGATTAAGTGTTACTTAAGTTCATGAATTAACCCGTCTACTAATCATGTCAAAATTGGCTAAGTATCCAAGTTCAAGACTTAACCCTACAAACCATGCTCAAGTTGGTTAAGTATATATTAACTTGACCCTATCAAATTACTGAGTCAAATCGGTCAAGCGTATTTAAGCGATTCGTGACTTAGCCTTATCATGTTATCACGTTAGATTGGTTAAGTATTAGTTAACTTAACCTTATCAAATAACCGAGTTGGAGTGTTTAAGTATAGGTTACTTAATCACTTCAAAATTACCGAGTTAGATTGGTTAAGTGTTGGTTAACTTAACCACTTCAAATCATCGTGTTAGATTAGTTAAGTGTTTAACTTAACCCCATCAAACTACCAAGTGGGATTAATTAAGTCTAGGCTAACTTAACCCCATCCGATTTCCATGTTTAGACTAGTTGAGTCTAATCTTAACCCCATCCATTAACTGTATCTTTCGGTTAAGTGTCATTAAGAAAACTTACTTAACCTTACCAAATTATCGTGTTGGATTGATTAAGTGTTGGTTAACTTAACCCCGTCCACTAGTCGTATAAAAAATGGTTAAGTGCCATTAGGCAAATCAAGTTACTTAACCTACCCAACCTTGTCATGTTTTGTTAAGTATCATTAGCCTAATCAAACTACTTAACCCATTTGTCCATGTCATATTTGGTTAAGAGTCATTAATCAAATTAACTTAACCCTATCATGTGGCATTAATTACTTAATGCATCTCAACCTCTCACATTAGACTTTGTTGTGGTTACTAGTTAAGCCGGTCGGTTCCGGGTAGCTTTACACCACAACTTGGTCTAACCTCGGGTTCAAGCACAACATGACCAACTTCTCACATTGGGTCCTATTGTTTGCAACTACTAGTTAGGCCGGTCGGTTCCGGGTAGTTTTACGTTGCAAACTCAACCCAACCTCGAGTTGGCCACACTTATATTATCTAAGTGTCATGTCCATTATGTTTCCAACACATATTACAAGTTTTCAAGGATTTGGGTAGACCTAACTTAATAGGTAAATTCCCAATTCCATAGTATGGGTAGACCTAACTTAATAGGTAAATTCCCAATTTCATATTTTCAAGCATACTCACATGTCAACTTCCATGTTATATTTCAAGTCATGTTTTCAAGTTGTATTTTATGTCATTAGAAATTACTCATAACATAACCCAACGCTTTTAAACTCGCATATACGTTCGCAACAACGTAATGGATTAAAAGAAGAGACTTGGCAAAGGCATGACAAAAATGGATATTAAGCCACAAGTTAATCATGGTGGCAAATGAGGCACAAATGTGTTCATTAACTTGCATGTTACATTCTTAAGCCTCAAAAACATGCATAACCCAAACTTGGCACATAAGCAAATCATGGTGACAAAAGACATGGAATGATGACTAGTAACTCGCATATATCATCATATAAGGGTTATGACTTCATATGCAAGTTGACATAAAGGTTATGAGGGTTCTCATGTTGCATAATGCAACATTTCAACATAAAGGTTGTAGCTTTTAGCCCACAAGATCAAGATAATGACTTCATAAACTTGCATGACATGATAGCATGTATCATACTCAATGATCAAACCCAAACTTGCAACATGAACATTTAACTTCATAGTTAATATCTAAGAGTAGGGAAAGGGCTTACATTGCTATGAAGGCACAAATCGATTAAATTAAAGATTGAGACAAAGCCTATGCATGCCATCATTCAAAAACCCAAAGATGAAAGCTCCAAATCAATAAAAACCCCATCTTGATGAACAAAGGTCAAAGCTTTAGCCTTGAAATCAACTTGAGAAGCTCTCATACTAACATAGGGACTCTCTAACACTCACATGATCATGAAACCTCTCATAGAAATGAAGTGGAGGCTAGGATTTTGAGTGGAGGCCATGAGAGGAGCAATTTTGCCATAGTTTAGTTGCATGAATGAATAATGAGGATTTAGGAGAGGGTTAGGGGTTTATTTATAGAGATTAGGATTAGTTAGGACCCTTAGATTAACCCTAGGACCAACCTGAACCATCAGATTTCAAACCAGGCCCAAAAACCTAGCCAAGACAGAAAATAGGTGCACCAGGCAAAACTGCCCGGCCACCATAGGTCGACCCCCAAGTCGACAGGGCTGTCGACTTGGGTCAAGCCATGTCGACTCCCAAGTCGACAGGGCTGTCGACTTGGGGAGCCTGGCGGGAATTTTTCCCGCCTAGCCTTCCACCCCTAGTTTTCGAAATTAGAACTCGTTTTTGAACTTGAATTTTCTGAAAACTTCGTCGGACCATAACTTGGTCATACGGACTCCGATTCTCGAAAACTCAGACTCTATTTCGCGTATTTTTCCGAGACGAACGCAATGGCATAGCCCGTTTTACTTGATTCAGAATTTAAAATTAAATTCTGCCTTGATTCTCGTTTTAACATGTTATCGAAATACGGGCTCCCCACCTTTTAGGATTTCGTCCCCGAAATCTCCAAGTTAGGAAGAACATATCCTACCATCCATCATTCATCTACTCAAAACATCATCCACAAGCAACCATTGTCCTTAGATGATTTCTAATGCTATATGAATGTATGCAAAACGTGTGTGTACATGTTCCTTAGCTAATGCTAATGATCAGGCCTGAATAATCTTTCTAATGCAAAATATGTATAGTGCCATGAATCCAACATGTATGCAAATAATCCTAGTCATATAGATACTATATGCGTGCACAATCATTCATTCATATGCAACAACCGCATGATAATACATTCGATTTCATCCATAAACAAGTATAAATACTCGTGCATATGTAATATGAAATGTGACCGAGTCGAGCTAGTATCTAATGTGTATTCGCGCATCCACGAGCAACCACTTGCAACCACTTGCAACCATATCAATCATAACATGTTTCAAATACATGTTTACATCCATAGGGTTCTACCTAGGATTCCCTGAAACAGGGCCGAGAAGATAAACAAGACAAACTCCATACGGGGTTTGTAACAGAAAATAGGACCGAGAGGATGTCCACAAAAGATAGCCTACAAGTAAGCTCTACAGAAAACAGGGATCAAGGATATACTCCCAAAAAGAGATATCATGCGCGTATCTAGTCTTTGACCATCAAAGTCGTATTTCCTTGAGCTTAATTCCATTGTGCCTTGACCGTCTTTTAACTTCGCGATTTCGTAGCTTCTTATTTCCTGTTTCCATAACATGAGCTGGAACTCATTTCTTCGTCGCCTCTCGTTCCACTTGCACACTTGGCGCAAACATGACTGCGTACTCATGATCTCATGCAAGCTTTCCAAAATCCACTAGTGAATCTTGGATCTCGTTTATATACTATAAGGTATTCCATGTAGAAGAACTTTCTCTTGAAAGTAAACAGATGCCAACCAGGTTATCATGCGCACTTACTAGGGTGATCTCTATAACCCATGCATAAACGAAGTAAACCATCCGTCTTATTGGCGAACACTACTCGATCGGGCTTCAAATTTCCAATAAAGGCATCAAGGGATTCTAAGTAACTAGTCATGACAGAACCTCAAAAAGGTTACACGATACTTCGAGGGCATTACCAAGGCTAGTCAAAAGGTCTAACTACCCTCCTATCAAAACCGAGAGTGGTACCCCCTACTGGATAACCACTTCATCCCTAGAATCCATCCATAGCTTATAAACATAAGCATTATTTCCAAACTCAACACTTGGCATAGACATTCTCAAATCCAAACAGGTCATGTATAAATGGACTGATTCTCCAATAGGACTTTGAGACAAAAATGGGATTCTCTATTACGCTAGTACTTAAGCTGCAGAGACTCAACTATCGAAGCAGACTTAAATGATACGAAAAACGAAGTCCTAACGGGATGATAGAGAAGAAATGCTAAACCTTTAACAAGATCGTTACCCTCCTTCCAAGGTACCCTAGAAATGAGAGCATACTATTGCCCTCCCGATGATCTTGTCCTTGTCCCATAATACTTAACTATCCGCCCCGTTTTATCATGCCAAAGGTACTTTCTCGTCATGGGTTTCATTGTTCATCTTTCTCCCTCCTTTGAGGACTAAGCCATACCCACAAGTTGCTCATCCTTAAGCTCGTATCCTTTATCCTCTTTCTCACTATCCTTTCTTATAACGCGGCCACTGGTCTCTCGAGAACCACCTCCATCGTATGGAAAGCACTTTCGTAGATAGAAAAGACTAGTCGCAGCTAAAACCACTGTGACTACAGATGGAGGAAAGAAAGGAAAAGAGATTCAATTAAGGAAACAAGGATAGTGTTAATGGCCTTTGGGGAATAGCCTTTTTCTTTTAAAAGAAAATTTTCTTGAAAAAAATGCTTCTTTGTAAACGATTTTCAAATAGTTTTCAGAAGGTCTTTAAAAACTTTTGCCCAGTCTGGTAACCTTCTGCTCTGATACCAGGTGTAACACCCCGCCTCCGCTAGGGTCACTCGCAAGGGAATGCACTAGCTTTAGAGGGGCATTATTGGTAAACATGCACAGAAATATCACAAGACAGAACATATAAAATAGCGGAAGTAAAATCAAACTTTCATAACATGAATAAATAAGGTCTAAAGCCTTTTACATCAGAGTACATCAAAAAACTTGTCTTGCAATAGTAAAGAAGCATAAAGACTTTTTTCATAAATTATTCCCCAAGTAAAAACAGTAAAGTAGCCATAGCCGAGAAAAGTCCAAGCCATCCATGATGACCTTCAAGCAGAAGAAGTCCGAACTAAACAACAGTGTTTCCTCCTTGTAACCTGGGGGGGAAACGGAAGAAAAGAGGCGAAACAAAATGGGTCAGTCAAAAAGACTAAGTAAGCCCTATCTACTATTAGCATAAAAACTAGTAAAGTTAACTGACATGAGAAACTGAGATGAACATAAGCATGATGACAAGATAGATAAGCTAAATCAAAATAACAGGATGAACTACTGAACTCAGATAAACTAAGGTGTCATGATAAATTACGATGTCAAGATAAAACAAGGTATCCCATCGTCAGGTTCCTATCAAGTATAATATCCCCAAGATATCTATCACGTATAACATCCCATGGTATCTATTCTGTCTTTTAGCTCTGCACCTACCATACTAGTATCCCCACCGCATCATGTGTTAACCATGAATGACCCTTACTCAAAATCGTGTAATGGTCCATGTCAACCTAGTATATCGCATATATAGGTTACTCAACTCGTATGTTTTATTCCATGTGAATGTTCAGTCCCTTGCCGTAGACCATACGGGCTTTCCCATGAGATTCTATACTACTTTAACATAGTTCCATGATCCTTAAGATCGTTTTGGGCTGTCACCCTATATCTAACTAGGGTCTTTCAACATGAATCATCGTTTGTACAACTAGGACTTATGCTACCTAGGACTACTAGGGATTATGCTTACCTATTGCACGTTTTCGTATCTCGGTTTTGGTTCAACCACCCAGGGCCACTAGGATTTATGCTAACCGTCAATCGCGCCCTTTTTCCCACGCATTCATCGTGAATCGTTTTTCCATGACTGTATGCACATGTATCACATTGTGCCATCCGA
Organism: Allium sativum; assembly: GCA_030737875.1. Classification (NCBI taxonomy): domain Eukaryota; kingdom Viridiplantae; phylum Streptophyta; class Magnoliopsida; order Asparagales; family Amaryllidaceae; genus Allium; species Allium sativum. Next base: position 232,451,509 of record CM060911.1, read on the forward strand.
GTCCTGTCACAGGGCAGACCAGGAAATACAGGACTCGGTCGGGAGCTTTCGATTTATCTGCCGATGCAGATGCTAAGGTCTGTTTTTTTCTATACGTGGCTATGGTCCCACGAGACCACTCCCTCAACTAGTGAAAGACAAGACAGGATAAATCCTGTATGAGAACACACTACTGGCCAACCCACAATCCTAGCCTTACCGCAACCATAATTAGATAGCAATTATGGTCTTTTGGGTGTTCTCTGCCTTTCCGTACGTACACGCTTGACCAAAGATGGTAGGTAGCCTGACGAAATGCTATCTAGGGTACGACCGTGTATCGTCGACTATCCCCTATCCATCCCCGTCTTTAGGTTGCTCGTATAGCAACCAAGGCATACTCTTGGTTCTTCTAACGCTGACCTTAACCTCTCATGAGCCTAGTATGATCACCTGGCAGCTCACAGAGGGATACCAAGAATATCCTCACGTTCCCCGAAGCCGCTGCTTCGTTACCCAGTTCGCTGGAGCCTTTATCTAAATCAGATACTTGCTCCTACTCGTATACTTAAACGATGACCTACCGTATCAGGTTACTCATCTATCTATGAACTGGTCTAAATTTCCTTGACTAAGAATCATTACTTAGTTATTCTTCAACTAAGGTTTACCACTTAGCCTTATTCCCGTTATCCTTGTTAACTACGGTTATCCACCTAATCCTCAGAACTAGGGTTTACATAATGGATTAAGTGTTACTTAAGTTCATGACTTAACCCGTCTACTAATCATGTCAAAATTGGCTAAGTATCCAAGTTCAAGACTTAACCCTACAAACCATGCTCAATGTAACACCCCACACCCGCTACGGTCACTCTCTAAGGGAATGCCATAACATCGGCGGAGTATTTTAATGAATATAGAACAGAGAAATTACAGCAAGACAGATATAAGTAATACTTGAAATTTTAAAACAACATTTCAATGCAGCGGAAAGTAAAACATGTCTGGTTACATCACAAAACCATAATAAGAGTTAAGTACAAATATCCATTCTTGCTAAATAAAAATACATAATCCCAATACATCAACTGATAGCCATAAAAGAAAAGGGTAAGCTGAGCTCTACATCTAGGGTCCAAGCTCCAAGAGAGTAATAAAAGCAAACTGATCAAGGCCCACTAGCACTAGGCCCAACCTGAGGACCTGAGGGGAAAAAGATAAAAACAACGGGGTCAGACATAAGCCTGAGTGAGCCCTATAACCTTAACAATACAATTATTAAAGTAATTAGGGTATGATATGAACTCGGTACGGTACCTTTGGGGATAATGACTACACTAAGTAGCCAACAAACATAGGATGAACTAAGATAACCGTAAAGACGCATCTACCCACCCAAGGATAATTACTAACTGCACCACACCAGTCATTCCTACTCAAAGATTGATCCCACCCAAGGACTTGAAAGAAAGATATAACTAGTAGTTTCATATACCCCTAGCTGACCACATAGGTGCCGTCTGCCCCTATCTCCACTAGGTGTACCCCACTACTCCCCAAGCGATCGACTCCCTAACGTAGATACCCGTGCTGGTCCCACAGTGGGGTGTATCACTCCCCTAAAGTGGCAACCCAATACTATCATCGGTGCACGACTTATACCTACACGATGCAACAACGGCTTATCTACCAGCCCGGGCCCACACACGCATATGAAACCTGTTGGACTTGAGTTGCCACCGCTAACCCGTTTTGGCCTCTTATAATCAAGCCCAGTACGCGTGTCCCGTCCTCGACATGGGTCGAGCCCAATAAGATACATATGGGTTACTGGTTGAAATGGGCCCCCACAAGCTACCCACCTAAGCTTGTCCCTTTTTCTAGTGCATCCCACTTAACCCTTTAATCATGTTTAATTACATGTTTTCACTTGGTTAAGTATTCTAATCGTATTTTCTATTGCCACCCAAGGCAACCCCACTAGATTTCCACATGCCACCCAAGGCACCCACTTAACCCCTCATGTCCCTCTACATGCTAATATGGTTAAGTGTTTCTTAATTATTTAATTAAGATCATGACCTCATAAAGACCTCTCACATTAGACCATCTTTTACGACTGCTGGATATGCCGGTTGGTTCCGGGCAGACTTCTATCATAAAAAAAAGGTCTAACCTCGTGTCTTTACTTTAATCACGTATTTAATTCATGACTAAGACCTCTCACATTGGGCCAATCATTTGTAGCTGCTGGATGGCCGGTCGGTTCCGGGCAGACTTCCGCTACAAAAGGGTCCAACCTCGTGTCTTAGTTGATTAATTACACCTAATTAATCACCCCCATATTAATTATCCCTAATTAATATCAAATTTAAAGAATATGGGTAGACCTAACCGAATAGGTAAATTCCCAATTCCATAGCATGGGTAGACCTAACTAAATAGGTAAATTCCCATGGGGTAGACCTAACTCAATAGGTAAATTCCCACTTATGTTCATTCATTTTATCTTGTTAATATGCATTTTTAACCCCATCGTTCCCCACGTAAATCGTTCTCATTTCATGACATAATAAAGGGAAGATTCATCACAAATATCATGGGTGTAACCACATCTTAGCATATAACTTTGTCATGGGTTAAGAGGATGTCAACTTGCATATATGAGCATATATTAACCCAACTACATTTAACCCAAACTTGCATATTATCATACACATGACTTGCATATCATGTTGCATATGAACTTGCATATTATCATACACATATCTTGCATAACATGTTGAACTTGCATATAAGCATTCACATAACTTGCATAACATGTTAAACTTGCATATAAGCATTCACATAACTTGCATAATCATGCATAACTTGCATAACTTGTTGAACTTGCATATAAGCATACACATAACTTGCATAAGCATTCACATAACTTGAATGAGCATGCATAACTTGCATAACATGTTAAACTTGCATATAAGCATACACATAACTTGCATAAGCATGTTGCATAATAGATCAATGTTCAACTTAGTGTTTTGCCTCATAAGCATCATGAAACATAGCACCAAACTTGCATAAAGATGTCATGACTACATAACATTAAGCTTGCATAAAGATGTCATGAACACATACACTAAACTTGCATGAAATATAGCATATAACTTGCAAAACACATAACATACACTATACTAAGCTTGCATAAACACATTGATCCACAAACCTAGCCATACATCATCATATCCTATCTTAATCAATTTAACAATTGATTATTAAGGGGATAGAAGCTCACCAAAACCAAGATTAGCAAACTAATGAAGAAGATTAAGAGGCTAGAAGTTGATTTGGAATGCTATCCCTTCTCTAATTTTGATGGAGGCTCCTTCAAGTTTCAAAGTGGTGGCATAATGGCCTTAGATCTATTTTTAGTAAGGATTAGGGGGTATTAGGGTGTATATATAGATTAGTTAGGTGTTTTAGGACCATAGGATTAGCCCTAAATTAGATTAGGACCATCAGATTTCGGAAATCTCTAGAACACAGCCCAAGACTCAACCAAAAACCAGATCTGGTGCACCCAGATCAACAGGGCCGACACCCTGTGTCGACACCCCTGTCGACAGGGCTGTCGACACCCCTGTCGACATGCCTGTCGACACCCCTGTCGACATGCCTGTCGACACGGGGCTAGGCGGGAACTTTCCCACCACCTCCGCTTTTGGCTCCAATCCTGTTTTAAAACTGAATTTTAAATCTGTTTTTAACTTTGAATTTTCTAAAAACTTCTTTGGGACATAACTGGGCCATACGGACTCCGATTTACAAAATTTCGGACTCTATTCTGCGTATTTTTCCGAGACGAACGCAATGGCACAGCCCGTTTCCCCTGATTCAGATTTTAGAATTTAATTCTGCCCTGATTTATATTATAATAAGTTATTTCAACATACGGGGTGTTACATTCTCCCCTACTTAAAGGATTTCGTCCCCGAAATCTCTAAGCTAAGGAGAATGCATATCCTACCATCCAAACAACCATCTACTCAACCATCAAACACTGGCATCCATTGTCCTTAAAGTTTCTAATGCTGTATGAACATATGCAAAAAGTGTGTGTATATGTTCCCTGTCTAATGCAAAATCAGGCGGTCTACTGGTTCAGTTGACCTCCTTAATGCAAACCATGATAGTGTCATGCATCCAATATGTATGCGAGAGAACCCTATCGACACATACAATATCTACATGAGTGCACAATCATTCACCAAAATGCATCATCCATATGATAACACAATCATTATACATCCATAAATATAGCTTCCTACACACAATTTTTATGCAATATGCAATATGAAGTGACTGAGCCGATCTAGTGCCTAGAGTGTGTGTATATGCATCCACGAGCAACCACTAGCAAACACTTGCATCCACTTGCATCCATCAACCATAACATGTCTCAAACACATGTTTCAACCATAGGTTTACCCTATCTAAAGGTCAATCAGTACTAACGAGAGGATATACTAAAGATAAGATAAGTACTACACAACGATAAAGGAGAAAGTAAAGACATACCCTCAAAAAGAAATGGGTACAATGAACGCATCTTCGCTTCCGTCTCCCAAGTTGCGTTGCTCTCATCTTCTCCCCATTGCACTTTGACTAGTTGAACCTCTCTGTTTCTCAACTTCCTAGTCTCTGACCCAAGGATGCGGGTAGGAGCTCGTCGAATAGTCGCATCACGCTCTACTTCCACTTCTTTAAGCAAGCTCGGCTCTACCACCTCTGCGGTCTCATGTAAGCACTTCCTCAAATGGGACACATGGAATACATCATGTACACCACTAAGTCTGTCGGGCAACTCCACTCTATATGCCATCCGTCCAATTCTTTCCTTAATGGGAAATGGCCCTACGAACCTTGGTGCTAACTTCCCAACAGATCCAAAGCGAACCACATTTCGTAACGGAGACACTTTGACAAAGACCATGTCCCCAACTTCAAACTCAAGATCCGTCCTTCTCTTGTCCGCATAAGATTTTTGCCTATCCTGCGCTGCTTTCATCCTTCTTTGAATCAAGTCAATCTTCTCAGAAGTCTCCCTAACCATATCAGGCCCAAGCAAAATCTTATCCGTAGATTCCCACCAACATGCAGGTGATCGACAAGGCCTTCCATAAAGAGCTTCGAAAGGAGCCATACCAATACTGGACTGAAAGCTATTATTATATGCGAACTCCACCAATGGAAGATGCTCTTCCCATGTACCTCCAAAATCTAAGATACAAAGCCTCAAAAGGTCTTCTAGGACACGATTCACCCTCTCAGTCTGGCCGTCCGTCTGAGGATGATATGCGGTGCTCAGACACAATTGAGTCCCCACTGCTTCTTGCAAACTTTTCCAGAACTCACTAGTGAAGATAGGATCTCGATCACTCACTATGCTAGAGGGTACCCCATGTAGTCGAACTATCTCTCGAAGATATACTGAAGCTAGCCATGGAGCGGTCCTCTTGCTCTTCACAGGTATGAAATGGGCGCTTTTAGTAAGTCTGTCTACCACAACCCAAATCCCCGTATTACCCTTTCTTGATCTGGGTAACCCGTCAATAAAATCCATTGAGACGCTATCCCACTTCCATTGCGGAACTTCCAACGGGTGAAGCAACCCACCAGGTTTCTTTTGCTCCGCCTTCACTTGTTGGCACACCAAGCATCGAGCGACATACTCGGCCACATCTTTCTTCATACCGGCCCAGAAGAAAACCCTCTTCATGTCTTGGTACATCTTGTCCCCACTGGGATGAATAGTCATCCTAGAACGGTGTGCATCATCAAGAATAGCCTTCCTCAAACCCTCGTCTTGCGGTACACAAAGTCTACCGTCTCTACGCAAGCACCCCCTATCGTCTAGGGTGTACCTACTCAAATGGCTGGACGACTCCCCCCTTATGAGCTTCTCCACCAACTCAACCAACTGTGGGTCGTCCCTCTGTGCTTCTTCAATCCGCCCCAGAAGAGTAGGTCTGACCTCCAAGGATGCTAGCAAACCGGGTACATAATCAATGGAAGGTCTGAAATCAAACATCGAGATAAATTCCAAGCTTCGTTGTTCCACGAACAATGGACTCAAGGACAACCTCTTTCTGCTCAAGGCGTCCGCCACCACGTTACCCTTGCCAGGGGTATACGCTATCTCGAAATCATAGGATGCTAAGAACTCCATCCACCTTTGCTGTCTCAAATTCAAATCCTTCTGAGAAAACAAGTACTTCAATGATTTGTGGTCAGTGAACAATTCGAATCTCTCACCAAGAAGATAATGGCTGTAACGGCGGGATTTTCGACCCAGAAAATCAACATAAAAAAACACACTGTTGACTATTCAAGCATCGAAAATACCGGAACATTAATAGAAGAATTTAGAGGATGAGATAGAAAAGATAGAACTAATAGAATAGAAGAAGAAGAAGAACACACTGAACAGAATCAGAGTAACAAGAAACTCGCAGCGGAACAAAATAAGATGTATTATATAACATAACTTTGAATACAAAACTGTATTGTATATACATACCATTATCAGAGTACAATACATCATATCACAGCGGAAATAACTCTACATAACTAATGGTGAAGCTTCCTGCTTTTGAGCTCCTCCAAGTGAATCTGCAAATCCTGAAACACTTGACTGCCCGTACAAATTTGGGCACCCAAGAGTTTAGGGAAAATAAACAAAATAAACTCTGGGTCAGTCATGGGACTGGTGTGAGTAAATTCCAACCATACTGTTTAACTTTGAAAATCCTTTCAAACAAGGAGACAATAGTAAGACCAGCCCACATCTAAACATGGACGGTTTTTACCTTACTATAATCCAAAATACTTTGATATCAAAACTAGTGATATTATGATAATGTCTAAGCACATAAATATCCAAGTTGCAGAACGCTTGCATCTCACGTTCCACGTATATATAGTATAAAATCATAAACCGCAGGGCGCTTATTGGAGAATGGATTCCAATAGACAAGGTATGGGAGCACCTTCCGAATAGTGTACTCTAGAGGGGATACACTCAGGGTTCAACAAGAACGTCTTGCAACCCGGCCACACATGACCGCTCACTCATTTAGATTGAGTGTCGCGAATATATTGCCACCACGGTTGTAGGCCATCCAACCGTCATGCGAAGATACAGAATCGAAAATAAGTATAAATATGAATTTTCTCTAGATCGGTGACAATACACCCTTCTTGGGGATGACCCAACTAGCCATGCTGCCTAGCCCAACTTCTGTCATTCCTGGTTGTGAGGCTAGAGGCTACGTCTATCTTCAGAACATCTGATCACCATTCACTTTGAATGTCACATCGTCAAATCCGTAATCACACATTGATTACACAAATGCACACTGGGTGTAGAATAAAGAGAAGTTACCTTCTCCCCACCAACTTGGTATATCCGTACAAATCACGGCGTGACCGTTGGAAATACTCTGTTAGACACTCGTCCATACAAGTTGTCCTGGGACTGGACAAACAAAAACATTATTCTAGAACTGGACGACCCTTGCATTTAACTCCGTCTTCAATCATCTTCAGCATATCTAATTCGCAGCGCTTATGCCTATACGGAGTGGTTTCGGATAACGTATCCAACCGGTCTCTCCATATCGACAACGATGGTCCAACACTTCGATAGTCGGTTATTTAACTATCGAAGTAAAAACAACATTCATTCTAATGTATAATTAACATCACACAACCACGGGTATTTTTAATTTTAACATTCGATTTTATTATTCGAATTCTCATATCTTACCAGATATTTCTCAAATCCCGTTTTAGCCTTTCCATACTTCTTGGAAAACATTTCCAGTTATTATAAACTCTTATTCTTTCATGTTCCAGAAAACATACGTTATTAACGTTCGAACTATTTTCATTAATTTCACATTCTTTAATTTCTACCCTTGGACAATCTACCCTATTTGCATTGGAAAATTCTTCCAATTTCATTTTAACCTTTTAATCGGCCCAACGTTCACTTTTAAAACATTATTCACTTTGAAATGTGAATATCATTTCTATTATAGAAATATGAACATCTTTATCAAATAAATCAATACCATGATCCCGTTTATCGAAATCTCTTTCATACTTTATATATTCCTATTCCACTTTGTAAACTCTGTTTCTAAGTCAACTTCTTATCAAATCGATATCAAGTTTAAACTAAGTACTGAATCCTATCCTCTTTAACATTTATTTGTTTACAACTAAATGTTAATTATTATATCAGATTATAATCCCTAAAAATAGTTTACTTTTAATACATTCGACATCGTCGAATTCTAGTTACAAATCCTAATGGTTTAATTCTAATCACATTTCGAACATCGAAATGCTGTCATCAGTTTCTAATACGATTCCCCAATTCTTTTTCTAAACTCTTTCTTATATTTCTTTGAACAAACGTCGTTACTTATTACTCTAGAATAATTGGATTTCAAACCAAACTGTTACATTTCCTAGGAAGTGCTGCTATATATAAAAGTCATGCTTAAGTCAAATCAACAACAGTTAATTTGTCGCTATAGTTCTAAACTTGTCATACGCTGTAATATTCTCCTTATAACTAATTACAGTCACAACTTACCTTATCAACAGCGTTATTTTATTGCTATAGTTCAACTTGTCATACGCTGTAATATTCTTTGTTATAACTAATCTTGACATAACAGTCACACTTATCTTATCAACAGCGTTATTTTATCGCTATAATTCTAAGACTTGCATACGCTGCCATATTCCTTTTATACAAAAATCTTGACATCTCTTTCCGTTACAAAAATCTTGACATCTCTTTCTGTTACAAAAATCTTGACATCTCTTTCTGTTACAAAAATCTTGACATCTCTTTCTGTTACCAAAAATCTTGACATCTCTTTCCGTTACAAACTGATATCGTTCCTCGGTAATAGCGAAGCCGTTCAAGTTGGGGTATTTTATTTACCTCTCAGACCTTGATCGACAACGTTCTTACCTTAGAACCGATACAAGTCTGTATTCAAATTCCTTATTACTTAATATATTTATTAAATCGTATTTCCTTGTTGTATTTTGGAATATGGTTTTGCAACACCATATTCTTACTTTGGAATCTCTGTGGTTTATGAATATTTAATTTAAACATTAACTCTTTGCTTTCTCCATTTCCCAGTTCTTATCTATAACTTCTTAAATGGTAATTAACTCTCATTAATTTCGATAAACTTATTTCTAACCTGTTTTCATTAGATTAAATTAAGACCAATTAATCTAATAATCATGTTCCCAAATAACAGTTGATTAAATCAACTTATTTCCATCAGTAAATTCGTTAACTGATTTTAATTACTTCTTAACATTAGATAAATCTAATTAATCTAATGATATCTTTAAATTATTTATCTTAAATATAATTATCCAAATATTTAATCGTCGGATAGCTTTTACTTTATAAACTTGTTTAAATATCAACAATCGCTTTTATTTGCTTTATAAAAACGAACTCTAAAATACTGGTTTATAATAGAACTTCTATTATAATTTTAAAACTTCATTTTAATTATAAAAATATAATTTCTATAATTAACTTCATTGATTTGCCTGACGGTAAATCAGTTTCTTAACAAACGATGGTTTTACGGTCGACTGTTAACATTTTCTAAATCGATATTGTTTATTTATTTAATCTAAACAAATGTTGAATTTTCGTTCAACATCAATATTCACACCGGGTTTTAAATATAATTCGGGTTCAAACAGTGCATACAAAACAAACAGTACATATAAATATCGAGGAATCCGGTCGGATTCCTCCAACCGGTTTCCGCATCCACAGATGTCAGTCAACACAATTTTCACTAACTCTATACTAGGGGATATTCTAATCGATGAAATCAGTGTCCAACCGATGATGTGTACATATGCAACGATATAAATCATTTAACCAATTTAATTGAAATCTACCTAATCGACCATCATACAGCATTCAAACAACATTTAAAATATAATTAAAATATTTTAAATAGATCAGAGTGAGTGATTTTACTCACCTTAGCGCGTTAACCGTAAAATACGATTTGCATCAGTCCAGTATCGCACGTTCAAGTCCTCTTACGCTTCTTTTTCCACAAATGGACTTCCTCCAGTGAACGACGACTCACCATTCATTTAGTCAGCCCATGCCTTACTCGTCGCGCACACAAAAATGCCTCATTCCCAATTTCGAGCTTCAAGTTTCCCAGCTCCCATCTACTTGTTTTCGCGAGCTGTTTACTTCCACTCATCATCGCACCCGTTCACCCACACGTTAATTTTCTCTCTTTTAAACCTTGCTTTAGTATGTGGCATTCACTATTTCTGTATCCTTCTATCACCGCTGTTTTCTTCACACCATTTACCCTTTTATTCTTTTGAGAACTAAATGGGCTTCACCAAGCTGTTATTCGCGGCCCAATCACTTTTAAAACCCACGCCTTCTCTCCTATGATATAACCATATCCGCCCACTCCTGTACATTCATCTTTCATTGTTCTTCACAGCACCCGCAGCCTTCGTACCCCATGCTCCATTTTCACGATTAAAACAAACCATGAACTAACCTACAGTACACTTCCCGTGTACCACGAGATCACTCACCCTATGAACCAAGCCAACCTGCACCCTTAAAAGAACATGACCTGCTAACACCCCTACTACTTCTAGATATGCACGTGAGCCTTGTAATCAACCAACCTTATTGCTGAGATTCCCTCTTCTAACTGTGTGCATAAGCTTCAGTACCTCCTTCCGTATATACAATTCAAGATTCTTTGTAACAAAAACAACCCTTTTTGCTGTGACCATTTGGTTTGAACATGCTTCTAAATGCATGCACTTTCCCACTTTCGCATGCACGCCACACAGTAGCACCGCCCCCTTCAAAACTAATACCACCGAATGCTCCTTCCTATATAATATTCCATGCAAACAGTAGTCTCCCCTTCCATATAAATGGCTTCATGCGTACCCCCGCAAGCAACATAACCCATATATCAACCAATATTCCTATGGTCATCCCATACAAACATGTACACACATAAATATACTCCCCAAAAAGTAATACGAACTATTGAACAAGCTCACACTTTGATGCAGATCCGCTGCCTTCCAATTTTCTACGCGGTAGAGCCTTTGCAAACGTCCTCCCGCATTTAAAACCGCTCCTGCATGTACTTCCCAAGCCTAGTTGGACTCAGACCCGCCCATCTACCTTGCTCCGTCCCGCTTCAGTATCTTCATCATGAAACTCCCCCTTGCACCGAACTTAACTAACGTTATGTTGTACCGCTCCGACTTTAATCCGTCCTGCCTAACGCACTGTACCCCCTTGCTTGAAGCCAACAGTAATCGGCTTCATAATGAGGAGGTCTCGTTTTGTTTTGATATGTTTAAGGGTTCGAGTTTACAGTGGCATTTGAGAGAGGGAAGGTGGAAAGAGCTGGAAGTGGAGTTTTCCGTTGTTGGAAGGGAGGCGTTAACATCCTATTAATAGAAGGAACTGAAAGATAAGATGAATGTCTTATTCAATTGGTACAACGAGGGATGGTGAAATACACTGAAAACACGCAGTAGGGTATGGTATTAGGCAAAAATAGGGGTTGACCGCTTGCTTTTCTCTTTTCAGTACAGACGAGAAGCATGGTCTTTCCTATCGCAGTATGGTCTCCACGTTTAATAGGGTGTAGTAGCGTAAGTAAGGTCAGCAGCTCTAACGTTTAGGGGCATGGTTCAGCATGCTTTGAAAAGACAAAAGATTCTTTTTCTTCATTCATAAGTTAACGCAAATTGTCGGATAAAACAGCTTTAGCATGTTCGATAGTAGTACGACATGGTATTATATATAATACCTTAGGTTGGCGATGTTCCGTTCTTACATGTTTGATTTAACGTTATATATTTTAGTCTGCCAAGTTTATATATTAGCCTAGTCAAACTTAGGAGTATGGTGTTCATTTAATACAAGGTTTTTCATGCATAAACCATATTGTCTACGTGTGTACGTGCTACTGCAGATTACTTAGAGGCAAAGGTATAGATATTTTAATTGATTTGTTTACATTTTATATATATACATACATATATCTGTTTACGTTATAAAATATGCGTACTTCGTTACTTAAATTTTCGTTCATATCGGAGCCACTACAAACAGAAGTAAGAGTACGATCGTGCTCAGTGAGGTGTCACGATCCCAGAAATATAATAATATCGGCAGATTGACTCATTCTGTGAAACCCCGAAATATCGATACAGGGTGCGAAATACTCCAAATAAAAAGTTGCATATTTAATTAATTCAAAATTACTGTAAAATTCTAAAAATTAAATTATCGCTGCGCCTCAAAAGAACCTTGTCCTGATTTGCAATCGATATCAAGTTATATTCAAATAACCATTACGGTCGATAAACAGTTTTACAGCGACTTTCTGAATATTTGATTTGGACATATCTTTCACTCGGTCACACGAAATCTTGGTTTTTCACTTCTATTAGGAAGATACAGTTCAACAGATTTCAACGTTTCTTGTTTCGAAGAAATCCGATTCAAAACGAGTCCGGTACACTCAGTTGAAGTTCAGAACGTTAAATTACGAACTACAGGGTCGTTCTGAGCTCGATTATAATTAATATATATTTATATACGTTCAACTTCGTTTTAATTAATATATAAATCCACTTATATTACAAATTCAATATTTAAACTGATTTAAATATTCAAATACCAACCGACAAAAATGCGAGACGTTACAATGGCGCCAAATCTTAAGCGCAAAAACGATAGCGGCCAACTCTAGATCATGGGTAGGGTAATTTTTCTCATGCACTCTCAACTGCCTTCCACCATAGGCTATTACCCTTCCCTCTTGCATTAAGACTGCGCCTAGTCCTGTCCCACAAGCATCGGTATAGACAACAAATGGCTTACTCCCATCTGGCAACACTAAAACTGGAGCGGTGGTTAAAGCTCTCTGTAACCGTCGGAACGCATCATCACAATCTACGTCCCATGTAAAAACAAGATTCTTCTTCGTAAGGCGGGTTAAAGGGGCTGATATCTTCGCAAAGTCTTTGATAAACTTCCTATAGTAACCCGCCAACCCCAAGAAACTTCTTACTTCGGTAGCATTCTTCGGAACCTTCCAATCTTGAATTGATACTACCTTTGCGGGATCCACAGCTATCCCTTCCTTGGAGACCACGTGCCCCAAGAATCGCACTTCCTTCCTCCAGAAGTGACATTTAGAGAATTTCGCCTTAAGGCTATGTGCTCGAAGAGTCTTCAACACCTCCCCAAGATGTAGGGCATGCTCTTCTTCACTCTTAGAAAATACTAAGATGTCATCCACAAAGACCACCACGAACTTATTAAGGAACTCCCTGAACACCCTACTCATCAAATCAACAAAGTATGCAGGGGCGTTCGTCAACCCAAATGGCATCACCAGCCACTCATAGAAACCATCCGGAGTTCTAAAGGCAGTCTTGTCTATGCTATCCTCAGCCACCCTCAACTGATGAAACCCCGTGGCTAAGTCCAATTGAGAAAATACTGAAGCGCCAACCAATTGATCGAAAAGATCATCAATCCTCGGCAATGGGTGTCTATTCTTCTTTGTGAGCTTGTTGAGTTCTCTATAGTCTACACAAAGTCTGAGGGACCCATCCGCCTTCGTAGCAAAAACCACTGGAGCACCCCACTCCGATATACTTCGTCTTATGAACCCCTTCTCAAGCAACTCCCCTACTTGCTTATGGAGTTCCCTCCTCTCACGAGGAGCCATGTGGCGCACTGGTAAAGATACAGGTTTAGCATTATCCACCAGATATATTCGGAAGTCAATCTCCCGCTTCGGAGGTAAGCCCTTCACCTCCTCAAACACATCCGAGTATTCCCGGACCACTCTAACAGATTGCAAACTCTCGACCGAAGCGTCAAGCGATTCAAGATAACTTAGCATAACAGAATCCATGGGATTACAAGAGATCTCGAGAGTGTTACCCAAGCGGGTCATGAGCCTAACAACTCTCCTTTCACAATCAAGAACAGCACCATTACTGGATAACCAGTCCATGCCCAAAATCAACCCATAGCCCGTGAAGCCCAAAACAAAAGCATCACATCTAAACTCAATGCTAAGTATAGAAATCTTCAAACCCAAACATATCATGGACAAATAAGTGGAGCCCCCAATTGGGTTTGAAACAACCAAGGGATCATCTACCAGACTGGTGTCTAAGTGCAGTGACTCAACTAATGATGATGAGATAAACGAATGCGATGCGCCAGAATCAAACAATGTACGGACAGGATGATCAAATAGAAAAACCAGACTTTCAACGGAAATAGTTCTACCTCTTTCCTGAATCGGTGGAACCGCGAGAGCCTGTACTTGCCCCCTAGCCTGACCCAGTGCCATAAGAGCTTGCACCTGTCCTCCTGAGGTAGACCCCGTCCTTTGACCCTTCTTAGGACAGTCTTTCACTAGATGTCCTGCTTCGCCACAGTGGAAGCAGCCAGTCTTCTTCTTCTTGCGACAATCCTTGCTTAGGTGGCCTGGTGTCCCACAATTGAAACACTTCTTCTTCTTCCCCTTGCCACCGTTGCCTTTCCCACCTTTATTTTGCTGTTGTTGCTGAGGCCTCTTTTGATCTCCCTTCTTCTCGGGTGCCTTATTAGCATTGGGACCCTTCTCTTCTTCATGCATGAGTGCCATGTCAACTAGCTTCTCGAAGGTGGCCCCCATAGGGATATGAGTCATAGCCAACCCATGCATCGGTTCATTCAAGCCTTTCACGAACCTCAAAGCCTTCTTCTCCGGTGTATTCACCATGTCTAGGCCAAACCTTGCCAATTGATTAAACTTGTTGACATATTCCTTCACTGAGAGATTTCCTTGCTTTAGGGTCAAGAATCTTTCCATATACAAGTTTTCCTCCGCCCTTGAGAGAAACTTTGCCACAAATCTTTGCCTAAAATCCGCCCAAGAGTCAACGGGGCGTTCTCCATTAGTGACCTCCCACCAGAATGAGGCCTCTCCTTTCATTAACCAAGCAGCTAACTTGACTTTCTTTCCTTCTTCCATCTCAAAGATATCTATCAACTCTTCCACCTCCTTAAGCCAATATCTAGCCTCCACAAAAGTTTTAGATCCTTGAAAAGGTTTCCCTCCCATAGCTTTAAATTCCTTGCAAGTCTTAGCAAAAGTATCCGTGCGAGGAGGAGGGGGAGGAGGAAGATCGGGTGCTACGGTTGGTGGAGGAACATTTGCTGGACCCGCAGTGGTGGCCCTAGCCTCCATCAATCTCCTGTACCATACTGGTACCGTCACACCCTCCGGAAAGTTAAGATCCTCAGCCATGCTGAAACGAAAAAGGAAAGATTCAAAACGGAGAATTCGAAAGATAAAGGTATGGCTATTAGGGATTATGCTTTTCTTTCAAAAACTTTTCTCTTTAAAGATATGTTTTTGAAAATATCTCTTCCAAAAATGTTTTTAGAAAAATAGTTTTCTAAAAATTTTATCTGTTCCGGTAACCTTGGCTCTGATACCACGTGTAACACCCCACACCCGCTACGGTCACTCTCTAAGGGAATGCCATAACATCGGCGGAGTATTTTAGTGAATATAGAACAGAGAAATTACAGCAAGACAGATATAAGTAATACTTGAAATTTTAAAACAACATTTCAATGCAGCGGAAAGTAAAACATGTCTGGTTACATCACAAAACCATAATAAGAGTTAAGTACAAATATCCATTCTTGCTAAATAAAAATACATAATCCCAATACATCAACTGATAGCCATAAAAGAAAAGGGTAAGCTGAGCTCTACATCTAGGGTCCAAGCTCCAAGAGAGTAATAAAAGCAAACTGATCAAGGCCCACTAGCACTAGGCCCAACCTGAGGACCTGAGGGGAAAAAGATAAAAACAACGGGGTCAGACATAAGCCTGAGTGAGCCCTATAACCTTAACAATACAATTATTAAAGTAATTAGGGTATGATATGAACTCGGTACGGTACCTTTGGGGATAATGACTACACTAAGTAGCCAACAAACATAGGATGAACTAAGATAACCGTAAAGACGCATCTACCCACCCAAGGATAATTACTAACTGCACCACACCAGTCATTCCTACTCAAAGATTGATCCCACCCAAGGACTTGAAAGAAAGATATAACTAGTAGTTTCATGTACCCCTAGCTGACCACATAGGTGCCGTCTGCCCCTATCTCCACTAGGTGTACCCCACTACTCCCCAAGCGATCGGCTCCCTAACGTAGATACCCGTGCTGGTCCCACAGTGGGGTCTATCACTCCCCTAAAGTGGCAACCCAATACTATCATCGGTGCACGGCTTATACCTACACGATGCAACAACGGCTTATCTACCAGCCCGGGCCCACACACGCATATGAAACCCGTTGGACTTGCGTTGCCACCGCTAACCCGTTTTGGCCTCTTATAATCAAGCCCAGTACGCGTGTCCCGTCCTCGACATGGGTCGAGCCCAATAAGATACATATGGGTTACTGGTTGAAATGGGCCCCCACAAGCTACCCACCTAAGCTTGTCCCTTTTTCTAGTGCATCCCACTTAACCCTTTAATCATGTTTAATTACATGTTTTCACTTGGTTAAGTATTCTAATCGTATTTTCTATTGCCACCCAAGGCAACCCCACTAGATTTCCACATGCCACCCAAGGCACCCACTTAACCCCTCATGTCCCTCTACATGCTAATATGGTTAAGTGTTTCTTAATTATTTAATTAAGATCATGACCTCATAAAGACCTCTCACATTAGACCATCTTTTACGACTGCTGGATATGCCGGTTGGTTCCGGGCAGACTTCTGTCATAAAAAAAAGGTCTAACCTCGTGTCTTTACTTTAATCACGTATTTAATTCATGACTAAGACCTCTCACATTGGGCCAATCATTTGTAGCTGCTGGATGGACGGTCGGTTCCGGGCAGACTTCCGCTACAAAAGGGTCCAACCTCGTGTCTTAGTTGATTAATTACACCTAATTAATCACCCCCATATTAATTATCCCTAATTAATATCAAATTTAAAGAATATGGGTAGACCTAACCGAATAGGTAAATTCCCAATTCCATAGCATGGGTAGACCTAACTAAATAGGTAAATTCCCATGGGGTAGACCTAACTCAATAGGTAAATTCCCACTTATGTTCATTCATTTTATCTTGTTAATATGCATTTTTAACCCCATCGTTCCCCACGTAAATCGTTCTCATTTCATGACATAATAAAGGGAAGATTCATCACAAATATCATGGGTGTAACCACATCTTAGCATATAACTTTGTCATGGGTTAAGAGGATGTCAACTTGCATATATGAGCATATATTAACCCAACTACATTTAACCCAAACTTGCATATTATCATACACATGACTTGCATATCATGTTGCATATGAACTTGCATATTATCATACACATATCTTGCATAACATGTTGAACTTGCATATAAGCATTCACATAACTTGCATAACATGTTAAACTTGCATATAAGCATTCACATAACTTGCATAAGCATGCATAACTTGCATAACTTGTTGAACTTGCATATAAGCATACACATAACTTGCATAAGCATTCACATAACTTGAATGAGCATGCATAACTTGCATAACATGTTAAACTTGCATATAAGCATACACATAACTTGCATAAGCATGTTGCATAATAGATCAATGTTCAACTTAGTGTTTTGCCTCATAAGCATCATGAAACATAGCACCAAACTTGCATAAAGATGTCATGACTACATAACATTAAGCTTGCATAAAGATGTCATGAACACATACACTAAACTTGCATGACATATAGCATATAACTTGCAAAACACATAACATACACTATACTAAGCTTGCATAAACACATTGATCCACAAACCTAGCCATACATCATCATATCCTATCTTAATCAATTTAACAATTGATTATTAAGGGGATAGAAGCTCACCAAAACCAAGATTAGCAAACTAATGAAGAAGATTAAGAGGCTAGAAGTTGATTTGGAATGCTATCCCTTCTCTAATTTTGATGGAGGCTCCTTCAAGTTTCAAAGTGGTGGCATAATGGCCTTAGATCTATTTTTAGTAAGGATTAGGGGGTATTAGGGTGTATATATAGATTAGTTAGGTGTTTTAGGACCATAGGATTAGCCCTAAATTAGATTAGGACCATCAGATTTCGGAAATCTCTAGAACACAGCCCAAGACTCAACCAAAAACCAGATCTGGTGCACCCAGATCAACAGGGCCGACACCCTGTGTCGACACCCCTGTCGACAGGGCTGTCGACACCCCTGTCGACATGCCTGTCGACACCCCTGTCGACATGCCTGTCGACACGGGGCTAGGCGGGAACTTTCCCACCACCTCCGCTTTTGGCTCCAATCCTGTTTTAAAACTGAATTTTAAATCTGTTTTTAACTTTGAATTTTCTAAAAACTTCTTTGGGCCATAACTGGGCCATACGGACTCCGATTTACAAAATTTCGGACTCTATTCTGCGTATTTTTCCGAGACGAACGCAATGGCACAACCCGTTTCCCCTGATTCAGATTTTAGAATTTAATTCTGCCCTGATTTATATTATAATAAGTTATTTCAACAAACGGGGTGTTACACTCAAGTTGGTTAAGTATATATTAACTTGACCCTATCAAATTACTGAGTCAAATCGGTCAAGCGTATTTAAGCGATTCGTGACTTAGCTTTATCATGTTATCACGTTAGATTGGTTAAGTATTAGTTAACTTAACCTTATCAAATAACCGAGTTGGAGTGTTTAAGTATAGGTTACTTAATCACTTCAAAATTACCGAGTTAGATTGGTTAAGTGTTGGTTAACTTAACCACTTCAAATCATCGTGTTAGATTAGTTAAGTGTTTAACTTAACCCCATCAAACTACCAAGTGGGATTAATTAAGTCTAGGCTAACTTAACCCCATCCGATTTCCATGTTTAGACTAGTTGAGTCTAATCTTAACCCCATCCATTAACTGTATCTTTCGGTTAAGTGTCATTAAGAAAACTTACTTAACCTTACCAAATTATCATGTTGGATTGATTAAGTGTTGGTTAACTTAACCCCGTCCACTAGTCGTATAAAAAATGGTTAAGTGCCATTAGGCAAATCAAGTTACTTAACCTACCCAACCTTGTCATGTTTTGTTAAGTATCATTAGCCTAATCAAACTACTTAACCCATTTGTCCATGTCATATTTGGTTAAGAGTCATTAATCAAATTAACTTAACCCTATCATGTGGCATTAATTACTTAATGCACCTCAACCTCTCACATTAGACTTTATTGTGGTTACTAGTTAAGCCGGTCGGTTCCGGGTAGCTTTACACCACAACTTGGTTTAACCTCGGGTTCAAGCACAACATGACCAACTTCTCACATTGGGTCCTATTGTTTGCAACTACTAGTTAGGCCGGTCGGTTCCGGGTAGTTTTACGTTGCAAACTCAACCCAACCTCGAGTTGGCCACACTTATATTATCTAAGTGTCATGTCCATTATGTTTCCAACACATATTACAAGTTTTCAAGGATTTGGGTAGACCTAACTTAATAGGTAAATTCCCAATTCCATAGTATGGGTAGACCTAACTTAATAGGTAAATTCCCAATTTCATATTTTCAAGCATACTCACATGTCAACTTCCATGTAATATTTCAAGTCATGTTTTCAAGTTGTATTTCATGTCATTAGAAATTACTCATAACATAACCCAACGCTTTTAAACTCGCATATACGTTCGCAACAACGTAATGGATTAAAAGAAGAGACTTGGCAAAGGCATGACAAAAATGGATATTAAGCCACAAGTTAATCATGGTGGCAAATGAGGCACAAATGTGTTCATTAACTTGCATGTTACATTCTTAAGCCTCAAAAACATGCATAACCCAAACTTGGCACATAAGCAAATCATGGTGACAAAAGACATGGAATGATGACTAGTAACTCGCATATATCATCATATAAGGGTTATGACTTCATATGCAAGTTGACATAAAGGTTATGAGGGTTCTCATGTTGCATAATGCAATATTTCAACATAAAGGTTGTAGCTTTTAGCCCACAAGATCAAGATAATGACTTCATAAACTTGCATGACATGATAGCATGTATCATACTCAATGATCAAACCCAAACTTGCAACATGAACATTTAACTTCATAGTTAATATCTAAGAGTAGGGAAAGGGCTTACATTGCTATGAAGGCACAAATCGATTAAATTAAAGATTGAGACAAAGCCTATGCATGCCATCATTCAAAAACCCAAAGATGAAAGCTCCAAATCAATAAAAACCCCATCTTGATGAACAAAGGTCAAAGCTTTAGCCTTGAAATCAACTTGAGAAGCTCTCATACTAACATAGGGACTCTCTAACACTCACATGATCATGAAACCTCTCATAGAAATGAAGTGGAGGCTAGGATTTTGAGTGGAGGCCATGAGAGGAGCAATTTTGCCATAGTTTAGTTGCATGAATGAATAATGAGGATTTAGGAGAGGGTTAGGGGCTTATTTATAGAGATTAGGATTAGTTAGGACCCTTAGATTAACCCTAGGACCAACCTGAACCATCAGATTTCAAACCAGGCCCAAAAACCTAGCCAAGACAGAAAATAGGTGCACCAGGCAAAACTGCCCGGCCACCATAGGTCGACCCCCAAGTCGACAGGGCTGTCGACTTGGGTCAAGCCATGTCGACTCCCAAGTCGACAGGGCTGTCGAATTGGGGAGCCTGGCGGGAATTTTTCCCGCCTAGCCTTCCACCCCTAGTTTTCGAAATTAGAACTCGTTTTTGAACTTGAATTTTCTGAAAACTTCGTCGGACCATAACTTGGTCATACGGACTCCGATTCTCGAAAACTCAGACTCTATTTCGCGTATTTTTCCGAGACGAACGCAATGGCATAGCCCGTTTTACTTGATTCAGAATTTAAAATTAAATTCTGCCTTGATTCTCGTTTTAACATGTTATCGAAATACGGGTTGTTACATGTTAGTCCAATAGAGTTAATTGATAAGGGTTAATCGAATAGAATTAAGTGAAAAGAGTCAATCGGATATAGCTATTCGAACGAGAGTTAAGTAAGGAAGTTAGTAAAGGAATATAAAGTGAACTCTGCCTATTTCAAAGTTAGAAATATTGTTCAGTTAAGGTCTGAGAGGTAGTATTACCCCAACTTTGAAATATACATCTGTATTTGAATATACATCATTATCAAGGTACAACACTTACAACACAGCGGAAATAACTATAGCTATATGATCCTGAAGCCTCCTGCTCCAGCTCTTCAACTATATCTGTAAAATCCCGACTACTTGACTGCCCGTACAAATTTAGGCACCCAAGAGTTTAGGGAAAACAACAAAGTAAACTCCGGGTCAGTCATGGGACTGGTATGAGTAAAACAGTTTAAAAACAGTTCGAACAAGTAAACGATATCTCATAAGACCACGCCGCATAACGGAACGGGTTTTTCCCCTATGAGAATCCAAAATATCTTTATATCAAAAACCTTTTGATATTATAATAATGTCTATCAACCACAGTATATATATAATCATCTAGCAGAAACGCTTTCATCTCACGTTCTACATATATAGTATACAATCAAAACCGCAAGCACGTATTGAGTAATGGATTTCCAACTATGACAAGGTATGGAACCACCTTCGCTCGTGTACCTCTAGAGAGGAGTACACTGGGTTCAACAAGAACATCTTGCAACCCGGCCACACATGACCGACCACTCATTTCGCTTGAGCGTATCGAATGAATATCACCAACGGTTAGGATCAGCAACCGTTTCCCGAATGGGACAGCATCAACAATAGATTTTTAGAAGTAAATGAAACTCTAGATCAGGTGATTATACACCCTACTTCGGTGCGACCGACTTAGCCATGCTGCCTGCCCGATTTCTGTCATTTACCGGATGTGAGGCTAGAAGCTACGCTTTATCATCACACCAGATTCACTTTGAATGCCACATCATCAAATCCATCAAATCACCGATTGACGTCCTCAATCATACATTATGTGTTAGCTAAAAAGAAGTTTCCTTCTTCGCTTCCACTCTTGGTACGGTTGGAGAAATCAATATACGTGATCGTCTGGTAATACTCTGTCAGACATCCATCCATACATGTCATCCAGGAACAGGATGAACCGAAGGCACTATTCTGTAAACAGGATAGCCCTTGCATAACTTCGTCTTCAATTTCCTTTGGCATATATGATTCGCAACGCTTTTGCCAAAGTGAGTAAACCTCGCTAACTCTGAACAGTTTATAATTTCATGTTGTATTTTTAGAACTGTTAGATATTGGCTGATTGATTGTGTGTTGACTGTTTGATTGAACTGCTAGTCAGTTAGTTATATTTCTATATTGATTCTGTTTAACAGAATATATCATATGGAATTGAAAGTGATGTTATCTATATTGTTTAACATCTGTGATGCAGGGAAACAGGTTGGAGGAATCCGACTGGATTCCTCAACATTTTATTTTACTGTGATTCATATATTGTAATATATGATGTGATATAATCTATTGTCGATTATATGTGTTTGGACGATACTGATCATCGTGATTTGATATGTTGAATACCATAACATACCGAATGTTGATAAAGGAATATTTTCAAAGTGTATTTTGAAAATGAATTATTTATATAAAATCGATGGATTTTATATAGAAAAGGAAAAGAATTTTTATAAAAGAAATATTTATAAAATCAAAGGATAAGTTAGAATAAAAAAGAAAACATTTGTAAAGTGAAGAACCATTACTAAAAGTAAATCTTTATAAATGAATAGTTTATTCGAAAAGGAGTTAATCGATGTTAGTTAATCGATTAGAGAATAAAGTTAAAAGGAGTTAATCGATGTTAGTTAATCGACTAGAGAATAAAGTTAAAAGGAGTTAATCGATATTAGTTAATCGATTAGAGAATAAAGTTAAAAGGAGTTAATAGATGTTAGTTAATCGATTAGAGAATAAAGTTAAAAGGAGTCTGTAATGACCCGGATTTTGAGCGACTTTGGTTATCGACATAAGCACGATGTCGATAACCAAAACATCGAAAAATCCTGGTAATTAGTGAAAGAAATTAGAGGGTGAGGAAAGATAAGATAGAAACTTAGAATAGAAGAAGAAGAAGAAGAACACAACATCAGAGTAACACGAACCTCACAGCGGAACGAATAACATATAATATATATATAACATAACTTGAAATATACATCTGTACTTGCATATACATATCATTATCAAAGTACAACACTTACAACACAGCGGAATAATAATAGCTATATGATCCTGAAGCCTCCTGCTCCAGCTCTTCCAGTGTATCTGAAAAATCCTGACTACTTGACTGCCCATACAAATTTAGGCACCCAAGAGTTTAGGGAAAACAACAAAATAAACTCCGGGTCAGTCATGGGACTGGTGTGAGTAAAACAGTTAAAAACAGTTGAACAAGTAAACGATATCTCATAAGACCACGCCGCATAACGGAACGGGTTTTTCCCTTATGAGAATCCAAAATATCTTTATATCAAAATCCTTTTGATATTATAATAATGTCTATCAACCACAGTATATATAATCATCTAGCAGAAACGCTTTCATCTCACGTTCTACATATATAGTATACAACTCAAAACCGCAAGCACGTATTGGGTAATGGATTTCCAACTATGACAAGGTATGGAACCACCTTTCGCTCGTGTACCTCTAGAGAGGAATACACTGGGTTCAACAAGAACATCTTGCAACCCGGCCACACATGACCGACCACTCATTTCGCTTGAGTGTATCGAATGTATATCACCAACAGTTGGGATCAGCAACCGTTTCCCGAATGGGACAGCATCAACAATAGATTTTTAGAAGTAAATGAAACTCTAGATCAGGTGATTATACACCCTACTTCGGTGCGACCGACTTAGCCATGCTGCCTGCCCGATTTCTGTCATTTACCGATTTGATGAGGCTTGAGGTTACGCTTCATCATCACATCAGATTCACTTTGAATGCCACATCATCAAATCCATCAAATCACCGATTGATGTCCTCAACCATACATTATGTGTTAGCTAAAAGAAGTTTCCTTCTTTGCTTCCACTCTTGGTACGGTTGGAGAAATCAATATACGTGATCGTCTGGAAATACTCTGTCAGACATCCGTCCATACAAATCATCCAGGAACAGAATGAACCGAAGGCACTATTCTGTAAACAGGATAGCCCTTGCATAACTCCGTCTTCAATTTCCTTTGGCATATATGATTCGCAACGCTTATGCCAATACAGATTGGTTCTTTGGATAATAATCCAACCGGTCTCTCCATATTAACAATGTTAAAATGGTCAAAACTTCGATAGTCTGTGATTTAACTATCGAAGAAAACAAGTGTGCAACCAACGATATTATTTCCAAATGGAAATTTATATCAATCAAACATCATTCAACATTTATCTCTTTATTTCATAAATTTACTTATCTCCTCTTTCCCTATATTCAATATTTCTTATTTTCTAGATTTGGAAAATATACGTTATTAATAATGGAAAACATTTCCATTTCTGGTTTTCTTTATTAGAAAACATTTCTGGTTTCTTATTTGGAAAACATTTCCAAAGCCTCTTCATTGGACTTAGACAGATGTTTAAACAAACCATCGCGATGCCAACTCAAACCATTTCCTTTACTGCCAAACCTTAACTATTCCTTAGTTAAAACGAAGCCAATCAAGTTGGGGTAGAACTACCTCTCAGACCTTAACTGAACAACATTTCTAACTTTGAAATAGGCAAAGTTCACTTTATATTCCTTTTACTAACTTCCTTACTTAACCCTCCTTTGAATAGCTATATTCGATTGACTCTTTTCACTTAACTCTATTCGATTAGCCCTTATCAATTAACTCTATTGGACTAACACTATTGATTTACTCATTTCACTTAACTCCTTTCGAATAAAACTATATTCGATAGCTCCTTTTACTTTCTTCGAATAAACTATATTTGATTAACTCTTATCAATTAACTCTATTGGACTAACACTATTGATTTACTCATTTCACTTAACTCCTTTCGAATAAAACTATATTCGATAGCTCCTTTTACTTTCTTCGAATAAACTATATTCGATTAACTATTATCAATTAACTCTATTGGACTAACACTATTGATTTACTCATTTCACTTAACTCCTTTCGAATAAAACTATATTCGATAGCTCCTTTTACTTTCTTCGAATAAACTATTCATTTGTAAAGATTTTCTTTTAGTAACAGTTCTTCACTTTACAAATGATTTCCCTTTTTATTTACTTTCGAAATATTTCCTTTTACAGAATCTGTTGATTTTATAAACTTCCTTTATTTCAGTATACATTGAAATAATTCATTTTACATCCCAGGGTCTTTTATGATATTTAAATATCGAATAAAAATGATCAACATCATTCCAACACCCATAATCCATAACAGATTATATAACACATCATATATCACAATATATGAAAACAGCAAAATAAATGTTGAGGAATCCAGTTGGATTCCTCCAACCTGTTTCCTTGCATCACAGATGTTAAACAATATAGATAACATCACTTTTCAGTTCCATATGATATATTCTGTTAAACAGAATTAATATAGAGATTCAACTAACTGACTAGCAGTTCAATCAAACAGTTAACACACAGTCAATCAGTCAACATCTAACAGTTCTAAAAATACAACATGAAATTATAAACTGTTCAGAGTTAGTGAGATTTACTCACATTGGACGATCATCGTTAATAACGATAACCATCGCTTGATTCAGACAGACAATTTATTTTGCTATAAATTGTAACGAGCTCCGATGGACTTCCAGTCAGTTCCATGGTGTTGCCCTCGTCCATACGATTTCAACGTGACTGGCGGTTCATGATTCTGATTTTATACGAATAAGATATAAAATCTACAAGTTTGTATACTATTTGATGTTAAATAAACTAAATTTCTTTTATTTTAGTAGGCCTCACCATTTTTGATTCTGGCCCAATCCACTTACAGATCCAGACTGTACGCGCGGTAACCTTCCTTGCGTCTTCCCCTTTGCCTGTTATTCATTCCCCTTTGTAAAATGTTTCCAACGATTCTTCTTTTACCCCTTTTATTTTTATTGTTATTATTCGGCCTCAACAAATGGAAACGACCCATCTTTATCCTTAAAAGCCCACACCGCCACTGTGCATCTTCTCCTCAATATGATACACGTGCCTCAATATCATACATCCTCCTTCTATACACAGTATTTGCCAAACACTTCTAAAATTTTTAAAAACCCACTCCAGGAACTTAAAGAGAATAAACCGACATTCTCCATCAAACCCCCTTGCTTCTCTACGAAAACCCACATTAAACTCATCTCTCCTTTTCATGCACGTACCAAGTCCAGGCTCTCCTTCTTCTTCGAATACAGCGCCTCCATCCCCAATGTACACACCTAGCCTGCCTCCTACACAACTGGACTTCAGCTCCTCTATCAGTAAACCCGTGAGCTCCTTCTTCTTGCGATGCACTGCTCATATACCAAAATGCAACTCACTGCTTCATCATTTCATGCAAGTAACTTACTGCACAAAGCCCGCTCCAGTAAACACCCGCACGTGCTCCCCTCCGTCTCCACTTTCATACACCCTAGCCGACGTTTTCCCCAACTTCCATCTCCTTCAACTCACGGAAAAACAATGATCCCTCTTTCCTTGTTTCCTTCGACTAGCGCGTAGTTTTTTTTTTTAACAGTGGCGGCTCATATATTTTTTCTCCGATCAGAATGAGGAAATTTGGTTCACAAAGAAAGTAAGGGTTATTTATATTGAAGAGGCTGAGATATTATTTGTGCGGCGGAAAAAGACTGGGGATGTGGCTTATTTTATGCTTAGTAATAAGTTAGGATATTTTGTTTTAAGTTATAAAGTTCACCATCACGTGATAAAGAATTTCCTTAGTTTACAAACTGTTGTCGACAGAAGTAAACATACCGTTGTAATCAGCTCGGTGCCACGATCCCAAAAATATAATAATACCGATAGATTGACTCATATTTTGAAAACTCAAAATGTTGATTACAGGGTGCGAAATACTTTAAACAAAAAGTCACTTATTAAATTAATTAAAAATTACATTAAAATTCTAAAAATTAAATTATCAGTATGTCCCAAAAGAACCTTGTCTAAATTCAAACCCGATCTCTAGTTATATCGAATAAACCGTTACGGTCGATAAACGATTCTATAGCGACTATTTTAAAATTTGATTTGGACATATCTCAAAATCTACACAATGAAATCCCGCATTTTCTCTTCCACTAGAAAGATATACTTCACCAGCTCCATACGTTTCTTGTTTCACAGAAATCCGATTTAAAACGAATCCTGTACATTCAGTTGAAGTTCGAATTGCCATTTTACGAACTGTAGCGCCATTTCGAGCTCTATTTTAATTATATTAAAATTATACGTTCAAACTGACGTCGACCGAATATATTCGTTATTCAAATTCAATTCTAAACTGAATTTAAAATCACAAATGATCCAGTTCACACCATATCGTCATTTCGGCCAATTCTAATTATTTCAGAATTAAATATATTATTTAATTTAATATTTTAATTAAATATTCACCATTATTTTAATTCCACGACCATTAAATACTCTAAACCACCATTTATATAATTAAATAAATTAATCATAATACCTCTGCCAATGCGGGTCATTACAATCTTCCCCACTTAAAATAATTTCGTCCTCAAAATTGCTAAAAGTATAGGACGACCCTATCGACTGGTTAGAACATATTTGTTCACTTCTTAACTTCAGTTTCAACTGAACCAATTTAATTTCAATTAAATTATTAATTAATTCTTATCAACGAAAATTTTCAAAAATCTTGAAAAAATTTCTAACACTTTAACTCTTCGAAAAATTTCGCCAGCACCTCCTTTGTACTGGTCAATACGTCAAACTCCAACTCGCCTCTTTGGGCCATCTCCATCCCAAAAGAAAATCAAAAAGCCAAACGGCTTGCCAATTCGGCTCATAAATCTTATATCCAATAGAAATATAAACTTGTACCTTTAGTCGGCATATCATTATACCCTTTCCACCTGTTATCAATTCAGCGGATACAAGGGTCATCCCAATCAAATCCCCATCTGCTTTTATCCACGACACAACCATTCGCTTATATCCTAAGTCGAATTTTATTTCAACTCAAGTCAAATTCTTGATTTTTTTTATTCCTTAACTCCTCAATCCAATACCATTTCGGATTTTAATTTCACAAATCCAATCTTATTCGATTTCAATTCAACTTCAGTTACCACTTAACTGACTTTGCTTTAATTCAATTTTGCTTTCACAAATTTCTGTTAAATTTGTTTTTAATTTAAACAGCCTTTCCCTGAGAGTTTTTTTAACAGTTTACTCTTTTCAAAAATCAAATTTTCCTTTTGAACATGTCACTGAGCCCTTAATTAATATTCCATTAGTTAAATCACTTCTCTATTTCTTTATCAATATTTGTTAACCAAATATTTTCAATAACCTTATTGGCCTTTTATGTTATTTAGAGAACATTTCCGGATATCGCCTTCCTTTATTTTCTAAACTTTAGAAAAAATATGCTATTTATAATTGGAAAATACTCCAATTATTTATCTCTTTTCCGATCTCGTTTATTTCTATACTTAGGAAATATTCTATTATTATATTTCCAAGCTTACACTTATTTGGGTTAAAACGGATGTTGTGTAAAACATCGTTACGACAACCCAAATACTATATTCAACTAACTCTTATTCAACATTGATTTTCGAGCCTGAAATCTTACTATTTATTTGTTAATAATGAAATCAATCAAGTTGGGGTATAACTACCTCTCAGACCTTGACTGAATAACATTTATAACGTCAAAACAGATATGACTACTTACTCGAATAATCAATAACATACAACTACTTATTCACCTTTAAACACATATCACTTTCTTTTTCTATTCTTACTAGATTTTCTTCTTATACTACCTTTTTGATTATACTGTTCTATTTCTAAGTTCGTTTCCTTATCGACTTCTATATAAATCGATACATTGATTTCTAACTATCAATTTATCTTAAAAATATTCTAACTCCTTAAATTTCCGGAAAAATTCGCCATAACCTCCTTTGTACTAGGAACATCGGGAAAATCCCCAAACTGCCATACAGGCCTTCTCCAATCAAAAAGAAAAAGAAAAGCCAAGCGGCTAGCCGATACGGCGCATAAAATCTCATATATGAATTACATGCATACCTTTTTGTCGAGCATTCTATTTATATACCTTCATACCTTATCCATACCTATCTCATATATATTTACCTGTCAACTTTATTTTAACTATACCCGATCGTTTTAACTCAATTCGTTAATTAATTTGTTAATTAACTCTTTAGTCTATTTCACTTTTATATTTGAACATGACATGTTCAAATATATTTTAACTTGCTTATTAACTAATTTGAATCCAAATTTCAAATTTTAGTTCTATATTCGATTTCGAATATCCATTCACAAATCCAATTCACCTTTCAAAGTTCAACTTCAAATTTGAAACTCGATTATCTAATTCCTCTTCGACTTAGTTAATTCTATTCAATTTCTATTCAAATTTTATATTTGAATTTCATTTCAATTCTATTTGAATTTCCTATATTCAAATTTCAAATTCAATTCTATTTGAATCTTCTTTATTCAAATTTCATTTCTATTTGAACTCTCTACATTCAAATTCTATTCAAACTCTATATATCAAATTCTATAGTTTGAATTCCATTTGAATTCTATATTCAAATTCCATTTCACCTTCGATATTCAAATCCTATATTTGAATTCCTTTATATTTTCTATATTCAAATTCTATATTTGAATTCCATTTGAATTTCTATATTCAAATTCTATATTTGAATTCCATTTGAATTTCTATATTCAATTCCTATTTCAAACTTTCTTTATTCATTCTTTACTATAAATCCCATTTGAAATTCAACACAACTTGTCTTTCCCAAAACAATTTCAAAACAGTATCTCTGGTAGTAATTCATCACTTACAACTCGAAAATGAATACTGATGATGCAGCTGTCATCATCAGAATCTATTTTCCAGCGATCGAAGTGAGTTCAATACTATAAAACCATTTTTAAACATTTCCACTTTGAAATTCATTTCAAAATATAATTCACACTGCTTGTAAAACAATTTAAAATCTCCCAGGATCTTAAATTTTCCTTATCTTTAATCCAAATCCATTTACAAACACTTGTCCAATTCTCCAGAGTTTTAACTCAATTTCTGGTTTTAAATTTTAGACTTAACTCATCTGATTTCACGTATTTCACTTATATGAATTCTGATTGGATATTTACATAACCATTTAATTTATAATCTTACTCGATTATAATAACGACCAATATATCCACTATATTAAAATTTTGATATATATATATATCTTCTCTACATCCAGATATACCTTGGGTAAACTTATTTTAATTTACCCTCTTTTCAAAACATACCATGACGGTTCATTGTATTCGAGTGTTCACAAAATCCCTACCGATACAGTGGATCAAACCGATCGACCAGAACCCATAAACAACTCAACCAACAAATCTTCACAATATAAAACAATTTTTATATCATATACAAATACGTTCACTCGTATATATACACTCAATCTCAGTCTAGGGTATTACTAACCCTATCTCTACCGAGTCACGCCACAGAGCCAAGTAATTCTTAACTTAAGCTCTGATACCATCTGTAATGACCCGGATTTTGAGCGACTTTGGTTATCAACATAAGCACGATGTCGATAACCAAAACATCGAAAAATCCTGGTA
The DNA here is from genome assembly GCA_030737875.1 of Allium sativum. Taxonomy (NCBI): domain Eukaryota; kingdom Viridiplantae; phylum Streptophyta; class Magnoliopsida; order Asparagales; family Amaryllidaceae; genus Allium; species Allium sativum. The sequence goes on from CM060911.1 coordinate 232,482,594, forward strand.
ATTAGTGAAAGAAATTAGAGGGTGAGGAAAGATAAGATAGAAACTTAGAATAGAAGAAGAAGAAGAACACAACATCAGAGTAACACGAACCTCACAGCGGAACGAATAACATATAATATATATAACATAACTTGAAATATACATCTGTACTTGCATATACATATCATTATCAAAGTACAGCACTTACAACACAGCGGAATAATAATAGCTATATGATCCTGAAGCCTCCTGCTCCAGCTCTTCCAGTGTATCTGAAAAATCCTGACTACTTGACTACCCATACAAATTTAGGCACCCAAGAGTTTAGGGAAAACAACAAAATAAACTCCGGGTCAGTCATGGGACTGGTGTGAGTAAAACAGTTAAAAACAGTTGAACAAGTAAACGATATCTCATAAGACCACGCCGCATAACGGAACGGGTTTTTCGCTTATGAGAATCCAAAATATCTTTATATCAAAAACCTTTTGATATTATAATAATGTCTATCAACCATAGTATATATAATCATCTAGCAGAAACGCTTTCATCTCACGTTCTACATATATAGTATACAACTCAAAACCGCAAGCACGTATTGGGTAATGGATTTCCAACTATGACAAGGTATGGAACCACCTTTCGCTCGTGTACCTCTAGAGAGGAATACACTGGGTTCAACAAGAACATCTTGCAACCCGGCCACACATGACCGATCACTCATTTCGCTTGAGTGTATCGAATGTATATCACCAACAGTTGGGATCAGCAACCGTTTCCCGAATGGGACAGCATCAACAATAGATTTTTAGAAGTAAATGAAACTCTAGATCAGGTAATTATACACCCTACTTCGGTGCGACCGACTTAGCCATGCTGCCTGCCCGATTTCTGTCATTTACCGATTTGATGAGGCTTGAGGTTACGCTTCATCATCACATCAGATTCACTTTGAATGCCACATCATCAAATCCATCAAATCACCGATTGATGTCCTCAACCATACATTATGTGTTAGCTAAAAGAAGTTTCCTTCTTTGCTTCCACTCTTGGTACGGTTGGAGAAATCAATATACGTGATCGTCTGGAAATACTCTGTCAGACATCCGTCCATACAAGTCATCCAGGAACAGAATGAACCGAAGGCACTATTCTGTAAACAGGATAGCCCTTGCATAACTCCGTCTTCAATTTCCTTTGGCATATATGATTCGCAACGCTTATGCCAATACAGAGTGATTCTTTGGATAATAATCCAACCGGTCTCTCCATATTAACAACGTTAAAATGGTCAAAACTTCGATAGTCTGTGATTTAACTATCGAAGAAAACAAGTGTGCAACCAACGATATTATTTCCAAATGGAAATTTATATCAATCAAACATCATTCAACATTTATCTCTTTATTTCATAAATTTACTTATCTCCTGTTTCCCTATATTCAATATTTCTTATTTTCTAGATTTGGAGGAACGGGTTTTTCCCTTATGGGAATCCAAAATATCTTTATATCAAAAACCTTTTGATATTATAATAATGTCTATCAACCACAGTATATATATAATCATCTAGCAGAAACGCTTTCATCTCACGTTCTACATATATAGTATACAATCAAAACCGCAAGCACGTATTGGGTAATGGATTTCCAACTATGACAAGGTATGGAACCACCTTCGCTCGTGTACCTCTAGAGAGGAGTACACTGGGTTCAACAAGAACATCTTGCAACCCGGCCACACATGACCGACCACTCACATCGTCATACCCGCCAAATCACAAATTGACTTATCCAAAAATAACATGGGTATACAGCTAAGAGAAACGAATTCCTCCACCACCAAACGTGAGTACGTTTGAACAGATCAACTTACGCGATCCATTGGATATACTCTGACAGAGTATTTCCAGAAAGGTCACGTACCTTGATTTCTTCAACCGTACCAAGAGTGGAAGCGGAGAAGGAAACTTCTTTAGCTAACACGTAATGTACTATCGTAGACGTCAATTAGTGATTTTCGATGGATCTGACAATGTGGCATTCGAAGTGAATCTGATGTGATGATAAAGCGTAGCTTCTAGCCTCATCAACCGGTAAATGACAGAAATCGGGCAGGCAGCATGGCTAAGTCGGTCGCACCGAAGTAGGGTGTATAATCACCTATCTAGAGAATATTCATTTGTTTCTTAAATCTATCAATGTTGTCCCATATATATACGGGAACGGTTGCTGATCCCAACCGTTGGTGATGTACATTCGATACACTCAAGCGAAATGAGTGGTCGGTCATGTGTGGCTGAGTTGCAAGATGTTCTTGTTGAACTCCAGTGTATCGTTCCTAGAGTACACTGATCGGAAGGTGGTTCCATACCTTGTCATAGTTGGAAATCCATTATCCAATACGTGCTTGCGATTTTGATTGTATACTATATGTGTAGAACGTGAGATGAAAGCGTTTCTGCTAGTTGATATCTATTTGTACATAGACATGATTATAATATCAAAAGGTTTATGATATAAAGATATTTTGGATTCTCATAAGGGAAAAACCCGTTCCGTTCTGCGACGTGGTCTTATGAGATATCGTTTACTTGTTCATATACCTGTTTAAACTGTTTTACTCATACCAGTCCCATGACTGACCCGGAGTTTATTTGTTTTGTTTTCCCTAAACTCTTGGGGGCCTAATTTTGTACGGGCAGTCTAGTAGTCAGGAATTTACAGATATACTGGAAGAGCGTGGAGCAGGAGGCTTCAAGATCATATAGCTATAGTTATTTCCGCTGTGTTGTAAGTGCTGTACTCTGATAAGTGCTATTGTATACATAACTGTTATATTTCAAAGTTATGTAATCTATTATATGTTATTCGTTCCGCTGTGAGGTTCGTGTTACTCTGATGTTGTGTTCTTCTTCTTCTTCTATTCTAAGTTTCTATCTTATTTATTCTCACCTTCTAATTTCTTTCATTAATTACCGGGATTTTTCGATGTTTTGGTTATCGACATCGTGCTTATGTCGATAACCAAAGTCGCCGAAAATCCGGGTCGTTACAGTTGGTATCATGTGTGGCTGAGTTGCAAGATGTTCTTGTTGAACTCGGTGTATTCTCCTCTAGAGATATACCAGCGGAAGGTGGTCCCATACCTTGTCATAGTTGGAAATCCATTACCCAATACGTGCTTGAGGTTTTGATTGCATATTATATAGGTGGAAAGTGAGATGAAAACGTTCCACTAGATTGTTATTTACTTGATTTAGACATTATTATAATATCAAAAGAGTTTTGATATAAAGATAAGTCAAGTGTTTGGATTCTCATAAGGGAAAAACCCGTTCCGTGTTATACGGCGTGGTCTTATGAGATATCATTTAGTTTCTGAAACTGTTTTAAACTGTTTACTCATACCAGTCCCATGACTGACCCGGAGTTTATTTTGTTTTGTTCTACCTAAACTCTTGGGTGCCTAAATTTGTATGGGCAGTCAAATAGTTCAGGATTTTTCAGATATATCTAAAGGAGCTTGGAGCAGGAGGCTTCAGCGTTATCTAGTTATAGTGGTTCCGTTGTGTTGTAAGTGTTGTACTCTGATAAGTGTATGTTATACAGTAAAGATTTTGTATTTCAAAGATATGATATATTATATTTTGTTCCGCTGCAATGTGAGATTCTGTGTTGTTATTTCTGTTCTTCTTCTATCTCTTTCTTATAAAAAAATGTTTCGTATTTTCGTGATATTTGGGTTGGACGTATGATGTATATAGTCAACTCCGATGTTGCGGATTTGCGGGTCATTACAGTGGTTATCGACATAAGCACGATGTCGATAACCAAAACACCGAAAAAATCCGGGTCGTTACAGTTGGTATCAGAGCTTAAGTTAAGTGAATTACCTTGGCTCTGTGGCGTGACTCGGTAGAGATAGGGTTAGTAATGCCCTAGATTGAGTTTGAGTGTATATATACGAGTGAGCGTACTTGTTATTGATATAAAAATTGTTTTATATTGTGGAGATTCATTGGTTGAGTTGTTTATGAGTTTTGGTCGATCAATTTGATCCACTGTATCGGTAGGAGTTACTAAACACTCGAATGGGTCATCACGATATGTTTTGAAAAGAGGGTAAATGAAAATAATTTTACCCAAAGTATATTTTGATATATATTGGACATATTGGTTGTTATTATAATCGAGTAAGATTATAAATTAAATGGTTATGTAAATAACCAATCAGAATTCATATAAGTGAAATACGTGAAATCAGATGAGTTAAATCTAAAATTTAAACCAGAATTGAAGTTAAGACTCTGGAGAGTTGGATAAGTGTTTGTAAATGGATTGGGATTAAAAATAAGGAAAATTTAAGATTCTGGGAGATTTTAAATTGTTTTACAAGCAGTGTGAATTATATTTTGAAATGAATTTCAAAGTGGAAATGTTTAGAAATGGTTTTATAGTATTGAACTCACTTCGATCGCTGGAAAATAGATTCTAATGATGACAGCTGCATCATCAGTATCCATTTTCGAGTTGTAAGTGACGAATTACTACCAGAGATACTATTTTGAATTTTTTTGGGGAAGACAAGTTGTGTTGAATTTCAAAATGGGATTTATAAAATAGATTTGAATATAGAGTTTGAATAAAGAGAATTCAAATAGATTTGAATATAGAATTTGAATAAAGAGAATTCAAGTAGAAGTTGAATATAGAAAATTCAAAGGGGATTTGAATATAGAAATTCAAATGAGATTTGAATAAAGAAGGTTTAAATAATGGAAAGTGAATATAATTCATATAGGGTAATAACATGATTTGAATATACAAATTCAAAGGGAGTTTGAATATATGAAATTCAATGGAAGTGATATAGAATTTGAATATAGAATTCAAATGGAATTTGAATATAGAATTCAAATGGAATTTTAACTATAGAATTTGAATAAGAGAATTGAAATGAAATTTGAATATAGGAAATTCAAATAGAATTGAAATGGAATTCAATTAGTTGATTAACGAGTTAAACTTATATTTGAACATGTATATCCAAATAAAAAGATTAAATAGGTGAACCAGTTAATTAGCCATTAGTAAATGGATCTTGAATTGTAGTTGAACTTTAGATAAGTAAAGGGGACTGGTAAATTTATATTCGAAATCGAATATGAAACTTGATTTTGAAAAAAATAGAATTTGATTAGTTTATAAGCAAGTTAAAATATATTTGAACATGTCATGTTCAAATATAAAAGTGAAATAGACTAAAGAGTTAATTAACAAATTAATTAACGAATTGAGTTAAAATGATAAGGTATAGTTAAAATAGATTGGGCAGGTATAAATATATATGAGATAGGTATGGATAAGGTATGAAGGTATATAAATAGATTGCTCGACAAAAGGTATGTATTTAATTCATATATGAGATTTTATGGGCCGTATCGGCTAGCCGTTTGGCTTTTTCTTTTTCTTTTGGATTGGTGAGGGCCATGGGAGGCAATTTGAAATATCCCGATGCTCCTAGTACAAAGGAGGTTATGGCAAATTTTTTTTTTGGGAATTTAAGGAGTTAGAATATTTTTAAGATAATTTGATAGTTAGAAATCAACGTATCGATATATATATATAGAAGTCGATAAGGAAACGAACTTAGAAATAGAATAGTAAAATCAAAAAGGAAGACTAAGAATAGAAAGAGAAAGTGTATACGTATATATAAAAGTGAATAAGTAGTTGTGTGGTGTTGATTATTCGAGTAAGTAGTCTTATCTATTTTGACGTTATAAATGTTATTCAGTCAAGGTCTGAGAGGTAGTTTTACCCCAACTTGATTGATTTCATTATTAACAAATAAATAGTAAGATTTCAGGCTCGAAGATCAATGTTGAATAAGAGTTAGTTGAATATAGTAGTTGGGTGGTCGTAACGATGTTTTACACAACATCCGTTTTAACCCAAATAAGTGTGAACTTGGAAATAGAATAATAAATATTTCCTAAGTATAGAAATAAACGAGATCGGAAAAGAGATAAGAAATTGGAGTATTTTCCAATTATAAATAGCATATATTTTCTAAAGTTTAGAAAATAAAGGAAGGCGATATTCGGAAATGTTTTCTAAATAACATAAAGGGCCAATATGATTATTGAAAATATTTGGTTAACAAATATTGATAAAGAAATAGAGAAGTGATTTAACTAATGGAATATTGATTATATGCTCAGTTGAATTTCAAAAAGGAAAATTTGATTTTTGAAAAGAGTAAACTGTTTGAAAACTCCCAGGGAAAGACTGTTGAATTAAAACCAAATGAAATAGGAATTTGTAAAAGCAAATTTGAATTAAAGTAAAGCCAGTAAAGTGGTAACTGAGGTTGAATCAGAATGATATCAAGACAAATTGGATTGTGAGATTCAAATTTGAAGTGTAATGTGATAATCAAGTTAAGAGTTGGAATCGAGAAGAAACTCGAGTTGAAATGATATCTGGCTTGGATGTAAGCGAATGGTTGTGTTGTGGATAAAAGAAGATTGGAATTTGATTGGGATGACCCTTGTATCCGCTAAATTGATAACAGGTGGAAAGGATATAATGATATGCCGACGAAAGGTACAAGTTTATATTTCTATTGGATATAAGATTTGTGAGCCGAATTGGCAAACCGCTTGGCTGTTTGATTTTCTTTTTGGTTAGAGATGGCCCAGAGAGGCGAGTTGGAGTTTGATCTATTGACCGGTACAAAGGAGGTGCCGGCGAAATTTTTCGAAGAGTTAAGGCATTAGAAAATTTTCAGGATTTTTGAAAATTTTCGTTAATAAGAATGAATAAATAATTTAAATGAAATTAAATTGGTTCAGTTGAAAAGTGAAGTTAGGAAGTGAACAAATATGTTCTAACCAGTCGATAGGGTCGTCCCCTACCTTTAAGCAATTTCGAGGACGAAATTATTTTAAGTGGGAAAGATTGTAATGACCCGCATTGGCAGAGGTATTAGAATTAATTTATTTAATTATATAAATGGTGGGTTAGTGAATTTAATAGTCGTGGAATTAAATAATGTTGAATATTTAATTAAAATAATAAATTAAATAATATATTTAATTCTGAAATAAACAGAATTGGCTGAAATGGCGATATGGTGTGAACCGGATCATCTGTGATATTTAATTCAGCTTGGAATTGAATTTGAATAACGAATATATTCAATCGTCGACAGTTGAACGTATAGTTTATAATATAATTATAAACGAGCTCGAATGGCGCTGCAGTTCGCTATTTGGCGATTTGAACTACAATTGAATGTACAGGATTCGTTTTAAGCCGGATTTCTGTGAACCAAGAAACGTGTGGAGCTAGTGGAGTATATCTTTCTAGTGGAAGAGAAAAATCGGGATTTCGTCGTGTAGATTTTGAGATATGTCCAAATCAAATTTTAAAATAGTCGTTATAGAATCGTTTATCGACCGTATCGGTTTATTCGCTATAAATATAGATCGGGTTTGAATTTAGACAAGGTTCTTTTGGGATATAGTGATAATTTAATTTTTAGAATTTTACTATAATTTTTAATTAATTTAATAAGCGACCTTTTTTATTTGAAGTATTTCGCACCCTGAAATCAACAATTTGAAGTTTCAAAATATGAGTCCATCTACCGGTATTATTATACTTTCGGGATCGTGGCACCGAGCTGATTACAACGGCATGTTTACTTCTGTCGACAACAGTTTGTAAAGGAAGGAAATTCTTTATTTCGTGATGGGGTACACTAAAACTTTTACACAAAATAATACCCTAACTAATTTGTGATAAAACGAAAAACCACGTTTTTTTTTTTCTCAGCCACAAATTTCTTTGGGGTTTTTAAAATCAATAACATGGAGACCGAATACTTCAAAGAAATCAAAACATAAAAACGTGGCCTAAATGTGTACATAAATAACACCTACCCTATTACTTGCGTGTGAAGGGTCCTTCCTTCATAAATAAGAGATACTCTACCTCAGACTCATTTTACAGACCGAAAACTTCAAATCAAAGTATACTGAGCGTGCGTGGAAGCTACTGGCGCAGGGTAGTCAGTAGGGACTATCCAGGAGTGTGCTTAGCCGGAGCACCAATCGTCAGAGGTAACCGGAGCAACACAATTCGATCTGCATGGGGTTTTGTTTGATGAGAAGGGTCGCCCTGAGCTCGAAGAAGCAGCAGCTCGACATCGTTTCTGTTTTCGGGTCTCGGATGGATCGGAAATAAGGAGAACGCGACGGGCTAGGTGGTGAAATACTTTTGTATAGGAGCTGGCGGGTAGTGTATAAAGTGGGAAGATTTTGGAGTGAGAAGAGAAGTTGTGGAGTGGATTGTGCTGTGATTGGATGAGGAGCTTTACATACGCATGAAGTATGGACTGTAAGAAGTGGGTTGAGTGGCTTTGGAGGAAGATACGTGTATTGTAGGGAGCAATCAGGCGAAAGTGGTGAGTCAAAATATGGGGTAAAGATATATTGTAACAACCTGGAAAATCAGAACCAATTTAATTTTTTTTATTTTAAGAAATTTTAAACAGAAAATACGTCAGAAAAAAAATGTAATCATTTTCATTATATAAAAATGTAACCCTTTTATATTGCCTAAAAGAATGTAAACTATTTTATTACATAAAAATGTAAACCTTTTTACATTACATAAAATGTAAAACTTTCCTATTCCTTTATTACATTATATAAAAATTGTAATCTTTTCTTATATTCCATTATAAAAAATAAAATTTGTCCTTTTATTAGGTAATGTCATGTTAATTGAAAATGTAAGTACATATATCATTTATGTAGTGATCATAATTCGTCATAAATTTGTCATTTACATAGAAATCATATTTTGTCAATATACATGTCGTTTATATTAGAGGACATATTGTGTAAATAAATATATCTTTATGTTAGATTAAAATAACATCTTTGATTAGAAAATATGATGTAGATTACAATAACATTTTTGGTTAGGAAATATTATGTTAGGTTAAAATATCATTTGGTTAGATAATATCATGTTAATTAAAGATATTATTTTGTTAGAATCATATCATGTTAATTAATGTCATTAATTGAAATGGGAATATGTTAACCTGAAATTTCACATTTTTATTGGGTATTAAGAATGATCATCTTTTAGGATGAAGAAAATGTTGACATGAAAATATGTCATTTATTACCATTCATATTTAGTAAATGAAAATATGTCATTCACTACATTCATATGTAGTAAATGAAATTATGCCATTTATTAGCATTTATATTTTGTAAATGAAAATATGCCATTTATTAGCATTTATATTTTGTAAATGAAAATATGCCATTTATTAGCATTTATATTTTGTAAATGAAAATATGTCATTTATTAACATTCATATTTTGTAAATGAAAATACGTCATTTAGTTAGAATATATATATATATATATATATATATATTTATATATATATATATATATTACATTATCACACATTTGTTTGAACACACGTCTATGTCACATGTTTGTTAAATCAAATGGATAATAAATGAAAGGTTTCTCTCTCTATACAAATAATATTCTCCCTGTTAATTAAATAATTTAAGGAAGGGAAATGAAAGCTTTCCTTCTCTAACTACCCTCATTGATTAAATAATTTGAAGAAAGGAAAGGGAGCGTTTTTCTCTCCCCCTCATTAATTGATTTCATTAAACGTAAGGAAACGGGAAATTTCATCTCTAAATAAATTTAAGTAGTAAATAAGATAAAATAAAAAGGAATTAATAAATTAGTATTAATATATACATATATTCTAAGATTTAGAAAATCCTAATTCTAATTAGCATACAGTAGCCGCCCCTAACATTTCAATGGCCATTGATGCTCCAATCTTCTTCCTCTTCGATCTTCTAATCCACACAACAAAATTTAACTATAAAAACATGAAATCAAAAGAGCACATTTAGATCTCGACGCTGGGTGGCGATGTCAAGGTGGTAATGGTGGACTTTGGGTGATGAACAAATGGGTTTGGTGCATCGACAAAACCTGAAAGTAGAAGATGAGGTTACGGCCTTTTTTTTTTGGATTGGAGGGTAATTAGCTTAAGCATATATTAATTAATTAATTGTTTAATTACCAAATGGAATAACGATCATGTCTTTGTCATACCAACTCGGAATCAAGCAAGACGAAGTGCATTAGAACCACAGTGACGAGATCTACGCCGTGAAACTGACCGGAGTTGAAACGGAGACTGTTGGAAAATCCGATAAATACCATTGGTGAGATTTCTCAAATTTAAAATTTAAAATAAATATATTTATTTATTTTGATCATGATTGTGATGTTTGAGATTGTTTGAAGTGACTGTATTGTGGTGAATTTACTGTATTGTGTCTATGGATGGTATGAAATATATGAAATGTTACATCATGGAAAAACACCATTTTTGTTATATAAATTGTTAGAATAACATTTTTATTTATAAATGTTAACATTTGGAAAGAACTTTATTTTTCCATTTTGTTGTATTGGAATTTGCAACAAAATGAAAGAACTTTATTTCTACCATTTTGTTGTATTAGAATTTGCAACAAAATGAAAGAACCTTATCTTTACCATTTTGAGGAATTAGAATTAACAAAATATAGAAAGGCCATTTTTTTAGAAAGGTTTAATTAGAATAAAAAGACCATTTTCTTAGAAGTGTTTAATTAGGATAAAAAGATCACTTTTGCTAGAAATGTTGAATTAGAAATAAAATGGTATTTTGTTATAGAATGTTACATTAGAACAAAAGATACCATTTTGGTTACAAAATGATATATTAGATTAAAAACATCGTTTTTATTAAGATGTTAAGTTAGATTAAAATAACAGTTTTGTCTATAAAATGTTCCTTTAGATCCAAAATTACATTTAGATATAACATGTTACTTTAGATAAAAAAAATTACATTTTGATATAAATTGTTCCTTTAAATAAAAGATTACATTTTGTTATATTCATGTAGTGATAATAAAGGATTACATTTAACTATAATCATGTCATGTTAAATATTAATGTCATTCTAATTAGAAATAGTCATGTTGATTAAAAATAACATTTTCGGTTATAAATTGTAATTCTAGAAAATAATAACATTTTTTTGTATGAAGGGTTGCATTAGTAAAAATTACATTTTTGTTATAAAATGTAACATTAGAAAAATAACATCATTTTTGTTATAAATACGGCATTAGAAAAATAACAACATTTTTAGCTTAAATGTTGCATGAGAAAATAATAACAATTTTGTATAAAAATGTCGCATTAGAAATGAATTCACATTTTGTATAAAAATGTCGCATTAGAGATGAATTTACATTTTGTATAAAAATGTCGCTTTAGGAATAAATTCACATTTGGTATAGAAATGTCGCATTAGAAATAAAATCACATTTTGTATAAAAATGTTACATTAGGATTAAAATCACATTTTAGTTATAAAGGTTACATTAGAAATAAAAACACATTTTTTTATTATCAATTGTGACATTAGAATGAAACATCATTTTGTTATAAAATGTATTGTTAGACAAGTTTCTATTTTCAATTCTTTTGTAAATAAAATGACAAATGTAAAAGGCATGTTTTTATTTACATTTCTTTTGTAAATAAAAGAACAAATTTAGAAAACATATTTTTATCTACATCCTATTTGTAAATAAAAAGGCTTATTTAGAATTTACACTGTTATTTAAATTTTGTTTGTAAATAAGAAGAAATAATTGGTAAGCACATGTTTGTTTACATTTTATTTGTAAACAAAAACCCATATTGGAAAGAACACTTTTTTATTTACAATCTATATTTTAAATAAAAAGGCATATTTGGAAACACACTTGTATTTACACTTTACTTGTAAATAAAAAAAATGTATTTGAGAATTTTACTTTTATTTACATTTTGTATGTAAATAAAAATACATGTTAAAGAATTAAACTTTTATTTATATTTATATGTAAGTAAAGGTACCCATGTTTTGTGCTATTTCCTTTTTAAATAAAAAGCTCATATTTTTATTGTAATTCATTACAATAAAAAGAATAGTCATGTAAGATTTAAATTTTGATTTTATTTCTGTTGAAACAAAAAGATACAATTTTTGTCATCTAAAAGAATGAACCAAAAAGATACATTTTGGTCATTAAAAAGAATAGTTATAAAAGTTCATATTATTATTGTCGATTTGTCACAATAAAAAGAATAGAGTTTAGAAATACATTTATTTACATTTTCTTATGTAAATAAAAAGAATAGAATTTAGGAATACGTTTATTTACATTTTCTTATGTAAATAGAAGTAATTATGTGAATTTACTATTTTTGTATAAATAAGAATATGACATATTTTTGTTTGCCTTTTTAGATGCAAACAAAATATAGGAAAAAGAATCACATAGTTGTTTCCCTTTTTATATGTAAACAAAACACACACAAAAAAAGGGGTTATATTTCTTATTTGCATTTTTAGATGCAAATAAAGCATAGAAAGAAAATTTCACTTTTATTCATCATTGTTTGTTGAATAAAAGTAAAAGATTTAAAAAGACATTTTATTTATCATTGTTTTGTTAAATAAAAGTAAAAGATATAAAAGGACATTTTTATTAACATTGTTTTGTCAAATAAAAAGACAAATACATGAAATACATTTTATTTGTGTTTTATGTACAAATAAAAGTACAAGATTAGAAACACACTTTTATTTACATTTTATTTGTTGAAATAGAATTGTTAACAAAATGAGTATATTACTTTCACTCATCTTTGTAGGAAACAGAATTTATGTGCAAATATAAGGATTACTTTTATTTGCATAATATACAGTAGAATTTATGCGCAAACCTAAAATCCAATTTTTATTTGCAAACTTGCATTAGAATTTATATTCTAATATACAATTGTATTGTTGGTCAAAATATACACTGAAAAGTATTGTTAAGAAACCTCATACAAATAAAGAATAATGGAAATTATATACCATTTGTCATCCACAATAAAGCTATATAAATAAATTGCCCTTTTTGTAACTTTAGGAATATATAGTGAGATCATACGAGTAAAATACATTTTACTCGCTATAAGTGACATGTTGAGTGAAATTGAAATTGGTTAAACCTATTAACCAATTAAGTATTTACTTATTTATATGAACTGTTGTTGGCTGAAAACCCCACACGGGTATTGGGACGATACTTGACTGACACAAATCCCAATGTTTAATTATATGTCTATCGATTGATCGACAGGCTGCGATGAGCGTTATTGTTTCATTTTAATGCTCACACAGTTGACATTGTCACTCTGGTTGTTAATGGATGGATTGAGAATTATTTCCTGTTGTTACCCTATACATGAAATGTATGAAACCCATATGACCCAAATTATATGGTGCATGGTTGAGTCGCATTCCAATGCAGAATTTCTTTTTAAATAAAGAATGTTTATATAATGAAAGGATTTTTGTAAAATAAAAGATTTTGTATTATAAAGAATATTTTACATAAATAATATTTTATTGATTATTTTAAAATATATTTTTTAATATTTTTAGGATAAATCTTTTATTTAAGATTATTAGATTTTAGCAATTATGTTTGGTGATTGATATGTAGATTGGATTTGTAGTGGACGATGTTTTAAATAACATTTATCCTTTAATCCAATTTACATTGAAATTACTATTTGAAATTTATAAATCTATTTTATAAATTCAAAAGAAGATTTTCTAAAATCAGACTTTTCCAAATTAATGTATTAAATTGGAATTAAGTGGTAATTCGATTGATAACAATCGAGATGGGCTTCTGTGAAAGAAGACCGATATTATATATGGAATTTAAGAGGCTTTGCCGTTATTCCATTTATAATGTTAGTCCGGTACAAATTTATAACGATTATTTGTTGATTTGGTTTCTGTAGAAATTCCATATTTTGAAAATTGGTTTTGGGTTTATCGTGAACTGTGTTTTAAATGACACTAGTTCTTTAACCCAAATTAAGACAAGATTGGTTTATTGAAATTAATAATCTTGTAATAATGATTATAACGATTATTTGTTGATTTGGTTTCTGTAGAAATGGAATAAGAGGCTTTGCCGTTATTCCATTTATAATGTTAGTCCGATACAGAAATTTATAACGATTATTTGTGTTTTTTGGTTTTTGTAGAAATTCCATATTTTGAAAATTGGTTTTGGGTTTATCGTGAACTGTGTTTTAAATGACACTAGTTCTTTAACCCAAATTAAGACAAGATTGGTTTATTGAAATTAATAATCTTGTAATAATGATTCTTGTATTAAAAATCAAAATTGGAATATTAATAAATCTTTTTAGAAAGAATTAAATGTAATTTATTTTATCTTTGATAAAATTAATGAGAATCTTTTAATATAAATAATAATTTTTATTTAAAAGGATATTCAAAGTTGGAATGTGGCGTATGGTTGATTTTAATTAAGAATACGCGAGTTATTCAGAAAGACCGGGTCTAACCCATTCTGAATAATCATCACGACGATAAAGAGTCGAAGATGAAGACGGTGACTGAAGACCGGAGAGCTTCACATCGCTTGGTTGATGGTGACTGATATCTTGAATTGGGACTGATCCCCCAAGGCAAGGTAAAAGTGATGATCTTCCAGATGTACTGGAGATCGACGGATACGTTGTTTCGTTCAGACCCAGAACGGACTTGTAAATGGATAGCATGCCTGACATTGAAATTTATTTCATGTAATTAAATTGGTTTTTATTTAATATATAAATGCATGGTGGCGGAGGATTTATTCTCTTGCTTAACACCCTTTTTGTATGTTAAATAATTACTGATCGCATGATATGAGTTGTTGATGTGGTATGCCAAGTTGCACTTGATCAAGGCTTATTGTTGCAAAGCAGAGCCTTGTGATTGATGATCAAAGCACAGTCTATTTAGGCATAGCTTTGTGTATATCGTGACTCCGCGAGCCTCACAGCCCGGTAGAGTCTAAAACGGGAGAAGGGAACGCAGGGAGTGCACATGCTTCTTTCTAGCTAGAGTGGTGCCAGGGACCTACCAACGCTGGCATTTATTCATTGTGGTTGTTGGATTTTTCGAGGCCTCGGTTTATGCGGTCGCCACTGGCCGTATTTGTAACATCCCATATTTTCTGTATATTTAATTTTCAAATTTTAAATAAATAAATTTGAATAATATTGGATAAAAATCAAATTTTGTCGATTATAATAATGATGACCATTTGAGTGGAGTATAAATAGTTTTAAATTTAGTTTACACTTAGAATTGGGGTAATTTGGAAATTTACATTTTATTTAATTAATAAATTTGAGTTATTTGGGTTATAATGGAAATTCAAATTTAATTTGAAATGGTGGAATTTTAAATGGTTGAATTATAACTGAAATTCAAATCAGAGATTTAAATAATCAAAAATTGATTTAAAATGTGTGAAATTTATTTATAAAATTTATTTAGGTTATAAATTGGATTTAATTTGAATTTAACGAATATTTAATTTGAATTTAAACAGTTAATTGAATTTTTGAATATTTTATTTATTTAATTAGCTGTGAAACTTAACGGTTTTGGCGACTGTCTCGGAATTCGACGAAACTGGCGCCATCGGAACCGGAATAGTGAATTATTATAGGATTTCAATTTGCGTTACAATCCGACTTACCGTTTGATCGTACAAGAGAAATTGTGAACGAATCATTGTAAATGGATAATTGGGTATTTCTCATATTTGGGCCTTATAAATATATATAAATAAAAACCCACTTAACACTCAATCAGTCCATTCTTCATTTATACGTATACCTCCTCCTTCATTTCTCTCTAATGGTAGAATTTAATTTCTAAACCCTAGCTTCAATTTAAGATACAACTCCAAGATCAAACTTCTCCAAACCCTAGCTTATTATATGTCCATTCGAAGCTCTCGACCATACGAAGGCCCTGGTACCATTTATTTCGACATGCAGTGGCCAGATTCGCTGGAAATCGCGGTCAAAGGTTGCTGTGTTTGAAACCATAGAGCAAAAATTAGGGCTTTTTGATCCGGAGGTTAATCAGGAATTTGGTGATATGGGTATTGAAGAGGAGATTCACGCGAGTCCATGGTTGTGTTCGTTTGACCGATTGCGAAGGTGGGTGGCCGGAATTGGTGAATTAGGGTTTGAAAACCCGTTCTTTTGGCTCGACGCCGGCGAAGGAGGGTACCACCGGAGGTCCCGTGTTCGGTGGGGGTACATGCGCCTGAGGGAGAGCTTTGATATGGTGGTGGTCGGAGATTCTCCGGTAGTCGGAGTTGAGTGCTATCGACTGTCAAAGATGTGGTCTTCGATGGGTTCCTCCGCGTGAAGGCACTGTAGCAGAATGAAGTGCGAGCGGGAATGAGGTGTTAAGGGGGCTGACGTGTCATGTTGTTATTGGGTGAGATTTATTTACTAATTTATATATATTCAAAATTCGATATAGTAAAACATTAATAACTTTCGCATTTTAACTCGGATTTGAGCACGGTTTGTTGCGTTGGGATCGTGGCGAGATTGCGGACATTCTGGCGCTGGTTTCGCTGCATTTAGAGACTGTGAAATTTTGGCCTTTAAATTGGACGTTCGATCAACCAAAGTGAAAAGGTGAGTGATTTTATCACTTACGAAATACTGAATTATTCCCATATTTGTTAAATTAAAATATGAAATGAGTTTGGTTTCATGGTTGTGTTTGATTTGTGATTTGACTGCTTAAAAATGACATGCAAGTATATTAATCTGGAAATTTAGGTCGATGCTTAGATATTTAATTAAATTTAAATTTCTAATTGGAAATTCGAATCCTTGTAAATTATGAAAACAGTTTAATGCTGATCAGTTGAATGAAATTGATGTGATGGATGTTTGGTTGAATTTTATTTACTGAATTGATATGGACACAGCTAATGCCGTATTCAGTATATTGTATTGCATGCTGATTTTGACGATAAATCCCATTTACCCTTGATGTTGCGGGCATCTAATAAACCCGGGATTAATCGATAAAATAAGTTAAGAACACAGAGTGAAATGATAAACCTCTGTGACCCTGATTGGATTGAAATGATAGATCCATCCCTGAAATATCGAGAAATTAAATATTAAATCACTTGGCCATTGGATAGATAATTATATACAGACATCGGTTGGTTAAATGATTTTAATATTTGAAATTTTATTTGATAGAATTTCACATAAAAGAATGTGTCGATACTCGATTTTTAAATTCTTTAAAGATTCTGAACTGGGATGATGATAAAAGGGTTGAAGGAATTTTCCAAACCAAAATAGAAATATCTAAATCGGGGTTTGAATATGAATTGAAAACTTTCCAAAATAAGAGTTGGATTAGAAGGAAGAATTTCTTATAGAAATCAAATGTTGGGGAAATTAGAAATCAAGGGTATCTGAGTTGTTTTAACCCAGTTGGAATATATATATCTCGGAACTCTTGAAATCAAGTAGTTGTTTTGAACGAGGTTGAAACGAGATAGGGAACTAAATGAACTCCGTTGAGACCGGAGGATAAATTCAAGTATTTGAAAATTTGGAAGGAAGAAAGGTTTTGATTTGAGAAATTTATTTTAAATATTTATGCATTGATAAAAAAAAAAAATATTCTAGCTTTAAAACTATTAATTACTTTTACTTAATACTATTGTATTTAAAAATTTCCTTATAATTCATGTTTCAAAGGTTCTAGTAAATCTTATTTTAAGTATATATATATAATATTTAAATTACTAATTTATATTAACTATTATATTCTATATATACATCTATATATATATTTATTATATAAAAATTTATTATTATTATTATTATATGAACATTTAGTTTACAAGTATTTTTCTCAATTTTAAATTCTTCCGAATGGAAATGCTTGAGTTTGAACCGCTGGTTCAAATGGAGTTGAGATATAAGCTTTATTTCGGAATCGATTTCAAACCATTTTCAAATATGGAAGCTGGATTTTCTACTAAATATTAACTTATCTCCTAAGGGATTGAAAGTAAGTATGGAAGAATATATTCTATTTGAATATGAATCGATTGTGATAAGTTGAAATCGTTTGAGATTAAATATATTCTATTTGGATATAAGCCTATTTTGAAATACTATATGATTATAGTATGAGAATATGATATGATTATGATATCTCAATATGAAACTATATTCTATATTTTGAATATAGATTGGTTCGAACTGAATATGATATTTTGGTATGAAAGCGAACCTTTGAAATATAAAAGAACCAACCGATGTGAGAAGATGTAAGCGTTGGTTGTTAAAGAGACCGGAGTCGACATAAGGCATACTCTCTGTCAGTGTCGATACCACTTTGACAACCATGAACGGTTGACGTATTCTGTGAATGTATCGACGTATCCAGAATAGATTATGATGACTTGTAGGTGTTTGTTGAAGCGAAGGAGATGAACGGAACGAAATAGCCCTGACCTTCGGGTCAGAATTAAAATGACTAAAACAGGAGCTATACCGTGACTAATTGAGGTAGCACCTTTGATCGGACTCACTCCTTCGATACTATCTCGATGACTATGATGATGATTATGATGATGATGTGGGCCCATTTGTGACTTTGGGAGTGTGTTCCGAGGTGGGCGGTAGTGGCTGCTATGCGTTACCACCGGTCCGGGAGTGCAATTGGTAGAATCCTACCCTGGGCATTGCCTCGAGTGCCTTGTCATATATATCCATATCGAGCCGCATACGATTTTGATTTAGCATTGCCTTCTATGGAGTGCCCTCTGATAACACCAGTACGGTGAATTTACGGTACTGTATAGACTGTTGATGCCTATAAACGGCGTAAGGGTAATATGGTAATCCCGCTTACGCTATTTTCAGTATTTATACTTTACCGGATAGACACTATCATAATAGCGTACCATATTATATATGTATTAGTTTAACGGATCCTTGAGAGATGGAAAAAATCCCGTAACACCTCTTGAGTTACTGCACCCATGATACTGATGTTATTTCGTATTTTGATTTGGCTAATATGAGATGATTTAGTGCTGATCCGAGTGTTTGTTGTGTTTTCTTTTTATGCAATACGCTCGGGTCAGCAGACATTGCAGTTACTGAAGATGACTGTGCCTTGGAGATCGAAGACGAAGATTTGTATATATATTCATCATATATAGGTATTCCGCTGCTTATTTTGTACATCTGTGTGTATATGTAACTCTGATATTCATTTGAATGTTATAACCAATGTATACATTTCAACTGCTTTAACTGCTATTTATTTATTATATGTTGTCCTTCCGCTGTGAGATTCTGTGATTGGTTTTTCTTTTCTTTTCTTTCTTTCTTTTTCTTCTTTTCCCAATAACTACCTGTATTTGCGATTTGTTTGGGTCGACATGTGTGGTTTATTGTCAATTCGAACGGTCAAAAATATGGGTCGTTACAGTATTATAGGTCCAAAAGGACCGGGGAGCGTGTGTTCAGGAATTGCCAATCCATTAAGCGTTAACGTATGGACCGGCCCTGCAGGATCCAAGGGTTGGACAGAGTACCAATCCTGGGGCATTGCTAGAATGTCTCGAATCAGTAAGGATCTCCTCCCTAGCCTTGACTCAGATGGAAACCCAAATTTCCAATACGACATCACGCGGTTTTGATTGTATACCTATGTATGGCGACATAGTGGGATGGGGCACTCATGCCGTCTAGGATTAATACATTTACTTTGATATATTTCAAATTGTTTGCACACTATTATTATATAATACCGTGTTTATCGTATCAAGCATCTTTTGATCATTATAAGGTAAAACCCTATCCTCCGGTTTGCGTTGCATTGTGTGATGGGACTTGGGTCTTATAACGGTTTCATTTTTCTAAAAAGCATTGCGTTATTTTGACGATTTACTTTAGTCATGCACTGGCAATTTATAGGAGAAAACCCGTTCCGCGAAAGTGGCGTGGTCCTGTGATTAGCCTTATTATATTATATAGGTTAAGTAGAATTCTCACACCAGTCCCATGACTGACCTGTAGTTTGTCCACTGGCAAACTCGGGTGCCCATATTTTCCACAAGGGCAGTCGAGTATCTATTTTTGCAGATATATTAAGCAGGATTCTGGGTTGAAGCTTAAAGCTGTGTCCAGAGATAGAGAGTCTTCCGCTGTGTTCTTCCGTTGCAGTATATTACATATTTTGTATTTATCTTCCGCTGTAATTATATTCCAATGTACTCTGATATGTATATTCTATACTCTGATGTAACATTTATTATAGTGTTATAAAAGTCTTCTGTTGTTGTTGTTGTTTTAATATGTTGTATTCCCAAAGTTAAAGTATTCGTAGATTTTCACTTTTTGGGTCAGACCTGTGTGGTTTATGGTCGATTCAAAGGGCGGGAATTTGCGGGTCTTTACAGTTCGTATCAGAGCTCTGGTTAGCTCAAATCTTTGGGGGTACAACTCATTTGAACTGAACAGAAGACTCATCAGAGATTGGATTAGTAATGTCCAATAAGAATACTCATTAGAGATAGGATCAGCAGTATCCTAGAATGAGTAAACTCGTTAGAGATGGGGTTAGTAATGCCCTAGAACGAGTTAAGAGTTACGAATTTATAATTAACGCATTTTTGATATTTATAATCTATTCTTTGAAATATGATTTTTATATATATAAAGTTATGTATATTTTGAAAAGATAATCAACCATTAAAATTTAAAATTAAGATTGTTAATTTTACAATTTTAAGCTTCGTTCCTTTTCGAGGACGAAAAGTTTTTAAGTGGGGGCGATTGTAACAACCCGGAAAATCAGAACCAATTTAAATTTTTTTTTTATTTTAAGAAATTTTAAACAGAAAATACGTCAGAAAAAAATGTAATCATTTTAATTATATAAAAATGTAACCCATTTATATTGCCTAAAAGAATGTAAACTATTTTATTACATAAAAATGTAAACCTTTTTACATTACATAAAATGTAAAACTTTCCTATTCCTTTATTACATTATATAAAAATTGTAATCTTTTCTTTTCTTATATTCCATTATAAAAAATAAAATTTGTCCTTTTATTAGGTAATGTCATGTTAATTGAAAATGTAAGTACATATATCATTTATGTAGTGATCATAATTCGTCATAAATTTGTCATTTACATAGAAATCATATTTTGTCAATATACATGTCGTTTATGTTAGAGGACATATTGTGTAAATAAATATATCTTTATGTTAGATTAAAATAACATCTTTGATTAGAAAATATGATGTAGATTACAATAACATTTTTGGTTAGGAAATATTATGTTAGGTTAAAATATCATTTGGTTAGATAATATCATGTTAATTAAAGATATTATTTTGTTAGAATCATATCATGTTAATTAATGTCATTAATTGAAATGGGAATATGTTAACCTGAAATTTCACATTTTTATTGGGTATTAAGAATGATCATCTTTTAGGATGAAGAAAATGTTGACATGAAAATATGTCATTTATTACCATTCATATTTAGTAAATGAAAATATGTCATTCACTACATTCATATGTAGTAAATGAAATTATGCCATTTATTAGCATTTATATTTTGTAAATGAAAATATGCCATTTATTAGCATTTATATTTTGTAAATGAAAATATGTCATTTATTAACATTCATATTTTGTAAATGAAAATACGTCATTTAGTTAGAATATATATATATATATATATATATATATATTACATTATCACACATTTGTTTGAACACACGTCTATGTCACATGTTTGTTAAATCAAATGGATAATAAATGAAAGGTTTCTCTCTCTATACAAATAATATTCTCCCTGTTAATTAAATAACTTAAGGAAGGGAAATGAAAGCTTTCCTTCTCTAACTACCCTCATTGATTAAATAATTTGAAGAAAGGAAAGGGAACGTTTTTCTCTCCCCCTCATTAATTGATTTCATTAAAAGTAAGGAAACGGGAAATTTCATCTCTAAATAAATTTAAGTAGTAAATAAGATAAAATAAAAAGGAATTAATAAATTAGTATTAATATATACATATACTCTAAGATTTAGAAAATCCTAATTCTAATTAGCATACAGTAGCCGCCCCTAACATTTCAATGGCCATTGATGCTCCAATCTTCTTCCTCTTCAATCTTCTAATTGTGAAAACCCGTAACTTCCCTGTAAAGGAAAGCGGCGGATAGTTCGAGAACAAGCCACAACAGAATGCATACAGAAGAACATTTCATTGTATATTACAACAGTGCATCAGATTACAAGAATATACAGAGTATAAAAGAATATTACACAGAAATATCAGAGATTTAAATTACATTTAAATACATAGCAGCGGAAAATAATACAATACACAACTAGAAGTAGATATACGGATACAAAGCTTTCCGGATATCGTTCCAGCTGTAAACCAGGAACCTGTGAATATAAATCTGCAAAACCAAAACTACTAGCTGCCCGTGTCAAAATAGGGGCACCCAGAGTTTAGGTCAAAACAATAAACTCCAGGTCAGTCATGGGACTGGTGTGAGAACTAAAACAGTTATTAATCTTTGTTTTTAAAGTTAGGTAAATCAAGGGACCACGCCGTATAACACGGAACGGGTTTCCTCCCAAGAATACCAGTGCATAAAACAAACAGCGCAATGCTAAATAAAGAAAAATGAAGCTGTTATAAGACCCAGGTCCTATCACACAATGCAACGCAAGCCGGGGGATAGGGTTTTCCCTTATAACAGCCAAAGAATGCTTGATACGTTTAAAACAAATCATTTGATACTATTATAAGTGCATAGTGTATAAAACAACTTCAAATCATAAGTATCAATCATAGACGGCATGAATGACCCATACCACTATGTCGCCATATATAAGTTTACAATCAAAACCGCAATGTCGTATTGGAAGCTGGGTTATCATTTATGGTATGAACCGAGGCTAGGGGCAAGATCCTCCACCGATTTGTGACTCTCTAGCCCGAGCCACAGGATCAGAGCTCGAGTGACCCTTGGATCGTCAGGGCCGGTCCACCGATGTGGATTATTATGCCTGAACACTGCGTTTCCCCGCCCTTTGGGGCGTAAGCCTGGCCCGTCAGCCGACCAGAAGCATCGGCCGAAACCGATATCACGAGGCGCCTCGCTTTTCAGCAAGTAATAATAAGCAACATCCACATGAGTCAAACTCGTCAGCCAGTTCAAGCACTGACGCCACTCCTAACTAGAAAGAAACGCATGTCCTCCCTGATGTCCGTCTCCCGTTTTTGGTTCATACCGGGTGTGATACTCGCGAATCAGCGTTACACAAAGCTACGCCACACAAGGCCGTGCTTTGATCATCAACCACAAGACTTTGCTTTTCAACAAAAGCCTTGATCCATGCAACTCAGCATGCCACATTGTCAGTCCATACTGTACCACTGATTTCTGCCAATATATAACCTCTAGGCTCGTACGTCTCAGAGAAGGGTGTATAGCAAGAGAATAAATTCTCTGCCACCAAACAGATATATATTTAGCAGAGATCACCAAATACAGTATAAAGGAATACAACGTCAGACACACTATCCATTTACAAGTCCGTTCTGGGTCTGAACGAAACCGGAGGCACTTTCCTCGCATATCCATCCATCTCTAAGTACGTCTGGACGACCACCAACTATTTCCATCCTCTTGGGTGTACATCCCAATCAGGATCGTCAGTAATCACCCAAACGACGTGAAGACTTACGGTCTTCGACCACCGTCTTCATCTTCGACTTATCGTCGTATCAGTTATTCAGAATGGGATAAACCCGGTCTTCCCGAATAACTCGCGTATACTTTAAATAAGTGTTACACAAACACAACATACGCCTCATTCCAATTCATCAGTCACTAACCGTAAATTAATCAAGAGAATAATCCCCCAAATATTAACCCCGAAGGCCGAAACCAACATCAGATCAATATCCAGAAAACCATTCTGCTTGGCTAACCGACAGTTAGTTTCTAAATTTCACATTCTTAGGGAGAGGTTCCCATTAATTTTATCAAAGATAAATCCTTGAATTTATTCTTTAATCTTCTTATGAATTTTGATTCAACTAGTCGGGATTAACGAACCTTACCGAAGTAATCCTTTGTTTTAATCTCCCAATCCCAACCTATTCATCCCATGAAGTAAAACTGGTAATACTTCATATCTAACACCACGGTGTTATCGGTAAATTCAATTACCATTTCACGTTCAAATCTAATTAAAGATTTAACTATCGCCTGGAGCAAAACTGGTGATACTCCATTCTCGATCATTTCAATCTAATTAAAGATTCATTAAAACTCCACTTAGTTTTAATCTTTAACTGGGTTAAAGAATCAGTGTCATTTAAAACACAGTTCACGATAAACCCAAAATCACATTTCATTAATTATCGGGTTAAAGAACAAGTGTTATTTAAAACACTGCTCACGATAAACCCGAAAATCAATTCGAATTCAATTCCAATTAAATATCATTTAATTGGTACACTTCATTAAATCTAAATAAAAAGATTTAATCTTTTCTCAACTGGGTTCAAGAACAGTGTTAATGAAGACACCATTCACGACAAACCCAAATCACATTTGATATTAAACACAAGGCTCTGAATAGGAAATATACCGGCTTATATTCAATATCAAATTCCACGACTAACAAATATCGTATTGGAAATAACGATATATATATCTATATCTTTCAAATTTCCATAACAACATCTGTATAATCCCGAAATCCAACATCGAAATATTCCGAAGAAAATTTCGATTCAAATCCATTCCAATGCAATCATTGGAAATTCTGGTTATTTTCAAAACCATTTCAAATTCAATTTATTTATTTAAAAATAAATAGAATTGTAATTCTAGTTCAAAACTAGTTCATTTCGATAAAAATCTATTTTTATCTTTTCAAATATGGTGTTTTTCATCCCAATCCTTTCTAAATCATTTCTTATGATTTTACACAAATTATTACCATTTTTAATAATTTTATCCAGGCCCGTACAGTCGATTTCCATCAATGGCCATCGAACTGCACTTATAGCGACCTTTTTCAAATTTGATTTGGACATAATTCCAAATACAACCGTTAGATTTCAAATTTCTAATATTCGTTAGAAAGCTCTTTTCGATACGAACCCAACGGTTCCGGTTTTAGGAGAATCCGACGGTCGGATCTCCCGTAATATCCGTTTGAAATAAATGGTCGAAATTCGCGAACTGCCTCGGCGCGGCGCGTTCTATTCAGGCCATTATATTATATATATAATATATATAATATATTTTTCGTCGATTACTATTTAAAACGAATTTTATAAATAGTTTTGAATTCGTTTCAAAAACAATTTCAACTTCCATTTCAATTCAAATCAAAATTGAATTTTTCCCTTATAAATTCATTTTAAAATTCATTTCTATTCAATTCAAATTTCAATTCAATTTGAATTCATTTCCATTCGCTTTCAATTCAATTTGAATTCGTTTTCAATTCAATTCAATTTCAAAGTCGTTTCTATATTCATTTCATTTCGAAATCGTTTTATATTCATTTCTAAAATGAATAAAATCGATATAAATATCATTCACGTCAAAATGGCGTCAATCTAATCAACACGACTTCATATATTTCTATTTTCAAATATTCTATTTCAAATATTTCTTATTATCAAAATATTTCGTATTATCAAAATATTTCTATTTGTCAACACACGACTAATCTCAACGAATGAGTACCGTCCACGTGTGACTATTTTTGTTAAAATATTTCGTTCAACACATGACTAATCTCAACGGATGAGTACAGTCAACACATGAACCTTTATTTTATAGTGATAAAGATATAAATTTTATTGTTAAAATATTTCGTTCAACACATGACCAATCTCAACGGATGAGTACAGTCAACACATGAACCTTTATTTTATATTATTCTTTATCTTCTAAATTGGAATGAGGCCCAATCAATCACCATATAAAATTAATTATAAGGATTTTCATACAACACATGTATATAATAGCATTGAAAAATAATCAACCATCAACCAAAGTGCACTACACTGTATAAGCATCAAATATAGATATCTAACGCTTATAACAGCCTGTCAATCAATCGATCGACAGATTTAATCAATCAGGATGAGTGAACTTCATATTTCATCCCAACACCCGTGTGGGGTTTCAAACAATCAAACACAGATTTTATTTTTGCAGTTGGGCGATGTGTAAAATTTATCGACCCAATCAATATCAGTCAAATCAGTGTATATAAACAAATCGGTCGATTTGTTTATAGATATTTATTTATTCACATTCACGCTAAAAATTATATTTTTAACGATAAAACATTTTATTTCAACATATGAATTTCTATTCAATTCATTTATTAAATAAAAGGATATTTTATTTTTCTAACATATTTTAGAAAATTTCGGCGGCATAACGGCACGATACTAGAAACGGGACGAGGCCTAGCCTTATCCCCGGTCTAGTGAAGGCCCACGCCATTCACACATCAATCAAATCCATTCATTTCACCAAACAAATCAATTTCAAATCAAATCATCTAACTAATTTTTGCAATCAAACAAACAAGTCCATTGTCTGTGGACGATTGTGTCGGGTGCTACTAAGCACCGTCTGCATCCTAGTATATATATAACTAGAAAAGAAATTGAAGAGTGAGAAATTCTCACCGATAGCTATCCAACTTCACGACACTTCATTTGCAGAAACCTTCGTCGCTCTCGCCTTTTTGTCATCTTCGTTGTCCGTATTCTCTACATATGTAAAAATCGAATTTTCACTTCGCTATTCAATATATAAAAATCGAATTTTTACTTCGATGTTCAATATATAAAAATCATATTTTTACTTCGATGTTCAATATATAAAAATCATATTTTTACTTCGATGTTCAATATATAAAAATCATATTTTTCACTTCGATGTTCAATATATAAAAATCATATTTTTACTTCGATGTTCAATATATAAAAATCATATTTTTACTTCGATGTTCAATATATAAAAATCATATTTTTACTTCGATGTTCAATATATAAAAATCATATTTTTACTTCGATGTTCAATATATAAAAATCATATTTTTACTTCGATGTTCAATATATAAAAATCATATTTTTACTTCGATGTTCAATATATAAAAATCATATTTTTCACTTCGATGTTCAATATATAAAAATCATATTTTTACTATTCTAACTTCTAATCTTGTCTTGTTTAAAAATCCGTTCTTTACTTGTTTAAAAATCCGTTCTTTACTTGTTTAAAAATCCAAAATTCATTGTAGTCAAAAATCTATAATTTATTGAAGAATAAACCATAAAAACTGATTTTATAAATATATAAATAAATCCGAACCTTTAAAATCAATGTAAATAAATAAAAAAAATAAGCTAACATACAGAAAATCACTCGGAGGAGGGGGAAACATCGCGCCGGGGTGCTGGAGTGGCGGCCGGAGGTTGCTCAGGCGGACGGTGGGCCAGTGGTGGTGGAACAAGGGGTGGCGGCTTCCTTTTTCTCGATTTGGGGGTTGGTCTTCGATTTGGTGCAGGGAACGGAGGCGCCATGGGGGGGACTTCGGTGGGGTGATCGAAGGAGGTGCGCCGCCTCCTCGATGGTGGTTTCCACATCGCGGTTCTGTTTTTTTTTCTTTTTTTCTTATCGGGTTTCGAACGAAATGGTAAAAGGGAGGGTTGACTGGGTGGAAAGATAAAGGGCTTGGCCCAATTATATTTTATTATTTTATATTCCCTAAAAGCAACTTTTTATTTTGACCTCCAAACGAGACCCACCGACTGTCGCCCCTAGCTAATTACCCCCATTCCGAACACAATGGGATATGTATCGTAAGCCAGTTTGGCCGTTTCGATCAGTTTTCGTCAAAATCAAAATATAATTCTTTATATATTGAATTTGAACGCGCATTTCAATTTACCGGAGCCACATACGAACCCCGAAAATTCCAAGAAAATATTTTCTATCTTCGTATTGACGATACGGTCCTAACAAAACTAGTTTCGTCGAATTCTGAGACCGTTGGAAAAACGGCCATTTTTCAGTCGATTAAAATCAACTAAATTGGTCAAACGCGTTTTCCTTTGCCACGCACACATATTGATTCGAAAAATTATGAAATTTGGAATCTAGCAATAATTTGACACTGCGGATCCAACAAAAGTGGTTTCGTCGAAATCCGAGGTTGTTTGCAAAATTCCCATTTTTAAGGGCCTGAATTCCACAGCGACTATTCAGAATTTTCAACTGGACATATCTTTTGATTCCCGCTATGAAATTTTGATTTTTCGGATTCGTTGGAAAGATATCATCAATTAGATCCTAATGTTTTTGGTTTCACTAAAATCCGGATTATTTTGCACCCGGTATGTTCAATTGAAGTTTGAAATCAAATTATCGAACTACCGCGCCATTTTCAATTCCTTTTATAATTATAAATAATTATTTATATTCTAACGACGACGTATATAATATATACGTTCTATTTCCATTCAAAATAAATTTCTCGTCGATATTATTTAAAATAATTCATTTTAAATAATCAAAATTCGCTAAAATTGCCAAAATAAAAATTTTAAACTGGCCCAGATTTTCGGGTTGTTACAATCTCCCCCACTTAAAACTTTTCGTCCCCGAAAAGGAACAAAGTCGAAAGTGGTTTGATCATTCAACTCTACGTTCGATCTGGCTTCCATTCTCCAACCTTTCAGTTTCTGAGAATTTTCAAATTCTTCAAAAATTTGGCTAACACCCTAAATTTTCGAAAAATTTCGCCATAACCTCCCCTGCACCGGGAGCCACGGGAAAATCCCAAAATTGCCATACAGGCCTTCTGATCTCAAAAAGAAAAAGAAAAAGCCAAGCGGCTAGCCAATAGGCTCATAAAATCATCATCACCCAAACAAAACAGTAAATTATGTAGTAAACATGTACCTATTTGTCGGGCAAACAAATTTTATTCTCTGCTCTAGCCTCCTTGCTATGACCTGTTCAATGTAAGCATATGTATATGCGAGCAAATGCGACCAATTTTCAATATAATTCAATATGTGATTCAATTAGGCTAAATGGCTAAAAATTAGCAAACAAATAAACAAACAACACAAACATCAATCAATTAGTGAATTAGAGTTTGAAATTCATAATTTTGATACATATATATAAATCATGTTTTTGATACCAAATCACAACAATAGGCCCTATCTAATTTTTGGTTCTCACACCAGTCAATAGGAAATATATAGATATTACACGTTCGTCACCCGAATATAAATTCTGATGATGATATATCAATCATCAGAATCACCCCCGGGCGACTAGAGTGTGATGCTATATCTATCCAATATATTAAAACTTTGAATATACGTTTGCAAGGCGTATATGCAAATTCTTTATATACTGGACTGTCCTAATCAATACAAATAAATAATCAAATACGAATAGTTGATTTAAATTTTCAAAACCAAACTTGTTTTCACTTTGAAAATCTACTCTCCACACTCGTTCTAGGATACTACTGATCCCATCTCTAACGAGTCATTCTCATTGGATATTACTAATCCAATATCTGATGAATTCTTTCGTATGGTTCTAATGTGCCTTGTTCTCTGAGCTTTGTAAACCAAAGCTCTGATACCAACTGTGAAAACCCGTAACTTCCCCGTAAAGGAAAGCGGCGGATAGTTCGAGAACAAGCCACAACAGAATGCATACAGAAGAACATTTCATTGTATATTACAACAGTGCATCAGATTACAAGAATATACAGAGTATAAAAGAATATTACACAGAAATATCAGAGATTTAAATTACATTTAAATACATAGCAGCGGAAAATAATACAATACACAACTAGAAGTAGATATACGGATACAAAGCTTTCCGGATATCGTTCCAGCTGTAAACCAGGAACCTGTGAATATAAATCTGCAAAACCAAAACTACTAGCTGCCCGTGTCAAAATAGGGGCACCCAGAGTTTAGGTCAAAACAATAAACTCCAGGTCAGTCATGGGACTGGTGTGAGAACTAAAACAGTTATTAATCTTTGTTTTTAAAGTTAGGTAAATCAAGGGACCACGCCGTATAACACGGAACGGGTTTCCTCCCAAGAATACCAGTGCATAAAACAAACAGCGCAATGCTAAATAAAGAAAAATGAAGTTGTTATAAGACCCAGGTCCTATCACACAATGCAACGCAAGCCGGGGGATAGGGTTTTCCCTTATTACAGCCAAAGAATGCTTGATACGTTTAAAACAAATCATTTGATACTATTATAAGTGCATAGTGTATAAAACAACTTCAAATCATAAGTATCAATCATAGACGGCATGAATGACCCATACCACTATGTCGCCATATATAAGTTTACAATCGAAACCGCAATGTCGTATTGGAAGCTGGGTTATCATTTATGGTATGAACCGAGGCTAGGGGCAAGATCCTCCACCGATTTGTGACTCTCTAGCCCGAGCCACAGGATCAGAGCTCGAGTGACCCTTGGATCGTCAGGGCCGGTCCACCGATGTGGATTATTATGCCTGAACACTGTGTTTCCCCGCCCTTTGGGGCGTAAGCCTGGCCCGTCAGCCGACCAGAAGCATCGGCCGAAACCGATATCACGAGGCGCCTCGCTTTTCAGCAAGTAATAATAAGCAACATCCACATGAGTCAAACTCGTCAGCCAGTTCAAGCACTGACGCCACTCCTAACTAGAAAGAAACGCATGTCCTCCCTGATGTCCGTCTCCCGTTTTTGGTTCATACCGGGTGTGATACTCGCGAATCAGCGTTACACAAATCTACGCCACACAAGGACGTGCTTTGATCATCAACCACAAGACTTTGCTTTTCAACAAAAGCCTTGATCCATGCAACTCAGCATGCCACATTGTCAGTCCATACTGTACCACTGATTTCTGCCAATATATAACCTCTAGGCTCGTACGTCTCAGAGAAGGGTGTATAGCAAGAGAATAAATTCTCTACCACCAAACAGATATATATTTAGCAGAGATCACCAAATACAGTATAAAGGAATACAACGTCAGACACACTATCCATTTACAAGTCCGTTCTGGGTCTGAACGAAACCGGAGGCACTTTCCTCGCATATCCATCCATCTCCAAGTACGTCTTGACGACCACCAACTATTTCCATCCTCTTGGGTGTACAGCCCAATCAGGATCGTCAGTAATCACCCAAACGACGTGAAGACTTCCGGTCTTCGACCACCGTCTTCATCTTCGACTTATCGTCGTATCAGTTATTCAGAATGGGATAAACCCGGTCTTCCCGAATAACTCGCGTATACTTTAAATAAGTGTTACACAAACACAACATACGCCTCATTCCAATTCATCAGTCACTAACCGTAAATTAATCAAGAGAATAATCCCCCAAATATTAACCCCGCAGGCCAAAACCAACATCAGATCAATATCCAGAAAACCATTCTGCTTGGCTAACCGACATTTAGTTTCTAAATTTCACATTCTTAGGGAGAGGTTCCCATTAATTTTATCAAAGATAATTCCTTGAATTTATTCTTTAATCTTCTTATGAATTTTGATTCAACTAGTCGGGATTAACAAACCTTACCGAAGTAATCCTTTGTTTTAATCTCCCAATCCCAACCTATTCATCCCATGAAGTAAAACTAGTAATACTTCATATCTAACACCACGGTGTTATCGGTAAATTCAATTACCATTTCACGTTCAAATCTAATTAAAGATTTAACTATCGCTTGGAGCAAAACTGGTGATACTCCATTCTCGATCATTTCAATCTAATTAAAGATTCATTAAAACTCCACTTAGTTTTAATCTTTAACTGGGTTAAAGAATCAGTGTCATTTAAAACACAGTTCACGATAAACCCAAAATCACATTTCATTAATTATCGGGTTAAAGAACAAGTGTTATTTAAAACACTGCTCACGATAAACCCAAAAATCAATTCGAATTCAATTCCAATTAAATATCATTTAATTGGTACACTTCATTAAATCTAAATAAAAAGATTTAATCTTTTCTCAACTGGGTTCAAGAACAGTGTTAATGAAGACACCATTCACGACAAACCCAAATCACATTTGATATTAAACACAAGGCCCTGAATAGGAAATATACCGGCTTATATTCAATATCAAATTCCACGACTAACAAATATCGTATTGGAAATAACGATATATATATCTATATCTTTCAAATTTCCATAACAACATCTGTATAATCCCGAAATCCAACATCGAAATATTCCGAAGACAATTTCGATTCAAATCCATTCCAATGCAATCATTGGAAATTCTGGTTATTTTCAAAACCATTTCAAATTCAATTTATTTATTTAAAAATAAATAGAATTGTAATTCTAGTTCAAAACTAGTTCATTTCGATAAAAATCTATTTTTATCTTTTCAAATATGGTGTTTTTCATCCCAATCCTTTCTAAATCATTTCTTATGATTTTACACAAATTATTACCATTTTTAATAATTTTATCCAGGCCCGTACAGTCGATTTCCATCAATGGCCATCAAACTGCACTTATAGCGACCTTTTTCAAATTAGATTTGGACATAATTCCAAATCCAACCGTTAGATTTCAAATTTCTAATATTCTTTAGAAAGCTCTTTTCGATACGAACCCAACGGTTCCGGTTTTAGGAGAATCCGACGGTCGGATCTCCCGTAATATCCGTTTGAAATAAATGGTCGAAATTCGCGAACTGCCGCGGCGCGGCGCATTCTATTCAGGCCATTATATTATATATATAATATATTTTTCGTCGATTACTATTTAAAACGAATTTTATAAATAGTTTTGAATTCGTTTCAAAAACAATTTCAACTTCCATTTCAAGTCAAAATTGAATTTTTCCCTTATAAATTCATTTTAAAATTCATTTCTATTCAATTCAAATTTCAATTCAATTTGAATTCATTTCCATTCGCTTTCAATTCAATTTGAATTCGTTTTCAATTCAATTCAATTTCAAAGTCGTTTCTATATTCATTTCATTTCGAAATCGTTTTATATTCATTTCTAAAATGAATAAAATCGATATAAATATCGTTCACGTCAAAATGGCGTCAATCTAATCAACACGACTTCATATATTTCTATTTTCAAATATTCTATTTCAAATATTTCTTATTATCAAAATATTTCGTATTATCAAAATATTTCTATTTGTCAACACACGACTAATCTCAACGAATGAGTACCATCCACGTGTGACTATTTTTGTTAAAATATTTCGTTCAACACATGACTAATCTCAACGGATGAGTACAGTCAACACATGAACCTTTATTTTATAGTGATAAAGATATAAATTTTATTGTTAAAATATTTCGTTCAACACATGACTAATCTCAACGGATGAGTACAGTCAACACATGAACCTTTATTTTATATTATTCTTTATCTTCTAAATTGGAATGAGGCCCAATCAATCACCATATAAAATTAATTATATGGATTTTCATACAACACATGTATATAATAGCATTGAAAAATAATCAACCATCAACCAAAGTGCACTACACTGTATAAGCATCAAATATAGATATCTAACGCTTATAACAGCCTGTCAATCAATCGATCGACAGATTTAATCAATCAGGATGAGTGAACTTCATATTTCATCCCAACACCCGTGTGGGGTTTCAAACAATCAAACACAGATTTTATTTGTGCAGTTGGGCGATGTGTAAAATTTATCGACCCAATCAATATCAGTCAAATCAGTGTATATAAACAAATCGTTCGATTTGTTTATAGATATTTGTTTATTCACATTCACGCTAAAAATTATATTTTTAACGATAAAACATTTTATTTCAACATATGAATTTCTATTCAATTCATTTATTAAATAAAAGGATATTTTATTTTTCTAACATATTTTAGAAAATTTCGGCGGCATAACGGCACGATACTAGAAACGGGACGAGGCCTAGCCTTATCCCCGGTCTAGTGAAGGCCCACGCCATTCACACATCAATCAAATCCATTCATTTCACCAAACAATTCAATTTCAAATCAAATCATCTAACTAATTTTTGCAATCAAACAAACAAGTCCATGGTCTGTGGACGATTGTGTCGGGTGCTACTAAGCACCGTCTGCATCCTAGTATATATATATAACTAGAAAAGAAATTGAAGAGTGAGAAATTCTCACCGATAGCTATCCAACTTCACGACACTTCATTTGCAGAAACCTTCGTCGCTCTCGCCTTTTTGTCATCTTCGTTGTCCGTATTCTCTACATATGTAAAAATCGAATTTTCTCTTCGCTATTCAATATATAAAAATTGAATTTTTACTTCGATGTTCAATAAATAAAAATCATATTTTTACTTCGATGTTCAATATATAAAAATCATATTTTTACTTCGATGTTCAATATATAAAAATCATATTTTTCACTTCGATGTTCAATATATAAAAATCATATTTTTACTTCGATGTTCAATATATAAAAATCATATTTTTACTTCGATGTTCAATATATAAAAATCATATTTTTACTTCGATGTTCAATATATAAAAATCATATTTTTACTTCGATGTTCAATATATAAAAATCATATTTTTACTTCGATGTTCAATATATAAAAATCATATTTTTACTTCGATGTTCAATATATAAAAATCATATTTTTACTTCGATGTTCAATATATAAAAATCATATTTTTACTTAGATGTTCAATATATAAAAATCATATTTTTCACTTCGATGTTCAATATATAAAAATCATATTTTTACTATTCTAACTTCTAATCTTGTCTTGTTTAAAAATCCGTTCTTTACTTGTTTAAAAATCCGTTCTTTACTTGTTTAAAAATCCAAAATTCATTGTAGTCAAAAATCTATAATTTATTGCAGAATAAACCATAAAAACTGATTTTATAAATATATAAATAAATCCGAACCTTTAAAATCAATGTAAATAAATAAAAAAAAAATAAGCTAACTTACATAAAATCGCTCGGAGGAGGGGGAAACATCGCGCCGGGGTGCTGGAGTGGCGGCCGGAGGTTGCTCAGGCGGACGGTGGGCCAGTGGTGGCGGAACAAGGGGTGGAGGCTTCCTTTTTCTCGATTTGGGGGTTGGTCTTCGATTTGGTGCAGGGAAAGGAGATGAACGGAGGCGCCATGGGGGGGCCGGACTTCGGTGGGGTGATCGAAGGAGGTGCGCCGCCTCCTCGATGGTGGTTTACAATCGCGGTTCTGTTTTTTTTTTTTCTTATCGGGTTTCGAACGAAATGGTAAAAGGGAGGGTTGACTGGGTGGAAAGATAAAGGGCTTGGCCCAATTATATTTTATTATTTTATATTCCCTAAAAGCAACTTTTTATTTTGACCTCCAAACGAGACCCACCGACTGTCGCCCCTAGCTAATTACCCCCATTCCGAACACAATGGGATATGTATCGTAAGCCAGTTTGGCCGTTTCGATCAGTTTTCGTCAAAATCAAAATATAATTCTTTATATATTGAATTTGAACGCGCATTTCAATTTACCGGAGCCACATACGAACCCCGAAAATTCCAAGAAAATATTTTCTAGCTTCGTATTGACGATACGGTCCTAACAAAAGTAGTTTCGTCGAATTCTGAGACCGTTGGAAAAACGGCCATTTTTCAGTCGATTAAAATCAACTAAAATTGGTCAAACGCGTTTTCCTTTGCCACGCACACATATTGATTCGAAAAATTATGAAATTTGGAATCTAGCAATAATTTGACACTGCGGATCCAACAAAAGTGGTTTCGTCGAAATCCGAGGTTGTTTGCAAAATTCCCATTTTTAAGGGCCTGAATTCCACAACGACTATTCAGAATTTTCAACTGGACATATCTTTTGATTCCCGCTATGAAATTTTGATTTTTCGGATTCGTTGGAAAGATATCATCAATTAGATCCTAATGTTTTTGGTTTCACTAAAATCCGGATTATTTTGCACCCGGTATGTTCAATTGAAGTTTGAAATCAAATTATCGAACTACCGCGCCATTTTCAATTCCTTTTATAATTATAAATAATTATTTATATTCTAACGACGACGTATATAATATATACGTTCTAATTCCATTCAAAATAAATTTCTCGTCGATATTATTTAAAATAATTCATTTTAAATAATCAAAATTCGCTAAAATTGCCAAAATAAAAATTTTAAACTGGCCCAGATTTTCGGGTTGTTACACTAATCCACACAACAAAATTTAAATATAAAAACATGAAATCAAAAGAGCACATTTAGATCTCGACGCTGGGTGGCGATGTCAAGGTGGTAATGGTGGACTTTGGGTGATGAACGAATGGGTTTGGTGCATCGACAAAACCTGGAAGTAGAAGATGAGGTTACGACCTTTTTTTTTTGGATTGGAGGGTAATTAGCTTAAGCATATATTAATTAATTAATTGTTTAATTACCAAATGGAATAACGATCATGTCTTTGTCATACCAACTCAGAATCAAGCAAGACGAAGTGCGTTGGAACCACAGTGACGGGATCTACGCCGTGAAACTGACCGGAGTTGAAACGGAGACTGTTGGAAAATCCGATAAATACCATTGGTGAGATTTCTCAAATTTAAAATTTAAAATAAATATATTTATTTATTTTGATCATGATTGTGATGTTTGAGATTGTTTGAAGTGACTGTATTGTGGTGAATTTACTGTATTGTGTCTATGGATGGTATGAAATATATGAAATGTTACATCATGGAAAAACACCATTTTTGTTATATAAATTGTTAGAATAACATTTTTATTTATAAATGTTAACATTTGGAAAGAACTTTATTTTTCCATTTTGTTGTATTGGAATTTGCAACAAAATGAAAGAACTTTATTTCTACCATTTTGTTGTATTAGAATTTGCAACAAAATGAAAGAACCTTATCTTTACCATTTTGAGGAATTAGAATTAACAAAATATAGAAAGGCCATTTTTTTAGAAAGGTTTAATTAGAATAAAAAGACCATTTTCTTAGAAGTGTTTAATTAGGATAAAAAGATCACTTTTGCTAGAAATGTTGAATTAGAAATAAAATGGTATTTTGTTATAGAATGTTACATTAGAACAAAAGATACCATTTTGGTTACAAAATGATATATTAGATTAAAAACATCGTTTTTATTAAGATGTTAAGTTAGATTAAAATAACAGTTTTGTCTATAAAATGTTCCTTTAGATCCAAAATTACATTTAGATATAACATGTTACTTTAGATAAAAAAAATTACATTTTGATATAAATTGTTCCTTTAAATAAAAGATTACATTTTGTTATATTCATGTAGTGATAATAAAGGATTACATTTAACTATAATCATGTCATGTTAAATATTAATGTCATTCTAATTAGAAATAGTCATGTTGATTAAAAATAACATTTTCGGTTATAAATTGTCATTCTAGAAAATAATAACATTTTTTTGTATGAAGGGTTGCATTAGTAAAAATTACATTTTTGTTATAAAATGTAACATTAGAAAAATAACATCATTTTTGTTATAAATACGGCATTAGAAAAATAACAACATTTTTAGCTTAAATGTTGCATGAGAAAATAATAACATTTTTGTATAAAAATGTCGCATTAGAAATGAATTCACATTTTGTATAAAAATGTCGCATTAGAGATGAATTTACATTTTGTATAAAAATGTCGCTTTAGGAATAAATTCACATTTGGTATAGAAATGTCGCATTAGAAATAAAATCACATTTTGTATAAAAATGTTACATTAGG
This sequence comes from Allium sativum, assembly GCA_030737875.1. Classification (NCBI taxonomy): domain Eukaryota; kingdom Viridiplantae; phylum Streptophyta; class Magnoliopsida; order Asparagales; family Amaryllidaceae; genus Allium; species Allium sativum. The sequence continues at coordinate 232,520,529 of CM060911.1, forward strand.
ATTAAAATCACATTTTAGTTATAAAGGTTACATTAGAAATAAAAACACATTTTTTTATTATCAATTGTGACATTAGAATGAAACATCATTTTGTTATAAAATGTATTGTTAGACAAGTTTCTATTTTCAATTCTTTTGTAAATAAAATGACAAATGTAAAAGGCATGTTTTTATTTACATTTCTTTTGTAAATAAAAGAACAAATTTAGAAAACATATTTTTATCTACATCCTATTTGTAAATAAAAAGGCTTATTTAGAATTTACACTGTTATTTAAATTTTGTTTGTAAATAAGAAGAAATAATTGGTAAGCACATGTTTGTTTACATTTTATTTGTAAACAAAAACCCATACTGGAAGAACACTTTTTATTTACAATCTATATTTTAAATAAAAAGGCATATTTGGAAACACACTTGTATTTACACTTTACTTGTAAATAAAAAAAAATGTATTTGAGAATTTTACTTTTATTTACATTTCGTATGTAAATAAAAATACATGTTAAAGAATTAAACTTTTATTTATATTTTATATGTAAGTAAAGGTACCCATGTTTTGTGCTATTTCCTTTTTAAATAAAAAGCTCATATTTTTATTGTAATTCATTACAATAAAAAGAATAGTCATGTAAGATTTAAATTTTGATTTTATTTTTGTTGAAACAAAAAGATACAATTTTTGTCATCTAAAAGAATGAACCAAAAAGATACATTTTGGTCATTAAAAAGAATAGTTATAAAAGTTCATATTATTATTGTCGATTTGTCACAATAAAAAGAAGAGTTTAGAAATACATTTATTTACATTTTCTTATGTAAATAAAAAGAATAGAATTTAGGAATACGTTTATTTACATTTTCTTATGTAAATAGAAGTAATTATGTGAATTTACTATTTTTGTATAAATAAGAATATGACATATTTTTGTTTGCCTTTTTAGATGCAAACAAAATATAGGAAAAAGAATCACATAGTTGTTTCCCTTTTTATATGTAAACAAAACACACACAAAAAAAAGGGGGTTATATTTCTTATTTGCATTTTTAGATGCAAATAAAGCATAGAAAGAAAATTTCACTTTTATTCATCATTGTTTGTTGAATAAAAGTAAAAGATTTAAAAAGACATTTTATTTATCATTGTTTTGTTAAATAAAAGTAAAAGATATAAAAGGACATTTTTATTAACATTGTTTTGTCAAATAAAAAGACAAATACATGAAATACATTTTTATTTGTGTTTTATGTACAAATAAAAGTACAAGATTAGAAACACACTTTTATTTACATTTTATTTGTTGAAATAGAATTGTTAACAAAATGAGTATATCACTTTCACTCATCTTTGTAGGAAACAGAATTTATGTGCAAATATAAGGATTACTTTTATTTGCATAATATACAGTAGAATTTATACACAAACCTAAAATCTAATTTTTATTTGCAAACTTGCATTAGAATTTATATTCTAATATACAATTGTATTGTTGGTCAAAATATACACTGAAAAGTATTGTTAAGAAACCTCATACAAATAAAGAATAATGGAAATTATATCCCATTTGTCATCCACAATAAAGCTATATAAATAAATTTCCCTTTTTATAACTTTAGGAATATATAGTGAGATCATACGAGTAAAATACATTTTACTCGCTATAAGTGACATGTTGAGTGAAATTGAAATTGGTTAAACCTATTAACCAATTATGTATTTACTTATTTATATGAACTGTTGTTGGCTGAAAACCTCACACGGGTATTGGGACGATACTTGACTGACACAAATCCCAATGTTTAATTATATGTCTATCGATTGATCGACAGGCTGCGATGAGCGTTATTGTTTCATTTTAATGCTCACACAGTTGACATTGTCACTCTGGTTGTTAATGGATGGATTGAGAATTATTTCCTGTTGTTACCCTATACATGAAATGTATGAAACCCATATGACCCAAATTATATGGTACATGGTTGAGTCGCATTCCAATGCAGAATTTCTTTTTAAATAAAGAATGTTTATATAATGAAAGGATTTTTGTAAAATAAAAGATTTTGTATTATAAAGAATATTTTACATAAATAATATTTTATTGATTATTTTAAAATATATTTTTTAATATTTTTAGGATAAATCTTTTATTTAAGATTATTAGATTTTAGCAATTATGTTTGGTGATTGATATGTAGATTGGATTTGTAGTGGACGATGTTTTAAATAACATTTATCCTTTAATCCAATTTACATTGAAATTACTATTTGAAATTTATAAATCTATTTTATAAATTTAAAAGAAGATTTTCTAAAATCAGACTTTTCCAAATTAATGTATTAAATTGGAATTAAGTGGAAATTCGATTGATAATAATCGAGATGGGCTTCTGTAAAAGAAGACCGATATTATATATGGAATTTAAGAGGCTTTGCCGTTATTCCATTTATAATGTTAGTCCGGTACAGAAATTTATAACGATTTTTGTTGATTTGGTTTCTGTAGAAATTCCATATTTTGAAAATTGGTTTTGGGTTTATCGTGAACTGTGTTTTAAATGACACTAGTTCTTTAACCCAAATTAAGAAAAGATTGGTTTATTGAAATTAATAATCTTGTAATAATGATTATAACGATTATTTGTTGATTTGGTTTCTGTAGAAATGGAATAAGAGGCTTTGCCGTTATTTCATTTATAATGTTAGTCCGGTACAGAAATTTATAACGATTATTTGTGTTTTTTGGTTTCTGTAGAAATTCCATATTTTGAAAATTGGTTTTGGGTTTATCGTGAACTGTGTTTTAAATGACACTAGTTCTTTAACCCAAATTAAGACAAGATTGGTTTATTGAAATTAATAATCTTGTAATAATGATTCTTGTATTAAAAATCAAAATTGGAATATTAATAAATCTTTTTAGAAAGATTAAAATGTAATTTATTTTATCTTTGATAAAATTAATGAGAATCTTTTAATATAAATAATAATTTTTATTTAAAAGGATATTCAAAGTTGGAATGTGGCGTATGGTTGATTTTAATTAAGAATACGCGAGTTATTCAGAAAGACCGGGTCTAACCCATTCTGAATAATCATCACGACGATAAAGAGTCGAAGATGAAGACGGTGACTGAAGACCAGAGAGCTTCACATCACTTTGTTGATGGTGACTGATATCTTGAATTGGGACTGATCCCCCAAGGCAAGGTAAAAGTGATGATCTTCCAGACGTACTGGAGATCGACGGATACGTTATTTCGTTCAGACCCAGAATGGACTAGTAAATGGATAGCATGCCTGACATTGAAATTTATTTCATGTAATTAAATTGGTTTTTATTTAATATATAAATGCATGGTGGCGGAGGATTTATTCTCTTGCTTAACACCCTTTTTGTATGTTAAATAATTACCGATCGCATGATATGAGTTGTTGATGTGGTATGCCAAGTTGCACTTGATCAAGGCTTATTGTTGCAAAGCAGAGCCTTGTGATTGATGATCAAAGCACAGTCTATTTAGGCATAGCTTTGTGTATATCGTGACTTCGCAAGCCTCACAGCCCGGTAGAGTCTAAAACGGGAGAAGGGAACGCAGGGAGTGCACACGCTTCTTTCTAGCTAGAGTGGTGCCAGGGACCTACCAGCGCTGGCATTTATTCATTGTGGTTGTTGGATTTTTCGAGGCCACTGTTTATGCGGTCTCCACTGGCCGTATTATAGGTCCAAAAGGACCGGGGAGCGTGTGTTCAGGAATTGCCAATCCATTAAGCGTTAACGTATGGACCGGCCCTGCAGGATCCAAGAGTTGTACAGAGTACCATTCCTGGGGCATTGCTAGAATGTCTCGAATCGGTAAGGATCTCCTCCCTAGCCTTGACTCAGATGGAAACCCAAATTTCCAATACGACATCACGCGGTTTTGATTGTATACCTATATATGGCGACATAGTGGGATGGGGCACTCATGCCGTCTAGGATTAATACATTTACTTTGATGTGTTTCAAATTGTTTGCACACTATTATTATATAATACCGTGTTTATCGTATCAAGCATCTTTTGATCATTATAAGGTAAAACCCTATCCTCCGGTTTGCGTTGCATTATGTGATGGGACTTGGGTCTTATAACGGTTTCATTTTTCTAAAAAGCATTGCGTTATTTTGACGATTTACTTTAGTCATGCACTGGCAATTTATAGGAGAAAACCCGTTCCGTGAAAGTGGCGTGGTCCTGTGATTAGCCTTATTATATTATATAGGTTAAGTAGAATTCTCACACCAGTCCCATGACTGACCTGTAGTTTGTCCACTGGCAAATTCGGGTGCCCATATTTTCCACACGGGCAGTCGAGTATCTATTTTTGTAGATATATTAAGCAGGATTCTGGGTTGAAGCTTAAAGCTGTGTCCAGAGATAGAGAGTCTTCCGCTGTGTTCTTCCGTTGCAGTATATTACATTTTTTGTATTTATCTTCCGCTGTAATTATATTCCAATGTACTCTGATATGTATATTCTGTACTCTGATGTAACATTTATTATAGTGTTATAAAAGTCTTCTGTTGTTGTTGTTTTAATATGTTGTATTCCCAAAGTTAAAGTATTCGTAGATTTTCACTTTTTGGGTCAGACCTGTGTGGTTTATGGTCGATTCAAAGGGTGGGAATTTGCGGGTCTTTACATATATGGTATTGCGAAAAATATATATACTGGGAGCATGCTTTCTGTTTCGTGAATATGATGGAACTAAAGAGAAGTTGAGCCAAACAAAAATCAACAGGGGGTTTCAACATGCAGTATTGTAACTCGCATTGTTTCCATGTATCAGAGAAGGGCTAGTTCGAAGTGGAAGTGTGGTGGGGAAAATTCAAACCAAAAAGAAGGATTGGGAGAATGTATATTGTACAGAATCCATGTATTGTGTTCAAAGAAAGTGAGGAGCGGATGCATTATGCATGAAGGCACTGAACAACATGTACAGGGTGGACGGGTTCCTTGTTATTGCACCATGTAAAAAAATGGGAAGCCCAGTTCCTTTGAACAAAGAGAAAAGGAAATTAGAAGATAGAAAACTGACAACTATTGTATTTCAAATGAAGAAAGGGGACTAAAGTTTCAACTGAGGAGACGGTACACTATTGGATCGGTTGAGTAAGAAATGAGCGTGGGCAGGTCTAGTGAGGTAAAGCCCAAATTAGTAAATATAAAACAAATTAATGTTATTTTAATTTAAATTAGTTATAAACTTGTGATCTTAATATCTGTTACATACGTTGTCAGAATTGAGTAAATTTGGATCCGTTGTAATCGTATGGGCGAGCGCGACACCATGGAACTGACTGGGAGTGGATTGGGGTTCGCTACAATTTATGGCGAAATAAATTGTCCATCTGAATCAACAGACGCAAATCGTTATTTAACGGTTAACGCGAAATGTGAGTAAATCTCACTAACTCTGAACAGTTTATAATTTCATGTTGTATTTTTAGAATTGTTAGAAATCGTCTGATTGATTGTGTGTTGATTGTTTGATTAAACTGCTAGTCAGTTAGTTGAATTTCTATATTGATTCTGTTTAACAGGATATATCATATGGAACTGAAAGTGATGTTATCTATATTATTTAACATCTGTGATGCAGGGAAACAGGTTGGAGGAATCCAACTGGATTCCTCAACATTTATTTTACTGTGATTCATATATTGTGATATATGATGTGATATATAATCTGTTGTTGATTATGTGTGTTTGAACGATATTATCGTTGTTATATGGTATGATAAATACCATAAGAAATACTGGATATGGGGAAGGGGATTTTCAAAGTGTAATTTGAAAATGAATTATTTATATAAAATTGATGGATTTTATATAGAAAAGAAAAAGGATTTTATAAAAGAAATATTTATAAAATCAAAGGATAAGTTAGAATAAAAGGAAATCATTTGTAAAGTGAAGAACCGTTACTGAAAGTAAATCTTTATAAATGAATAGTTTATTCGAAAAGGAGCTAATCGATGTTAGTTTAATCGATTAGAGTTAAAGAATAAAGGAGCTAATCGATGTTAGTTTAATCGATTAGAGAGAAAGTCAAATGAGTTAATCGAATATAGTTATTCGAATAGAAAGTAAAATGAGTTAATCGAATATAGTTTATTCGAATAGAGAGTAAAATGAGTTAATCGAATAGAGTAAATTGATAAGGGTTAATCGAATAGAGTTAATTGATAAGGGATAATCGAATAGAGTTAAGTGAAAAGAGTCAATCGAATATAGCTATTCGAAGGAGGGTTAAGTAAGGAAGTTAGAAAAAAGAAATATAAAGTGAACTTTGCTAATTTCAAAGTTAGAAATGTTGTTCAGCTAAGGTCTGAGAGGTAGTTCTACCCCAACTTGATTGTCTTCGTTTTAACTAGGGAATAGTTAAGGTTCGACAGTAAAGGAAATGGTTTGGGTTGGCATCGCGATGGTTTGTTTAAAACATCTGTCTAAGTCCAGTGAAGAAGCTTTGGAAATGTTTTCCAAATAAGAAACCAGAAATGTTTTCTAATAAAGAAAACAAGAAATGGAAATGTTTTCCATTGTTAATAACATATATTTTCCAAATTTAGAAAATAAGAAATATTGAATATAGGGAAACAGGAGATAAGTAAATTTATGAAATAAGGAGATGAATGTTAAATGATGTTTGATCGATATAATTTCCATTTGGAAATAATATCGTTGTTTGCACACTTGTTTTTATTCGATAGTTAAATCACCGACTATCGAAGTTTTTGACCATTTTAACGTTGTTAATATGGAGAGACCGGTTGGATTATTATCCAAAGAACCACTCTGTATTGGCATAAGCGTTGAGAATCATATATGCCAAAGAAAATTGAAGACGGAGTTATGCAAGGGCTATCCTGTTTACAGAATAGTGCCTTTGGTTCATCCTGTTCCTGGATGACTTGTATGGACGGATGTCTGACAGAGTATTTCCAGACGATCACGTATATTGATTTCTCCAACCGTACCAAGAGTGGAAGCGGAGAAGGAAACTTCTTTTAGCTAACACATAATGTATGGTTGAGGACATCAATCGGTGATTTGATGGATTTGATGATGTGGCATTCGAAGTAAATCTGATGTGATGATGAAGCGTAACCTCAAGCCTCATCAAATCGGTAAATGACAGAAATCGGGCAGGCAGCATGGCTAAGTCGGTCGCACCGAAGTAGGGTGTATAATCACCTGATCTAGAGTTTCATTTATTTCCAAAAATCTATTGTTGATGTTGTCCCATTCGGGAAACGGTTGCTGATCCCAACCGTTGGTGATATACATTCGATACGCTCAAGCGAAATGAGTGGTCGGTCATGTGTGGCCGGGTTGCAAGATGTTCTTGTTGAACCCAGTGTATTCCTCTCTAGAGGTACACGAGCGATAGGTGGTTCCATACCTTGTCATAGTTGGAAATCCATTACCCAATACGTGCTTGCGGTTTTGAGTTGTATACTATATATGTAGAACGTGAGATGAAAGCGTTTCTGCTAGATGATTATATATAATGTGGTTGATAGACATTATTATAATATCAAAAGGTTTTTGATATAAAGATATTTTGGATTCTCATAAGGGAAAAACCCGTTCCATTATGCGGCGTGGTCTTATGAGATATCGTTTACTTGTTCAACTGTTTTTAACTGTTTTACTCACACCAGTCCCATGACTGACCCGGAGTTTACCTTGTTGTTTTCCCTAAACTTTTGGGTGCCTAAATTTGTATGGGCAGTCAAGTAGTCGGAATTTACAGATATACTGGAAGAGCTTGGAGCAGGAGGCTTCAGGATCATATAACTATAGTTATTTCCGCTGTGTTGTAAGTGATGTACTTTGATAATGTATTGTATACATATAATGATTTATTTCAAGGATATGTTATCTATTATATGTTATTCGTTACGCTGTGAGATTCGTGTTACTATGATGTTGTGTTCTTCTTCTTCTTCTATTCTAAGTTTCTATCTTATCTTTCATCACCCTCTAATTTCTTTCACTAATTACCAGGATTTTTCGGTGTTTTGGTTATCGACATCGTGCTTATGTCGATAACCAAAATCGCTAAAAATCCGGGTCGTTACAGTAAGCCAACCCATGCCTTGTCATTTTTCAAGTCTTATCTAATAAATGAAATTTACATGACAAGGAGATATTGCTAACGTGACAAAGACTAGCTGAGAAATGGGATGGTAGTACAAAACCATACCATAAGTTACTGTATGTAGTGTTTCTATGATAGCCTTACACTAAAAATGCCAATACATTAAAGAAACTAATAATTAGTACATATGTTTTCTTTTTACATCTTTGAATGGTGTGAACTGAAGAATACGACGAAGATGATTCTAACCAGGTTTATAATAAGCAGACTGGCAACGTATGTATAGGTCTAATACTAAAATGTAACAGTGAAAGGCTAATCAATCCAAATAGTTAAACAAATCCACGCTTCTATTTCTTCCTAGTGAAGAAAATATACATGTAGGGACTGGACTACTCAACAGGCGTATGGAAATATAAAGGACCATATTATATTTTATTGTTAATTTGTGGAAACTTCATGGTGAAGGATTTTAAAAGTAGAGCCTACCTATACAGAAAGTCTGAAAACCCTATCTCACCCTAAAGCTTCATGCTGAAGGACCATTTAAATAAATTAATAAAAGGGCCTACTCTAATACATGTCAGTCAGCCTATGATGTACGCTATTGCTTGAGATGCAAGGTTATCAGTTTATAAATACACATCTGTTCATTTAGCGCTTCAGCAAGAAAATAATAATAATACAAGCCACCATTGTTTAATTTATTTCCAGTACATGACTCAAGTTTTAAAAATCCAAACAAATGGAAAGGGGACGGAAACGTGAGGGCGAGACTTAGCAGGCATGCACGAGGAGCTCACAAGGTCTGGTGTGAGCGGCTGTCAAATGGCAAAGACTGGAGGATCAGTGTTTAATTTAATACGTTGGGGGTAGAATGGGATAGGGAGGATCATGCGTAAGCATCTTATGGTGGTGACGGTTATATTTTGGAGAGAAGTTGTTTTCGGCAAGGAGGGGGACATGTGCAGGCTTATATATTTATAAAAATCTACACAGTGCATGGGAGGATGTTGGCTGAGTAACACGGTTCAAGGGTAAATTGTTGTGTTTGAATTCCTGAAGGGATTTCACATTATAAGATGTCGATGCTATGTTATGATGGCGGATGAGGGTTGAAGGCCATGAACTGAGATGGAGCTTCGAGTTGAATACTGTTGTAGTGAGAACGGGAGTTAACGGTGGAAGAAGCAATATTTGGTGGAGTGAGTGGTCATCTAGTCGGCTGAGGTCGGGGGCGTAGTATTTCATATCTCGAGTGTCGAAGTTGAAGGCTTGAAGAAGTCAATCGTGTTTTGAAGAATGGGGTGAAAATAAATGGACGTGAGTTTCTGAAAGGGGCGTGAGCCTGAAGGGAATCAGCGAGATGTTGGAGGGGAGGAGTTTTGTACAGTTGCATGGCTTTTTATGGGTCTCGACGGAAGATGGTCAAAGTGATCATCGTGGTGGGTTGTTCAATCAGTCTCAGATTTGAAGAAAGAAGGATAACAGGGAAGAAGGATTAGCACCCGCAAAACCGTGATTTATAATTAAAAGAGTAATTAGCTTAGGGATTATAAAATATGTTTAAAATGTGAAGGATGGAGCCATTTAAAAAGGAGAAGCATGGTGTGGAAATCTTGGTCACGGTGGATACATGTAGTGTGTGAGATCTATATACACAGAGGGCTCATGCTAGTTTACAGCAGGAAAATGGTGAAACTTTTGGTTATTGCAAGTTGTTTAAATTTCTTAGGAAGGAACATGCAGTTGAGCACTTACATGGAGAAAGGCTTCAGAAATGTATATGAATAACAGATTGGTTACAGTGAGGAACAGTTTCGAATGGGCCGGCGAGAATTTAATGTTTTACAAACCGTTTGTCACGTTGGGATCATATTATCGCAAGCTACACGGTGGATCCAGTCTTAAGCAATTTGGAGATTGCTTCGATTTATGGCGAAATTAAAGCGTCGTGTATAATCAACTGATGCAAATCGTTATTTAACGGTTAACGCGCGAAGGTGAGTAAATTTACTAACTCTGATCTATTTTTAAATATAATAATTATATTTTAATAATGGTTGAATGTTGTGTGATGGTCGTTTAGGTAGATTACAATTAAATTGGTTGAATAATATCTATCGTTGCATATGTACATACTGATTCCATCAATTATAATATTCCCTAGTATAGAATTAGTATTAATTGTGTTGACTAACATCTGTGGATGCAGGAAACCGGTTGAAGGAATCCAACTGGATTCCATAATATTTACATGTACGGTTTGTTTTATATTATATATATACACTGTTTGAACCCAAATGACATTGAAAACCCGTGTGGATATTGATGTTGAATGGAAGTTCACCGATGTTTTGATTTAATCAATAGACGATATTGATTAAGAAAGTGGCAGCAGACTACCGTAAATTCATCTTTTTGTTAAGACGTTGAATTGTCGTCAGACGAATCAACGAAGATAAATTATAAAAATTATATTTTTATAATTAAAGCGAAGTTAAAATTATAATAGAAGTTCAATTATAAACATTCTATAGTTAATTTTTATAAAGTAAAATATAAACGATTGTTTGACATTTAAATAAGTTTATAAAGCTGTAATTATCCTGCAAGTAAATATCGGATAATTATTTTAAGACAATCGGTCAAAGAATATTATTGGATTAATTATATTAATCAAATGAAGAGAAATAATTAAAATCAGTTAATGAATTAACTGATGGTTGGAAGTTGATTAAATCAACTGTTTTATTAGAAATTGATTATTAGATTAATTGGCCTTAAATACATCTAATGAAAATAACTTAGCAATAAATCGATCAAAATTAATAAGATTTCTTATTAATTATTATTAATTAATGAAGGATTATTGAACTAATATAATTAGTTATTTTAGATGAAGTAAACTGTTTTACTTCAGCAATGAGGAAGTAAAATATTATTTAATTATTTTTAATTAAATAATTATTCCTTTAATAGATCTCATTTAAGACATTGAGTTGGTAATGAGATGTTACACGCATTAAGAACAATGATTCAAATAAAAGTAAAGTGTGAGAAGACAAAGAACGTAAACGGATTTTGGTAAAAAAACGTTATAAATATAATTGTATAACGAAGATGCAGCAAAGAGTTAATTTTAAATAAATAGTTGTAAACAACTGAGTTTTCAAATTAAGGATATAGCGCCATAAAACCATATTTAAAATAAAGCAAGAAATACAATTTGATGGATTATAAAGTATAAAGGTTTAGAGTTACGAACTTATATCTATTTTGAGATAAGAATGTTGTTGATCAAAGTCTAAGAGGTAATTAAAATACCCCAACTTGAACGACTTCACTATTGTCAAGGAATGGTATCAGTTTGTTACAGAAATAGATGTCAAGATTAGTTATAAAGGGGATATTGCAGTGTGTAGCAAGTTTTTGAACTATAACGATAAATTAACGTTGTTGACCAAGCTTAAGCGTGATATATATATATAATACTATTCCCTAGGAAATAAAAACAGTTTGGTTTGAAATCCACTTATTCTAAAGTAATAAGTAACGATGTTTGTCCAAAGAAATATAGCAGTGTTATGTCGGGTTAGGAACAAAGTCGAATAACTGAGATTTAATATATTTCTCGTATTAAATGGAAATCTTCAAGTTTGGAAATTGATAAAAACATTAATGATAAAATATGTCCTACGACATTGGTTTTAGGTCATATGAGAAATGATAATAGAATATTGAATTGATTATATATATATACCGCTATTTCCGAAGTAAAGGAAGGCTAAAGGAGTATGATGTAATACTTCCTAGGAAGGGAAATAAAGAAGAGACTATAAAAATATGGGAAACTAGAAAATTAATATTAAACAAAAAATGCCCGCGGTTGTGTGATGTTTAGTTGTACATTTTAATGAATGTTTGTTTTTACTTCGATAGTTAAATAACCGACTAGTGAAGTGTTTTGACTATCGTTGTCAATACGGAGAGATCAGTTGGATATATTATCTGAAAACCACTCCGTATAGGCATAGGCGCTGCGAGTTAGATTATGCTGAAGATAATTGAAGAAGGAGTGAAATGCAAGGGTCGTTCTATTCTAGAATGATGTTTTCTATTTGTCCAGTCCTAGGACAACTTGTATGGACGAGTGTCTGATAGAGTATACCTAACAAATCATGTACAATTGATTTCTTAAAGGTATTACGTCTGGTGGCAGAGGAATTCGTTCCTCTTAGCTTTTTATACCCATGATATTTTTGGAAATCGATTAGTGAATTGACGGGTTTGATGATGTGGCATTCAAAGTGAATGGTGATCAGATATTCTTAAGATAGACGTAGCCTCTAGCCTCACAACCAGGAAATGACAAAAATCGGGCAGCCAGCATGGCTAGGTGGGTCATTCCCAAGAAGGGTATATTTGTCACCAATCTAGAGAAAATTCATTATTTATTCTTCTTTCGATTCTGTATCTTACGGATTACGGATGGAGGGCCGACAACCGTGGGTGACAATATATTCGATAAACTCAAGCTAAATGAGTGGTCGATCATGTGTGGGCTGGGTTGCAAGATGTTCTTATTGAGCTCCAGTGTACCCCCTCTAGAATACACTGATCGGGAGATGGTCCCATGCCTTGTCATAGCTGGAATCCAATCTCCAATAAGCACCCTGAAGTTTTTTGTTTTTTACTATGTATGTGGAGCGTGAGATGCAAGCTCTGCTATTTGGTTATTTATTTGATTAGACATTATTATAATATCATTGGATTTTGAAATCAAAAATGGTTTGGTTATAGTAAGGTAAAAACCGTCCGTGTTTATATATGGGCAGGTCTTATTATTACCTTTTCTTTCAAAGGATTTTTCAAAGTTAATCAAATTGGTTGGAGTTTACTCACACCAGTCCCGTGACTGACCTGGAGTTTATTTTGTGTGTTTCCCTTAAACTATTGGGTGCCCAAATTTGTATGGGCAGTCAAGTGTTCAGGATTTGCAGATTCACTTGGAGGAGCTCAAAGCAGGAAACTTCACAGCTAGTTATTAGAGATTATTTCTGCTGTGATGTATATGAATTATATTCTGATATGGTATGTATATATAAATTCAGATTTGTATTTCAAAGTGTTATATAATATATTTTATTCGTTCTGCTGTGAGATTCTTGTTTACTCTGATACTATTTAGATTCTGATGTTCTTCTTCTTCTATTCTATTAGTTCTATCTTACCTTTCTCATCCTCTAATTTCTTTCTATTAAAGATCTGTATTTTCTGCACTTCAGGTTAGACGTGTGTTGTTTTAGTTAGCTCTGATAGTATGGATTTGCTGGTCGCTACAGATTGGTTAGCTCCTAGGAAAGGGTTAAAGTGGTAGTTTTCCGGACGTCCTTGTTGATTGTCTGGATATGCGAAAGCCTCTCTTCCGTATTGGACATATGGAACGAGGAATTAGGTGTCTACGGTTTCGTTCAGACCTAGAACGGACTTGTAAATGGATGTGTGTCTGACATTGTATTTTATTCTGTGTTGATTGATTTCTATTAAATATATATCGGTTTTGTGGCGGAGAATTTATTTTCTTGCGTAACACTCTTCTCTGAGACATACGAGCTCAGAGGTTATATATCGACAGACATCAGTCGCATGGTGTGAATTGTCAGTGTGGCATGCCAAGATGCAAATGATCAAGGCTTATTGTTGAAAATCAGAGCATTGTGGTTGATGATCAAAGCACATATTTATCGTGCATAGCTTTGTGTATAGCGTTACTTCGCGAGCCTCACACCCCGGTATGAACCAGAAATGGGAGAAGGATCCAGGGAGAACATGCTCTTCTTTCTAGCTAGGAGTAGTGCCATGGTATGGAGCCCAGACATTTTTACTTATATGGATGATGGAAAGCTTGGTACCTCGAATTTGAGTCCTTAGTGACTCTTGATTTACGCCTTCATAGGGCGGGAAAACGTATTGTTCAGAAATTATATATAATCCACTAACGTAAGTTATGGACCGGCCCTGTGGCTCCAAGGGACGATGCGTTCTGTTCCTGAGGCATGGGCTAGAGTGTCTCGAATTAGGTAAGGATGATTCCTTGCCTTGGTTCATGATGGAAATCCAACTTCCAGTATGACACCGTGCGGTTTTGATTGTAAAACTAGTATGGCAACATGATATATGGCAGTTATGCCGTCTATGATTGATACATTATGATTGAAAAGTGTTTTTGAAACATATATACACTAATAATAATATCAACTCTGTTTTATATGTATCAAGCATATTTTGGCCATTATAAGGTAAAACTTTATCCTCCTGTTTGCGTTGCATTGTGTGATGGGACTTAAGTCTTATAATGGTTTCATTTTTCTAAAAAACATTGCATTGTTTAAATGATTTACTTTATTTATGCACTGGCAATCCAATGGAGTAAACCCGCTCCACGTTAGCGGCATGGTCCTGTGATTAGCCTTATTATTAAATAGGTTAAGTAAGATTTCTCATACCAGTCCCATGACTGACTCGTAGTTTGTTTCACTTTGCAAACTCGGGTGCCCTCTTTTCCACACGGGCAGCCTTGTATTCAGGTTTTAGCAGACTTATTCTCGATAGCTAAGGAGATGAAGATGGATTCTGTCATTTCTAATATGCTGTTCAGACTTCATTTAGTATATTATGTTTAATTCCGCTACAGACATTTATATTAAGCTGAAACTGTATTGTGTACTAAGTATAATCCTGTTATGCTGTGTAACACTAATGTTAATATTATTTCCAGTGCAGGTTTGATGTACTTTATCTGGTGTAATTCTACGATTATGTTATGTTGTTATTGTTTATGTATTATATTCCAATGATTATCCTTGCTTCTGTAGCACGGGAGTTTGGGGTCATCACATACACAATGTGTAAGCGAGGCCAAACAAGTAATCAATGTTGCAAGGGTTTCAATGGCAAGGCGTTTTAAATTTAGGGGAGTTTGGTGCGATTGTAGAGCAGGAAGTGTTGACGGCCTGTAAGGGACTGAGCTCGCTAGCATGGAGGCGTTGAAAATTTGCGACCTGGGAGAAGTTATCGGTGGTGAGAAAAAGTACGAGGTTAGGCTTCTTGAAAACTAGAGAAGGGATGAAAATATAAATCATGACTTTAGTAGGAAGGGTGATCAAACTGGTTTGGGATTTCAATGGGGAATCAAGCTGGGTTTGGGGATGGTTGAGGTCACTGATGATGGTTTGTGGTTCAATGATGATGTTGAATGGTTGCCATGTGATTGGTGATGGCATTCGTACGGACAAATCGAGATACTGGCAAATAGGTGAGACAACGGTTTTCTGGAGAAGGATTCGTGATTTCTAAATGGGGAAAATGAGTTAGGTAATTTTCTAGTTAAGTAACTAGTGATAAATTTAATTATAATGACTTTTAGTTCATTTTGAGATCTTAAACATCGTATCTTATTCAAGTTAGGTCTGAATCGTACGTCGCCAATCACATTACGATCGTGACAACATTTATTCATAATGGAATTGGGTTGAAATAGTTTGGAGCCAGTTGGAGCTTTTGATTAAATTAAACGCTATTCAATTTAATCAGAAACTGAATCGCTATTTTGACAATTATAATCAGGTGAGTAAACTCACTCTCTGGATTCAAAATTATAACGAATTTTATTTTAAGTAATTTTTATATGTTGGTTGTTTGGATGCATTGAAATATTATTTTGGCTATTATTTATATATTAGTTATATTTAGGCTTGGTGATTGTGGCTATTATATATACTAGATATCTCTCGTAGTACCATTAGCGGATGGTTTCCCTATGCGCCCCACAAAATATAGTGGATGGCCTTCTATACTGTGATATCCTGCCTTGAAGCAGGATGGGTAAAATTTATGTTGGCTAACGTCTGTGGATGCAGGAAAAACAGTTTTGGAGGGAACCAATTAGATTCCTCAAAATTTATTATTGTTTGTTTTCATATATATTATCATATATGATGTGTTAGAAAATATATGATTGATGATTGGGTGTTTTGGATGTTTGAATATCACTGCCCCAAAATAGTGATATATAAAAATATCGTGAAAAGGAATTTTGAGATTTAAATGGGGAAATCTATTTTTCTAAAACAGATTTTGAATTTCGAATGGGTAAGGAAATATTAACTTGTTTTGAATAATAAAATAAGTAGTGAATTTATAAACGATGTTTATAAATGAAAAGGAATAATTGTCATTGGATAATTTGGGAATTAAATTCAAATGTGAATTTAAAAAGAGGAACTGAGAATCGTTTCAAGAGAGAACGATGAAATTATTTTGATGTTCGAAATGTAAATATAATAGGAATAAATCCATATGGATATATGATTTGAATTCGACTATGTCGATTCTATAAAAATAAATTAATTTCAGAAAGGATGTTAGAATTATATTAAATAGAAATTAAGATTTAGAAGTAAATATAAAATAGATCCTATGTTTATGTATATTAGTTATAATAATAAAATATTCCAGAATAGGAATTGGGTTTCAAATAAATATTGGAAAGAGAAGCTTGTTTTAATTTATATAACAAGAAAATTAATTCATAAACGATGTTTATAAAAATAGTGAAGTAAATTATATTGAATAATATGGAATTATAAATTCAAGTATTAATTTAAAAAGGGAATTAGAATCGATTCGAAAAGGGAACGATATATTATATTCTGGAAATTGGAATATAAACTGAATTGGAATAAGTTTAAAGAATTTATAATTGAAATTTGATTCGTAAAGGGATTGGAATTTATTATAGAGTATTGAGTTATAAATAAATTTATAACTGAATTATGAAATAATCAACGATTAGGGATAATCGAGAATATAAAGTTGGATTTGGTAAATTGGATGAATTTATATTAAAATATATAAGAACGGAATTGGAATTGATTTAATAAACGACATTTTAATGTTTATATTTAAATATAATTAAAACGAGCTCGTCGTGTGGTAGTTCGTAGTTTGACGTTTCGAACTTCAGTTGAGAACATAGAACTCAATTTAAGTCGGGATTCTTTGAAACAAGAATCGTCAGGATCGATCGAATAATATTTTTCTAATAGAAGAGAAAAAACTAGATTTCGTCTTATAGATTTTGAGTTATGTCAAAATCAAACTTTCAGAAAAACAGTGCTATAATCGTTTAAAAACCATAATGGTTTATTTGATAAAATAAAAAGATTTTAAGCAAATAAAAATTTGATTTCCATTAGAAAAATCTAGACCTGAGTTATAAAATAAATATGAACCCAATTGAAGTAAATGGATTGATTTTTGAAACAAAATCAGATATTTATTATTGAATATAATTAACTAAGTAGAAGAATAATTAGTTAATCGAGTTTTGGATCTAGTTTAAGGTCGGATAAGTGAATGAGAATTGTGAACACATATTTGGATTTGAATATGAAATTTGAATTGAAAATGGAATTCAATTAGTTTATAAGCAAGTTAAAAATATATTTGAACATGTTATGTTCAAATAAAAAAGTGAAATAAGCAAAAGAGATAATTGGAGAATAAATTAGTGAATTGAGTTAAAAATGATTGGGTTGAGTTGGAATGAATTGGGAATGGTTGAATAGATATTTGGATAGGTTTGGAATGAAGCTAATGGAAGAAAATAAATTGAATGCCCGACAAAAAGGTACCTATTTAAATTGAATATGGGATATTATGAGCCTATCTGGCAAGCCGCTTGGCTTTTTGATTTTCTTTTCGAATGGAAAGGGCCTAGAGAGGCGATGTTTAGTTGTACTGAGTGACCCGTACAAAGAAGGCGCTGGCGAAATTTTCTGAAAATTTAAGGAGGTAGAAAAATTTAAGGAAGATTGATAACTAGAAATCGACTTATCAATTATATATGAAATTTAATAAGAAAATAAACGTGAAATCGAGTTTTATAAGAAAATAAAGGAAAACTATAAAATTAAATCTTGACAAGTTGGAAGGAGAAACGTATACACGTTTTAAAGTGAACGAGGTTTAAAAGAAAACGTTTTGCAGATTGAAATGATTTTGTTGATAAGAAGTTAAGAACTGGAGTTAAGGAAATTAGAAACTAACTGGAGATTAGTTGAGTTGAATGGCTTCTTGAGTATTAATCTAATGTTGGTTTTGGCCTTCGAGGTTGATACTTTAGGAGTTGTTCTCTTACTAATTTACGGTTAAAGACTAATGAATGTGGAGGAATAGTGAGTTGTGAATATATGGAAATATTTTCCGATGTTAAAAAGAAATACTATCTGGAATATAGAAAATAAATAGTCTTGATAAACCAATTTTTTTTCTAAGAATCGTGAGAGGCTAAACGGGTTTAAAGAAATATCTCAATAAAGATATTGAAGAGAAATTGGAAAATGATAAATTTAATTATTGTAATATTAATTAAAAAGGGCTCGATGATTGTTTAGTGCTCATAAATAGTATTCCCTTTGGGAATAGGATATTTGGATGATTGTTTGTTTCTTCGATAGTTAAATAACCAACTATCGAAGTATTGGTCAATTTAATAGCATCGTTGTCAATACGGAGAGACCGGTTGGATTCATTATCCGAAAACTACTCAGTATAGGCATAAGCGTAGCGAATCAGATTATTTTTGAAGATAATCGAAGCCAAAGAAAATGCAAGGGATTTTTGGTTAATCCTAAGTAGAAATTGTCTAAGATGGATTGATGAAATTGTGCCTTCGGTTTGCTCAATTTCACGACAACTTGTATGGACGAACGTCAGACAGAGTAAGCCTAACAGATCATATACATTGATCTCTTCAAACGTATCTACGTTAGTGGCGGAGGAATTCGTTTCTCTTAACTTTATGCCCGTGATATTTTTGGAGAAATCAATAAATGATTTTGGCGGGTTCGACGATGTGGCATTCAAAGCAAATGAAGACATGACATGTCACAAAGATAAACGTGGCCTCAAGCCTCACAACCAGGAAATGGTATTAAATCGAGTAGGTCGCACGGCTAAGTGGAAAGCTCCCAGTTAGGGTGTATTGTCACCTGATCAAAAGAAAATCCATTTACTTCTTAAATCTATCTATGTTGTCCCTTTCGGAAAACGGTTGCTGATCCTAACCGTTGGTGACGATACATTCGGAAGACTCAAGCAAAGTGAGTGGCCGTCATGTTTAGCCTGGGTTGCAAGATGTTTTTGTTGTACCCTATGTATTCCCTTCTAAAGATACACTATCGGAATTTGGTCTCATACCTTGCCAGTTGGACTCCATTATCCAACAATATCCCATGGTTTTGTTTGTATACTATGTATGTGGAGCGTGAGATGCAAGCGTTCTACTAGATTGCTATTTGATTTAGACACTACTATAATATCAGAATAATATTGATTTTAAAGAAATGTTTTGGGTTACCGTAAGGAAAAAACCATCAGTGTTTATGTGTGCATTGGTTTTATGATTATCATTTCTTTTAAAAAGAAATTTTAAAAGTTAAACCCAGTGGTAGGAGTTTACTCACACAAGTCTCATGACTGACCCAGAGTTTATTTTGTTTTGTATTACCCTAAACTCTTGGGTGCCCAAATTTGTATGGGCAATCAAGTAGTTCAGGTGTTTACATATAACACTTGGTGGAGCTTGGAGCAGGAGGCTTCAGCATTATATAGTTTATGTTTATTTTTCCGCTGTGTTGTATACGAGATATACTCTAATGATGTATGTAAGTAAAATTTTATAATTCAAATGTGGTTATATATAATATATTTTATTCCGCTGCGATGTGAGATTATGTGTCCCATTTATATTCTTCTATTTTAATATTTCTTTCTTTCTGTTTCTCACCTTCTAACTTCTTTCTATTAATGATCTGGTAATTTCTGTTGTTAGGTTAGTCAATATGGTATTCATATCGATAATCAGGATCGGGATAATGTAGGTTCGTTAGAATATTCGTTTCTGGTTTCTGTCTCAACTAAGAGATTTTGGTTTAAGGTGTTCTTTTGAAGAGTTTTATGTTGGAAAGAGAATTTGACTCGATGTGGGGTGTTGAAGATATATGATTTTGCACTAAGGTGGAATGTTAAATTTGGTGATATAAAATCACAAATAGGTGGAAATAAATATGCAAAATGGAAAGTAAATATTTTTAATATGGAAATTCATAAATTATTGATTGCATTTGCATGAGATAAATGCAGAATTGTTTTCTTCCATATTTGTTATAAAAAAGAATGAGTAATTTGCTTGCTACGTTTGCGCTATTTCTTACCTAAGCTATTTGCCTCCATTATTTATTACCATATCTTGGTAATTTGATTAATAGCTCACATGGATTTCACTGGCTATACATTAAGGTGGTAAACTTCATTGTAAACTCATCATGGCATTCAACCAGAGATCCCCAAATAGAGTGTCTCTTCTTGTCAATCTTAATCCAAGGTTTTGGTTATGTATCCTCTTATCTTGTAATCTTTTGTATCCCTCTCTTATGTGTAATAAAATCTCTTTCCTTTGAACTGAACGTACACTATCATCTTGATGATAGTGGAGCCAACATAAATTTTGTTCCATTATTTTCTTTTTTATAGTTATTTACTATTTACTTGGTGTAAGAGAATAATTATTGTTAGATTGATGTTCAGTTGGAAAATATAGATTATGTTTATTGTTCTTCCACATCTGTGCAGCCTTTTTTGCACAACAGATTAGTATTAGAGTAATTTGTGTAATTACTTGCACAATGTATTAGTATTAAAGTATTTTGTGCAATTTTTGCATAATAGAAACAATCAATTTATTTATAACTAAATTATTTGACCTGTTTTGAAATAAAGGTGGAACTAAATACCGCTTCCTTCTGTTTGTGCGTACTGTCAAATACACTATTTTTTACATTCATTGATTAACAGTTGAAATCTAAACAACAAACTATTTTATACTCCTATTTTACGAAATTTACATTTCTAAAACTTCAATCTTCTATTGCGGATAGAAGTGGTTGTACACATACTGCAGTTATAACACCTGATTGCTTTTTTCTCTATTGTACACATACTGCAGTTATACAATGTGTTTATTTTGTTTTTTTCCTAAATTTTTTTCTCCCTACCATTTGTGTTTGTTTTCGTATGGTATATCATGTTATAACACCTGATTGCCTTTTTTTCTAAATTTAATCTCGTGTGTTTATTTTCGTATGGTATTTCATGTTCAGCGTTGAACACCAACTTACCTAATTACATTCATATATAACTAATAATGTTTTTTAAAGGAATGTTAATGGTTTACTTACCCTCTATTCTGTTATGTTTCCCTTCATATACTTCTGTTTTTTTTTCACTGTTCATTCTACTTGATACAGTAGCGTTGCTGACGTCTTCACTTTAATTTCTGATGAAGTACTAAGCCTTTGCCAGGGGTGCTAGCAGTACCCTCAATTGTCATAAATCTGTAAGTACTTATCACTGTGTTACCAGTATCATTACAAAGCGGCTACGATTTTGTGCCGACCTGCAAAATAAACTTCTTCTTTTTCCAAATCATACTTTAACTACATAGTGTTGCACTAACACGTATTATATAGATCGGTACACTAATATATATTATTTAGATCTACAAATCTGCGCAAATCATATGCAAGATGATGTTGTAGTTGAAACGCTTGTGATGATATTATTTATTCAGGTGGTCCCAATGTTCCAGCTACTATCACGATTTTTTGGAACTTTCACTACACAATTTTTCTAGTTTTTTATGTGGACGACATGAGGTTAAGGCAGACAAATTGTTGACAGCAGAAAAAAACAGCCGTAAATGTGGTTAGCTATTCAATGATCCCAATTTATATATAAACTCTATTATGAGATTGATTTACTAACCATTTTTTAAATATTTTTTTGCTTAGTTTGTCAAATAAACCGTCATTCTCAGTATTGATACTTAAAACAAAGGGATATGCCAAATATAGATGATGGTAAGCCATTTTCTGGTTTCTGTTTTGGCATCATGTGTAAGTTCATTCAACCAACACATGTGCTACGATTAGTAACGTACATTGTTCATTTTCATTTTCGTTAAAGTTTTATTTTCCTTTTTCAGGACAAACTAGTTTTATGTGTTGTCCTCGTGATTCATTCCATCGTGCATTGTCTATTTTCCCAGTTTACACACAATTGTAATATTGGAACTTCACATAGCCAAAATCCAACCATAACTTACGCACGGTGTTAGTAGTCATATGCTTATTTCAAGCCATCTCCCACTTTACATGGCATTAACAAATTTATGTCAGTCTATTTGCACACTACGAGACATACAGTATATACCAACGGAAGTGGGCAACGGCTGGTAGAAACGGCTTTCGACGGAGGCTTATTTATGTTGTATATAACGGCGTTGTATACACAATTATATGATTTTTGTTTGATGATAACAACCAAATAAATATTATTTTAAATGTGATTGTTACTGTACTGTTTCATATGTACATCATATACAGAAATGTAATATTTATATTTAAATAGAATATAACTGTACAGATATTCAGATATTCACACAGTATTTTATTTAAGGGAGCGTCTATTTTGACACAATTTAGTGACACAAAAGATCTGCACCATTGGATCTTTTTGTCTTTACATGGGAAGGTGGAATTCAGGGGGCAATCCAATGGTGAGAATTCATTGTGTCACCAATTGTGTCACCAAATTGTGTCAAAATAGGCTTTCCCTTTATTTAAATATAATCTTTTATTTCAATATCAAAACAGTACAATTTTTACCAACTCCATTATTTGTACACTCCACTCATATATTTCATTTCTATACAATTTCTTTTTATATTGTGCTCCTCACTACACTTCTTTGCTCACTAATATACAATTTCATATATATTTATACAGTCTCATATTCATACCCGTATACAGTCATTGTCATACTTTGACACATTGTTACTGTCTTCTGTTCTCATAGCTCACTGTCAGTCCAGTCATCATTTGCTTACCTGTCATATACAGAAACACACAAAAGTAATCTTGAACAGAAATAATTTCATATTCTAGCAAATATTATTTTATTTTTAAAATTTATTTGCCTTAGAATTTTGGTGTGTTTCTCATCATTTTTCATGACTTGATCTGATATGTATATATTTCTAGTACGCACCGATCAGCCTCAACACACTACAACTGGTTTGCTGATCAGAACCAGTTGTTTCTGAACAGCTACAACACAATGTAGCAGTCTGCTGATATATATTCGAATAGACACACACACACACACACATATATATATATACACACACACACCTATACGTGTATATATACATATATGTATACATACAGGTCAACAACATGTTCAGCATAGCAGTGAAATGGAGCAAATAAATACAAGCAAGTCCAAGTGTCGAGCACAAGCAAACATGGCATGGTCGAGCCAAAGTGCAAACATGCAAACAAGCTAAATGGTCAAGCATATACGGTGCATACAAATGGCATGGCCAAGAATGGTACAACCATATTGCAGTGAGACATGATGTCAACAAGTCAGTAATGGACAAAGCATATTTTAGCCAACATGAAGTGACCAGGGGCAACAATTCAGAGCAATGCATTGTGATTTCAAATATAAAATGTATATCAGCAAGGTGGTGAAGCATGAAGCATGATACAAGGTCCAATATCTGAGCTCAACATAGTTTCAGTTTTACATGTACAAATGCAATTCAGGTTGCAAGTGATCATTGGCAGTCACAGGAGCATAAATGCTACAGCAATCATTTCAGCATGGTATTGACGCAAAAATATGAAGCAACAACTAAAGTGCAGTAGCCAAACCATAGCAAAGGACTAGAGCTCAACATGATATTCATGTGTACAAGTTAGGTGAAACTCTAAGATGAAAATTCATGCAAGCAAATTAATACATGCAGTTTTGTACAAACTATAAACATCTCAGCAAACATGTTTTTGGGAATACAATCAATAGGCCAAGGTTTGAAGTTTCTCTGAAACCAGCATGTATAGACATGGCAAAAACAGAAAGACTTTATTTTTGAAAATCTGGTTTTTAGGCAAATATCAATTCATATCTTTGCCAGAAATTGCTCAAGACATTTATGGAAACAGTTTAAGTGCAAAAATTTTGTTTCCAGAAATGGAAAATGAAAATGAGCAGTGTACAACAAAACTGTCTCAAAGTTGGTTCATGGATTAACATATATGCAAATCAGTTTTGATCAGCATGGAAGACATGGCAATCTTCTACAAAAAAATGTTTCATTGGTTTCCAGTAATGATAAGCAAGCATGGTTTTACTTTTTAGAAAAGATCACTCCAAAAGTTTTTAAAAACTTTCCAAAAAAGCATAGAAGTCACAGTTTATTTTTTGGGCAAGAAAACATTTATTTATTTTCAAATTCTTTCTAGAATTTCATCAACGTTCTCGACAAAACAAGCAAAGGGATCAGTTAATATATTTCCAGAATTCTTTGTGCTATGTGGATACCATTTACTTATATCAACAAATGGCAAGAAATAACATTTGTTATAAAAGGCAAAAAATCACTTTATTTGTTTCCAAGATTCAACTCAATAGTCATCATCACAAAAGTGTAGAAAATCAGCATGGAGAATATATGGCAAGAGTATTCAAGGTCTTTAAATCGATTCCAGTATTTCCACAGTTTTTTTTCGCAAAGTTTTTTTTAATTCACGGCAGTTTTTCAAGGAACAGTGAATTATTCATTTCCAAAAACAAATCAAGCAATCAATGCAATATAAATGCCATGGAAATCCAACAGTTTGAGCAAGAATTTCAGGCAACAATTAATGCAATTTAGACCAAATCATATATGGGAAATCAGAGAGTGATTATAGGATTTCTATATCCTATAAAATCAACTATTCATCATTGTCATAATGAGCATCGAATCCATACAACAACAATTTCAAGCTTAAAAAATAAATTCAGAGAAACTCACGATTTTTTAGAGGGATTCGATCAAGTTCCCGAATCATTGAACAAGAGAGCAGCAATAATCAAAGTCAGATTGAAGAGCCGAACATCATCTAATTCAAAGCTACAAGGATTTGATCAATTCCAAGAGGCTATCGATCTAATTTGGGGATTTTCAGCAAACCCTAGGGAGCCGCCATGTTTTCACAAAGCAAAGTGAACGGGCTAAAATAAACAAGGGTGCAATCAAGTTACAACATGGACGACCAAGCTTCTAAGTGTTAAAGGGGATGACCCTTTTATTTTTCAACTCCTTGGGTTTAGATTTCTTTTCTTTTTGTGTTATTTTAATTTGTTTTTTTGTAAAATAATTCTGAACAGTTCTAGAGTCTGTAAAATCTAAGGGGATTCAGTTAGGGGTTAACTGACAGTTGCTAGAGTCTGTAAAATCCAGGGTTTACTAGTTACGGAGTTGTAATCATGGGAAATCTGATCTAGGGGATTAGATCAGTCTAGGGTTTTGAGTGTAGGATTAGAATATGAGCGAGGGGTTCGCAAGTTTACATGGTCTTGTAAGCGGGATCTGTTCTATTACCTGGTAGAAACCTTAGGAATGCAACAATAGGTAGGATTTTGCCAAAGCTGGGTATATCCGTGTGTCATTTACTTTCTGTATTCTTATTTCTGCTATATTATGTGATCTGATAATTTTTAATATCCCGTAAAAACTATGATAAACCCTATTTACCCCCTCTAGGGTTAATCTAGATCCAATAACTGGTATCAGAGCCTGGTAATTTCTTTAAACCTAGATTCATGGATCCTAGTTGTCAGAGTCAGTCCAGTGATATTCCAATTATTTTCAGTGGAACATATTTTTTAATTTGGAAATCAGAAATCGAATTATATTTAAAATCTGTTAATTTTGAATATTGGAATATCATTGAAAATATGGGAGATATGCTAGATAAGAAAAATAAAGTTGTCAATGCTCGTGTTATGCATATTCTCTATTCTTGTCTCAGTAATAATCATCTTGATCTTATCTCTCATTGTTTAACTACGCAGGATATCTGGAAAACTCTCAACGCGCAGTATGGAAAACCTGACAACTGCTCAAAATCCTCAACAGTCAACTCAGTTTCAGATTTGTGCTTATCAGGTTGTACAGATGGAAAATCAGATGATGACTCAACAGGAGATCTTTCTTATAAAAAATTAATTCATCGTTTAAATGGTTTAACCGAATCTGTTGAGAATATAAAATCTAAAAATAAAATTCCGATATCTGAAAAGCTTGAGTTGATCAACAAAAATAATATTTTGGAATCAAAACTTGAGAAGGTCAAGAAATCTTCAAACTCTAGTCATAAAAGTTGTTTGGTTTTGGAAAACAATCTTGTTCATCAAAATAAAAATATTCAAAAGCTTGAAAATGAAATTATGATTTTAAAAGAGAATAAGATTGAGCTTGAAAGTACAAACAACTTTTTACAAAAGGAATTTGAAAATTTTAAGACTACCGAAAATTCCGAATATGAACGTGCAGAAAAACAAAATTTGTTGAAAACGGATTTGATTTTATAAGAGCTTGAAATTGAGGTTAAAAAATTTAAAACCTTTGAAAAAATTGAATCTGAAAAGTAAAATCATTTTGAACTTGAAATTTCCAAATCCTAAGCCAAAATTAAATTACTTGAAAATGATAATTTGGTTTTGAAACATTCCAATGTTGAACAGAAGATCGCTATAAATAATTGCTCAAATTTAATAAAAGAAAATAGCGATCTAAAATTCAAAATTCAACGATTAGAATCAACTTTGGATAAATTTTCTAATGGGGAAAATCATTGAATATGCTATTACAAAACGAAGTTTCTACTGGAAACAAATGTGATCTTGGCTTCAGGAAAAATAATATTTTTGAAAAATGAAGTTCAAATGATTTTGTAAATTCTTCAACCTTCTTTGGAAAGAATCAATTTGAAAATTCAAACTCTGATAATCGCAAAGGATTTTTGAATCATAAACGTGATGTGAATTCATTTAATAATAATCCATTTGAACAATTCTGGATCCTAAAAAGAAAAGAAAAAACTTCATTAAATTCAAAGATAGATTCGAATGGATTGTTATATAAACAAGTTTGGGTACCAAAATGAACAATTGCAACTGTGAGTGGTTTTACTGTCTTTGTTAGACCATTCAATCGTCTAAACAGTTAGGTACCAGAGGAGGCTGAGGAACTGTTATGCAAAAAGGGATTTGGAATCTAGCTAGTCTATATCATTCATAGTTCCTTAGCCAAGATGCTTAGTTAGAGATTCTTTTGCTTACATCATTTTCAGGTATGATCTCCAAACTCACAATTTCTTCTGTATATTCTCTGTTTTTATTTTTCCTATTTTTTCTTATTCCCTCCTTTTTATTTTCCTGATTTGATTGGTCATTGTCATATCATTGTAACTTCCATTGGGCTTCATTAACTTCAAATTGCAGAATTCATATTTTTCTGGAAATTCACTTCATTTAAATAGAACTCTGATGTTTTAATCTTTTCCAGATCTTGAATTTAAATTTTTAAATATCTGCAATTGTTTTTAAGTTTATTTTCTGATTTCTGAATTCATAATAGTGTTGATGTATTCTTGTCATATCTTGAACACTGTTAATTTGAATTCTAAGATTTTGAAGATCTGAAGGTAAAATGGAATTTCACACACCACTGCTGTTTTGAGTTTTCACTAATTCATTTTAGAAAAGCTTGAAGTAATATACTTAGTACAGCACACAAATATTTGTCAGTTGTGAAAATTTCATTATTTTTCAGATTGGCTTGGATATTTTGAATTATTTGGATCAGTGATACGTCTTGAAAATTACCTTTATTTATGATCATGATGGTTGAAATTTGTCTGTTTGAAATCATCTGAAATTCTTGATATTTTGAATATCACTCACCTCTTAAATTTGAAATTATAATCTTTTGTGACTGATTCATTATATCTCAATACTTGATATTGATTCAGGTGATTTCAAATAAATTAATTTAATTTTTTGGATCATGAATAACTCTCAAACTTGATGTAAATACTCTGAATTCTTTGGGCTTGTTAGAAATAATTTGGAAAAAATCTTTGAAAATCTTGTCTTGAAACTCACTGCCATTTCATGATTTTTTGTTTTAAATATTTGTTTGCTTAAAATCATTTGAAATTATTGATTTCTTGAATCTCACACATGTAACGACCCGCATTCTACGCATCGAAGGATCATAGAATATTTATTTCTTTCACATACGAAGTCGTATGGTCATGTAACTTTGGGAGACGGCTATTGAGGTCATTTCCCACGTTCATGATTTTTCCCGATTTTTAAATGACCATTTTGCCCCTAGCTAATCTTGTTTTGGCCACAACTTTTGATTGGAAAGGAGTTTTGACCTAAAAACACTTCCATTGGCTCCGGATGATGGTTTATAATTCCGTAGAGTGGTCACATTAGCCAAACGGACTTACCGTTTGGAAGATATGGCTGAAACAAGTTTCAGATAGTGAAAAACAGCTTAATTGGGCTTAACCGGGTGATTAACAGCTAGGCCCAATGGGGGATTTCGGGATTAGAGGTATTTGAGGGCTGCTAGGGTTAGGATTTCAGTTTTTCACTCATTTTCCAACCGCCACAAACCCTCTCTTCAACCTAACAATGGCCTCAACCTCTAAAACACCTCCAAATCACTTTCTAATCAAGGATTAGGCTTAACAACATCTAATCAAGGCGGATTAGCACAAGAATCGAGGTAGAGCTGCTGTGTTGCATTGGTATTCACGCCCAAACAGTAGAGTTTTAGTTCTAAAGGTTTTATTTGTGGCCAAGGTGAGTGATTTGCATAGTTCCTCACTAATTATGGTTAATTAAGGGTAATTGGTGAAGATTAACGAAATTAGACATGATTAAATTCTGGAAAAATATTTATAAATTCGAAAATAATGTTTTAGACCTCTTTTAGAAATTTGGTTTGATTTGGCTAAGTTTTACTAATCATATCATTAGTTTTGCCTAAACATGTTTAAGGGAAAATATGGGGTTTTGGGTATGTTTCATCCATTTTACATGCTATGATTGTTGTTTTGCTGTTTGTGGATGATTATACATGTTGCTATGACTGTATGGTATGATTGGCTATTGTCGAGAAGTGTTAGATTGGTAAAAAACGCTGTCGCATGGCGTAAACAGCTTGCTGGACAAAGTGCAGGAAAGTACCCGAACCGATCGGATCGGATAGAAGCACGAACCGAACCGCCCGCACTAGGAGCTTCCGACTCGATCCGCCTCTCGTGTGCCACTCCGACTCGAACCGATGCACCATGGAGAAGCTTGAGGAACCCGACCCGATCCGCCAGGGGTGACCAAGACCGATCCGCTCGCATCTAAGGATCCCCGATCCGAATTGGTAATGAAGGCCCGACCCGATCCGACCAGGGAGCCTTCCACCTGACATGATGAGCATGAGCCTGGAGCATTGTTACGAACCGATCCAGGTGAGGGAGCACGACTCGACGGAACTTGGGTACCGAACCGAACCGATGGGGGATGACTCACGATCCGAACCGAGGAGCTGATGACCACGACTTGAAGCAAAGTGAAGCAAAGAAATGGAGACCGATCCGGAGAAGAAGGCGACGACCAGAACCCGAGATGCAAAGGTAGTCCAATGGGAAGTTTGTACTCAGGATCCAGTTGGGAACCAACGAGTCGACCTCATGAGTTGGGCTTTGTTACGGGACGTGTGCTAAGGGGTTGTCGATGTCTGTAACTTTGAATCACTATGTGTAGGGAGTATGTGAATGGATTCAGTGACACAGTGGCCTAGGTACGACTAAAGAGCTATAGACCAATGAAGTGGGGTCATCTGTAAAGGTTTGGTCATGACTACATGTGGTAAGCTTGGTAGTAGCAGTAGTTGTACAAGTCGACCTCCGTCACTACTTCGATGGGTCTAGTGATTGACAGTGGCGGACATCGTATACTTTACGCACTGAGTGAGATATGTGAGGATGGTTGCTATGCATGATTTGTTTGCCATCATTATGACATGCACACCCCACCCCCGTTATCTTTACACCATCTGTTCAGTGGCACCTTAGAGTATTGTACGGTATGTAGTGCTAACTCTTTGGTTGCAGGTCCACGTTCAAGTATGGTTTAGTATACCTGTTATTGTTCTATTTAGTTGCTTATCGCTCATACCAGACTTTTTGTCTGACCCAGAGTTTTATGTCTCTTCTTATTACTCTGGGTACTCTCACGAGCAGACTAGAGACAGGTTAGCTTAATGTTTACGAGTAGCTGATCCGGAGACGAGCAGGAGGATTCCATGCATGATACATATAGATATTCTCCCTGTGTTGTTGAAGATCACTGCTTGGGCATTAGTAGTGCATCTTCTACTTTAGCTTTCTTTTGTTTAGAGACAGTAATTTAATAAGTTGTAATAAGTTGTATTTACACTTCCGCTACTCTGATGTTGATGTTGGTTTTAGTTATCAACTTATGCACTGTCTCGCCTGTTTTATGTCAAGTATATTATTATTATATTTTGTTCCATGCGCTGTGAGACATTCTACAGGTTTTCGATTAGTTCATTCTCTTCTTTCCTTTCTTTGGCGATCGTTCCATGCTAGTTGGCATGTGTACAGCGCACTTTCGGAGGAAATGCCGGCTGGTGCGGGGCGGGCCATCACACTTGGTATCAGAGCTCTAGGTTGCGTAGTTAACCGAGGGAAGTCATCAAGGAGAGATAGTATACGTATATGAGAGTGCGTATTTGTGATTATTTTGGTTTTCAAAAGCTATATATATACTACTAGTATAGTTAAGGATGAAGTCGCACTGCACTAGCACCACTATGGAGATGGTTAATCGTTTTCTCTTTACAGATTGAACAGTGAGCCGATACGCAAGAGGTGCCAGTAGAGGAGCCAATAATGGGAATGCTGCTGACATGAGGACGTTGTTTACTGACCCCATGAGAGAGATGCCGAGGGATGTGCAGAGGGAAGCTCCCAATAATGGAAATGGTGGTGGTCCATTAGTGCAGGCGCCTAGGGCCGATTTCACCAAGCTGAACAAGGATTATACTAGTCTTGGTGGGAAGCCGTTCCACGGAACGGAGTCGGCTACGGATGTTCAGGATTGGTTGGATAGCTGCGAGCGTATCTTCGAAGACTTGGGTATCGAGGATGCGATGAAGAGAAGGCTAGCATCCCGTCAGCTGCAAGGACGGGCAATGAATTGGGGGAATGCTATAAAGGCAGCTACTCCCGAGGATCAGATTACTTGGGAGCAGTTTAAGGTTCTCTTTAGTGATAAGTTCATTCCAACTGCTCAGAAGTCAGTGTTGTTTAAGAAATTTTTGGAGCTTAAGCAGAATGGCAGAGCTGTCTCGGAGTATATTGCAGAATTCGATACTTTATCAAAGTATGGACTCTATTATTGACACAGTCGAGAAGAAGAATGAGAAGTTCATAACTGGCCTGGATCAGTACTTGGGGGAAAGGCTTATCAACCACATCGATGAGACGTTTGAATCTATTGTGGGGAAAGCATTGAGGTCCGAAAGTCTTTACCCTAAGTCGAAGACTGAGGTTGCATCTGCAGAGGAGCCAAAGCCACAAGCAAGCGGTGGAGGCAAGAATGGTTCTCATAATAAGAGAAAGCAGAATCAGACCAAGGATGGCCAGAAGAAAAAGAATAATCAAGATGTTGAGAGCTTCAGCTGTGGTAAGAAGGGCCATTATGCCAAAGAGTGTCGGGCCAAGCCAGCGGATAGGAAGTGCTTCAACTATGGCCAAGTGGGACATCACAAGGACAAGTGTCCGCAACCCCCTAAAGAGCAGGTGGTGAAAGCATATGCCCTTAATGCTATTCCTTCTTCGTCGAATGCCCCAACTGCGGCGGAGAAAGGAAAGTGTGTTGTTATTCAAGGTATGCTTTATGTTTATGATGTTCCTGTTAGAGTTTTGTTTGATACCGGGGCTTTCAGATCTTTCATATCTAGTGACCTGGTAGATAGGTTGGGATTGGAGCTCGAGATTGTCGATAGGCCTTTAGTAGTGAAGAACCCGATTGGTGGTTCAACTAACCTTAGAATGATCTGTCGTAATGTGGTCATATCGAGTCATGGATGCATGTTTGTGATTGCTTTGTTTTGGGCTTTACTTGGTTTGGCATTATCTTAGGAGTCGATTGGCTCCAAAGATACGGGGTGGTGGTAGACTGTGAGTGCTTTTTGGTGACAGCTAGAGAGGATGATCGGCAGAGGGTAGTGTTTGGTGGTCTACCCAGTGATGGGGTAATGGCTAGTTTTCTGAATTCCCTCAACATTCCGCATAGTGAGTTGTCAGGTTTGCCTGTGGTTGGCTAGTATCCGGACGTTTTCGAGGAAGTGACCGGGCTTCCACCACACCGAGAGATTGAGTTCTGCATTGATTTAGTGAAAGATGCCAGACCTATAGTGATGCCACTTCGTCGTATGGCACCAAGGGAGCAGCGAGAGATCGGGGTGCAAGTCAGCGATCTTTTGAAGAAGGGATTTATCAGAAGGAGTGTTTCTGAATGGGGAGCACCATTTGTGTTTGCTACCAAGGTGGATGGTTCCCTTCATTTGTGTGTAGACTACCGCGAGTTGAATAAAGTGACGAGGAAGAATAAGTATCCTCTACCGTGGATAGATGACTTGTTTGATCAGTTGAGTGGCACGAGAGTATTCTCTCGGTTGTATCTCGCGACAAGTTTTCATCATCTTAGAGTGGAAGCTGAGAGTATAGCTAAAACGGCATTTCGGACGCCGTTTGGATTTTATGAGTGGTTGGTCATGCCATTCGGGCTGACCAATGCCCCAGCATACTTTGTGGATCTTATGAATAGGGTATTCAGAGATCAGTTGAATAAGTTTGTCCTTGTGTTTGTGGATGATATTTTGGTCTATTCGAGGACAGAGGAAGAACACAAGGAACATTTAAGAATAGTGATGGAGGTGTTGAGAAAACACCAATTGAAAGAAAAGTTTTCTAAGTGTCACATCTGGAGGAGAGAAGTGAGATTCTTGGGCCATATTGTTTTAGAGAATGGTATTGTCGTGGATCCTGCGAAGGTAGCTACGGTACAAGATAGGTCTACGCCCAAGAATGCAACGGACATAAGAAGTTTCTTGGGATTAGCTAGATATTATCGTAAGTTTATCCAAGACTTCTCCAAGATAGCAGCACAGTTGACTCAGTTGACCAAGAAGAATCAAGCTTTTGTCTGGGACAAAAAGTGCGAGAATGCATTCAAAAGTCTAAAGGACAAGTTGACATGTGCACCAGTGTTAGTAATTCCTAAGGGGAATGAAGAAATGACAGTATATACGGATGCATGTGGCACAGGGCTAGGTGTTGTATTGATGCAAGGAGGTACGGTTGTAGCTTATGCAAGTCGGCAACTGAAAGCGCATGAGAAAAGATACCCTACCCATGATTTGGAATTGGCAGCGATTATGTCTGCACTGAAGATGTGGAGACATTATCTCTTGGGAGAAAGATTCGAGTTGTTTACCGATCATAAATCGTTAAAGTATCTTTTCTCTCAGAAGGATCTAAATCTCCGACAGCAAAGATGGTTAGAATTCTTAGCTTCCTATGATTTCGACATCGCATATACACCAGGAAAGGGCAACGCGGTAGCTGTTGCATTGAGTAGAAGACATGCCAGTTTATGGGCTATGTTTCTAGAATGGAAGCAACTGGAGTACATCGCTGGGTATGACTTCAGACCAAAGTGCAAATTGGATCCAGAAATGTTAGCAAGTTTGACGATCAGACCCACTTTGATTGAGTGGATTGGTTCTGGTCAGAGGAACGATGCTAACCTATTGGAAATCATCTCCAAGTTAGAGATGGGTATCGATGAGGAGATGAAAAAGTATGGGCTTGATCGAGATGGACGGCTTAGAAAGAATGGAAGACTAGTTGTACCCAATGTCAATGGATTGAGAGATGAAGTGCTTAGAGAATGTCATCACTCAAAACTGACTATACATCCCGGTGGTAACAAGATGTACCAAGATATGAAGCAGACCTACTACTGGGAAGGGATGAAAAGAGATGTTGGGAATTTTATATCCAAATGCATGAATTGCCAACTAGTTAAAGCTGAGCAAAAGAAGCCTAGTGGTTTGTTACAACCATTAGAAGTTCCAGAATGGAAATGGGAACAAATCTCGATGGATTTCATTGATGGTTTACCAAGGACTAGATCGGGCCATGATAGTATTTGGGTGATTGTGGACCGATTGACTAAGAGTGCAAGATTTATACCCGTCAAGTCGAACAGGACAGCAGCTAAGTTAGTTGAACTATATATAAGGTGGGTAGTGAGATTTCGTGGAATACCCAAAGGCATTGTGAGTGACCGAGATCCGTTGTTCACTAGTGGATTTTGGAAGAGCTTACAAGAGGCGTTAGGATCACAATTACATTTCAGTACCGCGTATTATCCTCAAACTGATGGAGAGACAGAGAGGGTGAATCGAGTGTTAGAAGACCTCTTGAGAGCTTATGTACTGGATTTTGGTGGATCATGGGATGACCATTTGCATCTAGTAGAGTTTGCATATAATAATAGCTATCAATCCAGTATCGGTATGGCTCCATTTGAAGCTTTGTACGGAAGACCGTGCAACTCACCGTCATGTTGGGTAGAAACTTGTGAGAAGTTTGTACTTGGACCCGATGTGATAAGAGAAACTTCAGCTAAGATTAAGGTTATCCAACAGTGAATGAAGGCTGCCCAAGATAGGCAGAAGAGTTATGCTGATAAGAGGAGAAAGGAATTAAAATTCTCCATTGGCAACTTGGTGTTTATCAAGATTTCTCCGTTGAAGAGCGTGATACGATTTGGCAGGAGAGGCAAGTTAGCACCAAGATTTGTTGGTCCATTCCCAGTTCTTGAGCAAATTGGGAATTTGGCATACAAAGTTGAATTACCAGAGAAGATGGCAGGAGTTCACAACATATTTCATGTTTCCCAGTTAAGGAAGTTCGTGCACGACCCAGATTGACTATTTCACCTGATCAGTTGGATGATATCGAAGTTGAACCCGAGGCGGTTGGGAACCGCAAGCCTATGCGTATTGTTGGGAACGATACGAAGCAACTTCGAAGGAAACCGGTGAAATTAGTCAAAGTTCAGTGGGGCGAGAATGAGAATGACTGTACTTGGGGGACAGAGGAGAGCATTAGGAAGACATATCCAGAACTCTTCGCCTGGTAAGATTTCAGTTTCGATTTAGCCTTTCTGCATGCTAGGATAGGTTTGTTTTGTTTATTTTGCATGTTTGATTGTTGTATGTGGCTGGTAGGCATGCGGGATCCTTTGTATGATTTAGAATAAGGAATTTCAGGGACGAAATTTCTTAAGGGGGGAAGAGTGTAACGACCCGCATTCTACGCATAGAAGGATCATAGAATATTTATTTCTTTCACATACGAAGTTGTATGGTCATGTAACTTTGGGAGACGGCTATTGAGGTCATTTCCCATGTTCATTATTTTTCCCGATTTTTAAATGACCGTTTTGCCCCTGGCTAATCTTATTTTAGCCATAGCTTTTGATTGGAAAGGAGTTTTGACCTGAAACCACTTCCATTGGCTCCGGATGATGGTATACAATTCCATAGAGCGACCACATTAGCCAAACGGACTTACCGTTTGGGAGATATGGCTGAAACAAGTTTCAAATAGTGAAAAACAGCTTAATTGGGCTTAACCGGGTGATTAACAGCTAGGCCCAATGGGGGATTTCGGGAATAGAGGTATTTGAGGGCTGCTAGGGTTAGGATTTCAGTTTTTCACTCATTTTTCAGTCGCTACAAACCCTCTCTTCAATCTAACAATGGCCTCCAACCTCTAAAACACCTCCAAATCACTTTCTAATCAAGGATTAGGCTTAGCAACATCAAATCAAGGCAGATTAGCAAAAAAATCGAGGTAGAGCTGCTGTGTTGCATTGGTATTCGCGCCCAAATAGTAGAGTTTTAGTTCTAAAGGTTTTATTTGTGGCCAAGGTGAGTGATTTGCATAGTTCCTCACTAATTATGGTTAATAAAGGGTAACTAGTGAAGATTAACGAAATTAGACATGATTAAACTCTGGAAAAATATTTATAAATTCGAAAATAATGTTTTAGACCTCTGTTAGAAATTTGGTTTGATTTGGATAAGTTTTACTAATCATATCATTAGTTTTGCCAAACATGTTTAAGGGAAAATATGGGGTTTTGGGTATGTTTCATCCATTTTACATGCTATGATTGTTGTTTTGCTGTTTGTGGACGATTATACATGTTGCTATGACTGTATGGTATGATTGGTGATTGTCTCGAAGTGTTAGATTGGTCGAAAACACCGTTGAATGGCGTAAACAGCTTGCTGGACAAAGTACAGGAAAGTACCCGAACCGATCGGATCGGATAGAAGCACGAACCGAACCGCCCACACTAGGAGCTTCCGACCCAATCCGCCTCTCGTGTACCACTCCAACTCGAACCGATGCGCCATGGAGAAGCTTGAGAAACCCGACCCGATCCGCCAGGGGTGACCAAGACCGATCCGCTTGCATCTGAGGATCCCCGATCCGAATTGGTAATGAAGGCCCGACCCGATCCGACTAGGGAGCCTTCCACCTGACATGACGAGAACGAGCCTGGAGCATTGTTACGAACCGACCCAGGTGAGGGAGCACGACCCGATGGAACTTGGGCACCGAA
The DNA here is from genome assembly GCA_030737875.1 of Allium sativum. Taxonomy (NCBI): domain Eukaryota; kingdom Viridiplantae; phylum Streptophyta; class Magnoliopsida; order Asparagales; family Amaryllidaceae; genus Allium; species Allium sativum. The sequence goes on from CM060911.1 coordinate 232,557,449, forward strand.
CCGAACCGATGGGGGCTGACTCACGATCCGAACCGAGGAGTTGATTACCACGACTTGAAGCAAAGTGAAGCAAAGAAATGAAGATCGATCCGGAGATGAAGGTGACGACCAGAACCCGAGATGCAAAGGTAGTACAATGGGAAGTTTGTACTCAGGATCCAGTTGGGAACCAACGAGTCGACCTCATGAGTTGGGCTTTGCTGTGGGACGTGTGCTAAGGGGTTGTCGATGTCTGTAACACGGAATCACTATGTGTAGGGAGTATGTGAATGGATTCAAGGCCATAGTGGCCTAGGTACGACTAAAGATCTATAGACCAATGAAGTGGGGTCATTTGTAAAGATTTGGTCATGACTCCATGTGGTAATCTTGGTAGTAGCAGTAGTTGTACAAGTCGAACTTCGTCACTACTTCGATGGGTCTAGTGATTGACAGTGGCGGATATCGTATACTTTACGTACTGAGTGAGAGATGTGAGGATGGTTGCTATGCTTGATTTGTTTGCCATGATTATGACATGCACACCCCCAACCCCGTTATCTTTACACCATATGTTCAGTGGCACCTTAGAGTATTGTACGGTATGTAGTGCTAACTCTTTGGTTGCAGGTCCAAGTTCAGGTATGGTTTAGTATACCTGTTATTGTTCTGTTTAGCTGCTTATCGCTCATACCAGACTTTTTGTCTGACCCAGAGTTTTATGTCTCTTCTTATTACTCTAGGTGCTCTCACGAGCAGACTAGAGACAGGTTAGCTGGGTGTGCACGAGTAGCTGATCTGGAGACGAGCAGGATGCTTCCACATATGATACATATAGATATTCTCCCTGTGTTGTTGAAGATCACTGCTTAGGCATTAGTAGTGCATCTTCTACTTTATCTTTGTTATGTTTAGAGACAGTAATTTGAAAAGTTGTAATAAGCTGTATTTAGACTTCCGCTACTCTAATGTTGATGTTGGTTTTAGTTATCAGCTTATGCACTGTCTCGCCTGTTTTATGTCAAGTATATTATTATTATATTTTGTTCCATGCGCTGGGAGACATCCTACAGGTTTTCAATTAGTTCATTCTCTTCTTTCCTTTCTTTGGCGACCGTTCTGTGCTAGTTGGCATGTGTACAACGCACTTTCGGAGGAAATGTCGGCTGGTGCGGGGCGGGCCGTCACAACACACATCATGAATTTAAAATTTATAATCTGGTGTGACTGATTCATTGAATCTTCTTTTCATATCCCTTCAAATGATTTAAAATAAACCATATATTTAATCTTGGCTCATGAACCATTCTTTGACTGTCTGAAATATCTTTGAAACATCTCCTTGACAAGTCTGCTTTGAAAATGTTTTTTGTGCTGCTCAGATATTGTTCTTGAAAAAATTTTTGGTGACTGCTTGTTTGGGTATCAAATATATACCATGCTCTGATAGATGAAATTAATTTTCTTGATTTGTTAACCATGTCTGCTTAGGCTTTGTGATTAAAAATTCTGTTGTCTGAGATATCCTTGTTCGTCTCCAGTGTCATGTTAAAATCCCCAGTAATAGAGACAACAAGTGGTATTAGATTAGGAAGTGCTGAATTTTTTTAATGACCTTATTCTCATCCTGTATATATATATATATATTGTCTTGTATATATCTCTCTGAATTCCTCTTGTAGTTGATTTTCAATTTTAAAATTATTTATTATTTATTCATTCAGAAATTGAAATCAATATCCAAATTGAAAGGTATTTATAATTCATCAAAATTATTATTAGACTTTGAAATTGTAATAAATTGTGACTGCAGTATATTTCACAACAAGAGGAGACTTTATTTAGATTTTCATGATGGTTGAATAATTATTATAATATCTTTGAATTGGCGATTATTTCATGACCATCTTCTTTATCTACCATTATTCTGCCATCCATCATGTTTTTTATATTAATATGAAGAGTTTAATATTTTTCTAAAAATCTTTTTGAATAAATAGTGGAAATATTTGTGATAGAAATGGGACTATGTTATTTTTCAGAATTAGTGACAATTGAATTTTTTTTAATGATCCCAGTACAGTTGGTCATATTTCATAATATGATTAATTTAAAGATTTATTTCACAAATCACTTCTGTACCCACCACATTTCTATCATCCATTGGTTTTATATATCGAGGAGTTTTTCTTTTGGAACTAAAAATAATAAAAATATATAATATATATATATAAGTGTGTCTCTAACCTCATTTAAAAATCCAAGCTCTGGTCATGCATGGTTAAGAGATAAATTATAATTTAAGCTACGACTGACCTCATTTAAAAATCTAAGATCTGGTTATGCGTGGTCTGTGTGCTCTTAAATTTAAAGAAAAATGATTCGAATAAATAGAAATTAATCTGAAATTCTCCTTGGTGTTTAAAAACCAGCCTATCAATCCATCTTCTATTTTGTGAAATGTGTTGAAATCTTATGAAGTATTATGATTTGTTGATTGATAGCTATTGGGATTTGAGATTATTTGTCTTTGTCACTTAAATTGAATTTATAATTACAGTCCGAATCCGTCACTGTTTTGTGCATCATTTTTATAAAAATTCTTTAGAAAATAATTGAAATTCATATTTTTGTAACTCTCTCCATTTTATATAAAATTCATCGTAAATCAGTCATTCTCTACAATGTGAAATATGCCACCTATTCTCAGAATATTATGATTTTTGTTTGACTGATTGAGATTTATGATGACTGTTCTTCCTCTTAAGCTGATATTATATTTTAGTCATTTTTCATCTATATTTTAAGTTTTGAATCCTTTTGACGATAACAAAAGGGGAAGAATGGGCTGAGATTTTAATTTATGAGTGAATATTTTGTAAATATTTTTAATTTTGAAATTCATTATTTTCATTCTTTTCACTCATGCATAGTTATAAGGGGAGCTCTGCTGTAGGGGAAGCATACAAATAGGGGGAGTTCAATATTCACTGCCGAACACATTTACACATTTATTATGCTCAAAATCTTTTATTTGTTTGTCATCATCAAAAGGGGAGATTGTTGTATATAACGGTGTTGTATACACAATTATATGATTTTTGTTTGATGATAACAACCAAATAAATATTATTTTAAATGTGTTTGTTATTGTACTACTTCATATATACATTACAGACAGAAATGTAATATTTATATTTAAATAGAATACAACTGTACAGATATCCAGATATTCACACGGTATTTTATTTAAATATAATATTTTATTTCAATATCTAAACATTACAATTTTTACCAACTCCAGTATTTGTACACTCCACTCATATATTTCATTTCTATACAATTTCTTTTTATACCGTGCTCCTCACTGCACTTCTCTGCTCACTAATATACAATTTCATATATATTTATATAGTCTCATATTCATACTCGTATACAATCACTTTCGTACTTTGACACACTGTTACTATCTTCTACCTTCTGTCTTCTGTTCTCACAGCTCACTGTCAGTCCAGTCATCTTTGCTTACCTGTCATATGTAGAAACACACAACAGTAATCTTAAACAGAAATAATTTCATATTCTAGCAAATATTATTTTAACTTTAAAATTTATTTGCCTGATAATTTTGGTGTGTTTCTTATCATTTTTCATGACTTGATCTGATATGTATATATTTCTAATACGCACCAATCAGCCTCGACACACTACACCGGTTTGCTGATTAGAACCAGTTGTTTCTGAGCAGCCACAACACAGTGTAGCAGTCTGCTGATATATATTCAAATAGACACACACACACACATATATATATATATATAATATATACACATACGTGTATGTATACATATATGTATACATACAGGTCAACAACATGTTCAGCATAGCAGTGAAATGGAGCAAATGAATACAAGAAAGTCCAAGTGTCAAGCACAAGCAAACATGGCATGGTCGAGCCAAAGTGCAAACATGCAAACAAGCTAAATGGCCAAGCATATATGGTGCATACAAATGCAATGGCCAAGAATGGTACAACCGTATTGTAGTGAGACATGATGTCAACAAGTCAGTAATGGACAAAGCATATTTCAGCCAACATGTAGTGACCAGGAGCAACAATTCAGAGCAATGCATGGTGATTTCAAATATACAATGTATATCAGCAAGGTGTGAAGCATGAAGCATGATACAAGGCCCAATATCAGAGCTCAACATAGTTTTAGTTTTACATGTACAAATGCAATTCAGGTTGCAAGTGAACATTGGCAGTCATAGAAGCATAAATGCTTCAGCAATCGATTCAACATGGTATTGATGCACAAATATGAAGCAACAACTAAAGTGCAGTAGCCAAACCATAGCAAAGGACCAGAGGACAACACAATATTCATTTGTACAAGTCAGGTTAAACTCTAAGATGGAAATTCATGCAAGTAAATTAATACATGCTCTTTTGTATAAACTATAAACATCTTAGCAAACATGTTTTTGGGAATACAATCAATAGGAAAAGGTTTGAAGTTTCTCTGAAACCAGCATGTATAGACATGGCCAAAATAGAAAGACTTTATTTTTGAAAAAAACTAGTTTTTGGGCAAATATCAATTCATATCTTTGCTAGAAATTGCTCAAGACATTTATGGAAACAGTTTAAGTGAAAAAAAATTGTTTCCAAATATGGTAAATGAAAATGAGCAGTGTACAACAAAATAGTCTCAAAGTTGGTTCATGGATTAACATATATGCAAATTAGTTTTGATCAACATGGAAGACTTGGAAATCTTCTACAAATTAATGTTTCATGGGTTTCCAGTAATGACAAGCAAGCTTGATTTTATTTTTTGGGGAAGATCAATTCAAAAGTTTTTTAAAACTTTCAAGAAAATCATAGAAGTTGTTAGATCCAAAATTGGGTCTAACACCCAATTTGGTCTAATATGCAGAGGTCAATATCAGGAGAAATACAAGAAAAGCAGAAAAGACACAAGACTTATAGTGGTTCGGCATTAACGAGCCTACAACTACTTTATATCTATGATTATACTTAAGATTCGAGTACAATCAACGATTTATCTCTCAATATCACTTTTACAATGTTGGTTCACTTAGTAAATTCAAGACAGCTCTGAATAGGAATAATGGAGATATAATAATGGTGGAATCAGAACTCAGAATTGCCAAAATGATCCTGAAAAATGCCAAGTTCTGGGCTATTTATAGGTGATATCTGCAGGCGGATCGCAGTCATACGTGGCACAAATCCCGATGATGTCGGACCGGTTCGTAGCTTGATGGAGAAATGGTCAAAATGGCGGTTATGGATAGGTGGCACAAGATCCTTCATCTTCAGATCATGTATGACTCAGTCGTGGCCTTCAGTTGTCAGCTTCAGGGATCGGATCGCAAGTGCTTGAGTGGACAGATCGGATCATGGTAGGGATCCGCGATCGGGGGGCAGCAATAGCGTCACGATCCGTTAAGGCTTGGTGACCACGATCGGGGTTTCATGGCTCCTACGAGTAAAACCTAGTAGTGAACATACGCGTGAATCTTGGTGGCTTGATCCAAAAGCTAGCCAACATTTTGCCCCCTCGAAGTATGTTTTATTGCGGATGGAACATGCTTCGAAATTACGAACTTATCTTTTTATGAAGTGATGTAAATCAGAAGTCGTGTCTGTCTGAAATATCGTATTGCTTTGGGGAGTTGCGCTCTTTGATTGGTATAAATATCATACTGGATCTTCAAGTTATTTCTTTATTCATTGGTTAACTTTCATTTTCCTAGCTTCAGAGTGTGTTGTGATCAATCCATCAAGTAAGTCCTAAATCTTTCAAGCATTTTCAAAATTTCCATATGGTTTTCACTCTTGAATTTGGGTCGCTGGCATATAACACGGTTCGTGACAATGGCCTTAGTCGCGATCCTGTGATCAAATGAATCCTCTACTGGACCACGATGGGCTCTCCAATTCCAACCGTGGGTCTCCAAAGGAATGGGTCGTGTTTTAACTTTCACTAGGCGTGCGTTACTGCTCGTGGTCCGTGGATCTCCACGGATCGAGTCGTGACAAAAACAGGAATATTAAGGGCCAATTTTTTTCCTATATAAGCTGACCCCATTCCCTATTCTTCCTCTTCTTCTTTTCCTCACACTGCCGCCGCCTCTGCTTCTTCCCTGCCAAACCCTAACCGCGATTTCCAAAAAGAAATAATTTCGTTCCCTAACTTAAATAGGAAAAAAGGTAATCACGCTGATAATGCTTTTCTACTATTTCAGTCTTGTTTCTTTCGAACTTTTTCCAGTATGGTAACGGTAGTGATGAGGGTCTAGGTTAGGCGATGATGGTAATGGGTTTGGATTTGTTGACTTATGGATGGAGAGGAGAAGCGAGAGAGGAGAAGGAGTAGGTTGGGTCGGTTTGCAGACGAGGATTTGGCTCAGGTCGTGAAAACAGAAGGGTCAGGGTGAACTATGGCATAGTACCAGACAATGGATCAGGTCGCAATGATGGAGAAATATTGGGTCGTGGCAATGAAGGAACGCCGGTTCGTGGACATAGGGAGTAAGGTGGATCGCGGGGAGTCTGTCACGATCCGTTCAAGTAGAGAATATTGAGTCAAGATCCTCAGTGTTCCCCGATCCGATGCTTCTCCACGATCCGGTGCTTTCTCACGAGCCAGTCTGACGAACGATCCGATACACATGTTGACTAAAAAATACAATGTAACTCTGACAAACCAATGGACAGTTAGGTTAGAGACTTCGAGATGAACTTTCCGGACTGAACAACAACATAACTTAATAGCATACAATGGCCATTACCTTCTTATCTGATTGTCTTCATTCTTTTCTTTAATGTACGCATAGGCACACACTTGCACTTACACACACGGGGAACGGGGAACTTGTGTTCTAATTTTTACTCGCCAACACAGCCATTTCTGATAAGCAAGTAACTGAGACATCAGAGGAAAGCACTGAACCAGAGACATCAATACATCATGACCCTGATGTGCTTCCTTCAGATTCAGATGAGGAAAAACCCGATCCTGATTACGAGACGGATACCGATATAGAGTCAACGACTTCTGAGAGCACATCCCTTGAAGATGAGGATGATCGAGCTCCTGATGAAATTCCGGGTGTTAAGGAAATAGAGAAGTTCACTGATTCTTTACCCTCTAAGTTAGATGATATAAAACTTAAGAAGATATGTTTAAGACACGGAATTCCCTGGGACGATGTGAAAGCTCCAGAAAGCGAAGATAGACCTCATTCTGCCCTAGAGGGGTACATGACTGTTAGTCGACTCATGTGCTGGGTAGGGGCTATTCCTCCTTTTCCTCCACTTGTTGTCGATCTTTTAAGACAGTTACACATTGCCCCCATGCAACTCCATCCAAATGCCTATGCGGCTCTGTACACTTTGTATGTTTCTTATATGGAGATTCTGCAGACCGAACTTACCCTTAAAGATCTGAAGTTCTATTATCATTTCAAGCATCATTCCGCAGGGGCTCCTAATTTTTCTTTCTTGAATTAGTTGCCAACAGGAAAGTTGTGACGGATGCTTATAGTAACATAGGGGATATCAAATCTGACTGGTTTTATATAAAACACCAAGCTGGATGTGCGAGGAAGTGGCTACAAGTGAGTATGTTTTTAAATCTCCCGTGTTTAATTCGAATGCCTAGTCTCAGTGCTAACAAATCATTTTGTTCCATACAGATCACAACTTTGAGAGAACGGAAGGATCGATATATGAAGACCGAATGTCCTGCCTTCTCAAGAGTAACTCAGATTTTTTAAGGATTAAGAAATGTATCACTGACGAGAACCTTCACAAACACTGTCTTTTAGATATAAGATTCGGACTTGGAGCGGGCGGCAAACCTTACATGTATATACCTCCGATTGAGGGAGAAGGAACTTCTCAAGTTGTAAAGACAACTAACCTTCGAGAGAGTCCTTCGCCAATTATTAATCTGGATGACGAGGATTTAAACGTATACGAAGGAGACAAGGGGCAAGCTGACGAATCAAAGGAGGTCCCAACCTCTGGGGGCAGTCTCCCTTAAGAATTTCATCACCAGTTGAGTCTGTCGCTCAGTATGAGTTAACGGAGGAACAGATACTCGGGGAATTAAATAAGATTCCTTTACCGGACGATATTTACACTCAGGAAGATTTCGGAGGGGAACCAATTTTTCCCATCTCTGAAGAGACGAGTGCCCCAGTTGGAGAAAAAGAAGCCATCCAAACGAGCCTAACTCTAGGCCCTAGTCCGTTAAAAAGGGGATTTCACGGGATGCACAAATCACATGCACCATTTACCATAACACTCTTTTACCACTGTCGTTCATAGTTTTAACATGCACATGTTTCTTTTGCAGGGAAAATGTCCCGCAAATGGTCTTATTCTTATCGTTCACTTTGCGAGGGCACACCAAGCCTCCTTCCAGATCCCGAGTATGCTCGTAGTGATAGTCAGGGAAGGGGTAGTCGTCAGCCCCGGGATTCTCATTAACCTTATTCGACACGATCTCGATCTCCATCAAAGCAAGGTTCTGAAAAGACTTACAGTCGTCCATCGTTACCGGCTGGGGGCAAGCAACTTCCTAGAGATCTGACCCCTCCGAGTACTCCTTCTCATGTCCAGTCTTCTAAAAAACACCACAAGCCAGAGGACAGACACAAAGATGAGGGTAAGATCGTAGAGACGAGAAATGTAACACCCCGAGAATTCTATAACTGTGAAATTAACAAATTAAAGTATAATTAATTTGAAATCAAAGAACTAAGGGAAACGGGATACGCCATTGCGTTCGTCTCGGAAAAATACGCGAAATAGAGTCCGAGTTTTCGAAAAACGGAGTCCGTATGAAGAAGATGTGGCCTTCGGAAGTTTCTGAATTAAATTTAAAATTCAAACAGAATAAAACAGTTTAAAATTCCAAAATGGGGCCCAATGGGCCAGGGCGGAAAAACACCCGCCTGATGCACCCAGGGTCGACTGGGCTGTCGACCTGGTCTAGCCAGGTCGACAGGGCTGTCGACAGGGCTGTCGACAGGCATGTCGACCTGGTCCAGAGCCAGGTCGAGCCCAGTCCAACCTGGCTGGCCTATTCTATGTTGGGTCGATTTTCTGTGGTCTGCTTTGTCATTAGGGCTAGGTGGCAGGCTCTAATTGGTCTCTCCTTAGGATGAATGGCTACGATCAATCCAAGCAACATCAATGGTCCTAATCAGTTCATAACCCCTATAAAAAGGACCCTAGATTTAACCCTAATCTATTCATTCAAAAATAAGAACAAAGCCGCCATGTTGCTGAGGAACGACTAGGGGTAGCCACCAATTGGAGAGAGGATTAGGAGGCAAATTCTAAGGCATAAAGCAACTCAATCAAATCAAACCGCATCTTCTTATCCCTAAATTTGAGAATTCGCCTCACCATTGTAAGTAGAGTATTATTTTGGTATGAACAAATAACTGTGTTGGTTTGTATACTTGATTGTGGTGATAAATAATTCATAATTTGTGCGTTACTATGATTCTTATCGATTTGGAATATTGTATACGTTTGGATATCCTCATATTATGTTATAAAGAACTACATGCGGTAGTTCTATGCAAGTATACGTTTGGAATATTCGCAAATTATGTAATCCATGTTGAAGCTACATGTATGTAGTTGATTGATTGAAATTCATGCAAGTTTGGGGCTTTGCTATTATGCCATCGTAATGTGTATTTTTATGCAAACATCATTTTTGTGAAGTAATTGGAGTAAGTTTGGATTATCATAATCCATATGAAATTATGTTGAAAATTTGGCATCATGTATTAAGCCATGCTTTTGTACTAGAAAACCTATTTGCAAGCTTATGAATATGACTAGGCTATGATTGATAATTTGCATAATTGAAATTGTTAACAAGAATTATATGATGACATATGTGGTACATAGCTAGGTTAGGTTCAAAAATCCCTTTTTGCAAGTTTGCATGACTAAAGTAAAAATCATGATTTCATGTTAGAAATATTTATGCCATAGTTATGTGAACAAATTTAACTATACTTATGCCATGCTTATGTTTGACATTATGCCATGCTTATGTTTGACATTATGCCATGCTTATGTTAGAAATATTTATGCCATGCTTATGTTTGACATTATGCATAAATAAAAATATAGGTTCATGTTGTAGTTATGACTATGTGTCAATAATGATACCCAATTTAGATTCTTATCTCAACTACAAGATTACATGCTTTGATTCATGTCACTTATGTTTTATGACCAAAGTATATGTCACTACTATGCAAGTACACCAGTTTCTATTTTGTATTTCCAACGTCATATTGCAAGTTCATGCGCTCACCTTCCCCTTTTTGTGTATGTAATCACGCTTTAAGCCTCCCCTTTTCGCATGGCTAAGTTGGGCTTTAAAAGGCTAAGCCCAACCTATATATATAATAAACAGACGTGTTAAACGGGGGAAAATAACGTTGGGTTAATTACTAATGAATGAAAATATAAAATAGAAGGGCCCAAATTCAGGTATGGGTTGGGCCCATGATTGGTGTAACCTTTACACTATTAACTTAATAATGGGCCGCAAATATTTACATATAAGAAAATAAAGAAGAAAGACAAAATATGTAAATGTAGAACATACGATGTGTTTAACCCGAGGTTGGATTGAGTTGTGATGTAAACCTGCCCGGAACCGCCCGGCTGTCCAGTAGTCACAACAATACCTATCCAATGTGGGAGGTTAAACATGGAGGCCAATAAGGACCCGAGGTTAGACTGAGTTGTGGCGTAAGACTGCCCGGAACCAACCGGCAACAGGCAGCCACAACAATACCTGTCTAATGTGAGAGGTCAGGGCCTTAATAAGACAATTAAGGCTGAGTCAGGATTGTTAGGATTAAGTGAACTAAAGACTTAATCAAAATGGAACATGCTAAACTAAACGGACTGGTGGGGGTTAGGTTAGGAAACACTTAACCAACTTAGCATGTTGGCTAGAGATAGAAAACCTAGTAACGGGGGACCCTTTTCAGCAGTAACCCTAGAAGGTGTATCAGGATACCCTGAAACTAGGCAGGGTGGGGCACGATTACTGGGCTGATTGTAAGAGGTCAAATCGACGGCGGTGGTGTAGCAGTGTAGGTTCTAACGGGGTGCGGGCGTGCACACACTCCGGCGCAGAAAAATAAGGCACTGGACACCAGTAGCATACCTGTGCACTCTAGGATTGTGTCGGGCCGCCACCATGGGACTTGATACACCCCATGGTGGGACCAGCATAGGTAACTACAACATCGGGGGCCGTAAGACACATGTAACTATGCGAGTAGGAGCCGATCATCATAGAATGGATCACATCACCCTGATCATGGGGTGCCAGTTGGAAACTAGTTTATATGGGTTCAGAGATTTACATGGGGTACGACAGTATATTCTACCCTAGACAACTTATCCAAGTTATAATGTTTTCCCACTTCTTGTTTATACTTATCATACCCAGTTCTTTATTCATAGACAGAATAGTACTAGACTTACTCAGGCTTTATGTCTGACTCTACTTTTCTTTCGTCTTCTTTTCTTCCGTTCCCCCCCCCCCAGGTCCACAGGGAGGGAACACAGCAGCTTGACCAACCTTAACATCCAGCTTGAAGAAGAGAAATGTATTGCTTGGACTTTTTCGCTTTGAACTATGGCTTTGGACAATCCACTATGGGGCTTTTGCAGTTTATCTATGTTTTATTTATGCTTCTTTAAATAATGTAATCAAGACAGATTATGAAAGTGTTATGTTATGTTATGTTTTGAAAAAAAATGTAAGACAATTATGGTGGTGTTGTTGTAGCACGTATTTGCTTTTATGAAATAAAAGTTGTTGATTTTCCGCTGTTTACAAATATGTGTTCTTATATATCTGTGGCTTATACTTATAAACCTCCACCAAAATTAGGGCATTCCCTTTGAGAGTGACCCTAACGGAGGTGGGGTGTTTCACTTGGTATCAGAGCTCTAGGTTTACCAGATAAGATAAAAAGTTTTGAAAAAATTATTTTCAAAAAGGAAATTTAAAGAAGCATTTTTAAAAGAAAAATATTATTTTATTTTAAAAAGGCAAAGTCCACTCCCCAAAGCCATAGGTACTATCTCTTATCCTTCGTTTTGAATCTATCCTTTTTGTTTCAGCATGTCCGAAGATCTTAACTTGCCAGAAGGGGTGCCGATACCTGGTTGGTTTAGACGGTTCTTAGAAGCAAGAGCCACTCAGCCAGGTCCTACCGTTCCTCCTCCCCCAGCTGCCGGAAATCATCCAGCTGCAGCGGCACCTTTTCCTCCACCTCCTCCATGGGGAAACACTTTTGCTAAGATATGTAAAGATTTTAAAGCTATGGGAGGAAGGGATTTCCATGGAACTGAGTCCTTCGTGGCAGCTAGAAATTGGCTGAAAGAAACGGAGGACCTATTCATCATCTTTGAGGTAGAAGATAGACAAAAAGTACAATTGGCAGTATGGCTATTGAAGGGCGAGGCTTCCTACTGGTGGGAAGTCACTAATGCTGAAAGACCAGTGGAGACATGGGAGGACTTTAGGGCAAGGTTTGAGACCAAATTTCTCTCAGATGCGGAAAGAAGTTTGCAGTTGGAAAAATTCTTATTTCTTAAGCAAGGGGACAAGACAGTCAGAGAGTATGTGAATCAGTTCGATGAGCTGGCTAGGTTTGGACTTGACCTAGTCAACACCCCGCACAAGAAGGCTCTCCGTTTCGTCAAAGGGTTGAATGAGCCATTACACAGTTTGGCCATGACCCATATACCCATGGGAGCCACGTATGAAAGATTGGTGCAAATGGCATTGCTGAATGAAGAGGATAAGGGCAAGAAGGAGACAAAGGCAGAAAGCTCTCAAGGGAAGAAAGAGGGTTTGCAGCCTAAGAAGACAGACTTTAAGAAAGGCGGGAAAGGCAACAAAGAGAAGAGGAAGTGTAATTTCTGTGGCAAAGTGGGGCACTTAGTAAAGGACTGCCGGAAAAAGAAGGCCAAGGAGAATGGTGGGTGCTTTTCTTGCGGTGAGATAGGCCACAGGGCTAAGGACTGCCCAAAGAAACGAGGACAGGGGCAGAGGGCTGGATCCACCCCAGGGGCACAGGTTCATGTGCTGGAAGCGCCACCTCTGCAACAGCGAGGTATAAATACTTCTGTAGAAAGTGTAGTTTATCTTTATGATCACCCCGTTCGCACTTTATTTGATTCTGGCGCATCACACTCCTTTATCTCGTCTTCTTTAGTAGAATCTCTGCACCTAAAAACTAGTATGGTAGAGGACCCCTTAATTGTTTCAAACCCAATTGGGGGCCCAGCTCATTTGTCTATGATCTGTTTGGGATTGAAAATTTCTATTCTAAGTGTAGAATTTCAATGTAGTGCCTTTGTTTTGGGCTTTTCGGGTTATGGTTTGATTTTGGGTATGGATTGGCTCTCCAGAAATGGGGCCATCCTTGATTGTGAAAAAAGGGTTGTTAGGCTCCTAACCCAGCTCGGTAATACTTTGGATATTTCTTGTAATCCCTCGTATGCGGTTATGCTTAGTTATCTTGAATCGCTAGATGCCTCTGTTGAAAATTTGCAATCAGTTAGAGTGGTCCAGGAATATCTGGATGTCTTCGAAGAGGTGAAGGGCTTGCCTCCGAAGCGGGAAATAGACTTCCGCATATATCTTGTAGATAATGCAAAGCCCGTTGCGTTGCCCGTTAGGCACATGGCTCCACGAGAAAGGAAAGAGCTCAGTAAACAGATTAAAGAGCTTCTAGAAAAGGGGTTCATTAGGAGAAGCATTTCAGAATGGGGCGCTCCAGTGGTGTTCGCTACAAAGGCGGATGGTTCTCTCCGTCTATGTGTTGACTATAGGGAGCTCAACAAGCTAACGAAAAAGAATAGGCACCCTCTCCCTAGAATTGACGATTTATTTGACCAGCTTGTAGGAGCGTCTGTTTTCTCCCAACTCGATTTAGCAACCGGTTTTCATCAGCTAAGGGTGGCTGAAGATAGCATCGATAAAACGGCGTTTAGAACCCCAGACGACTTCTTTGAATGGCTTGTCATGCCTTTCGGCTTGACAAATGCACCTGCTTACCTCGTGGACCTGATGAGTAGGGTATTTAGAGATTTCCTCAACAAATTCGTAGTGGTCTTCGTAGATGATATCCTTATCTTCTCAAAGAGTGAAGAGGAACATGCTCAGCACTTAAGGGCAATCATGGAAACTTTGCGAGTCCATCAACTAAAAGCCAAATTCTCCAAATGCCACTTTTGGAGAGAAGAGGTGAGGTTCCTTGGGCACATAGTATCCAAACAAGGGTTAGCAGTGGACCCTGCTAAGGTAGTGGCGGTACAGGACTGGAAGACACCAAGGAATGCAACTGAGGTCCGAAGCTTTCTAGGACTAGCAGGTTTCTATCGAAAGTTTATAAGGGATTTTGCGAAAATCTCAGCTCCGCTCACGAAGTTGACTAAGAAGAATCTAGTGTTCAATTGGGATTTGGATTGCGAGTTTGCTTTCCAACGACTAAAAAGGGCTCTTACAACAGCCCCAGTTTTGACGCTGCCAGATGGGAGCAAGATGTTCACTGTTTATACGGATGCATGTGGGACAGGGCTAGGCGCCGTCTTAATGCAAGAAGGAAGGGTAGTAGCTTATGGCGGGAGGCAGTTGAAAGTGCACGAAAAGAACTACCCAACCCACGATCTTGAGTTAGCCGCCATCGTCTTTGCACTCAAGTCTTGGCGACACTATCTCCTAGGTGAGAAGTTCGAACTTTACACTGACCATAAATCGTTGAAATATCTTTTCTCGCAGAAGGATCTTAACTTGAGGCAACAAAGATGGATGGAGTTTCTTGCCTCGTACGATTTCGAAATCTCCTATACTCCGGGTAAAGGCAACGTAGTGGCAGACGCGTTGAGCCGAAAGAAATTGACCCTAAGCCCGTTGTTTGTTGAAAGACAAAGCCTAGAGTTTATAGCCAGCTTCGACTTTAGGCCCTCCTCCGATTTCGTACCAGGCTTGCTAGCATCTCTCGAAGTGCGCCCAACCTTAGTGGATTCAGTAGGGATAGCACAACGCGAAGACTCTCAGCTTGTGGAAATAATTGATAGGCTAATTAGGGGTGAGACTTCAAGTCACCTCAACAGATACTCCATCGACGATAAGGGGTTGCTAAGGCGAAACGGAAGACTATGCGTCCCACAGACAAAGGATTTAATAAAGAAGGTTCTCGAGGAAGCACATCACTCCAAGATGACGATACACCCAGGCGGAGATAAAATGTACAAAGACATAAAAAGGACTTTCTTCTGGAACGACATGAAAAAGGACGTGGCAGAGTTCGTTTCTAAGTGTATGGTGTGCCAACAGGTTAAGGCGGAACAGAAAAAGCCTGGCGGACTGTTACATCCTCTGGAGGTCCCGCAGTGGAAGTGGGATAGCATCTCAATGGACTTCATCGATGGGCTGCCTAGGTCTAGGAGAGGCAACACTAGCATTTGGGTAATAGTGGATAGGCTTACTAAAAGCGCCCACTTTTTACCTGTCAAAAGTAAAAGAACTGCCTCATCCCTAGCATCACTTTACCTTAAGGAAATCGTTCGACTCCATGGAATACCATCTAGCATTGTTAGTGACCGAGACCCCATCTTCACCAGCGAGTTTTGGCGGAGTCTGCAAGAAGCAGTAGGAACGCAGTTATGCTTGAGCACAGCCTATCATCCCCAAACCGACGGCCAAACAGAGAGAGTGAACAGAGTTTTGGAAGACCTTCTAAGACTATGCGTCCTTGACTTCGGAGGGACATGGGAAGACCACCTTCCTTTGGTGGAATTTGCCTACAACAACAGCTATCAAGCAACCATCGGAATGGCGCCCTTCGAAGCTTTATATGGAAGACCGTGCCGATCGCCCACTTGTTGGTGGGAGTCTACTGATAAGCTCATACTTGGGCCAGATATGATCCGAGAGACTTCAGAGAAAGTGGACTTAATACGAAGAAGGATGAAGACGGCCCAAGACAGACAAAAGTCCTATGCCGACAAGAGAAGGACCGACCTTGAATTTGAGGTTGGAGACAGAGTTTTTCTCAAGGTATCACCGCTAAGGAACGTTGTTCGTTTTGGGACCACAGGAAAACTAGCACCAAGGTTCGTAGGGCCATTCCCTATCATCGAGAAAATTGGGAAAATGGCCTATAGACTAGAGCTACCCGAGAAGTTGGCTGGAGTCCACAACGTTTTTCACGTTTCACATCTCCGAAAATGTCTACATGAGTCTGCTGAAGTGGTAGAGCCAAGTATCCTCGAAGAGGCCGAAGTGGAACGCGAAGCAACCATAAGAAAAGTTCCAACCCGCATCTTAGGAACGGAAGTGAAGAAGCTACGCAACCGCGAAGTCAAGCTCGTCAAAGTTCAGTGGAGCGACGCCGAGGGAGACGCGACTTGGGAAACTGAAGCTAGAATACGCACTGCCTACCCTTTTCTGTTCGAGGGTACATCCTTGATCTTTCATTTTCCTTAAGTTGCGCTTTTATCTATCTTTTTAGGTATATTTCCTCGACCTTATCTTTTAAGTAGAAACCCCTTTGGATGGAAACATGTAGTTGAAACATGTTATGGATGATGGTTGCAAGTGGTTGCAAGTGATTGCTAGTGGTTGCTCGTGGTCGCATATACACACACAATCTAGGTTTTAGATCGGCTCAGTCACTTCATATTGCATATGCATATATGTTTGCATTCGTATATGGTTGAACATTAATGTGTTGTCATATGGATGTTGCATTTGTATTGAATGATTGTGCACTCATGTAGAATCAAGAATAGGAAAATTTGCATACATAATGGATTCATGGCACTTACATAATTCGCATTAAGGAGGTCAACTGAATCAGTAGACCGCCTGATTTTGCATTAGATAAGTACATGTATACACACACACATTGCATATGATCATGAAGCATTAGAAGTCTTTTAAGGACAATGGATGCTCGTGTTTGATGGATGAGTAGATGGATGATTGGATGTTAGGATATACATTCCTCCTAACTTGAAGATTTCGGGGACGAAATCCTTTTAAGTGGGGGAGAATGTAACACCCCGAGAATTCTATAACTGTGAAATTAACAAATTAAAGTATAATTAATTTGAAATCAAAGAACTAAGGGAAACGGGATACGCCATTGCGTTCGTCTCGGAAAAATACGCGAAATAGAGTCCGAGTTTTCAAAAAACGGAGTCCGTATGAAGAAGATGTGGCCTTCGGA
Source organism: Allium sativum (assembly GCA_030737875.1). NCBI lineage: Eukaryota > Viridiplantae > Streptophyta > Magnoliopsida > Asparagales > Amaryllidaceae > Allium > Allium sativum. The sequence goes on from CM060911.1 coordinate 232,574,771, forward strand.
AGTTTCTGAATTAAATTTAAAATTCAAACAGAATAAAACAGTTTAAAATTCCAAAATGGGGCCCAATGGGCCAGGGCGGAAAAACACCCGCCTGATGCACCCAGGGTCGACTGGGCTGTCGACCTGGTCTAGCCAGGTCGACAGGGCTGTCGACAGGGCTGTCGACAGGCATGTCGACCTGGTCCAGAGCCAGGTCGAGCCCAGTCCAACCTGGCTGCCCTATTCTATGTTGGTCGATTTTCTGTGGTCTGCTTTGTCATTAGGGCTAGGTGGCAGGCTCTAATTGGTCTCTCCTTAGGATGAATGGCTACGATCAATCCAAGCAACATCAATGGTCCTAATCAGTTCATAACCCCTATATAAAGGACCCTAGAGTTAACCCTAATCTATTCATTCAAAAATAAGAACAAAGCCGCCATGTTGCTGAGGAACGACTAGGGGTAGCCACCAATTGGAGAGAGGATTAGGAGGCAAATTCTAAGGCATAAAGCAACTCAATCAAATCAAACCGCATCTTCTTATCCCTAAATTTGAGAATTCGCCTCACCATTGTAAGTAGAGTATTATTTTGGTATGAACAAATAACTGTGTTGGTTTGTATACTTGATTGTGGTGATAAATAATTCATAATTTGTGCGTTACTATGATTCTTATCGATTTGGAATATTGTATACGTTTGGATATCCTCATATTATGTTATAAAGAACTACATGCGGTAGTTCTATGCAAGTATACGTTTGGAATATTCGCAAATTATGTAATCCATGTTGAAGCTACATGTATGTAGTTGATTGATTGAAATTCATGCAAGTTTGGGGCTTTGCTATTATGCCATCGTAATGTGTATTTTTATGCAAACATCATTTTTGTGAAGTAATTGGAGTAAGTTTGGATTATCATAATCCATATGAAATTATGTTGAAAATTTGGCATCATGTATTAAGCCATGCTTTTGTACTAGAAAACCTATTTGCAAGCTTATGAATATGACTAGGCTATGATTGATAATTTGCATAATTGAAATTGTTAACAAGAATTATATGATGACATATGTGGTACATAGCTAGGTTAGGTTCAAAAATCCCTTTTTGCAAGTTTGCATGACTAAAGTAAAAATCATGATTTCATGTTAGAAATATTTATGCCATAGTTATGTGAACAAATTTAACTATACTTATGCCATGCTTATGTTTGACATTATGCCATGCTTATGTTTGACATTATGCCATGCTTATGTTAGAAATATTTATGCCATGCTTATGTTTGACATTATGCCTAAATAAAAATATAGGTTCATGTTGTAGTTATGACTATGTGTCAATAATGATACCCAATTTAGATTCTTATCTCAACTACAAGATTACATGCTTTGATTCATGTCACTTATGTTTTATGACCAAAGTATATGTCACTACTATGCAAGTACACCAGTTTCTATTTTGTATTTCCAACGTCATATTGCAAGTTCATGCGCTCACCTTCCCCTTTTTGTGTATGTAATCACGCTTTAAGCCTCCCCTTTTCGCATGGCTAAGTTGGGCTTTAAAAGGCTAAGCCCAACCTATATATATAATAAACGGACGTGTTAAACGGGGGAAAATAACGTTGGGTTAATTACTAATGAATGAAAATATAAAATAGAAGGGCCCAAATTCAGGTATGGGTTGGGCCCATGATTGGTGTAACCTTTACACTATTAACTTAATAATGGGCCGCAAATATTTACATATAAGAAAATAAAGAAGAAAGACAAAATATGTAAATGTAGAACATACGATGTGTTTAACCCGAGGTTGGATTGAGTTGTGATGTAAACCTGCCCGGAACCGCCCGGCTGTCCAGTAGTCACAACAATACCTATCCAATGTGGGAGGTTAAACATGGAGGCCAATAAGGACCCGAGGTTAGACTGAGTTGTGGCGTAAGACTGCCCGGAACCAACCGGCAACAGGCAGCCACAACAATACCTGTCTAATGTGAGAGGTCAGGGCCTTAATAAGACAATTAAGGCTGAGTCAGGATTGTTAGGATTAAGTGAACTAAAGACTTAATCAAAATGGAACATGCTAAACTAAACGGACTGGTGGGGGTTAGGTTAGGAAACACTTAACCAACTTAGCATGTTGGCTAGAGATAGAAAACCTAGTAACGGGGGACCCTTTTCAGCAGTAACCCTAGAAGGTGTATCAGGATACCCTGAAACTAGGCAGGGTGGGGCACGATTACTGGGCTGATTGTAAGAGGTCAAATCGACGGCGGTGGTGTAGCATTGTAGGTTCTAACGGGGTGCGGGCGTGCACACACTCCGGCGCAGAAAAATAAGGCACTGGACACCAGTAGCATACCTGTGCACTCTAGGATTGTGTCGGGCCGCCACCATGGGACTTGATACACCCCATGGTGGGACCAGCATAGGTAACTACAACATCGGGGGCCGTAAGACACATGTAACTATGCGAGTAGGAGCCGATCATCATAGAATGGATCACATCACCCTGATCATGGGGTGCCAGTTGGAAACTAGTTTATATGGGTTCAGAGATTTACATGGGGTACGACAGTATATTCTACCCTAGACAACTTATCCAAGTTATAATGTTTTCCCACTTCTTGTTTATACTTATCATACCCAGTTCTTTATTCATAGACAGAATAGTACTAGACTTACTCAGGCTTTATGTCTGACTCTACTTTTCTTTCATCTTCTTTTCTTCCGTTTCCCCCCCCCCCCAGGTCCACAGGGAGGGAACACAGCAGCTTGACCAACCTTAACATCCAGCTTGAAGAAGAGAAATGTATTGCTTGGACTTTTTCGCTTTGAACTATGGCTTTGGACAATCCACTATGGGGCTTTTGCAGTTTATCTATGTTTTATTTATGCTTCTTTAAATAATGTAATCAAGACAGATTATGAAAGTGTTATGTTATGTTATGTTTTGAAAAAAAATGTAAGACAATTATGGTGGTGTTGTTGTAGCACGTATTTGCTTTTATGAAATAAAAGTTGTTGATTTTCCGCTGTTTACAAATATGTGTTCTTATATATCTGTGGCTTATACTTATAAACCTCCACCAAAATTAGGGCATTCCCTTTGAGAGTGACCCTAACGGAGGTGGGGTGTTTCAAGAAAGACATCTCATGTTTCTTCTAGCGAGCACGACTTGGATACCACCGCTGCATAGAATATTGCTCCCATTTCTGAAATTCAGGCCAGGCTAGAGCGCTTGCGAAAGCAGTTCCCTGATATTTTCTTTGAGAGGATGATATTCATCCTGAATCTTGAACCGGTCCCCGAGGATTGGGACACAGAGGTGATAGGGTACGTATGCCATGTGGATAAACAATACAGGGTAATGAAGAAGCATGCTGTTACACTTTCTGCTATCATCCGCCAGATGGAGACGGAAGCAGCCAGAGCCAGAGTGAAGATTGATAATGATGATAGGGCTAGGAGAAAAATGGAAAAAGAACTTGAGGATGCACAGGCCCAACTGTCTTTAGCTCGGCGAGATGCAGAGAATTACTGGTCCGAGCTGGAAAGTGCTAGAGAGCGTTTTCGCAGTAAGCTTGACTTAAACAGCCAGGAACGGGTGGCTCTAAGGAAGGAAGTGGAACATCTCAGGGCGATTAATACCGAACTGAAGACAGCATAGGAACGCTTTGCTGCCGAGAAAGATGCCTGCCTGGGAGAAAGAGAGGGCGAGCTTAAAAGATGACCTTGCCCTTGCCAAAAAGGAAAAGGAGGTTTTAAATAATCAACTTGCCCAAGCTGAGGAGCGTGCAGCTCTCGCTGAAGGTAACTCCAATAATGCTCTTGAATCGGCCACTACTACTGCTGATAAGCTTGCTGAAAAAGAGAAAGATATAGCCGGTTTTGAGGAACTGTTTTTCGACTTCTTTGGTCAAGTCATCAAGACTCGAGACATCTCTTGGATTCCGGACTATCACGTTACTTTGGCCAATGTATGGGATGCAATTGTCGAAGGCGAGAAGCAGCGATTGATGGTCAATGAGATTGACGAAAACTAGCTGATGCAGACCTTTCTTAGAGGTGAAGAACCTGAGGCTTTGGAGAAAGGTAGACGCCTAATCCATGAGGAGATCGAGAGGGAGAAGAGTAGGCTCAAGGGCAAGGATAAAGTTGGCGAAAGCTCGAGCTCAGTGGTGGAGCCCAAAACCTCTGAAGTTGAGGAATATAACCCTGATGATCCGTTGATCCCCTTGGCTCCAACCCCTCCAATTATCGGGACCACCACTGCAAATCTGGGAGATGAGTCGGCTGAAGGTATCTCCATATTCTCTCCACGGTTCATCAAAACAATCGTAACTTGTCGTCGTCTCACGGGACAGACAACTGACATAGCCACATCTCCTCCTGATTCACTAACCTTTGCTTCTCATAGTGTAGGTACCAAATTGGTCGAAAAAAGTGCAGAGGAGAAGGTAGTGGCTGAGAAAGTTGATGTCCCCCCGGGTTCTGGTATTGAAGTTTCTGAGATTCCAAAGCAAACTAAGGGTACAACAAGTGAGAGAGTCACAGTAGCACCCATGGAATCCGGCATTGGCGCTCCTGCAGACGCTGAGATTATTGTGGCTTTGCATGACACAGATGGCGGTCATGGAGATGAGGAAGAGGAAGTTGAAATCATAGACGAGGCCAAGGATGGTAATAGTAAAACCTTGGCTGACATGCAGGCTAGGAAAGAAAAGCAGTTGGTTCTTAAGAAGGGGGAACAAGACCCTGTATTCGTGCCCCCTATTTCTGAAATCGACCCCAAGACTGGGTTGGTTATAAGATTCTCTTCCAAATCAATAACTTCACAACTTGCCTCCCAACCTTCTAGTCCTCCCCCGGAGCCTCTTGTTGATAAGAGGAAGAGGAAGAAAAATGACCGCTTTGATGCTGACAAAGAGGGATTGGAGAAACAGAAGAAGGAAAAGAAATCAAAATCGTCTCCCAAGTGTAAATAGAATGAACTTATTAGCTCATATTTTAGTTTTAGGATTTCCTTTGGCCAAAAAATGTAGCTGTGAGAGTGGCCCTCACTTTTTGTTTAGCTTCTCGTTCTTGTAAATCTGCTTTCGGTAAATGAAAATCTATTTCTTTTGCACCATTGCGTTCCTGCAAATTCATCATGTTAGCAGAGTTTAAATAGTCATAACCGAAACATTCATAGTTAAATACTAAAGTCATGAGTAACAATCATCAAACATAACCGAAACAATCATCGAGAAATACGTGTGCTAAGTAAATGTGTAGTGGTGCACGTATATGCCCCCAATCAATCGTCATCATAGTGCCTGGCCAGGGCTTATTGGCGATCGATTAGGGTTGTGTTTGTACTATCCCGATCTTTCAGCGGGGTAATGGTTCTCGTGGCGCTGAGTCTCTAGTGCCTTTATACTCTCCCGATCCTTTAGTGGGTTATAGTTCGAGCTCGATTCTTGGTCTGCTCACCGATCCCTTAGTGGGGCCGAAGTTCTGGGGGCGCTAAGTCTCTAGCGCCTTTATACTCTCCCGATCCTTCAGCGGGTTAGAGTGTTATCAAGGCGGTTTTATCATGGTGCACCTTCACGCCTTGGGGATGCTATCTTCGCGTCCTTCATACTCTCTCCCTGATCTCGGGAATTAGAGTGCAAACAGTAATGTGATTTACATCGCTGCATCATTTAGAGCCTTTAGTTAGCGTTAGCTTTCCGATCTGATGGATGGCATTTTGGATCAGCTGTTTTGAGATTACTACATAATTTAAAACAAACTTCAAAGTGATAATGATATATTAATCAAAATAAAAGAACGGATAAAAATAAATAAATAAATAAATAAAAAATGGTGCGGTAAAGGTAAATGACACATTATGTTTTTATAGTGGTTCGGTCGAATCATGACCTACGTCCACTTTATAATCTTTTGTTCAAGTAACCAGACTGTTCTAGGCAAGTCGAGCCTTTTTACATGGTCTTAGAAAAAAAAGAATAAACTGACAATTTCACGTCAGATAAAGCTGCAAATGTTGGGCATTCCACACTATGGGGATTTCATCTCCATCCACGGTTGCTAGCTTGAAAGTTCCATTATCAAGCCCTCGTAAAATGGAGTACGGTCCTTCCCATTTCGGGCCCATATGTACTGAGGGCGGAAAGACACGCTTCAGAACCAAGTCTCCGGGTTCAAATGTCCGAGCTTAGACTCTTTTGTTGTGATACCGAGCTATTTGTTGTTTATGCCTCAGGGCATGTAAGTCGGCTTTGTCCCTTTTTTCCTCAACCATGTCCAGAGATTCAAGGAGCAGCTCATTGTTGGTCATCAGATCGTAATAAATGGTTCGATGAGATGGTACTTCCAACTTGACCGGAATGACCGCTTCAGCTCCGAAAGCAAGGGAAAACGGGGTGTGACCCGTCGCCGACTTGTACGTTGTTCTGTAGGCTCATAGTGCCAGGGGTAATTCATCAACCCACATGGCTTTGGCCCTCTTCAATCTTTTCTTTAGAATGGATTTAATCACCTTGTTTGCCGCTTCAACATGTCCGTTCGACTGCAGATGTGACACAGAGGTGTATCTTTTCTCGATGTGATATTTCTGACAGAAATCTCGAAACTCGGTGTTGTCGAATTGGGTCCCATTATCGGTTATGATGACTTTTGGAATCCCAAACCGACATATAATGTTCTTAACGACAAAGGTGATCACTCGCTTGGTTGTGATCGTGGTCAAAGGCTCTGCTTCTACCCATTTGGTAAAATAATCCACGGCCACAATAGCGAACTTTGCTCCGCCCTTTGCTATGGGAAGGCTCCCAATAATGTCAATTCCCCACATAGCAAAAGGCCACGGGCTTGTCATTGTCTTCAACTAGCTAGGTTGCGCCCTAAGAATCTTGGAGAATTTCTGGCAAGCATCACAACGTCGTGCATACTTGGCTGCATCCTTGTTTATGGTAGGCCAAAAATAGCCATATGGCAATATCTTCTTTGCCAGTGTTTGCCCCCCAGTGTGATCGCCACATTCGCCTTCATGGACCTCTTTCAGCACACACTTGATGTCATCATGGGCGATACACCGGAGGAGGGGCATCGAGAAACTTTGTCTGTATAGGACATTGCCTTGCAACACATATCGGGAAGTCTTTCGGATAACTGCACACCTCTCACTTTTCTTTGTTGGAAGCGTTCCATTCATCAAAAAATTCTTTAGAGGGGTCATCCATGACTCCCTCTCAGGTTTAATCGCTAGTACCGGATCAACTTCCATCTGATCCACGCTAGGGAACTGTAGTACTTCAATCGGGACTAGTATGTTCTGGATTATCGGAACTAGCCATCTTCGCTAACTTGTCTGCTCTTTGGTTCTCCGCTCGAGGAATGTGAGATATGCTGTGGTGATCAAAATCATCCAGCAACTTCTTTACTTTTTCCAAATATAATATCAACCTTGGACTCTTAGCCTGAAACTTTTCATTAACTTGGTTCACAACTAAATTGGAGTCGCAAAAGATGTCTAGCTTTGTTATCCCCAATTCCTTTGCAAGCTTCAACCCGGCAGTTAAATCTTCATACTCGGAATCGTTATTAGTGGCGTGGAACTCTAATCTAAGAGCGTAATATATTAGTCGTTTCTCTAGAGTTTCAAGAACGACTCCCGCACCAGATCGTCTATCATTTTTAGCTCCATCTGTGTATAGTTTCCAGGCATTAGGGTCAAGGAGTAGCTTTGGCGGATCGTCTTCTTCAGTTACCACATCATCTTCTGGGATGGTGAATTCAGCTATAAAGTTCGCAAGTACTTGCCCTCTTATCGACCTTCGGGGTTGGAAGTTCAAGTCGAATTGACTCAGCTCAATGTTCCATTTAAGCAACCTTCCTAATGCTTCTGGCCTTTGCAGGACTTGCTTAAGCGGGTGATTAGTGTAAACAGTAATGGTATGATCTTGGAAGCAGTGGAGAAGTTTTCTAGATGCAATTAGTAAGCTATACGCCAGCTTTTCTATTTTTGGATAATTCCGTTCTGCGGCCGCCAATTTCTTACTCACATAGTACGCCGGTCTTTGTACCTTATCCTCTTACCAAAGCCGAACTGATTGCGTGAGATGACACTGCCAGGTACACAAATAAATCCTCGTGATCCACAGGCTTAGACAGTATCGGGGGTCTTTCCAGATGATTCAACAGATTTTGGAATGCTTCTATACAATCAGGTGTACATTTAAAGTTGCGCTTGCCTCGCTTTATCAGTTCAAAAAAGGGGATGCATTTATCTGTAGCTTTGGAGATGAACCTACTCAGCGCCGCCACTTTTCCAGCGAGGCTTTGGACATCCTTAATCTGCTTTGGTTCTTGGATATTTTGGATTGCTGCAATTTGATCCTGATTAATCTCGATTCCACATGAGTTGACGATGAACCCTAGGAATTTTCTAGATGCTACCCCAAATGAACATTTCAAAGGATTCAGTTTCATTCCATATTTTCGGAGAATCCCAAACATCTCTGCTAAATCGGCAGTATGGTCGGATGATTGCCTGGACTTTACCAACATGTCGTCAATGTATACTTCCATCGTTTTCCCAATTTGGTTGTCGAACATTCTATTCCCCAATCACAGATATGTAGCGCCGGCATTCTTCAAACCAAAAGGCATCACCATATAGCAGTATAATCCCAAATCTGTAATGAAACTGGTATGCTCTTGGTCTGAGACATGCATGGGGATCTGATTGTACCCCGAATATGCATCCATAAAAGAAATAAGCTCATGACCCACGGTTGAATCTACCAACTGATCGATTCGAGGTAACGGTAAGCTATCTTTTGGGCAGGCTTTGTTTAGATCTGAAAAGTCGATGCATGTACGCCACTTTCCATTGGCCTTTTTACCAAAACCGGGTTTGAAATCCGCCGGGTTACGTTGAATCTTTAATAAATCCATTACTCTTCGGTTTTTTGACTTCTTCCTTCAAGGCGGCAGATCTTTTAGTCCAAGCATTCGCCTTTTCTGCTTGACAGGAGGATGTTTCGGGTTGATGCTTAACGAATGACTCATAATCGAGGGAGATATCCCACACATGTCCGCATGGGTCCAAGCGAATACATCCAAGTTAGCTTTCAGGAAATTTGTTAATTATTTGGCTTGAGCATGATCCAATTGGGATCCAATCTTCAGGACCTTCTCTGGGTCACTATCATCGATTGGTACATCCACAGTCGCTTCATTGGGAGTCGCCATTCTGCCCACAGGCTCTTCATCCTCTCTGGGATCTATGTCCTCGGGCAACTCTCTGGACAACCCTCCCGGAGGTATTTTCTTTAGTTGCTACGATGATTCCTCCCTCGGAGGGGAAGAACCACCTTTTGCTTCTACATCTTTCCCCTTGCAGAGCAACTTTAACTCTGCAATGTAGCATGCTCGTGCAACAACTTGATCTCCTCTGATTATGCCTATGCCGGCATCCGTCGGGAACTTCAACAACAGGCACCAGGGTGCAATGCAGGCCCTGAATTTGGCTAGGGTTGGACGGCCTAAGAAGGCATTGTACGGCGACTCAATGTCCAGGACTACAAAGGGGAGAATTCTAACTCTCTGGCGTTCTCCTTCCCCAAGGGTTACTGATAATTCCATGTATCCCATTGGAGCAATCGAGGCCCCATTAAATCCACGTATCCAACCCTCGCATGGTTTCAAATCCTTCGGCTCGAGTTTCATTTGGTCGAATGTTTTCTTGAACAGAACGTTGACTGAACTCCCGTTATCTACCAAGACTTTATGAACTATAGAGGGGTTGATGGTGACGGTGATCACCAGTGGGTCTTCAGTTGGGGAGAGTACTCCAATACTCTCTCGCTCGTGAAATATGACGTCATCGGATGTCGTCTTTTGTTGCTTAAATGGAGCGTTATCCTCGGGGTTGCTACATTCTCCTACTTCGAGGTGTTGTTTAGCTGCATTCACATACTGATCCATCGCCTTGAAACTATGCCTAGCCAGGTAAAGCCCTCTGATGATGGTGTTGATGACGAGGTTCTTTCCTTTCTGTTGAACCGGTGGTCTGGCAATGGGTTGGTTTTGGTTTTGGTTTGTGGCCTGTACAGCCTGCCCCCTGTCCCTGGGAGCCACCTTATACTCATCAAGCTTCCCTTCTCGGAGCAGCCTTTAAATCATGTCTCTCAAATGACGACATTCGTTTGTGGAATGACCATGGATCTGGTGAAAAAGACAGAATTTCCCAGTTTCACGCTCCTTTTCTGTAGAATCTCTCAGAGGAGGCCTTTTGTATTGGAGGACATTATATGCATCCAGGAAGATGTTCTCCAACGTATCATTTAACGGTGTGAAGCTCTCAAATATTCTGGGTCGGGATCTTCTCTGAGAGTCATTCCCTCGATTTCTCTTTTGATTATTATTAGTATTATTCCCCGATTGACGACCGTTTCCTTAATTCTTGTTCACAACATTAACTTCGACCTTTCGTGAGGTATCTCCCGTTTGCTTGATGGCCACGCTGCTTTGGATATCTTCCTTATCAGTAGCCTTCCTTTTCCGATTAGCGTATATCTCCTCCTGACGCAAGCGAACATTAGCTTTTTCATAAAATATTTCTTTGGTCAGGGGTGGCTTGCCTGACAGATATCTCCCAAACTCGGTATCTTTGTCGACGCCATCGATCAGGGCCATCAGCATAGTTTGCTCATGCGGATCTCTGACTTCTGTGACAGCCAAGTTGAAACGATCCAAATACGACCTCAGGCTTTCGTCCGGTCGTTATTTAATAAGGGATAGCTCAATTACATTCTTATACCTCTGGGCATGAAGACGGAATTGGTTCACGAATTTCTCACTTAATTCCCTGAAGGCTGATATTGACCGTGCTGGCAAGTGGGTAAACCACAATAATGCCACATCTTCCAGGAATATAGGGAATGCTTTACATTTTACCGCGTCAGTAGCTACAGCGGCATTCATTGACCAGGAGTATCCCATTAGATGTTGGATTGGGTCAGTCCTGCTCGCATAGCGATTCATGGTTGGCATATTGAAGCGCCTCGGGAATGTAACATCCAGTATGTCGTCAGTAAAAGGTGTATGACTGCGATCTATGCCCCAATCCTCGTTCCTCTGTCCATGGATATCTACCATGACTTGCCTAATCATTGCTTCCACCTCTGCATGGGTCAGGGTAGATTCGGGATCAGCATTTCTTGCCCGGCGACCCCCTCCAGCATTTCTTTGACGTGCTGCTGCAAAGTCTGGGCCCTGAGCAGAACTCCCTTTCCCCCTGTTGCCGTGGTCGATCATGCGACGAGCGGGAAGAACGACATTCCCCGGTGGTAGAGCAGGCTCATTTAAGTTGCGGTTACTAGTTCCCTGATTAATTCCTCTATATTCTCATCCCTTTCCAATGGAGGCCATCGCCGGTTTCTCCGAGGTTCTTCAGATGAGGATGTATGTTTCGGGGATAAAGGGTAAGCTGGAGGTGGTGAAACCTACCTTTGAATATCATCAATTCATCTACCTAAGCCAGTAATATTCCGACGCAACAACGAGCTCTCTTGCCTTTGGGTGGCCAATTCATCAGTTTTTCTGTCCAATGCTTTAAGTATTCGAGTCAGATGTCCTTCGGTAACTGGAGCAGAAGGGTCGAACTGGTCATCTTCATCTTCTCTTATATGCAAGGAACTCAAACCGGGTTGAGCGGAAGTACCAGCATGAGCAGAATGAGCCATAATTTCCTTTCCAGGTCGAGTTGTAGTCTGATTATCACTTCGGATCGTGGTCACCCTAAGTTGGTGGCTCGTGGTACCCTCTTGGTGTCGGTTCGTGGTGGTCCCCTGGGATCGGATCGTGATGATGGGTGCAGGAGGGATCGCGGCGTGGTCCTGCGATCGGGTAGTGACTCCTTCAGCTGCTTGAGTCGTGGTACCTCCTTCGACTCGCGATCTCCCCCTTTCCTCATGATCCGATGACTGTAGCTCAACTTCGACCTGTTCCCGCGCACTTTCTTTGATTGCTTCGTTTGCAGCTTCGTTCGCCTGCGAAGCTCGTACTTCCTTAGACTTCTTTCCAGCCATGGTATCTGAACTTTGCTGAAATCTTCAAAAATCGAAACTGTTAAGTTTTGGACTGTCTTCTTCGGACTTGAATATCCAAACAATAGAGAGACAATCCAATATACTGAGACTTTGATGTTCTCAGTGAAAGCACCAAAATGTTAGATCCAAAATTGGGTCTAACACCCAATTTGTTCTAATATGCAGAGATCAATATCAGGAAAAATACAAGAAAAGCAGAAAAGACACAAGATTTATAGTGGTTTGGCATTAATGAGCCTACGTCCACTTTATATCTATGATTATACTTAAGATTCGAGTACAATCAACGATTTATCTCCCAATCTCACTTTTACAATGTTGGTTCACTCAGTAAATTCAAGACAGCTCTGAATAGGAAAAATGGAGATATGATAATGGTGCAATCAGAGCTCAGAATTGCCAAAAGGATCCTAAAAAATGTCAAGTTCTGGGCTATTTATAGGTGATATCTGCAGGCGAATCACGGTTATACATGGCATAAATCCTGATGATGTCGGACTGGTTTGTAGCTTGATTGAGAAATGGTCAAAATGGCGGTTATGGACAGGTGGCACAAGATCCTTCATCTTCGGATCGTGTATGACTCAGTCGTGGCCTTCAGTTCTCAGCTTCAGGGATCGGATCGTGGAGTGCTTGAGTGGACGGATCAGATCGTGGTAGGGATCCGCGATCGGGGGGAGCAATAGCGTCATGATCCGTTAAGGCTTGGTGACCACGATCGGGGTTTTATGGCTCCTACGAGTAAAACCTAGTAGTGAACATACGCGTGAATCTTGGTGGCTTGATCCAAAAGCTAGCCAACAGAAGTCACGGCTTATTTTTTAGGCAAGAAAACATTTATTTGTTTTCAAATTCTTTCCAGAATTTCATTAATATTCTCGGTAAAACAAGCAAAGAGATCAGCTAATATATTTCCAGAATTCTTTGTGCTAATCAAGTGTGTATACCATTTACTAAAATCAACAGATGGAAAGAAATAACATTTGTTTTAAAAGGAAAAAAATCACTTTATTTTTTTCCAAGATTCAACTCGACAATCATGGTCATAGAAGTGTAGAAAATCAGCATGGAGAATATATGGAAAGAGTATTCAGGGTCTGTAAATCGATTACAGTATTTCCGCAGTTTTTTTTGGCAAAGTTTTTTTTTTTATTCATGGCAATTTTTCAAGGAACAATGAATCATTCATTTCCAGAAACTAATCAAGCAATCAATGCAATATAAATGCTAGGGAAATCCAACAATTCGAGCAAGAATTTCAGGCAACAATTGACGCAATTCAGACCAAATCATATATAGGATATCAGAGAGTGATTATAGGATTTCTATATCCTATAAAATCAACCTATTCATCATTGGCATAATAAGCATCGAATCCATACAACAACAATTTCAAGCTTAAAAAATTAATTCAGAGAAACTCACGATTTTTCAGAGGGATTCGATCAAGTTCCTGAATCATTTAACAAGAGAGCAGCAATAATCAAAGTCAAATTGAAGAGCCGAACATCATCTAATTCAAAGCTACAAGGATTCGATCAATTCCAAGAGGCTATCGATCTAATTTGGGGATTTTCAGCAAACCCTAGGGAGCCGCCATGTTTTCACAATGCAAAGTGGACAGGCTAAAATAAACAAGGGTGCAACCAAGTTACAACATGGACAACCAAGCCTCTAAGTGTTAAAGGGGATGACCCTTTTATTTTTCAACTCCTAGGATTTTGATTGCTTTTCTTTTTGTGTTACTTTTCTGAATAGTTCTAGAGTCTGTAAAATCTAGGGGGATTCAATTAGGGGTTAAATGACAGTTGCTAGAGTCTGTAAAATCTAGGGTTTACTAGTTACGGAGTTGTAATCTAGGGAAATCTGATCTAGGGGATTAGATCAGTCTACGGTTTCGAGCGTAGGATTAGAGTAGGAGCGAGGGGTTCACGAGTTTACATGGTCTTGTAAGTGGGATCTATTCTATTACCTAGTAGAAACCATAGGAATACAGCAGTAGGCAGGATTTTGCTGAAGCGGGATCTATTCTATTACCTAGTAGAAACCATGTGAATGTTCGTTTTATTAATAGAACGGACAAATATGTTCGCCATATACAATAACTGTTGGATTTGTCCTTGTATTGTATAAGTTACAAACAAAATAATGAAATTAAATCTTGTAAAGCATTTTATTTTAAATGGTTCTCAAAATTTCGAAAGCACTTTCTTTATGTTCCCTGTGTACACACAATTGTGTATTGTTCAGGGAACTAAAGCGAAGTGCTGCCGAAATTTTGTTGGATCGTTTAAATTGTAAAGATTTACACGGTTTAATTACGTTATTGTATTTGTAATGGAAGGTAGGATGACCCATCAACAAAGTGTAAGTGATTAATTAACATAACATTCAACAGTAAAATTATTTTAATAAAATGTCTATGCAAATTTTATCATATTTTTAATTATCTACCTAGGAAAAATGGACAATTATTTTACTGATCGAAGCTGGATGTACAAACGAAGAGAAGCTAAAGGCACAATAAGTGAATATTTTATTGATGGCATTGGCGTGTTTATTGATTTCGCTTTAAGTAACAACAGAAACGACAACGAAATCCGTTGTCCATGTAGTAAATTATTGAAGCATTTGATACCGCAAATGGTTAGTGTTCATTTGCATCAGTATAGTTTTGTGCCGAACTATTTGGTTTGGGGTCGTCATGGAGAATAGTTAGCATCTACTTCCATACAAGTTGTGGAGGTAGTGAATAATGAAATTGCTACGGTGAATCTCGTAGAACATATGGTTGAAGATGTTGCACGTTCAAAGTTCTATGTTCCACAATTTACTGATGACGATGGTAATGCTGAAGAAGAACCAAATATTGGAGCCAAAAAATATATGATTTATTATATGCCAGAAAGAAACCCCTTTGGGAAGACTGTAAAAGCGGAACCCAGTTATCAGTAACTACTGAATACATTGCGATGAAATCTAAATACAACCTCAAAAATGTTGGATTTACAGCTGTTGTACAAGCTGTGAAGCGACATATGCTTCCCAATAATTTAATGTGCGACAATCGTTATGAAGTAAAAAATAATAATGTCAACTTTTGGATACATGCTATTTTTGAAGGGAGATGTCAACCTTAAGAATTATAAAATATGTAATTAGAAAATATACAAACTAAGAAAGAAAAAGGGAAAAGAAGTCTCATATAAACGTATGCATTATTTACCTATTATTTCTAGACTTTAAAGTTTATAGGAATCTTCTGTAATCACGCAACATATGAGATGACACAATGTGAGAACACAGGAAGAAAGTACGTAAACACACCCAGCTAATGGGGAAGCATGGAAGCATTTTGACTATAAATATTCCAATTTTGCATCCGAGAGTCATAATGTTAGACTTGGTTTATGTATGGATGAATTTTCACCATTTTCTTAATTTGGTGCTAAATATTCGTCCTGGCTTATAATTGTCACACCTTATAATTTACCTCTGCGGATATATATATATATATATATATATATATATATATATATGAAAAGTCCTTATATGTTTCTCACAGTTATCGTCCCTAGTCCTGATGATTCGACACAAGGAATCGACGTTTATTTACAGCCTTTGATTGAAGAATTAAAAATTTTATTGTACAAAGGAGTAGAAACATATGATATTTCACAAAAAAAAAGGAACTTTCACATGTATGCTTCTTTATTGTGGACAATCATCATTTTTCTTGCGTATGCAATGCTTTCAAGTTAGAGTATGACTGGTCGTCTAGCTTATCCTTACTGCATGGAAGAAACACGAGTATTTTATTTACCTCATGAAAAGAAAATTTCATGGTTTGACTGTCATCGATATTTCTTTATATTAGGAGAGATAAAAAAATTACAACTAATAGGCATGAAACTTTGAGACCAACCATGGTTTGATCAAGTGAAGATATTTATGAAATTGTAAAGGATTATCCAAAGATACATGAAACTGGAGAATAAAACAAAATTCAAGATAAATCATCGATTCATAATTGGTGCAAACCAAGCATATTTTGGGAGTTGCCTTATTGGAAAAATCTCCCGTTCGTCAAAATATTGACGTGATGCATAATGAGAAAGACATGTTTGACAATGTGTTTAATACAATTTTGAATGTCAAAGTGAAGATGAAAAATGATTTGAAATCAAGACATGATATTGAAGTAATATGTAATCGTCCTGAGCTTCATATGAAGCCAAATAACACCAAAAAAACCAAAAGCGTGCTATAAGTTAGACAATAATCAAGTTAAAATACTTTTAAAATGGGTAGAAGGATTAAGATTCCTGGATGGTACATCTTCTAATCTTCGTATATATGTCAACTATAAAAACTATAAACTTAGCGGGATGAAATGCCATGACTATCATGTTATAATGGAAAAAATGTTGTCCGTCGCTTTCAAAGAACTGTTTCGCAAAAAAGCTTGGACTGTTGTAACAAAACTTAGTTTGTTTTATAAAGAGCTTTGTTCTACTACGTTAAATATTGATCGCCTACGTAATGATCATCTACATAAACTAGAGGAAGAAATCCTTATATTTCTCTACAAACCAGGAAAAATATTTCCTCTAGATTTTTTCAATATTATAGAGCATTTACCTATTCATCTTTCATTAGAAGTACGTCTTCGAGGACCTGTGCACTATGGATGGATGTATTCATTTGAAAGGTATATTAATATTTATTTCATTAAATATCGGTTATAAAAAAATTAACCTAAAATAATTCTTAATAGGTATTTAAATCATATAAAGAAAAAAGTGAGACATAAATCTCGAGTTGAAGGTTCAATTTGCAAATCATACATCGAAGAAGAAGCTTTGTTTTTTCTCTCCCATTATTTTGGCGACCATGTGAACATATCGTTTGAAAGTACTATGCATAATAATGAAGGAATTAATCAAGATGATTGTCAAACGACTTTATCTATTTTTAAAAACCATGGTTGGCTTTCTGGTAAATGTGTGGAGGTATGGCTGGATGATAGAGATTATTATGTAGCACACACATATATTCTTCTCAACTGCACTGAAATTGCACCATTTGTTAGGTAACAAACTTATGTGCGTCATATTACACATATCATTTATACATGTATATCGTTAATCATAATGTAACATTTGTTCTATAATTGCAGCATTTACGAATCACAACATTCAAGCAGCGATATCCGCAAAGAATTCGATACTTGGTTTTCTAATTACGTTTTTGATACAACAAATTATGTTGTAGATGAAGGGTTGAAACATTTAGCCATGGTACCAAAAAGGAAAGTCACCAATATTCTTTGTCAATGGATATACATTTAATACTAAAGAATACAGTGCTAAAAACTTAATTAACAATACTAGTGTATTTGTTAAAGGTAGTGATGATCCAAATAATCATATAAATGATTTTTATGGCGTGCTAACCAGATTTTACAATTGATATATTTCAGACGACCTGCGGGAGAAGTATTTTTGTTTAAATGCAACTGGTTCAGCAATGTTCCAGATTTTGGAATCAATGTGCACACAAAATATAATCTTATAGAAATAAAACATACTTCACATTATTATAAATACGATCCATTTGTACTTGCCAAACAAGCTCTTAAAGTACATTACACTCCTTATCCATCTCTAAGAAGAGACAAAATAGATTTGTCGGTTGTTTTATAAAACAAAGGCAAGGTTTACATTTGACAGACGGAATATTCCCGACGAATAAGCTTACCAAGCAGATGTCGAGGAAAATAGAGGAATAGTAATAACCGATGTTCAAACAGATTTTGGACCTCTAAATGATGAATCAAATGCATTAATTGAAGCATTTGAGACTACAGATGAACCAAATATAGAGGAGGAAGGCCTTTCATACCAAAAAAAGCTTCAGCTACTTTTTGGAGAATGGCGACAAGAACCCAATCCACCTCTTTCTAGGTCTTCCCACTTCGTTTCCTCTTCTTCACTGCTCCTTTCTCTTATATTCTCTTTTATTTCTTTCGCCTAGCCTGAGAGCTAGCTGAAGTTTTCTCCACTCAATCCAGTTCCCTATTTCATAGATCTGGCCAGATTCACTTCCTCCTCTATCCTGATTTCGTTTAATGAGCTATGACCTACTTTTTTGCATGGTGACCCTGATCTGATCAGTTCCTACTTGGCCATCTGAAAGCGCTACCTTCCCCCTGTACGTGACTGGTAACATCAGACTTAGGTTAGGTATGTATTCAGTGCTGTATTTTTGTCTATTTGTCCTTGTTGATTGTGAGGAGTAGTGTGGTTGTCTACGTCTTCCTTTTTTTTGGAGTGATGTATTATTTGGATCTATATCTTTGTTTGAATTGAGTGGTATCTGGAGATGGATTGCTCTTGTTTCGGTTCGTATGCCACTGATTATGCTGCCACCACATGAAGCATTGGTATGACGTTGTTGAGTACTGGTGGTGTTCCCTATCTGCTTTCCTATCTCCATTTGTTACCTTATCATGTATTGTTAATCAATTTCAGATTGCACTTGAAACAAACAGTCTGGGTGGTCTATTTCGATGCTTTGTAAACTGGTTATGTCATTTTCTTCCTATGCTTTATGCTGGATCGTTGCAGTGGCTTTCATGATGTGCATTGTTTCTAATTAATTCATGGTTGTCTACTGCAATTTTCATGTAATTATCAACATTCTATTGGATTTTTCATGGATGGCGTGTAGCATGCTGTTGTGATGACCCATGATGGACGAGATGTACCCCTATGTGCGCTTTGCTAGCTGCTATTGCGCTAAAACGTAGTACTATTATGTTGTAGCTAGCTAGGCATGTGAATTGCCAAGGTATTACTGTTATGTGTCTTGTAGCTATTTTTGTGTGGCTCTATGTAATTGTATCGGCAACATTTTGAATGCATGTACTGTTGTAATCTTTCCAAGGATTTTTTTTGACTCCCTACGTGGAGTACGAAGTGTGAGTATACTCCCTGTAAGGAGTATGTAATTTTATAATAGTCTAGAAAAGTGTCTAGCACCTGTGTTGTAGCCTAGATAGGATGACAGTGGATGGTCCACCTTAAAAAACCGATATTGTACTAGATTGGTAACCACCAAACTCCTGTTTTACTTGTGTTTATTATTGGTCATAATAAAAGTGTTTGCGGTCACTTTAAAACTGGTCGGCTTTGCCAAAAAAATATAGAGGAGGAAATAGAGTCAGAATCCAAAAGTGACGAGGAATAATCAATAATCCTCATTATAAAAGATAATTTTATATATTTTAACGTTATGCTATTTTCATTAAAATGATATGTTATGCTAATATGATAAGTATTGCATAGTCTTCTTATGTGAGTCATAACGTTTGTTTTACATAGTCCTTTTATGTTATGTTATAATGTTTGTCTGTAACATGTACTACAAATATGACGTAACATAGACATACAGGTTCCATTCTGGATCTCCTTCTGCTTCTCATCGTCCAGTAGGTGGCGATGGCGATGGTCCATCGCAGGAGTTATCACGTCCGGCAGTGTGGCTTAAGCCAAAAACTAATAGAGGGTTAGTATTATATTTCAAGTATAAATTTCATTTCTATACAATTATATATATATGTATTATTAGCCATGAAATATTAAATGTTGTTTTCGTTCAACACAGTGGTTTTGAGTTAGAGCCCTCCAATATAGCCCTGGGGATATCACAGCGGGCTCACATGAGTCGCATGACGTCATGTTGGCCTAAGTGGACGTTGGTACCTGACAATGTTGAAGAGTTTATTTGGAAGGAATTTTTGGTACGTGTGATATATCATTTAATGCAATAAGTAGTCATGCTCCTATTTGATTAGTTTATGTTTATGCTATTTTTAAAAAATGCAGGGTTTAGTGGACAGGAAACAGATATTTCCCTCGTCCGGCGCCATTAGAAAAATAAAGTTGCTAAAAATTACAAAGAAACATTAAATGGCATAAAATTAGTTGAAAAAAATGAGTTGGATAAGCGCTAATGTGCGAGATGATCTTTTTACTTGGTGGAGTAACGAGCAATTTCAGGTAAATTTATTGCATATTAAATTTAAATTGTTATACTCAATTGATATATAAATTAGATTGAAACATATTTTTTTAAATCTAAATTCATAGGCTGAGTCTCAGAGAAATTCGGCAAATAGGAGCAAGAACACCATTACACATCGCGGTTGTTCCAAGTCGTTCCAACATCATCGCGAGGACCTGATATATTTATTAATTACAAAGTTAAATATTTTAAGTTCTAAGCTGTTAAAAGTTAGTTGATTTAACTTTAATTTCTAATTTACATATATTCATATTTCAGGAGAGACAGCATGGTGTTCTTATGTCATATTGGGATGTTTTTGCACATACACACGTAGTGAGTTAGATCGACGACATAGGCTCAGTTCCCTACTCCTGGGACCACGATTTGTATCAAGCAACACCCAAGGCAGTAAAGTGAGGACCAAAACATTTGTTATTATAATTTTAGTTTTATATTGATGTCGAACCAATCAAGTTAAAGTAAATCATGAGGAAAAATCTCACCTTTACAGCCGTGTTTTCAAATTGTGAGACTTGAATCGATGCTTGAGTTGGAGAGGGAGTTCGCTGGGTGTGGAGTTAGAGCGTCATGGTGCAGCAAGGAAGAGAGGGTGAGGAGGCTGGGTAGGGAAAGAGAGAATGTGGGTAGGTTGAGAAGATGGAGCAGGTATTGCTTCTTTTGTTTCATGGAAGGGAATTTAGAAAAAAGAGAAGATGAATTGGAGAGAGAACAAGCTTTGTAAATCAGATAGCAGTAGTAAGCTTCATAAGAAGAAATCAAGTGGGGAGGAGGTCGCGTCTTGTTTGCATAATTATAGGAAGAGGGGTGAGTAATGTTTCTAAAGTCTTTCCATTTTCTTCCAAATGATTTTTTTATATTTTTGCACATGGATGCCAAATTTAAGGGAGAACATATGTTATAGCAACTGAAGAACATGAATAGAGAATGTCTAGAAAGAATACAACACATGCATTAGAGAATGTTCTGAAAGAATGAAAGGCATGGCAATTGAAGATTCAAATGTATTATATATTTTATATATTCTTTTTTTAATACACATTTGATGCATTGGTAGGAAAAGGGAGAGGCAAATTATGAAAAGAAACAAGAACGAAATGGATGTGGAACATGAATGGTGGCAACTTAAATGTGAATGTTGCATGGATATGGGTGAGGCAACGTTTAAGGAAATGGGGAAGAAATATGCAAAAGATAAAACCAGTAAATAACAAGTAGGAAGAAAATAAATGTAAACGTGAACACTTTGCTTGTTATGTTCCAATATACATGTTACTTAAAATATACGGGTGTACATACGGTTATCCGAATGTTCGAATTTTATGAAACGAAAGATGACGTTCTCTTTAGAATACAATCTACTATTTTTAGTTCAAATTTCGCTCAGGCATTAGTACTGAACTTGGTTTTTGCATCTCATCATTTGCTTCTGATGTATAAACAACAGATGCTAATAGTATAATTTGCATCTGTTTCTAATCCTCAACAGACACAAATAAGGGAAAAACAAATATTATCCACCCCTTTGCATCTGCAACGACCCATATTTTTAATGGATAATAAATAATTTATTTAATTATTTAAATGATGGTTTGGTAATTTAAAATGACCAAAATTAAATAATATTGAATATTTAATTAATATTAATAATCGAATAATATATTTAATTTCCGAAATAATCAGAAATAGCAGAATTCACAATATTATGTGAATTGGATTATTTACAATATGTAATTCAGTTTAGAATTGAATTATATTAACGAATATATTATATAAATGACAGTTGAACATGTAATTATATTATAATTATAATCGAGCTCGAAATGGCGTGGCAGTTCATAATTTGGTGATTTGACCTTCAATTTAATATACAAAATCCGTTTTAAGTCGGATTTCTGTGAACACTACAACAAAAACACCATATTATAATAGTGGAAAAAAGTTGTAAAAGACTTTTTACAACGGTGGAGCCACCGTCGTCTATTAAGAAGTTGTAATAGACTAAAATATTTTACAACTTTTCTACACTGGTGCGCCACTGTTGTGAAATACATATTTTACAACTTTTTTCCGTCGTTGTAATAAACTTTATTACAACTGTTTATAGCTGTTGTAATATATTTTATTAAAAGTATTATTTTAAGTTGTAATATATGAACAAATTATATACATATTATTAATAAAAGAATTCATTTCAGAACATATTATCTACAAAACTAAAAATATCAAACAAACATAAAACATAAACCAAAACAATGTATTAAAATTTTCAAACTCTCATCATTTTTTTACATAATACGTTAAATTTACAAATCATACAAGCATCTCAAGTACAGAAAACAACTACAAAGTCCATTATCCAAGACTTCGAAATCCAAATAACTTGGTCATCTTTCATAAATATACATCACTGTAATACAAACATAATGAAATCGAGATTTGCTCGCCTCTTGCCAACCTTCATCAGCATCATACTCTTCTCCTGCTCCATCGCTGTCAATACATTTTGACTCCTCTACGACCGGACAATGATCTAGGTTATGGGACGCCTGTTAGATGATAACTATCGCTGATGAGCTTAATACTTCATGAATCCGCCTAACTTGAGACGAAAGGTATCACCTGAAGAATAACCATACAAAACCAAGAACAAAATGACGGTTCAAGTTCAAACAGATAACCAAGCTCACTGACAGGTTGGAAGATGACTACCAGACCACAAAAAAACCGCTGTATAAATGTGAACTTCGTAATCACCTTCATAATCACCAAAAACCCACTAACCCTGTATAAATGTGAACTTCATAATCACCTTCATACCTACCAATCAAAACTGTAAAACAGTTTACAATTTTTTGAAAAGTAAATTGTTTTGACATAGTTTTCACAATGTATAACAGAAGCAATGTATAACTGAAATTACAGCATGTTGTTAATTTTCCTTGTTTATCAGTCATCTCGTACAGACATTCTCACATGAACCTTCCATATTTCTCCCTGCTAGCCAGAAACATGCCCCTTTGACCCCTGTGGCCCCACGCCTCATATGAAAAACTTAAAAAAACATATAACAAAAACTCGGAGGATTAAAATACCTATAAAGGCTCTTCCATATTTCTCCCTGCTAGCCAGAAACATGCCCCTCTTCTTCACCTCCTGTATCTCCTGCGTGGAGAACCGCACCACTGACCCATCACACCTCTCCACCTCCGATGACCACACCCACTCTACCACATCATCGTCTGGCTCAGCATCTAGCTCTGTTCCCAGCACATCCAGCACTCTCTTTGGCACCTTCTCCATCCAAACTTTCCCTTCCCTTCCAACTCTTCACTCCTTCCACAATTATCGAACTGCCCCTGCTCATCTCTATGCCGAAATCATTGCTCCAGATTCAAATTCGGATTGAACAAAGACATGAATTAAAATCGAACTTGAATCGATTTTTTTGACAACGACGATTGTTTTTTTAATTTTGATTGCGAAGTTGGATGATAGGTTTGGGAAGGATTCATTTATTAGGACTAAAGTGGTGGCAATTATTTTTTCAGATTTGGGGAATTGGAGTGAACGAAGGGGCATGATGCTTTATTATTTAATTAATGAAAGTGCTAGCCTGCTAGGGAAATGGAATGAGCGGTAATAAAAAAAAGAAGCAGCAAAAGTTTTAGTTTGGAGCGAAATTTTGATTGGAGCCAAATTTACCAGAAAAGAAGCGGGCAGAAGTTTTAGTTTGAAGGGAAAATTTAATTTTGAGCCTAATTTTCAATTGAAGGGGAAAACATTTGGTAAGGGACAAATTTCTACTACTTAAATTAATAAAATATTAGTACATACAAAATAAAATATGTTAAAGAAAACCTCAAATGTACATAGAAGTAATAATTTGCAATATAATTTTTACAATTTTGAAGTTTTCAACGTTTACGAGTTTTCTTAATTTTGAATATTATATTTAATTTAAATTTATTTAAAGTTTTTTTTGAACTTTTTTTGAAGTATTAGATGTTAAATATAATTATTACCCATAACTATTAAATATTAAATACAAATAATAAGCATTACTTATTAATTATTAAAGATTTCTTACTAATCGTTCGTTATTATAAATTAATTATTAAATATAATCTTAGTTATTAATCTCTTCTTCTTAATTACTAATCTCTACTTCTTAATTATTAATAGCAATCATTGATTATTCATGATTAGCATTAATTATTATATTTTAATTATTATCTATTTAGTAGTAATTATGTAATGTGACTATATTTTTTTAATTATTTTTTTAATTGCTTAGTATTAAATATTACAGATTGATTATTAATTATTACTTCCTAATTGATTATTAATAGTAATTATTAGTTATTAATTATAAATAATCAATATAAATGTATTAAATATTAATTATTAGTTGTTAATTATATTAAAATATAGTCATATATTACAACAGTCAAAAAATAAAAGTTGTGATAGGCTTTTATTACAACTGTCAAAATAACACAGTTGTTAAAAGTAACTTTATTATAACTTTTCTGCAAAAAAAATTGTAAAATACATGTATTACAACGGTGCTTTTACCACCGTTGTAAAACTAAAGTTGTAATATGGTGTTTTTGTTGTAGTGGAAATAAGAAACATTCGGAGCTGGTGAAGTATATTTTTTAATGGAAGAGAAAAATCGGGATTTTGTTGGGTAGATTTTGATTTATGTTCAAATCAAATTTTCAAA
The DNA here is from genome assembly GCA_030737875.1 of Allium sativum. NCBI lineage: Eukaryota > Viridiplantae > Streptophyta > Magnoliopsida > Asparagales > Amaryllidaceae > Allium > Allium sativum. Next base: position 232,599,676 of record CM060911.1, read on the forward strand.
AAGTCGCTATGGAATTCCTTTATAATTTGATAACGATTTATTTATATTATAAAAGGATTTTCAATATAAATTGAATACTGATTTAACTGGATTTTGAAATATCGAGCTATAAATCCAAATAGGAATATTTTGGAGCTATGCGATATTCTATTGTGGATATATATGATAATATTAATATTAATTTTAATTTTAATTATTTTTAAATATATTTAATATTTAAATGGGTTTATTTAAAGCTTTAAAAATAGCCACTTTTGCAAACGACTTCCGTTTTCGACGAAACTAATTTTGTGGGATTCGGAATGTTAAATTATTGTTAGATTTCAATCTTCGTAATTTTTGGAGTCAGTATGTGGCCGTACAGGATTTTAATGTGTAAAATAGTCGATAATTTGACTTTAAAAATACGCTGTGTGAGAAAACGAAGTCGGAATTCGACGCAACGAGTTTTGTTGGGTCCATAATGTCGAACTGTAGCTGTATGTCCATTTTCATCGAATTTGGATATTGTTTGTGGATGCAGGGAAATAGGTTGGAGGGAGCCAACTGGATTCCTCAATATTTATAATACTGTTTGTTTTCATATATTGTGATATATGATGTGATATATAATCTGTGATTGATTACGGGTGTGTAGATGATGTTGATCATGGTTATTTGGTATTTTAAATACCATCAGAAGTACCGGAATGTGAAAAGGGAATTTTCAAAGTGTAAATTGAAAATAATATATTTATAAAATCAAAGAATTTCTTAAAAGGGTTATTTATATAGAAAATAAATAGAAGTATAAGAGGAATATTTATTTAGAAAGTAAATAGAATTATAAAAGGAATATTTGACGAGATATAAAAGAATTATGAGAAGATTGTTTAAAGTGGATATTAATTAGAAATCTATTTTAACAAATAGATTGAGAAGATTAATTTATAAATAATGTTTTATAAATTAAATAAAATGCTTATCATTTGATAAACAAAATATATAAGACTGAATTTATACAGAGAAGTAGGAATTGGTTTTAACACCGATATTTTAAATGGAATTTGAGCAGCATTTATAAAGGTGATTATAAATGGGATTATAAGCGTTAGAAGAATAAAATGAGATTTTATATGAATAATTCTATAATTAGAAGTATAAATATAAATTTGGATTTGGAATATTGTTTTTAAATACGAAATCAAACTGTTTTGATTGCAAGGAAGAAATATTATTCACATTTAATGTGAATAAAGGATTTAAGTAAATATTTTGCAAATAAAATATTATAAAGGAATTTGGGGTGTGAATTAGGAATTTAAATGGAATTACCAAAATTAGAAACTGACTGGAAATTAGTTGAGTTGAATAGCTTTCTGGGTATCGATATGATGTTGGTTTCGGCCTTCGGGGTTTATATTTGGGAAGTTGTTCTCTTACTAGTTTACAGTTAGAGACTGATATATGTGAGAAGATAGTGATGCGTGAATCAGAAATGGAAACGTTTTCCAAAGTTAATAACGTATATTTTCTAAAATTAGAAAATAAGGATTTGATGAATATACGGAAACGAGAAATGGGGAAATGAATAAATGTTGATTGATGATTGATCGATAGAATTTCCATCTGGAAATAATATCGTGTTTGCACACATGTTTTTCTTTGATAATTGAAGACGATGTATGCAAGGACTGTTCTGTTTACATAATAGTGCCTTCGGTCTGTCTAGTCCCAGAGCGACCTGTATGGAAGAATGTCTAACAGAGTATATTTAATAGATCGTGTGAGTTGATCTCTTCAAACGTATTTACATTTGGTGGCGGATGAATTCGTTTCTGTTAGCTGTTTACCCATGATATGTTTGGAGAAATCAATTTGTGATTTAGCGGGTATGGGGAGGTGACATTCAAAGTGAATAAAATGTGGTTTGTAAAGGATACGTTATGACCTCTAGCCTCACAACCAGGAAATGGTATAAAATCTGGTAGGTCGCATGGCTAAGTGGTTAGCTGCCAATTAGGGCGTATGATCACCTGATCTAGAGAAACTCCATTTACTTCTATAATCTATTTCGATGCTGTCCCTTTCAGGAAAGGGTTGCTGATCCCAACCGTTGGTGATAATACATTCGGTACACTCAAGCGAAATGAGTGACTGGTCATGTTTATCTTGGGTTACAAGATGTTCTTGTTGAACCCGGTGTATTCCTCTCTAGAGATACACTGTCGTAAGGTGGTCCTATACCTTGCCAGTTGTACTTCATTAACCAATAAGCGCCCACGGTTTGTGATTATATATTATGTATGTGGAACGTGAGAGAAAGCGTTCTGCTAGATGATTATTATATTGTGGTTGATAAACATTATTATAATATCAAATGAGTTTTATATAAAGATGTATCGTTTCTTTCAAAAGGATTTTGAATGTTAAACCAAGTGTTTTGGATTCTCGTAAGGGAAAAACCCATTCCGTGTTATACGGCGTGGTCTTATGAGATGTCTTTTATTTTCTCAAACTGTTTTAAATTGTTTACTCACACCAGTCCCATGACTGTCCTGGGGTTTATTTTGTTTTGTTTTCCCTAAACTCTTGGGTGCCCAAATTTGTACGGGCAGTCAAGTAGTCTGGATTTTACAGATATACTTGGAGAGCTTGGAGCAGGAGGCTTCAAGATTATATAGCTATTGATTATTCCGCTGTGTTGTACTCTGATAATGTTACTGCATACATATACTGATTTTATTTCAAAGATATGTTATCTATTATATGTTGTTTGTTCCGCTGTGAGATTCATGTTACTCTGATGTTGTATGTTCTTCTTCTTCTATTCTAAGTTTCTATCTTATCTATTCTCACCCTCTAATTTCTTTCATGGACTATCCGGTGTTTCCGATGCTTGAATAGTCGACATTGAGTTTATGTTGGTTACTCAGGATCGCGAAACCTGGGTCGCTACAGTGGTATCAGAGCTGTATGTTAAGTAATTACCTTGGCTCAGTGGCGTAACTCGATAGAGATGGGGTTGATAATACCCTAGATTGAGTTGAGTGTATATATACAAGTGAACATATTTGTTATTTGATATAAAGTGGTTTTATATTGTGGAGATTTATTGGTTGAGTTGTTTATGGGTTCTGATCGATCAGTTTGATCCACTGTATCGGTAGGGGTTTATAAAGACTTGAATACGATGAACCGACACAGTATGTTTTGAAAAGAGGGTAAACGAAATAATTTTACCCAAATTATATTTTGATATAAACAAAGTATAGATATTTGAAGTATTATAATATATTGGATGTGTTGGTTGTGATTATAATCAGATAAGATTATAACTGAAACAGATATGTAAATAACCAATCAAAATTTGTAACGTCCCGCATTTTTATCGGTTCGTATTTGAATATTTAAATCAGTTTAAATATTGAATTCAGAATATAAGTGGATTTATATTTTAATTAAAACGAAGTTGAACGTATAAAATATATATTAAATATAATCGAGCCCGTAATATCGCGGCAGTTCGTAATATAACGTTCTGAACTTCAACTGAGTGTACCAGACTCGTTTTGAATCGGATTTCATCGAAACGAGAAACGTTGGAATCTGTTGAACTGTATCTTTCCAATGGAAGTGAAAATGGAGATTTCGTCGTATAGACTTCAAGATATGTCCAAATCAAATATTCAGAAAGTCGCTGTAAAACCGTTTATCGACCGTAACAAGTTATTTGAATATAACTTGATATAGAATGCAAATCGGGACAAGGTTCTTTTGAGGCGCAGCGATAATTTAATTTTTAGAATTTTACTGTAATTTTTAATTAATTAAATATGCAACTTTTTATTTGGAGTATTGTGCACCCTATATCGATATTTCGGGATTTCACAATATAAGTCAAACTACCGGTATTATTATATTTTTGGGACCGTGACACCTCGTTGAGCACGACTGTACTCTTACTTCTGTCCGTGCATGAACAAAATTTTTAACAAAAATAAAACAATATACACATCCCCTGCTATGAAGTGCTGAAGACCTACCACTACTTCACTGTGAAGCATCAAACTACAAACCATACCCTGATGCTACCTAGCCTAAGATAAAGAAATAGCTCACGCACGCCCTATAACTTCATACTGAAGGAAACGAACTACCTCCCCTGCATATACCCGAGCTCTCACCACATAAAGCCTCCCCTCTACGTTGTACCTTTAACCAGCTACCCTAAATTTAAGTTGAAAACTTCATTTCTAAGGAAAGCAAACCATACATGTGATATGCCAGCTACCTTAACTCTGAAACGTGCTATCCTATAACTATCCATCCCCTATCCCTTAACACTGAAGTTTTCTTCTCTTATAAATATCACACGCCATAACTCATTTCGAAAACAAGCAAACAAAAACCAGTAACCAAAATAAGAGCGCAAGCTCCAAAATCAATACATAGCGTAAAGGTTAAAGTCTAGTTGGGTGATCCTGTTTTGCGAGGGCTTCCTTCTCGCTGTTTTTATGAGATGCAGTTGGATACAACGGCAGACAGGGGACAGAAGGGAGTATTGCATTTGCGGAAAGGAGTATTGCGGTGACAAGAACTACAGGAGTGTGCGTGTGTACTTTAACAGGAGTGTGCGTGTGTAATATTATCTGGGAGAAGGGGTTCAAAACAATAAAATTGTTGAAAGATGAAAAGGAAATGGCTTGGCTTCAGTTGTGAAGTTGCGGCAATGGAAGAATGGGAGCAGAAGTATGGTTCATGCAAATGGTAAGGGGCGGAGATGGCAAAGATCAGTGCGATTGAGGCCCAAGTGCGGACGTGGATATGTTGCATGCCTCAGCATGCATGTCGGGACTAGCATGATGCAGTTAAAAACGGTGAAGCAAAGTAAAGGAGAATAGAGATGGGGAAGTAAGGGATGAGTTACGGGTGTTCTTGGGTTACATGATGGGAGTATAATACTGGAAGTGTGAAGGCATGCATGCGCATGCAGTAATGTGTGGTGCGATGTAAATAGGGGTCTGTGGACATGAAGAAGAAGACGTGCATACATAGTAGCATGTTCATGCAGTGGGGGTGTTCTGTTGGGAAAATCCGAAGGGGACAGGTCTTGAACCTTTTCCATGCTGAGATAGTTCGCAACAAAAGAAAGGCAGGCGCTTAAAGGCGACGGAGTTTGGTGTCGTTGATCGGAGTTGGAGCGGAGACTGATGGTATATGTTAACCGGTGTTGTGTACTGACTGTGTAAAGGAGGAGCACCAGTTTACTTTTTCAACGGAGAAGAAGAACAGTAAGGGGATGTTGTACAGAACGAAGTTGACTGCGGCATTATCTGGCGATGTTGGGGAGGGACGCTGGCACAACAAGAAACACGGTATACATACGGTAGTGGATCAAGCGGCTTGTTCTATCGAGGAAGAATTTAAAAGAAGACGTGAGTCTGCTATGGAGTAATGGTCCGAGTAATATAGGATTACGAACGGACTGTCATTTTGGAATCATGGGGTCACCGACCGACTACATACTGGAACTGGTTGGAAGCGAACATGAGTTTTTACAATATATGGCAGAATCGAACGCAGGGTATAATCAGCAGATGCAAATCGTTATTTAACGGTTAACGCGCAAAGGTGGGTAAAATCACTAACTCTGATCTATTTTAAAATATTTTAATTATATTTTAATGTTGTTTGAATACTGTGTGATGGTCGGTTAGGTAGATTACATTTAATTTGGTTGAACATTATATACCGTTACATATGTACACATCATCGATTGGACACTGATTCCACCGATTAGAATATCCCCTAGTATAGAGTTAGTGTAAATTGTGTTGACTGGCATCTGTGGATGCGGAAACCGGTTGGAGGAATCTGACCGGATTCCTTGATAATTATATGTACTGTTTGTTTTGTATGAACCCGAATTATATTTAAAACCCCATGTGAATATTGATGTTGAACGGAAAATTCAACATCTGTTTCGATAAATCAATAAACGATATCAATTTAGAAAGTGATAACAGTCGACCGTAAAACCATCGTTTTGTTAAGGAGTTGATTGGCCGTCGGGCAAATCAACGAGGTTAATTATAAAATTTTATTTTTATAATTAAAAAGAAGATTTAAATTTATAATAGAAGTTCTATTATAAACCAGTATTTTAGAGTTCGTTTTTATAAAATAAATAAAAATGATTTGTTGATATTTAAATAAGTTTATAAAGCAGAAATTATCCAACGATTAAATATTTGGATAATTATATTTAAGATAAACAATTTTAGAAATATTATTAGATTTATTATATTAATCTAATGAGAAGTAATTAAGACCAGTTAACGAATTTACTGATGAAATGAAGTTGATTTAACCAACTGTTATTGGGAAAATGATTATTAGATTAATTGGCTTTTAATTAATCTAATGAAAACAGTTTAGAAATAAATGAGATTTAATTACCTTTTAATTTAAGAAGCTATCAATAGAAATGTGGAATAGAGAAAGCGAAAAGTTAATGTGGAATATAAATAATCGTAAAACAACCGAGTTCAAAATAAAGATGTGGTATTATAAAACCATATTCCAAAATAAAACAAGGAAATACGATTTGATGTATATTATAAGTAATAAGGAGTTTAGAGTTACGAACGTATATTTGTTCTAAGATAAGAACGTTGTCGATCAAGGTCTGAGAGGTAAATAGAATACCCCAACTTGAACGGCATCACTATTATCGAGGAACGATAACAGTTGTAACGGAAAGAGATGTCAAGATGTGTATAAAAGGAATACGGCAGCGTATTGCCAGTCTTAGAATTATAGGGATAAAATAACGCTGTTGATAAGATAAGTGTGACTGTTATGTCAAGATTAGTTATAACAAAGAATATTACAGCGTATGACAAGTTGAACTATAGCAATAAAATAACGTTGTTGATAAGGTAAGAGTGACTGTAATTAGTTATAAGGAGAATATTACAGCGTATGACAAGTTTAGAACTATAGCGACAAATTAACTACTGTTGATTTGACCTAAGCATGACTTTTATATATAGCAGCACTTCCTAGGAAATGTAACAGTTTGGTTTGAAATCCACTTATTCTAGAGAAATAAGTAACGACGTTTGTTCAAAGAAATATAAGAAAGAGTTTAGAAAAAGAATTGGGGAATCGTATTAGAAACTGATGACAACATTTCGATGTTCGAAATGTGATTAGAATTAAACCGTTAGGATTTTAACTAGAATTCGACGATGTCGAATGTATTAAAAGTAAACTATTTTTAGGGATTATAATCTGATAGAATAATTAACATTTAGTTTAAACAAATAAATGTTAATAGGATAGGAGTCAGTATTTAGTTATAAACTTGATATCGATTAGATAAGAAGTTGACTTAGAGACAGAGTTTATAAAGTGGAATAGAAGTGAAAAGGTATGAAAGAGATTTCGGTAAACAAGATAAGGAAGATTATTATGTGAATAAAGAGTTATATGATCAAGGTGTTCAGATTTCTATAATAAGGGATGGTACTCACATTTCAAAATGAATAATGTTTTAAAGGTAAACGTGGGACCGATTAAAAGGTTAAAATGAAATTGGAAATATTTTCCAATATAATTAGGGTAGTTTATCCAAGTATAGAAATAAAGATTGTGAAAAATGGACCGAATGTTGATAACGTATATTTTCTGGAACGTGAGAAAATAAGAACTGGAAATGTTTTCCAAGAAGTGTATAAAGGCTAAAATGGGATTTGAGGAATATCTGGTAAGGTATGGGAACTCGAATAATAAAGCGAATGTTAAATAGAAGTGTCCGTGGTTGTGTGATGTTAGTTATACATTATAATGGATGTTGTTTTAACTCCGATAGATAAATAACCGACTATCGAAGTGTTTTGACCATCGTTGTCAATACGGAGAGACCGGTTGGGTTATTACCCGAAAACCACTCCGTATAGGCATAATCGTTGCGAATTAGATATGTTGAAGATAATTGAAGATGGAGTTAAATGCAAGGATCGTCCAGTTATAGAATGGTGTATTTTTGTTTGTCCAGTCCCAGGACAACTTGTATGGACGAGTGTCTGACAGAGTATTTCCAATGGTCACTCCGTTGATTTTTACGAATATGCCAAGTTGGTGGGGAGAAGGTAACTTCTCTTTATTCTACACCCAGTGTGCATTTGTGTAATCAAAATGTGATTACGGATTTGACGATGTGGCATTCAAAGTGAATGGTGATTAGATGTTCTGAAGATAGACGTAGCCTCTAGCCTCACCACCGAGAATGACAGAAGTTGGGCTAGGCAGCATGGCTAGTTGGGTCATCCCCAAGCAGGGTGTATTGTCATCGATCTAGAGAAAATTCATATTTATACTTCTTTTCGATTCTGTATCTTCGGATGGACGGTTGGATGGCCTACAACCGTGGTGGCAATATATTCGCGACACTCAAGCTAAATGAGTGAGCGGTCATGTGTGGCCGGGTTGCAAGACGTTCTTGTTGAACCCTGAGTATATCCCCTCTAGAGTACACTATTCAAAAGGTGCTCCCATACCTTGTTTGTTGAAATCCAATCTCCAATAAGTGCCCTGCGGTTTATGATTTTATACTATATATATGTGGAGCGTGAGATGCAAGCGTTCTGCTACTTGATGATTTAATTGAGTAGACATTATTATAATATCACTGAAGTTTGATATAAAAATATGTTGGGTTATAGTAAGGTAAAAACCGTCCATGTTTATGTGTGGGCTGGTCTTACTATTACCTTCTTGTTTTGAAAAGGATTTTCAAAGTTAAACAGTATGGTGGGAATTTACTCACACCAGTCCCATGACTGACCCAGAGTTTATTTTGTTTGTTTTTCCCTAAACTCTTGGGTGCCCAAATTTGTACGGGCAGTCAAGTGTTTCAGGCTTTTACAGATTCACTTGGAGGAGCTGGAAACGGAAGGCTTCACCATAAATTAGTTAGAGATTATTTCCGCTGTGATATGATGTATTGTACTCTGATAATGGTATGTATATACAAATTCAGATTTGTATTTCAAAGTTATGTTATATAGTACATTTTATTGTTCCGCTGTGAGATTCGTGTTTACTCTGATTCTGTTCAGTTGTGATCTTCTTCTTCTATTCTATTAGTTCTATCTTTTCTTTCTCACCCTCTAAATTCTTCTATTAATGTCCTGGTATTTTCGATGCTCGAGAAATTGACAGTGTATTTACGTTGATTTTCTGGGTCAAAAATCCCAGACGTTACAAAATTCGTATAAGTATTACGAAGTGAATTAAATCTGAATTTAAATCAGAATTGAAAGTTAAAACTCTAGAAATTTGAATAAGTGTTTGTAAATGAATTTGGGTTGGATATAAGAGAATTTTAAAATCCAGGGAGATTTTAAATTGTTTAAAGCATTGTTAATGGTATTTTGAAATGAATTTCAAAATGGAAGTGTTTAGATATGGTTTTGAAAGTGATATAGTATTGAACTCACCTCGATAGCTAGGAATTAGATTCCGATGATGATTATGACATCATCGGTGTTCATTTTTGAGTTGTAAGTGGCGGATTACTACCAATTTTTTTTTTGAATTGTTTTGAGAAAACAAGTTGTTTATATATTCCAAAATGAATATTTTGATTTTTGGAAAAGGCTAAGCTATTTAAAACCCCCTCAGAAATAGATTATTTGAATTAAAACAAATTAAACTAGAATTTGTAAAAGTCAATAGAAATTGAATATTTAATTAAAGCCAATTAAATGGAAAATTGTATCGAAATCGAAAAGATTGAATAAGATTGGATTATGACACAGGAATCTGGAATTACGTGTAGTGATAATCTAAGAATTGGAATCGGGAATGGAACTCGAGTTTGAAATGAAATTTGGTTGGATATAAGCGAATAGCTGTGTTGAACAGATATTAATTGGAAATTGGTTGAGATGACATTGGTATATGTTGAATTGGTAACAGATGCAAAGGATATAATGATATGCCCGACAAAAAGGTACAAGTTTATATTTCTATTGGATATGAGATTTATGAGCCGAATTAGCAAGCCACTTAGCTGTTTGGTTTTCTTTTGGGTTGGAGATGGCCTAGAGAGGCGAGTTGTAGTTGTACCGATTGAGCCGTACAAAGGAGGTGCTGGCGAAATTTTCAGGAAATTTAAGGTGTTAGAAAATTTTCAGAATTTTTGAAAATTTTAGTTGTTCGAAATGAATAAATATTTAATTAAAACTAAATTGGTTCAGTTGAAACTGATGTTAAGAAGTGAACAAACAATTTTTAACCAGTCAATAGGGTTTATTTTCTGCCTTAGCAATTTCGAGGACGAAATTATTTTAAGGGGGGAAGAATGTAACGACCCGTATTTTTAACGGATAATAAATAATTTATTTAATTATTTAAATGATGGTTTGGTAATTTAAAATGACCAGAATTAAATAATATTGAATATTTAATTAATATTAATAATCGAATAACATCTTTAATTTCTGAAATAATGGAAATAGCCGAATTCACAATATTGTGTGAATTGGATTATTTACAATATATAATTCAGTTTAGAATTGAATTATATTAAGAATATATTATATAAACGGCAGTTGAATGTATAATTATATTATAATTATAATCGAGCTCGAAATAGCGCGGCAGTTCATAATTTGGTGATTTGAACTTCAACTGAATATACAGAATCCGTTTTAAGCCGGATTTTTGTGAAACAAGAAATGTTCGGAGCTGGTGAAGTATATTTTTTTAATGGAAGAGAAAAATAGGGATTTCATTGGGTAGATTTTGATTTATGTCCAAATCAAATTTTCAAAAAGTCGCTATGGAATTCCTTTATAATTTTATAACGATTTATTTATATTATAAGGATTCTCAATATAAATTGAATACTGATATAACTGGATTTTGAAATATCGGGCGATAAATCCAGATAGGGATATTTTGGAGCTGTGTGATATTCTATTGTGAATATATACGATAATATTAATTTATTAATATTAATTTAAATTGTTTTTAAATATATTTAATATTTAAATGGGTTTATTTAGAGCTTTAAAAATAGCCACTTTTGCAAACGACTTCCGTTTTCGACGAAACTAATTTTATTGGATCCGGAATGTTAAATTATTGTTAGATTTCAATTTTCGTAAGTTTTGGAGTCAGTATGTAGCTGTACGGGATTTTAATGTGTAAAACAATCAATAATTTGACTTTAAAAATACGTTATGTGAGCAAACGAAGTCAGATTCAACGAAACAAGTTTCGTTGAGTCTGTAATGTCGAACTGTGGCTATATGTCTATTTTCGTCAAATTTGGATATTGTTTGTGACCATAGGAATTTTTAACAACAAATATAAACAGCGGTTGATTAAATATAAATATAATAATGAATATAAATATAGTATTTCTCCTATAAATACAATACATATCCTAAACCCTTATTTCATTCTTCTCTGGTCAACACCATCTCAAAATATCGGCCGCCATCGTTTTCATTTTACAGAAAAAGACAACCACCCTTGAAAATCCAAAATAAATCCAATAATTTCTATAAATCTCTAAACGTATTTATTTGAGAAGAGTACTTGTTTATCTTCCACCCAGTACTCATTTTGAGGTTTACGATTCATGTTTGGGTGTTCGATAAAAAGGGCGGACCTAGGGCTGAGCACAGTTTCGATCTGGCAAGGAGTTCATCAATTTGGAGGTTGGTTTCATGATTTTGGGGGAGGTTTGCATCGAATAGAATGTTTTGGGTGGGTTTCGTTTGAAAAGGTGTCGCACTTTGTGCTGTAGTGCGTCGGTTTGGGTTGAGGCCATGTCGTGGAGGGAAGGGTCGAGTGGGTTGAAACGGAGATGAATATAAGGAGCTCGGAAAGAGAAGCATTGTGGTGAAATCAGTTTGGGGATCGATGTAGGAATTCGTGAGGTAGGAAGAAGTAAAGATACGATAATGGCAAAAAGGATGGTATTGGATTTGTATACTGAATGTTGGGAGAAGAAGGGTTTAGAAAGGGTCGTTCAGATTTACTAATTAGTTAATTAAAGGGTGCCAAGTCCCCTTTGATTTCAGCGAGAGAAAAGGAGAAATTTGTTCAGAAGCATGAATGCGAACATGAGGAGTTACCGGTTCCTGGAACTGGGTACGCGGGAGGAAGATGATTAAGTGGGGCCGTTATTTTTAATGACGTGGATTAGTTATAGCTTTGGTAGTTAATTTTATTTATAATAGTTAACAATATTTAAATCATATAGAATCTTGTAAAAATCATATATTTTCCGTACATGATCAACATTCAGCGAAACAGGATCCGTTAGGATCGTATGGACGACGGCTACAAAATGGAACTTAACTGGGAGTAAATTGGAGCTCGTTACAATTTATAGTGAAATAAATTGTTTGATCTGAATTAACCGACAATTATCGTTATTTAACGATGATCGTCCAATGTGAGTAAAACTCACCAACTCTGCTAGTTCATATTTTTATAACGTATATTTAGTATTGATAAATGATGATTTATTGTTGTGTATTGATTGTTTGGTGGAATTGCTGATTTATTGGTTAAAATTATATATAACGATATATATATAAATCGTTAATCAAATATTGATTTTGTTTATCAAAATATTTCATATTGAAATGAAATCGATGTTATTTATATTGTTTAACATCTGTGGATGCAGGGAAACAGGTTGGAGGGATCCAACTGGATTCCTCAATATTTATAATACTGTTTGTTTTCATATATTGTAATATATGATGTGATATATAATCTGTGATTGATTATGGGTGTGTAGATGATGTTGATCATGGTTATTTGGTATTTTAAATACCATCAGAAATACAGGAATGTGAAAAGGGAATTTTCAAAGTGTAAATTGAAAATAATATATTTATAAAATCAAAGAATTTCTTAAAAGGGTTATTTATATAGAAAATAAATAGAAGTATAAAAGGGATATTTATTTAGAAAGTAAATAGAATTATTAAAGGAATATTTGACGAGATATAAAAGAATTATGAGAAGATTGTTTAAAGTGGATATTAAATAGAAATTTGTTTTAACAAATAGATTGAGAAGCTTAATTTATAAATAATGTTTTATAAATTAAATAAAATATTTATCATTTAATAAACGGAATATATAAGAATGAATTTATACAGAGAAGTAAGAATCGGTTTTAACACCGATGTTTTAAATGGAATTTGTGCAGCATTTATAAAGGTGATTATAAATGGGATTATAAGTGTTAGAAGAATAAAATGATATTTTATATGAATAATTTTATAATTAAAAGTATAAATAGAAATTTGGATTTGGAATATTGTTTTTAAATACGAAATCAAAATGTTTTGATTGCAAGGAAGAAATATTATTCACATTTAATGTGAATAAAGGATTTAAGTAAATATTTTGCAAGTAAAATATTATAAAGGAATTCGGGGTTTGAATTAGGAATTTAAATGGAATTACCGAAATTAGAAACTGACTGGAAATTAGTTGAGTTGAATGGCTTTTTGGGTATCGATCTGATGTTGGTTTCGGCCTTCGAGGTTTATATTTGGGAAGTTGTTCTCTTACTAAGTTACAGTTAAAGACTGATATATGTGAGAACATAGTGATGCGTGAATCAGAAATGGAAACGTTTTCCAAAATTAATAACGTATATTTTCTAAAATTAGAAAATAAGGATTTGATGAATATACGGAAACGAGAAATGGGGAAATGAATAAATGTTGATTGATGATTGATCGATAAAATTTCCATCTGGAAATAATATCGTGTTTGCACACATGTTTTTCTTTGATAGTTAAATCACCGACTATCAAAGTTTTTGACCATTTTTCCGTCGTTAGTACGGAGAGACCGGGATCAGATTCATTATCTGAAAACCACTATGTATGGGAGTTAGCATTGCGATCAAATATAATGAGGATAATTGAAGACGGTGTATGCAAGGACTATCCTGTTTACATAATAGTGCCTTCGGTCTATCCAGTCCCAGAGCGACCTATATGGAAGAATGTCTAACAGAGTATATTTAATAGATCGTGTGAGATGATCTCTTCATACGTATTTACGTTTGGTGGCGGATGAAGTTAGTTGTTTACCCGTGATTTGTTTAGAGAAATCAGTTTGTGATTTAGCGGGTATGGCGAGGTGACATTCAAAGTGAATGAAAATGTGGTTTGTAAAGGATATGTTATGACCTCTAGCCTCACAACCAGGAAATGGTATAAAATCGAGGAGGTCACATGGCTAAGTGCTTAGATGCCAATTAGGGTGTATGGTCATCTGATCTAGAGAAACTCCATTTACTTCTATAATCTATTTCGATGCTGTCCCTTTCGGGAAAGGGTTGTTGATCCCAACCGTTGGTGATAATACATTCGGTACACTCAAGCGAAATGAGTGACCGGTCATGTTTAGCTTGTGTTACAAGATGTTCTTGTTGAACCCAGTGTATTCCTCTATAGAGATACACTGTCGGAAGGTGGTCTCATACCTTTCCAGTTGGAATTCATTAACCAATAAACGCCCACGTTATTTGATTATATATTATGTATGTGGAACGTGAGATGAAAGCGTTCTGCTAGATGATTATTATATTGTGGTTGATAGACATTATTATAATACCAAATGTGTTTGATATAAAGATTTATCATTTCTTTCAAAAGGATTTTGAATGCTAAACCAAGTGTTTTGGATTCTCATAAGGGAAAAACCTGTTCCGTGTTATACGGCGTGGTCTTATGAGATGTCGTTTATTTTCTCAACTGTTTTAAATGTTTACTCACACCAGTCCCATGACTGACCCAAAGTTTATTTTGTTTTGTTTTCCTTAAACTCTTGGGTGTCCAAATTTGTACGGGCAGTCAAGTAGTCAGGATTTTACAGATATACTTGGAGAGCTTGGAGCAGGAGACTTCAAGATTATATAGCTATTGATTATTCCGCTGTGTTGTACTCTGATAATGTTACTGCATACATATACTGATTTTATTTCAAAGATATGTTATCTATTATATGTTGTTTATTTCGCTGTGAGATTCGTATTACTCTGATGTTGTATGTTCTTCTTCTTCTTCTATTCTAAGTTTCTATCTTATCTATTCTCACCCTCTAATTTCTTTCATGGACTATCCGGTGTTTCCGATGCTTGAATAGTCGACATTGAGTTTATGTCGGTTACTCGGGATCGCGAAAACCCGGGTTGTTACAGCAACCATTATTGCCAATGAACTGATGCGGTAGGTGCAGGTAGAAATTAATTATTGCTATGTGCTTTTGTTCATTGAAAAGTTAGATGCAAATAGATGGTAAAATAAAGTAATTTGTGTCTACTAGGCTAATAACGAATGCAACAAAGTACCGTTGTTAGAAAACATCTGGAGGGAAGAAAATAAAAATATGCCTCACGTATGGAGGGAAACCGAAAACATTTTCGCGCATTCTTCTCAAATTACTGAGGAAGAATTTAAACCCTAAATTTATTCAATTTCTGTTGTCATTAAAATCGGTGGTAATCAATCAATTTCACGCAACAAAGTATTGCTCTGCTGAACTTCAGGTAATTATCTCAATCTCCAATATTTTGTACTCTTTAATTCCTTAAAGATGTACGCAAATCTTACGGATTTATCGTTTTGATTTTGATTTTGATTTTGATTTAATCTCCAATTCTGCTTTCAGGGTATTGATTTTGATTCTGAGTTTTAGACGCAAGGATTGTTTAATGTTGTTCTGATAGGTAATGTTGTTCGTTGTATATTGGAAACTTCTGAATATATTTCGAAAATGTTTGTTTTGGCTAACTTTTTTGAATTTGCTATTGACTTGATTATTTTTTGTTCTGGGTATAAGAACATCAAGCACCAGGAGGTATACATCGGTACATAACCAAATCTAGTATAAGTAAAAAATGAATCAGCAACTGGAAACTTGCCTCGTAGATGCTTCAATCCAGAATTCGCACTCAATCAAAACTACACTGAATAAAACTTCGCTATGGTTTCACCTCGAGCTCCATCCTCAACGTCACTTCCTCTGATTCTCGACATTAAAGATTTCAAGGGGGGATTTTCATTTGACGCATTGTTCGGCAATTTGGTGAATGTTCTCTTGCCTTCATTTATTGAAGAGGATGCAGATTTAGGAGATGGGCAGGATGGGCCACCAAATGGGCATATTCGTGCACCATCAGATGCCTTCAAACTGGCAGAGGCAGGTCCACTTTTCCCTGAAGTCGATAAACTGCTAACATTATTAAAGATTCTTGTAAAGAGTTGGTTGATTTGAGGCAACAGATCGATTCAAGGCTTTAGAATCTGAAGGAAGTAGCGGTTCAAGATTCAAAGCATAGGAAGACTCTTGCTGGGCTGGAAAAAGGCGTGGATGGCCTATATGATAGTTTTGTGAGGTTGGATACTCGAATTTCTAGTGTTGGACAGACAGTTGCAAAAATAGGGGATCACTTGCAGAGTGCAGATTCCCAAAGAGAAAACTGCCAGTCAAACAATTGATCTCATTAAGTACTTGATGGAGTTTAACAGTAACCCTGGTGACTTAATGGAGTTATTACCTTTATTCTCTGATGATAGTCGTGTTGCCGAGGCTGCTTCAGTAGCTCAGAAATTACGTTTATTTATGGAGGATGATGTTGGTAGGCATGGCATTAGTGGAACAACAGTTGGTGCTGCAAATGCTAGCAGAGGCCTTAAAGTTGCCGTTGCAAACCTTCAAGACTATTGCAATGAATTGGAGAATAGACTGTATAAAAGTATTGAATCGGAAAATGTAATTGTATTGCTTGAATAATTCCAACAGAACGAGATACAAGTATTTAAATACAAGTGTAATGGGCTTAAATGTATACAGCCCATCAATAGCCGCATCGGTCCAGTGCAATGGTTGAACTGATGCACCATTAGACCGAACACATAATGTAACATGTATAATGTACAGACGTGACTTGATACTCTAATACGCCCCCTCAAACCTAATTTAAGGCTAGGGTTTGCTCAAACGGTAACAAATGTCAGCTCGAGCTGGCGATTTCCACAGAAATTCATATAATTCTTCAGATTTGATGAGGAATCAGCTTCAATTTCCTTCTGTGATGTAGATCCTGGGCTTTTACGTTGACGGTAAGTCTGATTTCCGTCAATTTTGACCTAATTTAATGTTGTTGTACTGACACTACTCCTTTCTGTTTGATTTTGCTGAGTGCTTGAGCCTTGGTGATCTTTGCGGTTTGGAGGAGCTCTGGATTATTCTTTATAGTCGCTGGAATATGATTTGAGCATGGATCTACAGATGCTTAAGCTTTCCCTGTGCTTTATGAAGTTTGGCTTAGATAGAGGCTTCGTCAAAATGTCAGCAACTTGGTTAGTGGAAGGTACGTGATTAATTGTGATCTTCCCTTTCATTACTTGTTCGCGCACAAAATAAATGTCAAGCTCCATGTGTTTTGTTATCGAGTGCAAAACTGGGTTTGCTGAGATAGCTATAGCACTTAAGTTGTCACACCAGATTGTGGGATTTCCGCTGATTTTGACTTTGAGTTCAGTTAGTAGAGATTGAATCCACATTAGTTCAGCAGTAGTGCTAGCAATGCTTCTGTATTCGGCTTCTGTACTGGATCTAGACACAGTTGATTGTTTTTTTGCACACCATGATATAGGGCAAGTACCTAGGAATATGCAGTAGCCTGATGTTGATTTCCTGTCATCTTTATCATTTGCCCAATCTGAGTCTGCATATCCTGTTAGGCTTAGATTTTTGTTGTGCTTCATGCTTAGACATAGATCATTGGTACCTTTTAGATACCTTGGTATCCTTTTTACTGTTATCCAATGATCACTTAGAGGCTTGTGCATGTATTAACTGACTTTGTTTACACTGAAAGTTATATCAGGTCTTGTAATGGTAACATATTGTAGGGCTCCCACAATGCTTCTGTATTGCCGTTCATTGTCAATTGCTTCACCTTTGTCTCTGCTAATTTGTATGCTGCTGACCATAGGAGTTGGTAGTGGATTTGCTTTGTCCATGTTGGATCTTGTGAGAATGTCTTTGATATATTTTATTTGATTCAGTTGGATTTCACCATTTTGATTTCTGATGACTTCAATCCCAAGAAAGTATGACAATTCCCCCAAGTCTTTAATTGAAAATTCTTTGTTTAATTGCTTTGTAACAATCTGTATCTCTTCATTACTGTTACATGTAATTAAGAAATCATCAACATAAATAAGTATATAGGTGACAGTATTGTTAGAGAATTTAGTAAAGAGGCAGTTGTCAGCCTTTGTTGGATTGTAGCCTAATTTTGATAGAGTTGACTTAAGTTTGTCAAACCAAACTCTGGTGCCTGTTTGAGACCATAGATAGCTTTCTTGAGTTTGCATACACAGTTTTCCTTTTCCTGTATAGTAAAACCTTCAGGCTGGTTCATATAGACTTCTTCCTGTAAAACACCATTCAGGAATGCATTATTTACATCTAGTTGCTTGATGACCCAATTGTTGTGTAAGGCAATGGTTAATATTACTCTTATGGTGGTGGGTTTCACAACAGGTGAGAAAGTTTCTTTGAAATCTATTCCATATTGTTGTGAGTACCCTTTGGCCACTAGTCTTGCCTTATATTTTGATATAGAGCCATCAGAATTTCTCTTGATTCTATAGGTCTATTTGCATCCTATAATGTTCTTGTCCTTAGGACATGGTACTAGAGTCCATGTGTTATTTTTCATGAGTGCATTATATTCCTCTTGCATGGCATACATCCACTTATCATTTTGCTTTGCCTGATGATAAGTGGATGGTTCATCAAGTGATCCTTCAGTGTAGAATACTTTTGGTTTAAATATTCCACTTTTGCCTCTTGTGATCATGTGATGTCTGTTCTGAACTTGAGTGGTAGTGTCTTCCTTGTTCTGGTCATCATCCTGTGATCTGATGTTCTCTTGATTACTGTCACTGACACTTCTTTGAGAGTCTTTGTTAGAGATTTCAGGTGATTCAGTTGACTTTTGTGTAGGACCTTCATTGACTGGTGTATACTGAGGACTTGTGTCTTCTGTATTCACTTGATTTGATGGTCAACTGCTTTGCTTGTAAACAAGAATAGTCTCCACACATAGATCAGGTATAGCAGATATTGATACTTTTGGATTGTATACCTTCTTTGTTGTTTTGTACTTTTCATTGCTGAAAGGAAATACTCTTTCATTGAAAGTGACATGTCTAGATATGTAAATTCTGCCATTATTGTCTAGACACTTATAGCCTTTGTAGTTAGGAGCATAACCTAGAAAAGTACATGGTGTTGATCTGAAATCAAGCTTGTGTGAGTTGTAAGGTCTTATGTAAGGGAAGCATAGGCATCCAAAAACTTTTAGATCATCATACTTTGGTTTGATATTATTGATGACTTCAATGGGACTTTTGAAATTAAGTACTTTTGTTGGAAGTCTGTTTATAAGGTGCACTGCTATAGCAAAAGCATCAGGCCAGAATTTAAGTGGCATTGATGCTTGTGCCAGCAGTGTTAGTCCAGTCTCAACTATGTGTCTATGCTTCCTTTCTATAAGACCATTTTGTTCAGAAGTGTGAGGACATGTTAATCTGTGAGTGATCCCTTTTTTGATAAAGAATTCTTTAAGAGGCAAAATTTCTTTACCTCCATCAGTTTGGATCATCTTGACTTTGCTGTCTAATTGATTTTCAGCATTTGTGATGAACTTTATGACTGCACTGTAAGTCTCAGATTTTGATTTCATAAAGTAAATCCATACATGTCTAGAATAGGCATCAATAAAGGATATGTAATAGTTATATTTGTAATCAGTGTTCACTGGGGCAGGACCCCATAAATCTATTGCAACTAGTTCAAGAGGTTTGTTATATATAGTTTCAGAATTCTGAAACATGAGTTTGTGACTTTTACCTAGTTGACAGTATGAAAAGAAGTAATTTTCAGGAATACTGATTGCAATATTACTATTATGTAAAATTTGTTTCACAATCTTCATGCTAGGATGACCTAGCTTACAATGCCATATATCAAATTCTTACAGATTTCATCATTTTTCAGTTCTGTCACATTACATCCATAAACTTGTTTAGAATCAGGACTATTTCTTGAATCAACATCAAACTTGTAAAGGCCATTTTGTTCATTACCCTGCAAAATGATGTTCTTGGTTAGAAGATCTCTAACCATGCAGTTATTAGGGTAAAATTCAAATGAGACATTGTTGTCCCTGGCACACTGAGACACACTTATAAGATTTTTCTTTATGTTAGGTACCCTTAGGAGATTATTTAAGTATATTTGTCTAGTACCTTTGATGCTAGTGTGACCAGTGTGTGTGATATAGGCAGTGTTGTCATTACCCATAGTTAGAGTTTGTTTACCTCTATACTCTCTGTTGCCAAGATTTAGATTGTTTAGGCTGTTAGTTACATGGTTTGTGGCACCAGAATCTGGATACCATGCATCATCTTGAACATCTGATATGCTAGCAGCCTCATTTCCACTTTCTTGAGATGTTTTGTTGTCACTTTGATTATTGACAAGATTTGCTGCAGGGTTGTATCGATTGTTGTTGTTGTTGGTATTCTGACCTGTATTGAAGCTATTGTTGAATCTGAAATAGCATCTGTTAGCCGTGTGTCCAATTTTGTCACAGATTTGACACTTTGGTCGATTGTTGTTGTTGCTCCTACCAGATCTTCCTCTTCCTCTGCCTGTTTGACCACCTCTCTGGTATGTATTTGACTAATTTCTTGAGCTATTTCCTTGTTCTTGATTCTTGAATTTGGTGGTAGTCAGATTTACTTCAGTGTTCACTTCCTTCTTTTGTTGTAGTCTTCCCTCATGACTCAACAACATTGAGTGAACACTGTGTAGGGAAGGTGTTGGCTCTATTGAGGTTATGAATGCCACAACTGCTTCATACTCTTCATCGAGGCCACTTACAATATAGAGAATTGCTCATTTTCTGGAATTTTTTGACCAGTGCAAGCTAATTGGTCACATAAGTTTTTAACTTTCATTAGATAATCATTCATGGTTGAGTTCTCCTTTTTTATGCTTTGAAGTTGCCTTTTGTAATGCAGAATTCTTGCAGAGGATTGAGAGGTGAAGATTCTTTGCAATGTTGACCAGATTTCATGTGAGGAATTGCAACCTATCAGCTGTGGTAGCAAATTTGCTCCAACTGATGACATAATCCAAGAAATGATCAAATTGTCTTGTCTCTGGTAAGTAGTGTATTCTGAATTCAGAACAAGTTTGTCTTCAGCATCTCGTATGTATTTTCCAGGAATTATTTTTGTTCCATACAGGTGCTCTTCGAGTCCATATCCTTTTGCTGCAGTTTCAATTTGCAGCTTCCAGAGCAAGAAATTTGATTCGTCGAGTTGTATTGAGATAAGTTGGCTCTGTGGTTTTATTTTGGATTTGATTGATTCTTGAGTCAAATCCATTGATGACTGAGCAGTTTGACCTGTTTTTGATGCAGATGATGGTGAGGTTGAGGTTTGTGGTGGAATAGGTGGATTAGTCATGATCTGCGAGAGAGCAACAGGGAAAACTGACGAGATCTATTGGAATATTCACTTGTGCAACCTGATTACACAGATGCAAGAACTTGTTTCTTGTATCTGGTGATTGTGGATGGCACAGTTTAAGAGATGCAGTCAAGAACTGCTCCAAGATCCAAGCTATGAAACCAAATTGCTTGAGTACAAGAATTTATTCTTGTATTCAGTAATTTCTGGATGGCACAGCGATGATGACAAACAGCGAGGCTGAAGGTGATGTTGCAACCGACACAGTTGATCTACTGTGCAAGGATGGCACTTGCCTAATGATGATGATTGATATTATATCAATCCCCTCAAGTTGAGTCGCAGAAGCTTTGGATCAGATTTGCTGTTAGGCAATTTTCTTGCTCCGATACCATATAAAAGTATTGAATCAGAAAATGTAATTGTATTGCTTGAATAATTCCAACAGAACGAGATACAAGTATTTAAATACAAGTGTAATGGGCTTAAATGTATACAGCCCATCAATAGCCGCATCGGTCCAGTGCAATGGTTGAACCGATGCACCATTAGACCGAACACATAATGTAACATGTATAATGTAGAGACGTGACTTGATACTCTAATAGACTGTTATCAGGATTTGATGCTGCATCACAAAAGCATGATTTACCAACTATGGCAGAGTGCGCCAAAATTCTGTCTCAGTTCAACAGAGGTACTAGTGCCATGCAACATTATGTAGCATCTAGACCAATGTTCATTGATGTTGAAGTTATGAATACAGACACCAAATTGGTGCTTGGGGATCAGGGTTTGCAAGCTGGCACTACCAGTATTGCATGTGAGCTTTCTTCCTTGTACAAAGAAATCACAGACACTGTGCATAAGGAGGTTGCAATAATTATGGCTGTTTTTCCATCTCCAAATGATATCATGTCAATACTTGTTCAGCGAGTCCTGGAACAATGTGTAATGGCAATTCTTGATAAGCTATTAGTGAAACCTTCCCTTGTGAACTTGCCTTCTGTTGAACAAGGCAGCCTGCTATTGTATCTTAGAGTTCTTGCAGTGACTTATGAGAAGACACAAGATCTTAAAGAGTTACGATCCATAGGCTGTGGTGATTTGGATGTTGAAGGCCTCACAGAATCTTTGTTTCTTTCCCATAAGGATGATTACCCTGAACATAAGCAGGCATCTCTTAGGCAGCTATATCAATCAAAGATGGAACAACTGCATGCTGAACTTCAGAAACAAATGGACGCGGCTGGAAATGCTTCTCATTCCAAAACAGCTATAAATATATCCACTCAACAGCAAATTTCTATAACTGTTGTTGTAGAATTTGTGTACTGGAATGAAGAGGCAATATTTAGATGCATTTTACTTTCTTCCCAGCCTGCTATTTTAGCTGCTAATGTGAAATCAGTATTTGCTTGCTTACTTGATCAGCTAAGCCAATATTTGGCAGAAGGTACTGAAAGAGCGAGAGGGGGCTTGAATGAGGCTGCTGCTTTAAGAGACAAATTTATGATTGGGACAAGTGTCAGTAGAAGAGTTGCTGCGGCTGCTGCATCGGCGGCTGCTGCTGGTGAGACTAGCTTCACGTTTTTCATGATACCTTTCGTATAGTTTACTTAGTAATGCCTGCGCCTAGTATACCAATTACATCATCACAG
Source organism: Allium sativum (assembly GCA_030737875.1). NCBI lineage: Eukaryota > Viridiplantae > Streptophyta > Magnoliopsida > Asparagales > Amaryllidaceae > Allium > Allium sativum. The sequence continues at coordinate 232,622,936 of CM060911.1, forward strand.
TAGATGTACTTATTTGAAACATTAACTGTTTAAGGAATTGGGTGCTTGTTGCATAGTCAATATGCAGTGCCCTCTTCATTCTTGTACAACAGTAATGCCATATATTGATCGTTGTGTTGCTGAATATATCTAAAAACTTGATGTCTTTAATCAAATAAATCTGAAGACCCAACTTCTATTGGGCGTACAACCAGTAATGGCTCCATATGTTCAGCCTAATGCATCCTGGATTATGCATGAAATATCATTTCACTCTATTCAAATTTGCATGTTTCAGATTTCGATTAGCAGTACTAGTTTGAGTAAGTTAATTCCCTCTTTCGCATGCCCCAGTTTATAACTCAACTAATGTGTTAGATCATGGTGGTGGCAATCCAGACATACCGCCTTTGCAAGAGGTATGTGATGTTCATATTTTCTTATGTCCTCCTGTGATCATTCTTTACAGAGAAGTTTTCTCTATTGAATTCATGATTTCTCATGTTTCCATTTTATTTATAAGTGATAAGAGTGTATCTCAGCTTTAAAATAATAAATCTTCACGTTTTAAAATTTCTAGTTGATGCAGCTTCCTCAAGTGCCTACTAGTGTATTATCTCCTGCAACTTTAACTCTCCCCCCTTCCCTTGAGCCATCCATCAAGAACAAGGTATATGTTAGTTAAGACTGCAAGTACAATTTAAACCACTGTATCAGATATTATTTTAGCAGCTTGTTCTTCTTCTTATAAATACTTTTTATAGAAGAAAAGTGCACATATTTTGATTCATATGAACCATATTGTATCAGATATGAGACACATGTGTATGTTAGATTTTAGTTTATAATAGGTGCTGTGAAAAGCTGTTTCGAGCACATCATTTGCAATTTATTACACCACATTGTTCTTTGAGCTCATTCGGACATATTTATAGCTTATGGACAAGTATTTCCGCATTATTCTTCACTTTCCTTGATTTAGGAAATTGATCGCCACCTGTATCGTCGTCTTCGGGCCAATCAAAACCATCATCATTGTTACCGCCTCCTTTTCCACCACCATCTTTTACTCCCTCATAGTCCTCATTTTTTAATCTATCTTATCATTCTTCGGAGGTAAGCCTATTGTAAGAAGACCCATCGCACGATCCACCCATTCATTTTGGGAACCCACCTTCATGGTCTGAATTTTTTTGTTGAACTCTTTATTTTGGAAGAATGTCAGGAAGTCAATATAAGGACACTTCTCAACATTACATCAATAAGTGACGAAGAGAGCTTGTTTGTCGGCTCCACCAATGATAGTGTTCAGGGAATCATATAAGAATCTTGCTGCTTAGCATCCTTAATTATTTTCATTGAGTCTGATATCTATTTTTTCTCCTCTTTTTTAAATTCTCCTCAAGCACTTCAATGCGATGCATGTTCTTAGCTACAGTACAGTTGATGGTTGGAAGTTTTTCATTCATTGACTTTACCTACCCCTCAAAACTGGAAACTGAAAGGCCTACTTTTTACTATAAAATTCAGATGTTTTATTCTCAACAGAAATCCTTGCTTCTAAGTTTTTCAAGTCTTATACCTTATAAACTCTTGTTTTTAAGTCAAAAATAAATAAATAAATAAAGACTACATATATCAACGAGATAGCCAAGTATGATTAATCATTCCATGATCCTAAATTTTATTACACAACTACAATCATGGAATAAATTAATGCTTACTTTGATATTATATACTTTCTTCGTATTAATAAGTGAAATTTATCAACTGTCATTTTCGGAATAGACAAGATTATCAAACTAATGTGCTGTGTATGTTAGAAAATAGTTTATAATAGGTTTAATCTAATGTCATTTCCTAAAATATGTTAAGAAAGAAATCCACTTGTGCAGTTGTTTGTTACTTGAAATTCACTTTAAAAAACTTCATCAACAGGTACATTCTTGCATTGCTGAAACAGGGTGGGGTGGAACAATATCTGGGAATTCGAGAAGAAGTTTTGTGAGACTAAGCTGTTGGGAGCATGGATCCTTAAAATCCATTATAACCATGTAATGCGGTTGAAGAAGAAGAATAAATATTCAAAGTTGTCACATCATTATTCTAGCTATGACGTCGGCCATGAGATTGATTTTGGCCCTGACATGCTGGTTACTGTTAGTTTGTCCAGTGGAGCATGGATTACTTCGATTTCATCGTCTTGATTAATTTTAGCAATATGAGATTTTCAATGTATGTTAGTTCCCAGCCCTATGTATTAGATTAACAGCATTATTATGATCTACATCAATATTAGGAGGGAAGAAAAGACAGTGTTATCACTCAATCGATTTTGTTTAGTAATTAGTTCATTATTTTTAATTGACTGTGAACTTTTTTGGTCTCAGACTTGATTCAGACATCAACAGGAAAGATGGGTTTGCAGTTGGGTCTTAGGTAAGAATGAGTTAGTACAGAGATTTTTTTCCTTTTAAAGGTGTTATCTTCAAGAATATGTGTTATATAGATTGTGATAATGATGAACATCACCCCTTAAGAGCATGCCCAACAGGGGGGTTGCTCGTGGTCATTCGAGGGGGTTGACACGAGCACCCCTCCCCCCCCCCCAACGCGGCCACGGGGTAAAACCCTTGGTCGGCGTTGAGAAAGCCGGTTAATGTTAACCGGCTTTCTCAACACCGGTTAAGGGTTTTACCCCTTAACCGTGTGTCGGGTCCCCTCTCTCCTATTTCGCACCCGTATTCAATTGCCTTGGAACCCTTCGCAGCCGCCACTCCTTTCTTCCTTCTTCCTCCGCCGAAAGCTCCAATCCTCTTTTAAAAAAAAACAATGAGAAGATTGGGTAAAGCTATATTTGGTTCTGGAAGTCGTAATGCCTCCAACAACAATGCACAAGGGGAGAATGAACCGGTTGAAGACTCTAGTCCATCCGACGCTCTTCGTTCAAAACCTGTTCGGAGAAGACGGGTTGCTAAAGCCGGTGTTTATGCTGCATTGGATCCACACATCGATGTTAATTTGTCTGCAGAGAAAAAGTTGGCTGATTTTCGCGAACTGCCTGAAGGGGAAAGACACCTTACCGATAACTTGAAGTCGTATTTTGAGGTATAACTTCTTAAACTGGTTAGTGTATTAGTCGGTATTTGATCAAGAAGTGTGTCGTACAAACATTAGTTATTTTTTTGTATGTTTTAGGCTCATAATGATCGTACACGAGGATCGTGGGTTAGTATCGTGCGTTTGTATAAGACGATTCGTGCGTACGACACAGACAGAATTATTGCAGGATATCTTAGAAGTATTGGTTTTGGAGATTTCTTGAGTACGTATTTTTGATGAACCCACTTACATATTACGTATGTTAGAAAATGAAATATATTTTGTTGATTTTAATATTTTTAATTTGCATCCTTAGGTATTGAAAACATGTACAATAACGATGTTCAATTATGTGGTGCTTTAGCCATGTGTTGGTGGAAAACGACACATACATTTCACTTTAGTTTTGGAGAGATGGGTATTACGCCACTAGATTTTACCATGCTTACTGGCATACCAATTGGTCAGGGTGCCACTTTACCATATGATGAGCTATATCAACAGTATGATTTATTGGCTAGTATATTTCCACATTTGAACTTACGAGGGGGAGGCTTAACAAACAATCATCATATCAGAACCTCTTTCACGAAGCAAGCCATAATGGAATTAGTGGAACGTTAGCCTGCAGATCACCACTTAGAGATTCTTAGATTGTTTGTATTATATATGATGGGTAATTTATTCTTCACGAATTCATCAAACACATTGCCATATGGATATGTAGTTGTTGTTGCCGGCATGTCGTTCGACAGTACTCCTATTTCATATGACTGGGGTACGCCGATTTTAGCTCATTTGTACAGGGGTTTGGACCAGCAGTGCACTATTAGGACTCGTGGGTCGTCGATTACAGGTTTTTGGGAGGTTCTGCAGTATTGGTATTTTGAGTACTTTCATAACATGACATTTCCGATATTGGATCCTACACTATCACTTTTCTACCCTCGTGTGAAAGCTTGGTCGCCAGATAACCGACGGGTTGTACCAGGAGGTGATTGTCGTCTGTAAAAACCCGTAACTTCCCCGTAAAGGAAAGCGCGGATAGTTTGAGAACAAGCCACAACAGGTGAAAAGTATATAAATGTCAGGGCTGGAAGGTCACTGACACCACCCTAGCTAGAAAGAAACGCATGCCCTCCCTGAGGTCCTCTCCCGTTTTTGGTTCACAACCGGGGTGCGAAACTCGCGAAGTAAACGTTACACAAAGCTACGCCACAAAGGCCGTGCTTTGATCATCACCACAAGACTTTTCTTTTCAACAGAAGCCTCGATCAATTGCCACTTAGGCATGCCACACAGGCAATTCACTCCATGCGTTTGATATCCATCAATATATAACCCCTGAGCTCGTACGTCTCAGAGAAGGGCGTTAAGCAAGAGAATAAATTCTCCGCCGCCAAACAGATATATATTTAATAGAAATCAATCACACAGACTAAAATCCAATGTCAGACACACAGTCCATTTACAAGTTCGCTCTGGGTCTGAACGAAACCGGAAGCACCTAGTACCCCGCATATCCATCGATCTCCAAGTACGTCTGGACGATCACCAACTGTTTCCATCTTCTTGGGTGTACAGCCCAATCAAGATCATCAGTAATCACCCAAACGACGTGAAGACCTCCGGTCTTCGACCATCGTCTTCATCTTCGACTTATCGTCATATCAGTTATTCAGAATGGGATAAACCCGGACTTTCCGAATAACTCGCGTATATTTTAAATAAGTGTTACACAAACACAACATACGCCTCATTTCAATTCATCAGTCACTAACCGTAAATTAATCAAGAGAATAATTCCCCAAATATTAACCCCGAAGGCCGAAACCAACATCAGATCAATATCCAGAAAACCATTCTGCTTGGCTAACCGACAGTTAGTTTCTAAATTTCACATTCATAGGGAAAGGTTCCCATTAATTTTATCAAAGATGAATTCCTTGAATTTATTCTTTGATCTTCTTTTGAATTTCGATTCGACTAGTCGGGATTAACGAACCTTACCGAAGTAATCATTTGTTTTAATTTCCCAATCCCAACCTATTCATCCCATGAAGTAAAACTGGTAATACTTCATATCTAACACCATGGTGTTATCGGTAAATTCAATTACCATTTCACGTTCAAATCTAATTAAAGATTTAACTATCGCCTGGAGCAAAACTGGTGGTACTCCATTCTCGATCATTTCAATCTAATTAAAGATTCATTAAAACTCCACTTAGTTTTAATCGTTGACTGGGTTAAAGAATCAGTGTCATTTAAAACACGGTTCACGATAAACCCAAAATCACATTCCATTAATTATCGGGTTAAAGAACGAGTGTTATTTAAAACACTGTCCACGATAAACCCAAAAATCAATATCAATTCAATTCCAATTAAATATTATTTAATTGGTACACTTCATTAAATCTAAATAAAAAGATTTAATCTTTTATCAACTGGGTTCAAGAACAGTGTTAGTCAAGACACCATTCACGACAAACCCAAATCACATTTGATATTAAATAAAAGGCTCTGAATAGAAAATATATCGGCTTATATTCAATATCAAATTCTACGACCAACAGATATCGTATTGGAAATAACGATATATAAATATCTTTCAAATTTCCATAAAAACATCTGTATAATCACGAAATTCAACATCGAAATATTCCGAAGACAATTTCAATTCAAATCCATTCCAATGCAATTATTGGAAATTCTGGTTATTTTCAAAACCATTTCTAATTCAATTTATTTATTAAAAAAAAATAGAATTATAATTCTAGTTCGAATACTTCATTTCGATAAAAATCTATTTTTATCTTTTCAAATATGGAGTTTTTCATCCCAATTCTTTCTAAATCATTTCTTATGATTTTACACAAATTATTACTATTTTTAATAATTTTATCAAGGCCCGTACAGTCGATTTCCATCAACGGCCCTCGAACTGCACTTATAGCGACCTTTTTCAAATTTGATTTGGACATAATCCCAAATCCAACCGTTAGATTTCTAATTTCTAATATTCGTTAGAAAGCTCTTTTCGATACGAACCCAACGGTTCCGGTTTTAGGAGAATCCGACGGTCGGATCTCCCGTAATATCCGTTCGAAGTCAATGGTCGAAATTTGCGAACTGCCGCGGCGCGGCGCGTTCTATTCAGGCCATTATATTATATATATAATATATATAATATATACTTCGTCGATTTCAATTCAAAACGTGCTTTATAAATCGTTTTAAATTCATTTTCAAAACGGTTTCAACTTTATATTCAATTTCAAATCAAAATTGAATATTCCAATATAAATTCGTTTTAAATTCATTTCAAATTGATTTCAATTCAATTTCGATTTCTAATTCAATTTCAGTTCGTTTTCAATTCAATTCAATTTCAATTCGAATTCATTTCTATTCCATTTCAATTTCAATTCGAATTCATTTATATTCAATTTCAATTCGAATTTATTTATATTCAATTTCAATTCGAATTCATTTATATTCAATTTCAATTCGAATTTATTTATATTCAATTCTTTTCAAAATATCAGATTTTGAAATCACTTTCGATATTCATTATAAGATGAATAAAATCGATATAAATATCGTTCACGTCAAAATGGTGTCAATCTAATCAATACGGCTTCATATATTCCTATTTTCAAATATTATATTTCAAATATTTCTTTTTCAAATATTTTTATTTTAAAACTGGAATGAGGCCCAAACAATTACCATATAATGTTAATTATATGGATTTTCTACAACACATGTATATATCAACAACGATGAATAATCAACCATCATCCAAAGTGCATTCTACACTGTATAAGCATCAAATATAAATATTCAACGCTTATAACAGCCTGTCAATCAATCGATCGACATACAACTAAACAATCGGGATTAGTGTACGTCAAATATCATCCCAATACCCGTGTGGGGTTTCAAGCAATCCAACACAGATTTTTATTTGTGCAGTTGGGCGATGTGTAAAATTTATCGTCCCAATCAATGTCCTTCAAATAGGTGTACATAAACAAACCGTCCGGTTTGTAAATGAATATTTATTTATTCACATTCACGTTAAAATTATATTTTTAACGATCAAACTATTTTATTCAACCTATGAATATTCTATTCGGTTCATTTATTAAATAAAATATTATCTTTATTTTTCTAACTTATTTTTAGAAAATTTCGACGGCATAACGACACGATACTAGAAACGGGACAAGGCCTAGCCTTATCCCCGGTCTAGCGAAGGCCCACGCCATTCACACATTAATCAAATCCATTTCATTTCACCAAACAATTCAATTCAATTCAAATAATCTAACCTACTATACAACCAAACAATTTAACAAACAAGTCATCCATGGTCTGTGGATGACGGGTGTCGGGTGCTACTAAACACCGTCTGCATCCTAGTGTATATATATATATAACTAGAAAAAGAAATTGAAGAGTGAAAAGTTCTCACAGATTAGCTAATCCAACGCCACGGCTCTTCTTAATTAGAAATCTTCGCCGTTCTTGCCTCTTGTCACTTTCTTCGCCCGTATTCTCTACATATGTAAAAATCGAATTTTTACTTTGTTATTCAATATATAAAAATCGTATTTTTACTTCGTTATTCAATATATAAAAATCGAATTTTTTCTTCGCTATTCAATATATAAAAATCGAATTTTTACCTTGCTATTCAATATATAAAAATCTCTTCTTTATGGTTTTAAAAATCTAATTTTTCCCTGATTAAAAATCACATCTTTCTCTAATTAATAATCTCCTCTTTCTCTAATTAAAAATGAGATCTTTTTCATGTTAAAAATCGCGCCTTTCTAACAATGTAAAATCATTTTTTAAACAATGAAAAAAAAATCAGTTTTTAACAATGAAAAAAAAATCAGTTTTTAATAATGAAAAAAAAATCAGTTTTTTAAATGAAAAAAAATCAGTTTTTAACAAGCAAATAACATTTTTCACAAGAAAATAACATCAGTTTTCAATCAACATTAATTAATATACTAGATAAATTAATTAAATTTACCTGCACAGTCTCTTTGTTGTTATCTCAAGCCGGAGGGGGTCTGCCAACGTTCGGAGCGGCGGTCTAGGGTCTGCAGCGATCGGAGGCGTGGCTCAGGGGCGGTGGCGACACTGCTTCGGGCTAGGGTTCCTCGGTGGAGAGGCTAAGGGGCTCGGGACGTTCGAAGAAGCAAGGGGGAGGCGCAGTGGAGGGTTGCGGTGGAGGTGGAGGTTCCTGGCGACGATGGGAAGGGCACGGTGGCGCGTCGTGGGTGGGGGAGCAATTCCGCCCCTGCTCGATTTTGTTTAGTTTTTTTTTCTTTTTTCTGGTCAACGGGGGTAGGGAAAGAAGAGAGGGGGGGCCAAGGTATATAGGGTTTAATTTATTATTTTATTATTTTTAACTTTTAAAATGCAACTTTTTATCTAAACACCAAACGAACTCCACCGACTGTCGTCCCTAGCGTATTACCCCCATTCTGAACACAATGAGATATGTATTGCAGGCTGGTTCGATCATTTCGATCAGTTTCCGTCAAAATCAACATATATCTCTATATATTGAATTTGAACGCGCGTTTCAATTTACCGGGGTCACATACTAACTAGAAAAATTCCAGAAAAATATTTTCTAGCTTCGTATTGACGATACGGTCCTAACAAAACTAGTTTCGTCGAATTCTGAGACCGTTGGAAAAATGGCCATTTTCCAGTCGATTAAAATCAACTAAAACTGGTCAAACGCGTTTTCCTTTGCCACGCTCACATATTGAATCGAAAAATTATGAAATTTGAAACCTAGCAATAACTTTACATCACGGATCCAACAAAAGTGGTTTCGTCGAAATCCGAGGTCGTTTGCAAAATGGCTATTTTTAAGGGCCTGAATTCCATAGCGACTATTCAGAATTTTCAACTGGACATATCTTTTTATCCCTGCTATGAAATTTTGATTTTTCGGATTCGTTGGAAAGATATTCTCAATTAGATCCTAATGTTTTTGGTTTCACTAAAATCCGGTTTATTTTGCACCCGGTATGCTCAATTGAAGTTTGAAATCGAATTATCGAACTACCGCGCCATTTTCAATTCCTTTTATAATTATATATAATTATTTATATTCTAACGACGACGCGTATAATATATACGTTATAAATATATTCAAGATAAATTCATCGTCGATATTATTTAAAATAATTCATTTTAAATAATCAAAATTTGCTAAAATTGCCAAAATTAAAATTTTAAGCTGGCCCAGATTTTCGGGTTGTTACAATCTCCCCCACTTAAAACTTTTCGTCCCCGAAAAGGAACAAAGTCGAAAGTGGTTTGATTAATCAACTCTACGTTCGATCTGGCTTCCATTCTCCAACTTTTCAGTTTCTGAGAATTTTCAAATTCTTCAAAAATTTGGTTAACACCCTAAATTTTCGAAAAATTTCGCTATAACCTCCCCTGCACCGGGAGCCACGGGAAAATCCCGAAATTGCCATACAGGCCTTCTGATCTCAAAAAGAAAAAGAAAAAGCCAAGCGGCTAGCCAATAGGCTCATAAAATCATCATCACCCAAACAAAACAGTAAATTATGTAGTAAACATGTACCTATTTGTCGGGCAAACAAATTTTATTCTCTGCTCTAGCCTCCTTGCTATGACATGTTCAATGTAAGTACATGTAGATGCAAGCAAATGCGACGAAATTTCAATATAATTCAATATGTGATTCAATTAGGTGTAATGGTTCAAAATTATCAAACAAATAAACAAACATCACAAACATCAATCAATTAGTTGATTATCATTTGAAATTCATAACTTTGATACATAGTCAAAATCAGATTTTTGATGCCAAATCACAACAATAGGCCCTATCTAATTTTGGTTCTCACACCAGTCAATAGGAAATATATAGAAAGTCCACTTTCGTCACTCGAACATGAATTCTAATGATGGAGCTCCATCATCAAAATCATCTCCGGGCGATTCGAGTGTAATTCTATATCTATCCAGTATATTAAAACTTCAAATACACGTTTGCAAGGCGTATATGCAAAATCTTTATATACTGGACTGTCCAAATCAATACAAATAAATAATCAAATACGAATAATTGATTTAAATTTTCAAAACAAAATTTGTTTTCATTTTAAAAATATACTCTTCACACTCGTTCTAGGATATTACTGATCCCGTCTCTAACGAGTCATTCCCATTGGATTTTACTAATCCAATATCTGATGAATTCTTTCGTATGGTTCTAATGTGTCTTGTTCTCTAGCTTTGTAAACCAAAGCTCTGATACCAACTGTAAAAACCCGTAACTTCCCCGTAAAGGAAAGCGCGGATAGTTCGAGAACAAGCCACAACAGGTGAAAAGTATATAAATGTCAGGGCTGGAAGGTCATTGACACCACCCTAGCTAGAAAGAAACGCATGCCCTCCCCGAGGTCCTCTCCCGTTTTTGGTTCACACCGGGGTGCGAAACTCGCGAAGTAAACGTTACACAAAGCTACGCCACAAAGGCCGTGCTTTGATCATCACCACAAGACTTTGCTTTTCAACAGAAGCCTCGATCAATTGCCACTTAGGCAAGCCACACAGGCAATTCACTCCATGCGTTTGATATCCATCAATATATAACCCCTGAGCTCGTACGTCTCAGAGAAGGGCGTTAAGCAAGAGAATAAATTCTCCGCCGCCAAACAGATATATATTTAATAGAAATCAATCACACGGACTAAAATCCAATGTCAGACACACAGTCCATTTACAAGTTCGCTCTTGGTCTGAACGAAACCGGAGGCACCTGGTACCCCGCATATCCATCGATCTCCAAGTACGTCTGGACGATCACCAACTGTTTCCATCTTCTTGGGTGTACAGCCCAATCAAGATCATCAGTAATCACCCAAACGACGTGAAGACCTCCGGTCTTCGACCATCGTCTTCATCTTCGACTTATCGTCGTATCAGTTATTCAGAATGGGATAAACCCGGACTTTCCGAATAACTCGCGTATATTTTAAATAAGTGTTACACAAACACAACATACGCCTCATTCCAATTCATCAGTCACTAACCGTAAATTAATCAAGAGAATAATTCCCCAAATATTAACCCTGAAGGCCGAAACCAACATCAGATCAATATCCAGAAAACCATTCTGCTTGGCTAACCGACAGTTAGTTTCTAAATTTCACATTCATAGGGAAAGGTTCCCATTAATTTTATCAAAGATGAATTCCTTGAATTTATTCTTTGATCTTCTTTTGAATTTCGATTCGACTAGTCGGGATTAACGAACCTTACCGAAGTAATCATTTGTTTTAATTTCCCAATCCCAACCTATTCATCCCATGAAGTAAAACTGGTAATACTTCATATCTAACACCATGGTGTTATTGGTAAATTCGATTACCATTTCACGTTCAAATCTAATTAAAGATTTAACTATCGCCTGGAGCAAAACTGGTGGTACTCCATTCTCGATCATTTCAATCTAATTAAAGATTCATTAAAACTCCACTTAGTTTTAATCGTTGACTGGGTTAAAGAATCAGTGTCATTTAAAACACGGTTCACGATAAACCCAAAATCACATTCCATTAATTATTAGGTTAAAGAACGAGTGTTATTTAAAACACTGTCCACGATAAACCCAAAAATCAATATCAATTCAATTCCAATTAAATATTATTTAATTGGTACACTTCATTAAATCTAAATAAAAAGATTTAATCTTTTATCAACTGGGTTCAAGAACAGTGTTAGTCAAGACACCATTCACGACAAACCCAAATCACATTTGATATTAAATACAAGGCTCTGAATAGAAAATATATCGGCTTATATTCAATATCAAATTCTACGACCAACAGATATCGTATTGGAAATAACGATATATAAATATCTTTCAAATTTCCATAAAAACATCTGTATAATCACAAAATTCAACATCGAAATATTCCGAAGACAATTTCGATTCAAATCCATTCCAATGCAATTATTGGAAATTCTGGTTATTTTCAAAACCATTTCTAATTCAATTTATTTATTAAAAAAAAAAATAGAATTATAATTCTAGTTCGAAACTAGTTCATTTCGATAAAAATCTATTTTAATCTTTTCAAATATGGAGTTTTTCATCCCAATTCTTTCTAAATCATTTCTTATGATTTTACACAAATTATTACTATTTTTAATAATTTTATCAAGGCCCGTACAGTCGATTTCCATCAACGGCCCTCGAACTACACTTATAGCGACCTTTTTCAAATTTGATTTGGACATAATCCCAAATCCAACCGTTAGATTTCTAATTTCTAATATTCGTTAGAAAGCTCTTTTCGATACGAACCCAACGGTTCAGGTTTTAGGAGAATCCGACGGTCGGATCTCCCGTAATATCCGTTCGAAGTCAATGGTCGAAATTCGCGAACTGCCGCGGCGCGGCGCGTTCTATTCAGGCCATTATATTATATATATAATATGTATAATATATACTTCGTTGATTTCAATTCAAAACGTGCTTTATAAATCGTTTTAAATTCATTTTCAAAACGGTTTCAACTTCATATTCAATTTCAAATCAAAATTGAATATTCCAATATAAATTCGTTTTAAATTCATTTCAAATTGATTTCAATTCAATTTCGATTTCTAATTCAATTTCAGTTCGTTTTCAATTTCAATTCGAATTCATTTCTATTCCATTCCATTTCAATTTCAATTCGAATTCATTTATATTCAATTTCAATTCGAATTTATTTATATTCAATTTCAATTCGAATTTATTTATATTCAATTTCAATTCGAATTCATTTATATTCAATTTCAATTCGAATTTATTTATATTCAATTCTTTTCAAAATATCAGATTTTGAAATCACTTTCGATATTCATTATAAGATGAATAAAATTGATATAAATATCGTTCACGTCAAAATGGCGTCAATCTAATCAATATGGCTTCATATATTCCTACTTTCAAATATTCTATTTCAAATATTTCTTTTTCAAATATTTCTATTTTAAAACTGGAATGAGGCCCAAACAATTACCATATAATGTTAATTATATGGATTTTCTACAACACATGTATATATCAACAACGATGAATAATCAACCATCATCCAAAGTGCATTCTACACTGTATAAGCATCAAATATAAATATTCAACGCTTATAACAGCCTGTCAATCAATCGATCGACATACAACTAAACAATCGGGATTAGTGTACGTCAAATATCATCCCAATACCCGTGTGGGGTTTCAAGCAATCCAACACAGATTTTTATTTGTGCAGTTGAGCGATGTGTAAAATTTATCGTCCCAATCAATGTCCTTCAAATAGGTGTACATAAACAAACCGTCCGGTTTGTAAATGAATATTTATTTATTCACATTCACGTTAAAATTATATTTTTAACGATCAAACTATTTTATTCAACCTATGAATATTCTGTTCGGTTCATTTATTAAATAAAATATTATCTTTATTTTTCTAACTTATTTTTAGAAAATTTCGACGGCATAACGGCACGATACTAGAAACGGGACAAGGCCTAGCCTTATCCCCGGTCTAGTGAAGGCCCACGCCATTCACACATTAATCAAATCCATTTCATTTCACCAAACAATTCAATTCAATTCAAATAATCTAACCAACTACACAACCAAATAATTTAACAAACAAGCCATCCATGGTCTGTGGATGACGGGTGTCGGGTGCTACTAAACACCGTCTGCATCCTAGTATATATATATATAACTAGAAAAAGAAATTGAAGAGTGAGAAGTTCTCACAGATTAGCTAATCCCACGCCACGGCTCTTCTTAGTTAGAAATCTTCATCGTTCTTGCCTCTTGTCACTTTCTTCGCCCGTATTCTCTACATATGTAAAAATCGAATTTTTACTTTGTTATTCAATATATAAAAATCGTATTTTCACTTCGTTATTCAATATATAAAAATCGAATTTTTTCTTCGCTATTCAATATATAAAAATCGAATTTTTACCTTGCTATTCAATATATAAAAATCTCTTCTTTATGGTTTTTAAAATCTAATTTTTCCCTGATTAAAAATCACATCTTTCTATAATTAAAAATCTCCTCTTTCTCTAATTAAAAATGAGATCTTTTTCATGTTAAAAATCGCACCTTTCTAACAATGTAAAATCAGTTTTTAAACAATGGAAAAAAAAATCAGTTTTTAACAATGAAAAAAAATCAGTTTTTAATAATGAAAAAAAAATCAGTTTTTAATAATGAAAAAAAATCAGTTTTTAACAAGCAAATAACATTTTTCACAAGCAAATAACATCAGTTTTCAATCAACATTAATTAATATACTAGATAAATTAATTAAATTTACCTGCACAGTCTCTTTGTTGTTATCTCAAGCCGGAGGGGGTCTGCCAACGTTCGGAGCGGCGGTCTGGGGTCTGCAGCGGTCGGAGGCATGGCTCAGGGGCGGTGGCGACACTGCTTCGGGCTAGGTTTCCTCGGTGGAGAGGCTAAGGGGCTCGGGACGTTCGAAGAAGCAAGGGGGAGGCGCAGTGGAGGGTTGCGGTGGAGGTGGAGGTTCCTGGCGACGATGGGAACGGCACGGTTGCGCGTCGTGGGTGGGGGAGCAATTCCGCCCTTGCTCGATTTCGTTTTGTTGTTTTTTTTTATTTCCTTTCTGGTCAACGGGGGTAGGGAAAGAAGAGAGGGGGGGCAAGGTATATAGGGTTTAATTTATTATTTTTAACTTTTAAAAAGCAACTTTTTATCTGAACACCAAACGAACTCCACCGACTGTCATCCCTAGCGTATTACCCCCATTCCGAACACAATGAGATATGTTTCGCAGGTTGGTTCGATCATTTCGATCAGTTTCCGTCAAAATCAACATATATCTCTATATATTGAATTTGAACGCGCGTTTCAATTTACCAGGGTCACATACTAACTAGAAAAATTCCAGAAAAATATTTTCTAGCTTCGTATTGACGATACGGTCCTAACAAAACTAGTTTCGTCGAATTCTGAGACCGTTGGAAAAATGGTCATTTTCCAGTCGATTAAAATCAACTAAAACTGGTCAAACGCGTTTTCCTTTGCCACGCTCACATATTGAATCGAAAAATTATGAAATTTGAAACCTAGCAATAACTTTACATCACGGATCTAACAAAAGTGGTTTCGTCGAAATCCGAAGTCATTTGCAAAATGGCTATTTTTAAGGGCCTGAATTCCATAGCGACTATTCAGAATTTTCAACTGGACATATCTTTTTATCCCTGCTATGAAATTTTGATTTTTCGGATTCATTGGAAAGATATTCTCAATTAGATCCTAATGTTTTTGGTTTCACTAAAATCCGGTTTATTTTGCACCCGGTATGCTCAATTGAAGTTTGAAATCGAATTATCGAACTACCGCGCCATTTTCAATTCCTTTTATAATTATATATAATTATTTATATTCTAACGACGACGCGTATAATATATACGTTATAAATATATTCAACATAAATTCCTCGTCGATATTATTTAAAATAATTCATTTTAAATAATCAAAATTCGCTAAAATTGCCAAAATAAAAATTTTAAACTGGCCCAGATTTTCGGGTTGTTACATCGTCATGTATTTGTAGTGGCTCGTACTCAGATAGAGATGAGGACCACACGAGAGTCAGTTATGTGGCGTCCTTTTGTCGATTCCCCGTTCTTGCTAGGCCCAGCGCAGCAGCACGCTCTATTTCTGTTTGGTAGACGATTTCCTTTGGTATCGGCCCCACCTGGTTTAGGATGTTACTGGTACTTGGGTGAGCGCTGTTGGCGACAGTTACGCGATGTCGACGTTGTTCCCGATGATCCCCACCCTGATACAGGTCATTTACGGGTTTATTCCAGTGCTGATTTACAGCAGTATGCCGGTGACTGGTGGCCAGTTGATAGATTTATCATTACCGCTAGAGATTACATTACTTTTTGGGGATCTTTTTATGAGCCTACTAATATGGCAACGTTTGTACATGCCGCCGGAGTTGATTTTGTTTTTCCTTCCGCCTACACTCCTTTTGGTGATCCAGGTGGTTTAAGCGACATGTCTCAGAGTACCCTTACTATGTATAGGCCTCCTCAGCCCCCTCAGGCTCCTCGTCATCAGCCTCCTCAGCCCCCTCAGCCTCCTCGTCAACACCCTCCTCAGCCACCTTACTCGACTACGCTGACGAGTTATGGTTGGACCATGGGCATTCCTGGGACATCTGGTCCAGACACGTATGTTGATATTTCACGGCCTACTGTCACACAGTTTCCAGATCCCGCTGTTCTTCCCTACGAGGAACTATATTGTATGCATGTTGGTCTTCGAGATACGATGTATAGAGAGCATAAGAGCGCAGTTGATGAGTTGACAGCTCGCATTACCGAGCTAACTGCTGCGGATGACGAGCGATATCATCCTGTACGACGAGTAGATGACGACGATGATGATGACGATGACCATGGCTATAGTAGAGAAGCAGCACCTCTTGCGGATGATTCGTGGATATTTGGTGATATACCTTAGATTCAGTTTACGTGATATGTTAGTATTGCTATATGTACTCGTACGTTATCCTTTAGTGTGTTGTAGTTGTAATTTTATGTAGTATGTGCGATCTGGTTGTTATCTTATTTGTTAGACTGTGATGGTTGTATTGTAGTTGTATGTGTGTAAAAAGCATCTAGTTTGGGTTTAGTGGTTGTATTGTATCGTTATCTTCATGTCTCTTTCTGTTGTACTTGGTAACGTATCCTGTTATTAAGATTACTCGTATTGTTTATTTTTAATAATAACACAAATAGATCAAACAATAAACTTAAGGATAGAACACCGATACATTCAACAATAAGCGTAAAGATACAAAAGCTTGTAAAGACACAACAGGTAACGGTAGTAGATTCAATACGCAAACACATTAATTGTTACGCTCATTCAAAGCGGTTTGAAGTCGCCTATTCTCTTGCTCTAACTCGTTGGCGTAAGAAATTGCCCTTTGAGGGAAACGCTCGTCTATCCACTCAAAATAATTGCATCCGTTAGGCCATAGCGAGCATAAATGGATCCTGCGACCTATATTCTCTCCATCCGCTCGGACTACCACCTCTACCGCGTAACCACAGTGGCAACAAACGGGATAGGAGTTAACTTCCTGCTCGTTAGGAGCCTGGTTAACTGAAACTCGTCTTACCTCTTGATGACCTACATCTGGTGCAGTCGTAGTACGAGGGACTGTAGACGCTTGTAAGCGTTCTTCAGTTACAGTTTGGACTACTTGATGACCTACCTCTGGAACATGTGCAACTGGTGGACGAATCGTCATGCGGGTGAACTCCTGGTAGACTTGACGCAATTCCTCATAGTGTCGCTTACTCGATATTCCAATCAATATCTGTTCTTGGACTTGAAGGAGGACGCTCTGGAAAGTTTTGATCATAGTTCGAATCCATTGACGATGGCCATGACCATGAAGACATTTTTTTATTTTGATGAAAAGTTTGGTTCCAGCTAACAACAACATAGTAACCGTATATATTTATAGGGCCAACATGGGGAGTAAATATGAAATGTTGCAATTCCTAATACGGACTTGTCTACTATGGGAATCTGTTTACCATTCAACGTTGTAGTGTTAAATTTGTAAACTTTATCGTTTCAAATTCCAATACTGACTGGTCCATTCGCTGGACAAACGTGATAAAGTGACAGAAAGGTGAAAGTGATAGAAACAAACTTTGTAATAAAGTGACATAAAGATAAAGTAACGCCAAATTCCAAGTAGAAGGAATCCACCCTATCCACAGAACACAATACACTATTCACTACACATCAAAGCATATGTCGGCAGTGATATAATTATTGATGTAACTAGACACTATAGGCTTTGAAGATCTATTTATATGTCCCAGTTGTATGCTGTATTAACTCATAAGTAAATTACCACACAATTACAATTTGAAAGGTAATATTCGTTATCAGCAAGGTAATATTCGTTATCAGCAATACTTCATACTTCTAGTTAATCCAGTTATTTTACTGATGCATAGGTTACATGGACGATTCCGAAATAAGTGATGAACATATGGGAAGGATTTTTGATGAGTACGAACGAAACCTACTCACCGATAATGGAGTTGGAGTAGTTCAAGATACACAAATCGAAGAGGTGCCTGGACCGAATCAGCATCGAGCGGTTACAGCTCCGCGTCCATCTCCACTAAATCAACGACCTAGTGATAGTGTTCAAACAATGAATTCTGCAACTCGTGAATTTTCTTCCAAGGATTTGCTTGCCCTCGTAAAAGTCAAAATTGACGTTGAGAAAAGAGATGAGCTACTAATGCAAGGTGGAGGGGGTTTAACATATGAAGAAAGATGGGCACTGATCACGCGGTTGTACAACAACCATACTTTCATACGGAAGTTCAGTTGATTCGTTAGATGATAAGTTACGAATTGGTGAATCAACGACAATTCTATGCTTGAAAGAGTTCTGCAAAACAGTTGTTCGTGTATTCGGAGAAGAGTATCTACGTTCCCCCACTGCACGCGACGTCGAACGATTGTTAAAAATGGGAGATCAACGTGGTTTCCCGGGTATGCTGGGCAGCTTAGATTGTATGCATTGGACGTGGAAAAACTGTCCAGTTGCACTACAAGGCCAATACAGAGGCCACACAAAAAAGGCAACGTTGGTGTTAGAAGCGGTCGCTTCTTTCGATTTGTACATATGGCACGCATTTTTTGGTGTTCCTGGATCATTAAACGATATTAATGTTCTTCGTCAATCATACTTGTTTAATGATTTGTACAACGATCTGTCACCGCCGTGCAACTATAAAATTGGTGATACAGACCATTCAGTGGTTTATTATTTGGTTGATGGTATTTACCCGAAATGGAAAACACTGGTGCAGGCACTTAAAAAGCCGAACAATGCCAAAGAGGCGAAATTTACACAACAACAAGAGAGTCTAAGAAAGGACGTAGAACGAGCATTTGGAGTTCTACAGGGACGGTTTCATATTTTAAGAAATGAGGTGCACTATCACGAACAAGCAGTTATATCAGATATCATGTACTGTTGTATTATACTACATAATATGATAGTTGAAGAAGAAAGGGGAGATTCGAACTACAACTTAAAAACTACCCGGATATAGCAGGGGCGTTTAGAAGTAAGCCGTACAAGGACCCGAATACTTTTGCCGAGTACTTGCAGCGTATCCAGGACGTTATAGATCCCCAAGCACATCTACAATTAAGGGACGAATTAGTCGAACACTATTGGGAGCATGCCGGCAATCATTAGGAAGTAGTGAACTTTATCTGGATGTTTAAGTTAAATTACGTTCGTTGTTTAGTTATATGTTTTCCTTAATGCTTTAATGTACCTTTGCTTGCTACAGTGATGAAATATTACGTTAATGTTCTAGTATTACAAGTTCATGCTTGCAAGACTGCTAGTGACAATTAAAAAAGGAATTTCACACACATTTAATAATCTTTTACTCCTACAACATTGGTACTTAGTAATTAAAAACTACATAAGGACAAAGCAACAAACAACTACAAGGAAACAATCAAAACATAAATACGTCCTATCCCATGCGTCTTCTGCAACACGCTTCTAGTTCTTGCTCCAGTAACAATCGTTGCATCGGATTTAATGTATCCATATTGACAGTCATTAGTGCCCTGTCATCAATTCGTTCTAGGCGAGCTAATTCACGCTCCCTAACATCCAGGTCACGCTCTCTTGATATTTGAAGTTCTTCGTGTCTACGATGCTTCTCCTTGGATCTCTCATCTCTCTTAGCTTCCCTCGCTTCCGCCAAAAGTCGGTTTGATTCTTCTGAAGCTACCATTTGACTGTGTATTTGTTCGTAGTACGAACTGTAATCTGCAACTGTTTTTTTCTTACCTTTGTATTTACCAGGAGGCTTACCACCAGAACTTGTAGAAAAAGGGTTGTTTTCTTGAGGATCTGGACTTCCCGGGCTTGATTCCGCCATTGGCCTTCTTGGCATAAATCGTGCTGCAGAATGTTCTTGGCGTATAGTGCTCCTTTTTTCCTCTCTAGATAAGATGGCGTAGCAATTATGCAAATTGAATGGTTGATTTTTGTTCTCTGCCATATAAACTTCATTCGCACTCTTTAGCTGTATGTGTTGACGAAACGTAAGGTGGTAATATTATACAGTAAAGCATATTAACCATTATTTAAGTAATCAAAAATTACCAAGTCCGTCTCGTTGGCACCGCTTTGCTGTCTACTTAGTAGTCCAGCCATAATCTGATTCCAACTTTGATAGTTAGCGTTGATTCTCTTCCACGACTGTTTCAAAGAGTCGACTGTTCTCGATGGGTTTTCGGGACTACGGCTGTTAAACAGTCTTGAAACAGAACTCCAAAATGAATTATCGGACTGACTAGTCCCTTTAAGATTGTCTTTGGAGCGCTCCACCCAACAAAACGCAAGTTCTGCTTGTTCTTCTGGAGACCATTTCACTATTTTGTTTGATCTTCTCATTGGTTTGTTGGGAAAAACATCTGGATTTTCAGTATCATCGACTTCTGTTTCTTCATTCAAGCCACTGTTATCTCCAAACATATAATTCAAATTTCTTGACAGATTTGGAGAAGTTTCAGGCGGGACTAACCGTTGTTGGCTGCTTGGAGAAGCGTAGTGATGCTCACTACAGTTTTGCTGAAAATACGCATTTTGACCGGATCCAGAATTTTGAGTACTATGATAATGATTGGAGTTTTGCTGGGATTGATAGAAATTCGGGCTCTTTTGAGGATAATTAGAGTTTGGAATATTCGGGAAGTTACCATAACTGGAGTGTTGATTCTGCTGGAACGACGGATGGATAGGAAACTGGTTGTTGTTGGATTGATTAGGGTGTTGCTTCTGTGCAGAATTGGAGACACCCTTCTTTCCTTTACCAATGTTTGACATTGCAAATAAGTTGAACAGAAATTGAATAAAGAATAGAGGTGTGGTTAGATGTAGAATTGTTGTGTGTTATAATGTACAAAGAAATGCTGTATATATAGATTAAAATCAAACGGTAACATGAAACAACAGTAACATAAAACAACGGTCAAAAAACAAGTAAAAAAAAATAAACCGGCTTCTATGAAGTCGGCTATGGGGGGGAGATAAATTAACTCCCTCACCATGGCCGGCTTCTTTGAAGCCGACCATGACATAGCCGGCTTTCCCCAAGCCGGCTATGGCCGGTTGCTGGAGCAACCATTTGGTTGCTCCAGCAACCTCCAGGGTTGCCAAAGCAACCCTGGCCCCCCCTTTGATCCCTGCGTTGAGGTCGGTTGTTTTTCAACCGACCCCGCGTTGGGGATGCTCTAATGGATGCTACATATTATATACATTGTGTTTCAATCTCGATTTTATTCATTTTTTCTCTGTATATAATATGCATCTGTTGTAACATTTTTGGTAGTCCTTTTAACAATCACTATATAGTATGCAATTCTTTTTAAAAAAAATGAAGTCAAACACTATGATATTATTGCTTAACTATCACTGATTTTAATGAAGAAGTTGGAAATTGCTGGGGATTAGGATAATGATGAAAGGAAGGTTGATAACAAGAAGCTCACACTTGCTTTGAAGAAAATTTCACTCAGCAGACTAGCTTGGCATTGCAAAGTCGGTACAAGCTTTGGTTCCTATGTTTCATGCTCCAAGGGAGGCTTGTACTTCTCTTTTTACAAGGGTTATATTCTTCTTTTCTGGATTGTTGTAGAGCCACTAATCCATTCAGGATTGTAGACCAATTAATGAAAGTAAGATTTATTATTCTTCAGTTCTAACACGGTAAGTTCTAAAGATATGAATTTATTCCTTAATTACCCTGAAGCAAATATATTTGCAATGCATTATTAATTTTAAAGAACTACCTATCATTTTTTTTGTCATTTACTGGAGTATGCGAAAGATGCAGGTCATTGAAAAAGAGGCAGTGTGTTGAAAATAGTGGTAAGATTTGGATCTATGGTTTTATATATCATGGATAGAGTTTGAAGTTTGTGGTATTTTTTTCGTTCTTACATTGTGATTGTTTATTTAGAATTTATTGGTGACATAATGTTGGCAGAGGCAGAAACTTTCAGCAATGCTAACTTTGTTGGGTATTGTATTATTCTCGCAGTAGCAGTGGGTCAAAGTTAGGAGAGATGGTATAGGTTTCTAAACTCATAACACTTAGAACAGTAGTTTCATGTATTTGTTTTCAAAATTAATCAGGATGGATGAAGTT
Source organism: Allium sativum (assembly GCA_030737875.1). Classification (NCBI taxonomy): domain Eukaryota; kingdom Viridiplantae; phylum Streptophyta; class Magnoliopsida; order Asparagales; family Amaryllidaceae; genus Allium; species Allium sativum. The sequence goes on from CM060911.1 coordinate 232,645,373, forward strand.
AAACATCCAATAATACTTATTTTCAGCAAACCTAGTTAGAATTAACATTTTGCTTACCTAGATTTAATTTCTTATATGTATGCAAGTCATTCACTGTCAAACTTGATGTGAATGTATTCAACTGGCTTCAAGAGAAGTATACAAATGTGAAGATCAATGCCAAATGTGCAATTGAAGGTGGTAGCGATCATCGAGCCCAACAATGGCTTGGATTAAAAAAAATAAAATGCCTTTTTTGCTGCTTAATTAGGTATTGTTCTACATCACTGGACTACCACTACAAGTGAAGTAGAAATTGATTTCACATCTATATTTTCTGTGTTACTATACCGAAATGGTGAAATTGTTATGTTGGGTTATAAACTGAGTTAACCTCAGGTGATGACTTTGTTATGTATAACTCAAGAAACCATCGCGTATCATTGACATAATCTTTTTTTCAGCTATATGAAATAAAGTCATGGTCTAAAAGAAATGATTTGTTGACCATTATTTACCAATTGCACGGTGACAACAATTATTTGAATTATTATGGTTTGATTTTGGATTAAATTTGTGGCTATCGATTTTGAGTATTGGTCCTAAATTCAAGCATTCTAAAATGCTCTATGCGGTCAAGCAATTTCCTCCTTATGTATTAAGTCAATGTGGAATATGTATCTAATGTATGTGTTATGATGTATGTTTATTGAAATCCTTTTGGTGCCTAGATAAATTCCTCAATGCATTTTGGATAATACTTTCATAGCTTAAGTTATATATATATATATATATGTATGTGTGTGTATATATATGTATATGTATATATGTATATATGTATATGTATATAGACACACACAAAAAATCTGTTTTCTGAATTAATATCAGTTTGGATATGTAAATTAAAGTGAATTGATTAGGAAATAATACAATAATTTTTCTGGTAAAACATTCGACATAGGGTTTAGATAATACTACCATGCTGTTGAATTGGTCATCAAATCATTAGATGTTGACAAAGTTACCTTTTTAAGGGAAATTTGATTATCTAATACCAAAAAACTCATTTATATTAATAAATTGTCCTCAACCATGTATTAAAATATCTAAAAGCAAATAAAAATGAGATCATCGATGATTATATGAAAATTTAATACAAATCTATTTCGTATATCTACATTTTAACATATAGTAAAAGTAAAACAAGACAGGATTAGGTTGGCATCGAGTTGAAAAGTACAAGGGCATTGCGAACAAAAAACAAGCTGCGGTGTGTCGATGAATTTGCTCCGTCAACACGGAGAGTGCAACCATGGTCGAAAAAAGGGACGTGCCTTGAGTTTAGACATGCAAGAGAAAATAGATTGCAATAAACTGAAATATGATATATGAAAAACTGAAAGTAAAAGAAAACATCAATGCAACTTTAGAAGTTGCAGTTGTCAAATCTTCGAATAACCCTAGTATTAACAGTGAGGCACACAATGTTCATGTCGCAAAAGTTCGAGGACGTGAAGTTAAAATGGGTAAAAGACATGAAGAAGATGAAACATCATCTGGAAATTGTCCTGTTACTGCTGGATTAGTATCTAAGTCTGAGTTGGAACTGCTGGGAACTAAAGAAAGATGTGATGCAGTTTCAATTAAAGTTGATGCACAACCTAGTACTTCAGTTGTGGTTTGTAATGAAATAATCAAAGAGAAAGAATGTAAATTAGGTATTTGAAGACAACAGTGAGAACAACGACTAGGCTGGTAAAAAGTATCCAACCAAACTTCATGAGAAACTTGTTGCATTAGAAGGAAGAGTTCAAAGAATTGCTTCTGATATTTAAAAAACAAAAGTTTTGTTAGCTCTTAATGAAGACCAATCTCATTCAAAGTTGATTCTGTCTGATATTCAGAAAAAGATCTTTGGAATTGAAAATGCAGCGAGTTTTGTGATTGAAGATGGAGCTGCATTTGGTCTTTCAGATTTAGCAAAAGATAACAATTTGTCAGTCTCTAATGGGCATGCTCAATATGCAAATTGCTCAAGTAAAGGGTTGAATCTTAATGAACTGGAAGCTAGGTTACATTTTCATTATCGATGTAGTAAGCCTGTAGATACTTTCTATATGGATTATTTTTATTCAGTGTTATTGGGTTTATTGATTTAGATTCTATTGGGTTTTAGCTTTTGCAGGGTAAGCGGTAAGGTTTGCAAAGCAATCATTTGTCTCGAGATTGCTTTTACTAGGTTATCCAATAATCATTTATATGTTTTTTATATTCTTTGAAGACCTATGCTATACAGAACGCATGATTTGCTAATAAAACATAAGGCCCTTTTGTATTTTCATTTATTTGTTAATAAAATATGTATATAACTTGACAAATTAGTTAAAACTGCATGGTATATCATTGTTGTTTTGTTCCCAGTGCTTAACCATCAACTTTATATGAAACAAGTACAAATGCAAATCACAATGGCATTCAGTTCAGCTGGAAATTAAGAAGTAAAATATGCATTGGAAGCACCAACAAATCACAGGTACATCATAAACTTCCACTGACATATTTGTTACATTTTCATTTGCCGAAGTATGAACAATTATCATGATATCCCAAATAACGCAGCTGCAAGCACCAACAAACCAAGTACAGTTATTTCACGATCTGAAATAGAACCATAGTGGTACACTGAGACATGGGTTGTTGGATAAAATCCCTCAGCAGGTGAACCAAGCTTGTACTGTTGTCAAATCCGTGTAATATCGGTGAGCATCAATAATTGTCTCCTTAGAAAATTCTTTGTATCTCTTGTTACCCTACCAATTTATCTTTTTTTTTTTCAAACGTAGAGCGTGCTTGTCATACATAAAGAAAATCTAAGTAGATAATGGAAGAAGATACGGTTTCTGTTGATATTTTATTTTATTAAACATTGGATACTTTTAGATATTTTAGGAGTTCTTATGATAATGAGTTTCAAGTCCTAAATGAAGAAAAGATGAAAAGCAAGGGTTATTAGGGTCAAGAGGTGTTTGACAAATAATGCGAGATTTAAGAACCTATGGTCCAGTATGTGACTTAATAAACTGAATTATACAAACCAATATTCAATTTTCATAGCAATATTTACTCATTTGATAACATAATTTACTTAATTGTAAGTTTTAGTGTTGTTTGTGTTTGGGATGTGAATTCACTTACACCGCAACCTTTTTTGTTTATATTTTATTTTATTATGTAGTAGTGAATGATGTTCTTGAAGAACAAGTGACATAAGTTTTAGTATTTAATTTTTCCACCTGTGTGCCTTATGTTGGGTTTTTTCCTTTTCATTTTTCAATTTTTTCTATAGTGGTCTGTGCTTTCTTTTGCATATAGCCTAAGCTTACAAAATAGTGGTACATCTTCAAGTTCGAAAAAGAAAATTGCTAAAGTTTGTCCAATCCATTTTCATGGAAGATTGTATACCCAAAAAATAAAATATAAAAATAAAATTTAAATTAGTAACTTAATTTGTCCCTAATAATATATATGCATGTATAGTATGTTTGCTTGTATTTTGCTGTTAGAGTTTATAAATATTTAATGCTTTAGTGTCTTTTAGTTGACAACCTTCACATGCATGCACAAATCCTACATAAATATATAGTTGCTAATCTTTTGTAGTTCTTAAATTAACCTAACATAACAATCTACAAATCATAACAGTATTTTTAAGGTTAAACCCTTGAGTGGTTGATTGGTTATTGTAGAAGAAGCCTATATACGTAATTGCTTTTCAATTTTTTCAGTGCAGCTTTGGTTTAATGCTACTCTCTCATACTGGACAGGGCAGTGGAAGGGCAAGAACTGTTGAATCACAAGAGGAAAGTGGACAGTTAGGTTTGCCCTTATGTTTTATGATTTTATTTACTGTTTTATTATTATTATCATTTATATGAACCTACTATAATATACGGAAAAATGTATGCAAAATTCAATATGAAGATGCAGCATTTAGACCATGTTTTCTATGTTTTTAGTATACTTTTCTTTAATTGTATAGTTATTGGGACCAAATGATGCACACACCGACCCAATTCCATTTTATTCCTTCAAGAAGATGATTGCTTTTCAATATTATGACCAACACATCATTTTTGGAAATGAAAATGAGAGAGATGGAAATGTATAGAAAGATATAGGAAGGGTAAATTTCCTACAGGGAGAGCTTCATTAGTTGTGTAGTTCTTACAAAATTATTTTCAATATTATGCCTCTATATCCATATGCCCAATGGTTGAGACGTTTCTCATTCAATGGTAATAAATCATAACTTTAGTAGTTGGGTAATACGTACAAAATTATTAAATATGAATGAAAAAATAAACAAAAAAATAATAGCAATATTAATGCCCTTAAATCCATAGATTTAATGTCTATAGATGTTTCTCTCTCCATTAATATCTTTGTAGAAAAATTTAATGCAAAAATATGCTACTACATGACATAATTTATTACTTCATTACATTGTAGAGGAACCAGATGCTCATACATACATCACACAATTATTTTATTATTGTGCATAATTTTATTCTTGCTAAATTTCTAGTATGTATATATTAACAATAAACACTCCACCTATATGCCTTTACTGGTTGCTGAGTAATATGAATTCATTAAGCTTATAATTAATGTAATACTGTATCACAAAATTACCAAGTAATAAAATTACTGTTTACTGAGTAATGCTATATCACACAATAATTGGTTTGGTTCCATTAAGTTTCTTTATACTGAGGGAACATTCTATGAATTCCATTCAACATCAAGCAACAATAACTCTTTGTTGGAAGACATCCTTGCTTACTGTTCATAAAATGAAGCCGTTTATATGACAATTATTTGTTTTCTTTAAATCTAGGTTCTTGCTAAGGAGATTGTGAGATCAAGGCAGCCGTCTTCATGGAAATAAAGCATAGTTAAATTTAGTTTCAATGCACCTTGGTGAACTAGTTGGTAGATGATACATGAGGTTATGTTGTATAATCTTTTAAGAACCGATCTGTTCAGGTATTTCTTTTGTAATTCATTAGTGGACCTAGATGTTATTGGGCCACACGCTTAATGTTCTTTGGCTGTTAAATACCATGTCGTGTATCATTCAGAAAGTAATATTCTAGATGAGCATGTTAATATGAGTATCTCCATTTTTCTTTTACTAGTGGGAAATTTGAAGAGATTGCAAAGAGGTGACTACAAGGGATAAGTATGTATCTGTTGTGGTAAGCCTAGAAGGTTTATTTTTTTTTCTCAAAAAAAAAAAAAAAAAAAAACCACCAAATTTGCATCCATTGTAGTAGTAAAACAGACGCAAATACACTAAAGAGTAAAATTACCATATATAGCAATTTGCATCTGCTGTGATAGTAAAACGGACGCAAATACATTAGTATTTGCGTCCGATGTACGCTATAATGGACGCAGATATATCAAATTTGCATCTGCTATGGTAGTAAAACAAACGCAAATGTATTAGTATTTGTGTCCCATGTACGCTATAGCAGACGCAAATATATCAAATTTGCGTCTGTCGAATAATAGCCGCAAATTTTTTAATATTTACGTCCATTGCATTTGCATCCACATTGGAGTAGGCGCAAATAATGTGAAATATTGGATGCAAATACCCTATTTTGTGCTAGTGAGGTTCTGACAATGTTTCATTCGTAGCGATTTATTAAATGTTTAATTAAATTAGCACGAACGAAACAAACTTGCGTATTTTTCTACGAAATTCATTCCTCCGCCACGTCTCGGGAGACGCATCTCAATTATTAAATTTTAGTTTTTTATTTTTATTTTACATTATTATTATTATTTATGATATATTGGTTGCCACTAACGCAAATCAATCGTCAAAATCAATTTAAACGGAGCGAACGAACTTTGACGTTTTCGATATAAAATTATTTAAATCACTTCTATATGAAAATAATAAATCTTAATGATCAATGTTTCATTATAAACCAATTTCATGTTTTAATTTCCAAATAAATACATTCTAAATTAAATTTATCATTTAATTCTTATTTTAAAACCATTTTAGATCCAATAATTAAATTTAATTCAATAACTTAAATGGTCGAAATTTCCGGGATGTTACATTGAGAATCTAGAATTTTTTAATAAACAAGTCAGATGTCTGACCTATAATCTCAAATGTTTGAAATCTTCTTCGGGATTTTTTTAAAAATGGCCAACAGCCATTTTTGAATAGGCGTCTCCTCATCTCTTCACCAAAACTCTTCAACTATGGAAAGTAACATCTTCAGGACTAAAATATTGCTTCTTCGAGACTAAAAAGAAAGAGAAGCAACCATTCAAGGAAACCCTACAACAAGTATATATACATCATAATCAGGGCCGATGCTAGAAGTTTTGGTACCTAAAGCGACTTTCAGAATTGAGGCCCTTATACAAAAATAACGCAATTATCGTTATAAATTATAACAAATATTTACTATGGTAATTCAAAGCTAAAATTCTTTTTAAATTGAAGATTCGACTAAAAAACATTAACTAAAAAATGAATTTATTTTTTTGTGGATAAATTTTACATTAACTATTGAAAAAATCCATTAATAATTACAAGTCATCATGTCTTATTTAATTATTTATTTCAAGTAATGAATTAAACATACCAATTTTGATTTGATTCATATTATACAATTCAATCCATACTATATAATTAACTCAAGATGAAAACAGAAGAAACATGGACCAAAATTCAATAGTTGAATCATTGGAATATGGAACCCAACAATTATGTTTGCAAATCCAGAATAGGAATCAAAACTCAATAGTAGAACTGTTATTGGAAACTAGACCACAACAAATTTAATTTGTTGTTTGCAATATCATAATCAGAACAAATGGAATAGGGACTATTACTAAAATCTAGAACGCTAATCACAACATTAGATATTTGCTAAATTACAATACTTGCTGCATAAAAATAAGAAGAAAAGCTAAAACTTAATAGAAGCGATATCTCAAATTAGTCAATCTGAATTGTCGAATATGAAGTACCTTTTTAGAACAATCAGCAGACGAGGAAGTAAACAATTGTGAATCATTAATCATTGGATCTTATCCTAATTAACCACTGTGATGTGCGACCTCGCGGGTGAGGATCGAGGACCTTGCGACTGCCTTTGTTATCTTTGTCGAGAACTAGCTATTCGCTACACGAGTAGCCCTCCCATCGCCGTCGCTTTGAGCTCGGCCTTCAATCGTCACGGAATTCGATTCAAGAGTCGCGTTTTGTGTGCCCTAACTTTGCTTTTTCTTTCTGTTTTTTTTTCGTTTAGCTTACAAATATGTGGTGCCTTGACTTTCGCTGAGGCCCAAAGCAATGGCTTCAGCCGCTTTAGTAAAGGGGCGACAGTGATCACAATCAAGATCGAGAAATATAACTTCTGAGTTTTCATTTCTCTACTCTATCTATGTGTTCTATCTCAATTACTTCTTGCATTCAAAACTTGTAATCACTATATTATTCTTTCACATTCTCATACACTATTCAAGTTCATATTACTCTAGGGAGATATAGGGATATAGGAAGACCATTGTACTACTAGTCAAAATCTATGTTTTTAGAATACACTATTGTCAAAGAAACTTTCTTATATGAAAGTCTATTCCTCCGGGCGAAGTGAGAGTTTATTGTCAGTGATAGGCCAAAGGGGAGCTTCGGGATTGAACGTAGGACGGGAGGTCCGAACCATTATAAAATCGATTGTGTGATCTACTATTTTTATTTCTGCTGCATTTACATTTTTAAAGTATTGGCCATCTTCAATCCTATGAATAGCGACTAACAGTACTTACCATAAGAAATCTGAAATTGGTAGAAACAAAACAATACCAAAATATATAAACAAATACCAGTAGGAGAACTACCTCATATGTTCAAATATATGAGCACTTGGTATGAGAAAATATCCGATTTTAGGCATACCGGCTGAATTGCATCGCATATACCTATTATCCACATTGGTTTTTTTCCTTCGGCTTGCAATATCTAACCCCTTGCAATCTAAAACCGTAGCTTTATCCCTTCGAATCGGTTGACGACAAACTTCATTGCATCGTTCCTTTAAATCTTCCTTATATATTCGTTAGTGAGCATTTTCTTCTCTGATTCTCCAATTAGCTAAGCGAGGTAGCTTTTTCAATAGTAATCTACTATCAAGGCCCAATCAAATTTAGGGTTTGCAAAAAAATATAGTGAGGTGGAAGCTTTTCCTATGCCTGACGATTATGCTTTTCCTAGTGACAAACATTGTATGCCTCTTTGAAGTTTAGAAGGAGCAAAGAAGAAGAAGAACATAAATATCTATGTTTGGAGCATGCCAAATGAAGCGGAGAGAAGTACGAATAAAAAGGAATAAAATGCGAGGATTGACTTCTCAAATTGTCTGAGAGTGGCTGTGCGTGCTTGAAATTAAACTCATTTTTAGAGTATAGCATAGATAAGCAACGTTTATGTATTTTACAACTCGAAATGTATAGTTTGAGTTATGTATATTTCAGTACAATAAAATATCTTTATTTATTGTTTCATCATATTAGAAGTTCATATCATACTGGTTAAATGCATATTAACTTTACAAAACTATTGATTATTATTATATTTGTTTATTTTTAGCACTTTAATAGTCAATGAGATTGTAAAAAGATTTATGTAAAACTAAAAAAATTCATTTATGCTCTTTGATTTATCGATAGTTTGCAGATAAGATAATAATTCGACGTCCTTCGTCCATATACTCGGATATATATTTCAAAATGATGTCGGGTGTGGATATATATACAACCGAAATTATTAATTGCATCTATTAATATGTGGGTTCGGCGGGTGTACGGTGGAGGATGGGTCGTGTGCACGCTTTCGTCAAGCCCACAAAAACAGCACATGGGCTAACAGGGCTCATCATGTCAATACAAAAGCAAAGAACAACGGACGTGATTTAACATTCAATTTACCATAAGCAATCATCTCTTCCTCCTCCCTCTTCTACCATGACTAATTGCCTTTGATAGTTTGAGGGACAAGAGAAGAGAGAAGAGGAGAAGGCTTCTGAATAGACACGCTGCTGGTTCTGATCTAACCGTAAGACATCCAGGCATGACTTCATATCCTAATATTTTTATTGGTCTCCCAAAATTAGTTTTTGTTTGCTCTATTTGATTCTCATAATCGGATAAGTCGCGTTCGATTTTCGTGCGATTTTATCCGAACCTTTGCTATGAAGCTTTGTTATTGGACGTGATCAATCTTCACCGCAAAAATCTCAAGCTCGACAGACACCTGGCAAAATGCCCGCTCTTAACCAGATCTGGAGAGTCGGTGATAATGTCCTTTCTAAAAGTCTCCTTCTGATTTTGGGAATTCCAACCATGTCAGAGTGGTTCTGACAAAGCGTCAAACTATAACTTCCATTATTTGTTGCTTGGTTTGAGGACAACTTTTATTGAAATTATAATTTTGTTTTGAGAATGGTTACCAAATTTGTATACTCTGACCCTCTTTATAGTATGCAATATTGATTTCTTAGGTTTTCTAGTACGGTGTAGTTCAGGGTATATCTTAGGTTTATTATCTACCAACTGTATAATAAAATGCAAGTAGCTGGACCTTAGAATTTTGATTTATCATGCCTACTTCACAAATTCTGAAGTGGTTTTACCTGCCTATATTGTATCATGATTTAGAGTCGTAGGATTGAGCTTGAACTGTAAGGTGCAATGAGACACAAATAGTACATGCATTATATGTGTACAAGTTTTACTTTATTTGTAAACTCAATTTTGTTATAAATATTTGTACAAGTTCTACTTTATTTCCTTAAATATGTTCATAAATTACTATATATGTTAACTATCTGTTTATAATTGGATATGTAACATTATAACATATTATTAATTTTATATGGTTAAATTATTGCAAAACAAAAATATACATATCGTATACTTTTATTTGATTTCTTTGAAGTTTACAGTTATTCTTAGTAGTTTAATTTAATACAGAGAGCGGTTTCACATCTATTTTCTTGATGACATTTTGCTGATCTCATCCTAGGCTCTGCTTGTGCCTTGGGTAGTCTTTGGCCAATTATTTTCCGTTTTCACTTCACTAAAAATTATAATAGTTTCTGTATACAGAGATGGCATCATCTTCAGATCCATGGGTTAGGGACTTGAATGAAGCATCTAGACTTGCTGATGATATCTCTTCCATGATAGCTGAAAGGAGCTCTCTTCCATCAGGTCCGGATGCGCAAAGGCATTTATCTGCTATCCGAAGAAAGATATTGATCCTTGGAACTAAATTAGATAGCTTGGAATCGCTCCTTTCCAAGCTTCCTAGTAAGCAAAATATGTATGTTCATCTACTCAATCTGATATTTTGAACAAACCATAGTGCTTTTGAATGTTATTCCTTTTGTTAATTTATGCATAGAAAAGGGAATTACGGAGTTAACATCTTGAGTTTATGAGGTATACAGTGGGACTAGCTGGATAGAGTTTGGCCGATTTCATATACTAGGCATGACAGATATGTGTTTAACGTCATCGGCTTGCATTCATAGCCATGCATATCGTACAATTTGTGGCATTGCATATGCTGGTTATGGATAGGGTTACTTCATACACGTGGACTCATGATGGATATTCTAAACGACTAATCATATAAGCATACATGTTCTTCACTCTATATCATCACAGTTTGACAGTTGCTCTATTGGCTCACTGCTTCAGTGTACCTATAAATTTTGAAATGTCTTGTAATATTATGTTGTATTTCATCTTTGACTCTATTTTGTGACGTACGCTTGTCGTGCACTAAACTGTTATTATTCTTGCAAACCAATGGAGAAAGGCTACTACGAAAAAAAGAGACGAAAGTACAAACTTAACTGGTTTAGAAAGCAGGATGTAGGTTTTGTAAAAATGTAACTGGCTTCTGCAATGTTGAGTATTAATATTATTTTACCATTTAAAGTTTACTTGGCAGATTCTGCAATTTCATAAAACGAGCGTATTAGAACAACAACATTTTTATTTGTAGGTATTGCTTGATTTGATTTGCAGTTAAATATCAAACTATCAATAGCAATTGTTTTGATAATAATATAATATCTCAAATATTTTGGAATATCATTTTTTTTAAACCAGATGGGTTACCGGTTAGGCCATCATGTAGTGTTATTAATCCTACAATATTTCCATTCTAAACAACTTAACATGTAAATCTACTTGCCCTGTTCTCACTATAACCTGCGTAAGTCCGTGGACCATCTGTTGATCGGCTTCTTCGTGTTAAGAACATAGGTAACATTGTATGTATTTTGCTAGCATAACTCTTTAAGAGTATCAACATGTATGAATAATGTGCAGTCAATTTCATTATCACAGAAGTAACACAGGTCGTGGACATTCTTTCAACATGCTAAGTTTGTGACATGAAACTGTTACATGGAAGTAGTTATGTCGTCGTTTCTTTGTAATGTAGAAAATAACAACCAGGCTGTTTGCAAGTTATTTTCAATGGAAGCACTGAATCTTGGTATACTAACTTGTCCGTTACTTTCATGTGCAGTACCGGGAAGGAGTTAAATAAGCGCAAAGACATGCTTGCAAATGTAAGATCAAAAACAAAACAAATGGCATCTACTTTGAACATGTCAAACTTTGCAAATAGGTGAGTTGTGTTTCTCATATGATATTATTGTTTTTGTATTGGGTTATATTTTCTGCTGAACATTTTGTTCAATAATGTGAATATTCATGGCCGTTTTGGATTAACTCAATCGGAATCCTTGGTTCCGTAAACAATAATTCATATGAGCTTTGCTGGAAATGCAGGGAAGATTTACTTGGAGAGAGTAAAAGATCAGAAGAGACAGCAAACAAAATTGCAGGGTTAGATAATCGTGGAATTGTTGGTTTACAACGACAGATAATGAGAGGTACAGTGTTTTTTTCTTCTTTTTCTGATGTGTGGATGCTCATGTGTGCACAAAACAAATCATATCTGTCATATCTTGTTATTCCGTAGTGCTTAAATTTTGTTTGTATTTTGTAGAGCAAGACGAAGGACTTGAAAGGCTCGAGGAGACAGTTTTGAGTACAAAGCACATTGCATTGGCAGTAAACGAAGAACTGGATTTGCATTCAAGATTAATAGTAGGACCAACAACCAATCTTACTCTCAAATTTGTTTTCTTCAGCTATCTTCTGAGTTATCTTGCTTTCTTTTTGCAGGATGATTTGGATCAGCATGTTGAAATCACAGACTCGAGACTGCAGGTATTTTGTATTCAAAATTCCGGTGATTTTTTATTACTTTGTGCATAAGCCCAACTGGTTTTGCAACCGTGGATGCAGAGGGTACAAAAGAGGTTGGCGATTCTAAACAAGCGGACCAAAGGGAGTTGTTCATGCATGTGTATACTCTTTTCTGTTCTGGCCATTGTGATTTTAGCTGCAATTGCTTGGTTTCTCATCAAATATCTGTAGAACTCAAAAATCAAATGCGCCAAAGCATTTATTATTGACACCAGCAAATTGTGACCATGGAAAACTCATATTCTTGTTTTTTTTTTTCCTTAAAATTTGTTCGAATTCTGAATGTATTTAGCCGTATTTGATATGGAAATATGGGTTTTGGGCATGCTTGTGTCCACAACTGTAATTATATTCTAATAATTGTTTTAGTGTTGTTTGAATCATGTTCTTCTGTGTTACCTTGATTTGAAATATCCGAATAAGTGCCTTGACTAATTATCTTAACAAGTCCTCACTTGTTAAAACTGTGGATATCAAACTGCAGTTTGACATAGTTAGTTGTCTCATTGCCCATGAAGTGAACGTTTCTTATTCCAGGAGTTTATCATGACACTCTATCATTGAAGGTAAGAAAACATGCATTTTCACTCTTTATACCTGTGTTTTTTGTTTTGTTTTTTTTAACTCCTGTTCTTTATAATGCTATAATTTGTTTTCATTTAAATTATGTAGGGTCTGGGAATCATGACAGCTATTCAAAATGGAAGAGTCTCTCTAATCACATGATGACTGATATTAGATCCTACTTTCAAGAAATATTAAGATTTGAAATTATAGGCAGAAAGAAGTTTTGAATTTGTAAATAAATCATATTAATTAGATCCTACTTTAAAGAAAACTTGATAAAATTTATAGATTAGATTTTGCTTTTAAGGAGATTTGATAATATTTACGAAGGACATTTTTGGTAGTTCACGTTGACACCAAACGTATTACAAAAATAAATAAATAAATATATATTTACGATAGTTAGGATCTATGTTGCAGTCTGATGGAGAGATTGATAAGGATGTTAGTTTTAGAATTCAAGTAGGATGGGTGAAATGGCGACTAGCATCTGACATTCTCTGTGATCGGAAGATTCCTCAGAAGCTTAAAGAAAAGTTCTATAGGACAGCAATCAAGCCTGCAATGTTATATGGTGCAGAATGTTGGCCTACTAAGAGGCAACACGTTCAGAAGATAAGCGTAGCAGAGATGCGGATGCTGCGTTGGAGCTGTGGGCATACCAGATGAGATCGGATTAGAATTGAGGATATTCGGGAAAAACTTGGAGTTGCACCTATTGAAGAGAAGTTAGTCCAATACCGTTTGAGATGGTTTGGACATATCCAACGTAGACCATACGATGCACCTGTAAGCGTTGAAATTCTAGGCCGTGCCGAAGGCCCAAAGAGAGGTAGAGGTCAACCTAAAATGACATGGGAGGATATAATAAAGAGAGATTTAAGTAACCGGAGTTTATCGGAAGAGCTGGTAATTGATAGGAGTGCATGAAAATTGGCAACCCATGTACCGGAACCTTAGTTTTTTTTTTTTTTTTTTTTTTGGGACTTTATTTCACGTTTACTGAACCTTTTTACTTTTTATTACTACTTTAGATTTTATTTCACTTTTATTGAACCTTTTTACTTATTATTATTATTTAAAAAAACTCTTTATCGAACGACTTTTTATTTGTTTGGTTATTTTAAACCCTTTATATATACATTATTATCATCATTATTAATTTTATTTTATTTTAATTTTTGGTTCCTTATCTAGCCAACCCCAACTTGTTTGGGATATATGGCTTTGTTGTTGTGTGTATATATATATATATATATAGACACATGTGCGAATATCAAATCTAAGAATTAATATTTCTTAAATATATGATATTAAATTTATTTTTCTTTACAAATTCAAAACATATCTATACAATAATAGTAACTTAAAAATATGATCTAACAAGTGAACTTTCTTTACAAATTAAAAACGTTCATCTATAAATATTATCATCTCTTATTACTTAAAAATAGATTTAATGAGTCAACTTTTTTTGTAAAATTCAATTTTACATGATTTCATTAAATCTTAATATATATATATATATATATATATATATATATATATATATATATATATATATATATCACTAAAATATAGGATTTGACATATAAAAACGCTCGTCTAAAAATATCATCAAATCTTAATATATGTCTCTTAAAATTAGGATTTAACAAATGTACTCTATGTACAAATTCATACTTCATTAAATAATAATAGAAATAGTGATTTAAACTTAAAAAACATTAGAAATTGAAACTTAGAAATAAAAAACAAAGTCACATGATATTAACATAAAAATATATATGTAAATCGTATTTTAAGTGTTTTAAATGTATAAGATTTGCAAAAAGAAAATAACTCATGCACGCTTCGTGCCGTAACGCTCGTATATATAATGCATGTAAGGGGAATGCCAGGTTCTACTTTTTTCAGGTGCACTCTTAATTTGGCAGCCGAGCATTCTGACAAAGCAACAAATACATTCCTGATTCGTATCTCTTCGTATATCAAAGAGTTTTTAATATCAAGATGCACTCCTTATTGATCCTGCTCTTCACAGATGAACTAAAATTCTATGTTTTCATCAACATCCAAATTTTCAGGTAAATTTTTACTGCATTCAAATTTTAATAACCGATCATGTTCTATATGTTTAGGTTTGAATCTTGTTTAGATATTCCCTTAGATTCAAAACTTGGTATTATTGTTTGAAATCTGGATCATGGGGAATTTGATTTGAATATTAACATCGCACCCGTAGATTCACACATCTGCACGTTCTTAACCGCTAATTTTAATCATAGCATCTAGGACTTACGGATTAGCAAACATGGTATAAATATGTTATATGCAAACAATACCATCATCCATTATTTCCAACTTACATAGAAAAGGCAAAATCAAGAATACAAATGAGGGGCTAGCCTGGGAGTAGCCAAAGCGACCAAAGGTTTAGCCTTCGGCGTCGTCATACCATAAACCTCATCTGTTTCGATCTTTTTCCCATCCTGTGTAGCCCAATCGAAGCACTGAAACAATCTTGCTAGTGCCATCAATATAAATATTACTCCTAATGGAGCTCCTGGGCACCTCCTTTTACCTGCGCTAAATGGCAGTATCTTGAAGTCTGGACCATGACTTATTTCCACCCTTTGCCCTTCTTCTGGCAGTTGCCTATTGCATAACCAAAAAAAGAGATACAGTAGAAGCCTTTAGTACGGTGTCTAATGATACATAAATGGTTATGTTGAAGTGATTACTACGATGCAATAATGAATCCATCATATTTTATGGATACAAGCGTTGTGTTATATGCATCAAGATAATTCCTTATTGCTCTGTTTCTGATACATGTTCCATATATCGGATTCAACTGTTTTTGGTGCGCGTCTCATGTGTTAAATTTAGAAATAGTGGTAAGAAAGCAACTCTCCTATTCGTCTTTCTATTCGTGTTTCGTCGTTGATATAGATGAGGCTATTTCAGAGCATTTTACTACTTCTCTATCATAATAACTTACTGATTGAATGAATTATCACTTTCAGTTGATGAACCACACTTTCAGTTTTTACTCTGTAGAAAACTGTATGCTTCATCTCTTTTATAGATAAAGGGGCGACATTATGTTTCCTGTATTAAGAGAGATTGGTAATAAATTTCCATTTTTGACTAACATCTTATGCTAAACAGTATTGTGTCATGACTAATGAGACTTTCTCAGGTTATTTCATTATGTTTTTGTTATCATACCACAAATTACTGTGTATGTGCATATACTTCAGTTTAACATAAACAGATGATGGGGGAAAGTGATGTAAATCTAAATAACAATGTAAGATTCACCTGTCTGGATCAAACTCATCAACGTTATGACCCCATACGTGGGGGTTGCGTCCCAAACCATGTGTATTAATGAAGACACGGGTACGTGCAGGAATATGGAAGCCTGTAATTGTGGTGGGCTTTATGGATTCATGTGGGATGAGAAAAGAACCAGCTGGATGCATCCGGAAGGTTTCTCGAACTACACATCTAAGGTAGGACAAATTTGCCAAGTCAGACTCCACCACCAGCCTGTCACGACCCACTACAGCATCCAGCTCAGCTTGTATTTTGCGAAGGACAGGTGCATTGTTAATCACTTCAGTCATCGCCCATTCATTCGTCACTGATGAGGTGTCTGTCGCAGCTGCAATCATATCCTGAGGTAAACTTTTAACTTGTAAGCCCCTTGCATTTATTAGCATCATCATTTGCAATATGCATAACTGAAGAGACTATTTTCAAAACTTCACAATTAAACCCATTACCCATAGAAACTGAATCTGATAATACACAATTAAAGTTCACAGTGTGCTTTCATATTTAAAGCAAACTGCATGACATCTAGCATGAAATTTACCATCATGTAATAAAATGAGACATCTAAGCAATCAATGTTGATTAGACATCAATCGCCGAGGCAACAATTGCTTATTTACCTGCATAAGGGCTTTAATTTCAGCATCATCCATATGCGCCTTCCCATTCCTTCCGGGCAAGGAAAGTAGCACGTCGACAAAATCCATATCACCACCACAATTACTTTTTGCACCTCTCATCCTATGCTCCTCAATGATCCTCTGATGAAACTCATCGACCTTTCTTTCCACCACCCTCATCCTCTTTTCGCACCCTGTCCAATCTAAATACCTCCACACCGGCAAATAGTCCCCAACGTATATCAGCCCCAACAGCCTAAACAGTTCATTCGTGATCCCCAAAAACTCGACCGCCTCTTTCGCTCCTGCATTGGATGTCCCAAAATACTGCTTCCCTAATAACATCCTTGTTACGTTATTCATCGAAAATGCTCCAAGCACCCCTCTTAAGTTCACCGCCTCCCCATTCATGGCCTTTCTGTACACCTCCCTTACCAAATGGTCCGCCTCATGGGCCCTATGGTTGGAAAACGAGTCCAGCCTCTTTGTGGTGAGTAAATGCTCCATGCATATCCTACGCATCCACTTCCAATGCGGGCCTAATGGGGCCAGGGCTACGTCCCCTGACCCGTAGGCCAAGTAGGTGGCGGCTAGAGTTTTGGGCCGTGAGGCGAATACGTCGTCTTGTCGTGTTAGGATCTCGCGGATCGTTTCTGGGTCGTCGGTTGTTATTGCATCCACGGTGCCTAAACGTAGGTAGACCAATGGGCCGTAGGTTGAGTTGAAATTGGCGAAGTCTCTATGGGGGAGGGGGCTTAGTTGGAGGAGGTTGCCGAATATGGGCAGTCTTGGTGGGCCTGGAGGTAATTTTAAGGCTTTTCTGTGTTTTGAATTATTCATGATGATAAAAAGGAAGGATAGTAAGGTGAATGATGAGAGTAGTGCGAGTATAACCATTTTAATTTTTTTGAAAATATGATACTTTGGTTTACGTTATTGATATATATTTGTGAATGTGGTGTACATGCGTTGTGCACTGCAGAAAGTTGGATGAAATAGGGATAATATACATGATCTTGGTATGTAACAGTTGAACTTGTTACCAATTTTTTTTTTTTTTCAGGCATTGGTGGAGAGTAGATGGCATTCAAGTTGGAGCGAATTTTGTGTCTAGAAGATTGACTAGTTTTTGGTTGGTAAATCATGCTTTTTATCAAGAGCTGGTATTGAAATTAAGGAGTAAGGGAACAAAGCAATATTCAAGCTGTGTTCTTCCTGTGTTGGAGACATGGATCACACTGGAGCCTGTGTCAAATGACTAATCCAACCATGCCCTAGGTTATATGTACATGGCAAGTTGGCAACTTGTTCATGTTAGATGGCTCTGTACCGTTGCATTAAACCGCGATCGATCGAGTATTCTATTACTTTGGTATTCGTACTATATTTTGTTTTGTAGTCCGTGTGCTAGTATTAATCTGGAGTTTATTCTTTCTGAAAATCACATAAAAAAGTTGAATAAGAGCATTGAAAGAACAAATGATCTTTATCATCTTGACCGTTGTTGCAAGGTTTGCAGATAGTATCTTTGTTACTTTTCCATTTATAAACTCTGCTTTTAGTAGGTAATTTGTTCTGACAAGCTAAATATGAAGTGAAAGCATATTTTTGAACCACTCGCTTTTTCCAAATAAAATCAGCCTATTCTAAGTAAATGTGTTGAGGGAAAATCCATCGATAAGAAGATTTGATAGTGAAAATACCATTAGAGTTACCTGTCCACGTCCAGTAATATCTTTTATCATTATTATAAACAAATTTGGGACCGGTGCTTCGCAACGGGAAGTTGCGTGGTTTGTGTAGTGTAGCGATTTCTTACTTTTCTTCTTTAACTGGAGATTTGTGTGAAGCATAAACATATGTATTATTAGAACTTCAAAATCGTCCATTCAAAGGATTGTGTTGACTTATGTTTGTTAGGAAAATGTATGCTTATTACTATTATGTTACGGTAAATTGCAATGTATATTGTTTATGAAATATGTATATCTCTACCTAATTTTCAGAAAATAAGTATAGGCTATATATATTGTTGAAAATTTTGATTGATATAGTAACATATCTCTTCCATAAGGGAAAAAAAAATGTTATGATATACAATCGATAACGATTTAAAGTCATTGCAAGGGACATGTTTAGTTTTGAAAACATAGTCAGTGGATTGATCATATTTATGCAACGTAAATGGATTATAGACTTCGTTGCTTTATCCTGTGCATTAGAAAAAAAAAAAAAAAATCTTCTGTTTTTCAGAGACAAACTACTGTTTACGCATAGTAAAAATTCACTTGATGCAATATTAATAAGCAAACATAGACATTACCATAATTTCTTCGTTGATACAACAGTTTAGCAAAAATGAATAGAGCACATTCTCTGCAATGTAGACAAAATTTGGTTCAAAAACAATAAAGTGAAAATGCAAAATTAAAGAAAGCCTCAAATACTTCAATAGAGCCAAAATATCAAGTTGAGAGTCAAGCTTCTCATCAGCTGTTTTCTCTATCTTAAGACTTTTATTGTTCATTACTTAAACCATTATTACTTTCAAGACTTACTATGTGTTTATTATGTTCGGTTTCATCACTTCAACTATTATTACTTTCAAGACTTAAACTATGTGAAGTTCAAAATTATGCGTTTATCCTCCAGTACTTAAACTATTATTACTTTCAAGACCTCATTTTCCCTTACTATATTAGGGTATGATAATTAGAAAAGTCAAGTGGACAACAAATTATGATGTATATAGAAATGAAGTTGGTTCCATATAACCTGATAATTTGATGAGTGAAATATTTGGTAAAATTGTACATAATAACATAGAAGCGACACATCCTTAACTATTAAATACATGGAAATGCAACAAAAACTCCGAAAATTTCTCACTTTTCCTCTCCCTTTGTCATCATAGATTGTGAAGGTAATGGCAGTTTTGTAAATGCGTTGTGCAGAACCAACTCTTGCTTTGGATCTATTTGAACTCATTGTACTACATCTGTGTGGATACTGTTGACCCAGTTTCAATGCTGACATTCATAATTCATGAGATGTGGTGTGTATCAGGAAGCTTAATCCCGTTAGAAGGAAGATCAAGTTTGTCCCGTAGTCTGGACACTTACATCTGTCTGGATTTGCCATAAAAATAAAACCATGTTGTATGATACGTTCAATTCTATTTGTCCAAACAATCATATCCTCATTCCATAACAAAAACAGTTCATAAATATTTTTGTCACGTAAAAATCATAGATCGTATCTGTAACCTAAAAAATAATAATAATAAGTATCCATCAGACACCAAATTAACTGCTTCTAGCGTTAATTTTTAATAAATATGACAATAAAAGGTTCATCAAACACAACATTCCTCATTTTGCTTTTATCTGTCACGGGCTAAGAGTTGCAAAGAATTGCCATCCGTCCGACTTTTTATAAGCATCCCTACTGGAAACTCTGAAAAATAGCCTTTAATAGAATTTTTGTCCGTTCAGAAGTCAGTAAAATAGTTCTCAGGTTAATTCATAGAGAGTAGCTAATCCCTTCTTTAAATCTTTGTTTGAAGGTGTTGTTTTCTCTAAAACTGCAATTGAAGATAAGTTAGTAGAAATCTACAGCTTTGTAGACATAACATAATGGCTGCTTATATACACAATACGTAGCAACCATCATAACCCATGAGAAATTTACCGCATATCAGAGTTTTTTTGCAAAAAATACTTGCGTGTTATACCAATGCTTATCAGGAAGCTTGTAACAAAATTCATAGGTAACAATAATTTTAATTATGTTTTTAATATCAGTCCAACATAAATTGTCGGCCATATTAAACAAATGCATGTAGAGCGTAATGTTATTTAATTGTTGCGATTAGACAAAAAAATTCCATGTTGGATGAAATATTTGTAGACAAACATAAGAATATAGTAAATGTGATAATTCAAATTTGTATTCGAAATATACTATCAGGTTTTATGATGGCAACAGATCAAACTACTTATCAGCAGGAGTATTCATATTGGAAACGTCCTCCAAACCGTAACGGTTTATTTTGGACAAAAGATGAGAATATATATCAATAGGGGTATGTATATTGGCTCGTTACCATAACTGAGATCAGTTTCTACTGAAGTACAAAATTCACACTATTGCCATTAATATTTAAACATATTTATATAGAATAGAAGCCTATGAGTTCCACGTGACGGCAACATCAAACTTCTCTTCTCTTCAGCGTATGATGAAAAAGAACCGAGCCTTAAGACAAAACAGACGACCAAAAGCTAATTAAAAAACAAATTCTTCAAACAAACTACCTGCATCGATCATGCGTCGATCCAAAAAAAAAGCAGAACGTAGAAAAGGCAGAGCATGATTGAAGATGAAATTGGACTCTAATTCTCTAGAATTGACCCGGGAAGAGGACATCCTTCTAAGAGAATCAAGTTACCCGCTCCAAAAATTCATAGTTGCTCCTTTTTATTTTTAAGTGTCTAGGTCAAAACCATGCATTGGTTAACTGGATGTTCTGTACCCGCGTTAAAAAAAGTATCCGTTACGTCATGCTTTGCAGATTTGCCTAAGGGGGATAGGACAAAATAAAATTTTACGACTCTTGAAGTGGTTTTCCACAAATCATGAACAAATTATTGGTATTCTGTCATTCCTCTATGTCCTAGTCTTAAATGTAACAGGTGAAAGTTAATTTTGAGTACATTTAGAGTGCTTATCCCAAGTCAGGTGCAATATGATAAAGAAATCATGTCCAATCTGTGTAATACATCTTCATGCACACCTAACAAACCTAAAAGATGAAAATTTTAGTTAGCAAAATTCTAAACCACCATGAATGTATAGTTCTACTTAAATAGTATTAACTTAGCTTCAACTGATATGAAGATATTAGTATTAATTATAGTAAGTGATAGAATTTATAATAAAGGAGGTTTAATACTTTCACAAATTAATATTAGTATTAATTTCAAAAACACATGATTTGTTGAACTATCCTATGCAGGCAATGCTCCTAAAGTAGATAAACTGAATCAAATAGTAAACTTACCAATTTTATTCAACTACAACGACCTAAAACGATGACATATTATTTTCCACTCGAGGTGCAATTATAAGGTCACAAATTTTTTGACAATATTGGTTATCCATTGAGACATGCTTCATCTATAATTTCACATCTTCTATGGTTTACAGAATTACTTCTCTCATCTGTAAAAACATAAACTTGTTCCGATAATCTCTAGCCTTTGTCCTGATTATAAACCTGGAGAACATGGTTATTTTGTCGTCATTAACACTACCACATATTAAATTTCCATTTAAATAACTTTTTCTTCTTGTTTACTCGAGTTCAAAATACTATTGCCATCTCTAAAATCAGTCACTGAAAGTGTCTGATATTGTGTGTTTTGATCACATTAAATTAGACCAACTTTAATGCTAATGGTCAAAATACAGTATTTACTCTTTGTTCCCAATGAAAAATAAATATAGCTAAACGATATGAAAATTTACACAAAAATATCTAAGTAACTGGATCGTTAATGGTTTATCAAACAATTGGGTTATATGAAATACTGAACCTAAATATGTAAACTGAACATGTAATGATGAATTGGTTTCAAAATTTGGAGAAATATCAAATATGCTATGTACGTTCAAAAAGTATATACTACAATAAGTTCTAATGGGTAAACATAGACTTAAAAATCCATTTTAAATAGTAAGAGAAAGAATGGTACATTGACCTACAGTCATCATCAATCATCATCCCTTACTGTTTCATGGCTGTTTGATCCATTTGCAGCATCATTCCCTGTGATGGCTAACTAACTCTACGTCCATGATTAGGTTCAGCTATATGACTGACATAAATGGGTCATTCCTCCATCAGTAAAAAAAAATGATGAACGGAAGGAAATAAACAACATAAACTATGAACAATTAGTGAATATTGGAAGATAATTGAGTCATACCTTTTGGGATATTTGTTTCTTCAATCGAAATTCCTCGGCTGTACTTAAATATGAATCATTATTGTAGACTTCTTGCTGCAAGTGCGGAAAAGCATGTCCCATACACCGGGAGTAGTGGATCCAACTCCATAGTCAGATGAGGAATGAAATCGACATAGATTGGTTTCTACAATAAAAGAAATGTTTAATGGATGCGGTTAGAGAATTAGAATGAGTGTGGTTGGGAAAGTGGGAATGTGAGAACCATACAGCATCCCCACCTGCCGCATCACATTTAACACGGGTCAATCAATAAAACATTGGTTTTTCCTTCCCTATTTAACTAATGGTTTGGTAAGTGAATATTAAATAAAGACTAACACATTATGTCACCGAGCTCATTGGTTACACCATTCAATTTTGTATGTTAGCATCATAATATATTGGTTACTTGTTACCGATCAATGTACACTGATGAAATGGGTTCCAAGCCCCTAGAAAGAATATCTAAATAAATCATGCTATAATAGTGAAGCCTTATCAGTAATTGTTGACTTAAAATTTAGTTATCAATGTTCTTTGAGGTTTATGATGAAACAGAGTTAAAATTTGTATCCATCTAAAATCTATGAATATCAAAGAATAAATATTTGTACTTTCATCCACAATAAAAAAACACATATATTTCTATGCATATGATTATCTTTTTGAAGACAAAATCTGCACTTACTTCAGAAAACAAACATGTATACAAATAGTACAATTAAAACCTCCGAGGTGTCAAGCAGTTAAAGCAAAAGATTCAAACATAATGCACACACAGTTTCATGCTATTTTAACGCTTTTAAAGAAAAACTGTTGTATTAATGTTTAGGATGATCAGAACTTCAACTTTGTTCGTAATGACAATCTATGCCACAAAATGGCAAGGTATACAAACCACCAACGTGTTATCTTTAGAATCATATGTTTGTTTCCCATCAAAATTATATGCTAATTAGTAACATGTATAAAGCAATAAAAGACATGAAACATTGAACAGCAGAAGCAACAGTGGAACATAGGGCAACAAAAATAACTGTGCATAAAGAGAACAAACATACCCATCTGTCGTTCCATAAAGTGAAAAAAGTACCTTATTTATCCTTGTTTACTTGTTTATGTGTTTTTAAAAATCTGGTGATAGTGCCAAAAACTAAGACAATGCAATATTAGAGCAACAAAAACTAAAGTAATGCAACATTGGAAAGTTAACGGGACTGTACGGTTGGTCACATTGAGAAGTTGGTTATAATTAATAGATGCCAAGCAACTTTGCTTTAGTTACATACAGTAGGAAACTATTTTTTCGACACATTACTTCAACGCATAAATTTTTAAGTAACACTGAGCACTAATCTAAAATAAATAAATTTGTAACTTCATTAAAATAATCCATAAAAGAATTTATTTTTCATCAAACAAAAATATGTAATATAAAAATAATAAACTCCGATGACCGTTTGAATTGGAACCAGCGCTTATAATGTTTTCAAAGGTCCAAGTCCAACACGTGTGAATAGAGAAACTTAGGATGTTATAATATATTATACAACAACAACAACAACAAAGCCATATATTATGCAATAATATTGTTTTCATCATTACAAAAGTTTACAATTTACAAAAAAGTAGAATTGATATAACTGTTTTCATTACTTTCAAGTAAAATTAAACTGAGATCCAATTTTTAGCATAAGTTTCAAACTACATAAGCAAACATACAAAACCTGGTAATAAATATGATAAAAAATGGAAATAAAATTCATAAATTAAAGGTTGGTGAATCATTGAAGATAAAAAATTGTCCTGTTGGTTATTAATCTTGTTCCTATGCTACCAATTCCTTACCTTTTCTAATTTTACAATCCTTTATTAAGGGATGGGGAGGAGAGTTATTAGAGAGGAACAATTGCAATTTTTATTGATGCAAAACATGATACAAAGAGCACATATATATAGTGCTATGAGCCCAACGGCTAGTACAAAATATACCAAATATGTATGAGCCTAACGGCTAGTATTAAATATACCAAGTATGCATGAGCCTAACGGCTAGTAGATAATGACAAAGCATGCTAAATATGATAAAAACGCGTTCACACTCTAATGGCTCTATTGTAACGGCTCTATTGTCTTCGTTATGCCCCCTCAGTTCGAACTAGGATTTCCTTGCTCATTCTGGCTTCCGCCTGCACTGATAACGTGAAGTTCCTCTCTCATTCTGATAAAATTTTTGGTCGAAAGGGCCTTTGTGAGAGCATCTGCTCTCTGATAGTATGCGGGCACATGACATATTGCAAGTCTTCCTGATTGCGTTCTTTCTCTCACAAAGTGGAGATCAATTTCAAGATGTTTCGTCCTTGAATGTTGAATACGGTTTAGAGATAAAGATACTGTGCTCTTATTATCGCACCAAATGACCGACTTTCGTCTTGGAGTGAAACCAAGCTCCTCCATCAGTGATTCTATCCACATGATTTCGGCTGTAGCGCTTGCCAGTGCACGGTACTCAGCCTCTGTGCTAGATCTTGATGTGGTCTGTTGTTTCTTCGTACACCAGGAAATGATATTGGAACCGAGGTAAACGCAGTATCCTGAGATAGACTTTCAATTGTCAATATCGTTGGCCCAATCGGCATCGCTAAAGCACTGTAAGTTAAGTTCCTTTTCTGAATTTAGGCGTATGCCGTAATGTTTTGTGCCTTGTAAGTATCGTAACACTCTCTTTAATGCCATCTAATGTTCTGATAAAGGGTTCTGCATGTATTGACTGAGTTTATTGACGCTGTAGCATATGTCTGGTCGAGTAATAGTTTCGTATTGTAACGCTCCTATTATGCTTCTATATTGTTTGGCATTGTCGATAGCTTCTCCTTTATGCTTAGATAGTCTTAGGTTACTAATCACAGGCGTAGGTAATGGGTTTGCCTTGTGCATATTTGCCCTTTGCAGTATTTCAGTGATATAATTTTGTTGGGATAATATTAATTCACCATTGTTTTTCCTAATCACTTGTATTCCAAGAAATTTTTTTAGTTCCCCAAAGTCTTTAATGGTGAAATTTTGATCCAGCTTGTGTACGATTCTGTTTATTTCTTCGCTGTTGTCTCATGTTATTAGCATGTCGTCAACGTATACTAGAATGAACACAGTTCCATGTATGCCCTTCTTCATATATAGAGATTTGTCCGATTTAACTTGTGAGAAACCCATGTTAGACAAAGTTGACTTTAGCTTTTCATACCAAGCTCTCGAAGCTTGTTTTAAGCCATATATTGCTTTGTGTAGTTTGCATACTTTATCACCAGTACCATATCCTTCAGGCTGTTGCATGTATACCTCTTCA
The DNA here is from genome assembly GCA_030737875.1 of Allium sativum. Taxonomy (NCBI): domain Eukaryota; kingdom Viridiplantae; phylum Streptophyta; class Magnoliopsida; order Asparagales; family Amaryllidaceae; genus Allium; species Allium sativum. The sequence goes on from CM060911.1 coordinate 232,671,631, forward strand.
GTCAATTCCCCATTCAAAAAAGCATTGTTGACGTCCAGTTTCCTCACATTCCATCCTTTGTTTAGAGCAATGGTCAGTATAATTCTGATGGTTGTGGGTTTTATGACTGGGGAAAAAGTTTCATTGAAATCAAAACCAAATTGTTGCGCGTAACCTTTTGTAACCAGTCTGGCCTTATATTTGTCAATAGATCCATCTTCTTTTCTTTTTATTTTGTATGTCCACCTACAACCAATCACATTTTTGTGTTTTGGTTGAGTCACTAAGCTCCAAGTGTTGTTTTTTATGAGAGCTTTATATTCAGTGTCCATTGCCTCCTTCCATTTGTTTGATCTTATAGTCTGAGTGAAATTCAATGGTTCGATCTCACTGGCAGAAATATTATATACTTTGGGTTTGAAGATGCCTCTCTTTGACCTGGTGATCATGTGATGTCCAGTTGATTGTGGTGGTGTTTGCTGCTGTGTATCATTGTTGCTGGTAGTGTCAACATGGTTGTTGTTTTCTGTATCTTCACTATACTGCATGTTTTGATGTATGTTTGTATCTTCTGAGTCATTGTGTGTCTCATTGGTTTGCTCATTTGTTCGATCCATAGTTTCTTCCTAGGTGTTTAAATTGCTTGTGCGTTGTTGCTCTTCATTTCTATCAATTGAAGGTGGTTCAGTAATGAATGGCTCGAACCGTATGTTATTGTTTATTCTTTGTTCCCCATCCTTTTTGCCGATTTGCTTTTCTGCAGAAGGAAACTTGTTTTCATCAAATATCACATGTCTAGAAACATATATTTTTTCATTTTTGTCCATGCACTTATAACCTTTTTGGTTTTGTGCATACCCGATGAATGTGCATGGGCTTGATCTCATACTTAGTTTATGATTGTTATAGTCTCTCAAACATGGAAAACATAGACACCCATAGGCTTTTAGAAAATCATATTCTGGTCTAACACTGTATATCATTTCATGAGGGCTTTTATTGTTTAAGACTTTGGTTGGCAGCTTGTTAATGAGGAATACAGATGTGTAGAAAGCTTCATTCCAATATTTCATGGGTAATGAGCTTTGTGATAACAAAGTTAGACCAGTCTCTACTATGTGTCGATGTTTTCTTTTGACTAAACCGTTTTGTTCGGACGTATGCGGGCAAGTTAATCTATGTTTGATCCCTCTTTTGAGAAAATAATTAGTTAGAGGTTTAAACTCAGCTCCCCCATCTGTCTGAACAATCTTAACAGTACTGTTCATTTGTTTTTCGACATGAGTTATAAATTGCATAACTGTATTGCAAGCTTCTGATTTAGTTTTCAGCATATATATCCAAGTATATCTAGAATAAGCATCCACAAAAGAAAGATAATACCTGTGTCCCTGATATGAATATAGAGGCGCGGGTCCCTACAAGTTAGCGGCTATAAGTTCCAGTGGCTCATTATAGCTGGTTTCAGAATCACTAAAAGGGAGCTTGTGGCTCTTGCCGAGTTGGCAGTGCGTGCATGTGTGTTTGATAGGTACATTTTTATAATAAATGTTATTATTACGCAGAACAGTATTAACAGTTTCCAGATTAGGATGTCCTAATTTTACATGCCAAGAATTAATCACGTTACATTCACCGCTATTATTGTCATAATCAACGTTATTGCAACTATTCCTAATACAGTCATTGTCACTACTAGCATCTACATTATTGTACTAGAATTCTCCACTTGAGTTTGCAGTCTTGAATTTGTATAAACCATCGTATAGGTTACCTCGAAGTAATATTTCATGATTTTTGGAATCTTTAACTAAACAAAACTTAGGATGAAATTCAAAGTAAACATTATTGTCGTTGGCAAATTTTGATACACTTAACAAATTTTTATTAATCGTAGGTACCCTAAGAAGATTGTTTAATTTGAGTTGTCTTTTCCCAAAGATAGTCCCTTTGTCTATGTGTGTGATACTAGCAGTACTACCATTACCCATATGCAAATTTCTCATACCTGAGTAATTTCTGCTCCCAATGTTTAAATTTTGAAGATTGCTATTTATGTGGTGAGTCGCTCCTGAGTCAGGGTACCATTCTTCGAAGCCATTGTCTTCATTTTTTACTTCATCATCATCTGCAGCATTATGTCTTCGGTTTGCGTTATTATTATTTTGAGTTGAATTCCCTGTTGTTGCCATATTTGCTTGTGCTCTTCTTTGTGAAGAGTAATTTTGGCTTGCCTGTTGTCTACCTGTGTCTGAATTATACCTGAAGTAACATTTGTTCGCCATGTGTCCAAACTTTTGGCATATTTGACATTTCACACGATAGTTGTTGTTATCTCCTTGTATCTCTGCTTATTTCTGACTGTGGTATAATTGGAAAAGAACTTATTTTGTGCTATTTTTCTTTGGTCGATTCTGCCTTCATGAGCAAGGAGTGCTGATCGAACGAACTGTAAATCAGGTAAGGTTTGTCGTGTGGCTACCACAGTTACTAGAGATTCGTATTCTTCATCTAATCCACCAATAATAAATAGGATTTGCTCATTGTCGCTGATCTTATGGCCAACAGCATTTAGTTTGTCACACAGATTTTTAATTTTTCCTAAGTATTCTTTCATGCTTGCCACCTTTTTTCTAGAATTTTGTAATTTCCTTCTATATTGCATGATTCTAGCAGCTGATTGTGAACTGAAAATTTGTTCAACTGTTTTCCATATTTCATAAGACGTGCTACATCCAACTATTTGTGATAATAAATTCGAACTTACTGACGATAGGAGCCATGAGGAGAGGAGGCTGTCTTGTTTTTGAAACTTTGTGTAGTCTGTGTTAGGCACAATTTCTCCTTCCGAATTGGTTATCGTCACTGGTGGGCTGTTATTGTCCTATTAATGTACTGCAGTAAATCATACCCTCTTAAAGCGATCTCTACTTGATATTTCCATAGAATGTAATTGTCTTCGTCTAGAGATGCTGTGATAATTTGGCTTTTTGGTTTAATCAGGTCATGATGGTTAGGTGGAGCGCTGTACCCCATACTTCCTGAAATAGCGGAGGTTACTTCATTATTGTTGGCCATAAAACAAAAACAACTTTCTGCTTGATGATTAAGCCTTTCGGCAATTTGACTCTGATACCATATTAAGGGATGAGGAGGAGAGTTATTAGAGAGGAACAATTGCAATTTTTATTGATGCAAAACATGATACAAAGAGCACATATATATAGTGCTATGAGCCCAACGGCTAGTACAAAATATACCAAATATGTATGAGCCTAACGGCTATTATTAAATATACCAAGTATGCATGAGCCTAACGGCTAGTAGATAATGACAAAGCATGATAAATATGATAAAAACGTGTTCACACTCTAACGGCTCTATTGTAACGGCTCTATTGTCTTCGTTATCCTTGCCAATCTATGTACACCCATAATTCAACAGTACCCATACATAAACAAAGGACAAAGGACCTGACTACATTATGGATTATAGAGGAGGAAGGAAGAATGATATCGATGTGGATTTGTTTTTGAGGAAAAAGAAAGGATACTGGATGAGATTTGGGAATTGGAAGCGAAAGCGGAAAGGGAATTGGAAATGTGCGATACGAATGGATTTGGGATGCCATCTCCATATATCGCATTTTATTGGGCACGTATCATCCAAACAAAGGAGTGGTTTCTATTTTCCTATTTAAGTAATAGATAAATGGTTAACTATTTTGATTATTTTGTGTCTCAGAATCGTACTATTGAGTTATGATAAACAAAAATCACGGATTGCACTTCAACATAAAAGCAAGGATAATTTCCACTTAAAGGCATAGTACAACATTATTTTTCTGTATAATTACTTGAAGACATCCTAGTAGTTTATTTCTAATATGCTTCATACACTCATAATACACATAAATATCAAAGGTAAAGATGTGATGCAAATAAAAATTTCTCAAACTTTACTCATGGAATCAATCTGTGAAAGCTAATATAGTCAAACTATAAAGAAGTGTATTGTAGGCAAGAGTAAGAAAGGGATGACCATCTTACTACAGATAACACTAAAATATAACTGTTGTAAACTATATTTATGTTCAACAATTTACTTTCCAATGATATTAAAAAAACAATAGCGACGATCCACCCGTCATCTTCGACAATATTGGTTTACCGCTGTATGTTTCATGTAACCACCTAAAATAAGATGGGAATAAAAATGTTTTTCTAATATACACTTGGTCTCTCATATGTTCTTATACGTGCACAAATATGGATATGAAAACGTTGACATAAAGAACCTAACCTGCTTACAGCCTATACTGCAGTTTACTATTAACAGAAGGTGGGACAATTCAGAGTAAAATAAACCTGACCTAAAATATGAGTGCATTCAAATATTCTGGACCAATTTAGGGGTTTAAGATTATATTCGCATAGAAACATATAGACATGAATACTGTGCAGAAATAATCATAAGTTCATTTATTTCCTATTTCAAACTTCGAAGCATAAATTGATAACAAAACATTTGAAAAATACCATTGGCTCCCTTCACACTTATAATCAAACAAGGTGATCCATCTTCAAAGATAAATTGATAACAAAATACAGCTAAATATCTCAAATGTAAAATACCACAACAGAGGTAAAATACCCAAATTCAAAATTAACACTGCTGAAACTTAGTTGATTCAAACCCACAATAACCCATGCCAACATGAAAAAATTTACAAAAACCCAAATTTAATTAGAGAAGCAAAAAATACTTACCTGGAAAACCCTAATTTGAAGAATAATCTTGAAGACAATGAAGGAATAACTTTGTACCACACTCAGTCGTACATAAGGGCAAGGAAAAGCGACGTTGGCAATCTTAGTATTTTCATACGTGCAATTATTGAGAAAAGGAACGTGTAGGAACAGATGTCCCTACAGAAATGCTTTGTTTCTGTTTTTTTATTTAGAAATAGATAGATAACTAATAATGGATGGATAGATAATGGATCAATTTGAGTTAAAGTTAGATACGTTCGGTTTAAATTTGTTGTTGTAAGAATTAAAGTTGTATTGCAAGTATGAACAATCTTAATTCATGAAAAATGGGATGGTGCATGCATGATTACCTAATAATCATGTACGATGATTAAAATATTTTGTCCATGTTGACATGGATTTTTTTTGAACTTATACTTCTACTCCATTTGTAATGAAATTTAAAGCAGCTTCAAACATCATAATTTAGTCATATAACACCTAGGTTTATAGACTTGCTTCCCATCAAAATATAGTGCTATATATTATATAAAATAAATGATTCAGTGGTTTACTGTTGGGTATGAATTTGACTGCAAGTGATATAACAAAATGCATTCTCATAGATCACAAAAGATAGTCATATTACAACCACATATCTTGACCATACGTCATCACATATCATTTTCTTAACCCAATAGAAAGTACAGATATAACCTTCACAACAAAGAACTCATGCATGTGCAAGTTCATGGCAAACAATATTTTCCTAATTTCTTCGAAACATATATAATATATGGATAAAAGCGTACCACTGTTTAGTGATACATACCAATGTTAGAGTTAAAATAACAGATATTATCGTCAATTGTTTTGAAAAAATATAAAAAAAAACTACATTGGTTTCACAGTTCTTTAAATCACTAAAATTTAATATGGTAACAAAATGCAACTTTGTGAATGTAATATGAACTTGCGAAAATGTGTTCATAATTACTACATGTAGTAAACTAATGACATGTATGCATCCAAAAAGGGATATCGAAATTTTCAATACAAATTCCTTGTAATCATGTATAACACTAAAATGCGACAAAGAGAAGCATAATTTCATTAATTATCATCCACTCTTATATTACTATCTATCATTGTGAAGTACAAACACACATGCACATGTGTGAGTACATATGTGTGAACATACTTTTGCATATGAGACATCTTCATCATTTCTATATGTTCTCACTTTAACTGTAATCATAATCGTAGGTAGATTTTCACCTTTAAAAATTTGTGGTTTAAAAACCATGATTACCTATGACATGCTGAGAGAATAAATACTGGTTCGAGCTCCTATAATAGTAATAATTGAGGCTTGTATATTAGATGAAATAAGCATGATGCAAATGTTTGCTGATGTAATCCGTTTGTTTTTCATATATCCCGAATTCAGTATGTGTTATTTAACCGTCATCTCAAATGTTGGATTTAATTTAGCATTGGAATGTGAACATGCATTTTATAAAATCTTGTTCTATGCACATCCAATTGAAAACATAATAAATAAAGCTATCGAAATTATCAACTGGAACACAAAAGGTATAATTTTTACTTATTAGCAAGTGAACCCCATGTAATAAATTTTTCAAGACATTTAACGATTTTTATATCATTATTTTCCATGAATCATAAGAAATATACTAAACAATGATAAATTTGGATATAATAAATAGACTGCAAAGTTATGTCATAATGAACTACTGTCACCAACATGGGACATGTAGAAATACAGTGAGAAATAAAGTCATTTTATTCATTTATTAATTTCGAATCATTAATCCATTAAAATGAAGACTACCATTAAAATAATAATTTCAATTCTAAAGGTATGAGATCCGTTGGATTCTCCTAACGTTAAGGCTGTTGTTATATAAAACTTTTTACTGCAAGTAAATTACGTATTATTAGTCAATTCCTGTAATCTGTCGTAAAACAACATAAAAAAAATTATATTAGAAATACAGTGTAGTAACTGATTTAAGATGTGATGAAAAAAGGGAGATTGCATCCACTATTTGAACCCATATAAAAGACAACTGAAAGACATAATGCATGTTTTTCATTACCCAGAAAATACCAACTTTCGATAAACAAATTAATCTACGGTACCAACCAGCAAAAAAAAGTTATATTTGCATCAAAATAATCCATAAAAGATGCACAAAATTTCTAATGGAAACTTTAAATACAAAAATAATTGTATGGTGATTCCTCTTGAAATTAAAACCAACATCAACAATATGTTATACGGCTTTATTATTTTTTTGAACTCATCAGCAGTTTACAGAGTGCTTATTCCTATGAACCAATTCCGAAAACTGTAGAATAACAAAATCATCAAGAATTCGCACAAAGTGAAATCAGCTTCTGTATAACTCTAGTAGAGGATACTCACAATTCCATATGAAATAAGCAAGTAAAACAACTGAAACTACCTTTGAACGTTAGAGTCACGATTTTATCTCACAGGTAAAGGTATGAAGCCATCAGGGGAGAAGAAGGAGCATTTCCATCATGTGGTTTTCACTACTGCCTGTAAAAAAAATATTGGAATTTTTCCATCACATTAATTGCGGGCCAAATTGTTTATACGGGATATTAAACGAACATTTACTCTGTTTGGTTTTAAAAAAATGGAGCTGGAATTTAGTGAAGACGAAATAGGAACGATTATGAGCGTGATAAAATGGTGTTTTAAATAACTGAATGACACTTGCAATCTTTACAACTGTTTTTCAATTAAAAATACCTAAATGAAATATGAAAGAAATTTGGAATGTGGATCCCCTTTGATATACTCAAATAATAGATAAAAGCTAAAAAATAGTTTAACTATTGTTTTACTTCGTATGTAGTTGGCATTTTTAATGGTTATTTAGATAAATATTTGTTGTCGCCATTAATTTGAAATATGCATGTGCTAAATCATATTAATTGTTCAATTTTGTACTTCGTATAGTATATATTTTGTAGTCATTTTCCTTCTTATAATGTGGCATGACAAAAAATAATTTTCAATAAAAAATGTATTCCAATGGAGCAAAATAAATGAAACATGATACTCATTAATAATTGTATGTTGCTATTGGAGAGACAAATTTTATAGAAACGGTTAAAACTTCAACTTGAAACAACTTTAAAAACAAAAAACAAAATTACCATTTTGATTACACAATTATTTTCATAGTTATCATATAATTTGAGCATGACATGGACTAATAAGCTATGCTAAAACATGTATAAGTTGCTTATATTCCTTCACAAACAATGTTTCATATGAATACTTGCAGTACATAGGTTAATTATTCAACCACCTCTACTTGCATATTATAAGTATGTAAGTGCTCACGTCTTTAACGTTCATAGTGGATATCAGTCAAAGGTAAAGTCAGTTTGTTAGAAAATAGAGTACAACATGTATGGACCTCTGTCGATGTCCAAATGATATAAATGTAAAAACCGGATTAAAAATACTACAAACATGGTTATTTTATGGAAGTAAGGGATACAGCTTACGCAAAACTTCGTACGATGACATTGAAATGTATCTCAAATTGCAACAACAATTTTTTGTATGAAGGTTTTTGTTCAATTATCATTTATGTTGTGTTGCTTATTTGAGCACCGATGCTTTTTTGAAGTGTTACGACTTATTTTTTTGGTTAAAGATGAGTAATATAGCGAATATGATGTGCTGTAAGCTCACTGTTTATATTTGAAGAACTTATTTTATATTTGGTTCGGTGAGCAAATTTTTTCCCCATTGTTAACTTTTTATATGTAGTTTGAGAATGTCTTAATGTAACAATAGTTTGTTGGCCTGCAATAAATTTTACCTTATACTTATGTATGTTTTCTCTAAATATCCTACAATAGATCAAATATCTTCTACATGCTTACTCCACTTGACAGATTAGACATGTACTATAGACTTAATAAGGAATTCAAGGAAAATGACATACGCAAATAGGTCAAGTAAACAAATTTTAAAACGGTAAGCATATAGGTCAAGTAAACAAATTTTAAAACGGTAAGCATACAAACATAACCTAAGTCTTAATCTTATATCTGAGAGAAAATCTATACTGCATTAAGTCATCTTAACGCTTAGCATAATCAACATCAAATGAGTTAAGTATATAAAAATAATATGAATGATTTTGATTTTATATTTAATTATTGTGATTAATTTGTTGTTAGTAAAGTTAGTCAACAAACAAAGAACTAACGGGAAATAACTTTGTCCTTGTTCGTACTTCCCCCATAGCAAAAAAAAATCATCTTGGTTACTGAAGTAATGGGTTGAAGACCAATTGTAATTAGTGAAGTAATAATGTGCAGATAAAAAACACATAGTTCGACATGTGGACAAATACAATACAAAAACACATAGCCATGGATGGCTCAGCTTATTAAGGTTGTTTATAAATAGGAAAATAGTGAAATGTTTTGATTGGTCACAACTTTGTACTTAGCACTAATATAGCAATTTTGAAAGGGGAAAAATTTTTTAAAGCAACTATACCTAACCAAATTGGCAGTGTGAACTTCGAAAAAGACCAAGATATATAATTAAATGAAACAGTGTATTAAATGTTATGGTAAGTCTTGATAGAAGTTCATATCCTTCATCCACCAAAAAAGTATAAGTAGATAATATAGAATCTCCGATGAAGTCAATCCTTAAACCATATAAGTGGTTATAGAATTTCATTCCTATTCAATACCACAGTGAGCAGAAAGATCGATTTCAATAAATTCTTTAATACTTACTACCTTAGTTTTGCCAGTGCATATACTTGTATGTGTCACAGGTGATTAGCGGGAAGAGATTTAAACCAAATGTAGAAAGCAATGAAAATCATTTCCACCAGTTTGGGTAAGCTGTAGCCTGTAGCGTAGGAAACCAAACTGGCATTGTGAACTTCAGAAAAGACAGAATGTATTTAGGTAACACAAAATAGTTCAATACATCAAAATGATTAAACTTCTTTAGATTTGAAATATAGTCTTTTCCATGGAAGAAATTAGCATGTAAATCAACTCAAAAAGAAAACTAATCACATATTCAAGATATTACATGATTCTTAATTTGTCGAACTTTAATAGGGTAGTATATTTGAGATAATAAGGGGTAAAGATGGAGGTTTAATCATTAGATTCAGTATAATAGGGTAATACCGGACAACAAAATGAAATTGAACAAAATATCACTAATTAATTGGTTGCAAAGATACCATGCTTCGAAGATTCCAATTAGAAGTATCGCCTGTAGTGAAAGATCGGGTCGAAGAGCACAGACGAAAAATTACTGCTTCTCCATCATCGCCTTTAGGTTTTCTGGTTGATTAAAGAATTGAATTGATTTTCAATTGGACAGAATGGTTAGGAGTGAGACGACGGTAAACAGTCTGAAAAAATTAGATAGTGTACTATCTGAGGTAAGGTTTTAAGTGGTGAATAGGGGGTAAAATCGGAGTAGGGGAAACTGGCATGAAATCAACTGCCAAAGAAGTAACGGTCGCGAGGGTAGTGTAATCGTTAGGGTTATAGGTTTTGAAAATAGCGTAAATTCGAAAGAGAATAACCGGAGGGAGATGAAGAAGGACGGAGAAGAAAGCGTACAGATTCCGAAGTTGGGACAGTTAGTAGTGAGAAGAGCGAAACCTTTGAGGTGGAAAGAAGGGTGCGAAGTCTGAGGAGAAAGGGATTTTTGAGGAAGATAAGCGAAAGCGGTTACCATTTAGAAGAACATTATGGAGGAAGAGACAGAGATACGCGTGAAATTTAAAAGGGACAAATGTCAACATCGAAACGTGTTGGTTTCTGCTTAAGCAATAGATTCTAATCTGATTAATACTCTCTGTAATGTTTCTAGGTAGATGAAGAGCTTTTAAATTCCAGTTTCCATCTTGAATAATTCCAGGCACTTCAACATCCATATTTCCGCATTCTACCATGTGTTGCCAACCTAAGACAAATACTAAGTTTCCCCATGAAACCAGGGATCAAACCAAATGTGCGTGTTTTGACCATCGACTAGTTTTTGCTGAAAAGATTTTTACAGTGTTTTCTAGCTTTGAGCATCATTTTCCATGTGTAAAAGGCATTGCTTTCTGAGCTCATGACCCTTTTTGTTACTGGAATATCCGCTCTTCATCCACCTAGTCGAGTTTTATCTTGTAAATACGCTCAAATCAACTTAAGAGTCATGACTTGTGGTGAACTGAACTCCTCATATTTTTAAGCCCAACACCACCACAACGCTTAATCCTGCATAACTGTTCCCAAACCACTGAATGATTTTTGTTCCTCCAAATGAAGTTAGCATAAAGAGATTCAAATTTTCTAGTAACTTGGGAAGGGATTTGGCAAGTTTGAGTCCAAAATTGAATAATAGGGTAAATGCTGGAATTAACCAACTATATTCTGCCAGTATAAAATAAAAATATGTTACTCCAACAATTTAGCATACCTTTAATGGAATCTAATAGAGAGAGAGAGCATCTCTATAGTACTCCTCTTATTAGAAAATGGAAGACCTAAATACTTAACCGGAAGATCAGATATTTGGAAGCTTAAGCAAGAAGAAATGAAGTACTTACTTTATTGTTTTTACTTAGATAAATACGTGATAATGTTCGCAGATGGCGTTCTTAAATATTTGTAGGAGAAAACATTACCTGAAGTTAAATGATAATGTTTGAAAACTTGCATAAATATCACAGATTTAAGCTTTCTAAGATATATAATTTAAAATCATATAGGCCAAAACCATTCCGAAGACTACTTTGGTAGATGTTTTTTTTAATCTTATCTCAAAGAGAAAAACTAATGTCCCCATGAAGAACGTGTTTAATATGTTCAATGCCATTGTGACTTTATGTATGGAAGATGCTGGAAAAAAGTAGAAGCCCAAAATGTATCGAAGAGCTCTGACTTTATGTGCAAAAATTACATCCTCAATGGACTTAACATTAGTCCGTATAATTTCTATTATACTGCACCGACGTTCAAAGAATTATGAATGGTTTAGATTAAAAAAAATACAAGACAGAATATGCGGGAAAAAAGTTCATAGCAAGGAAGTTCACCGACTTCAATGTTGGGGTTTTTGTAAAAACCCATAAATTCCCCGTAAAGGAAAGCGACGGATAGTTCGAGAACAAACCACAACAGAACGCATATAAAAGAACATTTCATTGCATATTACAACAATGCATCAGATTACAAGAATATGCAGAGTATAAATGAATATTACACAGAAATATCAGAGATTTAAATTACATTAAAATACATCGCAGCGGAAAATAATACAATATACAACTAGAAGAGATATACGGATACAAAGCTTTCCGGATATCGTTCCAGCTGTAAACCAGGATCCTGTGAATATAAATCTGCAAAACCGAAACTACTAGCTGCCCGTGTCAAAATAGGGGCACCCAGAGTTTAGGTTAAGACAATAAACTCCAGGTCAGTCATGTGACTGGTGTGAGAACTAAAACAGTTATATATCTTTCTTTTAAAGTTAGGTAAATCAAGGGACCACGCCGTATAACACGGAACGGGTTTCCTCCCAAGAATACCAGTGCATAAAACAAACAGCGCAATGCTAAATAAAGAAAAATGAAGCTGTTATAAGACCCAGGTCCCATCACACAATGCAACGCAGCCGAGGATAGGGTTTTCCCTTATAACAGCCAAAGAATGCTTGATACGTTTAAAACAAATCATTTGATACTACTATAAGTGTATAGTGTATAAAACAACTTCAAATCATAAGTATCAATCATAGGCGGCATGAGCGTCCCATGCCACTATGTCGCCATATATAGGTTTACAAATAAAACCGCAAAGTCACGTATTTGGAAATTGGATTTCCGTCTATGAACCGAGGCAAAAGATAATCCTCAACCGATTCGAGACTGCCTAGCCCGAGTCTCAGGATCAGAGCTCGAGTGACCCTTGGATCGTCAGGGCCGGTCCACCGATGTGGATTAAAATGCCTGAACACTGCGTTTCCCCGCCCTTTGGGGCGTAAATGAGCCAACGAATGACTCCATCGGACCCGGATCGTCCGATCAAACCGAGGCGCCTCGCAACAGCAACAACCACATAAGTCAAACTCGTCAGGGCGTGTAAAACCACTGACGCCACTTCTAGCTAGGAGGAAACGCAGGCCCTCCCTGAGGTCCGTCTCCCGTTTTTGGTTCATACCGGGTGTGAAACTCGCGAAGTAAACGTTACACAAAGCTACGCCACAAAGGCCGTGCTTTGATCATCACCACAAGACTTTGCTTTTCAACAGAAGCCTCGATCAACTACCGCTTAGGCATGCCACACAGGCAATTCACTCCATGCGTTTGATATCCATCAATATATAACCCCTGAGCTCGTACGTCTCAGAGAAGGGCGTTAAGCAAGAGAATAAATTCTCCGCCGCCAAACAGATATATATTTAATAGGAATCAATCACACAGACTAAAATCCAATGTCAGACACACAGTCCATTTACAAGTTCGTTCTGGGGCTGAACGAAACCGGAGGCACCTAGTACCCCGCATATCCATCGATCTCCAAGTACGTCTGGACGATCACTAACTGTTTCCATCTTCTTGGGTGTACAGCCCAATCAAGATCATCAGTTATCACCCAAACGACGTGAAGACCTCCGGTCTTCGACCATCGTCTTCATCTTCGACTTATCGTCGTATCAGTTATTCAGAATGGGATAAACCCGGTCTTTCCGAATAACTCGCGTATATTTTAAATAAGTGTTACACAAACACAACATACGCCTCATTCCAATTCATTAGTCACTAACCGTAAATTAATCAAGAGAATAATTTCCCAAATATTAACCCCGAAGGCCGAAACCAACATCAGATCAATATCCAGAAAACCATTCTGCTTGGCTAACCGACAGTTAGTTTCTAAATTTCACATTCATAGGGAAAGGTTCCCATAAATTTTATCCAAGATAAATTCCTTGAATTTATTCTTTATTCTATCTTTGAATCTCAATTCAAACTAGTCGGGATTAGCGAACCTTACCGAAGTAATCATTTATTTTAATTTCCCCATCCCAACCTATTCATCCCATGAAGTAAAACTGGTAATACTTCATATCTAACACCACAGTGTTATCGGTAAATTCAATTACCATTTCACGTTCAAATCTAATTAAAGATTTAACTATCGCCTGGAGAAAAACTGGTGATACTCCATTTTCGATCATTTCAATCTAATTAAAGATTCATTAAAACTCCACTTAGTTTTAATCGTTAACTGGGTTAAAGAATCCGTGTCATTTAAAACACGGTTCACGATAAACCCAAAGTCACATCCCATTTATTGTCGGGTTAAAGAACGAGTGTTATTTAAAACACTGTTCACGATAAACCCAAAAATCAATATCAATTCAATTCCAATTAAATATTATTTAATTGGTACACTTCATTAAATCTAAATAAAAAGATTTAATCTTTTCTCAACTGGGTTCAAGAACAGTGTTAGTGAAGACACCATTCACGACAAACCCAAATCACATTTGATATTCAATATAAGGCTCTGAATAGAAAATATATCGGCTTATATTCAATATCAAATTCTACGATTAACAAATGTCGTATTGGAAATAACGATATAAATATATATCTTTCAAATTTCCATAACAACACCTGTATAATCACGAATTCCAACATCGAAATATTCCGAAGACAATTTCGATTCAAATCCACTCCAATGCAATCATTGGAAATTTTGGTTATTTTCAAAACCCTTTTCGAATTCAATTTATTTATTTAAAAATAAATAGAATTATAATTCTAGTTCAAAACTAGTTCATTTAGATAAAAATCTATTTTTCTCTTTTCAAATATGGAGTTTTTCATCCCAAATCTTCACAAATCATTTCTTATGATTTTACACAAATTATTACTATTTTTAATAATTTTATCAAGGCCCGTACAGTCGATTTCCAACAATGGCCATCGAACTGCACTTATAGCGACCTTTTTCGAATTTGATTTGGACGTATCTCCAAATCCAACCGTTAGATTTCTAATTTATCACATTCGTTAGAAAGCTCTTTTCGATACGAACCCAACGGTTCCGGTTTTAGGAGAATCCGACGGTCGGATCTCCCGCAATGTCCGTTTGAAAAAAATGGTCGAAATTCACGAACTGCCGCGGCGCGGCGCGTTCTATTCAGGCCATTATATTATATATATAATATATATAATATATACTTCGTCGATTTCTATTTAAAAACGAATTATATAACTAGTTTTAAAATCGTTTCAAAAGCAATTTCAACTTTCTTTTCAATTCAAATCAAAATTGAATTCTTCTTTATAAATTCGTTTTAAAATTCATTTCTAATCAATTCAAATTTCAATTCAATTTGAATTCATTTCAATTCGCTTTCAATTAGATTCGAATTCGTTTCAATTCGATTCAATTCAAATTCGTTTTCTATTCGAAATCGTTTTCAATTCATTTCATTTCGAAATCGTTTTCAATTCATTTCATTTCGAAATCGTTTTCAATTCGTTTCATTTCGAAATCGTTTTCAATTCATTTCATTTCGAAATCATTTTCAATTCAATTCATTTCGAAATCACTTTCAATTCAATTCATTTCGAAATCACTTTCAATTCAATTCATTTCGAAATCGTTTTCAATTCAATTCATTTCGAAATCACTTTCAATTCAATTCATTTCGAAATCGATTTAAAATCGATATAAATATCGTTCACGTCAAAATGGCGTCAATCTAATCATCACGGCTTCACATATTGATATTTTCAAATATTCCATTTCGAATATTTCTATTTTAAATATTTCTATTTTAAAACTGGAATGAGGCCCAATCAATTACCATATAAAGTTAATTATATGGATTTTCATACAACACATGTATAATAGCATTGAAAAATAATCAACCATCAACCAAAGTGCACTACACTGTATAAGCATCAAATATAGATATCTAACGCTTATAACAGCCTGTCAATCAATCGATCGACATATTTAATCAATCAGGATGAGTGAACTTCAAATTTCATCCCAACACCCGTGTGGGGTTTCAAACAATCAAACACAGATTTTATTTGTGCGGTTGGGCGATGTGTGAAATTTATCGACCCAATCAATATCAGTCAAATCAGTGTACATACAAACAAATCGGCCGATTTGTTTATAACTATTCATTTATTCACATTCACGTTAAAAAATATATTTTTAACGATAAAACATTTTATTTCAACCTATGAATATCTATTCAATTCATTTACACAATAAAATGATATTTTTATTTTCTAACATATTTTAGAAAATTTCGGCGGCATAACGGCACGATACTAGAAACGGGACAAGGCTCAGCCTTATCCCCGGTCTAGTGAAGGCCCACGCCATTCACACATCAATCAAATCAATTCGTTATGCAAACCACAAAATTTGGAGTAAGAGTCTAACCTAGCCTTACTCCTTCGCCTTATAACGGCGCACGTCTAATCCTAACCAATTTATCGATTCGATTTTTCACACCACAAACCACATTCAAACCAATATCGCAATCAATCACTAAACAGCCAAACAAACAAGTCCATGGTCTGTGGACGATTGTGTCGGGTGCTACTAAACACCGTCTGCATCCTAGTATATATATATATAACTAGAAAAGAAATTGAAAGGTGAGAAATTCTCACCTATAGCTATCCTAGCTCCACGGCACTTCAAATGCAGGAAATCTTCACTGTTCTCGCCTTTTTGTCACCTTCGTTATCCGCTTTCACTACATATGTAAAAATCGAATTTTTACTTCGCTTTTCAATATATAAAAATCACATTTTTAATTCGAAGTTCAATATATAAAAATCATATTTTTAATTCGAAGTTCAATATATAAAAATCATATTTTTAATTCGAAGTTCAATATATAAAAATCATATTTTTAATTCGAAGTTCAATATATAAAAATCATATTTTTAATTCGAAGTTCAATATATAAAAATCATATTTTTAATTCGAAGTTCAATATATAAAAATCATATTTTTAATTCGAAGTTCAATATATAAAAATCATATTTTTATTTAATTTCAAAAAAACCGTATCTTTAATTTTTCCAAAATCAAGTCTTTATATTACTTTAAACATATAATTTCCATATCTTACTTCTTTTAAATCTTTTAAAACCTTTTTAAACAAATCAGTTTAAAAATCATTTTCAAATCAGTTTAAAAATCATTTTCAAATCAGTTTAAAAATCATTTTCAAATCAGTTTCATTTTCAAAATAAAATCAGTTTTCAACCTAATTAAAATTCAGTTTTTTATACTTAATAAAAATTCAGTTTTTATACTTAAAAAAAAAAATATTCAGTTTCTAAACCTAATTAAAAAAAATCTGTTTTAATACTTTAGAAAAATCAGTTTTCAATTTAATTTTCAAATCAGTTTCATTTACCTAAAAATAAAGTAACAAAATAAATAAGAAAAAAAAACTTACAGGGGGGGCTCGGGGTGCTTGCCGCGGCGGTGGATTGCGAGGGGGGGGTGCGGCTGTCGATGGAAGAGGAGAGGGGGAAGAAGGAGGGGCGGCGCAGTGGTTTCGAAGGGGGGGGGGGCTCGCGAATCGATGCGGAGGAGGAGAAGGGAGCTCGAGGGGGGGGGGGGTGCTGGACGTCGACGGCGCGGTTGCGGCTCCATCGGAGGAGCGACGAGCTCCTCCGTCCTTTCCCTCTTTTTTTTTTTTCTAATCTGTTGAATGAATTTGGACGGGGGGGGGGGGGGGGGGGGGGCAAAGCGAAATAGGGGAAGAGACTTTTCTCTTTTTTTTTTTAATTTATTTATTTTATTTTATTTAATTCGAAAAAGTTGACTTTTACATACGAACTCGAAACGAGGCCCACCACCTGTCGTCCATAGCGTTTAACCCCCATTCCGAACACAATGGGATATGTATCGCAAGCTGATTTGATCGTTACAATCAGTTTCCGTTAAATTTGCATTTAAATTATTATATTGAATTTTAAACGTACATTTCAAATTACCGGGGTCACATACTAACTCTAAAAATTCTCGAAAAATATTTTCTAGCTTCGTATTGACGATACGGTCCTAACAAAACTAGTTTCGTCGAATTCTGAGACCGTTAGAAAAATGGCCATTTTCCAGTCGATTAAAATCTACTGAAACTGGTCAAACGCGTTTTCTTTTGCCACGCTCACATATTGATTCGAAAAATTATGAAATTTGGAATCTAGCAATAACTTTACACCACGGACCCAACAAAACTGGTTTCGTCGAAATCCGAGGTCATTTGCAAAATGTCCATTTTTAAGGGCCTTATATATATAAAAATATATATAAATTCCACAGCGACTATTTCTAATCTTAAACTGGACATATCTTATCATTTCTAAGATGAAATCTCCGTTCGTTAACTTCATTACAAAGATATAGTTATACAGATTCAAATATTTCTTGTTTCGTTCAATTCTGACTTATTTTGAATTATGTATATTCATTTGAAATTAGAAATCGAATTTTCGAACTACCGCGCCATTTTCAATTCCTTTTTTATAATTATATATAATTATTATATATTCTAACGACGACGCGTATAAATATATACGTTCGAATTATATTCAAAATAAATTTCTCGTCGCTATTATTTAAAATAATTCATTTTAAATAATCAAAATTCGCTAAAATTGCCAAAATAAAAATTTCAAACTGGCCCAGATTTTCGGGTTGTTACAATCTCCCCCACTTAAAAATTTTCGTCCCCGAAAAGGAACAAAGTCGAAAGTGGTTTGATTAATCAACTCTACGTTCGATCTGGCTTTCATTCTCTAACCTTTCAGTTTCTGAGAATTTTCTAAAATTTCAAAAATTTGGCTAACACCCTAAATTTTCGAAAAATTTCGCCATAACCTCCCCTGCACCGGGAGCATCGGGGAATTTCAAATAGCTTCCCCGGTCCTTCAGATCTCAAAAAGAAAAAGAAAAAGCCAAGCGGCTAGCCAATAGGCTCACAAAATCATCATCACCCAAACAAAACAGGAAATTATGTAGTAAACATGTACCTATTTGTCGGGCAAACAAATTTTATTTTTCGGCTCTAGCCTCCTTGCTATGACCTGTTCAATGTAAGTATATGTATATGCAAGCAAATGCGACCAATTTTCAATACAATTCAATATTCGATTCAATTAGGCTAAATGGCTAAAAATTAGCAAACAAATAAACAAACAACACAAACATCAATCAATTAGTGAATTTAACGTTTCAAATTCATAATTTTGATACATATACAAAAATCAGATTTTTGATGCCAAATCACAACAATAAGCCCTATCTAATTTTGGTTCTCACACCAGTCTAATGGAAATATATAGATATCACACCTTCGTCACACGAATATAAATTCTGACGATGAGTACTCAACCATCAGAATCATCTTCGGGCCACTAGAGTATGATTCTATATCTATCCAATATATTAAAACTTCGAATACACGCGGATCAGACGTATACGCAAAATCTTTATATACTGGACTGTCCAACTCAATATAAATAGATAATCAGATACGAATAATTGATTTAAATTTTCAAAACAAAAATTGTTTTCATTTGAAAAATATACTTTTCACACTCGTTCTAGGATACTACTGATCCTATCTCTAACGAGTCATTCCCATTGGATATTACTAATCCAATATCTGATGAATTCTTTCGTACGGTTCTAATGTGTCTTGTTCTCTGAGCTTTGTAAACCAAGGCTCTGATACCAACTGTAAAAACCCATAAATTCCCCGTAAAGGAAAGCGACGGATAGTTCGAGAACAAACCACAACAGAACGCATATAAAAGAACATTTCATTGCATATTACAACAATGCATCAGATTACAAGAATATGCAGAGTATAAATGAATATTACACAGAAATATCAGAGATTTAAATTACATTAAAATACATCGCAGCGGAAAATAATACAATATACAACTAGAAGAGATATATGGATACAAAGCTTTCCGGATATCGTTCCAGCTGTAAACCAGGATCCTGTGAATATAAATCTGCAAAACCGAAACTACTAGCTGCCCGTGTCAAAATAGGGGCACCCAGAGTTTAGGTTAAAACAATAAACTCCAGGTCAGTCATGTGACTGGTGTGAGAACTAAAACAGTTATATATCTTTCTTTTAAAGTTAGGTAAATCAAGGGACCACGCCGTATAACACGGAACGGGTTTCCTCCCAAGAATACCAGTGCATAAAACAAACAGCGCAATGCTAAATAAAGAAAAATGAAGCTGTTATAAGACCCAGGTCCCATCACACAATGCAACGCAGCCGAGGATAGGGTTTTCCCTTATAACAGCCAAAGAATGCTTGATACGTTTAAAACAAATCATTTGATACTACTATAAGTGTATAGTGTATAAAACAACTTCAAATCATAAGTATCAATCATAGGCGGCATGAGCGTCCCATGCCACTATGTCGCCATATATAGGTTTACAAATAAAACCGCAAAGTCACGTATTTGGAAATTGGATTTCCGTCTATGAACCGAGGCAAAAGATAGTCCTCAACCGATTCGAGACTGCCTAGCCCGAGTCTCAGGATCAGAGCTCGAGTGACCCTTGGATCGTCAGGGCCGGTCCACCGATGTGGATTAAAATGCCTGAACACTGCGTTTCCCCGCCCTTTGGGGCGTAAATGAGCCAACGAATGACTCCATCGGACCCGGATCGTCCGATCAAACCGAGGCGCCTCGCAACAGCAACAACCACATAAGTCAAACTCGTCAGGGCGTGTAAAACCACTGACGCCACTTCTAGCTAGGAGGAAACGCAGGCCCTCCCTGAGGTCCGTCTCCTGTTTTTGGTTCATACCGGGTGTGAAACTCGCGAAGTAAACGTTACACAAAGCTACGCCACAAAGGCCGTGCTTTGATCATCACCACAAGACTTTGCTTTTCAACAGAAGCCTCGATCAACTACCGCTTAGGCATGCCATGCAATTCACTCCATGCGTTTGATATCCATCAATATATAACCCCTGAGCTCGTACGTCTCAGAGAGGGGCGTTAAGCAAGAGAATAAATTCTCCACCGCCAAACAGATATATATTTAATAGGAATCAATCACACAGACTAAAATCCAATGTCAGACACACAGTCCATTTACAAGTCCGTTCTGGGGCTGAACGAAACCGGAGGCACCTAGTACCCCGCATATCCATCGATCTCCAAGTACGTCTGGACGATCACTAACTGTTTCCATCTTCTTGGGTGTACAGCCCAATCAAGATCATCAGTTATCACCCAAACGACGTGAAGACCTCCGATCTTCGACCATCGTCTTCATCTTCGACTTATCGTCGTATCAGTTATTCAGAATGGGATAAACCCGGTCTTTCCGAATAACTCGCGTATATTTTAAATAAGTGTTACACAAACACAACATACGCCTCATTCCAATTCATTAGTCACTAACCGTAAATTAATCAAGAGAATAATTTCCCAAATATTAACCCCGAAGGCCGAAACCAACATCAGATCAATATCCAGAAAACCATTCTGCTTGGCTAACCGACAGTTAGTTTCTAAATTTCACATTCATAGGGAAAGGTTCCCATAAATTTTATACAAGATAAATTCCTTGAATTTATTCTTTATTCTATCTTTGAATCTCAATTCAAACTAGTCGGGATTAGCGAACCTTACCGAAGTAATCATTTATTTTAATTTCCCCATCCCAACCTATTCATCCCATGAAGTAAAACTGGTAATACTTCATATCTAACACCACAGTGTTATCGGTAAATTCAATTACCATTTCACGTTCAAATCTAATTAAAGATTTAACTATCGCCTGGAGCAAAACTGGTGATACTCCATTTTCGATCATTTCAATCTAATTAAAGATTCATTAAAACTCCACTTAGTTTTAATCGTTAACTGGGTTAAAGAATCCGTGTCATTTAAAACACGGTTCACGATAAACCCAAAGTCACATCCCATTTATTGTCGGGTTAAAGAACGAGTGTTATTTAAAACACTGTTCACGATAAACCCAAAAATCAATATCAATTCAATTCCAATTAAATATTATTTAATTGGTACACTTCATTAAATCTAAATAAAAAGATTTAATCTTTTCTCAACTGGGTTCAAGAACAGTGTTAGTGAAGACACCATTCACGACAAACCCAAATCACATTTGATATTCAATATAAGGCTCTGAATAGAAAATATATCGGCTTATATTCAATATCAAATTCTACGATTAACAAATGTCGTATTGGAAATAACGATATAAATATATATCTTTCAAATTTCCATAACAACACCTGTATAATCACGAATTCCAACATCGAAATATTCCGAAGACAATTTCGATTCAAATCCACTCCAATGCAATCATTGGAAATTTTGGTTATTTTCAAAACCCTTTTCGAATTCAATTTATTTATTTAAAAATAAATAGAATTATAATTCTAGTTCAAAACTAGTTCATTTAGATAAAAATCTATTTTTCTCTTTTCAAATATGGAGTTTTTCATCCCAAATCTTCACAAATCATTTCTTATGATTTTACACAAATTATTACTATTTTTAATAATTTTATCAAGGCCCGTACAGTCGATTTCCAACAATGGCCATCGAACTGCACTTATAGCGACCTTTTTCGAATTTGATTTGGACGTATCTCCAAATCCAACCGTTAGATTTCTAATTTATCACATTCGTTAGAAAGCTCTTTTCGATACGAACCCAACGGTTCCGGTTTTAGGAGAATCCGACGGTCGGATCTCCCGCAATGTCCGTTTGAAAAAATGGTCGAAATTCACGAACTGCCGCGGCGCGGCGCGTTCTATTCAGGCCATTATATTATATATATAATATATATAATATATACTTCGTCGATTTCTATTTAAAAACGAATTATATAACTAGTTTTAAAATCGTTTCAAAAGCAATTTCAACTTTCTTTTCAATTCAAATCAAAATTGAATTCTTCTTTATAAATTCGTTTTAAAATTCATTTCTAATCAATTCAAATTTCAATTCAATTTGAATTCATTTCAATTCGCTTTCAATTAGATTCGAATTCGTTTCAATTCGATTCAATTCAAATTCGTTTTCTATTCGAAATCGTTTTCAATTCATTTCATTTCGAAATCGTTTTCAATTCATTTCATTTCGAAATCGTTTTCAATTCGTTTCATTTCGAAATCGTTTTCAATTCATTTCATTTCGAAATCGTTTTCAATTCAATTCATTTCGAAATCACTTTCAATTCAATTCATTTCGAAATCACTTTCAATTCAATTCATTTCGAAATCGTTTTCAATTCAATTCATTTCGAAATCACTTTCAATTCAATTCATTTCGAAATCGTTTTAAAATCGATATAAATATCGTTCACGTCAAAATGGCGTCAATCTAATCATCACGGCTTCACATATTGATATTTTCAAATATTCCATTTCGAATATTTCTATTTTAAATATTTCTATTTTAAAACTGGAATGAGGCCCAATCAATTACCATATAAAGTTAATTATATGGATTTTCATACAACACATGTATAATAGCATTGAAAAATAATCAACCATCAACCAAAGTGCACTACACTGTATAAGCATCAAATATAGATATCTAACGCTTATAACAGCCTGTCAATCAATCGATCGACATATTTAATCAATCAGGATGAGTGAACTTCAAATTTCATCCCAATACCCGTGTGGGGTTTCAAACAATCAAACACAGATTTTATTTGTGCGGTTGGGCGATGTGTGAAATTTATCGACCCAATCAATATCAGTCAAATCAGTGTACATACAAACAAATCGGCCGATTTGTTTATAACTATTCATTTATTCACATTCACGTTAAAAAATATATTTTTAACGATAAAACATTTTATTTCAACCTATGAATATCTATTCAATTCATTTACACAATAAAATGATATTTTTATTTTCTAACATATTTTAGAAAATTTCGGCGGCATAACGGCACGATACTAGAAACGGGACAAGGCTCAGCCTTATCCCCGGTCTAGTGAAGGCCCACGCCATTCACACATCAATCAAATCAATTCGTTATGCAAACCACAAAATTTGGAGTAAGAGTCTAACCTAGCCTTACTCCTTCGCCTTATAACGGCGCACGTCTAATCCTAACCAATTTATCGATTCGATTTTTCACACCACAAACCACATTCAAACCAATATCGCAATCAATCACTAAACAGCCAAACAAACAAGTCCATGGTCTGTGGACGATTGTGTCGGGTGCTACTAAACACCGTCTGCATCCTAGTATATATATATAACTAGAAAAGAAATTGAAAGGTGAGAAATTCTCACCTATAGCTATCCTAGCTCCACGGCACTTCAAATGCAGGAAATCTTCACTGTTCTCGCCTTTTTGTCACCTTCGTTATCCGCTTTCACTACATATGTAAAAATCGAATTTTTACTTCGCTTTTCAATATATAAAAATCACATTTTTAATTCGAAGTTCAATATATAAAAATCATATTTTTAATTCGAAGTTCAATATATAAAAATCATATTTTTAATTCGAAGTTCAATATATAAAAATCATATTTTTAATTCGAAGTTCAATATATAAAAATCATATTTTTAATTCGAAGTTCAATATATAAAAATCATATTTTTAATTCGAAGTTCAATATATAAAAATCATATTTTTAATTCGAAGTTCAATATATAAAAATCATATTTTTAATTCGAAGTTCAATATATAAAAATCATATTTTTATTTAATTTCAAAAAAACCGTATCTTTAATTTTTCCAAAATCAAGTCTTTATATTACTTTAAACATATAATTTCCATATCTTACTTCTTTTAAATCTTTTAAAACCTTTTTAAACAAATCAGTTTAAAAATCATTTTCAAATCAGTTTAAAAATCATTTTCAAATCAGTTTAAAAATCATTTTCAAATCAGTTTCATTTTCAAAATAAAATCAGTTTTCAACCTAATTAAAATTCAGTTTTTTATACTTAATAAAAATTCAGTTTTTATACTTAAAAAATAATAATATTCAGTTTCTAAACCTAATTAAAAAAAATCTATTTTAATACTTTAGAAAAATCAGTTTTCAATTTAATTTTCAAATCAGTTTCATTTACATAAAAATAAAGTAACAAAATAAATAAGAAAAAAAAAACTTACAGGGGGGGCTCGGGGTGCTTGCCGCGGCGGTGGATTGCGAGGGGGGGTGCGGCTGTCGATGGAAGAGGAGAGGGGGAAGAAGGAGGGGCGGCGCAGTGGTTTCGAAGGGGGGGGGGGCTCGCGAATCGATGCGGAGGAGGAGAAGGGAGCTCGAGGGGGGGGGGTGCTGGACGTCGACGGCGCGGTTGCGGCTCCATCGGAGGAGCGACGAGCTCCTCCGTCCTTTCCCTCTTTTTTTTTTTTTTTCTAATCTGTTGAATGAATTTGGACGGGGGGGGGGGGGGGGCCAAAGCGAAATAGGGGAAGAGACTTTTCTCTTTTTTTTTATTTATTTATTTATTTTATTTTATTTAATTCGAAAAAGTTGACTTTTACATACGAACTCGAAACGAGGCCCACCACCTGTCGTCCATAGCGTTTAACCCCCATTCCGAACACAATGGGATATGTATCGCAAGCTGATTTGATCGTTACAATCAGTTTCCGTTAAATTTGCATTTAAATTATTATATTGAATTTTAAACGTACATTTCAAATTACCGGGGTCACATACTAACTCTAAAAATTCTCGAAAAATATTTTCTAGCTTCGTATTGACGATACGGTCCTAACAAAACTAGTTTCGTCGAATTCTGAGACCGTTAGAAAAATGGCCATTTTCCAGTCGATTAAAATCTACTGAAACTGGTCAAACGCGTTTTCTTTTGCCACGCTCACATATTGATTCGAAAAATTATGAAATTTGGAATCTAGCAATAACTTTACACCACGGACCCAACAAAACTGGTTTCGTCGAAATCCGAGGTCATTTGCAAAATGTCCATTTTTAAGGGCCTTATATATATAAAAATATATATAAATTCCACAGCGACTATTTCTAATCTTAAACTGGACATATCTTATCATTTCTAAGATGAAATCTCCGTTCGTTAACTTCATTACAAAGATATAGTTATACAGATTCAAATATTTCTTGTTTCGTTCAATTCTGACTTATTAATTCTGTATATTCATTTGAAATTAGAAATCGAATTTTCGAACTACCGCGCCATTTTCAATTCCTTTTTTATAATTATATATAATTATTATATATTCTAACGACGACGCGTATAAATATATACGTTCGAATTATATTCAAAATAAATTTCTCGTCGCTATTATTTAAAATAATTCATTTTAAATAATCAAAATTCGCTAAAATTGCCAAAATAAAAATTTCAAACTGGCCCAGATTTTCGGGTTGTTACAGTTTTGTACGCAGCGAATATTTGACAAAACACCCGAAAAATAGGATCTTTTCACCCAATCACTTGAAGATGAATTTGATTGAAAATAACAAAATTCTAGATCGGAAATAACAGCAATACACAAAATATTTCACCCAAATAACCTCCTTATTGATTCACCAAAAACAAATTTTGTTTACATTCAATAAACCAAAACAAAAAATAAACAAAAATACAATTGAATCAATAAACTTATTGAGAAGTGGAAAGAATATCTAGATGACTACAAATATTTTTGGAGAAAAAGAGCGATGAAGAACGACGACCAACCTATGACTCACATGGTTCCTTGATTTTATTCTGATCTAACCAAGAAGGCTGCTTATATAGGAAAATAGAAGACCTAGGCAAATATTCAAATTTCCCCTTCAAAGTATCTCCAGAATATAGACTTTTATTTCTTTTCTTTTATGATAAAATCAATAAAATCAATCAAATTAATTGATTACGTCCTCTTCATACAACATTTGAATCAAAAAAATTCAACACTCCACCTTGATTTAAATATCACATATTTCCAACAATTCACAAACAAGTCAACCTAGCTCTTCCAACAACACATATTCTCAATTAAAACCAATCTCAATTTCAATGCAACAAGATACATCCTGGTTAATTTGAAAGAACTATGACCACACCTCGATTACAAACACAACCCACTGCCTGTAAAAGATGCATCTACCACCTAAGTTGCACCGCGCAAAACTAACGGTCTAAAAGTGTTTGTAATATCACAAAAACCTCCATCTCGTCTTTGTGGATTTCACAACTCGACATTCGTATTTCGTTTGACATTATCTCTTCATCTCCGAAATCCCTCGAGTATCATCAACATCTAGACCCTTGTCCATTCCATGGTCTTCCACCTTAGGACCATCAGTAGTGATCATATTAATCTCTCCACATTACTGCAGACTAGGTTCTTCATTTGTCACCCGCCTCCCACTTCGTCTTCTTCCATCTTCCCTCATCCATATCAGAAGGTTTATTCTCATCTCCATAAATTAGACCATTGAGGCATGGAACATCCATAGGGATGGCAAATAAATCCGTACCCATGGTTACCCACGGGTAAAATCCGTCAAGGGTATGAAACAGATAGCTAAATGGATGTGGATAAAATAAACGTTTTTTTTATCCACTGTTAATTAGTGGGGCTTATACAGATAGTAAGATATCCGTGTTCGTGGCCCATGCCCATATTGAGTGTGATTTATTGCCAATGCATAAATATTGTAGTGCCTTTTGGGTATTTATGTGTATGTTTTTATTGAATCAACTCATCCTGCAAAAGTTCTCGCTTCACTCCTTCTCACCGCTTTATATCAATATGTTGCCTAATTCAAGCAACGCCTAGTCTAATTTATTTTTATTGCATGTATTTTTGAACAATGTCAATAGACAGTTAAAAAGTAAATTGAATAAAATATCATGGATACTCGTGAATACCCATGAATACCCGCAACTTATTTAAAATCCATTTAATGGGTACCCATCCGGGTATGGGGAGGGCACGGGGCAAAAATTTACCTAACGGGGCGGGTAATGAACGGATACTACCCGTGCCCACCCCGCCCCATTGTAATTACTTCGAGAATCTGGTTGATCTTCGAGGTAATGACTCTTCGCTGTCTGATTTACTGAAATTCTGGCGGGCTGATATTTCAAGAAAATCATTACGATCGATCCTGTTTCGTCTTATTCATTGCCTTATATGCTAGCATTTATGGTGCTCGCGGAATAAGGCAATTTTTGACAAAATTCCTATGGATCCCTCTTCCATTATTCGAAAAGTAAGGAATGATGTTTTCCTTTCTTTTCGCGATAGACCATTCTGGGGAGTGTTTGTCTCCCGCTCGAGGAGGCTTGCGGGTTTTTTGTCTGTCACGACAATACCGTGCGCCCCAAGGGCGGGGATCGGCCGAATCTTGTAACGACCCGGATTTATAGCTGTTAATTTTAAACCCATTTAAATTTGTTTTAAATGTTGTGTTGGAAATATAAAATGATTTTTATAAGGAATTTATTTAATAGAATGAAGTTTGAACATATAATTTATAAAATATATTGAATATCATT
The DNA here is from genome assembly GCA_030737875.1 of Allium sativum. NCBI lineage: Eukaryota > Viridiplantae > Streptophyta > Magnoliopsida > Asparagales > Amaryllidaceae > Allium > Allium sativum. The sequence continues at coordinate 232,700,015 of CM060911.1, forward strand.
TTAAATTAAATATAGAAATATCGAGTTTAAAATCCAAAAGCTATATGTGTATATATATTAGGTATGTATTTTATTTGTTTAGTTTGAAATTGATTCGATTTAAATTCCAAACGATGGTGGATTTTAACGAAATAAATTTTATAAATCCAAAATAGATAATTACTATAAGATTTTTGAGATGTAGTTATAGCTTAAATTACAGAATTTTTCCGAAAATTTTATTTTGAAAAATAAGCAACTTTTTATTTGAAGTATTTTGCACCCTATATTAGTATTTTGGGATATCACAATATAATTTAACTTGTCTATATTATTATATTTTTGGGATCATGGCATATCGCTTGATACGATAGTATCTTTATTTTTGTCTGTAAAAGTCCGTAAGTGAATGATTTTTTTTTATAGCGGGGTACGCTAATATTTAAATACTGTATAAAATAAAGGTGTATATATATTTAAAATTTCTAAGTTCAGTACACATTTTTTTGCATGTCTACCTCAACGCAGACCAGTCATATTCTAATTTGCGTACTTGCTAACCCAGTTAAAGTCTTGGTTGTCAAACTGTTTTACCGTGGAGGCCAAGCTATGTAACCATACGTGCGTTCTAGGCCATTTGAAAGTGTGTGTGCCAAGTTACTCATCTCTATAAAATAACAAGCCGCCCCTTCTGTTTTTCTTTCCTTCAGCAAATAAACAAACAAAATCCCTAAATTCCTTTTCTTCTTCCCGTTTCTTTCTACAAGCCAATTTGAATTCTCCCAGTAAAAATATATATGTATATAATTCTCTGTATAATCCACCGTTCCCTATACAAATCCCTAAGCCTAATTCTTTTCTTCCCGTGCTCGTTCTTGCTTCAGGCCATTTCATTCTTTCAGAAAACTACAAACGAGAAGAATCCCACTTCATTATTCAATAATAATTCGAATCAAATTTTATAAATCGTAAAAGTGAACTCCTCTTGAAAATAGCTTCACCTTGATACCAATATGGGCAAACTCGATCATCCTTCCTGCAACTCGACTTGAAAACAGTCGATCTAGGGCTTGATTTGATTCAAGATAGACTGTTTGGTATTCAGGGTAAGGGTTAGCATTCGTTGGAATTTTGTTGGGGGTATTGGATTCGAAAAGTGTCGATGTCTATAACTTGAATAGGAAATCGCGGTCTGGACGGGGGAGGTTTTGAGTCAGAGTTTTAGGCGATGACGAGGAGGCTATAAAAGGGGAATAAGATGGATGAGGAACAACTTTGAATTTCTAGAAGGAAGTAGTGTATGGAGCAACAATGTGTGACTGGAAGAAGCAGAACACGGTAGAGGATGTGAGGAGTGCCTGGTCACGTCTTGGGAGGGGTACAATGGCAGTGAGCTGGGTTCACATTGACATTGGTTACCAGATGGATGGTTTATAAAAATAAAAGATAATAAAAAGAAGAAGGGGCGGTTTCAGTAAGTTCGAAAGGGGAGAGAATTCTGGGAACTAGATCGGCGTGGTATGGATATTCGGAAGAAAAGAACTACAGGACATAGTGGGATGAATTGGAATGGGTAAGGTTGTTCTGAATGGGTGCTGTGGAATTTGCGTGGGGCATTTCTGAAATGGGAATGAGCGATTGGCGAGATCAGATGCGTGATAGGGGAGTCTGTAGAATCAGTTTGTGAGTGGTAAAGCATGGTGGAAAGAATAGCGTCAGGACGGAATGGCTTCAGCAGAAAAGAAGACAGGGGAGATTAAGGAAGGACCGGCTTTTAAACAATCTAACGATACCGTGCTACTTTGGAATCGTGATGACGAGATATTCATTGTGGAACCGATTTCGCAGAGTATCGAGCTATTGGAATTTCGCGATAAAATCAAATGCTTGTTTGATTGTAAACGAAATAAAAGCAGAATCATCAACTGCGAACCAAGGTGAGTAATCTCACTAACTCTGGCTCATTTATATTTTTATAAATGAGTTTTAAATTTATACTGTGTGATGGTTGAATAGTTGATAAAATTGGTTGATAGGATTACATCGTTGATCGATTATTAGTTCTAATATTTCATATTGATGTGAAATAATATTATTCATGTTATTAACATCAGTGGATGCAGTGAAACAGGTTGGAGGGATCCAACTGGAGTCCTTAACATCTTTACTGTTTTATTTATTTTGATATATGATTGGTAATTGATAATGTTGTGGTTGAATTACACTGGCTCCATAATTTGGTATTTAATTATCATAAAATATTTTAGAATGGAGAAAAGAAATTTGAGATTTTAAAAAGGAATTTATTTCCAAAATACAGAAAATAGTTTTCAACTAGATTTAGAATAGAACCTTGTTTTAATTAATATATAAAGTAGTTAGCCATATAAATGATGTTTATAAATAAAGTGAAATATCTAACATTGGAAAATGTAAAAATATAAATTCAAGTTGAATTTATATAAGCAAAGTGGAATTCGGTGTTGACACCGATTTTTGAAGTGGGATTTAAACGCAGTAGTTATAAAAGAGATTTGAGTTAAAGATAATTCAAATGGAAAGTTGAATAAGAAATCGGTTTCAAAAGGAAACGATGGGTTTTATTCCAAATTTGGAATATAAAATAAATTGAGATAAATCCAATGGATATTGTTGATTGAGTAACAATTCTATAAACAGGGTTTATAAATGAAACAGAATATGATGTGGCTTTAAAAATATACTCGATAACTAGAATTAGAGCAGTAATGATACTCAAGTTGACTTGAATAAACGAGTTTAGATTCCTATTAAGGAATGAAATTCATATTAGAAATGAATAACAGTTTGTAAACAAATGTTTACGAATGGAAGGGGTTATAAAGGAATTTGGTAATAATTTGGAAATGATAAATTCAAAGGTGAGTTTAGAATTTGAGAAGACCTGAAATGGTAGATAAATTCCGAAGTTTGGAATATTAATCGAATATAGAGTATTCGAATGAGAGTAGATTATTGGAATTCGATTATATCGAATTTAGGGAAGTAGTTATTTTACTTTCCGTTTTAATCAAATTTAATTATTTAATTGTTTATTTATTTACTTATTGATTTATTTACTGAGATAAGTATATACAAGTTGCATTTTTATAAACCAAATATTTGTAAATAGCGATTTTAAACGCTGTCGTTATAATAAATGTTTTGGTAAATCTAAATAGTGATTTAAACATTGCCGTTTTAATAACAATTTTGTAAATTTAAGCGGCGATCTTAATGATATTGTTATAATAAATGTTTTATAATTCTAGACATTGATTGTAACGCTGCTGTTAAAAGTAATGTTTTAAAAATCAAATATTTGGAGGCAGAGATTATAACGCTATCGTTATAATCCATGTTTTTCCGTAAAAGAAGTATGTTCTTAGATTGAATCCGAAAGTCGCATAAACAATGTTTTGTTTGAAGTTATGAGCTTTGACTATTTCGAAGTTGAGAATGTTGTTCAATTAAGGTCTGAGAGTTAATTATACCCCAACTTGATTGGCTTCATGATTAATGGAGAATGGTTAAGGTTCAATAGTGAAAAGTGATTAGCAATATGGTTAGTTAATAAATGATTAATGGTTTGAGTATAATATCGATGTTTTATAACATCGCATTAATTTTAAAGGACTTTTGAAATGTTTTCCCAAATAAAATGTGAGATATTTTCTACGCATAGAAAAATGAAATGAAATGTTGAATAAAGAATTATGAAGTGGAATATGGAAATGTTTCCGATATTAATGAAGTATATTTTCAGAATATAGAAAATAAGGATTCATGAATATTTAGAAATGTTTTATAACTAAAATAAGAGATATTTCTCGAATAAAGGAAGTATGATATTGGAAATGCATTCCAATAATCGAGAAAGACAATTGAATGTTTAAAGAACCTGAAAAGGGGAAAATGGGAAATTAGAATCGATAATATAATAAGGAATCAATATAAAGGGGCTAGTATTGTGTGATGCTTGATCAGTAGAATTTCCAATTGGAAATAAGACCGTTAATTGTATGGATGTTTCTTTGATAGTTAAATCACCGACTATCAAAGTTTTGATTTACTTTATACCCCCGTTGTCAATATGAAGAGACCGGGATCAGATTTAATATCTGAAAATTGGCATAAGCGTTATGAATCAACTTATGTTGAAGAGTTTATGAAGACGGAGTAAAGTGCAAGGGATGTTCTGTTAATCCTAGGTAGAAATTACCTAAGATGGATTAATAAAATGGTGCCTTCGGTTTGTCCAGACCCAGGACAACTTGTAAGGATGAGTGTCTGACAGAGTATTTCCAAAGGGATTACGTACGTTGATTCCTTCAAACGTATGAAGTTGGTGGCAAAGAAGGGAAACTTCTTTAGCCTAACAATCTGAGTATTTTTATGGGAATCAATTAGTGATTTCCGATGGATCTGACGATGTGGCATTCAAAGTGAATGGTGGCCAGATGTTCTGGAAGATAATTCAAACCTCAAGCCTCACAACCGGAAATTGACAAAAATCGGGCAGGCAGCATGGCTAGGTGGGTCGCTCCCATTAGGATGTATAATCACCTATCTAGAGAAATTCCAATTGCCCATTTAATCTATCGATGCTGTCCCTTTCGGGAAACGGTTGCTGATCCCAACCGTTGGTGATATACATTTGATACACTCAAGCGAAATGAGTGTTGGTCATGTGTGGGCCAGGTTACAAGAAGTTCTTGTTGAACCCAGTGTATTCCCCTCTAGAGATACACTATCGGAAGGTGGTTCCATACCTTGTCATGTTGGAAATCCAATCTCCAATATGCACCCTACGGTTTTTGATTTTATACTATATATGGAGCGTGAGATGCAAGCGTTCCGCTAGATTCTATTTATTTGATTTAGACAATATTATAATATCACTGGATTTGATATCAAAAATATTTTTGGTTATTATAACGTAAAAACCATCCGTGTTTATGTGTGGATTGGTCTTACGATTATCATTTCTTTCGAAAGGATTTAAAAAAAAAAGTTAAACCAATGGTTGGAGTTTACTCACACCAGTCCCATGACTGACCCAGAGTTTGTTTTGTTTTGTTTTACCTAAACTCTTGGGTGCCCCAATTTGTACGGGCAGTCAAGTAGTCGGGGTTTTACAGATTTACTTGGAGGAGCTCGAAACATGAGGCTTCACCAGTTAGTTATCGACTATCATAATTTCCGCTGTGTACTATGTTGTATCTGGAAACAGGTGTCTATAACTGTTCCAGGAATAACTGTTGTGCTTTGATAATGGTATGTATATGCAGTTACTGATTTTTATTTCAAAAGGTTATGTTATATAATATACTTTACTTATTCCGCTGTGTGACTTGTGTTCTTCGTTTTCTTCTATTCTAATTTTTCTTTCTTTCTATTTCTCATCCTCTAACTTCTTTCTACTAATGATTCATATTTCTGTGTCATTTGGGTTGGACGTGTGGTGTTATTGGTAGACTCAAAGGGTACGAAAATTCGGGTTATTACATTTGGTATCAGAGCTAAAGCTTGAGTTGTAACCTTGGCTCAGTGGTGTGATTCAATAGAGATGGGGTTAGTAATACCCTAGATTGAATTTGAACATATATATGCGAGCGCGTATTAGTAGATTTGATATAAAAATAGTTTTATATTATGTTGACTGGTTTGTTGAATGGTTTATGAATTCTAGTCGATGCACGATGTACAACTGCATCGATAGGTGTTTCTAACTCTCGAACAAAGCAATTCGATACAGTATTGTTTCAAAATAGGTAAATGAATAATTTTGCCCAAAATTTATTTTGATATAAAGGAAATAATTTCTGAATTATTGTGTTGATTGTTATTACAATCAAATGGAATTATGAATGATTGAAATGGTTATATAATTTGTATACGGATAATGTATACGAATGAGATAAACGAAGATTTAAGTTCAAACCAAAATTGGAATTTAAATTCCGGGTGTTTAGAAAATATTTTCTAGGATATTATAAAGTAATATAATATTACTTTAAAGTATTTTTGAATAAGAATGGTTTAAATGGATTTTTAAGGGAATTAAGCACTGAAATCACTTCAGTGGCGAGAAAATAATTCTGATAATGGATCGTGACATTATCAGTGTTCATTTTCACGTTTCTGAGTGACGGATTGCTACCACAGTAATTCGGGAATGAAAAATTTGTTTGAAAAGGGCATGATGTTATAGAAATTCAAATGTTTTGAATTGAGTTGGTTATAAATATATGTATAAATATATATATATATATATGATTTCAAACCAGTTTGAAATAAAACCCGGGAATTTGAATTCTGAAATTTAAATTTAAATTGTTTAACAAAATTGGATTGGATTAGAAATAATCCCAAATAAAATTAAGTAGAGAGAAATGTTGAGATTCGAAATATTAGTATGAATTCGACTTATAAGCAAGTTGAATATATATTGGGTGTTGGTTATTGAAACTGAATTGTGATAAATTTGGATTTAAGTATAACAAATGATTGACTTAAGTAGAAATAAGATTTGAATTGATAGAATGGATGTGAACTAATTAGAAGTTGATTAAAGATTTAAAAACTGGAAGTTGGATTGATTTGAAACCAACTGGAAATGGATATATGTACACTGAGCAGATATTGAATGGAAGCAAATGCAAGAGATAGAATTATGCTCAAGAAAAAAGGTACAATTTTACAATATTACTTGGGTTTGATGAGCCTATGGGGCAGGCCGCTTGGCTTTTTGATTTTCTTTTGGATTGGAGAAGGCCTAGAAAGGTGAGTTGTTGTTGTACCGATTGAGCCGTGCAAAGAAGATGCTGGCGAATTTTTTCGAAAATTTAAAGAGTTAGAAAATTTTCAAGAATTTTTTTATAATTTAAAATGGAGTGGTTAATTGTAATTGAAATAAGAAAACCAGAATTGGTTAATAAAATTTCAAGTGGATTAATGGAATTGATAAATGGTTTTAAATTTCAATTGGAATGAGTGTGGATACGCAGAAGAGCATATGGGTTGAAGACAAGAATGTGATGATGGATTGTCCAAAAATGGTGAACAGATTATTTGGAAAGAATTATGAATGGTCGAGTATTAATATGAGAATTAAAAGTTCTAGAGAAAAATTGAGTTATGGAAATATGGATTATGGAATTTCAACCAAATAGGTTGTGACAAGTTAGAGTTATAATATCTTTACTGCTTAGCAATTTCGAGGACGAAATTATTTTAAGGGGGAAGGAATGTAACGACCCAGATTTTTAGCTGTTAATTTTAAACCCATTTAAATTTGTTTTAAATGTTGCGTTGGAAATATAAAATTATTTTTATAAGGAATTTATTTAACAGAATGAAGTTTGAACGTATAATTTACAAAATATATTGAATATCGTTTTAAATTAAATATAGAAATATCGAGTTTAAAATCCAATTAGATTATTTTGAAGCTATATGTGTGTATATATTGGGTATGTATTTTATTTGTTTAGTTTGAAATTTATTCGATTTAAATTCCAAACGATGGTGGATTTTAATGAAATAAATTTTTTAAAATATACAAAATAGATAATAACTATAAGATTTTTGAGATGTAGTTATAACTTAAATTATAGAATTTTTCCGAAAATTTTATTTTGAAAAATAAGAAACTTTTTATTTGAAGTATTTTACACCCTATATCAGTATTTTGGGATATCAAAATATAATTTTACTTGTCTATATTGTTATATTTTTGGGATCATGACATATCGCTTGATACGATAGTATTTTTATTTTTGTCTGTAGAAGTCCGTAAGTGAATGATTTTTTTTATAGTGGAGTACGCTCTTTAAATACTGTATAAAATAAAGGTGTATATATATTTAAAATTTCTAAGTTCAGTACACATTTTTTCGCATGTCTACCTCAACGCAGACCAATCATTTTCTAATTTGCGTACTTGCTAACCCAGTTAAAGTCTTGGCTGTCAAACTATTTTACCGTGGAGGCCAAGCTATGTAACCATACGTCCGTTCCAAGCCATTTGAAAGTGTGTGTGCCAAGTTACTCATCTCTATAAAATAACAAGCCGCCCCTTCTATTTTTCTTTCCTTCAACAAATCTACAAACAAAATCCGTAAAGTCCTTTTCTTCTTCCCGTTTCTTTCTGCAAGCCAATTAGAATTCTCCTAGTAAATATATATATGTATATAATTCTCTGTATGATCCACCATTCCCTTTACAAATCCCTAAGCATAATTCTTTTCTTCCCATGCTCGTTCTTGCTTCAGGCCGTTTCATTCTTTCAGAAAACTACAAATGAAAAGAATCCCACTTAATTATTCAATAATAATTCGAATCAAATTTTACAAATTGTAAAAGTGAAATCGTGAACTCCTCTTGAAAATAGCTTCACGTTGATACCAATATGGGAAAATTCGATCATCCTTCTTGTAACTCGAGTTGAAAACAGTCGATCTAGGGCTTGATTTGATTCGAGATAGAGATGTTGTTTTGCGAATTCAATGACTGTTTGGTATTCAGGGTAAGGGTTAGCATTCATTTGAATTTTGTTGGGGGTATTGGACACGAAAATTGTCGATGTCTATAGCTTGAAGAGGAAATCGTGGTCTGGACGGGGGAGGTTTTGAGTTAGAGTTTTAAGCGATGAAGAGGAGGCTATAAAAGGGGAATAAGATGGATGAGGAGCAACTTTGAATTTCTATAAGGAAGTAGTGTATGAAGCAACAATGTGTGACTGGAAGAAGCAGAACATAGTAGAGGATGTGAGGAGTGTCTAGTCACGTCTTGGGAGGGGTACGATGGCAGTAAGCTGGGTTCCCGTTGACATTGGTTACCAGGTGGATGGTTTATAAAAATAAAAGATAATAATAAGAAGAAGGGGCGGTTTCAGAAAGTTCGAAGGGGGAGAGAATTTTGGGAACAAGATCAGCGTGGTATGGATATTCGGAAGAAAAGAACTACAGGACGTAGTAGGATGAATTGGACTGGGTAAGGTTGTCCTGAAAGGGTGCTATGGAATTTGCATGGGCCTTTTCTGAAATGGGAATGAGCGATTGGCGAGATCAAATGCGTGATAGGGGAGTTTGTAGAATCAGTTTGTGGTGATGGAGTGGATAATGTGGTTAAGTTCGTTTTGTTGAGTAGTAAAGCATGGTGGAAAGAATAGCGTTAGGATGGAATGGCTTCAGCAGAAAAGAAGACAGGGGAGATTAAGGAAGGATCGGCTTTTAAACAATCTGACGATACCGATCACTTTAGAATTGTAATGACGAGATATTCGTTGTGGAACCGATTTCGCAGAGTATCAAGCTATTGGAATTTTGTGATAAAATCAAACGCTTGTTTGATTGTAAACGCAATAAAAGCAGAATCATCAACTGCGAATCAAGGTGAGTAATCTCACTAACTCTGACTCATTCATATTTTTATAAATGAGTTTTAAATTTATTCTGTGTGATGGTTGAATAGTTGATAAAATTGGTTGATAGGATTACATCGTTGATCGATTATTAGTTCTAATATTTTTATTGATGTGAAATAATATTATTGATGTTATTAACATCTGTGGATGCACGGAAACAGGTTGGAGGGATCCAACTGGATTCCTCAACATTTTTACTGTTTTATTTATTTTGATATATGATTGGTAATTGATAATGTTGTGGTTGAATTGCACTGGCCCCATACTTTGGTATTTAATTACCGTAAAATATTTTAGAATGGAGAAAAGAAATTTGAGATTTTAAAACGGAAATTATTTCCAAAATATAAAAAATAGTTTTCAAATAGATTTAAAATAAAACCTTGTTTTAATTAATATTTAAAGTAGTTAGCCTTATAAATGAAGTTTATAAATAAAGTGAAATATCTATCATTGGAAAATGTAAAAATATAAATTCAAGTTGAATTTATATTAGCAAAGTGGAATTCGGTGTTAATACCGATATTTGAAGTGTGATTTAAACGCAGTAGTTGTAAAAGAGATTTGAGCTGAAGATAATTCAAATGGAAATTTGAATAAGAAATCGGTTTCAAAAGTAAACAATAGGTTTTATTCAAAATTTGGAATATAAATAAATTGAGATAAATCCAATGGATTAATAAATGGAAAGTGTTAATTGAGTAACAGTTCTATAAACAGAGTTTATAAATGAAAACGAAAATGATGTGGCTTTAAAAATATACTCGATAACTAGAAGTAGAGTAGTAATGATACTCAAGTTGATTTGAATAAACGTGTTTAAATTCCTATTGAGGAATGAAATTCATATTTGAAATAAATAATAGTTTGAAAGCAAATGTTTACGAATGGGAGGGGTTATAAAGGAATTTGGTAATAATTTGGAAATGATAAATTCAAAGGTGAGTTTAGAATTTGAGATGACCTGAAATGGTAGATAAATTCCGAAGTTCGGAATATTAATCGAATATAGAGTATTCTAATGAGAGTTGATTATTGGAATTCGATTAAATCGAATTTAGGGAAGTAGTTATTTAACTTTCTATTTGAATCAAATTTAATTTTTTAATTGTTTATTTATTTACTTATTGATTTATTTATTGAGATAAGTAAATACAAGTTGCATTTTTATAAACCAAATATTTGTAAATAGCAATTTTAAACGATGTCGTTATAATAAATGTTTTGGTAAATCTAAGTAGTGATTTCAACGCTGCCGTTATAATAACTGTTTTGTAAATTTAAACAGCGATCTTAACGCTATTGTTACAATAAATGTTTTATAATTCTAGACAACGATTGTAACGCTATTGCTAAAAGTAATGTTTTAAAAATCAAATATTTAGAGGCAGCGATTATAACACTATCGTTATAATCAATGTTTTTACGTAAAAGAAGTGTGTTCTTAGATTGAATCCGAAAGTCGCGTAAGCGATGTTTTGTTTGAAGTTATGAGCTTTGGCTATTTCGAAGTTGAAAATGTTGTTTAATTTAGGTCTGAGAGGTAATTATACCCCAACTTGATTGGCTTCATGATTGATGGAGAATGGTTAAGGTTCGATAGTGAAAAGTGATTAGCAATATGGTTAGTTAATAAATGATTAATGGTTTGAGTCTAATATCGATGTTTTATTACATCACCTTAATTTTAAAGGACTTTTGAAATGTTTTCCCAAATAATATGTGAGATATTTTCTACGCATAGAAAAATGAAATGAATCGTTGAATAAATAATTATGAAATGGAACATGGAAATGTTTCCGATATTAATGAAGTATATTTTCAGAATATAGAAAATAAGGATTCACGAATATTTAGAAATGTTTTATAACTGAAATAAGAGATATTTCTCGAATAAAGGAAGTATGATTTTGGAAATGCTTTCCACTAATCGAGAAAGACAATTGAATGTTTAAAGAATCTGAAAAGGGGAAAATGGGAAATTAGAATCGATAATATAATAAGGAATCAATATAAAGGGGCCAGTATTGTGTGATGCTTGATCAGTAGAATTTCCAATTGGAAATAAGGCTGTTGATTGTATGGATGTTTCTTCGATAGTTAAATCACCGACTATCAAAGTTTTGATTTACTTTATACCCCCGTTGTCAATATGAAGAGACCGGGATCAGATTTAATATCTGAAAACCACTCTGTATTGGCATAAGCGTTACGAAGCAACGTATGTTGAAGAGATTATGAAGACGGAGTAAAGTGCAAGGGCTGTTCTGTTAATCCTAGGTAGAAATTTCCTAAGATAGATTAACAAAATGGTGCCTTTGGTTTGTCCAGACCCAGGACAACTTGTAAGGACGAGTTTCTGACAGAGTATTTCCAAAGGGATTACGTACGTTGATTCCTTCAAACGTACGAAGCTGGTGGCAAAGAAGGGAAACTTCTTTAGCCTAACAATCTGAGTATTTTTGTGGTAATCAATTAGTGATTTCCGATGGATCCGACGATGTGGCATTCAAAGTGAATGGTGGCCAGATGTTCTGGAAGATAATTCAGACCTCAAGCCTCACAACCGGAAATTGGCAAAAATCGGGCAGGAAGCATGGCTAGGTGGGTCGCTCCCATTAGGATGTATAATCACCTATCCAGAGAAATTCCAGTTGCTCCTTTAATCTATCGATGCTGTCCCTTTCGGGAAACGGTTGCTGATCCCAACCGTTGGTGATATACATTCGATACACTCAAGTGAAATGAGTGATCGGTCATGCGTGGGCTGGGTTACAAGAAGTTCTTGTTGAACCTAGTGTATTCCCCTCTAAAGATACACTATTGGAAGGTGGTTCCATACCTTGTCATGTTGGAAATCCAATCTCCAATAAGCGCCCTGCGGTTTTTGATTTTATACTATATATGGAGCGTGCAAGTGTTCCGCTAGATTCTATTTATTTGATTTAGACACTATTATAATATCACTGGATATGATATCAAAAATATTTTTGGTTATTGTAAGGTAAAAACCATCTGTGTTTATGTGTTGATTGGTCTTACGAATATCATTTCTTTCGAAAGGGTTTTTAAAAAAATAGTTAAACCAATGGTTGGAGTTTACTCACACCAGTCCCATGACTGACCCAGAGTTTATTTTGTTTTGTTTTCCCTAAACTCTTGGGTGCCTAAATTTGTACGTGCAGTTAAGTAGTCGGGGTTTTACAGATTTACTTGGAGGAGCTCGAAACAAGAGGTTTCACCAGTTACTTATCGACTATCTTAATTTCCGTTGTGTACTATGTTGTATCTGGAAACATGTGTCTATAACTGTTCCAGGAATAAATGTTGTGCTCTGATAATGGTACGTATATGCAGTTACTGATTTGCATTTCAAAAGGTTATGTTATATAATATACTTTATTCATTCCGCTGTATGACTTGTGTTCTTCGTTTTCTTCTATTCTAAATTTTTCTTTCTTTCTATTTCTCATCCTCTAACTTCTTTCTACTAATGATTCGTATTTCTGTGTCATTTAGGTTGGACGTGTGGTGTTATTGGTCGACTCAAAGGGTACGAAAATTCGGGTCATTACATTTGGTATCAGAGATGAAGGTTGAGTTGTAACCTTGGCTCTGTGGTGTAATTCAATGGAGATGGGGTTAGTAATGCCCTAGATTGAATTTGAATATATATATATATATATAAATATATATATATATATATATATATATGCGAGCGCGTATTTGTAGATTTGATATAAAAATAGTTTTATATTGTGTTGACTGGTTTATGAATTCTGGCCGATACAGGATGTACAACTGTATCGATAGGTGTTTCTAAATTCTCGAACAAAGCAATTCGATACATTATTGTTTCAAAATGGGTAAATGAATAATTTTGCCCAAAATTTATTTTGATATAAAGGAAATAATTTATGAATTATTGTGTTGATTGTTGTTACAATCAAATGTAGTTATGAATTATTGAAATGGTTATATAATTTGTATACGGATAATGTATACGAATGAGATAAACCAAGATTTAAGTTCAAAACAAAATTGGAATTTAAATTCCGGGTGTTTAGAAAAAAAAATTCTGAGATATTATAAAGTAATATAATATTACTTTGAAATATTTTTGAATAAGAATGGTTTAAATGGATTTTTAAGGGAATTAAGCACTGAAATCACTTCAGTGGCGAGAAAATAATTCTGATAATGGATCGCGACATTATCAGTGTTCATTTTCACGTTTCTGAGTGACGGATTGCTACCACAGTAATTTGGGAATGAAAAATTTGTTTGAAAAGGGCAAGATGTTTTAGAAATTCAAATGTTTTGAATTGAGTTGATTATAAATATATGTGTATATATATATATATATATATGATTTTAAACTAGTTTGAAATAAAACCCAGGAATTTGAATTCTGAAATTTAAATTTAACTTGTTAAACAAAATTGGTTTGGATTAGAAATAATCCTGAATAAAATTAAGTAGAGAGAAATGTTGAGATTCGAAATATTAATATGAATTCGACTTATAAGCAAGTTGAATATATATTGGGTGTTGTTTATTGAAATTGAATTGTGATAAATTTGGATTCAAGTATAACAAGTGGATTGACTTAAATAGAAATCAGATTTGAATTGATAGGATGGATGTGAACTAATCAAAAGTTGATTAAATATTTAAAAACTGGAAGTTGGATTGATTTGAAACCAACTGGAAATGGATATATGTACACTGAGCAGATATTGAATGGAAGCAAATGCAAGAGATAGAATTATGCCCGAGAAAAAAGGTACAATTTTACAATATTACATGGGTTTGATAAGCCTATGGGGTAGGCCGCTTGGCTTTTTGATTTTCTTTTGGATTGGAGAAGGCCTATAAAGGCGAGTTGTTGTTGTACCGATTGAGCCGTGCAAAGGAGATGCTGGTGAATTTTTTTGAAAATTTAAAGAGTTAGAAAATTTTCAAGAACTTTTTTTTATAATTTAAAATCGGGTGGTTAATTGTAATTGAAATAAGAAAACCAGAATTGGTTAATAAAATTTCAAGTGGGATAATGGAATTGATAAATGGATTTAAAATTCAATTGGAATGAGTGTGGATATGCAGAAGAGCATATGGATTGAAGACAAGAATGTGATGATGGATTGTCCAAAAATGGTGAAAAAATTATTTGGAAAGAATTATGAATGGTCGAGTATTAATATGAGAATTAGAAGTTCTGGAGAAAAACTGAGTTATGGAAGTATGGATTATGGAATTTCAACCAAATAGGTTGTGAGGAGTTAGAGTTATAATATCTTTACTGCTTAGCAATTTCGAGGACGAAATTATTTTAAGGGGGAAGGAATGTAACGACCCGGATTTTTAGCTGTTAATTTTAAACCCATTTAAATTTGTTTTAAATGTTTCGTTGGAAATATGAAATGATTTTATAAGGAATTTATTTAATAGAATGAAGTTTGAACATATAATTTATAAAATATATTGAATATCGTTTTAAAATAAATATAGGAATATCGAGTTTAAAATCCAATTAGATTAATTTGAAGCTATATGTGTATATATATTGGGTATGTATTTTATTTGTTTAGTTTGAAATTGATTCGATTTAAATTCCAAACGATGGTGGATTTTAACGAAATAAATTTTATAAAATCCAAAATAGATATTACAATAAGATTTTCGAGACGTAGTTATAGCTTTAATTATAGAATTTTTCTGAAAATTTTATTTTGAAAAATAAGCAACTTTTTATTTAAAGTATTTTACTCCCTATATTAGAATTTTGGGGTATCACAATATAATTTAACTTGTCTATATTATTATATTTTTGGGATCATGGCATATCGCTTGATACGATAGTATTTTTATTTTGTCTGTAGAAGTCCGTAAGTGAATGAATTTTTTTATAGCGGGGTACCCTAGTCTTTAAATACTGTATAAAATAAAGGTGTATATATATTTAAAATTTCTAAGTTCAGTACACATTTTTTCGCATGTCTACCTCAATGCAGACCAATCATATTCTAATTTGCGTACTTGCTAACCCAGTTAAAGTCTTGGCTGTCAAACTGTTTTACCGTGGAGGCCAAGCTATGTAACCATACGTGCGTTCCAAGCCATTTGAAAGTGTGTGTGCCAAGTTACTCATCTCTATAAAATAACAAGCGGCCCCTTCTTTTTTTCTTTCCTTCAGCAAATAAACAAACAAAATCCCTAAAGTCCTTTTCTTCTTCTTGTTTCTTTCTGCAAGCCAATTTGAATTCTCCCAGTAAAAATATATATGTATATAATTCTCTGTATAATCCACCGTTCCCTTTACAAATCCCTAAGCCTAATTTTTTCTTCCCGTGTTCGTTCTTGCTTCAGGCCGTTTCACTCTTTCAGAAAACTACAAACGAGAAGAATCCCACTTTATTTTTCAATAATAATTCGAATCAAATTTCATAAATCGTAAAAGTGAAATCGTGAACTCCTCTTGAATATAGCTTCACGTTTATACCAATATGGGCAAATTCGATCATCCATTCTGTAACTCGACTTGAAAACAGTCGATCTAGGGCTTGATTTGATTCGAGATAGAGATGTTGTTTTGCGGATTCAACGACTGTTTGGTATTCATGGTAAGGGTTAGAATTCGTTTGAATTTTGTTGGGGGTATTGGACCTGAAAAGCGTCGATGTCTATAGCTTGAAGAGGAAATCGCGGTCTGGACGGGGGAGGTTTTGAGTTAGAGTTTTAGGCGATGAAGAGGAGGCTATAAAAAGGGAACAAGATGGATGAGGAACAACTTTGAATTTCTAGAAGGAAGTAGTGTATGGAGCAACAATGTGTGACTGGAAGAAGCAGAACACGGTAGAGGATGTGAGGAGTGTCTGGTCACGTCTTGGGAGGGGTACGATGGCAGTGAGCTGGGTTCACGTTGACATTGGTTACCAGGTGGATGGTTTATAAAAATAAAAGATAATAAGAAGAAGAAGGGGCGGTTTCATAAAGTTCGAAGGGGGAGAGAATTCTGGGAACATGATCAGCGTGGTATGGATATTCGGAAGAAAAGAACTACAGACGTAGTGGGATGAATTGGAATGGGTAAGGTTGTTCTGAATGGGTGCCGTGGAATTTGCGTGGGACTTTTCTGAAATGGGAATGAGCGATTGGCGAGATCAGATGCGTGATAGGGGATTCTGTAGAATCAGTTTGTGGTGATGAAGTGGATAATGTGGTTGAATTCGATTTTGTTGAGTAGTAAAGCATTATGGAAAAAATAACGTCAGGATGGAATGGCTTCAGCAGAAAAGAAGACAGGGGAGATTAAGGAAGGATCGGCTTTTAAACAATCTGACGATACCGGTCACTTTGGAATCGTGATGACGAGATATTCATTGTGGAACCGATTTCGCAGAGTATCGAGCTATTGGAATTTCGTGATAAAATCTAACGCTTGTTTGATTGTAAACGAAATAAAAGCAGAATCATCAACTGCGAACCAGGGTGAGTAATCTCACTAACTCTGGCTCATTTATATTTTTATAAATGAGTTTTAAATTTATACTGTGTGATGGTTGAGCAGTTGATAAAATTGGTTGATAGGATTACATCGTTGATCGATTATTAGTTCTAATATTTCATATTGATGTGAAATAATATTATTCATGTTATTAACATCTGTGGATGCAGGGAAACAGGTTGGAGGGATCCAACTGGAGTCCTTAACATCTTTGCTATTTTATTTATTTTGATATATGATTGGTAATTGATAATGTTGTGGTTGAATTACACTGGTCCATAATTTGGTATTTAATTACCGTAAAATATTTTAGAATGGAGAAAAGAAATTTGAGATTTTAAAAAGGAAATTATATCCAAAATATAGAAAATAGTTTTCAAATAGATTTAAAATAGAACCTTGTTTTAATTAATATATAAAGTAGTTAGCCTTATAAATGATGTTTATAAATAAAGTGAAATATCTATCATTGGAAAATGTAAAAATATAAACTCAAGTTGAATTTATATAAGCAAAGTGGAATTCGGTGTTGACACCGGTATTTGAAGTGGGATTTAAATGCAGTAGTTGTAAAAGAGATTTGAGTTGAAGATAATTCAAATGGTAATTTGAATAAGAAATCGGTTTCAAAAGGAAACGATGGGTTTTATTCCAAATTTGGAATATAAAATAAACTGAGATAAATCCAATGGATTAATAAACGAAAAGTGTTAACTAAGTAACAGTTCTATAAACAGAGTTTATAAATGAAACAGAATATGATGTGGCTTTGAAAATATACTCGATAACTAGAAGTAGAGCAGTAATGATACTCAAGTTGATTTGAATGAACTGGTTTAGATTCCTATTAAGGAATGAAATTCATATTTGAATTGAATAACAGTTTGAAGGCAAATGTTTACGGATGGAAGGGGTTATAAAGGAATCTGGTAATAATTTGGAAATGATAAATTCAAAGGTGAGTTTAGAGTTTGAGATGACCTGAAATGGTAGATAAATTCCGAAGTTCGGAATATTAATCGAATATAGAGTATTCGAATGAGAGTTGATTATTAGAATTTGATTATATCGAATTTAGGGAAGTAGTTATTTTACTATCCGTTTGAATCAAATTTAATTATTTAATTATTTACTTATTAATTTATTTATTGAGATAAGTAAATACAAGTTGCATTTTTATAAACTAAATATTTTTAAATAGCGATTTTAAACGCTGTCGTCATAATAAATGTTTTGGTAAATCTAAGTAGTGATTTAAACGCTGTCGTTATAATAACTGTTTTGTAAATTTAAAAAGCGATCTTAACACTATTGTTATAATAAATGTTTTATAATTCTAGACAGCGATTGTAACGCTGTTGTTAAAAGTAATGTTTTAAAAATCAAATATTTGGAGGCAACGATTATAATGCTATCGTTATAATCAATGTTTTTCTGTAAAATAAGTTTGTTCTTAGATTGAATCCGAAAGTCGCGTAAGCGATGTTTTATTTGAAGTTATGAGCTTTGACTATTTCGAAGTTGAGAATGTTGTTCAATTAAGGTCTGAGAGGTAATTATACCCCAACTTGATTGGCTTTATGATTGATGGAGAATGGTTAAGGTTCGATAGTGAAAAGTGATTAGCAATATGGTTAGTTAATAAATGATTAATGGTTTGAGTATATCGATGTTTTATAACATCGCATTAATTTTAAAGGACTTTTGAAATGTTTTCCCAAATAAAATGTGAGATATTTTCTACGCATAGAAAAATGAAATGAATTGTTGAATAAAGAATTATGAGATGGAATATGGAAATGTTTCCGATATTAATGAAGTATATTTTCAGAATATAGAAAATAAGGATTCACGAATATTTAGAAATGATTTATAACCGAAATAAGAGATATTTCTTGAATAAAGGAAGTATGATATTGGAAATGCTTTCCAATAACCGAGAAAGACAATTGAATGTTTAAAGAATCTGAAAAGGGGAAAATGGGAAATTAGAATCGATAATATAATAAGGAATCAATATAAAGGGGCCAACATTGTGTGATGCTTGATCAGTAGAATTTCCAATCGGAAATAAGACCGTTGATTGTATGGATGTGTAACGGCAAGGAATTTCGCTCGACCTGAATCGATCGTTAAACCGACAAAGACCGTTCGAAACCCCTGATCGTTTTGAGAACAGGACAAATCAGGACGTAGACGGAAGAACATTTCATCGTTATTACATCAATTCCATCAGATACAAGAATATACAGAGTATAATTGAATAAAATACATTCGAAAAATATCAGAGATTACAATAAATTACATAGCAGCGGAAAAATATACAAAACACAACTGAAAGTGATACACGGGTACAGAGCTTTCTGAGCATCATTCCAGCTGTAAATCAGGATCCTGTGAATATAAATCTGCAAAACCAAAACTACTAGCTGCCCGTGTCGAAAATAGGGGCACCCAGAGTTTAGGTTAAAACAATAAACTCCAGGTCAGTCATGTGACTGGTGTGAGAACTAAAACAGTTATTAATCTTTATTTTTAAAGTTAGGTAAATCAAGGGACCACGCCGTATAACACGGAATAGGTTTCCTCCCAAGAATACCAGTGCATAGAACAAATAGCGCAATGCTAAATAAAGAAAAATGAAGCTGTTATAAGACCCAGGTCCCATCACACAATGCAACGCAAGCCGGAGGATAGGGTTTTTAACCTTATAACTGCCAAAGCATGCTTGATACGTTTAAAACACATTATTTGATACTATTATAAGTGTATAGTGTCAAAACAATTCAAATCATAAATATCAATCATAGGCGGCATAGCTACCATCTACTATGTCGCCATACTAGGCTCTACAAATAAAACCGCAATATCACGTATTGGAAATTGGATTTCCGTCATGAGTCGAGGCAAGGGGCAAGCTCCTCTTCGATTCGAGACACTCTAGCAAATGTGTAACGACCCAGAAAATCTGAACCAATTTAAACTTTTTTTAAATTGGCTAAAATAATGGATTTTAAATATTTAAAATAAATATTTTGAATAATAGAGATGAAAAGTGAGTTTGAATCGACAATTGAAAACGAATATAATTAATTCTAATTATAAACAAGGCTTGAAAAGGCGCTGCAGTTTCAAAAATTGAATTCAAACTTTGTCGGACTGTACCGGGTGCAAAACAAAACGGATTTTAGTGAAACCAAAAATATTTAAATCTGTTAGAGAATACCTTTCTAACGAATCTGAAAAAGCGAATTTTCATAGCAGAAAGCAAAAGTTATGGCCGAATGAATTTTCAGAAAGGTCGCTATGGAATTTATATAGCCCGTGAAATTGGCCATTTTGCATACGACCTCGGAATTCGACGAAACCACTTTTGTTGGATCCAGGATGTGAAATTATGGCTAGTTTTCAAATTTCATAATTTTTGAAGATAATATGTGAGCGTGGCAAAGGAAAATGTGTTTTGGTCAATTACAGTTAAATTGGATCGACCAGAAATGAGCCTTTTTGCAAACGGTCTCGGAATTCGACAAAACTAGTTTTTGTTGGGACCGTATTGTCAAAACATAGCTAGATTTATTTTTCGGGAATTTTTAGAATCAGTTTGTGGCCCTGACAAATTGAAATGTACGTTCAAATTTAATATTGAATGTTTTATATTTTAAATTTGAAGAAAAACTGACTGAAACATTCGAATGGGCCTTCGAAACATATCCCATTGTGTTCGGAATGGGGGTAAAACGCTGGGGACGACAGTCGTTGGGTTTGAATTGGTGTTCGTCTGTATAAGGGGTATTTTAGAGATTTTAAAATATATAAATAAAAAAAATCTATTGGGCCAACTCATCATTTCTCTCTCCCCGCTGGACCAATTATCGGCGGAACCCCCTTCCCACCTTCTCTCCTCAAATCCGGCGCCTCCGTTCATCGTTGACCCGCGCCACCACCCAGAATCGAACCGCCTCCCTCCCCTCTTCAAATCAAGACCGACCTCGTCCTTCACCGTTGCTCCATCGTCGAGCACGAGCTCCACAAAGTCCGCCCGCCTCGTGTCGATTATCTCCTCCGCCGTGGCATCGGACCGGACCCCACCACCACCCATGGACGCGGATTTCGAGGCTCAACAGCGTAGCGCTAGTGGATCGGCCTCATACTACATCGTTCGATCGCAAAATGGAAACCTAGTTTCGAATCAATGAACTGAGGTGCGGTTTATATTTTATAAACTGTTTTCAACTTTTAAAAGTGTCGCAAATTCATGTTATCGAATAAAAATAGTATCTTTTTCTTTCGTAGACGGAATTCAGTGAAACCAGAGACAGTGGACTCGTGTGGACGCCTTCTACATTTTAGAAGAGACCGCATATTTTTCTGAGCCTTCTGCTATTTTTGGTGAAGTGGAACCCGGTGAGATTTCTAATTTATAAACAAGATGGAAAACGACGATGTATAAATTATATAGTCGATGTATGAGTTATATAAGCGTTGTACACCTCTTGTATAAGCGTTGTATAAGTTGTACGTTCGATGTATAAGTTATATATGCGTTGTAAAAATTATATATGTGTTGAAATAGAAGTGAATTGCTATATATATATATATATACACGCCCCTCGTCCACAAACCATGGACGATATTTATTGATTGTGATTGGTGTGAAAAATTGATTGATAGCGAATGGTTGTTTGGGATTGTTTGTGGTTGATATCGATTGATTATGGTTGAAAAATACCCGTTTGTGGTTGAGAAATATTTGGTTGAAACCACATAGGATTAGTTTGTGGAAATGAAATAAATATATACATGCCGCCTGCGTGCGAACTAGATGCATGATCCCCATTGTCAAAAACTGCGAGGTTTTAAGGTAGAGCGAGGAGCCGTACTAGGGACGGTCCCGGTGTTAACTACCCTACCGTTATGCTGCCGAAATTTTGAATAATATTCATGTGTTTGAATTATTTTCATTTGCTGAAACTATATTTATTCATTGAAATAGAAAACCTTCATGTGTTGAATTGATATTCATTCGTTGATTAGAAATTCATGTGTTGAATGGTATTCGTGTTTTAAATATAAAAATCACATTTTTATCTATATATAGAAACTATAGAAAACCTTCGTGTGTTGAATCGATATTCATTCGTTGATTAGAAATTCATGTGTTGAATGGTATTCGTGTTTTAAATATAAAAATCACATTTTTATCTATATATAGAAACTATAGAAAACCTTCATGTGTTGAATCGATATTCATTCTTTGATTAGAAATTCATGTGTTGAATGGTATTCATATTTTGAAATAAATTGTTTCATAATAAAAATTACCTTTTTATCATCTATATGAACTATGTAAATTGACCTTGTTTTAAAATAAATTGCTTTACAATAAAAATCCTATTTTTATCACCTATATAAACTATATAAAATAATAGTGTTTTGAAATGAATTGTTTTACAATAAAAATCACATTTTTATTATATACACGAATTGTTGAAACATGAAGTGTTTAAAATAGCAACTCGTTCAAATAAATATGCATGAGTCGAAATATTCACTAATTAGCTAATGATATGATTTTCGCCTATGCATGCGACATTAGAATGAATGGTGTTTTTAAACCAAATGGAATCAAATATGAAGTTGAGTGGAAAATGATAAATGATAAGAACTGTATATATGTACATGCATATTTATTGAACATGTTATAGCAAAGGGGCTAGAGAAGAGGAATAAAATTTTGTGCCCGACAAATAGGTACACATTTACTGTTTTGTTTGGGTGACGATTTTATGAGCCTGTTGGCTTTTTATTTTTCTTTTTGACATGAGATGCCCGTGTGGCTATTTGGGAATTTTCCCAGCCCCTCCGGTACAAAGGAGGTTATGGCGAATTTTTCCGAAATTTTAAGGCGATAGTGAAATATTTGAAGTGAGAACGATATAGGAATTGTTGAATGAACTATATTTATATAAATATATATAAAATTAAAACGAAACGTGGCCGTGCAGTTCGTGTTTTGAAACCATGATTTCAAACAACTAGTGCGGGAAATCCGACCGTTGGATTTTCCCAAAACCGCAACCGTTGGGTTCGCTTTGGAAAAATCTTTCCAATGGCACCAACTTTGTAAAAATCCAACGGTTGGATTGTCTGGAATGTTTAATTCAAATCTGAAGAAAAACAGCGCCAGAAACGATTATATTTATATATATGTATATAAATATAATTATATTTAATCGAATAACGACGCTGCAGTTCGTATTTTGAAATCCAAACTTCAAACGATTGTACTGGGAGATCCTACCGTCGGATTTTCCCGAAACTGGAACCGTTGGATTCGTTTTGAAAAGACCTTTCTAATGATGTAAATTTTGTGAGGATCCAATGGTTAGATTTTCAGATATGTGTAAATCAAATCTGAAGAAAAACAGCGCCACGGCCGCGTTATGGCCCGAAGCGTCGTTTTGAATAAATTGGCTATTTTAAAATAAATAAAAATAGCGATAAATCGTTATAAAATATCATCAAAGATATGGAATGGAAATAAACTGAATTTGCTCGATTTATGTGGTATTTGATGGTTGAATGTGTTTGGTGTGAAAATTACATTAAAGAACAAAATTGGTGTTGTCGAATGATTTAACCATTGAAATAAATTGATTTGAAATTCTAAATATACGTGAATTATTTGAAAAGGCCGAGTTAATTCTCATTTCGAATAATTGACCGACGATTGAAAATCGAAGATGAAGACGGTGGTCGAAGACCGGAGATCTTCACCTCGTTTGGGTGGTAACCGAGGTCCTGATTGGGAGGCATCCTGAAATATGGATAATGAGTGGTGATCGTCCAGACGTACGTGGTGATCGATGGGTTTGCGAGGTATTTAGTGCCTCCGGTTTCGTTTAGACCCAGAACGGACTTGTAAATGGACCGTGTGTCTGACATTGGATTTTATTCTGTGTTGATTGATCTCTATTAAATATACATCTGTTTGGCGGCGGAGAATTTATTCTTTTGCTTAACGCCCTTCTCTGAGACGCACGAGCTCAAGGGTTGTATATCGATGGACATCAGTTGCATGGCATGAATTGCTAGTGTGACATGCCTAAGTGGCAAATGATCAGGACTTCTGTTGAAAAGCAAAGTCCTGTGGTGATGATCAAAGCACCACCTGTGTGGCGTAGCTTTGTGTTTAACGTGAAATCGCGAGCCTCACACCCCGGTATGAACCAGAAACGGGAGGAAGGACCTCAGGGAGGGCATGCGTTTCTTTCTAGCTAGGGTGGTGTCAGTGACCTACCAGCCCTGACATTTATATACTTTTCACCTGTGTGGTTGTTGCTGTTGCGAGGCGCCTCGGATATATCGGTCGATCCGAGACCAATGGAGCCATTCGTTGGCTCGTTTGCGCCCCATAGGGCGGGGAGACGTATTGTTCAGGCATAATAATCCACATCGGTGGACCGACCCTGACGATCCAGGGGGCAGTTGCGGTTGTTCCTGAGACATGGTAGGCTAGATTGTCTCGAATTCGGTAAGGACTATCTTTTGCCTTGGTTCATGACGGAAATCCAATTTCCGAATACGACATCGTGCGGTTTCGATTGTATATATATTTGGCGACATAGTGGCATGGGACGCTCATGTCGTCTATGATTGATAGTTATGATTTGAAATTGTTTTTGAAACATATAAACACTAGTAGTAATATCAAATGCTTTTGTTTTATTCGTATCAACCATATTTTGGCCATTATAAGGTAAAACTCTATCCTCCGGTTTGCGTTGCATTGTGTGATGGGAACTGAGTCTTATAATGGCTTCATTTTTATAAAAAGCATTGCGATGTTTAAAAGAAAGATTTGTTTTAAAGCACTGGCAATCCAATGGAGTAAACCCGTTCCACGAAAGTGGCGTGGTCTGGTGATTAGCCAAATTATATATGTGTTGAATAGATTTCTCATACCAGTCCCATGACTGGCTCGTAGTTTGTTTCACTTTCAAACTCAGGTGCCCCTTTTTCTACATTGGCAGCCTTGTATTCAGGTTTAGCTGGACTTCTCTGGATAGCTGGAGCTGAAGATGGATTCTATCATTTATCTCCTTTTATGCTGTTCAGCTCCTATTGTACATATTTTGTTGTTTTCCGCTGTAGACATTTATGTATAGCTGAACTGTGTTTGTACTAAGTAAGATCATGTATACTGTGTAACTCTGATGATTACGTTTATCCAGTATATTCTATTGTTCATTATCTGGTGTATTTATTTAATTCTGTTCTGCTATTATCTGTTTCTGTGTTATATTCCAAAGATAACCCTTGTCACCGTCTGAACGGGATTTGGGGTCGTCAAAACGTGGTATCAAAGATTTGGTTAAGCTTAGTTCTGGAATATAACATATTAACGAACTCGTCAGAAATAAAACCAGTAGTGTTCTAGGACGGGTAACTCATTACAGATAGGATCAGTAATATCCTAGTATGAGTAGCAGAATGAAATAACACCTCGGTAGACGCATTTACATTCAAGTATTTGTCTTTATATTTTGAAATATCTTTTCTGTTGACCTGACACTTTGTCTGCTAATTGCAGACACTCTAGAAAATGAGTGCCAGAAACAGAAGAAATACCGACCTGGATATTGAAGCTCTATTTATGAAATATAGAAATCTGGGTGGAAAGCCGTTCTCGGGCGAAGAATCTATTATGAGAACACAAGCATGGATTCGTTCGGCTGAGAAAATCTTCGAAGGATTAAAGTTGAGGGATGACCAGAAAAGATTACTGGCCTCCTGGGCACTCAAAGATGAAGCTTTATTCTGGTGGGATTCTGTTGTTAAGGATAATTCAGAAGGTGATTTCACGTGGGATAGATTCAAGGTGATTTTCCTGGAAAGATTTACTCCTCCAGAAGCAATTAAGCGACTATGTGATGAATTTTCATATTTGATACAAGGAGATATGACCATTCCCGAATATCATAAGAAATTCAGCGAACTTTCTAACTTTGCTCCTCATCTAATTGAGAATCCGAAGAGGAAAAATCTGAGATTTATTCATGGGCTTCAAAGGAAATATCAGAACAGTGTAATGAGGAATGTGAAGCTCCCCTTTTCTGAAATGATATACATGGCTTATCAGTATGAAGATCTCCATAAGAAAGGCATGTTGCAAGACGAAGAAGAAATCGGTTCTAGCAGCAAAATAAAATTAGAAGCTGATAGCCCAGAGACTAGTGTGCAATCTAAGGCAAGTATAAAGGCTGAGGCCAGAAAGAGGCCAAAGGTCGGTCAGAAAAAGGTAAAGGCGGTCGTGTGTCTAAAGTGTAATCAGCAAGGGCATTCGATGAGGAACTGCAGGTCTTCGAACAGACGAAAGGACGGTGGGTCTAAATCCGGGATGAATTTTCAAGAGAATAGAAAGTGTGGTCAATGCCAACAGGCTGGTCATGTAAAGCAAGATTGCTAGCTATTGAAAAAGACCAAAGAGGCTTAGGTAAATGAAGTGGCAGAAACTTCTGAGCCCTCAGCTATTCAGGAAAGGCCAGATGTTTTAGAAGGCACGCTTACTGTCAAAGATATTCCAGTTAAAGTACTATTTGACACAGGCGCGTCATGAAGCTTCATTTCAAAGGATGCAGCTAAGAAACTGGAGTTGAATTTGAAAAAGCTGAAGGAACCAATGACTGTCCAGAATCCGGTTGGGGGTTCCATTGATCTCAGTTGGGTTTGTGGAGTGCCGGTTTCTTTCTCTCATTATCGGTTTCCCACCATCGCGGTCGTCATGAATTTTAAAGAGTTTGATATTATCTTGGGGTTAGACTGGTTGACTAAATATGAAGTTGAAGTTAAATGCGCCGACAGAGTCATAAAGGCGAAGATTAAATCTGGTGATTATATAACCATTCCCTGTGAAGGTCAGAATGCTAATAGAAAAGACTTCTGGGCAGCTTTGAATGTTTCTCTAGCCCAAATGGAAAATGTCCCTGAAGTCATAGAGAATATTCCCGATCTAGTGAAAGACATCCCTGTCGTCAAAAATTATGCGGATGTGTTGGAAGAAGTTGTTCGCTTACCTCCGCAGAGAGAAATAGATTTCAAAATTGCTTTAATTACGAATGCAAGGCCGGTAGTTCATGCTATTCGAAGAATGTCCCTAAAAGAGAAAGAGGAATTAGACAATCAAACACGACAGCTAGTATGGAAAGGTCTGATCAGGCCTAGTTTCTCTGATTGGGGAGCAGCAGTGGTGTTTGTCCCAAAATCTGACGGTACTCTACGGCTATGTGTGGATTATCGTGATCTGAACAAACAGACGATAAAGAACAAATATCCATTGCCGCGGATTGATGATTTGTTGGATCGATTAAATGGAGCACAAGTATTTTCACGAATGGACCTAGCTACAGGCTTCCATCAACTTCGAATTGCCGAAGAGTGTGTTCCAATGACATCATTCAGAGGTCCCGACTTATTCTACGAGTGGTTAGTAATGTCGTTCGGCTTATGTAACGCTCCAGCTTACTTCGTCGATCTGATGAATAGAGTGTTCAGAGGAGTTTTGAATAAATTTGTTCTGGTTTTTATTGACGATATTCTAATCTTCTCTAAATCAAAGGCCGAACATGAAAAGCATCTGGAACAGGTTCTAGAAATTCTGAGACGGAATGTATTAAAAGCCAAATTTTCCAAATGTATCTTCTGGCAAGATGAAGTAAAATTTCTAGGCCACGTCGTATCGAAAGAAGGAATCGCTGTGGATCCAAGCAAAATCACAGCTATTCAGAATTGGAAACAGCCCAGTACCCCCATTGAAGTCCGCAGTTTTCTCGGATTGTCTAGCTATTACCGGAAGTTCGTTAAAAACTTTTCGAAGATATCTGGTCATTTAACGAAGCTTACGAAGAAGCACTCTATATTCAAATGGACTCCAGAAAGCGAGGAGGCTTTCGAGGAGCTAAAGTTAAGATTAACGACAGCTCCAGTGTTAACCATCATTGATGGCAATCAGGATTTGAAAGTCTGGACTGATGCTTCAAGAGAAGGCCTTGGCGCAGTGTTAATGCAAAGAGGCCAAGTGATTGCTTATGCTAGCCGCCAGCTGAAGCCGCACGAAAAGAACTACGTAACTTATGATCTTGAGTTATTGGCTATAGTATTCGCTTTGAAAATCTGGAGGCATTATCTTCTGGGTGAGAGATTCGAGCTGTTTACAGATCATCAGTCGTTAAAGTATCTGTTCACCCAGAAGGACTTGAATCTGAGGCAGCAGCGTTGGCTGGAGTTTCTTGCAGCATATGACTTTGAAATTATATACACTCCAGGGAAAGCCAATGTCATGGCCGATGCGTTAAGCCGAAAGAATGAAATGATCGCCATCTTTATCATTGCGACTTCGTTGATTGACAAGATATCGGCTCTCCAAAAAGACGACCAATTTATTGAAGGAATGAGTCAGCGAATTTGTGAAGGCAATGCTTCGGATTTCCAGCTCGACAGCGAAGGGATTCTGAGGTTAGAAGGACGAATATGTGTTCCAGAAATTCCTGAACTCAGGAGAGATGTGCTTGATGAATGCCACAAATCTAAGCTCAGTATCCATCCGGGTGTGAGTAAGATGTATAACGATATCAAGCGCACATTCTGGTGGAAGTCGTTAAAAAGAGACATCTCGATATATGTTAGTCGATGCCCTACTTGCCAGCTAGTCAAGAGCGACCAACAGAAGCTTGCTGGATTATTGCAACCGCTAGAAGTTCCTGGTTGGAAGTGGGAACATATTTCTATGGATTTCATTGATGGTTTGCCCAGAACCAGAAAAGGAAATGACAGTATTTGGGTGATAGTAGATCGCTTCACGAAGACCGCCCATTTCATACCTGTAAATTAAACAGAACTGCTCAGAGTCTGGCGCAGATATACTTCAGGGAAATAGTTAGGCTACATGGAGTGCCGCTCAGTATAGTAAGTGATAGAGATACAATATTCACTAGCAAATTCTGGGAGGCGTTTCAAGTCGAGCTGGGAACGAAGTTGAACTTGAGCACCGCTTATCATCCTCAGACAGACGGTCAGACTGAGAGGGTGAATCGTATTTTAGAAGATCTATTGCGGGCTTGTGTTATAGATTTCGGTGGATCATGGGAAGACCATCTGCATTTGGCTAAATTCTCATATAACAACAGCTACCAGGCGAGCCTGACAATGTCGCCATTCGAAGCGTTGTATGGTAGAACGTGCCGATCTCCTGCTTGTTGGGTCGAACCCGGTAATAGACTTGTGTTGGGTCCTGATATGACCCGAGAAGCTGCTGACAAAGTCGATTTTATTAAGAAGCGATTACTTGCCGCTCAAAGCCGGCAAAAGAGCTATGCCGATAGAAGAAGAAGAGATATATCCTTTGCTGTTGGCGACTATGTATACTTAAAAGTATTGCCGATGAGAGGAGTAATCCGGTTCGGTAAAACTGGAAAGTTAGCGCCCAAATTCATCGGTCCGTTTCCTATTCTGGAACGGATCGAAACTCTCGCTTATAGAGTCAAATTGCCTGATTGGTTGCCTGGAGTTCATGATGTATTTCATATATCTCAACTTCGAAAGCACGTTCATGATCCAGACTTGATCGTGGAAGAAGCAGCTCAACAGGATATTGAAATTACTCCAGAATTAGCTGTGAGACGAGAGCCGCTAAAGATTATCGGCAAAGAAACCAAAGAGTTGAGGAACAAGAAGGTTCACCTAGTCAAAGTGCAATGGAGTGCAGATCCGCGAGATTGTACTTAGGAAACTGAGGAGAGCATTCAGAAAGCTTATCCTAGATGCCGAGTGGATATCTCTGATTGACTCTGGTGCAAGGTACATTTACCCTACTTTGCATTACCATTTAATTCTCTACTCTGTTGGCATTTTCTTTCCATGGATGTGCACTTTTAGTTCTATAGTCTGGATGATTTTAAAAGGAGTATAGAAATTGAATAGTATATTTTTGAAAGGTTGAAAACAATTGGATTGGTTGTTGTGTTGTGTGATTGTAGATTTATCAAACCACTTTCGACTTTGTTCCTTTTCGGGGACGAAAAGTTTTAAGTGGGGGAGATTGTAACGACCCAGAAAATCTGAACCAATTTTTTTTTTTTAAATTGGATAAAATAATGGATTTTAAATATTTAAAATAAATATTTTGAATAATAGAGATGAAAAGTGAGTTTGAATCGACAATTGAAAACGAATATAATTAATTCTAATTATAAACAAGGCTTGAAAAGGCGCTGCAGTTTCAAAAATTGAATTCAAACTTTGTCGGACCGTACCGGGTGCAAAACAAAACGGATTTTAGTGAAACCAAAAATATTTAAATCTGTTAGAGAATACCTTTCTAACGAATCTGAAAAATCGAATTTTCATAGCAGAAAGCAAAAGTTATGGCCGAATGAATTTTCAGAAAGGTCGCTATGGAATTTATATAGCCCGTGAAATTGGCCATTTTGCATACGACCTCGGAATTCGACGAAACCATTTTTGTTGGATCCAGGATGTGAAGTTATGGCTAGTTTTCAAATTTCATAATTTTTGAAGATAATATGTGAGCGTGGCAAAGGAAAATGTGTTTTGGTCAATTACAGTTAAATTGAATCGACCAGAAATGGGCCTTTTTGCAAACGGTCTCGGAATTCGACGAAACTAGTTTTGTTGGGACCGTATTGTCAAAACATAGCTAGATTTATTTTTCGGGAATTTTTAGAATCAGTTTGTGGCCCTGACAAATTGAAATGTACGTTCAAATTTAATATTGAATGTTTTATATTTTAAATTTGAAGAAAAACTGACTGAAACATTCGAATGGGCCTTCGAAACATATCCCATTGTGTTCGGAATGGGGGTAAAACGCTAGGAACGACAGTCGTTGGGTTTGAATTGGTGTTCGTCTGTATAAGGGGTATTTTAGAGATTTTAAAATATATAAATAAAAAAAATCTATTGGGCCAACTCATCATTTCTCTCTCCCCGCTGGACCAATTATCGGCGGAACCCCCTTCCCACCTTCTCTCCTCAAATCCGGCGCCTCCGTTCATCGTTGACCCACGCCACCACCCAGAATCGAACCGCCTCCCTCCCCTCTTCAAATCAAGACCGACCTCGTCCTTCACCGTTGCTCCATCGTCGAGCACGAGCTCCACAAAGTACGCCCGCCTCGTGTCGATTATCTCCTCCGCCGTGGCATCGGACCGAACCCCACCACCACCCCTGGACGCGGATTTCGAGGCTCAACAGCGTAGCGCTAGTGGATCGGCCTCATACTACATCGTTCGATCGCAAAACGGAAACCTAGTTTCGAATCAATGAACTGAGGTGCGGTTTATATTTTATAAACTGTTTTCAACTTTTAAAAGTGTCGCAAATTCATGTTATCGAATAAAAATCGTATCTTTTTCGTTCGTAGACGGAATTCAGTGAAACCAGAGACAATGGACTCGTGTGGACGCCTTCTACATTTTAGAAGAGACCGCATATTTTTCTGAGCCTTTTGCTATTTTTGGTGAAGTGGAACCCGGTGAGATTTCTAATTTATAAACAATATGGAAAACGACGATGTATAAATTATATAGTCGATGTATGAGTTATATAAGCGTTGTACACCTCTTGTATAAGCATTGTATAAGTTGTACGTTCGATGTATAAGTTATATATGCGTCGTTAAAATTATATATATGTTGAAATAGAAGTGAATTTCTATATATATATATATATATATATATATATATACGCCCCTCGTCCACAAACCATGGACGATATTTATTGATTGTGATTGGTGTGAAAAATTGATTGATAGCGAATGGTTGTTTGGGATTGTTTGTGGTTAATATCGATTGATTATGGTTGAAAAATACCCGTTTGTGGTTTAGAAATATTTGGTTGAAACCACGTAGGATTAGTTTGTGGAAATGAAATAAATATATACATGCCGCCTGCGTGCGAACTAGATGCATGATCCCCATTGTCAAAAACCGCGAGGTTTTAAGGTAGAGCGAGGAGCCGTACTAGGGACGGTCCTGGTTTTAACTACCCTGCCATTATGCTGCCGAAATTTTGAATAATATTCATGTGTTTGAATTATTTTCATTTGCTGAAACTATATTTATTCATTGAAATAGAAAACCTTCATGTGTCGAATTGATATTCATTCGTTGATTAGAAATTCATGTGTTGAATGGTATTCGTGTTTTAAATATAAAAATTACATTTTTATCTATATATAGAAACTATAGAAAACCTTCATGTGTTGAATCAATATTCATTCGTTGATTAGAAATTCATGTGTTGAATGGTATTCGTGTTTTAAATATAAAAATCACATTTTTATCTATATATAGAAACTATAGAAAACCTTCATGTGTTGAATCGATATTCATTCGTTGATTAGAAATTCATGTGTTGAATGGTATTCATATTTTGAAATAAATTGTTTCATAATAAAAATCACCTTTTTATCATCTATATGAACTATGTAAATTGACCTTGTTTTAAAATAAATTGCTTTACAATAAAAATCCTATTTTTATCACCTATATAAACTATATAAAATAATAGTGTTTTGAAATGAATTGTTTAACAATAAAAATCACATTTTTATTATATACACGAATTGTTGAAACGTGAAGTGTTAAAAATAGCAACTCGTTCAAATAAATATGCATGAGTCGAAATATTCACTAATTAGCTAATGATATGATTTTCGCCTATGCATGCGACATTAGAATGAATGGTGTTTTTAAACCAAATGGAATCAAATATGAAGTTGAGTGGAAAATGATAAATGATAAGAACTGTATATATGTACATGCATATTTATTGAACAGGTTATAGCAAAGGGGCTAGAGAAGAGGAATAAAATTTTGTGTCCGACAAATAGGTACACATTTACTGTTTTGTTTGGGTGATGATTTTATGAGCCTGTTGGCTAGCCGCTTGGCTTTTTCTTTTTCTTTTTGACATGAGATGCCCGTGTGGCTATTTGGGAATTTTCCCAGCCCCTCCGGTACAAAGGAGGTTATGGCGAATTTTTCCGAAATTTTAAGGCGTTAGTGAAATATTTGAAGTGAGAACGATATAGGAATTGTTGAATGAACTATATTTATATAAATATATAAATATATATAAAATTAAAACGAAATATGGCCGTGCAGTTCGTGTTTTGAAACCGTGATTTCAAACAACTAACGCGGGAAATCCGACCATTGGATTTTCCCGAAACCGCAACCGTTGGGTTCGCTTTGGAAAAATCTTTCCAACGGCACCAACTTTGTAAAAATCCAACGGTTGGATTGTCTGGAATGTTTAATTCAAATCTGAAGAAAAACAGCGCCAGAAACGATTATATATATATATATAAATATAATTATATTTAATCGAATAACGACGCTGCAGTTCGTATTTTGAAATCCAAATTTCAAACGATTGTACCGGGAGATCCGACCGTCGGATTTTCCCGAAACAGGAACCGTTGGATTCGTTTTGAAAAGACCTTTCTAATGATGTAAATTTTGTGAGGATCCAACGGTTAGATTTTCAGATATGTATAAATCAAATCTGAAGAAAAACAGCGCCACGGCCGCGTTATGGCCCGAAGCGTCGTTTTGAATAAATTGGCTATTTAAAAATAAATAAAAATAGCGATAAATCGTTATAAAATATCATCAACGATATGGAATGGAAATAAACTGAATTTGCTCGATTTATGTGGTATTTGATGGTTGAATGTGTTTCGTGTGAAAATTACATTAAAGAACAAAATTGGTGTTGTCGAATGATATAACCATTGAAATAAATTGATTTGAAATTCTAAATATACGTGAATTATTTGAAAAGGCCGAGTTAATTCTCATTTCGAATAATTGACAGACGATTGAAATTCGAAGATGAAGACGATGGTCGAAGACCGGAGATCTTTACCTCGTTTGGGTGGTAACCGAGGTCCTGATTGGGAGGCATCCCGAAATATGGATAGTGAGTGGTGATCGTCCAGACGTACGTGGTGATCGATGGGTTTGCGAGGTATTTAGTGCCTCCGGTTTCGTTCAGACCCAGAACGGACTTGTAAATGGACTGTGTGTCTGACATTGGATTTTATTATGTGTTGATTGATCTCTATTAAATATACATCTGTTTGGCGGCGGAGAGTTTATTCTTTTGCTTAACGCCCTTCTCTGAGATGCACGAGCTCAGGGGTTGTATATCGATGGACATCAGTCGCATGGCATGAATTGCTAGTGTGACATGCCTAAGTGGCAAATGATCAGGACTTCTGTTGAAAAGCAAAGTCCTGTGGTGATGATCAAAGAACCACCTGTGTGGCGTAGCTTTGTGTATAACGTGAAATCGCGAGCCTCACACCCCCGGTATGAACCAGAAACGGGAGGAAGGACCTCAGGGAGGACATGCGTTTCTTTCTAGCTAGGGTGGTGTCAGTGACCTACCAGCCCTGACATTTATATACTTTTCACCTGTGTGGTTGTTGCTGTTGCGAGGCGCCTCGGATATATCGGTCGATCCGGGACCGATGGAGCCATTCGTTGGCTCGTTTGCGCCCCATAGGGCGGGGAGACGTATTGTTCAGGCATAATAATCCACATCGGTGGACCGACCCTGACGATCCAGGGGGCAGTTGCGGCTGTTCCTGAGACATGGTAGGCTAGATTGTCTCGAATTCGGTAAGGACTATCTTTTGCCTTGGTTCATGACGGAAATCCAATTTCCGAATACGACATCGTGCGGTTTCGATTGTATATATATTTGGCGACATAGTGGCATGGGACGCTCATGTCGTCTATGATTGATAGTTATGATTTGAAATTGTTTTTGAAACATATAAACACTAGTAGTAATATCAAATGCTTTTGTTTTATTCGTATCAACCATATTTTGGCCATTATAAGGTAAAACTCTATCCTCCGGTTTGCGTTGCATTGTGTGATGGGAACTGAGTCTTATAATGGCTTCATTTTTATAAAAAGCATTGCGATGTTTAAAAGAAAGATTTGTTTTAAAGCACTGGCAATCCAATGGAGTAAACCCGTTCCACGAAAGTGGCATGGTCCGGTGATTAGCCAAATTATATATGTGTTGAATAGATTTCTCATACCAGTCCCATGACTGACTCGTAGTTTGTTTCACTTTCAAACTCGGGTGCCCCTTTTTCTACACGGGCAGCCTTGTATTCAGGTTTAGCTGGACTTCTCTGGATAGCTGGAGCTGAAGATGGATTCTATCATTTATCTCTTTTTATGCTGTTCAGCTCCTATTGTACATATTTTGTTGTTTTCCGCTGTAGACATTTATGTATAGCTGAACTGTGTTTGTACTAAGTAAGATCCTGTATACTGTGTAACTCTGATGATTACGTTTATCCAGTATATTCTATTGTTCATTATCTGGTGTATTTATTTAATTCTGTTCTGCTACTATCTGTTTCTGTGTTATATTCCAAAGATAACCCTTGTCACCGTCTGAACGGGATTTGGGGTCGTCAAAAAATGTCCCAGGACCCCACTATGATCCTTGGATCTTCAGGGCCGGTCATCACCTAACTTTGGAGGATTAGTTATTCCTGAGCACACGTTTCTCGGTCCTTACAGACCTATATCCGAGGCGCCTCGCATTCCAACAACCACACAGGTGAAAAGTATATAAATGCCAGGGCTGGTAGGTCACTGACACCACCCTAGCTAGAAAGAAACGTCGTGCTCTCCCTGCAGCCACTATCCCGTTTTTGACTCATACCAAGGTGTGAGGCTCGCGAATTCACGTTATACACAAAGCTACGCCACACAGGCCGTGCTTTGATCATCAACCACAAGACTTTGCTTTTCAATAGAAGCCCTGATCAATTGCCACTTACGCGTGCCACACTGGCAATTCACTTCATGCGACTGATATCCATCGATATACAACCTCTGAGCTCGTACGTCTCAGTGAAGGGCGTTAAGCAAGAGAATAAATTCTCCGCCGCCAAACAGATGTATATTTAACAGAGATCAATCAACACAGAATAAAATCCAATGTCAGACACACAATCCATTTACAAGTTCGTTCTGGGTCTGAACGAAACCGGAGGCACTTTCCTCGCATATCCATCCATCTCCAAGTACGTCTGGACGATCACCAACTGTTTCCCTCATCTTGGGTGTACAGCCCAATCAAGATCATCAGTAATCACCAAACGATGTGAAGACTTCCGGTCTTCTACCACCGTCTTCATCTTCGACATCTCGTCGAATCGGTTATTCAGAATGGGTATAAACCCGTCCCTTCTGAATAACCCACGTATATGATAAACAAATGTTACACAAACACAACGAACGCCTCATTCCAATTCAGAATATTCTTTTATTCAAAAAATCACATTCTTTGGGGAGAGGTTCCCATTAATTTTATCAAAGATAAATTCTTCTAAATTTATTCTATAATCTTCCTTTGGATATCATTTCAAACTAGTCGGGATTAGCGAGCCACACCGAATTATTTATTTATTTTATTTCCCAATCCCAACCTATTCATCCCATGGAGAAAACTGGTAATACTCCACATCTAACATCACGGTGTTATCGGTAAAATTAATTACCATTTCACGTTCAAATCTAATTAAAGATTTAACTATCGCTTTGGAGCAGAACTGGTGGTACTCCATTCTCGATCACCTTTCAGATTTGATAATTTAAATTATCAATTCACATTTCAATCTAATTAGAGATTCATTAAAACTTCGCTTAGTTTTAATCTTTTCAAAAATCAATATCCTGTCTTTAACTGGGTTAAAGAACCAATGTCATCTAAAACACGATTCACGATAAACCCAAACCACATTCTATTGTTAATTGGGTTAAAGAACAGGTGTTGTTCAAAACACCGCTCACGATAAACCCAAAAACCAATTCAATTTCAATTCCAATTAAATATTATTTAATTGATACACTTTATTAAATCTAAATAGAAAGATTTAATCTTTTTCTCTATTGGGCTTAAGAACAGTGTTAATGGAGACACCATTCACGACAAACCCAAATCACATTTGATATTAAATACAAGGCTCTGAATAGAAAATATACCGGCTTATATTCAATATCAAATTCTGAAACCAACAAATATCGTATTGGAAATAACGATATAAAACATATCTTTCAAATTCCCATAACAATATCTGTATAGTCACGAAATCCAACATCGAAATATTCCGAAGATAATTTCGATTCAACTCCAGTCCAATTCACATATTGGGAATATCGATTATTTTTTTAAAATCACTTTTAAATTCAATTTATTTATTTCAAAATTAAATCGATTTTAATTCTAGTTCAAAACTAGTTCATTTTGATAAAAATCTATTTTTATCTTTTCAAATGTGAGATTTTTCATCCCAGTTCTTTCCAATTCACATATTACGATTTTACACAAATTATTAATATTTTTAATAATTTTATCCAGGCTCGTACAGTCGATTTCCATCAACGGCCATCGAACTGCACTTACAACGACCTTTTCCAAATTTGATTTGGACATAATTCCAAATCCAACCGTTAGATTTCAAATTTATAATATTCATTGGAAAGCTCTTTTCGATACGAACCCAACGGTTTCAATTTTAGGAGAATCCGACGGTCGGATCTCCCGCAACGTCAATTCGAAGTCAATGGTCGAAATTCACGAACTGCCGCGGCGCGACGCGTTCTATTCAGGCCGTTATATATATATAATATATATATATATATTATATTTCATCGATTTCCTTTTAAAACGTATTTTATAAATCGTTTTAAATTCGTTTCAAAAACAATTTCAACTTCATCTTCAATTTCAAATCGATTTGATTTCAATTCAATTCGAATTCATTTCAATTTTTATTTAGTTCGAATTCAATTCGTTTCATTTCAATTCAAATTCTAATTCGTTTCGATTCAATTCAATTTGAATTACCTTCTATTTACTTCAATTCGAATTCATTTCAAATTGATTTCAATTCAATTTCAGTTCATTTTAAATTTCATTCAAAACGATTTCAATTCGTTTTTAATTCAATTTCAATTTAATTCAATTTGAATTCATTTCTATTCAGTTTAATTCAAATTCACTTTCTATTCAATTCGAATCGAATTCATTTTCTATTCGGTTTAATTCAAATTCACTTTCTATTCAATTCGAATCGAATTCATTTTCTATTCAGTTTAATTCAAATTCACTTTCTATTCAATTCGAATTCATTTTCTAGTCAGTTTAATTCAAATTCACTTTCTATTCAATTCGAATCGAATTCATTTTCTATTCAGTTTAATTCAAATTCACTTTCTATTCAATTCGAATTCATTTTCTCTTCAGTTTAATTCAAATTCACTTTCTATTCAATTCGAATGGATTTCAAATTGATTCAATAAAATTTCAATTTGAATTTTAATCTAATTTAATTTGAATTTCATTTCAAAACATTAAATTTTGAAATCACTTTTCAATATTCATTATAAAACGAATAAAATCGATATAAATATGTTCAGGTCAAAATAGCGCGTCTCTAATCAACACGGCTTTATATTTTTCAAAAACTTCGTTATTCTATTAAACAAATGAATATATATTCTATTCAACACATGCGTCTATATTTCTTTCAATACACGACTACTTTTGTTATGTAAAATATTTTATAAAATCATGGTATCTATCGTTTGATTTTTAATTAGACTCCACCGTGAAGTAGTTCTAATTTTAAATATGATAAAGATGTAAATTTTATTATTAAAATATTTTACTCAACACACGAATATTTTCAACACATGAACATCGTCAACACATGACTATTTTTATATTCAACACATGAGTTTTCCTTTATAATATTCATTATTTTCCCGATTGGAATGAGGCCCAATCAATCACCATATAATGTTAATTATATGGATTCCATACAACACATTAGGGCTGCACACAACCCATATCCAACCCGACCCAACCCACCAACCCGACCCAACCCACATAAACCCAACCCA
Source organism: Allium sativum (assembly GCA_030737875.1). NCBI lineage: Eukaryota > Viridiplantae > Streptophyta > Magnoliopsida > Asparagales > Amaryllidaceae > Allium > Allium sativum. The sequence continues at coordinate 232,738,977 of CM060911.1, forward strand.
ACCCATCCTAGTTCGAGTCGGATATGGGTTACAATTTGTAACCCATACTATATGCGGGTCGGGTTTGACATTTTGTTCAACCCAACCTCATTTTAACCCAACCCAAACCTATTTAAAAAAAACTAATTTAATATCCATCCAATTAAAATTAGAATAGTAAAATCCTAGAATAATGTTTATGTATTCTATAATAAATGTACAAAAAAATATTTCATGTCAATCCAAACTAGATAGAATTTGATAAATATATTTTAAAGCGCATTTTAATGTATTTTAAAATGAAACACTTGCTCAACTATGTAGTAAATTAATTTCATATGATGTGTTTTACAATGAAATTTTAATTATATGTCTTGTAATGAATCGGTTATTTTAAATGCATTATGCTAGCTAAAATCTGATATATTATGCTGAATATTTTAATATAATTTTTAGAAAAAATCCCTCATATTCTCATTTTTTATTGTATTCAAGTGACCCAACCCAACCTTACTTAACCCGACCCAACCCATACTTCAACCCAACCCATATCCAACCTCATAAAGGGTCGGGTACGGGTTGAGCTACCTTAAACCCATACTTATGCGGGTCGGATAAAGTATTTGGTCTAACCCGACCCAACCCATACTTTGTGCAGCCCTACAACACATGTATATAATAGCAACGATAACCAATCAACCATCATCCAAAGTGCACCACACAACTGCATAAGCATCAAATATAAATAATCAACGCTTACACGGTCTGTCGACCAATCGATCGACATACAATTAAATAATTGGGATTAGTGTATGCCAAATATCATCCCAATACCCGTGTGGGGTTTCAAATCAACAAACACAGATTTTTATTTGTGCAGTTGGGCGATGTGTCAAATTTATCGACCCAATCAATATCAGTCAAATCAGTGTATATAAACAAATCGGCCTATTTGTTTATAAATATTTATTTATTCACTTTCACGTTAAAAATTATATTTTTAACTATAAAATATTTTTAACTATATAAATATTTTATTTTCTTTCAACACATGAACATAATTCATTATCTATTTCACATCAATTTCACAAACAAATTTCACAACACATCAATCAAACAAACAAGCCATCTATGGTCTGTGGATGACGGGTGTCGGGTGCTGCTAAGCACCGTCTACATCTTAGTATATATATATAATTAGAAAAGGAAATTTGAGTGAGAAGTTCTCACCGATTGCTATCCTAACTCCACGACTCTTCATTTAGAGAAATCTTCATCGTTCTCGCCTTTTGTCACTTTCGCTGCCCGTAGTCACTACATATATATAATTCACATTTTTATTTCGCTATTCAATGTATAAAAATCGAATTTTTACTTCTCTATTCAATATATAAAAATCGAATTTTTACTTCGCTATTCAATATATAAAAATCGAATTTTTTACTTCGCTATTCAATATATAAAAATCCTATTTTTACTTCGCTATTCAATATATAAAAATCGAATTTTTACTTCGCTATTCAATATATAAAAATCGAATTTTTACTTCGCTATTCAATATATAAAAATCCTATTTTTACTTCGCTATTCAATATATAAAAATCGAATTTTTACTTCGCTATTCAATATATAAAAATCCTATTTTTACTTCGCTATTCAATATATAAAAATCGAATTTTTACTTCGCTATTCAATATATAAAAATCCTATTTTTACTTCGCTATTCAATATATAAAAATCGAATTTTTACTTCGCTATTCAATATATAAAAATCCTATTTTTACTTCGCTATTCAATATATAAAAATCGAATTTTTACTTCTCTATTCAATATATAAAAATCGAATTTTTACTTCGCTATTCAATATATAAAAATCCTATTTTTATAATCACGCTATATGGATAAAAATTCTATTTTTATTCAACGGTGTTCATATAATAAAGATTATATTTTTATCACGCTATTCTCTATATATAGATTTCGCCTTTTTCTACTTTAAAAATGTCGTCTTTCACTACATAAAAATATCGTCTTTTTATATCCTACCGTATAAAGATCACATTTTTATTATCTATATAATATGAAAATTATATTTTGAACTCTCTATAATATAAAAGATTATATTTTTATCCTTCTACAATATAAAAATTCAGATTTTTAATTGCAAAAATTAATTAAACAAAGCAAAATAAATGAAAGGGCTTACATTGCTTTAAGGAGGAGGGGGGGGGGGGAGGGGGGTTCTTGCTCGCTGGTGGTGGTGGGCCCTCCAATAGGCGGCGGAGGTGGCTCAGGCGGCTAGGGTTAGGCGAATTGGGGGATTTTAGGTGGCGTCCGCGGTTTGGGTGAGGGATCGATTGGAAGGGGGGGCGCGGAGGAGAAGAAGGAGGGTGGAGGAAGAGGCGGGTTCGAGGGCTGAGGCGGAGGACGTCTGGGGGAGGGCGGCGCGTCGGGGTGGCGATCGCCAGGGGGCTGCGCGATTCGTTTTTTTTCTTTCTGCTTTTGATTTAAATCGAACGGGGGAGGGGGGGGGCTGAGAGAAGATAGGGGGGAGTGGGAAGAGTTTTTATTTTATTTTAATTATTTAATTTCTAAAAGGTTGACTTTTTCATACGACCTCTAAACGAGGCCCACCGCCTGTCGTCCATAGCGTTTTACCCCCATCCCGAACACAATAGGATATGTATCGCAAGATGATTCGATCGTTTCGATCAGTTTTCGTCTAATTTACATTTAAATCATTATATTGAATTTTTAACGTACATTTCAATTTACCGGGGTCACATCCTAACTCTATAAATCCCAGAAAATATTTTCTAGCTTCGTATTGACGATACGGTCCTAATAAAACTAGTTTCATCAGATTCTGAGACCGTTGGAAAAATGGCCATTTTCCAGTCAATTAAAATCCACTGAAACTGGTCAAACGCGTTTTCCTTTGCCATGCTCACATATTGATTCGAAAAATTATGAAATTTGTAATCTAGCAATAATTTGACATCACGGACCCAACAAAAGTGGTTTCGTCGAAATTCGAGGTCGTTTGCAAAATGGCTATTTTTTAGGGCCTGAATTCCATAGCGACTATTCAGAATCTTCCTCTCGACATATCTTTTGATTCCCGCTATGAAATTTCAATTTTTCGGATTCATTGGAAAGATATTATCAATTAGATCCTATTATTTTTGGTTTCACTAAAATCCGGTTTGTTTTGCACCCGGTACATTCAATTGAAGTTTGAAATCGAATTATCGAACTACCGCGCCATTTTCAATTCTATTTATAATTATATATAATTATTTATATTCTAACGACGACGTATATAAATATATACATTCGATTCTATTCAAAATAAATTTCTCGTCATTATTATTTAAAATAATCTATTTTAAATGTTCAAAATTCACTAAAATTGCCAAAATAAAAATTTTGAACTGGCCCAGATTTTCGGGTTGTTACAGGATGTTTCTTTGATAGTTAAATCACCGACTATCAAAGTTTTGATTTACTTTATACCCCTGTTGTCAATATGAAGAGACAGGGATCCGATTTAATATCTGAAAACCACTCCATATTGGCATAAGCGTTACGAATCAACTTATGTTGAAGAGATTACGAAGACAGAGTAAAGTGCAAGGGATATTCTGTTAATCCTAGGTAGAAATTGCCTAAGATGGATTAATAAAATGGTGCCTTCGGTTTGTTCAGGCCCAGGACAACTTGTAAGGACGAGTGTCTGACAGAGTATTTCCAAAGGGATTATGTACATTGATTCCTTCAAACGTACGAAGTTGGTGGCAAAGAAGGGAAACTTCTTTAGGCTAACAATCTGAGTATTTTTGTGAGAATCAATTAGTGATTTCCGATGGATATGACGATGTGGCATTCAATGTGAATGGTGGCCAGATGTTCTGGAAGATAATTCAAACCTCAAGCCTTACAACCGGAAATTGACAAAAATCGGGCAGGCAACATGGCTAGATAGGTCGCTTCCATTAGGATGCATAATCACCTATCTAGAGAAATTCCAATTGCTCCTTTAATCTTTCGATGCTGTCCCTTTCGGGAAACGGTTGCTGATCCCAACCATTGGTGATATACATTCGATATACTCAAGCGAAATGAGTGGTCGGTCATGTGTGGGCCGGGTTATAAGAAGTTCTTGTTGAACCCAGTGTATTCCCCTCTAGAGATACAATATCGCAAGGTGGTTCCATACCTTGTCATGTTGGAAATCCAACCTCCAATAAGAGCCCTGCGGTTTTTGATTTTATACTATATATGGAGTGTGAGATGCAAGCGTTCCGCTAGATTCTATTTATTTGATTTAGACACTATTATAATATCATTGGATTTGATATCAAAAATATTTTTGATTATTGTAAGGTAAAAACCATCCGTGTTTATGTGTGGATTGGTCTTACGATTATCATTTCTTTCGAAAGGATTTTAAAAAAAAGTTAAACCAACGGTTGGAGTTTACTCACACCAGTCCCATGACCGACCCAGAGTTTATTTTGTTTTGTTTTCCCTAAACTCTTGGGTGCCCAAATTTGTACGGCCTGTCAAGTAGTCGGGGTTTTACAGATTTACTTGGAGGAGCTCGAAACAGGAGGCTTTACCAGTTAGTTATCGACTATCATAATTTCCGCTGTGTACTATGTTGCATCTGGAAACATGTGTCTATAACTGTTCCAGGAATAACTGTTGTGCTCTGATAATGGTACGTATATGCAGTTACTGATTTGTATTTCAAAAGGTTATGTTATATAATATACTTTATTCGTTCCGCTGTGTGACTTGTGTTCTTTGTTTTCTTCTATTCTAATTTTTCTTTCTTTCTATTTCTCATCCTCTAACTTCTTATCCGTATTTCTGTGTCATTTGGGTTGGACATGTGGTGTTATTGGTCGACTCAAAGGGTACGGAAATTCGGGTTGTTACAAATCTGTTTAGGTTCTAGCAAAGTTGGGAAGGTTAGCCATTTTCCCACTTCCCATCCACACGCCTAACCCCCTCTTAAGGGCTAATGTTGTTTGCCATTGATGCACATGCTGGTTTTATATATCTATGGGTTTTCTAGCGAGATGGCCCAAACTTGAGCTTTCTGGAGCTGGATCATCGGACTTGGAGCTATACCTAGTAGATGGTTTCTTTGTTTTTTGCTTGTGGAGTTTTCATCTTTCAGACCTTGTTACTCGAGACGGTGTCCTTGGATCTCCTCCCTATATTTCTGAGATAGTGGATGCTTTAACATTTTCCTCGTCGATGACGAGTGACTTCTAAGGGTCTGCCAGATCATGGCCCTTGCTTATTATTAGTTCATGGTTGTATTTTTCTTGTTTTCATCTTATGATGCTCTCTTATATAAGTGTGTTCACAGATCATGTAGCCATCCCTACATAATCTGTTTTTGTGAGCCTTTGGGGAATGGATGCCTTCTCCCTTTTGTTATATATATATATATATATATTAAAAAAAACCTATGACTCACATAGTTACTTGATTTTATTCTGATCTAATCAAGAAGGCTGCATATATAGGAGAATAGAAGACCTAAGCAGATGTTCAAATTTTGAAACGACCCGGATTTTCAGCGACTTTGGTTATCGACGTAAGCTCGATGTCGATAACCAAAATATCGAAAAATCCTGGTAATTATTGAAAGAAATTAGAGAGTGAGAATAGATAAGATAGAAACTTAGAATAGAAGAAGAAGAACACAACATCAGAGTAACACGAACCTCACAGCGGAACGAATAACATATAATATATAACATAACTTTGAAATATAACAGTTATGTATACAATAGCACTTATCAGAGTACAACACTTACAACACAGCGGAAATAAACTATAGCTATATGATTCTGAAGCCTCCTGCTCCAGCTCTTCAATGTATCTGCAAATCCCGACTACTTGACTGCCCGTACAAATTTAGGCACCCAAGAGTTTAGGGAAAACAACAAAGTAAACTCCGGGTCAGTCATGGGACTGGTGTGAGTAAAACAGTTTAAACAGGTATATGAACAAGTAAACGATATCTCATAAGACCACGCCGCAGAACGGAACAGGTTTTCCCTTATGAGAATGCAAAATATCTTTTTATCAAAAACCTCTTGATATTATAATAATGTCTATGTACAAATAGATATCAACTAGCAGAAACGCTTTCATCTCACGTTCTACATATATAGTATACAATCAAAATCGCAAGCACGTATTGGATAATGGATTTCCAACTATGACAAGGTATGGAACCACCTTCCGATCAGTGTACTCTAGGAACGATACACTGGAGTTCAACAAGAACATCTTGTAACTCAGCCACACATGACCGACCACTCATTTCGCTTGAGTGTATCGAATGTACATCACCAACGGTTGGGATCAGCAACCATTCCCGTATATATATGGGACAGCATTGATAGATTTAAGAAACAAATGAATATTCTCTAGATAGGTGATTATACACCCTACTTCGGTGCGACCGACTTAGCCATGCTGCCTGCCCGATTTCTGTCATTTACCGGATGATGAGGCTAGAAGCTACGCTTTATCATCACATCAGATTCACTTCGAATGCCACATTGTCAGATCCATCGAAAATCACTAATTGACGTCTACAACAGTACATTACGTGTCAGCTAAAAGAAGTTTCCTTCTCCGCTTCCACTCTTGGTATAGTTGAAGAAATCAATGTACGTGACTGTCTGGAAATACTATGTCAGACATCCATCAAAACAAGTCATCCTCATTCACTTAGAATGTCACATCGTCATACCCGCCAAATCACAAATTGACTTATCCAAAAATAACACGGGTATACAGCTAAGAGAAACGAATTCCTCCGCCACCAAACGTGAATACGTTTGAACAGATCAACTTACGCGATCCATTGGATATACTCTGTCAGACCTTCGTCCATACAAGTTGTCCTGGGACTGGACAAACCGAAGGCACTATTCCGTATATCCATCTTAGTCACTGTTATCTAAGACTTATACAACAGCCCTTGCATTTTACTCCGTCTTCAATTATCTTTGGCATATATGATTCGCGACGCTTATGCCAATGCAGAGTGGTTCTATGGATAATAATCCAACCGGTCTCTCCATATTAACAACGTTAAAATGGTCAAAACTTCAATAGTCTGTGAGTTAACTATCAAAGAAAAACAAGTGTGCAAACAACGATATTATTTCCAAATGGAAATTATATCGAACAAACATCATTTAACTCTTATCTCATTAGTTCGTTAATTTACTTATCTTCTGTTTCCATATATTCTAAATTCTTATTTTCTTTTATCAGAATACATTTCTGATTCTCGTTTGGAAAACATTTCCAAAACTCCTTTACGATCAAACCTTACCATTTCTTAGTTAAGAAGGAAGTCACTCAAGTTGGGGTATAATTACCTCTCAGACCTTAACTGAACAACGTTATAACTTCGAAATGGTCAAAGTTTATCTTTTAATCTTTAACAACTTCTTTACGCCTTTCTCGGATCCAATTTTTACTAATCCACTTCTATATTTAAAACATTGGTTATAACGATAACGTTATAATCCCTACTTTCGAATTATCTAACTTTAATTATAACTTCTATTCTTATTAGTGAATAATTAACCTAACACTTATTTATTTATAAATAAATAAATCTCTATTTAGACACTGGAAAGTATAAGTACTTTCCCGAATTCGATATAAATCGAATTTTCCGATTAACTCTCTTCGAGAAATCTCTATTTGATTAACTCTTCTTCGAATAACCTATATTCGATTAACTTCTTCCTTTTCAAATATCTCATCTTTGAAAAACCTCACTTCGATTAAACTATAATCGATAACTCCCTTCGATGAAACTAACATCGATTACTCCTTTTGATGAACTAACATCGATTACTCCTTCCGATGAAACTAACATCGATTTATTTAACTCGACGAACTTAACTCGACTAACTTAACTTGACTCGACTAACTCGACTTACTTGGTTCGACTAATTCAATTCGATTAACTAGGCTCGACTAACTTGACTAACTTAACTCGACTTACTTGGTTCGACCAATTCGATTCGATTAACTAGGCTCGACTAACTTGACTAACTCTGTCTCAAATAACTATATTTGATTAACTCTAGTTCGTTTTAACTCTAATCGATTAACTCTAACTAATTAACTCCAACTGGTTAACTCTATTTGATGAACTCTAACTGGTTAACTCTAACTGATTAACTCTATCTGGTTAACTCTATTTGATTAACTCTAACTGGTTAACTCTAACTGATTAACTCTATTCAACTAACTCGACTCGACTAACCCCTTTCGAATAACATATTTGATTAACTAACTTTCGAATACCATATTCGATTAACTAACTTTCGAATACCATATTCGATTACTAACTTTCGAATACCATATTCAATTAACTCCTTTCGAATGTCTATATTCGATTAACTAACTTCGAATACGATATTCGATTTCTCCTTTCAAATGTCTATATTCGATTAACTAACTTCGAATACCATATTCGATTTCTCCTTTCGAATGTCTATATTCGATTAACTAACTTCGAATACCATATTCGATTTCTCCTTTCGAATGTCTATATTCGATTAACTAACTTCGAATACCATATTCGATTTCTCCTTTCGAATGTCTATATTCAATTAACTTTATTCACTTTATAAAGACTTCCTTTTTAACAACGTTTTATTCATTTGAAAAGATTTACTTTTAAATAACGGTTCTACACTTTAAAAATGATTTCATTTTTATAATGTTCCTTTTCCAATTCTATTTGTAAATGGTTTACAAATATTTCCTTTTCAAATTTATTCTTGAAATATTCTAACTCCTTAAATTTCCGGGAAAATTCGCCATAACCTCCTTTATATCGGGAGCATCGGGAAAATCCCCAAACCGCTACACAAGCCTTTCCATTCAAAAAGAAAATGATTTGCAGTTATTTCCTTTTTGAATATCTCCTATTTATTTAATCAAATAAATATCTTATTTAATATTTTATTTATTTAACAAATAAATAATCCATGTCATAATATCTTATCTGTTTATTCTAAATAAATAATTCACTTTATAAATATTCCATTTATAAAGGCTTTCCTTCATTTATAATTCCACTTAACGTATTTTCTATTTATAAATATTCCATTTATAAATATTTCTATTTATAAATATCCTATTTATAAATATTCTCTTTTATAAAATCCTCTTGATTCTATAAATATTCTCCTTTCAATATTTCGGTATATCACGGTGTTCAATCATATCAAATCACGATGTTCAATATCGTCCAAGCATATATAATCACCCACAGATTTTATATCACATTATATATCACAATATATAAATCACAGTAAAATAACTGTTGAGGAATCCAGTGGATTCCTCCAACCTGTTTCCCTGCATCACAGATGTTAGACAATATAGATAACATCACTTTCAGTTCCATATGATATATTCTGTTAAACAGAATCAATATAGAAATTTTAACTAACTGACTAGCAGTTCAATCAAACAATCAATACACAGTCAAACAGACAATTTTAACAGTTCTAACAATACAACATGAAATTATAAACTGTTCAGAGTTAGAGAGATTTACTCACAGTTGCGCGTTAACCGTTAAATAACTGGTTTGCGTTCTTTGATTGAGTCGGACAATTTATTTCGCCATAAATTGTAACAAGTTCGGATTCACTCCCAGTCAGTCTCATTGTGAAGCTCTCGTCCATACGGTCCCAACGCAACTTGTTTCGTCTGATTTCGATACCGTATGGATTAGATATTAATTATACAAGTTAATATACTATTTAGAATTTTAAATTAAAAATAACTTAACTAGATTTTCTCATTGGGCTTAACCCAACTAGTTCGGCCCATTACTCCTCCAACGAAACCAGCCCGCACTTCCCTTTCTTCCTCCAAAACCTGCTACCCGTCGCTCCCTGTATCTGCCATTTACGATCCTTCTTCCACCTCCACTCCACGTTTTACTTCACCGTTCTTCAAACTAAACATGCCACTCTTCTCCTCTCGAACTCCTCTTCAATATCACGTATTTCCCCTCATATTCGATCGCCTCCTCTCGATTCCGACTGACAACTCCCCGCTGCATCATCAGTGAACCACCGACAATTTCAAGCATCGAATCACACAAAAACCCCACAACCGAAACCACATCACTCCACAAATTCAATGCTAGTACCCAATTCGAGTATAAACACTTAAATCTCCATCGATTTTGAACCCTAGAAATTGCGGCTGTAACCTTCATTGACGGAAACATGTCGAGCTTCACAAAAGGACTGCTGCGCTGAAGAGCGTCACACGGTGAATCCAGAAATATAGATAAAATGATTTTAGGATTTTGATTTCATTTTCTAAAAATTTTAGAAATTCGGTTTTCCCCTTTGAAGAGAGAAAAAGAATGCGGCATAACTTTCTGTTGACCAGAGGAAAATGAGTAAGGGTTTGAGGGGAGTAAAAGGTATTATATAGGATTTATTTAATAATTTAATATTCGATTATTAAATTCCTTTTTAAGCAAACGCTATATATATTCGTCCTCTAAAATTCCTGTGATCACATACGACACTCAAAAATTATGAAAATTGACATGCAGCTACATCTCGACATTTCGGACCCAACGAAACTGGTTTCGTCGAATTCTGACTCCGTATGCTCACACAGCGTATTTTTAACCGTCGAAATACTGACTGTTTCTCACTCTAAAAATCCGTACGGCCACACAGTGACTCTAAAAATCACGAAACTGGAAATCTAACAACTATTTGATATTGCGGATCCAACAAAACTGGTTTCGTCGAATTCCGACTTCGTTTGCAAAACCGGCTTTTTTTTAAAGCTCTGGATGACCCATTTAAATATATAAATATATTTAAATATTATTAAATTAAATATAAATAAATTTATATTATCGTATATCTCCACATATGATATCGTCCAGCTCCAGAATATCATATCAGAATATACAGTTTGATATTTCAGATTTCAGATTATCTCGGTATTCAGTTTATATCGAAAATCCTTTTATAACGTATATAAAGCGTCGCAAATTATAAAGGAATTCTACAGCGACTTTTCTGAAATTTGATTTGGACGTACATCAAAATCTACACGACGAAATCCCGATTTCTCTCTTCCACTAGAAAGATATACTCCATCAGCTCCACACGTTTCTTGTTTCACAGAAATCCGGCTTAAAACGAATCCTGTACATTCAGTTGAAGTTCAAATCGCCAAATAGCGAACTACAGCGCCATTTCAAGCTCGATTTTAATTATATTATAATTATACGTTCAAACTGTCGTCGATTGAATATATTCGTTATTATATTTCAACTCTAAGCTGAATTAAATCACGGGGATGACCCCGTTCACTGAATATTGTGATTTCCAATATTTTTGATTATTTCTGAATTAAATATATTATTTAATTTATTATTTTAATTAAATATTCCCAGTTATTTAATTCCACGACCATTAAATCCTTTAATTCACCATTTATATAATTAAATAAATTAATTATAATACCTCTGCCAATGCGGGTCATTACATTCTTCCCCACTTAAAATAATTTCGTCCTCGAAATTGCTAAGTTAGAGGACGACCCTATATATTGGAATTTCTAAGATTTGTTTACCCCTAATTTCTGATTTCAACTGAACTAATTAACATCGACTAAAATATTTATTCATTCCGACTAACTAAAATTTTCAAAAATTCTGAAAATTTTCTAACACTTTAAATTTTCGGAAAATTTCGCCAGCGTCTCCTTTGTACTGGTCAATAGCTCAAACTCCAACTCGCCTCTCTGGGCCTTCTTCAACCCAAAAGAAAATCAAAACGCCAAACGGCTTGCCAATTCAGCTCATAATTTCCAAACTCATATAAAATATAAACTTGTACCTTTTTGTTGGGCATATCATTATATCCCTACCACTTCCATATGCTATCAACTCAGCATATACCAGTGTTATCTCAATCAACTTCCAATCAGTTCATATCCTCAAATCCAAACCGAATTTTATTCGAACCCCAATATCAAATTTCAAATTCTTAACTCATCAACCCAATTCCATAACAGATTATTCTCTAAACCAATTCAATTCTATTTAACTCTGTTCAAGTTAAATTTCAATTTATTTTTACCATCTCATTTTATTTAACTTCATTAGTTAAATTTTTAATTCCAGAACTTAAATTCCTGGGTTTCTTTCAAATCAATTTGAAATTATAATACCAATTCAAAACCTTTGAATTTCTAAACAACTTGTTTTCTCAAAACAATTCAAATCAAAATCTCTGGTAGTAATCCACCACTTAGAAACTTGAAAATCACACCGATGATACTGCGCAGTCATCATCGGAATTATTTTCCAGCAACCCAAGTGATTTCAATACTATATCATTTTCAATACCATTACTAAATACTTCCATTTTGAAAACATTTCAAAATCTCCTAGGAACTTAAAATTTCCTTATTTTAATCCTGATTCATTTATCAATACTTACTCAAATTTCAGGAATTTTAATTCAAATTCTGATTCAAATTCAGACTTGATTCATCGGTTTTCATATACTTTACTAATATGATTCTGATTGGTTATATATAACCATTTCACATGTTATAATCTTATCTGATTAAAATCACTACCAACACATCCTATATATGATAATATATCACATATCCATACTGTGTCGGTCCATCGTATTCAAGTGTTTATAAACTCCTACCGATACAGTGGATCAAACTGATCGACCAGAACTCATAAACAATTCAGCCAATGAATCTCCACAATATAAAACCATTTTTATATCAACTACAAATACGCACTCATATATATACACTCAAACTCAATCTAGGGTATTACTAACCCTATCTCTACCGAGTCATGCCACAGAGCCAAGGTAAATCACTTAACCTTATGCTCTGATACCAACTGTAACGACCCAGATTTTCGGCGACTTTGGTTATCGACGTAAGCTCGATGTCGATAACCAAAACATCGAAAAATCCTGGTAATTATTGAAAGAAATTAGAGGGTGAGAATAGATAAGATAGAAACTTAGAATAGAAGAAGAAGAACACAACATCAGAGTAACACGAACCTCACAGCGGAACGAATAACATATAATATATAACATAACTTTGAAATATAACAGTTATGTATACAATAGCACTTATCAGAGTACAACACTTACAACACAGCGGAAATAAACTATAGCTATATGATTCTGAAGCCTCCTGCTCCAGCTCTTCAATGTATCTGCAAATCCCGACTACTTGACTGCCCGTACAAATTTAGGCACCCAAGAGTTTAGGGAAAACAACAAAGTAAACTCCGGGTCAGTCATGGGACTGGTGTGAGTAAAACAGTTTAAACAGGTATATGAACAAGTAAACGATATCTCATAAGACCACGCCGCAGAACGGAACAGGTTTTCCCTTATGAGAATGCAAAATATCTTTTTATCAAAAACCTCTTGATATTATAATAATGTCTATGTACAAATAGATATCAACTAGCAGAAACGCTTTCATCTCACATTCTACATATATAGTATACAATCAAAATCGCAAGCACGTATTGGATAATGGATTTCCAACTATGACAAGGTATGGAACCACCTTCCGATCAGTGTACTCTAGGAACGATACACTGGAGTTCAACAAGAACATCTTGTAACTCAGCCACACATGACCGACCACTCATTTCGCTTGAGTGTATCGAATGTACATCACCAACGATTGGGATCAGCAACCATTCCCGTATATATATGGGACAACATTGATAGATTTAAGAAACAAATGAATATTCTCTAGATAGGTGATTATACACCCTACTTCGGTGCGACCGACTTAGCCATGCTGCCTGCCCGATTTCTGTCATTTACCGGATGATGAGGCTAGAAGCTACGCTTTATCATCACATCAGATTCACTTCGAATGCCACATTGTCAGATCCATCGAAAATCACTAATTGACGTCTACAACAGTACATTACGTGTCAGCTAAAAGAAGTTTCCTTCTCCGCTTCCACTCTTGGTATAGTTGAAGAAATCAATGTACGTGACTGTTTGGAAATACTATGTCAGACATCCATCAACACAAGTCATCCTCATTCACTTAGAATGTCACATCGTCATACCCGCCAAATCACAAATTGACTTATCCAAAAATAACACGGGTATACAGCTAAGAGAAACGAATTCCTCCGCCACCAAACGTGAATACGTTTGAACAGATCAACTTACGCGATCCATTGGATATACTCTGTCAGACCTTCGTCCATACAAGTTGTCCTGGGACTGGACAAACCGAAGGCACTATTCCGTATATCCATCTTAGTCACTGTTATCTAAGACTTATACAACAGCCCTTGCATTTTACTCCGTCTTCAATTATCTTTGGCATATATGATTCGCGACGCTTATGCCAATGCAGAGTGGTTCTATGGATAATAATCCAACCGGTCTCTCCATATTAACAACGTTAAAATGGTCAAAACTTCAATAGTCTGTGAGTTAACTATCAAAGAAAAACAAGTGTGCAAACAACGATATTATTTCCAAATGGAAATTATATCGAACAAACATCATTTAACTCTTATCTCATTAGTTCATTAATTTACTTATCTTCTGTTTCCATATATTCTAAATTCTTATTTTCTTTATTCAGAATACATTTATGATTCTCGTTTGGAAAACATTTCCAAAACTCCTTTACGATCAAACCTTACCATTTCTTAGTTAAGAAGGAAGTCACTCAAGTTGGGGTATAATTACCTCTCAGACCTTAACTGAACAACGTTATAACTTCGAAATGGTCAAAGTTTATCTTTTAATCTTTAACAACTTCTTTACGCCTTTCTCGGATCCAATTTTTACTAATCCACTTCTATATTTAAAACATTGGTTATAACGATAACGTTATAATCCCTACTTTCGAATTATCTAACTTTAATTATAACTTCTATTCTTATTAGTGAATAATTAACCTAACACTTATTTATTTATAAATAAATAAATCTCTATTTAGACACTGGAAAGTATAAGTACTTTCCCGAATTCGATATAAATCGAATTTGCCGATTAACTCTCTTCGAGAAATCTCTATTTGATTAACTCTTCTTCGAATAACCTATATTCGATTAACTTCTTCCTTTTCAAATATCTCATCTTTGAAAAACCTCACTTCGATTAAACTATAATCGATAACTCCCTTCGATGAAACTAACATCGATTACTCCTTTTGATGAACTAACATCGATTACTCCTTCCGATGAAACTAACATCGATTTATTTAACTCGACGAACTTAACTCGACTAACTTAACTTGACTCGACTAACTCGACTTACTTGGTTTGACCAATTCGATTCGATTAACTAGGCTCGACTAACTTGACTAACTTAACTCGACTTACTTGGTTCGACCAATTCGATTCGATTAACTAGGCTCGACTAACTTGACTAACTCTGTCTCAAATAACTATATTTGATTAACTCTAGTTCGTTTTAACTCTAATCGATTAACTCTAACTAATTAACTCCAACTGGTTAACTCTATTTGATTAACTCTAACTGATTAACTCTAACTGGTTAACTCTAACTGATTAACTCTATCTGGTTAACTCTATTTGATTAACTCTAACTGGTTAACTCTAATTGATTAACTCTATTCAACTAACTCGACTCGACTAACCCCTTTCAAATAACATATTTGATTAACTAACTTTCGAATACCATATTCGATTAACTAACTTTCGAATACCATATTCGATTACTAACTTTCGAATACCATATTCAATTAACTCCTTTCGAATGTCTATATTCGATTAACTAACTTCGAACACGATATTCGATTTCTCCTTTCAAATGTCTATATTCGATTAACTAACTTCGAATACCATATTCGATTTCTCCTTTCGAATGTCTATATTCGATTAACTAACTTCGAATACCATATTCGATTTCTCCTTTCGAATGTCTATATTCGATTAACTAACTTCGAATACCATATTCGATTTCTCCTTTCGAATGTCTATATTCGATTAACTTTATTCACTTTATAAAGACTTCCTTTTTAACAATGATTTATTCATTTGAAAAGATTTACTTTTAAATAACGGTTCTACACTTTAAAAATGATTTCATTTTTATAATGTTCCTTTTCCCATTCTATTTGTAAATGGTTTACAAATATTTCCTTTTCAAATTTATTCTTGAAATATTCTAACTCCTTAAATTTCCGGGAAAATTCGCCATAACCTCCTTTATATCGGGAGCATCGGGAAAATCCCCAAACCGCTACACAAGCCTTTCCATTCAAAAAGAAAATGATTTGCAGTTATTTCCTTTTTGAATATCTCCTATTTATTTAATCAAATAAATATCTTATTTAATATTTTATTTATTTAACAAATAAATAATCCATGTCATAATATCTTATCTGTTTATTCTAAATAAATAATTCACTTTATAAATATTCCATTTATAAAGGCTTTCCTTCATTTATAATTCCACTTAACGTATTTTCTATTTATAAATATTCCATTTATAAATATTTCTATTTATAAATATCCTATTTATAAATATTCTCTTTTATAAAATCCTCTTGATTCTATAAATATTCTCCTTTCAATATTTCGGTATATCACGGTGTTCAATCATATCAAATCACGATGTTCAATATCGTCCAAGCACATATAATCACCCACAGATTTTATATCACATTATATATCACAATATATAAATCACAGTAAAATAACTGTTGAGGAATCCAGTGGATTCCTCCAACCTGTTTCCCTGCATCACAGATGTTAGACAATATAGATAACATCACTTTCAGTTCCATATGATATATTCTGTTAAACAGAATCAATATAGAAATTTTAACTAACTGATTAGCAGTTCAATCAAACAATCAATACACAGTCAAATAGACAATTTTAACAGTTCTAACAATACAACATGAAATTATAAACTGTTCAGAGTTAGTGAGATTACTCACAGTTGCGCGTTAACCGTTAAATAACTGGTTTGCGTTCTTTGATTGAGTCGGACAATTTATTTCGCCATAAATTGTAACAAGTTCGGATTCACTCCCAGTCAGTCTCATTGTGAAGCTCTCGTCCATACGGTCCCAACGCAACTTGTTTCGTCTGATTTCGATACCGTATGGATTAGATATTAATTATACAAGTTAATATACTATTTAGAATTTTAAATTAAAAATAACTTAACTAGATTTTCTCATTGGGCTTAACCCAACTAGTTCGGCCCATTACTCCTCCAACGAAACCAGCCCGCACTTCCCTTTCTTCCTCCAAAACCTACTACCCGTCGCTCCCTGTATCTGCCATTTACGATCCTTCTTCCACCTCCACTCCACGTTTTACTTCACCGTTCTTCAAACTAAACATGCCACTCTTCTCCTCTCGAACTCCTCTTCAATATCACGTATTTCCCCTCATATTTGATCGCCTCCTCTCGATTCCGACTGACAACTCCCCGCCGCATCATCAGTGAACCACCGACAATTTCAAGCATCGAATCACACAAAAACCCCACAACCGAAACCACATCACTCCACAAATTCAATGCTAGTACCCAATTCGAGTATAAACACTTAAATCTCCATCGATTTTGAACCCTAGAAATCACGGCTGTAACCTTCATTGACGGAAACATGTCGAGCTTCACAAAAGGACTGCTGCGCTGAAGAGCGTCACACGGTGAATCCAGAAATATAGATAAAATGATTTTAGGATTTTGATTTCATTTTCTAAAAATTTTAGAAATTCGGTTTTCCCCTTTGAAGAGAGAAAAAGAATGCGGCAGAACTTTCTGTTGACCAGAGGAAAATGAGCAAGGGTTTGAGGGGAGTAAAAGGTATTATATAGGATTTATTTAATAATTTAATATTCGATTATTAAATTCCTTTTTAAGCAAACGCTATATATATTCGTCCTCTAAAATTCCTGTGATCACATACGACACTCAAAAATTATGAAAATTGACATGCAGCTACATCTCGACATTTCGGACCCAACGAAACTGTTTCGTCAAATTCTGACTCCGTATGCTCACACAGCGTATTTTTAACCGTCGAAATACTAACTGTTTCTCACTCTAAAAATCCGTACGGCCACACAGTGACTCTAAAAAACACGAAACTGGAAATCTAACAACTATTTGATATTGCAGATCCAACAAAACTGGTTTCGTCGAATTCCGACTTCGTTTGCAAAACCGGCTTTTTTTAAAGCTCTTGATGACCCATTTAAATATATAAATATATTTAAATATTATTAAATTAAATATAAATAAATTTATATTATCGTATATCTCCACATATGATATCGTCCAGCTCCAGAATATCATATCAGAATATACAGTTTGATATTTCAGATTTTAGATTATCTCGGTATTCAGTTTATATCGAAAATCCTTTTATAACGTATATAAAGCATCGCAAATTATAAAGGAATTCTACAGCGACTTTACTGAAATTTGATTTGGACGTACATCAAAATCTACACGACGAAATCCCGATTTTTCTCTTCCACTAGAAAGATATACTCCATCAGCTCCACACGTTTCTTGTTTCACAGAAATCCGGCTTAAAATGAATCCTGTACATTCAGTTGAAGTTCAAATCGCCAAATAGCGAACTGCAGCGCCATTTCAAGCTCGATTTTAATTATATTATAATTATACGTTCAAACTGTCGTCGATTGAATATATTCGTTATTATATTTCAACTCTAAGCTGAATTAAATCACGGGGATGACCCCGTTCACTGAATATTGTGATTTCCAATATTTTTGATTATTTCTGAATTAAATATATTATTTAATTTATTATTTTAATTAAATATTCCCAGTTATTTAATTCCACGACCATTAAATCCTTTAATTCACCATTTATATAATTAAATAAATTAATTATAATACCTCTGCAAATGCGGGTCATTACAAATTTCCCCTTCAAATATCTCCAGAATATAGACTTTCATTTCTTTCCTTCTATAATAAAATCAATCAATCAAATCAATTAGTCAATTAATTAATCAATCAATCAAACCAATCAATTAATCAATCAAATCAAGTAATTGATTACATGCTCTTCATAAAATATTTGAATCAAAAAATTTAACACTTCAAATGGTTGATGGGAAGATTGTTATTAGTTAAATCCAAGAACTACAAGTTATCTTCCACAAACTTAATAATGAAGGAATGACACTTAGCGAATCCTTTCAAATCGCTGCTGCAATTGAATAACTTCTTTCGTCATAGATGGATTTCAAAAACTATTTGACACACAATCGCAAAGAGATGACAATGAAAGAACTTGTAGTCAGGTTGAGAATTTAAAAGGATCAAATAAAATATTAGAAACTAATTTCTTACAAAATGATAGAAGAAGCTAATGTTGTCGAGACAGGGAAGCCCAATAAAAGAAAATGTGAAAATGGTCCTAAGAAGTATATGAAGTTTCTGGGCTCATGTCATAACTTCTTAAAGAAGGGACACAAAGAAGTAGAATATCGCAAACCACACAAGAAGAAGAAAATTGAAGCAAACGTGTCTGACGTTTCTGATGGTATCTATGATATGGTTCTGTGCGTTGTAGAGTCAGAATGCAATCTTGTTGGAAACACTAAGGAATGATTTGTAGGAACCGAAGCCACTTTCCATATATGTGCGAACAAGTGGATGTTTACAACTTACAAAAATGCTATCGATAATGAACAATCGTTTATGGGAAATTCATACACATTAAAGCTTGAAGGTAAGAGAAAAGTAATCCTAAAATTGACTTCTAGAAAGAAGCTTGCCTTGAGTGATGTTCTCCACATTCAGGAATCCACAAGAACTTGATTTCAAGTCCGTTTCTTGGCAAACATGACTTTAAACTCACTTTTGTGGCTGATGAATCTATGCTAACAAAAAATGAAGTGTATGTTGGAAGAAGTAATGCACGTGATGGTTTATATGCAGCAAATGTAATAACTATTGTACCAAATGATGATTTGAATAAAATTGAATCTTCTATTTATACGATTGACTCTTTTTACTTATGGCATTCTAGGTTAGGCCATGTAAAATTTGATGCATTGTAAAAATTGATCAATCCAGATTTTGTACCAGAATGCATAATAGGTTCTAAATATAAACGTCAAACTTGTATCGAAGCAAAATTGACAAAAACCTCATGTCATTATGTTGAAGGAGAAACATAACCTTTAGAATTAATACACATAGATGTATGTGACCTAAAAAATTGTCAAACTAGAGGAAAAAAGTACTTCATCACATTCATTATTGATTGTACGAGATATTGTTATGTGTACCTCCTTAAAAGTAAGGATGAAGAAAATTATATGTTCAAATAGTATAAAGTAGAAATTGAAAGTCAACTCAATAAGAAAATAAAATATTTAAGAAGTGATAGAGAAGGAGATTACGAATTTCCCTTTGAGTAATTTTGCACCGAACATGGTATTGTACACCAAACCACAACTCCATATTCACCTCAATCCAACATCATAGCCACATGGAAAAATAAAACTCTAAAAGAAATGATGAATATCTTACTGATTAGTTATGACTTGCTAGATAACTTTTGGAGGAGAGGCTATTCTTTATGCTAATTATATTAAAAAATAAGATACCACAAAAGACAATATCTAAAACTTCCCATAACTATGGAAAAATAGACAACGATCCTAAAAATACTTAAATCTGTGAGGGTGTCTTGCAAAAGTGGAGGTATACAAATCAAATAAGGTCAAAATTGAACCAAAAATGATAGATCATGTTTCATAGGATACGCACAAAATAGTGTTCCATATCAATTCCTAGTATATAAATCCAAAATCGATGATATTCATAAGAATACCCTCACTAAGTTGAGAAATGCTATATTTCACGAATGTATTTACCCTTTAAAAAATTTATCGAGCATAATGGCCAAACAAAAAAAGAAATTTCTGATCCACATAAGGGTAATGAAGAACAAATTTATGAAAACTCACAACAAAGTAATCATGAACAATTAGAGGATCCGAAAAGAAGTAAAACACAAAAAAATTTAAAATCTTTTGGTCTTGACTTCTATGCCTTAATTTTAGAAAATGAAACACTAACATATAATCAGGTAATGTCCTCCTCTAAGCCTCTTTACTAGAAGGAGACCATTAATAGTGAGACAAAATCTATTACGAATTATCATACATGAGAATTAGTTTATCTACCTCGAGGATACAAAGCATCGGATAATAAATGGATCTTTAAGAGAAAAGTAAAACTTGATGGTTCGATTGAAAAATTTAAAGCACGACTTTTGGTATAAGGTTACAGGCAAAAGGAAGAGTTTGACTACTATGATACATGCTCGCCTGTAACACAAATAACTTCCATTAGAGCGCTGATAGCAATTGCATCAATACTTCAATTAGAAATACATCAAATGGATGTTAACATAACATTTCTGAATGGTGATCTTGAAGAAAATATTAACATGAAACAAGCTGAGGGTTTCCAAAAAGCAGGAAGTAAAGGACAAATATACAAATTAGTGAAATCTCTGTGTGGGCTTAAACAAGAACACAAACTATGGCATGAAAAGTTTGATGAAACATGGCATTAAGTGGATTTCATATAAACAAATATGAAAAATGTGTTTATACCAAAATTGCAGACAAAGTTATTTCATTATGTATTTGTATGTTGATGATCTACTTATAATAGTAAGCAATAAAGATGTAATAACATCAACGAAAAATTTGATCTTCGGGGATTTGATATGAAAGATAATGGAATTGTTAATGTAACTCTTGGAGTAAGTACCCAAAAAAATCCACAAGGTACATATTGTCTCAATAGCAATACATTAAGAAAATATTGGAAAAATTTAAGCAGTGTAACATAATTGTTGCAAAATTACCTATAAACTTAAATCAAAATTGGGTCAAACATAGCAGTGATAGTATTTACCAACTTGAATATTCTCGAATACTAAGAGACATTATGTATGTTATGAACTGTACTAGACTAAACATAGCATATGTTGTAAGTAAACATAACCGGTTTACGAGCAACCCATGAAAGAATCACTGAAAAGCCATAATTCAAGTATTGGGATATCTAAAATATACACAGAATTATTGACTGCATTACTCAGGATTTCCATCTATATTAGAAGGATATTGCGATGCAAATTGGATTTCTAGGTCAGTAGATATTAAATCCTTAAGTGGATATGTGTTCGCTTTGGCTAATAGGGCAGTATGTTGGAAATCTTCCAAACATACGTGCATAGCAATATCCCTAATGGAATCGGAATTTGTTGCATTGGAAAAATTAGCAGAAGAAGCAAAATGACTTTGAGGTTTCTTAGAAAATGTTCCAAATTAAGAAAAACCGGTACTGTCAATAAGTATACATTGTGACAACCAATCTGCCGTTGGTTGGGAAAATAGTCAACTTTATAATGGAAAGTCTAGCCATATTTATCGTAGGCATAAACTATAAGACAGTTTCTTGCTAATGGAGTTATCACTATTGACTATGTAAAGTCAAAGGATAACATTGCGATTTCGCTAATTAAGGGCTTGTCTAGAGAGAACGAAAATAACTTATCGATGAAAATGGGTTTAAGGCCAATAATATGAGAAAAGTTTTCCTTAATGGAAATCTGACCTTGTTAACTGGCGATTCTAGGATCTAAGTTTAAACGGACACCTAAAATCAGGGTAAACTTAGCAACACTGATAACATTCAAACCATTCCTATGATAAGTCAATGCATGAACCACTGTAGGATAAGATAAATTTAGCTTTATACTGGGCTAAAAATAGAATCAAGTGGTGTATTGCGGAATAAACTTTGTAGAATGACCTACATGAATGTAAAGACAACGCTTCGAATAGATTTACCAAGGGCTAAAAATTATCTAAACACCCATGAGATCAAGTAGGCGTTCATGGCATAAATGTTCACATACAGAGAACTAAGGAAGATATTTTTCTGTTCAAATTTAGACAAAAACGGTAATAAAGATAGTCGCATCACTTGGTAAAATGAACGCAATGCTTCCAAGCATTGCAACCGTTAAAACGTTCTCTTACCTATATTAAGGATGAGGCTTAACTAAATAAAAAAATAATTAATTTTGCTCTTCCCCTTCTTTCACATACTCTGTTCTTAGTTTGCTTCTCTTGAGTTCGTCGTCCTCTACAAATTCCAATGCGGTTTTGCTGAGTTGGTCTAATTTATCTGTCTAATTTATCTTGGAAAATAATTATTTATCACCTTTATACATCATAAATGGAGGCGATATTATTTTAAAGAAATAGATTATTTTGGACTCGGACAAACTCAAAGGTACTATACATAATTGTTTACTTATACTTTTATAAGTATTTACAACATTTTTGCAAAAATCGTTGCAACAGTGTTCTGTGACATACATAAACACAGTTTTTGTATAGTATTTGCAACAGTTTTCTATAATATAAATTGATACAATTTATGCAAAATATTTGCATAATTTTCTGTAATATTGCTGTAACAGTTTGTGTTGCATATTTACTATTTTCCTAACTACTAGTATAAAAGTGTTGGTAGAATCTTAAATTTAGAACTGCCAGTAACATTTTCCTGGATGATTATAAAGTAAGAGATAAGAGATTAAGAAGATAGAGCATTCAAAAGTTAGCCAAGATTAGAGTGAAGAAGAGGGTCGAGATTACTTTTCAAACTCTTTTTCATGATGATAAGTTCTTTTCAATGAAACTTTAGCTTACATTCTTTCTTTGCTTCCCCCATCATGATCAAGATCATTATAAGGCTTAGAACTTTCCTTTTTCTTGTGAAATTCAAATTTATTTATTACTTTGCTCTCTTATCTCTTATTTTTTGTATTCCAAGCTTTTTTCCACGATGATCAAGTTCTTTCCAACTATTTAGTTGATGTTTGTCTTGTTCTTCTTTTGTTGCTTTCTTCTTATCAATGTTACTTGTCTAACCTCTAAGGACACACTTGGAAAAGACTGGTTGGAGGATTATACAAAGCATAGGGGTTTAGAATGCATAAGTGTGGGAAAATTCCTTTCGGTACCAAAATGGTCCTCGATACCAAGAGCTGTACCAAGTTCCAAATGCAATGAACTTTGTTGAATTTTCTTTTTTTACTTTTCATGATCGTATTTCTTAGTTTTTGGGTCTTTTTATGATAACATGTACCTTTTAAATACATCGTTCCAAAGCTCAATATGACTTTTGACCATGCGTCGTGATAAGGAATGTGGATTGTCGGTTTTTTTTATAATGACCCGAACTTCCCCGTGAAGGAAAGCACGGATTGCTTTGAGGACAAGATGAATCAGAACACAAATAGAAGAACATTTCATTTCTTATTACAACAATTTCCATCAGAGTACAAGAATATACAGAGTATGAATAATTTATACATTGTAAATATATCAGAGATTAAAATACATTACATAGCAGCGGAAAATAATACAAAACACAACTAAAAGAGATAAACGGATACAGAGCTTTCCGAATATCGTTCCAGCTGTAAACCAGGATCCTGTGAATATAAATCTGCAAAACCAAAACTACTAGCTGCCCATGTGGAAAATAGGGGCACCCAGAGTTTAGGTTAAAACAATAAACTCCAGGTCAGTCATGTGACGGGTGTGAGAACTAAAACAGTTATTAAATCTTTACTTTAAAAATAAAGTAAATCAAGGGACCATGCCGTATAACACGGAATGGGTTTTCTCCCAAGAATAGCAGTGCATAAAATAAACGGCGCAATGCTTTTTGGAAAAAATGAAGCTATTATAAGACTCAGGTCCCATCACATAATGCAACGCAAGCCGGAGGATAGAATTTTACGTTATAATAGCCAAACATGCTTGGTACGTTTAAAACAAATCATTTTGATACTATTATAGTGTAAACTGTATGAAACAACTTCAAATATAAATGTATCAATCATAGACGACATATGCCCCATCCCACTATGTCACCATACTAGGCTCTACAAATAAAACCGAAATGCCACGTATTGGAGGTTGGATTTCCGTCTGTGAACCAAGGCAAGGGATTGTTCTTACCTCTTCGAGACGCTCTAGCCCGTGTCTCAGGATCAGAACGCATCGACCCTTGGATCATCAGGGCCGGTCCACTCGATGTGTATTAAAATGTCTGAACACTACGTTTCCCCACCCTATGGGGCATCAATCTGGTCTGTATAAAGACCATACTATCCATCGGCCCTGTAGTGCCAATATATCTGAGGCGCCTCGCTATGCATTATCCACATTAGTAAAACGTCTGGGCGTGCAAAACCCAGGCACCACTCCAAGCTAGAAGGAAACACATGTCCTCCCCGAGGTCCTCTCCCATTTCTAGTTCACACCGGGGTGTGAGGCCCGTGAATTAACGCTATACTCAAAGCTATGCTATATTAAACCCATGCTTTGATCATCGACCACACGACTCTGCTTTTCAATAGAAGCCTTGATCATTTGCATCTCAGCATGCCACACAGGCAATTCACGCTATGCAACCAATGTCTATCAATCACACAGAATGAAATCCGATGTAAGATGCACATCCATTTACAAGTTCGTTCTGGGTCTGAACGAAACTAGAGGCACCTTATTCCTCGTACCATATGTCCAATACAGGAGAGAGCTCCTCGCATATCCGGTCGATCTCCAAGTACGTCTGGACGATCACCACTTATTACCTCATCTTGGGTGTACAGCCCAATCAAGACATCAGTAATCATCCAAACGATGTGAAGACCTCCGGTCTTCAACCACCGTCTTCATCGTCGACTCATCGCCGATTCAGTTATTCAGAATGGGATAAACCCGGCCTTCCCGAATAACTTGTTTATATTATAAACAAGTGCTATAAAAACACAACGTATACCCCGTTCCAATTCTGAATATTCTTTTATCTATATATTCATATCTTTTGGGAAAGGTTCCCATTAATTTTATCAAAGATAAATTCTTTAAATTTATTCTTTAATCCTCCTTTGGATATCAATCCAAACCAAATTATGGTTTATCCAAACTAGTCGGGATTAGCGAACCTTACCGAAGTAATCGTTTGTTTAATTTCCCAATCCCAACCTATTTATCCCATGAAGTAAAACTGGTAATACTTAATATCTAACACCACGGTGTTATTGGTAAAATTAATTACTATTTAACTTTCAAATCTAATTAAAGATTTAATTATCGCTTGGAGCAAAACTGGTGATACTCCATTCTCGATCATTCCTTGAATTTGATAATTTTAGTTATCAGATTCACATTTTAGTCTAATTAAAGATTCATTAAAACTCTATTCAGTTTTAATCTCGAAAAATCATTAGTTAATGATTTTCTTCAAAGTCAAGCGATTAATCTTATCTTTAACTGGGTTAAAGAACTAATGTCATTTAAAACACAACTCACGATAAACCCAAAATCTCATTCCATTAACAACGGAATTTTCACGGAAAATAGATCGATATATATATAATCGATATAAACTTCCGTATCCAACTGATAATATAAATGGAATGACGGCAAAGCCTTTTAAATTCCATATATATTAACAGTCTTCCTCTACAGAAGCTCACTTCGATTATTACCAAATCGAATTCCATTCAATTCCAATTTAATATGTTAAATTGGAAAACTTTACTTTGGAAAATCTCATTTAAATCTTAACAAAAGATTTATAAATTCCAAATCACAATTTATTGAAAATCAGGTTAAAGAACGAATGTAGATAAAAACACAGTTCACAATAAACCCAATTCATATTCCATTTCAAATCTAATTAAATGTTAATTAATTGGTAATTCTTCTCTACATCTTAATTAAAAATTTATTCTTTTCACACGGGGTTTAAGAACAGTGTTACTGAAGACCCCATCCCATCAGTCTCTAACCGTAAATTAGTAAGAGAACAATTCCCGAAGTATTAATCCCGAAGGCTGAAACCAACATCAGATCAATACCCAGGAAACCATTTAACTTAGATAATCTCCAGTTAGTTTCTAATTTTATTAACTCCATTGGGTTTAAGAACAGTATTATTGAAGATACCATTCACGACAAACCCAAAATCTCATTCCATTGTTAATCGGGTTAAAGAACAAGTGTTATTTAAAACACCATTCACGATAAACCCAAAAACCAATTTCAATTTTATTCCAATTAAATATTAATTAATTGGTAAACTTCAATTAATCTTAATAAAAAGATTCATATCTTTTCTCAACTGGGTTTAAGAACAGTGTTAATGAAGATATCGTTTATGACAAACCCAAAATCCAATTTGATATTAAATACAAGGCTCTGAATAGAAGATATATGGGCTTATATTTAATATCAAATTCTTAAACCGACAAATATCATATTGTGAATAACGATATATATGTCTTCCAAATTCCTCCACAATATCCGTATAATCACAGAATCCAATATCGAAATATTCCAAAGATAATTTCGATTCAAATCCATTCCAATTCATATATTGGAAATTCTGGTTATTTTTAAAACCATTTCAAATCCAATTTATTTATTTAAAAATAATTGGATTATAATTCTAGTTCAAAACTAGTTCATTTCGATAAAAATATATTTTATCTTTTCAAATATGGAAATTTTGATCCCAATTCTTTCCAAATCATTTACTATGATTTTACACAAATTATTAATATTTTTAATAATTTTATCAAGGCCCGTACAGTCGATTTCCATAAATGGTCATTGAACTACACTTACAGCGACCTTTTCCAAATTTGATTTGGATTTCCAAATCCAACAGTTAGATTTCAAATCTCTTGTATTCATTAGAAAGCTCTTTTCGATACTAACCCAACGGTTCTGGTTTTAGGAGAATATGACGGTGGGATCTCCCGTAATATTAATTTGAGTCAATGGTCGAAATTCACGAACTGCCGTGGTGCGGCGTGTTCTATTCAGACCATTAAATATATATAATATATACTTCGTCGATTTCCATTTAAAACGTATTTTATAAATCGTTTTAAAAACGATTTCAACTTTATATTCAATTTTAAATCAAAACTGAATATTCCATATCATTAATATATATAAATGATAATATTTTCAAACATCAGATTTTGAAATCACTTCCTTCTCGATATTCATTATAAAAATGAATAAAATCGATATAAATATCATCCGTGTCAAAATGGCGCAAATCTGATCAAAACGGCTTTATATATTTAAATATTTTCGTGTCCATCCCAAATCGGACATTAAAATCAGTTTTTGATCTTTTACTGAATATTTTTAAAATATTCATTATTTTTAAATATTCGTTATTCTAAAATATTCATTATTTCTGAGCTGGAATCAGACAAAGTCAATTACCATTTAATATTATTTATATGGATTTCATACAACACATGTATCGAACTACAATGATAAACAATCAACCATCATCCAGAGTGCATTCTACACTGCATAAGCATTAAATACAAATATTTAACGCTTATAACAGTCTGTCAACGAATCGATTGACATACAACTAAACAATTGGGAATAGTGTACGTCAAATATCATCCCAATACCCGTGTGGGGTTTCAACTAACAAATACTGAATATTATTAATGTAGTTGGGCGATGTGTAAAATTTTATCGTCTCAATCCATATCAGTCAAATGTGTGTACATAAACAAATCGTACGATTTATAAATGAATATTTATTTTATTAATATACACGTTAAAAATTATATTTTTAACAAAAAATATTTTATTCGATACATGAATATTTTATACAGTCCATTTCACATCACAAACAATTTTCACAACACAATCAAACAAACAAGTCGTCCATGGTCTGTGGACGATGGGGAGCAGTTCATATATGCAGTTATAAAATAAATAACTATACAAAAATATCAGTGAGATGTTCTCATCTTTGGTTTCCAATCCGCCATAGTTTATTTCTGAATGGTTTGGATTTGCCCGCAATTCCAACACAATCTTTTCCACATTGTCATAGTAAAAATTACATTTTTAATATGTTGTTCATACATTAAAAATCGTATTTTTTTTATCAATGATATTTATTTTTAAAAAAATCACTTTTTTTTTCAATATAAAAATCTTAACTTTTCCAATTTAAATCTTAACTTTTCCAATTTAAAAACCTTAACTTTTCCAATTTAAAAATATTAACTTTTCCAATTTAAAAATCTTAACTTTTAAACTATAAAAATCATTTTTTCTTTTATTAAGGAAAATCAGATTTTTCTTCATTGAAGAAAATAAATATAAATCACTTAAATAAAAACCATATTTTTTTCCATATGAACAAAAATCATATTTTTCTTTCTTGAAATTACTTATATATATATATATACACAAAAACCTATATTTCTATTTCATGAATACATAGAAATAATTACAAACTTACAACGGGAAAGTGGGGAAATCTCGCTCGCTGAGGCTGTCGGAGGGTGTGCGGGTCCGAGCTGGTGGTGGCAGGGGCACGGGGCGGTGATAGGTGGTCTCACGGGCTTTCTTTTCCCGCAGGTTTTGATGGGGGCTCGCGAATCGGAGGGGAAGAGGAGGGAGAGGAGGCGGCGTCGGATGAGGGGGGCGGTGGCGTCGTTGTCATGGGGGAGGAGGGCGACGACAGAAAAATGACGGCGTTTTATTTTCTTTGATGCGATTTTTCATTTTGATCGGGGAAGAAGGGTTTTGGGGAAATAAACGATGGAAGGGGGTTTTATTAAAATTTATATTATATTTAATAATTCCCATAAAGTTGACTTCTATTTCGAACTACAAATCGAACCCACCGACTGTCGTCCATAACTAATTACCCCATTCCGAACATAATGGGATATGTCCCGTAAGCCAATTCGACTGTTTCGATCAGTTTCCATCAAAATTAAAATATAAATAAATAGAACGGTTAATATTGATTTTAACGTACATTTTAATTTACCGGGTCCACATACTGACTCCAAAAATTCTCGAAAAATTATTTCTAGCTTTGTATTGACGATACGGTCCTAACAAAACTAATTTCGTCGAATTTGAAGACCGTTTGAAAAACGGTTAATTTTCAATCGATTAAATTCAAATTGAAATGTTCAAACACGTTTAAATTCACCACACTCACATATTGATTCCAAAAATTATGAACTTCGGAATTAATCAATAATTTGACATTCCGGATCGAACAAAAGTGGTCTCATCGAAAACGGAGGTCATTTGCAAAATCTCCATTTTTAAGAGCTATATTTCCATAGCGACTATTATGAATTTTCAACTGCACATAACTTTTTATTCCCGCTATGAAATTTCAATTTTTTAGATTCGTTAGAAAGATATTTTCAAATAGATTCTAATATTTTTGGTTTCACTAAAATCCGGTTTATTTTGAATCATGTACATTCATTTGAAATTTGAAATCGAATTTTCAAACTACAGCGCCATTTCCAATTCCTTTTATAATTAAAATAAATATTTATATTCTAACTTCGGTTTAAATACATTTATATGTTCTAATTCTATTCAAAATAAATTTCTAGTCGTTATTATTTAAAACAAATTTTAAATATTCAAAATTCATTAAAATTGAAAAAATAAATTTTTTTAAATTAGTTCTGATTTCCGGGTTGTTACAATCTCCCCCACTTAAAATCTTTTCATCCTCGAAAAGGAACAGAACTGAAAGTTGTTTAACTAATCAACTCAACTTTCATTCTGGCTTTCATTCTTCAACTTTTCAGTTTCTAAGAATTTTCAAAATTTTCAAAAATTTGGCTAACACCCTAAATTTTCCAAAAAATTTCGCCATAACCTCCTTTGTACGGGGAGCACCGGGAAAATCCCCAAACCACCACACAGGCCCTCTCATCTCAAAAAGAAAAAGAAAAAGCCAATCGGCTCATAAAATCATCCAAACCCAATAATTTTGTAAATATGTACCTATTTGTCGGGAATACAATTTTATTCCTCTTCTCTAGCCTCCATGCTATGACCTGTTCACACACACACACACACACACACACACACACACATATATATATATATACATATATGCACGCAATTCCAAACAATTTTATATTCAGCTCAATATTTTGATTCGATTTGGCTAGTGGTTCAAAATTTTAATTAATCAAACCATTAATTATACAACACAATCAACAATCAATTTGTTGATTATCGTTTCAATCACATAAATTTTTAGATATACTAAAATCCATTTTTGATGCCAAATCACAACAATATACTATATCTAGTTTTGGTTCTCACACCAGTCAATTGGAAACATATATATATCCTACCTTCGAAACTCGAACAAAAGCACTGGTGATGCTATAACGATCATCAGGATCATCTCCGGCCGACTAGAGTGTGATTCTATATCTATCTTGTATATTAAAACTTCGAATATACGTTCATGACGCGTATATGCAAAATCTCATATACTCGATTGTCCAAAATAAAATAAAATAATATACTTAAATACGTATAATTAGATTAAATTTTCAAAACAAAATTTGTTTTCATTTTTATTTCAAAAATAACACTGTTTCGGCTCATTCTAGGATACCGCTGATCCCATCTCTAACGAGTCATTCTTATTAGATATTACTAATCCAATCTCTGATGAATTCTTTCATTCGGTTCTAATATATCTTGTTCTTGAGCTTTATAAACCAAAGCTCTAACACCAAACTATAACGACCCAAACTTCCACGTGAAGGAAAGCCCCGATTGCTTTGAGGACAAGACGAATCAGAACACAAACAGAAGAACATTTCATTGCTTATTACAACAATATCCATCAGAGTACAAGAATATACAGAGTATGAATAATTTATACATTGTAAAAATATCAGAGATTAAAATACATTACATAGCAGTGGAAAATAATACAAACCACAAATGAAAGAGATGAACGGATACAGAGCTTTCTGAATATTGTTCCAGCTATAAACCAGGATCCTGTGAATATAAATCTGCAAAACCAAAACTACTAGCTGCCCGTGTGGAAAATAGGGGCACGCAGAGTTTAGGTTAAGACAATAAACTCCAGGTCAGTCATGTGACTGGTGTGAGAACTAAAACAATTATTAAATCTTTACTTTAAAAATAAAGTAAATCAAGGGCCATGCCGTATAACACGGAACGGGTTTCCTCCCAAGAATAGCAGTGCATAAAACAAACAACGCAATGCTTTTTGAAAAAAATGAAGCTATTATAAGACTCAGGTCCCATCACACAATGCAACTCAAGTCGGAGGATAGAGTTTTACGTTATAATAGCCAAACATGCTTGGTACATTTAAAACAAATCATTTTGATACTATTATAGTGTAAAGTGTATGAAAACAACTTCAAATATAAATGTACCAATCATAGACGGCATAGTGCCCCATCCCACAATGTCGCCATACTAGGCTCTACAAATAAAACCGAAATGTCAACTATTGGAGGTTGGATTTCTGTCTGTGAACCAAGGCAGGGGATTGTCCATACCGCTTCAAGATGCTCTAGCCCGTGTCTTAAAAT
This sequence comes from Allium sativum, assembly GCA_030737875.1. Classification (NCBI taxonomy): domain Eukaryota; kingdom Viridiplantae; phylum Streptophyta; class Magnoliopsida; order Asparagales; family Amaryllidaceae; genus Allium; species Allium sativum. The sequence goes on from CM060911.1 coordinate 232,771,595, forward strand.
CAGAACGCATCGACCCTTGGACCATCAGGGCCGGTCCACTTGATGTAGATTAAAATGCCTGAACACTACGTTTCCCCACCCTATGGGGCGTCAATCTGGTATGTATAAAGACCATTTCATCCATCGGCCCACTCAGTGCCAATATATCCAAGGCGCCTCACCATTCATTATCGACATAAGTAAAACGTATAGGCGTGCAAAACCTAGACACCACTCCAAGCTAGAAGGAAACGCATGTCCTCCCTGAGGTCCTCTCCCGTTTCTGGTTCACACCGAGGTGTGAGGCTCGCGAATTAACGCTATACACAAACTATGCTATGTTAAAGCTGTGCTTTGATCATCAACCACAAGACTCTGCTTTTCAACAAAATCCTTGATCATTTGCATCTCAGCATGCCACACAGGAAATTCATGATATGCAACCGATGTCTATCAATCACACAGAATGAAATCCGATGTCAGACGCGCATCCATTTACAAGTTCGTTCTACGTCTGAACGAAATCGGAGGCACCTTATTTCTCGTCCCATATGTCCAATACAGGAGAGAGGTCCTTGCATATCCGGTCGATCTCCAAGTACGTATGGACGATCACCACTTATTACCTCGTCTTAGGTGTACAGCCCGATCAAGACATCAGTAATCATCCAAACAATGTAAAGACCTCCGGTCTTCAACCACCGTCTTCATCGTTGATTCGGTTATTTAGAATGGGATAAACCCGGTCTTTCCGAATAACTCGCGTGTATTATAAACAAGTGCTATAAAAACACAACATATGACTCATTCCATTTTTGAATATTCTTTTATTTAAATATTCATATCTTTTAGGAAGGTTCTAATTAATTTTATCAAAGATAAATTCTTTAAATTTATTCTTTAATCCTCCTTTGGATATCAATCCAAACCAAATTATGGTTTATCCAAACTAGTCGAGATTAGTGAACCTTACCAAAGTAATTGTTTATTAAATTTCTCAATCCTAACCTATTCATCCCATGAAGTAAAAATGGTAATACTTCATGTCTAACACCACGGTGTTATCAGTAAAATTAATTACCATTTCATGTTCAAATCTAATTAAAGATTTAACTATCGCTAGTAGCAAAACTTGTGATACTCCACTCTCGATCATTCCTTAAATTTGATAATTTTAGTTATCAGATTCACATTTCAATCTAATTAAAGATTCATTAAAACTCTAATTAAGTTTTAATCTCCAAAAATCATTAGTTAGTGATTTTCTTTAAAGTTAAGAAATTAATCTTATCCTTAACTGGGTTAAAGAACTAATGTCCTTTAAAACACAACTCACGATAAACTCAAAATCTCATTCCATTAACAATGGAATTTTCTTGGAAAACATATCGATATATATAATCGATAAAACCTCCACATCCAACTGATAATATGAATGGAATAACGACAAAGCCTTTTAGATTCCGTATACATTAAAAGTCTTCCTCTACGGAAGCTCACTTCGATTATTACCAAATCGAATTCCATTCAATTCCAATTTAATATGTTAAATTGGAAAACTTTACTTTGGAAAATCTCCTTTAAATCTTAACAAAAGATTTATAAATTCAAAATATAATTTACTGTAAATCGGGTTAAAGAATGAATGTCGTTAAAAACACAGTTCACAATAAACCCAATTCACATTCCATTTCAAATCTAATTAAATTTTAATTAATTGGTAATTCTTCTCTACATATTAATTAAAAATTTATTCTTTTCACACGGGGTTTAAGAACAGTGTTACTGAAGACCCCATCCCATCAGTCTCTAACCGTAAATTAGTAAGAGAACAATTCCCTAAGTATTAATCCCGAAGGCCGAAACAAACATCAGATCAATACCCAGGAAACCATTCAACTTAGCTAATATCCAGTTAGCTTCTAATTTTATTAACTCCATTGGGTTTAAGAACAGTATTATTAAAGATACCATTCACAACAAACCCAAAATCTCATTCCATTGTTAATCGGGTTAAAGAACAAGTGTTATTTAAAACACCATTCACGATAAACCCAAAAACCAATTTCAATTTAATTCCAATTAAATGTTAATTAATTGGTAAACTTCATTAAATCTTAATAAAAAGATTCATATCTTTTCTTAACTGGGTTTAAGAACAAAAAATCTAATTTGATATTAAATACAAGGCTCTGGATAGAAGATATATCGGCTTATATTCAATATCAAATTCTGAAATCGACAAATATCATATTGGGAATAACAATATATATATATATATCTCCCAAATTCCTCCACAATATCCGTATAATCACGGAATCCAACATCGAAATATTCCGAAGATAATTTCGATTCAAATCCATTCCAATTCATATATTGGAAATTCTGGTTATTTTTAAAACCATTTCAAATCCAATTTATTTATTTAAAAATAAATGGATTATAATTCTAGTTCATAACTAGCTCATTTCGATAAAAATATATTTTTATCTTTTCAAATATGGAATTTTTCATCCCAATTCGTTCCAAATCATTTATTATGATTTACACAAATTATTAATATTTTTAATAATTTTATCAAGGCCCGTACAATTGATTTCCGTAAACGGTCATCAAACTACACTTACAGCGACTTTTTCCAAATTTGATTTGGACATAATTCCAAATCCAACCGTTAGATTTCAAATCTCTTGTATTCATTAGAAAGCTCTTTTCAATACGAACCCAATGGTTCTGGTTTTAGGAGAATCTGATAGCTGGTTCTCCTGCAATATCAATTCGAAGTCAATGGTCGAAATTCGCGAAGTGCCGTGGCGCATTCTATTCAGGCCATTATATATATAATATATATTATATATACTTTGTTGATTTCCATTTAAAATGTATTTTATAAATTGTTTTAAATTCGTTTTAAAACAATTTCAACTTCATATTCAATTTTAAATCAAAATTGAATATTCCATATCATTAATATATATATAAATGATGATATTTTCAAACATCTGATTTTGAAATCACTTCCTTCTCGAAATTCCTTATAAAAATGAGTAAAATCGATATAAATATCGTTCGTATCAAAAATGGCGCAAATCTAATCAACACGGCTTTATATATTTAAATATTTCCGTGTCCATCCCAAATCGGACATCAAAATCAGTTTTCGATATTTTACTGAATATTATTTTAAAATATTCATTATTTTAAATTATTTGTTATTTTAAAATATTCATTCTTTCTGAACTGGAATCAGACACAGTTAATGTAACGGCCCACAAATCCGTACTATCTGAGTTGACTACATACATCACACGTCCAATCCAAATTGCACAGAAATACGAATCATTATTAGAAAGAAGTTAGAGGATGATAAATATAAAGAAGGAAATATTAGAATAGAAGAAAACGAAGATCACAAACTCACAGCGGAACGAATAAAATATATTAGGTAACATAAACTTTGAAATACAATTCGGTAACTTTGTATACATACCATCATCAGAGCACAATAGCTATTTCTGTAACAGTTATAAACACCTGTTTCCAGATACAGACATGTTACACAGCGGAATATATGATAGTCTGTCGCTAACTGGTGAAGCCTCCTGCTTCAACTCCTCCAAGTGAATCTGTAAAATCCCGACTACTTGACTGCCCGTACAAATTTGGGCACCCAAGAGTTTAGGGAAAACAAACAAAATAAACTCTGGGTCAGCCATGGGACAGGTGTGAGTAAACTCCAACCATTTGTTTTACTTTCAAAATCCTTTCGAAAGAAAGGATAATAGTAAGACCAGCCCACACATAAACATGGACGGTTTTTACCTTACTATAACCTAAAACACTTTGATACGAAAATCCAGTGATATTTTAATAGTGTCTAAACCAAATAAATAACAATTTAGAGGAACACTTGCATCTCACGCTCCATATATAATATAAAATAAAAAACCGCAGGGTGCTTATTGGAGATTGGATTTCGACTATGACAAGGTATGGAACCACCTGCCGATAGTGTATCTCTAGAGGGGAATACACTGGGTTCAACTAGAACATCTTGCAACCCTGCCCACACATGACCGACCACTCATTTCGCTTGAGTGTATCGAATGTATATCTCCAACGGTTGGGATCAGTAACCGTTTCCTGAATGGGACAACATCGAATAGAATAAGGAATTAAATGAATTTCTCTAGATAGGTGATTATACACCCTAATGGGAGCGACCCACATAGCCATGCTGCCTACCCGATTTCTGTCATTTCCCGGTTGTTGAGTCATGAGGCTACCGTTTCTTATCATTCATTGATGGCACAATCACTTGGAATGCCACATTGTCAGATCCATAAATCATTAATTGATTTGCATAAATATATTATGGATATTATGCTAAGAGAATAAATTCTCCGCCACCATATATTTACACAGACCAACATATATGATCATTGGAGATACATCGTCAGACATTCGTCCATACACTTCGTTCTAGTACTGAACGAAACCGAAGGCACAATTTCTATTAATAGAAAAGCCCTTGCACTTTACTTCATCTTCGATTATCTTCATATAAACCGATTCCCAAAGCTACTGCCAATACGGAGTGGTTCTCGGATAATAATCCAACCAGTCTCTCCATATTGACAACGATATTGGCAAACACTTCGATAGTCGGTTATTTAACTATCGAAGAAAAACAAACAAACATTCATCCATAACATCAAACCATCACTGGGTCTGTTAATTAATATTTCATTAAATAAATCACCCTTTCCATTTCCTTATCAATATTTGTTAAACAAATATTTTCAATTATCATCTTGGCCTTTCGCTATTTGGGAAACATTTCCGTATCCCGCCTTCTTTTATTTTCTGTACTTAGAAAATATCCTTTACTTATAATTGGAAACATCCCAATTACTTATCTCTTCCACGACTATTCATTTATTTCTATACTCAGGAAATATTTATTATTATATTTCCAAATTTCCACTACTTGTGTTAAAACGAATGTTGTGTAAAAAACAACCCAAAATACTACATTCAACTAACTCTTATTCAAACATTTCTCTTCGAGACTGGATCTTGCTATTTATCGGTTAAAAATGAAATCAATCAAGTTGGGGTATAACTATCTCTCAGACCTTGACTGAAAACATCCTTAACTTCAAAACGGACAAAATCACTTACCTCGAATAATCAACATCATATTACCTATTATCCATATCTTTCAAACGTGTACACGTTTCTCTTTCTATTTTTATCAGATTAAATTTATTGATTCCCTTTTTGTTTATAACATTCTATTTTAATTTTGTTTCCTTATCGAATTCTATATATTTCGATATATCGATTCATAATTAATAAATCTTCTTAAAATATTCTAACTCCTTAAATTTACAGAAAATTTCGCCATAGCCTCCTTTATACCGGTCAATAGTTCAAACCTCAACTCGCATCTCTAGGTCCTTTCCATTCAAAAAGAAAATCAAAAAGCCAAGTGGCTTGCCGATTCGGCGCATAAAATCTCATATGGAATTAAACGTGTACCTTTTGGTCGGGCATTTCAATTCATTCCAAACCTGTTTAACACACATCCAAATATTCTCATTTGGTTTCAACTCAATCCATTCGTCTTAACCTAATTCGCTAATTTATTTTCTAATTAGCTATTTTGCCTATTCCACTTCTTTGTTTGAACATAAAATGTTCAAATAAAATATTAACTTGCTTATAAACAAAATTGAATTCCATTTTCAATTCAACTTTCCTTTTCGATTTCGAATATAAATTTCCAAATTGAATTCACTTATTTAAAGCCCAATTTTAATTTAAAATCTCATTAACTAATTATTATTCAGATTAGTTAATTCTATTCAATAATTTAAAAAACTGGTTTTTGTTTCAAAAATCAGTTCGCTTACTCCACTTGAGTTCATCTTATTCTATATCTCAAGTCTGGATTTTTCTAATCGACTTTCGTATTTTATTTTCTTAAATCCCATTTATTTATTTAAATAAACCATTATGGTTTTATAATGGTTATGGCGCTGCTTCTCTAGAAATTTTATTTTGAGATAACTCAAAATCTATAAGGCAAAATATAGAATTTTATCTATTATTATAAAACTATTATCAAGTCGATCCTGATGGTTCTTGTTTCAAGGATTTCCGATTTAAACTGAGTTTTATATACTAATTAAAGTTCGAAACGCCAATTTACGAACTACCATGCCACAGTGAGTTCGTTTTAATTATATATATATAAACGTTAAACTTCATTCTATAAATAAATTTCACTTTCCTTTCTTAAATATTAAAAATAAACTAAACCCGTTTACCAAATCTAACTAAATGTTTCGCTTATTCCTAATCGTCGATTATTTATAACTCAGTTATACATTTATTTATACTTCGATCTTCTATATTTAATTCCAATTCCTTTTATAAATAAATTATTTATAATAATCGAATTTCAATTATAACCCCTTGGATTTTCTTAATTCAATTTATATTTCGAATTCCGAAATATAATCAAATCGTTCTTTTTCAAAATACTTCCCAATTCACTTTTAAATTCATAATTGAATTTTAATATTTTAAATTATCCAAATGATAATTTTCCCCTTTCTTTATAAACATTGTTTATCTTACCTGTTTATATATTTAAACATGTCTCATTTCAAATCCATTTGAAATTATAATTTCTACATTGGAAAAATAAATTTCCCTTTATAATTCACACTTATATTCACATTTTTTCAATTATCCAATGATAATTCATTTCTCTTCATTTATAAACAACGTTTATAAATTCACTTCAGTTCCCTGATCATCTAATGAAAATTATTCCATTTTATTTATAAACACTGTTCATAAGTTTATTTCAATTTCCTGTATTATTTAATTTATAAACATTGTTCTTAAATTCAATACTTGTTTTATTTATTCAAAACAAGTAAATATATTTATAGCCCATTCAGAATTCAAATTCTATTTTTGAAAAATAGATTTCCTATTTTTAAATTTCGAAATATCCTTTTCATGATATTTTTATAAATCAACATTTAGGCCCAATGATATTTTTAATACCCAAAACAACCGATTATAAATGACAAGTTTTCTAACATATCATATATGAAAATACGTATATTAAAAACAAACAAATAATAATGTTTTTGCGGAATCCAGTTGGATCCCTCTAACCTATTTTCCTGCATCCACAAATGTTAGCCAACATTAATAATACGCATCCTGCTTCGAGGCAGGATATCGCGGTATAGAAGGTCATCCACTATCATAGCGTGGGGCGTATAGGGTCATCCTCTAATGATACTGCGGGCACCCTCTAATGGTACTACGGGAATCCAACCAATCACCAATATATATAATAACCACAAACACAAATCCTAAGTAACTAATATATATTTAATAACCACAATAATATTTCAGTGCACACAAACAACCAATGAATAATTATTTTAACGAATAAAATAATTTTAAATAACAATATGAGTGAGATTTACTCACCTAATTTTATTTTTGTTGAATACCCAATGAAGCCAATTATATAGATTTTATGGTGATTCCTCCATACATCTGTATTTCAACGTAAAATAACATTAATAAAATTATCGAGTTATTCTAATTTAATTTAAGTAATTACCCACGTATAAACCAGTTCTAAATTAAATATTAATTTCATCCTCCAACAATTAGTCTACAAACCTTATTCCTTTACTAACTAATTTCCTTCATATAAATAAATTATATAAACTAAATTTACTTTAAGTAGTTTTCAATTATATAAACTAAATCTCCTTATAAATTTGAATTAAAAATAATAATCATAATTTACCTTAATAGTTCATTCCATTTCTCCTTGAAATTATAGCCCTTAACAAATTCCCCGACCTAGAATAAACAACTAAATTCCCTTCATATTTTATATATACTTTTAGTTCTGAACGAAAAGGTTAGCATGCATTACCTTAACAGGGTTATCCCAAAATCAAAGATTGAAACTCTTATATCCACTGTCAACAGCATATAACCTCGTCCAGACAAACCTCCCTTCTCTCTACCCAAATGAACAGCTTACAACCATCATCCTACTTCTTCCAATACACCCTAAAAATGACAGTAATCACCCTTGGCCACCTCGACATCACCTTAGAAATGGATCACTAGTACGCAGAATGTCATCGCGATCCTCATCAGAAAACCCTATCGCCAACTCCAGCGTCGGCCTCTCCAACATACTTCGCACTCCCTTCACCAATCACACTCTTATCCAATCGAAACACTCCTCCGATAAAGGTGCGACTAAATCGCTTCAAACCCCCTTCCTAATCACAATGCCTCGCTTACAACCTCGAAGTCGGAATCCCCTTTGTGATAGGCACAAACCCACGACTTCGACTTGCCCACAAATCCTCTTGTACGTGAGCAATTCCAAAATGATTTCGAGTTTCAAACTTTTGAGCTTTAAGGTTCTCGATGGACTTCAAATCACGATTCGCGATTTCAATTTCTATCCATTTTTTTTTCAAGAATCAGCGGAATGATTTGGGACTGGGAGGAAAAGAATAGAAAGAAGACTTTGTTTGAGAAGAATGAAGGAAACTATTTTTATTTGATTTAGAGGGTATGGCCATTTTCCTTTTTAACGAATACATTTGTTTCAATTTGCAGAGGAACAGAAAATTTCAGGAAATATGGTGATTTATAGATGAGAAATAGAAAATGTTGCTTTGCCTTGAAGTATAAAATAGGTTGCGCAAGTACGTTTCTTAGGACGGCTAAAGTACAATGGTTTTAAATTTCGATTGGATTTATGTTTAATGCGATTTGAAATAAAGGGATCTTTATTCTTTTTAAATAGATTTCGATTTGATTTCTAATTTGATTTTGATCTTATCCATAAAAAAATTATAATAATATATTTCAGGGTTCTGAACTCCAATCGAACCACAACAACCAACACTTCTAGGGTTAAACCGCTACTCTGAACATACTAGGACAGATTTCACAGCATCATTCGATCATATGGAGAGGATATTATTTTAAATCTATATAAATTAAATTCAAAATAAGTTATTCTTTGATAATAAATTATTATTATCACTTTTTTATTCAAACAGAACTGACACTGATCATCTGAATCATTTCGATTCAGTTTTAACTTCGATTTCAATATATTTCGTATTACGATAATTTAATATATTCGATATTAAATCGAAATCGTTTTGTAAATCGATAATTAAATATAAAAATTTATTTATATTATCAAATCAATATTTAAAATAAATATTTAATATTCAAAATTAATCGACCAAAAATCCGGGTTACATTATTCCCCTCTTAAAATAATTTCGTCCCCGAAATTAGTAAGGTAGGAAAAATGCTTCAGAACCATTGTCTTTTCATAAACTCATTTATGTTGAACTCAACTCTTCATATTTCAACAAAGTTTAATTCCTACAAAACTTCTGTTTTCATTCACATTCCACATCATATAGGCTTACATTCATTTAATCTGAATGATTCATTATGTTCACATCCAATTCAAATTGATTTTAATCAATTCATTCACTTCGATCCAATTAACTTGGTTAAGTTAAATTTCAATTCCAAAATTCAAATTCCCGGGTTTTCATTTCAAATCCTTTTTGAATATACATATATTTATTTCCTTCTCGAATTCAAAATATTTGAATTTTCCAAAACAACATGTTTTTTTCAAACAAATATATATCAAAACATTCCTAAGGTAGCAGTTTATCACTTAGAAACTCGAAAATGAACACTGATGATTTCGCGATCATCATCAGAATTATTTTCCAGCCACTGAAGTGAGTTCAGTGCTTTATCACTTTCAAAATCCATCTAAAATAATTTTTATTCAAAAATCCCTTTCACAACGAAGCTATATTATTTTAATATACTTCAAAAATATTTTTCAGCTTCCCAGGATTTAAATTCCTAATTCTAGTTTGAATTATATTTTAATCCATCTCATTTGTATTTTTCATTCTTAAAAGAATTATATTCGGTTATAAATAACCATTCCAATTCACTCCATGCGACTGATGTTCATCGATATACAACCTCTGAGCTCGTACGTCTCAGAGAAGGGCGTTAAGCAAGAGAATAAATTCTCTGCCGCCAAACAGATGTATATTTAATAGTGATCAATCAACACAAAATAAAATCCAATGTCAGACACACAGTCCATTTACAAGTTCGTTCTGGGTCTGAACGAAACCAGAGGCACTTTCCACGCATATCCATCGATCTCCAAGTACGTCTGGACGATCACCAACTGATTCCCTCATCTTGGGTGTACAGCCCAATCAAGATCATCAGTAATCACCCAAACGATTTGAAGACTTCCGGTCTTCAACCACCGTCTTCATCTTCGACATATCGTCGAATCGGTTATTCAGAATGGATATAAACCCGGCCTTTCCGAATAACCCGCGTATATAATAAACACGTGTTACACAAACACAACAAACGCCTCATTCCAATTCAGAATATTCTTTTATTCACAAAATCACATTCTTAGGGAAAGGTTCCCATTAATTTTATCAAAGATAAATTTTTCTAAATTTATTCTTTAATCTTCCTTTGGATATCATTTCAAACCATATTATGGTTTTCCAAACTAGTCGGGATTAGCGAACCACCCCGAAGTAATTATTTATTTTATTTCCCAGTCCCAACCTATTCATCCCATGGAGTAAAATTGGTAATACTCCATATCTAACACCACGGTGTTATCGGTAAATATTAATTACCATTTCACTTTCAAATCTAATTAAAGATTTAACTATTGCTTTGGAGCAAAACTGGTAATACTCCATTCCCGATCATTTTAATCTAACTAGAGATTCATTAAAACTTCACTTAGTTTTAATCTTCCAAAAAATCAGTATCCTGTCTTTAACTGGGTTAAAGAATCAATGTCATCTAAAACACGACTCACGATAAACCCAAAATCACATTCAAATTCAATTCCAATTAAATATTATTTAATTGGCACATTTCATTAAATCTAAACAGAAAGATTTAATCTTTTTCTCTACTGGGTTTTAAGAACAATGTTAATAAAGACACCATTCACGATAAACCCAAATCACGTTTGATATTAAATACAAGGCTCTGAATAGAAAATATATCGGCTTATATTCAATATCAAATTCTACAACCAACAAATATTGTATTGGAAATAACGATATGGATATATCTTTCAAATTTCCACAACCATACCCGTATAATCACAAAATCCGACATCGAAATATTCCGAAGACAATTTCGATTCAAATTCATTTCAATTCCCGTATTGGAAATTCAAATTATTTTTTTAAAACCACTTTCAAATTCAATTTATTTATTTCAAAAATAAATTGATTTTAATTCTAGTTCAAAACTAGTTCATTTTGATAAAAATATATTTTTATCTTTTCAAAGTTGGAATTTTTCATCTTAGTTCTTCACAAACCATTTCTTTTGATTTTACACAAATTGTAGATATTTTTAATAATTTTATCAAGGCCCGTACAGACGATTTTCATCAACGGCCATCGAACTGCACTTACAACGACCTTTTCCAAATTTGATTTGGACATAATTCCAATTCCAACCGTTAGATTTCAAATTTCTAATATTCATTGGAAAGCTCTTTTCGATACGAACCCAATGGTTCCTGTTTCAGGAGAATCCGACGGTCGGATCCCCCGTAATGTCCATTCGAAGTCAATGGTCGAAATTCACGAACTGCCGCAGCGCGGCGCGTTCTATTCAGGCCATTATATATATATTATATATATTTCGTCTATTTCCTTTTTAAAACGTATTTTATAAATCGTTTTAAATTCATTTTCGAAACGATTTCAACTTCATATTCAATTTTGAATCAAAATTGAATATTCCACATCATCGATATACAAATGATAATATTTTCAAAACGTTATATTTTGAAATCACTTCCTTTTCTATATTCATTTTAAAAATGAATATAATCGATATAAATATCGCTCTCGTCAAAATGGCGCATCTCTAATCAACACGGCTCTATATATTTCAATAAATTCGTTATTCTATTCAACAAATGAATATTTATTCTATTCAACACATGAATATATATTTCTTTCAACACATGAATATTTATTCTTTATTTCCCAATTGGAATGAGTCCCAATCAATTAATATATAATGTTAATTATATGGATTCCACACAACACTTGTATATAACAGCACTGACAAATAATCAACTATCATCCAAAGTGCACTACACTGTATAAGCATCAAATATAGATATCTAACGCTTATAACAGCCTGTCAATCAATCGATCGACATACAATTAATTATTGGGATTAGTGTATCCCGTGTTTTATCCCAACACCCGTGTGGGGTTTCAAATCAACAAACACAGATTTTTATTTATTCGCATACCCGTTAAAAATTATATTTTTAACAATAAAATATTTTTAACTGTATAAATATTTTATTTCATTTCACATAACACAATTAATTTTCACTACAACAAACAATCAAATATACAAGCCATCCATGGTCTGTAGACGATGGGTGTCGGGTGCTGCTAAGCACCATCTGCATCCTCATATATATTTTAACTAGAAAACAAAATTAAAAGGTGAGAAGTTCTCACCGATAAGCTAAACCAAACACCGCGACTCTTCATATGTAGGAAATCTTTGCTGTGCTCGCCTTTTGTCACTTTCGTCGTCCGTATTCACTACATATATAAAAAAATCACATTTTTTTTATTCTCTACTACATAAAAATTATATTTTTAAAACGCTACTTCTTATATAAAGATTATAGTTTTAAAACACTGCTTATGTAAAAATCGAAATTTTTACACCGCTACTATATGTATAAAAATCAAATCTTTACATTCGCTATTTCATCTTGATAAAATCTTATTTTTATAATGTTGTTCATACCATAAAGATCAAACTTTTCTCTAACTAAAAATCTTATCCTTTTCACGATAAAAATCATAACTTTATGTATATCAAAATCGTATCCTTGTATTTAGAAAAAATCAAACCTTTCTGGTTTCAAAAATCGAATATTTATTTTGCTACTTCTTACCTAAAAATCACATTTTTATATTTTGTTAAAAACCATGTCTTTCATATGAATTAAAATCATACCTTTTGCATTTTAAAAATCATATCTTTATAATAAAAATCATATTTTTATTATAAAAATCATCTCTTTATTCTATTTTCTAAACCAATTCTATTTTATATTTTTGAAACCATATGACTTTTATTTCTAAAATCATAAGCTAATTTCATATTTAAAACAAAGACATTTCTATATTTTCCATTAGATTTTATATTTCCAACAAAAACTGCTTTTATATTTTCCATGAAATTTTATATTAGAAAACTAAAATTTTAAAGAAACACTGTTACAAACGAGGAAAAGAAATGCTCACCGTCTTCTTCATCGTGAATACTGGTACAGGCTTCCACGCACAGACAAGAATTCGAACCCACCTCGCTCATTAGGGTTCATCACCGTGCCCTTGAGACTTGACCGAATGATCATCGAAAGCCGTCGCCGTTCCTTCCTTCTATCGTGATTCCTGGACCCGAGCTCGCCTGGTGGTGCTCCGATGAAATGACACGGCTTCAGGTGGGGTCGACTTCAGGTCCGGTGTGGTCTTCAGATGTCGTCGCGAGGGGATTGGAGGCGAGGGTTTCCAGTTGTCTTCGATTGGGTGCTTGGGGTTTGTCTCAGGGTTCGCGCGAGACCAGAAGGGTGGTGGAGGGAAGGCTAGGCGGTGGGCTCGTGGGTGGTGGCGCCGCCGCAATGGGCGTCGGCGGTTCCTGTAGGGGCTCGAGCGATCTTTTTTTTCTTTTTAATTTATGTTTTCCTAAGTCAACGGTTGAGAGGAGAGATAGAAGAGGGAGTGGAGGTGAGGGTTTTTATAATTTATTTATTTAATTTCTAATTTTCTCCAAATGTGTGATTTCATAAATGAACCCCGAACGAGGCCCAACGACTGTCGTCCCTAGCTAATTAACCATATTCCGAACAAAATGGGATATGCCACATAAGCCAATTTGGCCGTTATGATCAGTTTCCGTTTAAATTTAAAATATAAATCTTTAAATATTCAATTTGAACGCACATTTCGAATTACCGGGGCCACATACGGACTTTAAAAATTCCAGAAAAATTATTTCTAGCTTCGTATTGATGATACGATCCAAACAAAACTAATTTTTTCAAATTCTGAGACCGTTTGAAAAATGGCTCTTTTCTGGTCGACCCGATTTGACTAAAATCGACCAAACACATTTTCTTTTGCCACGCCTACATATTAATTTGAAAAATTATGAAATTTGGAATCTAGCAATAATTTGACATTGCGGATGCAACAAAAGTGGTTTTGTCGAAAACCGAGGTCGTTTGCAAAATTCCCATTTTTAAGGGCCTGAATTCCATAGCGACTATTCTGAATTTTCAACTGGACATATCTTTTGATTTCCGCTATGAAATTTCAATTTTTCGGATTCGTTGGAAAGATATTCTCAATTATATTCCATTGTTTTTGGTTTTGCTAAAATCCGATTTATATTGCACCCGGTACATTCAATTGAAGTTTGAAATCGAATTATCGAACTACCGCGCCATTTTCAATTCCTTTTATAATTATAAATAAAATTTTATATTCTAACGACGATTTATATAAATATATACGTTCTATTTCTATTCAGATTAAATTTCTCGTCGATATTATTTAAAATAATCCATTTTAAATATTCAAAATTCATAAAGTTGCCAAAATAAAAATTTTAAATTGGCTCGCATTTTCCGGGTTGTTACAATCTCCCCTACTTAAAACTTTTCGTCCCCGAAAAGGAATGAAGCTAAAAGTCGTTTAACTAATCAACTCAACTTCCATTGTTTTCGTTACGGCTTAAGTTCTTCAACTTTTCAGTTTCTACGAACTTTTCAAATTTTTCAAAAATTTGGCTAACACCCTAAATTTTCGAAAAATTTCGCCATAACCTCCCCTGCACCGGGGACTTCGGGATATTTCATATAGCCTCCCATGGCCTTCTTCAATCCAAAAGAAAACGAAAAAGCCAATCGGCTCATAAAATCATCATCACCCAAACAAAACAGTAAATTATGGTAAACATGTACCTATTTGTCGGGCAAACAATTTTATTCTTCTGCTCTAGCCTCCTTGCTATGACCTGTTCAATGTAAGTAGTATATGCAAGAAATTGCGACCCATTTTCAATGCAATTCAATATTTGATTCAATTAGGCGTAATGGTTCAAAATTTCAAACAAATAAACAAACAACACAACCAACAATCAATTAGTTGATTAACATTTCAAATTCATAATTTGATATATATACAAAAAATCATGTTTTTGATGCCAAACCACAACAATAAACCTATGTAATTTTGGTTCTCACACCAGTCAAATGGAAATATATAGATATCACACTTTCGAAACACGAACATAAATACTGGTGATGTAGCCACATCATCAGAATCATCCCCAGGTGTCTAGAATGTGATTCTATATCTATCCAGTATATTAAAACTTCCAATATACGTTCATGACGCGTATATGCAAAACCTTATATATTATGTAATGACCCGCATTTCCGACGGTATAATAATTGATTTATTTAATTATTTATATATTTGAATAAGAGGATTAAATGGTCGTTAATTCAATTATATGGAATAATTAATTTAATTAAATAATATATTTAATTCAGAAATAATCAAAAATATTGGAAATCACAATATTCTATGAATGGGGTCGTCCCTTAGATTTAATTCAACTTAGAGTTGAATTATATTGACGAATATATTCAATCGACGACAGTTTGAACATATAATTATATTATAATTAAAATCGAGCTTGAAATGGCACTGCAATTCGTAAATTGGCGATTCGAACTTCAAATGAATGTTCGTTTTAAGCCGGATTTCTGTGAAACAAGAAACGTGTGGAGCTGGTGGAGTATATCTTTCTAGTGGAAGAGAAAAATCGGGATTTCGTCGTGTAGATTTTGATGTACGTCCAAATCAAATTTCAGAAAAGCCGCTGTGGAATTCCTTTATAATTCGTAACGCTTTATATACGTTATAAAAGGATTTTCAATGTAAATTGAATATCGATTCAATCTGGACTCGGAATAGCGAGTATATAATTATACTGGAGCTGTATGATATTCCTCGATGAATATACACGATAATATAAATTTATTTATATTTAATTTAATAATATTTAAATATATTTATATATTTAAAAGGGTCATCCAGAGCTTTAAAAATAACCACCTTTGCAAACGAAGTCAGAATTCGACGAAACTAATTTCATTGGATCCGCAATGTCGAATAGTTGTTAGATTTCCAGTTTCGTGATTTTTGAAGTCAGTATGTGGCCATACAGATTTTTAGAGTGAAAAACAGTCAGTATTTTGACAGTTAAAAATACGCTGTGTGGGCATACGGAGTCGGAATTCGACGAAACCAGTTTCGTTGGGACCGTAAAGTCGAACTCTAGCTGCATGTCAATTTTCATGATTTTTGGGTATCGTGTGTGATCACACGGATTTTTAGAAGGCGAAACGAATTAATAAAAAGGGAATATACCGGGAATATTCCTTCTGTAAAATATCTAGATATTTATTTCCCTTATAAATACCCCCCTTAACCAATTCTAAACCTAATCTCTTCTCTGGTATGCGCCATTGTTTTCATTTCATAGAGAAAACAAAATGGCGAGCTAAAGAAATCAAATGAAATTCAAATCAAACTCTATAAAATCAAATACAAGTGTTGTTGAGTTCAGCGTGAGATTCTCTTTGTTTTTGTACAAGTTTCAAGTGGTGCGGTAAACAATTTGTGCTCGTCAGGTTTACACAACGCGACTAGAGCTTTGATTTGTGGGTAATTGGATCATCGAGGTGAGCAATGGGTTTTGAAACTGGCCCTAGGAGGGAAAACCGCACCTCCCTGAAGTGTTCGAACAGATTCCATGAATTAAAGTGTCGATCGACACTATACCTGCTGCGCGAGGTGCCGAAGTCGCACGGAGGAGGCATGGCTCGAACATGGTGAAAATGGTATAGACGGGTAGAAGGTCGAACAAGATTTATTATGGTGATTTTAGTTCGATTTTTCATTGAGAAGTGGAAGTGCGGTGGAGTGTTGAATTTGGAAAATGTCTGTAATGAGGAGCGGCTGATTTGGTATTCACGATTTGGGGGAGATGAAGAAATGCGAGTCTGGGCTGAGTTCAAAGCAAGGGGTAATGGGCCGGAGATGAAAGTTAAGCCCGTTTAGTTTAAAACCTTGTTTTATATTTTTATTTAAAAGTGTACTAACTTCAAATGTGTATAACTCGATCATACGATGTCAGAATCTCATGAAACAAGTTGCGTTGGGACCGTATGGACGAGAGCTTCACAATGAAGCTGACTGGGAGTGAATCCGAGCTCGTTACAATTTATGGTGAAATAAATTGTCCGTCGAAATAAAATAACGCATACCGTTATTTAACGGCTAACGCGCAAATGTGAGTAAAACTCACCAACTCTGAACAGTTTATAATTTCATGTTGTATTCTTAGAACTGCTAAATATTGTCTGTTTGACTGTGTGTTGATTGTTTGATTGAACTGCTAGTCAGTTAGTGGAAATTATATATATTTATGTATGTATATATATATATATACCGTTAAATATTTATATGTTGATTCTGCTATCATAATAATTCATATCAAAGTGAATTCGATGTTAATCACATTGTCTAACCTCTGTGATGCAGGTAAACAGGTTGGAGGAATCCAACTGGATTCCTCAACATTTGTTTTACCGTGATTTATATATTGTGATATATATTGTGATATATAATGTGATATATAATCTGACGTTGATTATGTGTGTTGGATGATATTTATCGTTGTTATATGGTGAGTTAAATACCATAAGAAATACCAGAATGTGGAAAAGGGATTTTCAAAGTATATTTTGAAAATAATATATATATATAAAATCAATGGATTTTATATTATAAAAGAAAAAGGATTTTTGAATAAAAGAAATATATTTGTAAATCAAATATAAGGAAATTATATTTGTTAATCAAATATAAGGGGATTATATTTGTTAATCAAATATAAGGGAATTTATTTGTTAATCAAATATAGAAGGAGATATATTTGAAATGAAATATAAGGGAGATATATTCGAAATGAAATATAAGGGAATTATATTTGAAATCAAAGATAAAGGAATATATTGGTAAAACATAAATAAAGAGTAAAGGATTTATTTATTTAGGAAATAAATAAAGGTAAAAGAATTTATTATTTAGGGTATAAATAAAGTTAAAGGATTTATTTATTTAGGGAATAAATAAAGTAAAAGGATTATTTATTTGTTAGAATAAATAAAATAAAGGAGACATTTATTTGTTAAATAAATAGGATATAATCAAAGGAGATATTTATTTGTTAAATAAATAGGATTTAATCAAAAGAATATTTAGAAGTGAATAGAAAATGGAAATCTGTTTTGAATAGATGAATGGAAAGGATTAATTTATAAATAACAGTTTATAAATTAAATAAAATATTTATCATTCGATAAATGGAATATATAAGTCTAAACTTATATAGAGAAGAGATATTGGTTTCAACACCGATAGTTTTAAATAGAATGGGTACACAACACTTGTATAAGTGAAGTAACATTATTAAAGAGAACATTTATAAAGTGAAGAACCGTTACCAAAAGTAAATCTTTATAAATGAATAAACATTATCAAATAGGAGTATTCGAATAAGAGAAATCAATTAGAGTTAGAATAAATCAGTCAGTTAGAATTTACCAGTGAGGGTTAATCAGTTAGAATTAACCAGTTAGAGTAAATCAGTTAGGGTTGACCAGTTAGAGATTACCAGTTAGAGTTAAATCAGTTAGAATTTACCAGTGAGGGTTAATCAGTTAGAATTAACCAGTTAGAGTAAATCAGTTAGGGTTGACCAGTTAGAGATTACCAGTTAGAGTTAAATCAGTTAGAGTTAATCAGTGAGGGTTGACCAGTTAGAGTTAGAGTTAACTAACTATAGTTTATTCAAATGGAGTTAATCCAGAGGAGTTATCGAATCTAGTTATTCGAAGTGAGTTAATCGAATATTGGTTATTCGAAGTGAGTTAATCGAATATTGGTTATTCGAAGTGAGTTAATCGAATATTGGTTATTCGAATTGAGTTAATCGAATATTGGTTATTCGAAGTGAGTTAATCGAATTTAGTTATTCGAAAAGGAGTTATCAATTTGTTAAATCGAAAGGGAATATTATCGAATATCGTTTATTCGAGAGGAGATTATCGAATATAGTTTATTCGAAGAAGTTATCGATTATTAGTTAATCGAAGTGAATTATAGAATATTAGTTAAATCGAAGGAGTTATCGAATATAGTTTATTCGATGGAGTTAATCGAATATAGTTTGTTCAAATAGAATTAAATGAGTTGATCGAATATAGTTTATTCGAATAGAATTAAATGAGTTAATCGAATATAGTTTATTCGAATAGAATTAATGGAGTTAATCGAATATAGTTTGTTCGAATAGAATTAAATGAGTTAATCGAATATAGTTTATTCGAATAGAATTAAAGGAGTTAATCGAATATAGTTTATTCGAATAGAATTAGATGAGTTAATCGAATATAGTTTATTCGAATAAAGTTAGAGGAGTTATCGAATATAGTTTATTCGACATGAGTTAAGTGAATAAAGTAAATCAAATAGAGTTAAGAAAATAGAGTTAATCCAAACGTAGGAGTTTTGGAAATGTTTTCCAATAAGAACCAGAAATGTTTTCTAATATAGAAAACAAGAAAGGGAAATGTTTCCAATGTAAATAACGTATATTTTCTAAATTTAGAAAATAGAAAATGTTGAATATAGGGAAACAGGAGATGAAAAATGAACTAAAGAGATAAATGTTAAATGATGTTTATTCGATATAATTTCCATCTGGAAATAATATCTTTGTTTGCACACTTGTTTTTCTTTGATAGTTAACTCATAGACTATAGAAGTTTTGACCATTTTAACGTTGTTAATATGGAGAGACCGGTTGGATTATTATCCAAAGAACCACTCTGTATTGGCATAAGCGTTGCGAATCATATGTGACGGCCCGCCCCGCACCAGCCTGCATTTCCTCCTAAAGTGCGCTGTACACATGTCCAACTGGCACGGAACGGTCGTCATAAGGAAGGAAAGAAGAGAATGAACTAATCAAAGAACCTGTAGAATGTCTCACAGCGCATGGAATAAAATATAATAATAATAATGTACTTGACATAAAACAGGCGAGACAGTGCATAAGCTGATAACTAAAACCAACATCAATCTCAAAGCAGCGGAAATCCAAATACAGCTTATTACAACTTTTCAAAATCTACTGTCTCTGAACAAAAGAAAGCCAAAATAGAAGATACACCACCAATGCCCAAGCAGTGATCTTCAACAACACAGGGAGAATACTATATATGTATATTACGTGGAAGCCTCCTGCTCGTCTCCGGATCATCTACCCGTGCATCACCAGCTAACCTGTCTCTAGTCTGCTCGTGTGAGCACCCAGAGTAATAAGAGGAGACATAAAACTCTGGGTCAGACATAAAGCCTGGTATGAGCGATAAGCATCTAAACAGAATAATAACAGGTATACTAAACCATACCTGAACCTGCAACCAAAGAGTTAGTACCACATACCGTACAATACTCCAAGGTGCCATAATAAATAGTGTAAGAATACGGGGGTGGGGTGTGCATGTCACAATGATAGCAAGCAAATCATCCATAGCAACCATCCTCACATCTCTCACTCAGTGCGTAAAGCATACGACATCTACCACTTTGGAACACTAGACAAACTGAGGTAACGACGAATCCCGACTTGTAGAAACCCTGCTATGACCAAGCTAAACATATGGAGTCATGACCGAACATTTCAATGACCCACTTCATTGGTTGTAGCCCTTGGTTCTACCGATGCCATAATGGCCCTGAATCCGCCTTCGTACCTCCTACCATAGTGGTCCAAAGCTACAGACATCGTAAACCCCTTAGCACGCGTCCCGCAGCAAAGCCTAACCATGAAGCGAACTCGTTGATTCCCATCTGAATCTTAAGCTCTAACTTCTCATTTGGACTACCTTTGCATCTCGGGTTTGGTCGAATTGGAGTGGGTCTTCAGAAGAGTTGTCGCACATTAACAGTCCTAGAATTCGGTTCGGTTCGGTAGTCATCACCTTCATCGGTTCGGGTCGGGAGTCATCACCTTCATCGGTTCGGGTCGGTCCTCCTTCCTTGTCATCTTTCCATTCGGTTCGGGTCGGGTACTCCACTTCGGGTCGGGTCGGTATCTTCCTCCGGGTCGGGTCGGCTGTCCTTCCTTCCAGTGCTCCAATCCGCTCCCTCATTTCTTCACGTATTCCGATCCGATCCCTCCTTGCCATCTGATCCGCGTGGCCTTCCCTGTTGCTAGTTCTCCCAAATGTTTACTTCCGATCCGAGCCCTGCGTCTCCAAGTCGATCCGATCTGGCCTCCAATTATTCCTCCGATCTGATTCCCTTGTCCACTCCAACTCTAAGCAAATGGCCTTCCTCCTCGCCAAGCCTCCTATGTGCCAAACTCCGGTTCGGGTCGGGTTTCTCGCCCAGTTCACATATCCGATCCGAGCCCCCATCCGATCCGATCCGAAGCCCTGCACAACTTTCTGCAACTTTTTCCAGCAACTTGTTTACGCCGTTCGACGACGTTTTTGACTAATCTAACTATTCTAATCAATCACAATTCATGTCAAATAGTCATAACAACATAGTAAACTAACCTCAAACACCAAAACAATAGATTTATATGTCAAAATGGATCAAACGTAGCTAGAACCCCTCATTTTCCCTTAAGCATGTTTAAGTAAAACTAATCATAGGGTTAACAAAACTTAATCAAATCGAACCAAATTTCTAACAGAGGCATAAAATATTATTTACGAATTTCTAAACATTTTTCCAGAATTTATTAGTGTATAAATTCGCTAATCTTCACTAATCACCCTTAATTAACTGTAATTAGTGTCAAAATGATGCTATCACTCACCTTGGCCACAACTAAAACCCCAAAACTGAAATATTCTCTGATTTGGCGCTGTTCCCAATCTTACACAGCAGCTCTACCTCGGTTCTGGTGCTAATACCCCTTGATTTGATGCCTCTAAGCCTAAATCCTTGATTAGGAAGTGATTTTGGGTGTTTTAGAGAGATTTAGAGAGTGGAGGCCATGGCTAGGTTAAGAAGAATGAAAGTGGCGGCTGGAAAATGTCTAAAGAAATGTTTTCTAACCCTAATCAGTCCTCCTATACCTCTAAACCCGAAATTCCCCTTGGGCCTAGCTGCTAATCACCCGGTTAAGCCCAATTAAGCTGTTTTTCACCATCTGAAACTTGTTTCAGCCATATCTCCCAAACGGTAAGTCCGTTTGGCTAATGTGACCACTCTACGGAAAGAGAAACCATCATCCGAAGCCAATGGAAGTGGTTTCAGGTCAAAATTCCTTTCCAGTCAAAAGTTATGGCCAAAACAGTGCCAACTAGGGGTAAAATGGTCATTTAAAAATCGAGAAAAATCATGAACATGGGAAATGACTCCATTAGTCGTCTCCCAAAGTTACATGACCATACGACTTCGTATGTGAAAGAAATAAATATCCTACGATCATATGATGCGTAGAATACGGGTCGTTACACTCCCCCCCCCCCCCCTTAAGAAATTTCGTCCCCGAAATTCCTTAACCCCAAAACATACCAAAGATCCCGCATGCCTAACAACCATATACAACAATCAAACATGCAAAACAAGCAAACAAGCCTATCCTAGCATGTAGAAAACTAAATCGAAGTCAAAATCTTACCAGGCAAAGAGTTCTGGGTATGTCTTCCTAATGTTCTCCTCTGTCTCCCAAGTACAATCATTCTCGTTCTCGCTCCACTGTACCTTGACTAGCTTCACCGCCTTTCTTCGAAGTTGCTTTATGTCGTGTGCGACAATACGGGCCGGCTTACGGTTCCCAACCGCCTCGGGTTCTACTTCGAAGTCCTCTAACTGATCAGGTGAAATAGTCATATTTGAGTCGTGAACGAACTTCCTTAGTTGGGAAACATGAAATACGTTATGAACTCCCGCCATCTTCTCTGGTAAGTCAATTCTATATGCCAAATTCCCGACTAGTTCAAGAACAGGGAATGGGCCAACGAATCTTGGTGCCAACTTGCCTCTCCTGCCAAATCGTATTACGCTCTTCAACGGAGAAATCTTGACAAACACCAAGTCGCCAACGGAGAATTTTAAGTCTCTTCTCCTCTTATCAGCATAACTCTTCTGCCTATCTTGGGCAGCCTTCATTCGTTGTTGAATGATCTTGATCTTATCTGAAGTTTCCCTCACCACATCTGGTCCAAGCATAAACTTCTCGCCAGTCTCTATCCAACATGATGGTGAGTTGCACGGTCTTCCATACAAAGCTTCAAATGGAGCCATACCGATACTGGATTGGTAACTATTATTATATGCAAACTCTACTAGATGCAAATGGTCATCCCATGATCCACCAAAATCCAATATACATGCTCTCAAGAGATCTTCCAAAATACGATTCACCCTTTCCGTCTGACCGTCGGTCTGAGGATGATATGCGGTACTGAGATGTAACTCTGACCCTAGAGCCTCTTGTAAGCTCTTCCAAAATCCACTAGTGAACAACGGGTCTCAGTCGCTCACAATGCTTTTAGGTACTCCATGAAATCTCACTATCCACTTCATATACAATTCTGCTAACTTAGCTGCCGTTCTAGTCGATTTGACTAGTATAAACCTTGCACTTTTAGTCAGTCGATCTACAATTACCCAAATGCTGTCATATCCCGATCTAGTCCTTGGTAAACCATCGATGAAATCCATCGAGACTTGCTCCCATTTCCATTCGGGAATTTCTAATGGTTGCAACAACCCACTAGGCTTCTTTTGCTCGGCTTTAACTAGCTGGCAATTCATGCACTTGGATATAAACTTCCCAACGTCTCTTTTCATCCCTTCCCAGTAGTAAGTCTGCTTCATATCTCGATACATCTTATTACCACCGGGGTGTATAGTTAGCTTTGAGTGATGACATTCTCTAAGCACTTCATCTCTCAATCCATTGACATTGGGTACAACAAGCTTTCCATTCTTTCTAAGCCATCTATCTCAATCAAGCCCATACTTGTTCATCTCCTCATCGATACCCATCTCTAACTTGGAGATGATTTCCAATAGGTTAGGATCGTCCCTCTGACTAGAGCCGATCCGTTCAATCAAAGTGGGTCTGATCGTCAAACTTGCTAACATTTCTGGATCCAATTCGCACTTTGGTCTGAAATCAAACCCCGCGATAAACTCCAGTTGCTTCCATTCAAGGAACATAGCCCATAAGCTGGCATGTCTTCTACTCAATGCATCAGCCACCGCATTGCCCTTTCCCGGTGTATATGCGATGTCAAAATCATAGGAAGCTAAGAACTCTAACCATCTCTGCTGACGGAGATTTAAATCCTTCTGGGAGAAGAGATATTTTAACAACTTATGATCTGTAAACAGCTCAAATCTTTCTCCCAAGAGATAGTGTCTCCACATCTTTAACGCGAACACGATCGCTGCCAATTCTAAATCATGGGTAGGGTATCTTCTCTCGTGCGGTTTCAACTGCCGACTTGCGTAAGCTACAACCCTACCGCCTTGCATCAATACAGCACCCAGTCCGGTACCACAGGCATCCGTGTATACCGTCATCTCTTCATCCCCCTTAGGAATGACTAACACTGGTGCGCTTGTCAACTTGTCCTTTAGACTCTTGAATGCATTCTCGCACCTTTCATCCCAGACAAAAGCTTGATTCTTCTTTGTCAACTGAGTCAACGGTGCTGCTATCTTGGAGAAGCCTTGGATAAACTTACGATAATATCCCGCTAATCCCAAGAAACTTCTTACATCTGTTGCGTTCTTGGGCGTAGGCCAATCCTGTACCGTAGCCACCTTTGCCGGGTCCACGGCAATACCATTCTCTGATACAACATGGCCCAAGAACCTCACTTCCCTCTTCCAGAAGTGACACTTAGAAAACTTTGCTTTCAATTGGTGTTTTCTCAACACCTCCATCACTACTCTTAAATGTTCCTTGTGTTCTTCCTCTGTCCTCGAATAGACCAAAATATCATCCACGAACACAAGAACAGACTTATTCAACTGATCTCTGAATACCCTATTCATAAGATCCACAAAATATGCCGGGGCATTAGTCAGCCCAAATGGCATAACCAACCATTCATAAAATCCAGACGGCGTTCGAAATGCCGTTTTAGCTATACTCTCAGCTTCCACTCTAAGCTGATGAAAACCTGTCGCGAGATCCAACTGAGAAAATATTCTCGCGCCACTCAACTGATCGAACAAATCATCTATCCGCGGTAGAGGATACTTGTTCTTCCTCGTCACTTTATTCAACTCGCGGTAGTCTACACACAAACGAAGGGAACCATCCGCCTTGGTAGCAAACACAACTGGTGCTCCCCATTCAGAAACACTCCTTCTGATAAATCCCTTCTTCAAAAGATCGCTGACTTGCACCTCGAGCTCACGCTGCTCTCTTGGTGCCATACGACGAAGTGGCATCACTATAGGTCTGGCATCTTTTACCAAATCAATACGGAACTCAATCTCTCGGTGTGGTGGAAGTCCGGTCACTTCTTCGAAAACATCCGGATACTGGCCAACCACGGGCAAACCTGACAACTCACTATGCGAAATGTCGAGGGAGTTTAGAAAACTAGCCAATACCCCCTTACTGGGTAGACCACCAAACACTATCCTCCGCCCATCATCCGCTCTAGCTGTCACCAACAAGCCCTCACAGTCTACCACCACCCCGTATCTTTGGAGCCAATCTACTCCCAAAATAATGCCAAACCCAGTAAAGCCCAAAACAAAGCAATCACAAACAAACATGCATCCATGACTCGATAAGACCACATTGCGACAAATCATGCTAAGGCTAGTCGAACCACCAATCGGGTTCGTCACTACTAAAGGTCTATCGACAATCTCGGGCTCCAATCCCAATCTATCTACCAGGTCACTAGATATGAAAGAACTGGAAGCTCCGGTATCAAACAAAACTCTGACAGGAACATCGTAAACAGAAAGCATACCTTGAATGACGACATTCTTTCCCTTCTCCGCCACAGTTGGGGCATTCGACGAAGAAGGAATAGCATTAAGAGCATATGCTTTCACCATTTGCTTTTCTTTAGGGGGCTGTGGACACTTGTCCTTGTGATGTCCCATTTGGCCACAGTTGAAGCACTTCCTATCCGCTGGCTTGGCCCGACAATTACTAGCATAATGGCCCTTCTTACCACAGCTGAAGCACTCCACATCTTGCTTATTCTTTTTCTTCTGGCCGTCCTTAGCCTGATTCTGCTTTCTCTTATTCTGAGAACCACCTTTGCCTCCACCACTAGCTTGTGGCTTTGGCTCATCTGCGGATGCAACCTCAGTCTTCGACTTAGGGTAGAGACTTTCCGATCTCAACGCTTTCCCCACAATCGATTCAAACGTCTCATCGATGTGGTTAATAAGTTTTTCCCCCAAGTACTGATCCAAACCAGTTATGAATTTCTCATTCTTTTTCTCGGCAGTATCAATAAGAGATAACCCATATTTTGACAAAGTGTCAAATTCAGCAATATACTCCGAGACAGCTCTGCCATTCTGCTTGAGCTCCAAGAACTTCTTAAACAACATTGACTTCTGAGCAGCTGGAATGAACTTCTCACTAAAGCGAGCCTTAAACTGCTCCCAAGTAATCTGATCTTCGGGAGTAGCTGCCTTTATAGCATTCCACCAATTCATTGCCCGCCCTTGCAGCTGACGGGACGCTAGCTTTCTCTTCATCGCATCCTCGATACCCAAATCCTCGAAGATACGTTCGCAACTATCCACCCAATCCTGAACATCCGTAGCCGACTCCGTTCCGTGGAACGACTTCCCACCAAGGCTAGTATAATCCTTATTCAGCTTGGCGAAGTCGACTCTTGGCGCCTGCACCATTGGACCACCACCATTTCCACCATTGGGAGCTGCCCTCTGTACATCTCTAAGCATCTCTCTCATGAGGTCAGTAAACATCGTCCTCATGTCAGCAGCATTCCCATTATTGGCTCCCCTACCAGCACCTCTAGTATATCGGCTCATCGTCAATCTGAAAAAGGAAACGATTAACGACTCCATAGTGGTGCTAGTGCAGTACGACTTCATCCTTATACTACTAATAGTATATATATATATAGCTTTTAAAAACCAAAGTAATCACAAATACGCTCTCTCGTATACGTGTATTATCTCTCTCTGATAACTTCCCTAGGTTAACTACGCAACCTCACTCTGATACCAAGTGTGACGGCCCGCCCCGCACCAGCCTGCATTTCCTCCTAAAGTGCGCTGTACACATGTCCAACTGGCACGGAACGGTCGTCATAAGGAAGGAAAGAAGAGAATGAACTAATCAAAGAACCTGTAGAATGTCTCACAGCGCATGGAATAAAATATAATAATAATAATGTACTTGACATAAAACAGGCGAGACAGTGCATAAGCTGATAACTAAAACCAACATCAATCTCAAAGCAGCGGAAATCCAAATACAGCTTATTACAACTTTTCAAAATCTACTGTCTCTGAACAAAAGAAAGCCAAAATAGAAGATACACCACCAATGCCCAAGCAGTGATCTTCAACAATACAGGGAGAATACTATATATGTATATTACGTGGAAGCCTCCTGCTCGTCTCCGGATCATCTACCCGTGCATCACCAGCTAACCTGTCTCTAGTCTGCTCGTGTGAGCACCCAGAGTAATAAGAGGAGACATAAAACTCTGGGTCAGACATAAAGCCTGGTATGAGCGATAAGCATCTAAACAGAATAATAACAGGTATACTAAACCATACCTGAACCTGGACCTGCAACCAAAGAGTTAGTACCACATACCGTACAATACTCCAAGGTGCCATAATAAATAGTGTAAGAATACGGGGGTGGGGTGTGCATGTCACAATGATAGCAAGAAAATCATCCATAGCAACCATCCTCACATCTCTCACTCAGTGCGTAAAGCATACGACATCTACCACTTTGGAACACTAGACAAACTGAGGTAACGACGAATCCCGACTTGTAGAAACCCTGCTATGACCAAGCTAAACATATGGAGTCATGACCGAACATTTCAATGACCCACTTCATTGGTTGTAGCCCTTGGTTCTACCGATGCCATAATGGCCCTGAATCCGCCTTCGTACCTCCTACCATAGTGGTCCAAAGCTACAGACATCGTAAACCCCTTAGCACGCGTCCTGCAGCAAAGCCCAACCATGAAGCGAACTCGTTGATTCCCATCTGAATCTTAAGCTCTAACTTCTCATTTGGACTACCTTTGCATCTCGGGTTTGGTCGAATTGGAGTGGGTCTTCAGAAGAGTTGTCGCACATTAACAGTCCTAGAATTCGGTTCGGTTCGGTAGTCATCACCTTCATCGGTTCGGGTCGGGAGTCATCACCTTCATCGGTTCGGGTCGGTCCTCCTTCCTTGTCATCTTTCCATTCGGTTCGGGTCGGGTACTCCACTTCGGGTCGGGTCGGTATCTTCCTCCGGGTCGGTTCGGGTGTCCTTCCTTCCAGTGCTCCGATCCGCTCCCTCATTTCTTCACGTATTCCGATCCGATCCCTCCTTGCCATCTGATCCGCGTGGCCTTCCCTGTTGCTAGTTCTCCCAAATGTTTACTTCCGATCCGAGCCCTGCGTCTCCAAGTCGATCCGATCTGGCCTCCAATTATTCCTCCGATCCGATTCCCTTGTCCACTCCAACTCTAAGCAAATGGCCTTCCTCCTCGCCAAGCCTCCTATGTGCCAAACTCCGGTTCGGGTCGGGTTTCTCGCCCAGTTCACATATCCGATCCGAGCCGCCATCCGATCCGAAGCCCTGCACAACTTTCTGCAACTTTTTCCAGCAACTTGTTTACGCCGTTCGACGACGTTTTTGACTAATCTAACTATTCTAATCAATCACAATTCATGTCAAATAGTCATAACAACATAGTAAACTAACCTCAAACACCAAAACAATAGATTTATATGTCAAAATGGATCAAACGTAGCTAGAACCCCTCATTTTCCCTTAAGCATGTTTAAGTAAAACTAATCATAGGGTTAACAAAACTTAATCAAATCGAACCAAATTTCTAACAGAGGCATAAAATATTATTTACGAATTTCTAAACATTTTTCCAGAATTTATTAGTGTATAAATTCGCTAATCTTCACTAATCACCCTTAATTAACTGTAATTAGTGTCAAAATGATGCTATCACTCACCTTGGCCACAACTAAAACCCCAAAACTGAAATATTCTCTGATTTGGCGCTGTTCCCAATCTTACACAGCAGCTCTACCTTGGTTCTGGTGCTAATACCCCTTGATTTGATGCCTCTAAGCCTTAATCCTTGATTAGGAAGTGATTTTGGGTGTTTTAGAGAGATTTAGAGAGTGGAGGCCATGGCTAGGTTAAGAAGAATGAAAGTGGCGGCTGGAAAATGTATAAAGAAATGTTTTCTAACCCTAATCAGTCCTCCTATACCTCTAAATCTGAAATTCCCCTTGGGCCTAGCTGCTAATCACCCGGTTAAGCCCAATTAAGCTGTTTTTCACCATCTGAAACTTGTTTCAGCCATATCTCCCAAACGGTAAGTCTGTTTGGCTAATGTGACCACTCTACGGAAAGAGAAACCATCATCCGAAGCTAATGGAAGTGGTTTCAGGTCAAAATTCCTTTCCAGTCAAAAGTTATGGCCAAAACAGTGCCAACTAGGGGTAAAATGGTCATTTAAAAATCGAGAAAAATCATGAACATGGGAAATGACTCCAATAGTCGTCTCCCAAAGTTACATGACCATACGACTTCGTATGTGAAAGAAATAAATATCCTACGATCCCATGATGCGTAGAATACGGGTCGTTACATCATATATGCCAAAGATAATTGAAGACGGAGTAAAATTACAAGGGCTATTGTATAAGTCTTAGATAACAGTGCCTAAGATGGATATACTGAATAGTGCCTTCGGTTTGTCCAGTCCCAGGACAACTTGTATGGACGAAGGTCTGACAGAGTATATCCAATAGATCGCGTAAGTTGATCTGTTCAAACGTATTCACGTTTGGTGGCGGAGGAATTCATTTCTCTTAGCTGTATACCGTGTTATTTTTTGATAAGTCAATTTGTGATTTGGCGGGTATGACGATGTGACATTCTAAGTAAATGAGGATGACTTATATGAATGAATGTCTGACAGAGTATTTCCAGAAAGGTTACGTACATGGATTTCTTCAACCGTACCAAGAGTGGAAGCGGAGAAGGAAACTTCTTTAGCTAACACGTAATGTACTGTTGTAGATATAAATTAGTGATTTTCGATGGATCTGACAATGTGGCATTCAAAGTGAATCTGATGTGATGATGAAGCGTAACCTCAAGCCTCATCAACCGGTAAATGACAGAAATCGGGCAGGCAGCATGGCTAAGTCGGTCGCACCGAAGTAGGGTGTATAATCACCTATCTAGAGAATATTCATTTGCTTCTTTAATCTATCAATGCTGTCCCATATATATATGGGGGAACGGTTGCTGATCCCAACCGTTGGTGATATACATTCGATACACTCAAGCAAAATGAGTGGTCGGTCATGTGTGGCTGAGTTACAAGATGTTCTTGTTGAACTCCAGTGTATCGTTCCTAGAGTACACTGATCGGAAGGTGGTTCCATATCTTGTTATAGTTGGAAACCCATTACCCAATACGTGCTTGTGGTTTTGATTGTATACTATATATGTAGAACGTGAGATGAAAGCGTTTCTTCTAGATGATTATATATACCGTGGTTGATAGACATTATTATAATAACAAAAGGTTTTTGATATAAAGATATTTTGGATTCTCATAAGGGAAAAACCCGTTCCATTATACGACGTGGTCTTATGAGATATCGTTTACTTGTTCAACTGTTTTAAACTGTTTTACTCATACCAGTCCCATGATTGACCCGGAGTTTATTTGTTTTGTTTTCCCTAAACTCTTGGGTGCCTAATTTTGTACGGGCAATCAGGTAGTCAGGAATTTACAGATATACTGGAAGAGCGTGGAGCAGGAGGCTTCAGGATTTTATAGCTATAGTTATTTCCGTTGTGTTGTAAGTGCTGTACTCTGATAAAGTGCTATTGTATACATAACTGTTATATTTCAAAGTTATGTTATCTATTATATGTTATTCATTCCGCTGTGAGGTTCGTGTTACTCTGATGTTGTGTTCTTCTTCTTCTTCTTCTTCTATTCTAAGTTTCTATCTTATCTATCCTCACCCTCTAATTTATTTCATTAATTACCAGGATTTTTCGATGTTTGGTTATTGGCATCCAGTTAATGTCGATAACCAAAGTCGCTCAAAATCCGGGTCGTTACAGTTGGTATCAGAGCTTAAGTTAAGAATTACCTTGGCTCTGTGGCGTGACTCGGTAGAGATAGGGTTAGTAATACCCTAGATTGAGTTTGAGTGTTTATATACGAGTGCGTATTTGTATTTGATATAAAAATGGTTTTATATTATGGAGATTCATTGGCTGAGTTGTTTATGAGTTCTGGTCGATCAGTTTGATCCACTGTATCGGTAGGAGTTTATAAACACTTGAATACAATGGATCGACACAGTATGGATATGTGATATATTATCATATATAGGTTGTGATTATAATCGAGTAACATTATAACATGTGAAATGGTTATATATAACCAATCAGAATTCATATAAGTGAAATACGTGAAATAAGACGAATTAAATATGAATTTAAATCAGATTTGGAATTAAAATAAGGAAATTTTAAGTTCTTGGGAGATTTTGAAATGTTTTCAAAATGGAAGTATTCAGTAATGGTTTTGAAAATGATATAGTATTGAAGTCACTTGGGTCGCTGGAAAATAATTCCGATGATGACTGCGCA
The DNA here is from genome assembly GCA_030737875.1 of Allium sativum. Classification (NCBI taxonomy): domain Eukaryota; kingdom Viridiplantae; phylum Streptophyta; class Magnoliopsida; order Asparagales; family Amaryllidaceae; genus Allium; species Allium sativum. The sequence continues at coordinate 232,803,815 of CM060911.1, forward strand.
GTATCATCGGTGTGATTTTCGAGTTTCTAAGTGGTGGATTACTACCAAAGATTTTAATTTGAATTGTTTCGAGGAAACAAGTTGTTTAGAAAATCCAAAGGTTTTGAATTGGCAGTATGATTTCAAATTGATTTGAAATTTGCCCAGAATTTTAAGTTCTAGAAATTTAAATTTAACTTGTGAAGTTAATTCGAATGGGATGGTAAAAGTAAATAATAAACCGGAATTTAACTTGAGATGATTGGTTAAGAAAAACTGGAAGTGATTAGAGAATAATCTGGATTTGGATTTGAAATGATAAGTTGAGAGTTTGGAATTTGAAACTCGAATTTGAAATTTAATTCGGCTTGAATAAGCGAATGGTTGTGTTAAGAATAACTTGGTTGGAGTCGATTGGGATGGCATTCGTATATGCCGAGTTGATAACAGATGGTAGGGATAGAATGATATGCCCAACAAAAAGGTACAAGTTTATATTTGATATAAGCATGAGATTTATGAGCCGAATTGGCAAGCCGCTTGGCTGTTTGATTTTCTTTTGCGTTGGAGAAGGCCTAGAGAGGCGAATTGTGGATTTACCGATAGGGCTGTACAAAGGAGGTTATGGCGAAATTTTCCGAAAATTTAAAGTGTTAGAAAATTTTCAGAATTTTTGAAAATTTTAGTTAGTTGGAATGAATAAATATTTTAGTCGATATTAATTGGTTCAGTTGAAATCAGAAATAAGGGGTAAACAAATCTTAGGAATTTCAATAGATAGGATCGTCCTCTACCTTAGCAATTTCGAGGACGAAATTATTTTAAGTGAGGAAGAATGTAATGACACGCATTTCTGACGGTATAATAATTGATTTATTTAATAATTTATATATTTGAATAAGGGGATTAAATGGTCGTTAATTCAATTATATGGAATAATTAATTTAATTAAATAATATATTTAATTCAGAAATAATAAAAAATATTGGAAATCACAATATTCTATGAACGGGGTCATCCCTTAGAATTAATTCAGCTTAGAGTTGAATTATATTGATGAATATATTCAATCGACGACAGTTTGAACGTATAATTATATTATAATTAAAATCGATCTTGAAATGGCACTGCAGCTCATAAATTGACGATTCGAACTTCAAATGAATGTACAAGATTCGTTTTAAGCCGAATTTCTGTGAAATAAGAAACGTGTGGAGCTGGTGGAGTATATCTTTCTAGTGGAAGAGAAAAATCGGGATTTCGTCGTGTAGATTTTGATGTACGTCCAAATCAAATTTCAGAAAAGTCTCTGTGGAATTCCTTTATAATTCGTAACGCTTTATATACGTTATAAAAGGATTTTCAATGTAAATTGAATATCGATTCAATCTGGACTCGGAATAGCGAGTATATAATTATACTGGAGCTGTATGATATTCCTCGGTGAATATACACGATAATATAAATTTATTTATATTTAATTTAATAATATTTAAATATATTTATATATTTAAAAGGGTCATCCAGAGCTTTAAAAATAGCCACCTTTGCAAATGAAGTCGGAATTCGACGAAACTAATTTCATTTTATCCGCAATGTCGAATAGTTGTTAGATTTCCAGTTTCGTGATTTTTGAAGTCAGTATGTGGCCATACGGATTTTCAGAGTGAAAAACAGTCAGTATTTTGACAGTTAAAAATACGTTGTGTGGGCATACGGAGTCGGAATTCGACGAAACCAGTTTCGTTGGGACCGTAATGTCGAACTCTAGCTGCATGTCAGTTTTCGTGATTTTTGGGTATCGTGTTTGATCACACGGATTTTTAGAAGGCGAAACGAATTAACAAAAAGGGAATATACCGGGACTATTCCTTCTGTAAAATATCTAGATATTTATTTCCCTTATAAATACCCCCCCTTAACCAATTCTAAACCTAATCTCTTCTCTGGTATGCGCCATTGTTTTCATTTCATAGAGAAAACAAAATGGCGAGCTAAAGAAATCAAATGAAATTCAAATCAAACACTATAAAATCAAATACAAGTGTTGTTGAGTTCAATGTGAGATTCTCTTCGTTTCTGTACAAGTTTCAAGTGGTGCGATAAACAATTTGTGCTCGTCAGGTTTACACAGCGCGACTAGGGCTTTGATTTGTGGGTAATTGGATCATCGAGGTGAGCAATGGGTTTTGAAACTGGCCCTAGAAGGGAAAACCCCACCTCCCTGAAGTGTTCGAACAGATTCCATGAATTAAAGTGTCGATCGACACTATACCTGCTGCGCGAGGTGCCGAAGTCGCACGGAGGAGGCATGGCTCGAACATGGTGAAAATGGTATAGACGGGTAAAGGATCGAACGAGATTTATTATGGTGATTTTAGTTCGATTTTTCATTGAGAAGTGGAAGTGCGGTGGAGTGTTGAATTTGGAAAATGTCTGTAATGAGGAGCGACTGATTTGGTATTCACGATTTGGGGGAGATGAAGAAATGCGGGTCTGGGCTGAGTTCAAAGCAAGGGGTAATGGGCCGGAGATGAAAGTTAAGCCCGTTTAGTTTAAAACCTTGTTTTATATTTTTATTTAAAAGTGTACTAACTTCAAATGTGTATAACTCGATCATACGATGTCAGAATCTCACGAAACAAGTTGCGTTGGGACCGTATGGACGAGAGCTTCACAATGAAGCTGACTGGGAGTGAATCCGAGCACATTACAATTTATGGTGAAATAAATTGTCCGTCGAAATCAAATAACGCAAACCGTTATTTAACGGCTAACGCGCAAATGTGAGTAAAACTCACCAACTCTGAACAGTTTATAATTTCATGTTGTATTCTTAGAACTGTTAAATATTGTCTGTTTGACTGTGTGTTGATTGTTTGATTGAACTGCTAGTCCGTTAGTGGAAATTATATATATATATATATATATATATATATATATATATATACCGCTAAATATTTATATGTTGATTCTGCTATCATAATAATTCATATCAAAGTGAATTCGATGTTAATCACATTGTCTAACCTCTGTGATGCAGGTAAACAGGTTGGAGGAATCCAACTGGATTCCTCAACATTTATTTTACTGTGATTTATATATTGTGATATATAACGTGATATATAATCTGACGTTGATTATGTGTGTTAGACGATATTTATCGTTGTTATATGGTGAGTTAAATACCATAAGAAATACCAGAATGTGGAAAAGGGATTTTCAAAGTATATTTTGAAAATAATTTATATATATAAAATCAATGGATTTTATATTATAAAAGAAAAAGGATTTTTGAATAAAAGAAATATATTTGTAAATCAAATATAAGGAAATTATATTTTTTAATCAAATATAAGGAAATTATATTTGTTAATCAAATATAAGGGGATTATATTTGTTAATCAAATATAAGGGAATTTATTTGTTAATCAAATATAGAAGGAGATATATTTGAAATGAAATATAAAGGAGATATATTTGAAATGAAATATAAGGGAGATATATTTGAAACGAAATATAAAGGAGATATATTCGAAATGAAATATAAGGGAATTATATTTGAAATCAAATATAAAGGAATATATTGGTAAAACATAAATAAAGAGTTAAAAGGATTTATTTATTTAGGAAATAAATAAAGGTAAAAGAATTTATTATTTAGGGTATAAATAAAGTTAAAGGATTTATTTATTTAGGGAATAAATAAAGTAAAAGGATTATTTATTAGTTAGAATAAATAAAATAAAGGAGATATTTATTTGTTAAATAAATAGGATATAATCAAAGGAGATATTTATTTGTTAAATAAATAGGATTTAATCAAAAGAATATTTAGAAGTGAATAGAAAATGGAAATCTGTTTTGAATAGATGAATGGAAAGGATTAATTTATAAATAATAGTTTATAAATTAAATAAAATATTTATCATTCGATAAATGGAATATATAAGTCTAAACTTATATAGAGAAGAGATATTGGTTTCAACACCGATAGTTTTAAATAGAATGGGTACACAACACTTGTATAAGTGAAGTAACATTATTAAAGAGAACATTTATAAAGTGAAGAACCGTTACCAAAAGTAAATCTTTATAAATGAATAAACATTATCAAATAGGAGTATTCGAATAAGAGAAATCAATTAGAGTTAGAATAAATCAATCAGTTATAATTTACCAGTGAGGGTTGTAACAACCCGTATTTTCAATAACCTGTTATAACATAAATGGAGGCAGAAATAAACTGTAAAATCTGAATCAAGGGAAACGGGCTATGCCATTGCGTTCGTCTCGGAAAAATACGCGAAATAGAGTCCGAGTTTTCGAAAATCGGAGTCCGTATGACCAAGATATGGCCTCGCGAAGTTTCACGAAAAATTCCCAAATTAAAGTATACTTAATTAAGTAAAATGGGTTGCGCAGAGAAATATATATATATTGATATATATATATATATATATAATTGAAAATTAAATAAATAAATATGCAAAAATGTTCAAAACAGCGAATTGGGAGAGGGGAATAACCGAACCGGCCGATTTTTGAGGTCGACCCGAGCTCGCTGGGTCGACTAGGGGTTAATCCAGGGTGTTTGGCTGTCAACCCGTGGGCGGATTCGCTCAAATGCAGATTTTGCATTTGGATGGTTCTCATGGTTCATCTTTAATCTAAAGGCCCTAGATGGTTCCTACACTTGACTTCTTCCCCAAGACATGCTTTGATGGCTTGGATTGAATCTAGGTTTAATCCTATGGCCTAAAACACTTGCCTAATCTATAAATAAGACCCTAACCTATCCTAAATCCTCATTATTCATTCATGCAACTAAACTATGGCAAAATTTTACCTCTCATGGCCTCCACTCTCTTCATAAAATTTCTAAATGGTTTCTATGAGAGATTTTCCATGCATACAAGTGTTTTCAAGCTTGTATGAGTGTCATTAGCTTGCATTCAAGTCAAGTTTCTATCTTTGCATCATAAAGCAAGGGTTTTGATCATTTTGGCTCAAGGGTTTTTATGTTAGAGCTTGCATTTTGGGTCTATTTGATTGCATAAGGGCTTTGTCATATCTTTTGTGCCTTCATAGCAATGTAAGCCCTTTCCCTACTCTTAGATATTAACTATGAAGTTAAATGTTCATGTTGCAAGTTTGGGTTTGATCATTGAGTATGATACATGCTATCATGTCATGCAAGTTTATGAAGTCATTATCTTGATCTTGTGAGCTAAAAGCTACAACCTTTATGTTGAAATGTTGCATTAGGCAACATGAGAACCCTCATAACCTTTATGTCAACTTGCATATGAAGTCATAACCCTTATATGATGATATATGCGAGTTACTAGTCATCATTCCATATCTTTTGTCACCATGATTCGCTTATGTGCCAAGTTTGGGTTTATGCATGTTTTGAGGCTTAAGAATGTAACATGCAAGTTAATGAACACATTTGTGCCTCATTTGCCACCATGATTAACTTGTGGCTTAATATCCATTTTTGTCATGCCTTTGCCGAGTCTCTTCTTTTAATCCATTACGTTGTCGCGAACGTATATGCGAGTTTAAAAGCGTTGGGTTATGTTATGGGTAATTTCTAATGACATGAAAATACAACTTGAAAACATGACTTGAAATATAACATGGAAGTTGACATGTAAGTATGCATAAAAACATAAGCTTGGGAATTTACCTATTAAGTTAGGTCTACCCTTTGGGAATTTACCTATTAAGTTAGGTCTACCCAAATGCTTGAAAACTTGTAACATGTTTTGGGAAACATGATGGACATGACACTTAGATAATATAAGTGTGGCCAACTCGAGGTTGTGTTGAGTTTGCAACGTAAAACTACCCGGAACCGACCGGCCTAACTAGTAGTTGCAAACAATAGGACCCAATGTGAGAAGTTGGTCATGTTGTGCTTGAACCCGAGGTTAGACCAAGTTGTGGTGTAAAGCTACCCGGAACCGACCGGCTTAACTAGTAACCACAACAAAGTCTAATGTGAGAGGTGAAGGTGCATTAAGTAATTAATGCCACATGATAGGGTTAAGTTAATTTGATTAATGACTCTTAACCAAATTTGACATGGACAAATGGGTTAAGTAATTTGATTAGGCTAATGATACTTAACAAAACATGACAAGGTTGGGTAGGTTAAGTAACTTGATTTGCCTAATGACACTTAACCATTTTTATATGACTAGTGGATGGGGTTAAGTTAACCAACACTTAATCAATCCAACGCGATAACTTGGTAAGGTTAAGTAAGTTTTCTTAATGACGCTTAACCGAAAAATACGGTTAACGAATGGGGTTAAGATTAGACTCAACTAGTCTAAACATGGAAATCAGATGGGTTAAGTTAGCCTAGACTTAATTAATCCCACTTGGTAGTTTAATGGGGTTAAGTTAAACACTTAACTAATCTAAACATGATGAATTGATGTGGTTAAGTGACCTATACTTATCCAATCTAACTCGTTAATTTATTGTGGTTAAGTTAACAAATACTTAACCAATATAACGTGAAAACATGATAAGGCTAAGTCACGAATCGCTTGAATACACTTGACCGATTTGACTAAGTAAATTGATAGGGTCAAGTTAATATATACTTAACCAATCTAGAATGATAATTGGACGAGGTTAAGTCGTGAATTGCTTAATATACTTAACCAACTTGAGCATGGTTTGTAGGGTTAAGCCTTGAACTTGGATACTTAGCCAATTTTGACAGGATTTGTAGACGGGTTAAGTCATGAACTTAAGTGACACTTAATCCATTATGTAAACCCTAGTTCTGAGGATTAGGTGGATAACCGTAGTTAACAAGGATAACGGGAACAATGCTAAGTGGTAAACCTTAGTTGAAGAATAACTAAGTAATGATTCTTAGTCAAGGAAATTTAGACCAGTTCATAGATAGATGAGTAACCTGATACGGTAGGTCATCGTTTAAGTATACGAGTAGGAGCAAGTATCTGATTTAGATAAAGGCTCCAGCGAACTGGGTAACGAAGCAGCGGCTTCGGGGAACGTGAGGATATTCTTGGTATCCCTCTATGAGCTGCCAGGTGATTATACTAGGCTCATGAGAGGTTAAGGTCTGCGTTAGAAGAACCAAGAGTATGCCTTGGTTGCTATACGAGCGACCTAAAGACGGGGATGGATAGGGGATAGTCGACGATACACGGTCGTACCCTAGATAGCATTTCGTCAGGCTACCTACCATCTTTGGTCAAGCGTGTACGTACGGAAAGGCAGAGAACACCCAAAAGACCATAATTGCTATCTAATTATGGTTGCGGTAAGGCTTGGATGTGGGTTGGCCAGTGTTGTGTTCTCATACAGGATTTATCCTGTCTTGTCTTTCACTAGTTGAGGGAGTGGTCTCGTGGGACCATAGCCACGTATAAGAAAAACAGACCTTAGCATCTGCATCAGCAGATAAATCGAAAGCTCCCGACCGAGTCCTGTATTTCTTGATTTGCCCTGTGACAGGACTCGGATGGCACGATGTGATACATGTGCATACAGTCATGGAAAAGCGATTCACGATGAATGCGTGGGAAAAAGGGCGCGGTTGGCGGTTAGCGTAATCCCTAGTGGCCCTAGGTGGTTGAACCCAAACCGAGATACGAAAACGTGCAATAGGTAAGCATAATCCCTAGCAGCCCTAGGTAGCATAAGTCCTAGTTGTACAAACAATAATTCATGTTGGAAGACCCTAGCTAGGTTTAGGGTAACAGTCCAAACCGATCTTAAGGATCATGGAACTATGTTAAAGTAATATAGAATCTCATGGGAAAGCCCGTATGGTCTACGGCAAGGGACTGAACATTTACATGGAATAAAACATACAAGTTGAGTAACCTATATATGCGATATATTAGGTTGACATGGACCATTACACGACTTTTGAGTGAGGGTCATTCTTGGTTAACACATGACACGGTGGGGATACTAGTACGGTAGGTGCAGAGCTAAAATACAGGATAGATATCACGAGGCGTTATACGTGACAGATATCTTGGGGATATTATACTTGATAGAAACCTGACGATGTGATACCTTGTTTTATCTTGACATCGTAATTTATCATGACACCTTAGTTTATCTGAGTTCAGTAGTTCATCCTGTTATTTTGATTTAGCTTATCTATCTTGTTATCATGCTTATGTTCATCTCAGTTTCTCATGTCAGTTAACTTTACTAGTTTTTATGCTAATAGTAGATAGGGCTTACTCAGTCTTTTTGACTGACCCGTTTTGTTTCGCCTCTTTTCTTCCGTTTCCCCCCCAGGTTACAGGGAGGAAATACTGCTGTTTAGTTCGGACTTCTTCTGCTTGAAGGTCATCATGGATGGCTTGGACTTTCCTTGGCTATGGCTACTTTACTGTTTTTACTTGGGGAATAATTTATGAAAAAGTCTTTATGCTTCTTTATTATTGCAAGACAGGTTTTGATGTACTCTGATGTAAAAGGCTTTAGACCTTAATTATTAATGTTTATGAAAGTTTGATTTTACTTCCGCTATGTTATATGTTCTGTCTTGTGATATTTCTGTGCATGTTTACCAATAATGCCCCTCTAAAGCTAGTGCATTCCTTTGCGAGTGACCCTAGCGGAGGCGGGGTGTTACAAGGGTTAATCAGTTAGAATTAACCAGTTAGAGTAAATCAGTTAGGGTTGACCAGTTAGAGATTACCAGTTAGAGTTAAATCATTTAGAATTTACCAGTGAGGGTTAATCAGTTAGAATTAACCAGTTAGAGTAAATCAGTTAGGGTTGACCAGTTAGAGATTACCAGTTAGAGTTAAATCAGTTAGTGTTAATCAGTGAGGGTTGACCAGTTAGAGTTAGAGTTAACTAAATATAGTTTATTCAAATGGAGTTAATCCAGAGGAGTTATCGAATCTAGTTATTCGAAGTGAGTTAATCGAATATTGGTTATTCGAAGTGAGTTAATCGAATATTGGTTATTCGAACTGAGTTAATCGAATATTGGTTATTCGAACTGAGTTAATCGAATTTAGTTATTCGAAAAGGAGTTATCGATTTGTTAAATCGAAAGGGAAGATTATCGAATATCGTTTATTCGAGAGGAGATTATCGAATATAGTTTATTCGAAGAAGTTATCGATTATTAGTTAATCGAAGTGAGTTATAGAATATTAGTTAAATCGAAGGAGTTATCGAATATAGTTTATTCGATGGAGTTAATCGAATATAGTTTGTTCGAATAGAATTAAATGAGTTAATCGAATATAGTTTATTCGAATAGAAATAAATGAGCTAATCGAATATAGTTTATTCGAATAGAATTAATGGAGTTAATCGAATATAGTTTGTTCAAATAGAATTAAATGAGTTAATCGAATATAGTTTATTCGAATAGAATTAAAGGAGTTAATCGAATATAGTTTATTCAAATAGAATTAGATGAGTTAATCGATTATAGTTTATTCGAATAAAGTTAGAGGAGTTATCGAATATAGTTTATTCGACAGGAGTTAAGTGAATAGAGTAAATCAAATAGAGTTAAGCAAATAGAGTTAATCCAAACGTAGGAGTTTTGGAAATGTTTTCCAATAAGAACCAGAAATGTTTTCTAATATAGAAAACAAGAAAGGGAAATGTTCCAAATGTAAATAACGTATATTTTCTAAATTTAGAAAATAGAAAATGTTGAATATAGGGAAACAGGAAATGAAAAATGAACTAAAGAGATAAATGTTAAATGATGTTTGTTCGATATAATTTCCATCAGGAAATAATATCTTTGTTTGCACACTTGTTTTTCTTTGATAGTTAACTCACAGACTATCGAAGTTTTGACCATTTTAACGTTGTTAATGTGGAGAGACCGGTTGGATTATTATCCAAAGAACCACTCTGTATTGGCATAAGCGTTGCGAATCATATATGCCAAAGATAATTGAAGACGGAGTAAAATTGCAAGGGCTATTGTATAAGTCTTAGATAACAGTGCCTAAGATGGATATACTGAATAGTGCCTTCGGTTTGTCCAGTCCTAGGACAACTTGTATGGATGAAGGTCTGACAGAGTATATCCAATAGATCGCGTAAGTTGATCTGTTCAAACGTATTCGCGTTTGGTGGTGGAGGAATTTGTTTCTCTTAGCTGTATACCCGTGTTATTTTTGGATAAGTCAATTTGTGATTTGGCAGGTATGACGATGTGACATTCTAAGTAAATGAGGATGACTTGTATGAATGAATGTCTGACAGAGTATTTCCAGAAAGGTCACATACATGGATTTCTTCAACCGTACCAAGAGTGGAAGCGGAGAAGGAAACTTCTTTAGCTAACACGTAATGTACTGTTGTAGATATAAATTAGTGATTTTCGATGGATCTGACAATGTGGCATTCAAAGTGAATCTGATGTGATGATGAAGCGTAACCTCAAGCCTCATCAACCGGTAAATGACAGAAATCGGGCAGGCAGCATGGCTAAGTCGGTCGCACCGAAGTAGGGTGTATAATCACCTATCTAGAGAATATTCATTTGCTTCTTTAATCTATCAATGCTGTCCCATATATATACGGGAACGGTTGCTGATCCCAACCGTTGGTGATATACATTCGATACACTCAAGCAAAATGAGTGGTCGGTCATGTGTGGCTGAGTTACAAGATGTTCTTGTTGAACTCCAGTGTATCGTTCCTAGAGTACACTGATTGGAAGGTGGTTCCATACCTTGTCATAGTTGGAAACCCATTACCCAATACGTGCTTGCGGTTTTGATTGTATACTATATATGTAGAACGTGAGATGAAAGCGTTTCTTCTAGATGATTATATATAATGTGGTTGATAGACATTATTATAATATCAAAAGGTTTTTGATATAATGATATTTTGTATTCTCATAAGGGAAAAACCCGTTCCGTTATATGACGTGGTCTTATGAGATATCGTTTACTTGTTCAACTGTTTTAAACTGTTTTACTCATACCAGTCCTATGACTGACCCGGAGTTTATTTGTTTTGTTTTCCCTAAACTCTTGGGTGCCTAATTTTGTACGGGCAGTCAAGTAGTCAGGAATTTACAGATATACTGGAAGAGCGTGGAGCAGGAGGCTTCAGGATTTTATAGCTATAGTTATTTCCGTTGTGTTATAAGTGTTGTACTCTGATAAAGTACTATTGTATACATAACTGTTATATTTCAAAGTTATGTTATCTATTATATGTTATTCGTTCCGCTGTGAGGTTCATGTTACTCTGATGTTGTGTTCTTCTTCTTCTTCTATTCTAAGTTTCTATCTTATCTATCCTCACCCTCTAATTTCTTTCATTAATTACCAAGATTTTTCGATGTTTGGTTATCGGCATCGAGTTTATGTCGATAACCAAAGTCGCTCAAAATCCGGGTTGTTACATATTGGATTGTCCAAATTCAAAATAAATAAATAAATATTCAAATACGTATAAAATGGTTTAAATTTCAAAACAAAATTGATTTCATTTGAAAAATATACTCTTCACACTCGTTCTAGGATACTACTGATCCCATCTCTAACGAGCAATTCTAATTGGATATTACTAATCCAATATCTGATGAATTCTTTCATTAGGTTCTAATGTGTCTTGTTCTCGAGCTCTATAAACCAAAGCTCTGATACCAACTGAGCGGACCCGAACATCGCCGGTAGGGATAGCTCGGATTACCTTGAGAACACGACAAAATAGAACGCAAACAGAAGAACATTTCATTGTATAGTACAACAATTCCATCAGATACAAGAATGTACAGAGTATAAATGAATATACATTCGACAAATATCAGAGATTACAATAAATTACATTGCAGCGGAAAAACAATATAAAACACAACTGAAAGTAATACACGGATACAGAGCTTTTCGAGCATCGTTCCAGCTGTAAATCAGGATCTTGTGAATATAAATCTGCAAAACCAAAACTACTAGCTGCCCGTGTGGAAAATTGGGGCACCCAGAGTTTAGGTTAAAACAATAAACTCCAGGTCAGTCATGTAACTGGTGTGAGAACTAAAACAGTTATTAATCTTTATTTTAAAGTTCGGTAAATCAAGGGACCACGCCGTATAACACAGAACGGGTTTCCTCCCAAGAATACCATTGCATAAAACAAACAGCGCAATGCTAAATAAAGAAAAATGAAGCTATTATAAGACCCGGGTCCCATCACACAATGCAACGCAAGCCGGAGGATAAGGTTTTTACCTTATAATAGCCAAAGCATGCTTGATACGTTAAAAACACATTGTTTGATACTATAATAAATGTATAGTGTTAAAACAATTTCAATCATAAATATCAATCATAGGCGCCATGAATGACCCATACCACTATGTCGCCAAACTAGGTTCTACAAATAAAACCGCAATATCACGTATTGGAAATTGGATTTCCGTCATGAGTCGAGGCAAGGGGCAAGCTCCTCTCCGATTCGAGACACTCTAGCAAATGTCTCAAGACCCCACTATGATCCTTGGATCTTCAGGGCCGGTCCTCACCTAACTTTGGAGGATTGGCAATTCCTGAGCACACGTTTCCCGGTCCTAACAGACCTATATCTGAGGCGCCTTGCATCCAACAACCACATAGGTGAAAAGTATATAAATGTCAGCCAGTTTAAGCACTGACACCACCACTAGCTAGAAAGAAACATCGTGCTCTCCCTGCAGTCACTATCCCATTTTTGACTCATACCGAGGTGTGAGGCTCGCGAATTAACGCTATACACAAAGCTGTGCCACACAGGCCGTGCTTTGATCATCAACCACAAGATTTTGCTTTTTCAACAGAAGCCTTGATCAATTGCCACTTACGCGTGCCACACTGGCAATTCACTCCATGCGACTGATGTCCATCGGTATACAACCTCTGAGCTCGTACGTCTCAGAGAAGGGCGTTAAGCAAGAGAATAAATTCTCCACCGCCAAACAGATGTATATTTAATAGAGATCAATCAACACAAAATAAAATCCAATGTCAGACACATGGTCCATTTACAAGTTCGTTCTGGGTCTGAACGAAACCTGAGGCACTTTCCTCGCATATCCATCGATCTCCAAGTACGTATGGACGATCACCAACTGATTCCCTCATCTTAGGTGTACATCCCAATCAAGATCATCAGTAATCACCCAAACGATGTGAAGACTTCCGGTCTTCAATCACCGTCTTCATCTTCGACATATCGTCGAATCGGTTATTCAGAATGGGTATAAACCCGGCCTTTCCGAATAACCCGCGTATATAATAAACACGTGTTACACAAACACAACAAACGCCTCATTCCAATTCAGAATATTCTTTTATTCACAAAATCACATTCTTAGGGAAAGGTTCCCATTAATTTTATCAAAGATAAATTCTTCTAAATTTATTCTTTAATCTTCCTTTGGATATCATTTCAAACCATATTATGGTTTTCCAAACTAGTCGGGATTATCGAACCACACCGAAGTAATTATTTATTTTATTTCCCAATCCCAACCTATTCATCCCATGGAGTAAAACTGGTAATACTCCATATCTAACACCACGGTGTTATCGGTAAATATTAATTACCATTTCACGTTCAAATCTAATTAAAGATTTAACTATAGCTTTGGAGCAAAACTGGTAATACTCCATTCCTGATCATTTTAATCTAACTAGAGATTCATTAAAACTTCACTTAGTTTTAATCTTCCCAAAAATCAGTATCCTGTCTTTAACTAGGTTAAACAGTCAATGTCATCTAAAACACGACTCACGATAAACCCAAAATCACATTCAAATTCAATTCCAATTAAATATTATTTAATTGGTACACTTCATTAAATCTAAATAGAAAGATTTAATCTTTTTCTCTACTGGGTTTTAAGAACAGTGTTAATTAAGACACCATTCACGATAAACCCAAATCACGTTTGATATTAAATACAAGGCTCTGAATAGAAAATATATCGGCTTATATTCAATATCAAATTCTACGACCAACAAATATTGTATTGGAAATAACGATATGAATATATCTTTCAAATTTCCACAACCATACCTGTATAATCACAAAATCCGACATCGAAATATTCCGAAGACAATTTCGATTCAAATTCATTTCAATTCCTATATTGGAAATTATGATTATTTTTTTAAAACCACTTTCAAATTCAATTTATTTATTTCAAAAATAAATTGATTTTAATTCTAGTTCAAAACTAGTTCATTTTGATAAAAATCTATTTTTATTTTTTCAAAGTTGGAATTTTTCATCTCAGTTCTTTACAAAACATTTCTTATGATTTTACACAAATTGTAGATATTTTTAATAATTTTATCAAGGCCCGTACAGTCAATTTCCATCAATGGCCATCGAACTGCACTTACAGCGACCTTTTCCAAATTTGATTTGGACATAATTTCAAATCCACCATTAGATTTCAAATTTCTAATATTCATTGGAAAGCTCTTTTCGATACGAACCAAACGGATCCGGTTTCAGGAGAATCCGACGGTCGGATCTCCCGTAATGTCCATTCGAAGTCAACGGTCGAAATTCACGAATTGCCGTAGCGGCGCGTTCTATTCAGGCCATTATATATATATAATATTATATATATATATAATATTATATATATTTCATCTATTTCCTTTTTAAAACGTATTTTATAAATTGTTTTAAATTCGTTTTCGAAACGATTTCAACTTCATATTCAATTTTGAATCAAAATTGAATATTCCACATCATCGATATACAAATGATAATATTTTCAAAACGTTATATTTTGAAATCACTTCCTTTTCTACATTCATTTTAAAAACGAATATAACCGATATAAATATCGCTCATGTAATGACCCGGATTCTTATGGGGTAATTTTGAATATTTAATTTAAATATTGAATGGATAATATAAATGAATTTTTATATTTATGTTATCGATTTTTATATCGATTTCGATTTAATATCGTATATATTAAATTATCAAGATAAGGAATCATCGAATAACTGAATTCGAAGCTAAAACTGATTTAAAAACAGTTCAGATAATCAATTCAAACTCCTGTTTGAATTAGAATAATAATATTAAATTATTATCGAAGAGTTTAAATGGTTTGAAATTTAATTTATATCAATTTAAATTAATATCTGTTCGGGATGATCGAACTGGACTTCGATACTTATCCAAGTGGGTTCAGAATAGTGGTTTTACCCTAGAATTGACAGTTGTCGGGTTCAGTAAAGAGTTCGTAGTCATGGGGTATTTAAATAAATGGATACGATCAAAAACTAATTTAAATTTAAATCCTTTTGATTTGGTGGACCAAAAGAAAACCCGTGCTTCCTTTATCACCACCAGATTTAAAACGAAACTGTGCTTCTCCCATGTCCATAAACTAAACCAAAATCGTGGCCTTTCTGCTTCCTGTCGTTCACCCATAAAAGCAAAACCAAAGCCATTCCATTTCAATACCAAAACCAAAAGCTTTACAGTAAATAAATGGCCACCGTTCCTCAGTAAACAATAATAAAAAAAAATCGCGAGCCTCTCCACTGTCGGAATAAGGAAGAAGGTGCGGTAGGGGCTGGCTGTCTCGTCTGAAGACCTACGCTAGGCATTTGGTCAACGGGAGGAGTTCTGGAGGAAGTTATCGAGAGTGTGAGTTGGTATGAAGCTTTCAGACAAGGCCGACATCAATTTAAGTGCGAACTCGAGTTCGATTTACTCATGGAATTAGGGTTGAACGCGGTGATTTGGGGCTATCGAGTCAGTGGGTTTGGGGATTTCGCAGTTGAAAAACTGGTGCGATGAGGTTAGAACTCCACGGCAGTGAGGCTCGACTGGGTGACTGAGGTTGGATTTCATACTAGAGTTCGAAGTTTTTGTCTGATGTTCGATCTGGAGTTGAGGCAGTCGGATTTGAAGGAGTCAAGGCCAGTTTTGACGTAGTGGGGTGATGCAATTTAGGGTTCCAACAGGAAGATAGGGGTCTGGGTTCTTGGTGAAGCAATGAAGGAAGATAATAGTGAAGATTGGTTTTGAATGCTGAGATAGATGGTGAGATTGTTTCAGGTCTATGAAGCTGCAGATGTTCGAGTAAGGGAAGTCGGATTTTTACAGTGAAGAAGAGCATAGGTTTGAGGCTTCAAGTTCAGGCAGATAACAATGTTTAAGAATAGGATTAAAAAGGTTTTAACGAAGGAAGTCGATCGAAAATGCATAAGCTGGGGATCTCATAAGCTGAAATTTAATTGGATTAAAAAGGAGTGGATCGAAATAAAATACCACGGTGAGTAAATCTCACTCTGTTTATCTAGAATTATTTTTATCAGTTAAAAATAATTGTTTTGTTGATTGTTGGATGCTTTAAATATCTATTTATTGCGGTTAAAAATATATTAGTTATCTAGGATTGGTTGACTATTATATATATATATATTGGGTTGATGATTGGTTGGATTCCCGCAGTCTCATTAGCGGATGCCCGCAGTTTCATTAGCGGATGATTACCCTATACGCCTCACGCTATGATTAGTGGATGACCTTCTATACCGCGATATCCTGCCTCGAAGCAGGATGGGTATTACTATGTTGACTAACGTCTGTGGATGCAGGAAAAACAGGTTGGAGGAATCCAACTGGATTCCTCAAAAAAAAAAATATTATCTGTTGTTGTTTGTTTGATTTCATATATATTCATATATGATGTGTTAAAAATCAAATGATTGAAAATTGGTTGATTTGATTGTTTAAAATATCACTGGGGCTCGAATATTGATTTATAAAAATATCGAAAAGGGTATTTGAGATTTAAAAAGGAAATTCTATTTTTAAAATAGAATTTGAATTTTTAAATAAAACTATAGAAAATATTAACTTGTTTTGAAGGTATATAAAACAAGTAATCGAATTTATAAACTTTGTTTATAAATGAAAAGATGGGATTTGAATCGAATTTATAAACTTTGTTTATAAATGAAAAGATGGGATTTGAATCGAATTTATAAACTTTGTTTATAAATGAAAATATGGGATTTGAATCGAATTTATAAACTTTGTTTATAAATGAAAATATGGGATTTGAATCGAATTTATAAACTTTGTTTATAAATGAAAATATGGGATTTGAATTGAATTTATAAACGTTGTTTATAAATGAAAATATGGGATTTGAATCGAATTTATAAACTTTGTTTATAAATGGAAAGGTGGGATTTGAATTGAAGTTATAAACGTTGTTTATAAATAATGCAGAGAATTCAAATGGACTTTGAATATAAGGAATTGAAATAGAATTTGAATAATAGAATTCAAATGGAGTTTAACTAAAGAATTTAAACATAGTATTTCAAATGGAATTTGAATATAGAAATTCAAATGGGATCTATAATAAATAGATTTGGATAAATAGAAGTGGATTAGACTAAGAAGTTAATTAACAGATTTAATTAACAAATTTAGTTAAAAGATTGGTATAGTTAAAATAGATTGGACATGTATAAATATACAGGAGACAGGTATGGAATAAAGTATAGAAGTGAAATAAATAGAATGCCCGACAAAAAGGTATGTATTTAATTTCCATATGAAATTTTATGCGCCGTATCGGCAAGCCGCTTGGCTTTTCTTTTTTCTTTTTGAGATGAGAAGGACCGGGAAAGCTATTTAAAATTTCCCGATGCTCCCGGTACAAAGGAGGTTATGGCGAATTTTTCCGGGAATTTAAGAAGATAGAATATTTTTAAGATAATTTTATAGTTAGAAATCAACGTATCAAAATATATAGAAGTCGATAAGAAAACAAACTTAGAAATAGAATAGTATAATATAAAAAGAAAACTAGGAATAAAATCTAGTAAGAATAGAAAGAGAAAGTGTATACGTGTTTAAAAGTGAAGAAGTAGTTGTATGGTATTGATTATTCAAGTAAGTAGTCTTATCTGTTTTGACGTTATAAATGTTATTCAGTCAAGGTCTGAGAGGTAGTTATACCCCAACTTGATTGATTTCATTATTAACAAATAAACAGTAAGATTTCAGGCTCGAAGATCAATGTTGAATAAGAGTTAGTTGAATATAGTATTTGGGTTGTCGTACCGATGTTTTACACAACATCCGGTTTAACCCAAATAAATGTAAGCTTGGAAATAGAAAAATAAATATTTCTAAAGTTAGAAAATAAAGAAGGCGATATTCGGAAATGTTTTCCAAATAACGTAAAAGGCCAATATGGTTATTGAAAATATTTGGTTAACAAATATTGATAAAGAAATAGAGAAGAGATTTAAATTAATGGAATATTAATTAAAGGCTCAGTGTTTGGATGTTGGATGAACACTTGTTTTATTCGATAGTTATCGAAACACTTGTTTTTTTTCGATAGTTAAATCACAGACTATCGAAGTTTTGACCATCGTTGTCAATATGGAGAGACCGGTTGGATTATTATCCGAAGAACCACTCCGTATCGGCAGTAGCGTGCGAATCAGATTATATAAAGATAATCGAAGACGGAGTAGAGTGCAAGGACTTTTTCTATTAATAGAAATTGTGCCTTCGATTCATCCTGTTCCTGGGTGACTTGTATGGACGGATGTCTGACAGAGTATTTCCAGACGATCACGTATATTGATTTCTCCAATCGTACCAAGAGTGGAAGCGGAGAAGGAAACTTCTTTTAGCTAACACGTAATGTACTGTTGAGGACGTCAATTGGTGATTTGATGGATTTGACGATGTGGCATTCGAAGTGAATCTGGTGTGATGATAAAGCGTAGCTTCTAGCCTCATCAACCGGTAAATGACAGAAATCGGGCAAGCAGCATGGCTATGTAGGTCGCACCTATTAGGGTGTATAATCACCTGATCTAGAGTTTCATTTACTTCTAAAAATCTATTGTCAATGCTGTCCCATTCAGGAAACGGTTGCTGATCCCAATCGTTGGTGATATACATTCGATACACTCAAGCGAAATGAGTGGTCGGTCATGTGTGGCTGAGTTGCAAGATGTTCTTGTTGAACTCGGTGTATTCTCCTCTAGAGATATACCAGCGGAAGGTGGTTCCATACCTTGTCATAGTTGGAAATCCATTACCCAATACGTGCTTGCGGTTTTGATTGTATATATATGTGGATCGTGAGATGCAAACGTTCCACTAGATTGTTATCTACTTGATTTAGACATTATTATAATATCAAAGGAGTTTTGATATAAAGATAAGTCAAGTGTTTGGATTCTCATAAGGGAAAAACCCCTTCCGTGTTATACGGCGTGGTCTTATGAGATATCATTTAGTTTTCTAAAACTGTTTTAAACTGTTTACTCATACCAGTCCCATGACTGACCCGGAGTTTATTTGTTTTGTTCTACCTAAACTCTTGGGTGCCTAAATTTGTACGGGCAGTCAAGTAGTTCAGGATTTTTCAGATATATCTAAAGGAGCTTGGAGCAGGAGGCTTCAGCGTTATCCAGTTATAGTTGTTCCGTTGTGTTGTAAGTGTTGTACTCTGATAAGTGTATGTTATACAGTGAAGATTTTGTATTTCAAAGATATGATATATTATATTTTGTTCAGCTGCGATGTGAGATTCTGTGTTGTTATTTATGTTCTTCTTCTATCTCTTTCTTCTAAAAAAAAATGTTCCGTATTTTCGCGATATTTGGGTTGGACGTATGATGTATATAGTCAACTCCGATGTTACGGAAATCTGGGTCATTACAACTCACGTCAAAATGGCGCAACTCTAATCAACACGGCTCTATATATTTCAATAAATTCGTTATTCTATTCAACAAATGAATATTTATTCTATTCAACACATGAATATATATTTCTTTCAACACATGAATATTTATTCTTTATTTCCCAATTGGAATGAGGCCCAATCAATTACCATATAATGTTAATTATATGGATTCCACACAACACATGTATATAACAGCACTGACAAATAATCAACCATCATCCAAAGTGCACTACACTGTATAAGCATCAAATATAGATATCTAACGCTTATAATAGCCTGTCAATCAATCGATCGACATACAATTAATTTTTGGGATTAGTGTATGCCGTGTTTTATCCCAATACCTGTGTGGAGTTTCAAATCAACAAATACAGATTTTTATTTATTTGCATACCCGTTAAAAAATATATTTTTAATGATAAAATATTTTTAACTGTATAAATATTTTATTTCATTTCACATCACACAATTAATTTTCACCACAACAAACAATCAAACAAACAAGCCATTCATGGTCTGTGGACGACGGGGGTCGTGTGCTGCTAAGCACCGTCTGCATCCTAGTATATATTTTAACTAGAAAACAAAATTAAAAGGTGAGAAGTTCTCACCGATAAGCTAAACCAAACACCGCGACTCTTCATATGTAGGAAATCTTTGCCATGCTCGCCTTTTGTCACTTTTGTCGTCCGTATTCACTACATATATAAAAAATCACATTTTTTTTTATTCTCTACTATATAAAAATTATATTTTTAAAACGCTACTTCCTATATAAAGATTATAGTTTTAAAACACTGCTTATGTAAAAATCGAATTTTTACACCGCTACTATATGTATAAAAATCAAATCTTTACATTCTCTATTTCATCTTGATAAAAATCTTATTTTTATAATGTTGTTCATACCATAAAGATCAAACTTTTCTCTAACTAAAAATCTCATCTTTTTCATGATAAAAATCATAACTTTATGTTAATCAAAATCGTATCATTGTATTTAGAAAAATCAAACCTTTCTGGTTTCAAAAATCGAATATTTATTTTGCTACTTCTTACCTAAAAATCACATTTTTATATTTTGTTAAAAACCATGTCTTTCATATGAATTGAAATCATACCTTTTACATTTTAAAAATCATATCTTTATAATAAAAATCATATTTTTATTATAAAAATCATCTCTTTATTCTATTTTCAAAACCAATTCTATTTTATATTTTTGAAACCATATGACTTTTATTTCTAAAATCATATGCTAATTTCATATTTAAAACAAAGAAATTTCTATATTTTCCATTAAATTTTATATTTTCAACAAAGACTGCTTTTATATTTTCCATGAAATTTTATATTAGAAAACTGAAATTTTAAAGAAACACTGTTACTAACGAGGAAAAGAAATGCTCACCGTCTTCTTCATCGCGAATACTGGTACAGGCTTCCATGCACAGACAAGAATTTGAACCCACCTCGCTCATTAGGGTTCATCACCGTGCCCTTGAGACTTGACCAAATGATCATCGAAAGCTGTCGCCGTTCCTTCCTTCTATCGTGATTCCTGGACCCGAGCTCGCCTGGTGGTGCTCCGATGAAATGACGCGGCTTCAGGTGGGTTCGATTTCAGGTCCGGTGTGGTCTTTAGACGTTGTCGGCAGGGGATTGGAGGCGAGGGTTTCCAGTTGTCTTCGATTGGGTGCTTGGGGTTTGTCTCGGGGTTCGCGCGAGGCCGAAAGGGTGGTGGAGGGAAGGCCAGGCGGTGGGCTCGTGGGTGGTGGCGCCGCGCGATGGGCGTCGGCGGTTCCTATAGGGGCTCGAGTGATCTTTTTTTCTTTTTAATTTCTGTTTTCCTAAGTCAACGTTGAGAGGAGAGAGAGAAGAGGGAGTGGAGGTGAGGGTTTTTATAATTTATTTATTTATTTAATTTCTAATTTTCTCCAAAAGTGTGATTTCATAAACGAACCCCAAACGAGGCCTAACGACTGTCGTTCCAAGCTAATTAACCATATTGCGAACACAATGGGATATGCCATGTAAGCCAATTTGGCCGTTATGATCAATTTCCGTTTAAATTTAAAATATAAATCTATATATATTCAATTTTAACGCACATTTCGAATTACCGGGGCCACATACGGACTTTAAAAATTCCAGAAAAATTATTTCTAGCTTCGTATTGACGATACGGTCCTAACAAAACTAATTTCGTCAAATTCTGAGATCGTTTGAAAAATGGTTCTTTTCTGGTCGACCCGATTTGACTGAAATCGACCAAACACATTTTCTTTTGCCACGCCCACATATTAATTTGAAAAATTACGAAATTTGGAATCTAGCAATAATTTGACATCGTGGATCCAACAAAAGTGGTTTCGTCGAAAACCGAGGTTGTTTGCAAAATAACCATTTTTAAGGGCCTGAATTCCAAAGCGACTATTCTGAAATTTCAACTGGAAATATTTTTTGATTCCCGCTATGAAATTTCAATTTTTCAGATTCGTTGGAAAGACATTCTCAATTAGATTCCATTATTTTTGGTTTTGCTAAAATCCGATTTATATTGCACCCTCAATTGAACTTTGAAATCGAACTATCGCGCCATTTTCAATTCCTTTTATAATTATAAATAAAATTTTATATTCTAACGACGACATATATAAATATATACATTCTATTTCTATTCAAATTAAATTTCTCATCGATATTATTTAAAATAATCCATTTTAAATATTCAAAATTCATCAAAATTGCCAAAATAAAATTTTTAAATTGGCTCGCATTTTCCGGGTTGTTACACCCTTGCTCCGTTTCTGACTCATACCGGGGTGTGAGGCTCGCGAGGTAACGAAATACACAAAGCTATGCCTAAACAGGCTATGCTTTGATCATCATCCACAAGGCTCTGCCTTTCAACAAAAGCCTTGATCAATTGCATCTTGGCATGCCACATTGACAGTCCATACCATGCGATTGATAACTATCAACACACAACCTCTATGGGTGTTAAGCAAGAGAATAAATTCTTTGCCACCAATGGTTGTATATTAATAGAAATCAATTTACATTGAACGAAATTCAACGTCAGACACACATCCATTTACAAGTCCATTCTGGGTCTGAATGGAACCGGAGGCACCTTATACCTTGCATATCCGAACGATCAACTATACGTCCAGACAACTACCACTAGAACCTTTTCAAGGCAGCAACTCCAATCAAAGGCATCAGTAGTCCTCATTCATTCGATGTGAAGATTGCCGGTCTTCAACCACTGTCTTCATCTTCGACTTTTAGTCATCGTAGTAATTATTCAGAATGGGTTAAACTTGGTCATTCCGAATAACTCGCGTATTTTTATAATTAAAAATCAAGTGTTATAAGGATACATCCAACGCCTCTTTCCAATTCAGAATATTCCTTAAATAAAATAATCATATTATTGAGGAAAGGTTCCCATTAATTTTATCAAAGATAAAATCTTTTAAATTTATTCTTAAATCTTATTTTCAAAGATTTGTTAAAATTCCAATTTAGTTTTAATATCAAAAATCACTACTTTACAATTATTCCAATTTAAGGAATAAATATTATTTTTAACTAGGTTAAAGAATCAATGTCCTTCAAAAACATTGTTCACGATAAACCCAAAATCATTTTCCAATAAATATAAATTGAAATACCAATAATCTTGGTTGAAAGATTTATTCTTTATTTAAAAGAAATCCTTTGTTTAAAGAAATATTCTTTATATGAAGGATATTCCGAATCGGAAAGCGACTCAATCATTTACCATATAACCTTGGTTATATGGATTTCATACATCGTATGTAAATGACAATAATAATAAATAATCATCAAACCATCCATTCAACTCCAAAATGAAGTTCTCAACTGCATGAGCATTAAAATGAAATAATAACGCTCATCGCTGCCTGTCAATCTTTCGATTGACATAAGAATAAATATTGGGACTAGTGTATATTAATAACATCCCAATACCCGTGTGGGGTTTTCAGCCAACAACAGTACCTATAAATAAATAATTGGTTAATTGTAACAACCCGAAATTCTAGGCCAGTTTAAAATTTTTATTTTGGCAATTTTAGCGAATTTTGATTATTTAAAATGAATTATTTTAAATAATATCGACGAGAAATTTATTTTGAATAGAATTCGACGTATATATTATATACGTCGTCGTTAGAATATAAATATTTATATATAATTATAAATAGAATTGAAAATGGCGCGGTAGTTCGATAATTCGATTTCAAACTTCAAATGAATGTACCGGGTGCAAAACAATCCGGATTTTAGTGAAACCAAAAATCATAGGATCTAATTGATAGTATCTTTCCAACGAATCCGAATAATCGAAATTTCATAGCGGGAATCAAAAGATATGTCCAGTTGAAAATTCTGAATAGTCGCTATGGAATTCAGGCCCTTAAAAATGGACATTTTGCAAGCGACCTCGGATTTCGACGAAACCAGTTTTGTTGGATCCGCAGTGTCAAATTATTGCTAGGTTTCAAATTTCATAATTTTTCGAATCAATATGTGAGCGTGGCAAAGGAAAACGCGTTTGACCAGTTTCAGTTGATTTTAATCGACTGGAAAATGGCCATTTTTCCAACGGTCCCAGAATTTGACGAAACTAGTTTTGTTAGGACCGTATCGTCAATACGAAGCTAGAAAATATTTTTCTGCAATTTATAGAGTTGGTATGTGACCCCGGTAATTTGAAATGTACGTTTAAAATTCAATATAGTGATTTAAATGTAAATTTAACGGAAACTGATTGAAATGATCGAATCAGCTTACGGTATATAGCCCACTGTGTTCGGAATGGGGGTGAAACGCTATGGGCGACAGGCGGCGGGCCTCGTTTAGAGGTCGTATGTAAAAATCAACTTTTAGAAATTAAATAATATAAATTAATTAAATAAAAAAATATATATACCTTTCTCCCTTCTTATATGCTATCTGCCCCCCCCCCCCCCCCCCCGTTCACAAATAAAATTCAGAAAAAAAAAAAGAGGGACAGAGGAGCTCGCGCCCGCCTTGGTGACTGCCGCCGCGCCCTAGGTGGCGCGGCCGCCTCAGTCCGACCCCCCCAACCTCGCATGACCCACCGCGCCGCTTCTGGCGTGGGCCCCCCTTCTCGCGAGCCCCCCGCTGCCGTCGCGGCTTCTTCTTCCTCTTCCTCCACCACGCCGCCTTCTCCTCCTCCTTCCCTCCCCTCCCTTCGCCTGCGACCCCCCCCCGACCTTGCTGCTGCCGCAAGCCCAGTCTTCCCCCCTCCCCGCTGTAAGTTTTGACCTACTTTACTTCCATTTTGATTTCTATTTTATTTTGATTTTCAGTTTATAAAGTTTAGATTTTTAAGCAATAGCAAGTTTAGATTTTTAATATAGGAAATTTTGGATTTTTAAAACAATAAAAATGAGATTTTTAACTCAACAAAGCTATGATTTTGTTTAGCGAGCAGATTGGAGTTTTATTAGCAAGCGGATGTGGTTTTTAAAGGTATAAAAATATGGCTTTTATCATATGATAGAAAGAATGAAAATATGATTTTTATATTTTTAAAGTATTAAAATATAGTCTTTACTATATAGCGATTTTAAAAATATGATTTTTTATATTTTTAAAGAAGTAAAAATATAATTTTTACATGATAGGAATATTAAAAACATCATCTTTATATAGGTAGCAAAATAAAAATGTGATTTTTATAGTGATGAAATTGAAAAGGCGAAATCTTTATATGAAGAATGGCGTGATAAAAATATAATCTTTACGATATGAACATCGAAGTAAAAATATGATTTTTATATATTGAACTTCGAAATAAAAATATGATTTTATATATTGAACTTCGAAATAAAAATATGATTTTTATATATTGAACTTCGAAATAAAAATATGATTTTTATATATGGAATAGCGAAGTAAAAATTCGATTTTTACATAGGTAGTGAAAGCGGACAACGAAGGTAACAAAAAGGCGGGAACGAAGAAGATTTATATCAAAGAAGAGTCAGGGTGTTTGGATAGCTATCGGTGAGAACTTCTCACTCTTCAATTTCTTTTCTAGTTATATATATATATACTAGGATGCAGACGGTGCTTAGTAGCACCCGACACAATCGTCCACAGACCATGGACTTGTTTGTTTGGTTGCATAGATTAGTTTGATGATTTGATTTGAATTTGGTTGTTTGGTGAATATGATTGATGTGTGAATGGCGTGGGCCTTCACTAGACCGGGGATAAGGCTAGGCCTTGTCCCGTTTCTAGTATCGTGCCGTTATGCCGCCGAAATTTTCTAAAATATGTTAGAAAATAAAAATATCATTTTATTGTGTAAATGAATTGAATAGAAATTCATAGGTTGAAATAAAATGTTTTATCGTTAAAAATATAATTTTAACGTGAAGTGAATAAAATAAAATATTCATTTATAAACCGGACGGTTTGTTTATGTACACCTATTTGAATGATATTGATTGGGACGATAAATTTTACACATCGCCCAACAGCACAAATAAAATATGTGTTTGATTGTTTGAAACCCCACACAGGTGTTGGGATGAAATTTGAAGTTCACTCATCCTGATTGATTAAATATGTCGATCGATCGATTGACAGGCTGTTATAAGCGTTAGATATCTATATTTGATGCTTATACAGTGTAGTGCACTTTGGTTGATGGTTGATTATTTTTCAATGATATTATATACATGTGTTGTATGGAATCCATATAATTAACTTTATATGGTGATTGATTGGGCCTCATTCCAATCGTGAAAATAAAGAATATTTTGATAATAACAAATATTTTGATAATAGGAAATATTTGAAATAGAATATTTGAAAATAGAAATATGTGAAGCCGTGATGATTAGTGTTAGCCTACTTTGTGAACTAGGCAACACAAAGCCAAGAAACCAAACATTGAAGGGTATTTTTAAAAATAAGACTTCAGTTCGGATTGGAGGAAAACACTACAATTCAGATTGATAGCTGCAGTTGTTTGGATCGGATAGAGTCCTCTGTTCGGATCGGGTTAGAGCAACATATTGGTTCGGATCGGATAGAGTTCTCTGTTCGGATCGGTGATCTCTTACTGGATAGATTGGTAAGGCATATCCAATCGGATCGGAAGGCAACTAAATCTCGAATGGATCGGAAAGCCATCTGCTTGCCACAACAATGGAGCGGAGCGGAATAGGTTAGAGAAGGAGAGACGCCCAAACCAATCCGGTTCGGATCGGGTAACCCGATCCGAACCCCTTACCTGCACGTCTCCGACCCGCACCCATGATCCATGTTAATCTCCTGTAAAATCGCCTGGAGAACCGGACCGGCTATGACTAATTCCTACCCCTAACGTCCTTCCCTTTGATGCGTTGTCAACATGATAGTTCATCCGAACCCGAAGAGAGTGCGATGGATGACACGTGGCCCGACCCGGATCAAGTCTCAAGCAAATTCACACCTATAAATACCCCATCTGGAGACAAAGAGAAGGATCTTTTTTTCAGCACTTTTGAGAATCCAACTACCTCCATCATCCGAACTCCATTACTCCCGGAGAATCCAAATCATTTTTCATTTCTTGTTTTAGTCAATTGAGTGAACAAAAGCGAGTTGAGAGTGAATCTTACATTGTATTTGCAACTGAATTATTGAATATAGTGAAAGATAAGTGGACGTAGGCATTTCTTCGCCGAACCACTATAAATTCTGTGTGTTCATTTTTATTTTTTGTCTTATTTAATCTTGTTTCTAATCAATTTGGGTGTTAGAACCACTTTTGGATCTAACAATTAGATTGACGCCATTTTGACGTGAACGATATTTATATCGATTTTAAACAATTTCGAAATGAATTGAATTGAAAACGATTTCGAAATGAATTGAATTGAAAACGATTTCGAAATGAATTGAAAACGATTTCGAAATGAAGTGAATTGAAAACGATTTCGAAATGAAGTGAATTGAAAACGATTTCGAAATGAATTGAATTGAAAACGAATTCAAAGTGAATTGAAAACGAATTCAAAGTGAATTGAAAACGATTTCGAAATGAATTGAAAACGATTTCGAAATGAATTGAATTGAAAGCGAATTCGAAATGAATTCAAATTGAATTGAATAGAAATGAATTTTAAAACGAATTTATAAAGAAGAATTCAATTTTGATTTGAATTGAAATGGAAGTTGAAATTGCTTTTGAAACGAATTTAAAACTATTTATATAATTCGTTTTAAATAGAAATCGACGAAATATATTATATATATTATATATATAATATAATGGCCTGAATAGAACGCGCCGCGCCGCGGCAGTTCGTGAATTTCGACCATTTATTTCAAACGGACATTGCGGGAGATCCGACCGTCGGATTCTCCTAAAACCGGAACCGTTGGGTTCGTATCGAAAAGAGCTTTCTAACGAATATTAGAAATTAGAAATCTAACGGTTGGATTTGGAATTATGTCCAAATCAAATTTGAAAAAGGTCGCTGTAAGTGCAGTTCGATGGCCATTGATGGAAATCGACTGTACGGGCCTTGATAAAATTATTAAAAATAGTAATAATTTGTGTAAAATCATAAGAAATGATTTAGAAAGGATTGGGATGAAAAACTCCATATTTGAAAGGATAAAAATAGATTTTTATCGAAATGAACTAGTTTTGAACTAGAAATATAATTCTATTTATTTTTAAATAAATAAATTGAAAGTGAAAGGGGTTTTAAAAATAACCAAAATTTCCAATGATTGCATTGGAGTGGATTTGAATCGAAATTGTCTTCGGAATATTTCGATGTTGGAATTCGGGATCATACGAATATTGTTATGGAAATTTGAAAGATATATATTTATATCGTTATTTCCAATACGACATTTGTTAGTCGTAGAATTCGATATTGAATATAAGCCGATATATTTTCTATTCAGAGCCTTGTATTGAATATCGAATGTGATTTGGGTTTGTCGTGAGTGGTGTCTTCACTAACACTGTTCTTGAACCCAGTTGAGAAAAGATTAAATCTTTTTATTTAGATTTAATGAAGTGTACCAATTAAATGATATTTAATTGGAATTGAATTGATATTGATTTTTGGGTTTATCGTGAACAGTGTTTTAAACAACACTCGTTCTTTAACCCGATAATTAATGAATGTGATTTTGGGTTTATCGTGAACTGTGTTTTTAAATGACACTGATTCTTTAACCCAGTTAAAGATTAAAACTAAGTGGAAGTTTTAATGAATCTTTAATTAGATTGAAAAGATCGAGAATGGAGTATCACCAGTTTTACTCCAGGCGATAGTTAAATCTTTAATTAGATTTGAACGTGAAATGGTAATTGAATTTACCGATAACACTGTGGTGTTAGATATGAAGTATTACCAGTTTTACTTCATGGGATGAATAGGTTGGGATTGGGAAATAAAATAAATGATTACTTCGGTGTGGTTCGCTAATCCCGACTAGTTTGAATTGATATTCAAAGGAGATTAAAGGATAAATTTAAAGAATTTATCTTGGATAAAATTAATGGGAACATTTTCCCAAAGTATAGGAATATTTGAACAAAAGAATATTCTGAATTGGAATGAGGCGTATGTTGTGTTTGTGTAACACTTTTATAATATATACGCGAGTTATTCAGAAAGACCGGGTTTATCCCATTCTGAATAACTGATTCGACGTGGTGTCGAAGATGAAGACGGTGGTCGAAGACCAGAAGTCTTCACGTCGTTTGGGGTGATTACTGATGATCTTGATTGGGCTGTACACCCAAGAAGATGGAAACAGTTGGTGATCGTCCAGACGTACTTGGAGATCGATGGATATGCGGGGTACTAGGTGCCTCCGGTTTCGTTCAGACCCAGAACGAACTTGTAAATGGACTGTGTGTCTGACATTGGATTTTAGTCCGTGTGATTGATCTCTATTAAATATATATCTGTTTGGCGGCGGAGAATTTATTCTCTTGCTTAACGCCCTTCTCTGAGACGTACGAGCTCAGGGGTTATATATTGATGGATATCAAACGCATGGAGTGAATTGCCTGTGTGGCATGCCTAAGTGGCAATTGATCGAGGCTTCTGTTGAAAAGCAAAGTCTCGTGGTGATGATCAAAGCACAGCCTGTGTGGCACAGCTTTGTGTAACGTGAATTCGCGAGCCTCACACCCCGGTTGTGAACCAAAAACGGGAGAGGACCTCAGGGAGGGCATGCGTTTCTTTCTAGCTAGGGTGGTGTCAGTGACCTACCAGCCCTGACATTTATATACTTTTCACCTGTGTGGTTGTTGCTGTTGCGAGGCGCCTCGGTTTGATCGGACGATCCGGGTCCGATGGAGTCATTCGTTGGCTCATTTACGCCCCAAAGGGCGGGGAAACGTAGTGTTCAGGCATAATAATCCACATCGGTGGACCGGCCTTGACGATCCAAGGGGCAGTTGCGGCTGTTCCTGAGGCTCGGGCTAGACAGTCTCGAATCGGTTGAGGACTATCTTTTGCCTCGGTTCATAGATGGAAATCCAATTTCCAAATACGTGACTTTGCGATTTTGATTGTATAACCTATATATGGCGACATAGTGGTATGGGGCATTCATGCCGCCTATGATTGATACTTATGATTTGAAGTTGTTTTATGCACTATGCACTTATAATAGTATCAAACGATTTGTTTTAACCGTATCAAGCATTCTTTGGCTGTTATAAGGGAAAACCCTATCCCCCGGCTTGCGTTTGCATTGTGTGATAGGACCTGGGTCTTATAACAGCTTCATTTTTCTTTGTTTAGCATTGCGCTGTTTGTTTTAGGCACTGGTATTCTTGGGAGGAAACCCGTTCCGTGTTATACGGCGTGGTCCCTTGATTTACCTAATGATTTAAAATAAAGATTAACTGTTTTAGTTCTCACACCAGTCACATGACTGACCTGGAGTTTATTGTTTTAACCTAAACTCTGGGTGCCCTTATTTTGACACGGGCAGCTAGTAGTTTTGGTTTTGCAGATTTATATTCACAGGATCCTGGTTTACAGCTGGAACGATATCCGGAAAGCTTTGTATCCGTATATCTACTTCTAGTTGTGTATTGTATTATTTTCCGCTGCTATGTATTTAAGTGTAATTTAAATCTCTGATATTTCTGTGTAATATTCATTTATACTCTGTATATTCTTGTAATCTGGTGCATTGTTGTAATAACAATGAAATGTTCTTCTGTATGTGTTCTGTTGTGGCCTGTTCTCGAACTATCCGGCGCTTTCCTTTACGGGGAAGTTACGGGTCGTCACACGTGGTATCAGATCTTTGGTTTACAAAGCTCAGAGAACAAGGCACATTAGAACTATACGAAAGAATTCATCAGATATTGGATTAGTAATATCCAATTAGAATGACTCGTTAGAGATGGGATCAGTAGTATCCTAGAACGAGTGTGAAGAGTATATTTTTTAAAATGAAAACAAATTTTGTTTTGAAAATTTAAATCAACTATTCGTATTTGATTATTTATTTGTATTGATTTGGACAGTCCAGTATATAAAGAATTTGCATATACGCCTTGCAAACGTATATTCAAAGTTTTAATATATTGGATAGATATAGCATCACACTCTAGTCGCCCGGAGATGATTCAGATGATGAGGCCTCATCATCAGTGTTTATATTCGAGTGACGAAAGTGAGATTTCCATATATTTCCTATTGACTGGTGTGAGAACCAAAATTAGATAGGGCCTATTGTTGTGATTTGGCATCAAAAATATGATTTTTGACTATGTATCAAAATTATGAATTTGAAACTCTAATTCACTAATTGATTGATGTTTGTGTTGTTTGTTTATTTGTTTGCTAATTTTTAGCCATTTAGCCTAATTGAAACAAATATTGAATTGTATTGAAAATTGGTCGCATTTGCTTGCATATACATATACTCACATTGAACAGGTCATAGCAAGGAGGCTAGAGCAGAGAATAAAATTTGTTTGCCCGACAAATAGGTACATGTTTACTACATAATTTACTGATTTGTTTGGGTGATGATGATTTTGTGAGCCTATTGGCTAGCCGCTTGGCTTTTTCTTTTTCTTTTTGAGATTAGAAGGACCGGGGAAGCTATTTGAAATTCCCCGATGCTCCCGGTGCAGGGGAGGTTATGGCGAAATTTTTCGAAAATTTAGGGTGTTAGCCAAATTTTTGAAGAATTGGAAAATTCTCAGAAACTGAAAAGTTGGAGAATGCAAGCCAGATCGAACGTAGAGTTGGTTAATCAAACCACTTTCGACTTTGTTCCTTTTCGGGGACGAAAAGTTTTAAGTGGGGAAGATTGTAACAACCCGAAATTTTGGGCCAGTTTAAAATTTTTATTTTGGCAATTTTAGCGAATTTTGATTATTTAAAATGAATTATTTTAAATAATATCGACGAGAAATTTATTTTGAATAGAATTCGACGTATATATTATATACGTCGTCGTTAGAATATAAATATTTATATATAATTATAAATAGAATTGAAAATGGCGCGGTAGTTCGATAATTCGATTTCAAACTTCAAATGAATGTACCGGGTGCAAAACAATCCGGATTTTAGTGAAACTAAAAATCATAGGATCTAATTGATAGTATCTTTCCAACGAATCCGAATAATCGAAATTTCATAGCGGGAATCAAAAGATATGTCCAGTTGAAAATTCTGAATAGTCGCTATGGAATTCAGGCCCTTAAAAATGGACATTTTGCAAGCGACCTCGGATTTCGACGAAACCAGTTTTGTTGGATCCGCAGTGTCAAATTATTGCTAGGTTTCAAATTTCATAATTTTTCGAATCAATATGTGAGCGTGGCAAAGGAAAACGCGTTTGACCAGTTTCAGTTGATTTTAATCGACTGGAAAATGGCCATTTTTCCAACGGTCCCAGAATTTGACGAAACTAGTTTTGTTAGGACCGTATCGTCAATACGAAGCTAGAAAATATTTTTCTGCAATTTATAGAGTTGGTATGTGACCCCGGTAATTTGAAATGTACGTTTAAAATTCAATATAGTGATTTAAATGTAAATTTAACGGAAACTGATTGAAATGATCGAATCAGCTTACGGTATATAGCCCACTGTGTTCGGAATGGGGGTGAAACGCTATGGGCGACAGGCGGCGGGCCTCGTTTAGAGATTGTATGTAAAAGTCAACTTTTAGAAATTAAATAATATAAATTAATTAAATAAAAAAAATATATACCTTTCTCCCTTCTTATATGCTATCTGCCCCCCCCCCCCCCCGTTCACAAATAAAATTCAGAATAAAAAAAAAGAAAAAGAAAAGAGGGACAGAGGAGCTCGCGCCCGCCTTGGTGACTGCCGCCGCGCCCTAGGTGGCGCCGCCGCCTCAGTCCGACCCCCCCAACCTCGCATGACCCACCGCGCCGCTTCTGGCGTGGGCCCCCCCTTCTCGCGAGCCCCCCGCTGCCGTCGCGGCTTCTTCTTCCTCTTCCTCCACCACGCCGCCTTCTCCTCCTCCTTCCCTCCCCTCCCTTCGCCTGCGACCCCCCCCCCCCCCCGACCTTGCTGCTGCCGCAAGCCCAGTCTCCCCCCCCCGCTGTAAGTTTTGACCTACTTTACTTCCATTTTGATTTCTATTTTATTTTGATTTTCAGTTTATAAAGTTTAGATTTTTAAGCAATAGCAAGTTTAGATTTTTAATATAGGAAATTTTGGATTTTTAAAACAATAAAAATGAGATTTTTAACTCAACAAAGCTATGATTTTGTTTAGCGAGCAGATTGGAGTTTTATTAGCAAGCGGATGTGGTTTTTAAAGGTATAAAAATATGGCTTTTATCATATGATAGAAAGAATGAAAATATGATTTTTATATTTTTAAAGTATTAAAATATAGTCTTTACTATATAGCGATTTTAAAAATATGATTTTTTATATTTTTAAAGAAGTAAAAATATAATTTTTACATGATAGGAATATTAAAAACATCATCTTTATATAGGTAGCAAAATAAAAATGTGATTTTTATAGTGATGAAATTGAAAAGGCGAAATCTTTATATGAAGAATGGCGTGATAAAAATATAATCTTTACGATATGAACATCGAAGTAAAAATATGATTTTTATATATTGAACTTCGAAATAAAAATACGATTTTATATATTGAACTTCGAAATAAAAATATGATTTTTATATATTGAACTTCGAAATAAAAATATGATTTTTATATATTGAACTTCGAAATAAAAATATGATTTTTATATATGGAATAGCGAAGTAAAAATTCGATTTTTACATAGGTAGTGAAAGCGGACAACGAAGGTAACAAAAAGGCGGGAACGAAGAAGATTTATATCAAAGAAGAGTCAGGGTGTTTGGATAGCTATCGGTGAGAACTTCTCACTCTTCAATTTTTTTTCTAGTTATATATATATATATATACTAGGATGCAGACGGTGCTTAGTAGCACCCGACACAATCGTCCACAGACCATGGACTTGTTTGTTTGGTTGCATAGATTAGTTTGATGATTTGATTTGAATTTGGTTGTTTGGTGAATATGATTGATGTGTGAATGGCGTGGGCCTTCACTAGACCGGGGATAAGGCTAGGCCTTGTCCCGTTTCTAGTATCGTGCCGTTATGCCGCCGAAATTTTCTAAAATATGTTAGAAAATAAAAATATCATTTTATTGTGTAAATGAATTGAATAGAAATTCATAGGTTGAAATAAAATGTTTTATCGTTAAAAATATAATTTTAACGTGAAGTGAATAAAATAAAATATTCATTTATAAACCGGACGGTTTGTTTATGTACACCTATTTGAATGATATTGATTGGGACGATAAATTTTACACATCGCCCAACAGCACAAATAAAATATGTGTTTGATTGTTTGAAACCCCACACAGGTGTTGGGATGAAATTTGAAGTTCACTCATCCTGATTGATTAAATATGTCGATCGATCGATTGACAGGCTGTTATAAGCGTTAGATATCTATATTTGATGCTTATACAGTGTAGTGCACTTTGGTTGATGGTTGATTATTTTTCAATGATATTATATACATGTGTTGTATGGAATCCATATAATTAACTTTATATGGTGATTGATTGGGCCTCATTCCAATCGTGAAAATAAAGAATATTTTGATAATAACAAATATTTTGATAATAGGAAATATTTGAAATAGAATATTTGAAAATAGAAATATGTGAAGCCGTGATGATTAGATTGACGCCATTTTGACGTGAACGATATTTATATCGATTTTAAACGATTTCGAAATGAATTGAATTGAAAACGATTTCGAAATGAATTGAATTGAAAACGATTTCGAAATGAATTGAATTGAAAACGATTTCGAAATGAATTGAAAACGATTTCGAAATGAAGTGAATTGAAAACGATTTCGAAATGAAGTGAATTGAAAACGATTTCGAAATGAATTGAATTGAAAACGAATTCAAAGTGAATTGAAAACGAATTCAAAGTGAATTGAAAACGATTTCGAAATGAATTGAAAACGATTTCGAAATGAATTGAATTGAAAGCGAATTCGAAATGAATTCAAATTGAATTGAATAGAAATGAATTTTAAAACGAATTTATAAAGAAGAATTCAATTTTGATTTGAATTGAAATGGAAGTTGAAATTGCTTTTGAAACGAATTTAAAACTATTTATACAATTCGTTTTAAATAGAAATCGACGAAATATATTATATATATATTATATATATAATATAATGGCCTGAATAGAACGCGCCGCGCCGCGGCAGTTCGTGAATTTCGACCATTTATTTCAAACGGACATTGCGGGAGATCCGACCGTCGGATTCTCCTAAAACCGGAACCGTTGGGTTCGTATCGAAAAGAGCTTTCTAACGAATATTAGAAATTAGAAATCTAATGGTTGGATTTGGAATTATGTCCAAATCAAATTTGAAAAAGGTCGCTGTAAGTGCAGTTCGATGGCCATTGATGGAAATCGACTGTACGGGCCTTGATAAAATTATTAAAAATAGTAATAATTTGTGTAAAATCATAAGAAATGATTTAGAAAGGATTGGGATGAAAAACTCCATATTTGAAAGGATAAAAATAGATTTTTATCGAAATGAACTAGTTTTGAACTAGAAATATAATTCTATTTATTTTTAAATAAATAAATTGAAAGTGAAAGGGGTTTTAAAAATAACCAAAATTTCCAATGATTGCATTGGAGTGGATTTGAATCGAAATTGTCTTCGGAATATTTCGATGTTGGAATTCGGGATCATACGAATATTGTTATGGAAATTTGAAAGATATATATTTATATCGTTATTTCCAATACGACATTTGTTAGTCGTAGAATTCGATATTGAATATAAGCCGATATATTTTCTATTCAGAGCCTTGTATTGAATATCGAATGTGATTTGGGTTTGTCGTGAGTGGTGTCTTCACTAACACTGTTCTTGAACCCAGTTGAGAAAAGATTAAATCTTTTTATTTAGATTTAATGAAGTGTACCAATTAAATGATATTTAATTGGAATTGAATTGATATTGATTTTTGGGTTTATCGTGAATAGTGTTTTAAACAACACTCGTTCTTTAACCCGATAATTAATGAATGTGATTTTGGGTTTATCGTGAACTGTGTTTTTAAATGACACTGATTCTTTAACCCAGTTAAAGATTAAAACTAAGTGGAAGTTTTAATGAATCTTTAATTAGATTGAAAAGATCGAGAATGGAGTATCACCAGTTTTACTCCAGGCGATAGTTAAATCTTTAATTAGATTTGAACGTGAAATGGTAATTGAATTTACCGATAACACTGTGGTGTTAGATATGAAGTATTACCAGTTTTACTTCATGGGATGAATAGGTTGGGATTGGGAAATAAAATAAATGATTACTTCGGTGTGGTTCGCTAATCCCGACTAGTTTGAATTGATATTCAAAGGAGATTAAAGGATAAATTTAAAGAATTTATCTTGGATAAAATTAATGGGAACTTTTTCCCAAAGTATAGGAATATTTGAACAAAAGAATATTCTGAATTGGAATGAGGCGTATGTTGTGTTTGTGTAACACTTTTATAATATATACGCGAGTTATTCAGAAAGACCGGGTTTATCCCATTCTGAATAACTGATTCGACGTG
Source organism: Allium sativum (assembly GCA_030737875.1). Taxonomy (NCBI): domain Eukaryota; kingdom Viridiplantae; phylum Streptophyta; class Magnoliopsida; order Asparagales; family Amaryllidaceae; genus Allium; species Allium sativum. The sequence continues at coordinate 232,840,751 of CM060911.1, forward strand.
GTGTCGAAGATGAAGACGGTGGTCGAAGACCAGAAGTCTTCACGTCGTTTGGGGTGATTACTGATGATCTTGATTGGGCTGTACACCCAAGAAGATGGAAACAGTTGGTGATCGTCCAGACGTACTTGGAGATCGATGGATATGCGGGGTACTAGGTGCCTCCGGTTTCGTTCAGACCCAGAACGAACTTGTAAATGGACTGTGTGTCTGACATTGGATTTTAGTCCGTGTGATTGATCTCTATTAAATATATATCTGTTTGGCGGCGGAGAATTTATTCTCTTGCTTAACGCCCTTCTCTGAGACGTACGAGCTCAGGGGTTATATATTGATGGATATCAAACGCATGGAGTGAATTGCCTGTGTGGCATGCCTAAGTGGCAATTGATCGAGGCTTCTGTTGAAAAGCAAAGTCTCGTGGTGATGATCAAAGCACAGCCTGTGTGGCACAGCTTTGTGTAACGTGAATTCGCGAGCCTCACACCCCGGTTGTGAACCAAAAACGGGAGAGGACCTCAGGGAGGGCATGCGTTTCTTTCTAGCTAGGGTGGTGTCAGTGACCTACCAGCCCTGACATTTATATACTTTTCACCTGTGTGGTTGTTGCTGTTGCGAGGCGCCTCGGTTTGATCGGACGATCCGGGTCCGATGGAGTCATTCGTTGGCTCATTTACGCCCCAAAGGGCGGGGAAACGTAGTGTTCAGGCATAATAATCCACATCGGTGGACCGGCCCTGACGATCCAAGGGGCAGTTGCGGCTGTTCCTGAGGCTCGGGCTAGACAGTCTCGAATCGGTTGAGGACTATCTTTTGCCTCGGTTCATAGATGGAAATCCAATTTCCAAATACGTGACTTTGCGATTTTGATTGTATAACCTATATATGGCGACATAGTGGTATGGGGCATTCATGCCGCCAATGATTGATACTTATGATTTGAAGTTGTTTTATGCACTATGCACTTATAATAGTATCAAACGATTTGTTTTAACCGTATCAAGCATTCTTTGGCTGTTATAAGGGAAAACCCTATCCCCCGGCTTGCGTTTGCATTGTGTGATAGGACCTGGGTCTTATAACAGCTTCATTTTTCTTTGTTTAACATTGCGCTGTTTGTTTTAGGCAATGGTATTCTTGGGAGGAAACCCGTTCCGTGTTATACGGCGTGGTCCCTTGATTTACCTAATGATTTAAAATAAAGATTAACTGTTTTAGTTCTCACACCAGTCACATGACTGACCTGGAGTTTATTGTTTTAACCTAAACTCTGGGTGCCCTTATTTTGACACGGGCAGCTAGTAGTTTTGGTTTTGCAGATTTATATTCACAGGATCCTGGTTTACAGCTGGAACGATATCCGGAAAGCTTTGTATCAGTATATCTACTTCTAGTTGTGTATTGTATTATTTTCCGCTGCTATGTATTTAAGTGTAATTTAAATCTCTGATATTTCTGTGTAATATTCATTTATACTCTGTATATTCTTGTAATCTGGTGCATTGTTGTAATAACAATGAAATGTTCTTCTGTATGTGTTCTGTTGTGGCCTGTTCTCGAACTATCCAGCGCTTTCCTTTACGGGGACTGTTGTGGCCTGTTCTCGAACTATCCGGCGCTTTCCTTTACGGGGAAGTTACGGGTCGTCACATTAATGAAATTAACCAATTTTAATACTACCAACATGTTGATAATGATGGAAAAAAATGATATTTTACTCCTAATGTTGAAAATAAAATATATTTGACTCGCATAATTTCTTTTACATTTCTAATATATAATAGAATGTAATTTATTTATATGACATTTTTGTGGATGACAAATAAAAGGATAATTTACATTGTACTTTATTTGTATGTAATTATTCTTAATTTGAACACACAAAAGAAATAATCCCAATTGTATATGTATTCAATGTATAACCTAACCCCTAAAAAATGTTTATTTAAATTTCATACAAATTCTAATGTATGCAATAACATATAATGATGTCACCTTAACACACTTATACATTCTAATGTATATTTTGACCAATAATATGATTCTTAAAATTGAATATAGGTTCCAATGTAAGTTTGCAAATAAAAAAGATTTTTATATTTATATATAAATTATCTTGTATGTTATGCAAATAAAAATGATTATTTTATTTGCATATAAAATCTATCTCAACAAAATGTATAAGAAGTTCCATTTTGTTGACAGTTCTATTTTAATCAAAATGGATATTGCTATGGTAACACAAACCTATTTCACAAAAATTCTATTTGTGTTTAACTCTTTCAGTTGAAAAAATGTAAATTTTGGCTTAATTCAAATCTAATTAACAAAAGGTAATTTTTGTTTCAATTATTATACTTTTAACAAAAGTAAATATTTTTGACAGAAATAATTATTTTGGTTCAACTAAGCTATTTGTCCAAAATGGGTATTTTGATTCAACTTGTCTACTTTGACAAAAGTATATATATTGACAAAAATATATGGTTTGCTTTAACTAATCTATTTTATCAAAAATGTATATTTTGACAAAATGTATATTTTGACAAAATGTATATTTTGACAAAATGTATATTTTGACTTAACTACTCTATTTCAACAAAACAACAAAGATGATGACTTTGTTTTGTTGACAAATCTGATTCAACAAAACAAATATAAGTGATGAGTTTGTTTTGTCGACAAAATGATAATGTTTTGTTTTAGCCATTACAGTTTGACAAAAATGACAAAATGTATTTCAACTATTATAAATTGGTAATGGTGAATGTTTCTGCTTCATTCTTTTAAGCAACACAAAAATGGATAATTTGCCTCATTCCTCTAAAATGACAAAAGTGAATACATTTGTCTTAGCCTTTTATAAAATGAGAAATTAAATAATTTTGTCTCATTCTATTTAAATGATAAAAATGTATCTTTTTGTATTGAAATAAAAGGACAAATAAACCTTATCTATCTATTACTCTTTTTAATTTAGCTAAGATGACACTAAAAGTATATCTTTTTAATTCTAATCTTTTTGTTATAATCTATGATGAAAATAAAAACATTTTAATTAACTTAACAAAATTACAACAAAAATGAATTCAATTTATCATAATCTTTTTACTTTCTCTAGTTTAAAAGTAAAAATGATACTTTTAATCCTATTCTTTTATTAATATCTAAAATGTAATAAAAGTGTAACTTCTTAAACTATGTTTTTTATTTGCATCTAAAATCCAAATAAAAATATAATATTTAAATTTATGATTTATTTGCATCAAGGAATGCAAATAAAAATACAACTTTTATCTTCATGTTTTATTTGCATTAAAGAATGCAAATAAAAATGCAACTTTCTAACTCAAAGTTTTATGTGCAACAAGGAATGCGAATAAAAATTCAACCTTTAATACAGTATTTTATTTTATTTGCATCAAGGAATGCAAATAAATATGCAACTTTTAATTTCATAGTTTATTTGCATCAAAGAATGTAAATAAGAAAATTCAACTTTTAAATACGATGTTTATTTACATCAAAGAATGCAAATAAAAATTTAACTTTTAAATGTTATGTTTATTTGCATTAAGGAATGCAAGTAAAATAAGACTTTTTATTGCAATGTTTTATTTGCATCAAACAAGGCAAATAAAATAAACTTTTTATTTCAATGTTTATTTGCATCAAAGAATGCAAATAAAAATAAAATCCTTTTACTATGATGTTTATTGGCATCTAAATATGCAAACAAAATATTACCTTTAAACTACGTTGTTTATTTGCATCTAAATTTTCAAATAAAAATATAGTTTTACTTCTAATGTTTTGTTTGTATTAATGAATGGGAATAAAAGAACAAACTTTATTTATACATATATATTTGCATTTGTGAAATGCAAATAAAAGAACAAATTTTTTTTACATATATATTTGCATTAGTGAATGAAAATAAAAAGAACAAATTTTATTTTCAATGTATATTTGCATTTGTGAATGCAGATAAAAGAACAAATTTCGTTTCTATTTATATTTGCATTAGTGATGCAAATAAAAAGAACAAATTTTAATTTCAATGTTTATTTAGATTAGTAAATGTAAATAAAAGAACAAGTTTTAATTTTCATGTATGTTTGCATTTGTGAAATGCAAAATAAAGAACAAAATTTATTTTTCATATTTATTTACATTAGTGGATGTAAATAAAAGAACAAGTTTAATTTCAATGTTCATTTGCATTAAAGGATGCAAAACAAAATGTGAACTTTTAATTTCAATGTTTTATTTGCATTGTGGAATGGAAATAAAAAGTGAACTTTTAATTCTATGTTATATTTGCGTTAGGGAATGCAAATAAAAATTGTACCTTTATTTCCAATGCTTAGTGGAATGCAAATAAAAAGTAAAACTTATATTTCCATGTTATATTTGCGTTAAAGAATACAAATAAAAAGTCAATGTAACGACCCGGGAAAAAGCGACCTTGGTTATCCGATATATAACACCTATCGAACAATCAAAAGTCGAAATTACCGGATAGTCCAAGAAAGAAATTAGAGGGTGAGGATAAATAAGATAGAAAATTAGAACAGAAGAAGAAGAAGAACACAACAACATCAGAGTAACACGAATCTCACAGCGGAATGAATAAAATATAATAGACAACATATCTTGAAATCAAAGTAGTATATGTATATCATACCATTATCAGAGTACAACACTTTCATCACAGCGGAATAATCAATAGCTAGAAAAATCTTGAAGCCTCCTGCTCCAAGCTCTTCAAGCATACCTGTAAATCCTGACTACTTGACTGCCCGTACAAATTTGGGCACCCAAGAGTTTAGGGAAAACAAAACAAAATAAACTCTGGGTCAGTCATGGGACTGGTGTGAGTAAACTCAAATCATTTGGTTTAACTTTCAAAATCCTTTCGAAAGAAAAGATAATCGTAAGACCAATCCACACATAAACACGGACGGTTTTTACCTTACGATAACCCAAAACACTTTGGAAATCATATATTATCTGATATTATAATAATGTCTAATCACAAGTAATTAAAATATAGTAGAACGCTTGCATCTCACGCTCTACATATATAGTATACAAATCAAACTCGCGGGCACTTATTGGAAATTGGATTCCGACTTTGACAAGGTATGGGACCACCTGCCGATAGTGTATCTCTAGAGGCGAATACACTGGGTTCAACAAGAACATCTTGCAACCCGGCCCTCACATGACCGACCACTCATTTCGCTTGAGTGTATCGAATGTATATCACCAACGGTTGGGATCAGCAACCGTCTCCCGAATGGGACAGCATCGATAGATTTAAGAACAAAAGGAATTTCTCTAGATAGGTGATCATACATCCTAATGGGTGCGACCCACATAGCCATGCTGCCTGCCCGATTTTTGTCATTTCCTGGTTGATGAGGCTTGAGGTCATAACGTATCTTTTGACAGATCACACCTCCATTACTTTGAATGCCACATCGTCATACCCGCCAAATCACAAATTGATTTCACCAAAAATACCACTGGTATACAGCTAAGAGAAACGAATTCCTCCGCCACCAAACGTAAGTACGTTTGAAGAGATCAACTTACGCGATCCTTTGAATATACTCTGTCAGACATTCGTCCATTCATGTTTGTCCTGGGACTGGACAAACCGAAGGCACTATTCTGTAAATAGGATAGCCCTTGCACTTTACTCCGTCTTCAATATATTCAGCATACTTGATTCGCAACGCTTATGCCAATACGGAGTGGTTCTGTGGATAATAATCCAACCGGTCTCTCCATATTAACAACGTAAAATGGTCAAAAACTTTGATAGTCGGTGATTTAACTATCAAATGAAAACATGTCTGTGTGCAAACAACGATATTATTTCCAGAAGGAAATTCTATCGAACAATCATCATTTCATTCATTCGTCCATTTCCCTATTCCTGTTGTTTAATGTTTCTTATTCACTATATTTAGAAAATATATATCATTATCATTGGAAAACATTTCCATCTCTTGTTTCTATATTCAGAAAACAATTCTGCTTCTCATTTGGAAAACATTTCCAAATCTCTTTCATTTGATTAAACAGATGTTTGAATAAACATCACTATGCCAAATCTCCTTCATTTGGTTTCCACTTAACCATTTTCCACTATCGAACCTTAACCATTTCTTAGTTAAAAACGAAGTCAATCAAGTTGGGGTATAATTACCTCTCAGACCTTAACTGAACGACATTTCTAACTTCGAAATAGACAAAGTTCATCTCTTTAAAACATTAACACTTCATTACGACATTTTCAGATTCTACTTATGAGTCCGCTTCTCGTACAATAAGCACTTGATTATAACAATAGTGTTATAATTCCCTGCATCTGAAATATAATAACTTTATATGGCTTTTATTTTCTAACTCGAATAAATAAACGAATATATAATTTATTAACTCCTATTCAGTTAACTCTAATCTATAACCCTTATTCTATTAACTCTTACTGGATTAACTCTTATTCGGATAACTCGGTTTTGATTAACTCCTCTTGATTTAACTCAATCTGACCAACTTACTTGATCAACTCAACTTGACTAACTTAACTTAATTAACTCGACTTATTTAACTCAACTTGACAAACTCGACTTAATTACTTTTATTAATTAACTAATATTTGATTTAACACCATTCGCATGACTCTAGATCGCAGCGATCACAATGGTTACGCCTGATTCCCTCAGGAAACATCCGACCACCTTAGGCTATCTGCAGCCCTGCGAATTTCGCTAGCAGTCGTGCTAAATGGAAATTCATCCTTAAATAACTTTGTCTATTTTTAACTCTATCTCGAATAATTAGATTCGATCAATTCTAATTGAATAACTAATATTCAATTAACCCTTATTCGATTACTATATTTGAATAACTCTAGTTCGATTTGACTCAAAACGATTAACTCTAACTGATTAACTCTAACTGGTTAATTCTAACTGAATAACTCTAACTGGATAACTCTAACTGAATAACTCTAACTGGTTAACTCTAACTAACTAACTCTAACTGTTTAACTTTACGGTTTAACTCTGACAGTTTAACTTCAACGATTTAACTCTAAAAGTTTAACTCCAACTGTTTAACTCTAACAGTTTAACTCCAACTGTTTAACTCCAACAGTTTAACTCCAACGGTTTAACTCTAGTTGATTAACTCTTTTGAATTAATCCCTTTGACTTTTCTCTTTTGAATAATTCCTTTGGAATAATTCCTTTGAATTACCTCCCTTGAATAGATTCTTTTTCTATTCGTTTACTCAACAAATAACTATTCTCTTTTCGCTTCTATTTATTTAACAAATAAATATTCCCTTTAACTTTTCTATTTATTCAACAAATAAATATTTCTTTTAACTTTTCTATTTATTTAACAAATAAGTACTTCTTTCAACTTTTCTTTATTCCCTACATGAATATTCCCTTTTCAATTCCATTTGTAAATACTTTTACGAATGTTTCCCTTTTTATTTCTATTTGTAATCGTTTCACAAATATTTCCCTTCTATTTGATTTCACCAATATTTTCCCTTCTATTTGATTTCACCAATATTTGTTTTTTTACAAATGCTTTGATTCTATAATCATTTTCTCTCATGAAATTCTCTTCCTTTTATATATAAAATCTATTGATTTTATATAAATAATTTATTTTCAAAATAAACTTTGAAAATCCCTTTTCACTTTCGAGTATCACTTATGGTATAAAAATACCAAATCAAAAGGTTCAATCATCATCCAAACACACATGTTCAACAACAGATGATATAACACATTATATATCAGAATATATGAAAAACGGTAAATAAATGTTGAGGAATCCAGTTGAATTCCTCCGACCTGTTTCCCTGCATCCACAGATGTCAGTCAACATAAATAACATGGAGGTAAAATATTCTGATAAACAGAAACAATATTTCGATACGATTTATATATATCGTTATCGATATTTTCAATCAACTGACTAGCAGTTCAACCAAACAGCCAATACACAGCAAATCAGCCAATATTTATCAATTCTAAAAATACTTTAGAGAAATATAAAGTGTTCAGAGTTAGTGAGATTTACTCACATTGGACGGTTTATCGTTGAATAACGATAATCGGTCATTGATTTGGTTCAGGCGTTTAATTTTGCCATAAATCCAAACGAGCTCCAATCCACTTGCGGTAAGTTCCATAGCGTAGTGCTCGTCCATACGATCCCAACGGATCCTGTTTCGTTAAATTTCGTTAATGTATGCAAAAGTAATGCTATTTACAATATTTACCTAATTTAAATGAATATATATTTAATTAAATTAATTAAATTATTTTTATCTTAATTAATTTCTAATTGCGTTATAAGCCAAATTACGTTCCCTGCCCTTCTAAAAAATCCTACTTTCCCATCTCTAGCCATATCCAATTTTTTCTTTAAAACTGAAAAACCATTTTAATATTAATTAAATTTAATTTTCAAATAAAATATTTAAAAACATTCATTTAATTATAACTTAAATTTTTTAACCCGGATCAAAAATCTGCTTCCACTCATTTTAAAGTATTTTCCGATAAGAATCCAACGGTCCTTGTTTCGTGGAAATCCGACTTGTTTTGAAAAAGTTATAAGCTTTTAAAGTTTATGGTTAAAAATTACGAAAATGCCCCTGGTCTGTTTTAAATTCAAATTAAATTTAAAATTTAAAATTTAAATTAATCATCCCATTCGTCGGATCAGTTAGGGATAGCCAGGGAGAGCAGGAAACTATATTTTCCAAACTCAAGCCTTAGACACTATCCTCTCTGTCACCCTTAGAATGTTCTGATATTTATTTTTACAAATTCTATTTTAATTATAATATATATATATATATATTACACAAATAAATAAATAAATAAATATTATTTGAAAACTTACCCCGCGAAGCCCAAGCCTCTGCCTAAGAGTCCCTAGCTCCCCGTCTTGCCCTCCTTTCTCCCTTTCTTCCCTTTTCCCTATTTCCTAATATTTTATTATTATTTCTGCCATTGCCAAAGCTTGAAAGATGAGGAGGAGGAGTGAGTTTAAAATGAAGGGTGGGGGGGGGGGCTATTTATAGCCGAAGGAGTCACATGGATTGCTGAGGTGGCGCGAATCCAACGGTCGAAAATGGATGGCTAGGATTAATCCTTAAATTAATTAAATTATAAATAAATTTAATAATTTATGAATAGTAAAGTGTGTTTTCTCAACCCTATTCGGACGTTAATTTGACTTACTTATTGATACCTTATCCAAAATCTTTTTCAACCATGTTGTTCAATTTTTCTTGCTCTTCAATACTATATAAAAATATATCAATTTTGAATTTGTTTGAACTTTCAAATAATTTAAATTCAAATTCAAAATAGTGTTTTGTGTTAGTTTCAACACCTTCCGGTCTTATGTTGGAGTATCAAAACGATAACGGTTTTCCGAAATTCTTCCACCATCTGGTCCGGTTTTTAACGTACTTCAATCCTATGTATTCAAATCAAAAATCGGAGTTCGTTTAGATTTTCAAATAATTTATTTAAATTTTGTTTCCTTAATAACTTTCTATATCCGTTATAGGATTTTCCCAGATTTCATATATAGCTAATGTCCTATGTTTAGAATTTTCTTGGATAGGTCTCAGGTTCCAGTTTTGTCGTTAGCATTAGCAAATTCCAATTACCGTCAAAATTTAGTTCAAATTTTGGCCTTTTATTTTTCCTTTTCCACATACGGATGCCATTTTTGACGTAACTTGGTTGGTTACCTAATTTTATCATTTCGGATTTAATGAAACTGATTTCATCGAAATCCGAGTTCGTTAGCTACTACTTCCTTTGTAAACGTACTATTTTTAATTAAAAATTTATCCTTTTATACTGCCAGTTCACATTATATTGCAGATCCACTAAATTTCTACCATTTCGGAATAACATAAAATATTCAAAATTATTGAAATTAAACCATTTAAACTTCCAAAACAATAAAAAAACATTTTTAAATAATAACTAAATGGTCAAAAAATCTGGGCCGTTACATTCTTTCCCCCTTAAAATAATTTCGTCCTCGAAATTGCTAAGGTAGAAAAATGAACTTTATAACTAGGTTAAAATTATTTATTTACTCCGGTTTCACTAAACCAATTAATTCTAATTAATTTATTTCTATAAACGAAAATTTCAAAAATTCTGAAAATTTTCTAACATTCGAAATTTCTGAAAAATTTCGCCAGCATCTCCTTTGTACTGGTCAATAGCTCAAACTCCAACTCGCCTCTCTAGGCCTTCTTCAACCCAAAAGAAAATCAAACAGCCAAGTGGTTTGCCAAACAGGTTCATAAATCTCATCCAACTCATATGAATATGTACGTGTACCTTTTTGTCGGCATTCAATTCTGCTATCAATTTAGCATATACCACTATCATCCCAATCAAACTCCCAATCACTTTTATCTTCAACATGACCATCCGCTTATAACCAAGCCAAATTTCAATCAAACTGCAATTCCAATCTCAATTCAAATTTCTTGCTCGACCATCCATTTCTATCCCAGATTATCTCTAATCTAGTCCAATTCTACTTGATACCATTCTATTTCAATTCAACTCAATTTCCACTGAACTGCCTTCAATTCAATTTCAAATTTTCTTTCACAAATTTCTATTTATTTTGTGTTTATTTCAATAATCTGTACCTGGGAGTTTCAAATAGCTTTGCCTTTTCCAAAAATCAAATATCCCTTTGGAATATCAAAACAACTCGGTTTTTCAAAACAATTAAAAACAAAATCTTTGGTAGTAATCCATCACTTACAAACTCGAAAATGAGCACCGATGATGTCCGGATCAACATCGGAATTTATTTTCCAGCTATCGAAGTGAGTTCAATACTATAGCACTTTCAAAACCCATTTTTAAACATTTTCATTTTGAAATTCATTTCAAAATATCCCTTTTCAATGCTTGTAACAAATTTAAAATCTCTCGGGATTTTAAAATTCACATATATTCAATTTAATTCCATTTACAATGCTTATTCAAATTTTAGCAATTTTAATTCCAATTCTGAACATAAATTCAGATTTAATTCATCTGATTTCATATATTTTACTTATATGAATTTTGATTTGTTATTTACATAAACATTTCACATTTTATAATCTTATTCGATTATAATCATAACCAACACATTCAATATACTATAATAATTTCAAATATCTATACTTTGCTTATATCAAAATATAATTTGGGTAAAATTATTTCGTTTACCCTTTTTTTCAAAACATATCGTGTCGACCCATCGTATTCAAGTGTTTATAAACTCCTATCGATACAGTGGATCATACTGATCGACTAGAACTCATAAACAACTCAACCAATAAATCTCCACAATATAAAACCATTTTTATATCAAATAACAAATACGTTCACTCGTATATATACACTCAAACTCAGTCTAGGGTATTACTAACCCCATCTCTACCGAATCACGCCACAGAGCCAAGGTAATACTTAACCTTCAGCTCTGATACCAACTGTAACGACCCGGGAAAAAGCGACCTTGGTTATCCGATATATAACACCTATCGAACAATCAAAAGTCGAAATTACCGGATAGTCCAAGAAAGAAATTAGAGGGTGAGGATAAATAAGATAGAAAATTAGAACAGAAGAAGAAGAAGAACACAACAACATCAGAGTAACACGAATCTCACAGCGGAACGAATAAAATATAATAGACAACATATCTTGAAATCAAAGTAGTATATGTATATCATACCATTATCAGAGTACAACACTTTCATCACAGCGGAATAATCAATAGCTAGAAAAATCTTGAAGCCTCCTGCTCCAAGCTCTTCAAGCATACCTGTAAATCCTGACTACTTGACTGCCCGTACAAATTTGGGCACCCAAGAGTTTAGGGAAAACAAAACAAAATAAACTCTGGGTCAGTCATGGGACTGGTGTGAGTAAACTCAAATCATTTGGTTTAACTTTCAAAATCCTTTCGAAAGAAAAGATAATCGTAAGACCAATCCACACATAAACACGGACGGTTTTTACCTTACGATAACCCAAAACACTTTGGAAATCATATATTATCTGATATTATAATAATGTCTAATCACAAGTAATTAAAATATAGTAGAACGCTTGCATCTCACGCTCTACATATATAGTATACAAATCAAACTCGCGGGCACTTATTGGAAATTGGATTCCGACTTTGACAAGGTATGGGACCACCTGCCGATAGTGTATCTCTAGAGGCGAATACACTGGGTTCAACAAGAACATCTTGCAACCCGGCCCTCACATGACCGACCACTCATTTCGCTTGAGTGTATCGAATGTATATCACCAACGGTTGGGATCAGCAACCGTCTCCCGAATGGGACAGCATCGATAGATTTAAGAACAAAAGGAATTTCTCTAGATATGTGATCATACATCCTAATGGGTGCGACCCACATAGCCATGCTGCCTGCCCGATTTTTGTCATTTCCTGGTTGATGAGGCTTGAGGTCATAACGTATCTTTTGACAGATCACACCTCCATTACTTTGAATGCCACATCGTCATACCCGCCAAATCACAAATTGATTTCACCAAAAATACCACTGGTATACAGCTAAGAGAAACGAATTCCTCCGCCACCAAACGTAAGTACGTTTGAAGAGATCAACTTACGCGATCCTTTGAATATACTCTGTCAGACATTCGTCCTTTCATGTTTGTCCTGGGACTGGACAAACCGAAGGCACTATTCTGTAAATAGGATAGCCCTTGCACTTTACTCCGTCTTCAATATATTCAGCATACTTGATTCGCAACGCTTATGCCAATACGGAGTGGTTCTGTGGATAATAATCCAACCGGTCTCTCCATATTAACAACGTAAAATGGTCAAAAACTTTGATAGTCGGTGATTTAACTATCAAATGAAAACATGTCTGTGTGCAAACAACGATATTATTTCCAGAAGGAAATTCTATCGAACAATCATCATTTCATTCATTCGTCCATTTCCCTATTCCTGTTGTTTAATGTTTCTTATTCACTATATTTAGAAAATATATATCATTATCATTGGAAAACATTTCCATCTCTTGTTTCTATATTCAGAAAACAATTCTGCTTCTCATTTGGAAAACATTTCCAAATCTCTTTCATTTGATTAAACAGATGTTTGAATAAACATCACTATGCCAAATCTCCTTCATTTGGTTTCCACTTAACCATTTTCCACTATCGAACCTTAACCATTTCTTAGTTAAAAACGAAGTCAATCAAGTTGGGGTATAATTACCTCTCAGACCTTAACTGAATGACATTTCTAACTTCGAAATAGACAAAGTTCATCTCTTTAAAACATTAACACTTCATTACGACATTTTCAGATTCTACTTATGAGTCCGCTTCTCGTACAATAAGCACTTGATTATAACAATAGTGTTATAATTCCCTGCATCTGAAATATAATAACTTTATATGGCTTTTATTTTCTAACTCGAATAAATAAACGAATATATAATTTATTAACTCCTATTCAGTTAACTCTAATCTATAACCCTTATTCTATTAACTCTTACTGGATTAACTCTTATTCGGATAACTCGGTTTTGATTAACTCCTCTTGATTTAACTCAATCTGACCAACTTACTTGATCAACTCAACTTGACTAACTTAACTTAATTAACTCGACTTATTTAACTCAACTTGACAAACTCGACTTAATTAATTTTATTAATTAACTAATATTTGATTTAACACCATTCGCATGACTCTAGATCGCAGCGATCACAATGGTTACGCCTGATTCCCTCAGGAAACATCCCACCACCTTAGGCTATCTGCAGCCCTGCGAATTTCGCTAGCAGTCGTGCTAAATGGAAATTCATCCTTAAATAACTTTGTCTATTTTTAACTCTATCTCGAATAATTAGATTCGATCAATTCTAATTGAATAACTAATATTCAATTAACCCTTATTCGATTACTATATTTGAATAACTCTAGTTCGATTTGACTCAAAACGATTAACTCTAACTGATTAACTCTAACTGGTTAATTCTAACTGAATAACTCTAACTGGATAACTCTAACTGAATAACTCTAACTGGTTAACTCTAACTAACTAACTCTAACTGTTTAACTTTACGGTTTAACTCTGACAGTTTAACTTCAACGGTTTAACTCTAACAGTTTAACTCCAACTGTTTAACTCTAACAGTTTAACTCCAACTGTTTAACTATAACAGTTTAACTCCAACGGTTTAACTCTAGTTGATTAACTCTTTTGAATTAATCCCTTTGACTTTTCTCTTTTGAATAATTCCTATGAAATAATTCCTTTGAATTACCTCCCTTGAATAGATTCTTTTTCTATTCGTTTACTCAACAAATAACTATTCTCTTTTCGCTTCTATTTATTTAACAAATAAATATTCCCTTTAACTTTTCTATTTATTCAACAAATAAATATTTCTTTTAACTTTTCTATTTATTTAACAAATAAGTACTTCTTTCAACTTTTCTTTATTCCCTACATGAATATTCCCTTTTCAATTCCATTTGTAAATACTTTCACGAATGTTTCCCTTTTTATTTCTATTTGTAATCGTTTCACAAATATTTCCCTTCTATTTGATTTCACCAATATTTTCCCTTCTATTTGATTTCACCAATATTTGTTTTTTTACAAATGCTTTGATTCTATAATCATTTTCTCTCATGAAATTCTCTTCCTTTTATATATAAAATCTATTGATTTTATATAAATAATTTATTTTCAAAATAAACTTTGAAAATCCCTTTTCACTTTCTAGTATCACTTATGGTATAAAAATACCAAATCAAAAGGTTCAATCATCATCCAAACACACATGTTCAACAACAGATGATATAACACATCATATATCAGAATATATGAAAAACGGTAAATAAATGTTGAGGAATCCAATTGAATTCCTCCGACCTGTTTCCCTGCATCCACAGATGTCAGTCAACATAAATAACATGGAGGTAAAATATTCTGATAAACAGAAACAATATTTCGATACGATTTATATATATCGTTATCGATATTTTCAATCAACTGACTAGCAGTTCAACCAAACAGCCAATACACAGCAAATCAGCCAATATTTATCAATTCTAAAAATACTTTAGAGAAATATAAAGTGTTCAGAGTTAGTGAGATTTACTCACATTGGACGGTTTATCGTTGAATAACGATAATCGGTCATTGATTTGGTTCAGGCGTTTAATTTTGCCATAAATCCAAACGAGCTCCAACCCACTTGCGGTAAGTTCCATAGCTTAGTGCTCGTCCATACGATCCCAACGGATCCTGTTTCGTTAAATTTCGTTAATGTATGCAAAAGTTATGCTATTTACAATATTTACCTAATTTAAATGAATATATATTTAATTAAATTAATTAAATTATTTTTATCTTAATTAATTTCTAATTGCGTTATAAGCCAAATTACGTTCCCTGCCCTTCTAAAAAAATCCTACTTTCCCATCTCTAGCCATATCCAATTTTTTCTTTAAAACTGAAAAACCATTTTAATATTAATTAAATTTAATTTTCAAATAAAATATTTAAAAACATTCATTTGATTATAACTTAAAATTTTTAACCCGGATCAAAAATCTGCTTCCACTCATTTTAAAGTATTTTCCGATAAGAATCCAACGGTCCTTGTTTCGTGGAAATCCGACTTGTTTTGAAAAAGTTATAAGCTTTTAAAGTTTATGGTTAAAAATTACGAAAATGCCCCTGGTCTGTTTTAAATTCAAATTAAATTTAAAATTTAAAATTTAAATTAATCATCCCATTCGTCGGATCAGTTAGGGATAGCCAGGGAGAGCAGGAAACTATATTTTCCAAACTCAAGCCTTAGACACTATCCTCTCTGTCACCCTTAGAATGTTCTGATATTTATTTTTACAAATTCTATTTTAATTATAATATATATATATATATATATTACACAAATAAATAAATAAATAAATAAATATTATTTAAAAACTTACCCCGCGAAGCCCAAGCCTCTGCCTAAGAGTCCCTAGCTCCCCGTCTTGCCCTCCTTTCTCCCTTTCTTCCCTTTTCCCTATTTCCTAATATTTTATTATTATTTCTGCCATTGCCAAAGCTTGAAAGAGGAGGAGGAGGAGTGAGTTTAAAATGAAGGGGGGGGGCTATTTATAGCCGAAGGAGTCACATGGATTGCTGAGGTGGCGCGAATCCAACGGTCGAAAATGGATGGCTAGGATTAATCCTTAAATTAATTAAATTATAAATAAATTTAATAATTTATGAATAGTAAAGTGTGTTTTCTCAACCCTATTCGGACGTTAATTTGACTTACTTATTGATACCTTATCCAAAATCTTTTTCAACCATGTTGTTCAATTTTTCTTGCTCTTCAATACTATATAAAAATATATCAATTTTGAATTTGTTTGAACTTTCAAATAATTTAAATTCAAATTCAAAATAGTGTTTTGTGTTAGTTTCAACACCTTCCGGTCTTATGTTGGAGTATCAAAACGATAACGGTTTTCCGAAATTCTTCCACCATCTGGTCCGGTTTTTAACGTACTTCAATCCTATGTATTCAAATCAAAAATCGGAGTTCGTTTAGATTTTCAAATAATTTATATAAATTTTGTTTCCTTAATAACTTTCTATATCCGTTATAGGATTTTCCCAGATTTCATATATAGCTAATATCCTATGTTTAGAATTTTCCTGGATAGTGTAATAACCCGGAATTCTGGGCCAATTTAAAATTTTTATTTTGGCTAATTTATCGAATTTGGACTATTTAAAATAATTTATTTTAAAGTAGAAAGGGGACAACCCTAGAAAATCTAACTCTGTTTAACAAAATAATTCAAACTAAAGTGAAGAACAGAACTGTTACAGAGTAAATTAAATAATTTGACTAGTGGAAGAATTTAAAATAGCCGCTAAGGACGTTATATATATTTATATCTATTTTGAATATATATTTGGCCCTTAAAAATAGACATTTTGCAAACGACCTCGGATTTCGACGAAACCACTTTTGTTGGATCCGGAATGTCGATTTATTGCTAGTTGCAAATTTGCAGAATTTTCTGAATCAATATGTGAGCGTGGCACACGTAAACGCGTTTGACCAGTTTCAGTTGAATTACATCGACTGGAAATTGGCCATTTCTCAAACGGTCTCAGAATTTGACGAAATTAGTTTTGTTAGGACCGTATCGTCGATATGAAGCTAGAAATAATTTTTCTGTAATTTTCGGGATTCGTATGTGACCCCGGTAATTCAAAATGTGCGTTAAAATTAAATATACGCTGATTTATAAATTGATTTTGCGAAAAACCCATCGAAACGGCCGAATTGGCTTACGATACATATCCCATTGTGTTCAGAATGGGGGTAATTAGCTAGGGGCGACAGTCGTTGGGCCTCGATTGGAGTTCGAATGAGAAGATAACTTTTCGGGAGGATAAATTAAATAAATTAATTAATTAATTAAAATAGAAAAGTCAACCCCCTCCTCGTATACCCTTTCCCCGATCCCCCTTTTCTCAGAAATCGAATACAATAAAAAAAAAGGGAAATCGCTCCCCACCCAGAATTCCCGTCGCCCCCTCGCCAGTGGCGATCGTCGCCTCTAACCTCGCCAAACCCCACGCCGCCAAGCCCTCCGCCTGCTCGAGATTCCCCGCCCCGTCTTCTGCCTCGACCAGCCTCGCACCTCAAACCCCAAGCTCGAAATCACCACCGCGAGTCCAGCCCTCCTCCCTCAACTCCGCCGTGCCTTCAGACTCCCCCCCCGAACGCCGGCGACCCTGCTCAGCTCCTCCCCGAAGATCCAGCGCGACCTAATTTCCCCCAATGCCCTAGCCCGCAACCCTTAAACCCTGACTCCGCCGACCACCAAGGGAGGGCCCCACTCCGGCGCAGCAACCCCCGGCAGCCTCCAATCTCGCAAGAAACCCCCCCCTCTTCGACAGTGATCCCTAGTTCGAAGAAAGGTGAGTTTTATTTTCATGAATTTATTTATTTTCTTCCAGTTAAAAACTGAATTAAAAAGGTGAGTGATTACTTTTTCTTGTTCTTTTTCCTTTATTATGAGATAATTAGAGTATATAAATTAGGAATAAAATCAGTTTTTAAAAATATATAAAGCAAGGATTTTTATAGTAACATAGAAAAGATTTGATTTTATTTCATATGTGAAGTTGACGAGATAAGGTTTTTAGTAGATAAAGAAGACGATATTATTAAATAGAAAAGTCGAGATTTTTGAATATGAAAATGTCATACTTTTATAAGAAGTATAAAATACGTAGAGAATAAAAATATGATTTTCATATAGTAGCGATAATAAAAATATAATTTTTATACTAGTGGCATAATAAAAATATGATTTTTACTTATGTAGAGTATTAAAAATATGGTTTTTATATTTTTAGAATAATAAAAATATGATTTTTATTTAATTAGAGTAATAAAAATATAACCTTTACGAATAGGGATGTGAAGTAAAAATACGATTTTTATCGATATGAATGTGAAGTAAAAATACGATTTTTAATATGAAGTTAAAGTTATAAAAATACGATTTTAATATATTGAGTAGCGAAGTAAAATTCGGTTTTTACATATGTAGTGAAAGCGGACAACGAAGATGTCGAAAAGGCGAGAGCGAAGAAGATCTATATCGAAGTGGAGTCAGGATGTTTGGATAGCAATATGTGAGAATTTCTCACCTTTCAATTTCATTTCTATTTATATATATATACTAGGATGCAGACGGTGCTTAGTAGCACCCGACACAATCGTCCACAGACCATGGACTTGTTTGTTTGGTTGCATAGATTAGTTAGATGATTTGAAATTGAATTGTTTGGTGAATATGATTGATGTGTGAATGGCGTGGGCCTTCACTAGTCCGGGGATAAGGCTAGGCCTTGTCCCGTTTCTAGTATCGTGCCGTTATGCCGCCGAAATTTTCTAAAATATGTTAGAAAAATAAAAATATCATTTTATTGAATAAATGAATTGAATAGAAATTCATAGGTTGAAATAAAATGTTTTATCGTTAAAAAATATAATTTTTAACGTGAATATGAAAATAGTAAAGTGAACAAAATAAAATATTCATTTACAAACCGGACGGTTTGTTTATGTACACCTATTTGAAGGACATTGATTGGGACGATAAATTTTACACATCGCCCAACTGCACAACTAAAATCTGTGTTTGATTGTTTGAAACCCCACACGGGTGTTGGGATGAAATATGAATTTCACTCATCCTGATTGACTAAATATGTCGATCGATTGATTGACAGGCTGTTATAAGCGTTGAATATCTATATTTGATGCTTATACAGTGTAGTGCACTTTGGTTGATGGTTGATTATTTTTCAATGCTATTATATACATGTGTTGTATGGAAATCCATATAATTAACTTTATATGGTAATTGATTGGGCCTCATTCCAGTTTTAAAATAGAAGTATTTGAAATAGAAATATTCGAAATGGAATATTTGAAAATATCAATATATGAAGCCGTGTTGATTAGATTGACGCCATTTTGACGTGAACGATATTTATAACGATTTCGAAATGAAGTGAATTGAAAACGATTTCGAAATGAAGTGAATTGAAAACGATTTCGAAATGAATTGAATTGAAAACGAATTCAAAGTGAATTGAAAACGATTTCGAAATGAATTGAATTGAAAACGAATTCAAAGTGAATTGAAAACGATTTCGAAATGAAATGAATATAAAACGATTTCGAAATGAATTGAATTGAAAACGATTTCGAAATGAATTGAATTGAAAACGATTTCGAAATGAAGTGAATTGAAAACGAATTCAAATTGAATTGAAAGCAAATTGAAATGAATTCAAATTGAATTGAAATTTGAATTGAATAGAAATGAATTTTAAAACGAATTTATAGAGAAGAATTCAATTTTGATTTGAATTGAAACGGAAGTTGAAATTGCTTTTGAAACGAATTTAAAACTATTTATATAATTCGTTTTAAATAGAAATCGACGAAATATATTATATATATATTATATATATAATATAATGACCTGAATAGAACGCGCCGCGCCGCGGCAGTTCGTGAATTTCGACCATTTATTTCAAACGGACATTACGGGAGATCCGACCGTCGGATTCTCCTAAAACCGGAACCGTTGGGTTCGTATCGAAAGGAGCTTTCTAACGAATATTAGAAATTAGAAATCTAACGGTTGGATTTGGAATTATGTCCAAATCAAATTTGAAAAAGGTCGCTATAAGTACAGTTCGATGGCCATTGATGGAAATCGACTGTACGGGCCTTGATAAAATTATTAAAAATAGTAATAATTTGTGTAAAATCATAAGAAATGATTTGTGAAGATTTGGGATGAAAAACTCCATATTTGAAAAGATAAAAATAGATTTTTATCGAAATGAACTAGTTTTGAACTAGGAATATAATTCTATTTATTTTTAAATAAATAAATTGAATTTGAAAAGGGTTTTAAAAATACCAGAATATCCAATGATTGCATTGGAGTGGATTTGAATCGAAATTGTCTTCGGAATATTTCGATGTTGGAATTCGTGATTATACAGGTGTTGTTACGGGAATTTGAAAGATATATATATTTATATCGTTATTTCCAATACGACATTTGTTAGTCGTAGAATTTGATATTGAATATAAGCCGATATATTTTCTATTCAGAGCCTTGTATTGAATATCGAATGTGATTTGGGTTTGTCGTGAATGGTGTCTTCACTAACACTGTTCTTGAACCTAGTTGTGAAAAGATTAAATCTTTTTATTTAGATTTAATGAAGTGTTCCAATTAAACGATATTTAATTGGAATTGAATTGGTATTGATTTTTGGGTTTATCGTGAACAGTGTTTTAAATAACACTTGTTCTTTAACCCGATAATTAATGGAATGTGATTTTGGGTTTATCGTGAACCGTGTTTTAAATGACACTGATTCTTTAACCCAGTTAAAGATTAAAACTAAGTGGAGTTTTAATGAATCTTTAATTAGATTGAGATGATCGAAAATGGAGTATCACCAGTTTTGCTCCAGGCGATGGTTAAATCTTTAATTAGATTTGAACGTGAAATGGTAATTGAATTTACCGATAACACTGTGGTGTTAGATATGAAGTATTACCAGTTTTACTTCATGGGATGAATAGGTTGGGATTGGGAAAATAAAATAAATGATTACTTCGGTGTGGTTCGCTAATCCCGACTAGTTTGAATTGATGTTCAAAGGAGATTAAAGAATAAATTTAAAGAATTTATCTTGGATAAAATTAATGGGAACTTTTTTCCAAAGTATAGGAATATTTGAATAAAAGAATATTCTGAATTGGAATGAGGCGTATGTTGTGTTTGTGTAACACTTTTATAATATATACGCGAGTTATTCAGAAAGACCGGGTTTATCCCATTCTGAATAACTGATTCGACGTGGTGTCGAAGATGAAGACGATGGTCGAAGACCGGAAGTCTTCATGTCGTTTGGGTGATTACTGATGATCTTGATTGGGCTGTACACCCAAGAAGATGGAAACAGTTAGGGATCGTCCAGACGTACTTGGAGATCGATGGATATGCGGGGTACTAGGTGCCTCCGGTTTCGTTCAGACCCAGAACGGACTTGTAAATGGACTGTGTGTCCGACATTGGATTTTAGTCCGTGCGATTGATTTCTATTAAATATATATCTGCTTGGCGGCGAAGAATTTATTCTCTTGCTTAACGCCCTTCTCTGAGACGTACGAGCTCAGGGGTTATATATTGATGGATATCAAACGCATGGAGTGAATTGCCTGTGTGGCATGCCTAAGTGGCAATTGATCGAGGCTTCTGTTGAAAAGCAAAGTCTTGTGGTGATGATCAAAGCACAGCCTGTGTGGCACAGCTTTGTGTAACGTGAATTCGCGAGCCTCGCACCCCGGTTGTGAACCAAAAACGGGAGACGGACCTCAGGGAGGGCATGCGTTTCTTTCTAGTTAGAAGTGGCGTCAGTGGTTTTACACGCCCTGACGAGTTTGACTTATGTGGTTGTTGCTGTTGCGAGGCGCCTCGGTTATATCGGTTTCGGCCGATGCATTCTGGTCGGCAGACGGACCAGACTTACACCCCATAGGGTGGGGAGACGTAGTGTTCAGGGTTTAAGTTTAATCCACATCGGTGGACCGGCCCTGTCGCTCCAAGGGTCGATGCGCTCTGACCCTGTGGCTCGGGCTAGAGAGTCACGAAAACGGTTGAGGACTATCTTTTGCCTCGGTTCATAGACGGAAATCCAATTTCCAAATACGTGACTTGTGCGGTTTTATTTGTAGAACCTAGTATGGTGACATAGTGGGATGGGGCGCTCATGCCGCCTATGATTGATACTTATGATTTGAAGTTGTTTTATACACTATGCACTTACAATAGTATCAAATGATTTGTTTTAAACGTATCAAGCATTCTTGGCTATTATAAGGTAAAAACCCTATCCTCCGGCTTGCGTTGCATTGTGTGATGGGAACTGGGTCTTATAATAGCTTCATTTTTCTTTATTTAGCATTGCGCTGTTTGTTTTATGCACTGGTATTCTTGGGAGGAAACCCGTTCCGTGTTATACGGCGTGGTCCCTTGATTTACCTAGCTTTAAAAATAAAGATTAACTGTTTTAGTTCTCACACCAGTCACATGACTGACCTGGAGTTTATTGTTTTAACCTAAACTCTGGGTGCCCTTATTTTGACACGGGCAGCTAGTAGTTTTGGTTTTTGCAGATTTATATTCACAGGGTCCTGGTTTGCAGCTGGAACGATATCCGGAAAGCTTTGTATCCGTATATCTCTTCTAGTTGTGTATTGTATTATTTTCCGCTGCTATGTATTTAAATATAATTTAAATCTCTGTTATTTCTGTGTAATATTTATTTGTTTATACTCTGTATATTCTTGTAATCTGATGCATTGTTGTGATATACAGTGAAATGTTCTTTTATATGCGCTCTGCTGTGGTTTGTTCTCGAACTATCCGGCACTTTCCTTTACGGGGAAGTTACAGGTTTTCACAGTTGGTATCAGAGCTTTGGTTTACAAAGCTCGAGAACAAGACACTTTAGAACCAAACGAAAGAATTCATCAGAGATTGGATTAGTAATATCCAATGAGGATGACTCGTTAGAGATGGGATCAGTAGTGTCCTAGAACGAGTCGAAAGAGTGTTGTTTTTGAAAATAAAAGTGAAAACCCACTTTGTTTTGGAAATTCAAATCTTAAGTATTCGTATTTGAATAGTCTATTTAAATTGAATTTGGGCAATCGAGTATATAAAGATTTTGCATACACGCTTAGCGGCTTGTATTCGAAGTTTTAATATACTGGATAGATATAGGATCACACTTTAGTTGCCGGAGATGATTCTGATGATGAGGCATCGTCATCTGTGTTGTGTTCGACTGGCGAGAGTGGGTTATCTATATATTTCCATATAGACTGGTGTGAGAACCAAAACTAGATAGGGCTTATTTGTTGTGATTTGACATCAAAAATGTGATTTTTTACTATGTATCAACCTTATATGCATTTGAAAACGTTAATCAACTAATTGATTGTTGATTGTGTTGTGTGATTGGTTGTTTAAACTAATATGTGCTTATAAGGCAAATTTAGCCAAATATACCAAAATTTGAACTAACGTGAAAATTTCTTGTATTTGCATATATGTACATGCTTGTATGAATTGAACAGGTCATAGCAGGGATGCTAAGCGAAGGAATAAAATTGTTTTGCCCTACAAATAGGTACATGTTTAACATATTTACTCTCTTTGTTTGGGTGATGATTTTATGAGCCGTATCGGCTAGCCGCTTGGCTTTCTTTTTCTTTTTATTCCACCATTGATTGGTGAGGGCCCTGGGAGACCTTTTGAAATATCCCGATGCTCCCGGTGCAGGGGAGGTTATGGCGAAATTTTTCAAAAATTTAGGGTGTTAGCCAAATTTTTGAGAAATTTGAAAAGTTTTCAGAAACTGAAAAGTTGGAGAACTTAAGCCATAATTAAAATAGAGAAAGTTGAGTTGATTAGAAAACAAATTTCGGCTTCGTTCCTTTTCGAGGACGAAAAGTTTTTAAGTGGGGGAGATTGTAATAACCCGGAATTCTGGGCCAATTTAAAATTTTTATTTTGGCTAATTTATCGAATTTGGACTATTTAAAATAATTTATTTTAAAGTAGAAAGGGGACAACCCTAGAAAATCTAACTCTGTTTAACAAAATAATTCAAACTAAAGTGAAGAACAGAACTGTTACAGAGTAAATTAAATAATTTGACTAGTGGAAGAATTTAAAATAGCCGCTAAGGACGTTATATATATTTATATCTATTTTGAATATATATTTGGCCCTTAAAAATAGACATTTTGCAAACGACCTCGGATTTCGACGAAACCACTTTTGTTGGATCCGGAATGTCGATTTATTGCTAGTTGCAAATTTGCAGAATTTTCTGAATCAATATGTGAGCGTGGCACACGTAAACGCGTTTGACCAGTTTCAGTTGAATTACATCGACTGGAAATTGGCCATTTCTCAAACGGTCTCAGAATTTGACGAAATTAGTTTTGTTAGGACCGTATCGTCGATATGAAGCTAGAAATAATTTTTCTGTAATTTTCGGGATTCGTATGTGACCCCGGTAATTCGAAATGTGCGTCAAAATTAAATATACGCTGATTTATAAATTGATTTTGCGAAAAACCTATCGAAACGGCCGAATTGGCTTACGATACATATCCCATTGTGTTCAGAATGGGGGTAATTAGCTAGGGGCGACAGTCGTTGGGCCTCGATTGGAGTTCGAATGAGAAGATAACTTTTCGGGAGGATAAATTAATTAAATAAATTAATTAATTAAAATAGAAAAGTCAACCCCCTCCTCGTATACCCTTTCCCCGATCCCCCTTTTCTCAGAAATCGAATACAATAAAAAAAAAAAGGGGAAATCGCTCCCCACCCAGAATTCCCGTCGCCCCCTCGCCAGTGGCGATCGTCGCCTCTAACCTCGCCAAACCCCACGCCGCCAAGCCCTCCGCCTGCTCGAGATTCCCCGCCCCGTCTTCTGCCTCGACCAGCCTCGCACCTCAAACCCCAAGCTCGAAATCACCACCGCGAGTCCAGCCCTCCTCCCTCAACTCCGCCGTGCCTTCAGACTCCCCCCCCCCCGAACGCCGGCGACCCTGCTCAGCTCCTCCCCGAAGATCCAGCGCGACCTAATTTCCCCCAATGCCCTAGCCCGCAACCCTTAAACCCTGACTCCGCCGACCACCAAGGGAGGGCCCCACTCCGGCGGAGCAACCCCCGGCAGCCTCCAATCTCGCAAGAAACCCCCCCCCCCTCTTCGACAGTGATCCCTAGTTCGAAGAAAGGTGAGTTTTATTTTCATGAATTTATTTATTTTCTTCCAGTTAAAAACTGAATTAAAAAGGTGAGTGATTACTTTTTCTTGTTCTTTTTCCTTTATTATGAGATAATTAGAGTATATAAATTAGGAATAAAATCAGTTTTTAAAAATATATAAAGCAAGGATTTTTATAGTAACATAGAAAAGATTTGATTTTATTTCATATGTGAAGTTGACGAGATAAGGTTTTTAGTAGATAAAGAAGACGATATTATTAAATAGAAAAGTCGAGATTTTTGAATATGAAAATGTCATACTTTTATAAGAAGTATAAAATACGTAGAGAATAAAAATATGATTTTCATATAGTAGCGATAATAAAAATATAATTTTTATACTAGTGGCATAATAAAAATATGATTTTTACTTATGTAGAGTATTAAAAATATGGTTTTTATATTTTTAGAATAATAAAAATATGATTTTTATTTAATTAGAGTAATAAAAATATAACCTTTACGAATAGGGATGTGAAGTAAAAATACGATTTTTATCGATATGAATGTGAAGTAAAAATACGATTTTTAATATGAAGTTAAAGTTATAAAAATACGATTTTAATATATTGAGTAGCGAAGTAAAATTCGGTTTTTACATATGTAGTGAAAGCGGACAACGAAGATGTCGAAAAGGCGAGAGCGAAGAAGATCTATATCGAAGTGGAGTCAGGATGTTTGGATAGCAATATGTGAGAATTTCTCACCTTTCAATTTCATTTCTATTTATATATATATACTAGGATGCAGACGGTGCTTAGTAGCACCCGACACAATCGTCCACAGACCATGGACTTGTTTGTTTGGTTGCATAGATTAGTTAGATGATTTGATTTGAAATTGAATTGTTTGGTGAATATGATTGATGTGTGAATGGCGTGGGCCTTCACTAGTCCGTGGATAAGGCTAGGCCTTGTCCCGTTTCTAGTATCGTGCCGTTATGCCGCCGAAATTTTCTAAAATATGTTAGAAAAATAAAAATATCATTTTATTGAATAAATGAATTGAATAGAAATTCATAGGTTGAAATAAAATGTTTTATCGTTAAAAAATATAATTTTTAACGTGAATATGAAAATAGTAAAGTGAACAAAATAAAATATTCATTTACAAACCGGACGGTTTGTTTATGTACACCTATTTGAAGGACATTGATTGGGACGATAAATTTTACACATCGCCCAACTGCACAACTAAAATCTGTGTTTGATTGTTTGAAACCGCACACGGGTGTTGGGATGAAATATGAATTTCACTCATCCTGATTGACTAAATATGTCGATCGATTGATTGACAGGCTGTTATAAGCGTTGAATATCTATATTTGATGCTTATACAGTGTAGTGCACTTTGGTTGATGGTTGATTATTTTTCAATGCTATTATATACATGTGTTGTATGGAAATCCATATAATTAACTTTATATGGTAATTGATTGGGCCTCATTCCAGTTTTAAAATAGAAGTATTTGAAATAGAAATATTCGAAATGGAATATTTGAAAATATCAATATATGAAGCCGTGTTGATTAGATTGACGCCATTTTGACGTGAACGATATTTATAACGATTTCGAAATGAAGTGAATTGAAAACGATTTCGAAATGAAGTGAATTGAAAACGATTTCGAAATGAATTGAATTGAAAACGAATTCAAAGTGAATTGAAAAGGATTTCGAAATGAATTGAATTGAAAACGAATTCAAAGTGAATTGAAAACGATTTCGAAATGAAATGAATATAAAACGATTTCGAAATGAATTGAATTGAAAACGATTTCGAAATGAATTGAATTGAAAACGATTTCGAAATGAAGTGAATTGAAAACGAATTCAAATTGAATTGAAAGCAAATTGAAATGAATTCAAATTGAATTGAAATTTGAATTGAATAGAAATGAATTTTAAAACGAATTTATAGAGAAGAATTCAATTTTGATTTGAATTGAAACGGAAGTTGAAATTGCTTTTGAAACGAATTTAAAACTATTTATATAATTCGTTTTAAATAGAAATCGACGAAATATATTATATATATATATTATATATATAATATAATGACCTGAATAGAACGCGCCGCGCCGCGGCAGTTCGTGAATTTCGACCATTTATTTCAAACGGACATTACGGGAGATCCGACCGTCGGATTCTCCTAAAACCGGAACCGTTGGGTTCGTATCGAAAGGAGCTTTCTAACGAATATTAGAAATTAGAAATCTAACGGTTGGATTTGGAATTATGTCCAAATCAAATTTGAAAAAGGTCGCTATAAGTACAGTTCGATGGCCATTGATGGAAATCGACTGTACGGGCCTTGATAAAATTATTAAAAATAGTAATAATTTGTGTAAAATCATAAGAAATGATTTGTGAAGATTTGGGATGAAAAACTCCATATTTGAAAAGATAAAAATAGATTTTTATCGAAATGAACTAGTTTTGAACTAGGAATATAATTCTATTTATTTTTAAATAAATAAATTGAATTTGAAAAGGGTTTTAAAAATACCAGAATATCCAATGATTGCATTGGAGTGGATTTGAATCGAAATTGTCTTCGGAATATTTCGATGTTGGAATTCGTGATTATACAGGTGTTGTTACGGGAATTTGAAAGATATATATATTTATATCGTTATTTCCAATACGACATTTGTTAGTCGTAGAATTTGATATTGAATATAAGCCGATATATTTTCTATTCAGAGCCTTGTATTGAATATCGAATGTGATTTGGGTTTGTCGTGAATGGTGTCTTCACTAACACTGTTCTTGAACCTAGTTGTGAAAAGATTAAATCTTTTTATTTAGATTTAATGAAGTGTACCAATTAAACGATATTTAATTGGAATTGAATTGGTATTGATTTTTGGGTTTATCGTGAACAGTGTTTTAAATAACACTTGTTCTTTAACCCGATAATTAATGGAATGTGATTTTGGGTTTATCGTGAACCGTGTTTTAAATGACACTGATTCTTTAACCCAGTTAAAGATTAAAACTAAGTGGAGTTTTAATGAATCTTTAATTAGATTGAGATGATCGAAAATGGAGTATCACCAGTTTTGCTCCAGGCGATGGTTAAATCTTTAATTAGATTTGAACGTGAAATGGTAATTGAATTTACCGATAACACTGTGGTGTTAGATATGAAGTATTACCAGTTTTACTTCATGGGATGAATAGGTTGGGATTGGGAAAATAAAATAAATGATTACTTCGGTGTGGTTCGCTAATCCCGACTAGTTTGAATTGATCTTCAAAGGAGATTAAAGAATAAATTTAAAGAATTTATCTTGGATAAAATTAATGGGAACTTTTTTCCAAAGTATAGGAATATTTGAATAAAAGAATATTCTGAATTGGAATGAGGCGTATGTTGTGTTTGTGTAACACTTTTATAATATATACGCGAGTTATTCAGAAAGACCGGGTTTATCCCATTCTGAATAACTGATTCGACGTGGTGTCGAAGAAGAAGACGATGGTCGAAGACCGGAAGTCTTCATGTCGTTTGGGTGATTACTGATGATCTTGATTGGGCTGTACACCCAAGAAGATGGAAACAGTTAGGGATCGTCCAGACGTACTTGGAGATCGATGGATATGCGGGGTACTAGGTGCCTCCGGTTTCGTTCAGACCCAGAACGGACTTGTAAATGGACTGTGTGTCCGACATTGGATTTTAGTCCGTGCGATTGATTTCTATTAAATATATATCTGCTTGGCGGCGGAGAATTTATTCTCTTGCTTAACGCCCTTCTCTGAGACGTACGAGCTCAGGGGTTATATATTGATGGATATCAAACGCATGGAGTGAATTGCCTGTGTGGCATGCCTAAGTGGCAATTGATCGAGGCTTCTGTTGAAAAGCAAAGTCTTGTGGTGATGATCAAAGCACAGCCTGTGTGGCACAGGTTTGTGTAACGTGAATTCGCGAGCCTCGCACCCCGGTTGTGAACCAAAAACGGGAGACGGACCTCAGGGAGGGCATGCGTTTCTTTCTAGTTAGAAGTGGCGTCAGTGGTTTTACACGCCCTGACGAGTTTGACTTATGTGGTTGTTGCTGTTGCGAGGCGCCTCGGTTATATCGGTTTCGGCCGATGCATTCTGGTCGGCAGACGGACCAGACTTACACCCCATAGGGTGGGGAGACGTAGTGTTCAGGGTTTAAGTTTAATCCACATCGGTGGACCGGCCCTGTCGCTCAAAGGGTCGATGCGCTATGACCCTGTGGCTCGGGCTAGAGAGTCACGAAAACGGTTGAGGACTATCTTTTGCCTCGGTTCATAGACGGAAATCCAATTTCCAAATACGTGACATGTGCGGTTTTATTTGTAGAACCTAGTATGGTGACATAGTGGGATGGGGCGCTCATGCCGCCTATGATTGATACTTATGATTTGAAGTTGTTTTATACACTATGCACTTACAATAGTATCAAATGATTTGTTTTAAACGTATCAAGCATTCTTGGCTATTATAAGGTAAAAACCCTATCCTCCGGCTTGCGTTGCATTGTGTGATGGGAACTGGGTCTTATAATAGCTTCATTTTTCTTTATTTAGCATTGCGCTGTTTGTTTTATGCACTGGTATTCTTGGGAGGAAACCCGTTCCGTGTTATACGGCGTGGTCCCTTGATTTACCTAGCTTTAAAAATAAAGATTAACTGTTTTAGTTCTCACACCAGTCACATGACTGACCTGGAGTTTATTGTTTTAACCTAAACTCTGGGTGCCCTTATTTTGACACGGGCAGCTAGTAGTTTTGGTTTTTGCAGATTTATATTCACAGGGTCCTGGTTTGCAGCTGGAACGATATCCGGAAAGCTTTGTATCCGTATATCTCTTCTAGTTGTGTATTGTATTATTTTCCGCTGCTATGTATTTAAATATAATTTAAATCTCTGTTATTTCTGTGTAATATTTATTTGTTTATACTCTGTATATTCTTGTAATCTGATGCATTGTTGTGATATACAGTGAAATGTTCTTTTATATGCGCTCTGCTGTGGTTTGTTCTCAAACTATCCGGCACTTTCCTTTACGGGGAAGTTACGGGTTTTCACAGATAGGTCTCAGGTTCCAGTTTTGTCGTTAGCATTAGCAAATTCCAATTACCGTCAAAATTTAGTTCAAATTTTGGCCTTTTATTTTTCCTTTTCCACATACGGATGCCATTTTTGACGTAACTTGGTTGGTTACCTAATTTTATCATTTCGGATTTAATGAAACTGATTTCATCGAAATCCGAGTTCGTTAGCTACTACTTCCTTTGTAAACGTACTATTTTTAATTAAAAATTTATCCTTTTATACTGCCAGTTCACATTATATTGCAGATCCACTAAATTTCTACCATTTCGGAATAACATAAAATATTCAAAATTATTGAAATTAAACCATTTAAACTTCCAAAACAATAAAAAAAACATTTTTAAATAATAACTAAATGGTCAAAAAATCTGGGCCGTTACAGTCAATTTCTATATAACATAATATTGAGCATTTGAGTTGATAAACTAAATCAACTCGAAAATAATAACATAGTATTGTGTGTTGAATTGATAAATAAAATCAATTCAAAAATGATAAAATGGTTTTGTGTGTTGAATTGATATACTAAATCAATTCAAAAAAAAATAACATAGTATTGCGTGTTGAATTGATAAACTAAATCAATTCAAAAATAATCACATAGCATGATGTATTAAATTGATAAACTAGATCAATTCAAAAATAAGGAATAACATAGTTTTCTATATTGAATTGACAATCAAATTCAGTTCAACAATATAAGCAAAATGGTGACTTTTCTTGAATCGGCAATTCTATTCCAATTCACTAATTGACCAATAAATTCAATTCAATACTCATCTTTGTTTAATCCACATAATCCACAAATATGGACAAAAGGGAAAATGTTTTATTTGACTAACATATATAGATCTAAAATTTAAACAACAGATCTACCATACATACACACAGAATAAACAGATCAATCATCAAAATTGCATCACATCGCATAGCTAATTACTTAACACACATATAATTATTTATCAGCGATAAAAATAATTAAATTGATTAAATAATTCAAATTAGAAATCTCACATCGTTATTGAGTTCTGCCCTGTTTAGATCCAAAATTTGTCAAAAATTCAACTGGCTCAGAATAAGGCTAGTCAGTTTCATCGCGAAGATCTCGATCTCACGATCGTGGCGAATCTGAAATCGTTCAGTTTCGAGTTCGTATGAGGGAGATATGGTTAAATTAAGATTGGTAAAAATTGAATTAAATTAATTTGTAAAGTCAAAGCTTTGAAAAAGTCAACCTACCCTTCATCTCCTTCCTCCACGTTCCAAGGCCAAAACAAAACCCATAGTGTTCAAAATCAGGTATCCATTTATCTCAGAATTGGAGGAGCTTGAAGACGATCAGAAGGTGGCACATCGGAGAGGGAGGATAGGGCTACGTGCGCCGGGAGCACGGGTGGTCGCGGTGGGGCCATGGTGGTGAGGTGGGGGCTGTTTGGCAGCGGGTTAGGGTGTATTTTCTGGCCAAATTACTTATCTAAATCCGATCATCACCTTATGGAATCAAAACTTGTGTAAATCTCTACAATAAGTTCACAAGAATCATTCGATTTCATTGAGAGGATTGGGAGAAATTAAGGAGAGAAATTCAGACATTTCTGGCCATGAATGATAAGGGCGGCGGCTGGAGCAAATAGATTAGGGTTAGGGGTTTTGTCATTTAGTGAATATTTATATTAATTAATTAGTTAATTACCAAATTAAGGCCCGATTATCAATTTTGTCTGATTTCAGCCCAACGAACATCGTTCCTACCTATTTACCCCCATTCCGGACTCATCTGGGTATGTCCCACAGGCCCAAACGATTGCTTTGACCCGATTTTCTTTAATTTAAAATATTTACTTTTATTTTTAATTCAACCGTACAAATAAATTCACCGGGGCCACAAATTAACTTTAAAAATTCCTGAAAAATACATTTAGCTATGTTTTGGCGCTGCGGACCTAGGAAAATTAATTTCGTTCAATTCTGAGCCTGTTTACAAAATGATCTTTTTCGAGTCGATTAAAATTAACTAAAATTGGCAAAACTCAAATCTTTCCGCCATGGTCACATGTTAATTTTAAAAATTATGAAAAATTAAACTTAACAATAATTTGACATTTCGGTTCCAACAAAAGTGGTTTCGTCGAAAACAGAGGTCGTTTGCAAAATGACCATTTTTAATATTAAAATATATATATATTCTACAACGACTATTCTGATTTTTAAACTGGGCATAACTTTTGATTTCCGCTATGAAATTTCGATTTTTCGGATTCGTTGGAAATATATTTTTAAATAGATTCTAATATTTTTGGTTTTACTAAAATTCGTTTTATTTTGCATCATGTACATCCGGTCAAAGTTTAAGTTTGACTTTTAAAGCTACCGTGCTATTTCTAACTCCTTTTATAATTAAAATTAAAATTTTCGTTCTAACTTCGATTTAAATATATTTTTTCATTATTATTTAAAATAAATTATTTTTACTATTAAAATTTCTAAAATAAAAATTTTAAATTGGCTCAGAATTTGCGGGTTGTTACAATCTCCCCCACTTAAAATCTTTTCGTCCTCGAAAAGGAACGATGCTAAAGTCGTTTAATTAACCAACTCAACTTTTAATTTTGATCAATTTTCAGTTAAGTTCAATATTAAATTTAGTTAAATTTATCATTCTTTTATATATCGGTTGAATTAGTTATCATTCCAATATTTTAATTAGTTAAACTAACTATCAAACATCACAACCAGCAATCAATTAGGTGATTAACTTTTCAAATATATATAACTTTTATATATAGTCAAAAGATCATATTTTTAGTGCAAATCACAGCAATAGACCTATCTAGTTTTGGTTCTCACACCAGTCAATGGAAATATATAGATATACCACTTTCGAAACTCGAACATAAATTCTGATGATGTTTCGAACCACCATCAGAACATCTCCGGGTGACTAAAGTGTTATTCTATATCTATCCAGTATATTCGAGGTTTCGAATACACGTGGATCAAACGTGTATTAAAATCTCAATATACTCAATTGTCCAAAATAGAATAAAATAATATATCCAAATACGTATAATAAGATTTTAAATTTTCAAAACTAAATTTGTTTGCATTTTTAATTTAAAAAATAATACTCTTCACACTCGTTCTAGGATACTACTGATCCCATCTCTAACGAGTTATTCTTATTGGATATTACTAATCGAAACTATGATGAGTCTTTTATTCAGTTCTAACGAGTTGTACCCCAAAGATTTGAACTAACCTGAGCTCTGATACCAATTGTAACGACCCGGATTTCACCCAACCTGATCGATCGCTAGATCGACCAAGACCATTCAAAACCGGAATACGTTAACTTTGGGAATACAACACATTAGAACAAATAACAACAGACTTTTATTACATCATAATAATGTTACATCAAAGCAAAAAATATCAGAGTACATTGAATAAAATACAGCAGAAGATTAAATTATAATAAATGTAATACATTGCAATGGATCAAATATACTAATCACAGCGAAAGGCCATCATGCTCTGGACATAGCTTTAGGCTTCGATCCAGAATCCTGCTCAATATCTGCGTAATAAGCTACTCGACTGCCCGTGTGGAAAAGAGGGCACCCGAGTTTGCAAAGTGAAACGAACTACGGGTCAGTCATGGGACTGGTGTGAGAAATCTTTATTTAACTTAACTAATAAGGAGGCTAATCACAGGACCACGCCGCTATCGCGGAACGAGTTTACTTCATTGGATTGCCAGTGCATAAATAAAGTAAATCGTTAAAAAAACGCAATGCTTTTTAGAAAAATGAAACCATTATAAGACTCAGGTCCCATCACACAATGCAACGCAAGACGGAGGATTGAGTTTTTCCTTATAATTTTCAAAAATGCTTGATAAGATAAAAACGGATTTGATATTATTACTAGTGTATATATGTCTTAAAAACCTTTCAATCATAATGTATTAATCATAGACAGCATAGCTACCATATACTATGTCGCCGTACTAGTTCTATAATCAAAACCGCATGATGTCGTATTGGAAATTGGGTTTCCATCAAGAGTCACGGCTAGGAACGATCTCCGGACCGATTCGAGACACTCTAGCAATGTCTCAGGATTTGGACGCTGGCGAACCCTTGGATCCTGCAGGGTCGATCCCCCAATAGTGCAATGGGTTGGATTGGCAATTCCTGAACACACACACTTCCCGATCCTATTGGACCTATAAATTGGCCATTGCGGCCAATAAAAAATCCGAGGCGCCTCAAAATCCATCAACCACATAAGTAACATGTCGGGCTGTGTTAAACCCAAACACCACTTCTAACTAGAAAGAAACGTGTTCACTCCCCGCGTTCCCCTACTCCGTTTCTGACTCAGATCGGGGTGTGAGGCTCACGAGGTAACGAAATACACAAAGCTATGCCTAAATAGGCTATGCTTTGATCATCATCCACAAGGCTTTGCTTTTTAACAAAAGCCTTGATCAATTGCATCTTGGCATGCCACATTAACAGTCCATACCATGCGATTGATAACTATTAACACACAACCTCTAAGGGTGCTAAGCAAGAGAATAAATTCTCCGCCACAAACGATTGTATATTAATAGAAATCAATTTACACAGAACGAAATTCAACGTCAGACACACATCCATTTACAAGTCCGTTCTGGGTTTGAACGGAACCGGAGGCACCTTATACCTTGCATATCCGAACGATCAATAATACGTCTAGACAACTACCACTGGAACCTTTTCAAGGCAGCAACTTGTAACAACCCGTAAAATGCGAGCCAGTTTGAAATTTTTATTTTGGCAACTTTAGTGAATTTTGAATATTTAAAATGAATTATTTTAAATAATATCGACGAGAAATTTATTTTGAATATAATTGGAACGTATATATTATATACGTCGTCGTTAGAATATATAATAATTATATATAATTATAAAAGGAATTGAAAATGGCGCGGTAGTTCGAAAATTCGATTTCTAATTTCAAATGAATATACAGAATTCAATATAAGTCAGAATTGAACGAAACAAGAAATATTTGAATATGTATAACTATATCTTTGTAACGAAGTTAACAAACTGAGATTTCATTTTAGAAATGATAAGATATGTCCAGTTTAAAATTAGAAATAGTCGCTGTGGAATTTATATATATTTTTATATATATAAGGCCCTTAAAAATAGCAATTTTGCAAACGACCTCGGATTTCGACGAAACCACTTTTGTTGGGTCCGCAGTGTAAAGTTATTGCTAGATTTCAAATTTCATAATTTTTCGAATCAATATGTGAGCGTGGTAAAGGAAAACGTGTTTTGACCATTTCAGTTGATTTTAATCGACTGGGAATTGGCCATTTTTCATACGGTCTCAGAATTAGACGAAACTAGTTTTGTTAGGACCGTATCATCAATACGAAACTAGAAAATATTTTTCTGGAATTTTTCTAGTTAGTATGTGACCCCGGTAATTTGAAATGTACGTTTAAAATTCAATATAAGGATTTAAATTGTAAATTCAACGGAAACTGATTGTAACGATCAAACCAGCTTACGATACATATCCCATTGTGTTCGGAATGGGGGTAAAACGCTATGGACGACAGGCGGTGGGCCTCGTTTCGAGGTCGGATATAAAAGTCAACCCTTGTGCAAATTTAAATAATAAAATAATAAAATAAAATATAATAAAAAAAATCTATTTCCCCTTTTCTCTTCTGCTTGGCCCCCCCGATTCTTCATTCACTTACCAGAAAAAAAAAAAAAAAAAACCTAACCTAAACCTAATCGAACCCGCCGACGAAGTCGCCGAAGCCCCCACCGCCGACCTCCTCCTTCCAGCGAAGACGACGCCACCCTCGAACACCCCTCCCAGTCGCGAAGCAATCGAAGCCTCCACCTCGAACATCATCGCGACGCCTCCTGAACCCTTGCCGCCGACGAATAACACCATCGAGCCCCCCCCTTCGCATACCACGGTAAGCTTTTAAGCTATTTTATTTTGATTTTTATTTTTGGTTTATAAAACCGATTCAAAAACTAAACTGTATTTTCTCTAGATTTAAAACTGTAGTTTTTTTTTCTTTAGAATAAAACAGATAAATATGAAGTTATAAAACTGAGAGTTAAAACAGAATTTTTAAAAAAGAAAGTAAAACAGATTTTATATATAAAGTTTTAAAAACTGTTTTTTTTTTAGAAATTTAAAAACTGATTTATAAAGAACTTTAAAACTGATTTTTTTTTTGGGAATTTTAAAAACTGTTTTTTTATATATAAGAAATGTAAAACTGATTTGAAAAGAATTGAAAAACTGATTTTATAAGGAATGTAAAAACTGTTTTTTTTTATATATAAGAAATGTAAAACTGATTTGAAAAGAATTGAAAAACTGATTTTATAAGGAATGTAAAACTGATTTTATATAAAAATGTAAAACTGATTTTATAAGGAATGTAAAACTGTTTTTATAAAAAAAGAAAAGCAAAAAGGCGAGATTTTTGTTTAGAAGAAAAAGTAGGTTTTTTAAAAATAGAAAAAGATTGGTTTTTATAAAGTGAAAACTTTATTTTTATAAAAGCGAAAACTTTATTTTTATAAAAGCGAAAACTTTATTTTTATAAAGGCGAAACCTTATAATAAAAATGTGATTTTTATATATTGAACTTCGAAATAAAAATTCGATCTTTATATATTGAATAACATAGTAAAAATTCGATTTTTACTTATGTAGAGAATACGGGAAACGAAAGCGACAAGAAGACGAAATAGACGAAGATTTCCATAAAGGAAGAGTCGTGTGAGTGGATAGCTATTGGTGAGGATTTCTCACTCTTCAATTTCTTTTTATAATTTTATATATGTGTTGAAAGTGGAAGTGAATTGCTATATATAAATACCTATATATATATATATATATATATATATATATATATATATATATACGCCCCTCGTCCACAAACCATGGACGATATTTATTGGTTGAAATTGTTGTGAAAATTGATTGATAGCGAAGTGAAATAACATATATATGAAAAGTGAAATTTATATATATAGCGAAGTGAAAATATCGAATATATGAAAAGTGAAATTTATATATATAGCGAAGTGAAAATATCGAATATATGAAAAGTGAAATTTATATATATAGCAAAGTGAAAATATCGAATATATGAAAAGTGAAATTTATATATATAGCAAAGTGAAAATATCGAATATATGAAAAGTGAAATTTATATATATAGCGAAGTGAAAATATCTAATAAATTGAAAGTGAAAATATCAGATATATTGAAAGTGAAAATATTCGAATTGAAAACAATGTATATGAAATATTCGAATTGAAAACGATATATATATATATATGAAATGAAAACGATGCATATGAAATATTCGAATTGAATTGAATAGAAAATGAATTCGAATTGAAATGAATAGAAAATGAATTCGAATTGAAATGAATAGAAAATGAATTCGAATTGAAATGAATAGAAAATGAATTCGAATTGAATTGAAATAGAAAATGAATTCGAATTGAATTGAATAGAAAACGAATTCGAATTGAATTGAATAGAAAACGAATTCGAATTGAATTGAATAGAAAACGAATTCGAATTGAATTGAATAGAAAATGAATTCGAATTGAATTGAATAGAAAACGATTTCGAAATGAATTGAATTGAAAACGATTTCGAAATGAATTGAATTGAAAACGATTTCGAAATGAATTGAATTGAAAACGATTTCGAAATGAATTGAATTGAAAACGATTTCGAAATGAAATGAATTGAAAACGATTTCGAAATGAATTGAATTGAAAACGATTTCGAAATGAATTGAATTGAAAACGATTCCGAAATGAATTGAAAACGAATTCAAATTGAATTGAAAGCAAATTGAAATGAATTCAAATTGAATTGAAATTTGAATGGAATAGAAATGAATTTTAAAACGAATTTATAAAGAAGAATTCAATTTTGATTTGAATTGAAAAGGAAGTTGAAATTGCTTTTGAAACGAATTCAAAACTATTTATTCAATTCGTTTTGAATAGAAATCGACGAAATATATTATATATATATATTATATATATAATATAATGGCCTGAATAGAACGCGCCGCGCCGCGGCAGTTCGTGAATTTCGACCATTTGTTTCAAACGGACATTACGGGAGATCCGACCGTCGGATTCTCCTAAAACCGGAACCGTTGGGTTCGTATCGAAAAGAGCTTTCTAATGAATATTAGAAATTAGAAATCTAACGGTTGGATTTGGAATTATGTCCAAATCAAATTTGAAAAAGGTCGATGTAAGTGCAGTTCGATGGCCATTGGTGGAAATCGACCGTACAGGCCTTGATAAAATTATTAAAAATAGTAATAATTTGTGTAAAATCATAAGAAATGATTTGGGAAGAATTGGGATGAAAAACTCCATATTTGAAAAGATAAAAATAGATTTTTATCGAAATGAACTAGTTATTAACTAGAAAAATAATCCAATGGTTGTAAATAAATAAATTGGATTAGATTTGAATTGAAATTATCTTTGGATATTTTCGATATTGGATTCCGTGATTATACAGATATCGTGATGGGAATTTGGAAGATATCGATATCGTTATTCCCGATATGATATCTGTTGGTTTCAGGATTTGATGTTGAATATAAGTCGATACTCTCTCTATTCAAAACCTTATATTTAATGTCAAATTTGATCGATTGATGGTTTGGATTGTGCTCGACCAGTTTATGAGCAGAATATGCTTTTACATTTAGCATTGGGTTGGGTTGAAAATATCTGTGTGCTAACGCCTTATGAAACACTTCACGATTTGACGATAAGGTGTTTAGCGATATTGTGTTCATTTCAAATTTAATGAATGATTGTGAAATGATATTTTTCTTAAAGCGAAAAGAAACGTATTCCCGATTTTGGACAGGGAATGTTTTATAAAAATGTTTTATAAAACAGAAAGGATTTCGAGGCCCAAAACCCGATGATTTCTAAAGTGAATTACTGATGTGAAGTACTATATTTTGAAAGTACTTGTGATTATTATGTTGTGAAATGATTTTCCCTACTTCGGGATATGAAATGATTTAGTATGTGGCTAAAGATTCGGGTAACCCTGAGACTAAAAGTATGGGTGAGAGGGCGGTGTATGCTCTCCATGAGTGGGAGGTGCATCGTCGGTGTAGCCTACTCCTACGTGGGGTAGGTGCACATATATATATCGAGTTGCGAGGTGCGTACCCTTTGCCTTGTCGATGGGGAGCACAATATTTGGTTGCATACTTGTTTGTATGCATTGTTATGTTTTGGAATTCATATTTCCAAATGATTTGATTTGAGATCCCGAAGTGAAATCTACTTTGATATAGAAAGTTAGATATGTATTTCAAATGATTTGAAATAAGAAATCGGGAATAAAATCCAAAGGAATAATTTCTGTAAATTGAATTGGATTTGGAAAATCTAAGTGTGGTGATTAATCTAAATGGGTAGATTGGGATATTGCATGTTGATTGATGCATAGTAGATCCATATATCTATATTGATTGTTGTTTATACACTGGCTTTCATGGGGGTAAACCCGTTCCGCGAAAGTGGCGTGGTCCCGTGATTTGCCTTATTTTTGAACAAAGTTAACAACTGTTTTTGAGTTCTCACACCAGTCCCATGACTGACTCGTAGTTTGCTTTTCCCTTGCGAACTCGGGTGCCCCTATTTTCCACACGGGCAGTCGAGTAGTTTTATTTTGCAGATGTTTTGAGCAGGATTCTGGATTGAAGCTTTAAGCTGTGTCCAGGCATTTGCAGTCTTCCGCTGTGTAGTTTATATTTCCGCTGTGCATTGTATTACATTTATGTAAATTTATCTTCCGCTGTGTATTATCTTCGATATACTCTGATATTCTGTACTCTGATGTAACATTATTATGATGTTTATTGAAGTCTTCTGTTATTTGTTCTGATGTGTTGTATACCCAAAGTTAGCGTATGCGGGATTCGAACGGTCTTGGTCGGTTTAACGATCGATTAGGTCCGGGCGAAACCCGTGTCGTTACAACGTGGTATCAGAGCTTTGGTTAAACTCAAATCTTTGGGGTACAACTCATTAGAACTGAACAAAAGACTCATCAGAGGTAGGATTAGTAATGTCCTATAAAAGAATCCTCATTAGAGATAGAATCAGTAGCATTCTAGAATGAGTGACTCGTTAGAGATGGGGTTAGAAATGCCCCAGAATGAGTCGAGAGTTATTTATTTATAAATAACGTATTTGTGATTATATATATAATCTGATTTTAGAAAATATGATTTTTAAATATATAAAATTATATATTTGAAAATATAATCAATTAATTGATTGATGGTTGTGTTGTTTGTTTATTTGTTTGCTAATTTTGAACCATTATGCCTAATAGAACCAAATATTGAACGGTATTGAAAATTGGTCGCATTTGCTTGCATACATATACTCACATTGAACAGGTCATAGCAAGGAGGCTAGAGCAGAGAATAAAATTTGTTTGCCCGACAAATAGGTACATGTTTACTACATAATTTACTGTTTTGTTTGGGTGATGATGATTTTGTGAGCCTATTGGCTAGCCGCTTGGCTTTTTCTTTTTCTTTTTGAGATCTGAAGGACCGGGGAAGCTATTTGAAATTCCCCGATGCTCCCGGTGCAGGGGAGGTTATGGCGAAATTTTTCAAAAATTTAGGGTGTTAGCCAAATTTTTGAAATTTTGAAAATTCTCAGAAACTAAAGAGTTGGAGAATGGA
Organism: Allium sativum; assembly: GCA_030737875.1. Classification (NCBI taxonomy): domain Eukaryota; kingdom Viridiplantae; phylum Streptophyta; class Magnoliopsida; order Asparagales; family Amaryllidaceae; genus Allium; species Allium sativum. The sequence continues at coordinate 232,882,223 of CM060911.1, forward strand.
AGCCAGATCGAACGTAGTGTTGATTAATCAAACCACTTTCGACTTTGTTCCTTTTCGGGGACGAAAAGTTTTAAGTGGGGGAGATTGTAACAACCCGTAAAATGCGAGCCAGTTTGAAATTTTTATTTTGGCAACTTTAGTGAATTTTGAATATTTAAAATGAATTATTTTAAATAATATCGACGAGAAATTTATTTTGAATATAATTGGAACGTATATATTATATACGTCGTCGTTAGAATATATAATAATTATATATAATTATAAAAGGAATTGAAAATGGCGCGGTAGTTCGAAAATTCGATTTCTAATTTCAAATGAATATACAGAATTCAATATAAGTCAGAATTGAACGAAACAAGAAATATTTGAATATGTATAACTATATCTTTGTAACGAAGTTAACAAACTGAGATTTCATTTTAGAAATGATAAGATATGTCCAGTTTAAAATTAGAAATAGTCGCTGTGGAATTTATATATATTTTTATATATATAAGGCCCTTAAAAATAGCAATTTTGCAAACGACCTCGGATTTCGACGAAACCACTTTTGTTGGGTCCGCAGTGTAAAGTTATTGCTAGATTTCAAATTTCATAATTTTTCGAATCAATATGTGAGCGTGGTAAAGGAAAACGTGTTTTGACCATTTCAGTTGATTTTAATCGACTGGGAATTGGCCATTTTTCATACGGTCTCAGAATTAGACGAAACTAGTTTTGTTAGGACCGTATCATCAATACGAAACTAGAAAATATTTTTCTGGAATTTTTCTAGTTAGTATGTGACCCCGGTAATTTGAAATGTACGTTTAAAATTCAATATAAGGATTTAAATTGTAAATTCAACGGAAACTGATTGTAACGATCAAACCAGCTTACGATACATATCCCATTGTGTTCGGAATGGGGGTAAAACGCTATGGACGACAGGCGGTGGGCCTCGTTTCGAGGTCGGATATAAAAGTCAACCCTTGTGCAAATTTAAATAATTAAATAATAAAATAAAATATAATAAAAAAAATCTATTTCCCCTTTTCTCTTCTGCTTGGCCCCCCCCCCCGATTCTTCATTCACTTACCAGAAAAAAAAAAAAAAAAACCTAACCTAAACCTAATCGAACCCGCCGACGAAGTCGCCGAAGCCCCCACCGCCGACCTCCTCCTTCCAGCGAAGACGACGCCACCCTCGAACACCCCTCCCAGTCGCGAAGCAATCGAAGCCTCCACCTCGAACATCATCGCGACGCCTCCTGAACCCTTGCCGCCGACGAACAACACCATCGAGCCCCCCCTTCGCATACCACGGTAAGCTTTTAAGCTATTTTATTTTGATTTTTATTTTTGGTTTATAAAACCGATTCAAAAACTAAACTGTATTTTCTCTAGATTTAAAACTGTAGTTTTTTTTTCTTTAGAATAAAACAGATAAATATGAAGTTATAAAACTGAGAGTTAAAACAGAATTTTTAAAAAAGAAAGTAAAACAGATTTTATATATAAAGTTTTAAAAACTGTTTTTTTTTTAGAAATTTAAAAACTGATTTATAAAGAACTTTAAAACTGATTTTTTTTTGGGAATTTTAAAAACTGTTTTTTTTATATATAAGAAATGTAAAACTGATTTGAAAAGAATTGAAAAACTGATTTTATAAGGAATGTAAAAACTGTTTTTTTTTTATATATAAGAAATGTAAAACTGATTTGAAAAGAATTGAAAAACTGATTTTATAAGGAATGTAAAACTGATTTTATATAAAAATGTAAAACTGATTTTATAAGGAATGTAAAACTGTTTTTATAAAAAAAGAAAAGCAAAAAGGCGAGATTTTTGTTTAGAAGAAAAAGTAGGTTTTTTAAAAATAGAAAAAGATTGGTTTTTATAAAGTGAAAACTTTATTTTTATAAAAGCGAAAACTTTATTTTTATAAAAGCGAAAACTTTATTTTTATAAAGGCGAAACCTTATAATAAAAATGTGATTTTTATATATTGAACTTCGAAATAAAAATTCGATCTTTATATATTGAATAACATAGTAAAAATTCGATTTTTACTTATGTAGAGAATACGGGAAACGAAAGCGACAAGAAGACGAAATAGACGAAGATTTCCATAAAGGAAGAGTCGTGTGAGTGGATAGCTATTGGTGAGGATTTCTCACTCTTCAATTTCTTTTTATAATTTTATATATGTGTTGAAAGTGGAAGTGAATTGCTATATATAAATACCTATATATATATATATATATATATATACGCCCCTCGTCCACAAACCATGGACGATATTTATTGGTTGAAATTGTTGTGAAAATTGATTGATAGCGAAGTGAAATAACATATATATGAAAAGTGAAATTTATATATATAGCGAAGTGAAAATATCGAATATATGAAAAGTGAAATTTATATATATAGCGAAGTGAAAATATCGAATATATGAAAAGTGAAATTTATATATATAGCAAAGTGAAAATATCGAATATATGAAAAGTGAAATTTATATATATAGCAAAGTGAAAATATCGAATATATGAAAAGTGAAATTTATATATATAGCGAAGTGAAAATATCGAATAAATTGAAAGTGAAAATATCGGATATATTGAAAGTGAAAATATTCGAATTGAAAACAATGTATATGAAATATTCGAATTGAAAACGATATATATATATATATGAAATGAAAACGATGCATATGAAATATTCGAATTGAATTGAATAGAAAATGAATTCGAATTGAAATGAATAGAAAATGAATTCGAATTGAAATGAATAGAAAATGAATTCGAATTGAAATGAATAGAAAATGAATTCGAATTGAATTGAAATAGAAAATGAATTCGAATTGAATTGAATAGAAAACGAATTCGAATTGAATTGAATAGAAAACGAATTCGAATTGAATTGAATAGAAAACGAATTCGAATTGAATTGAATAGAAAATGAATTCGAATTGAATTGAATAGAAAACGATTTCGAAATGAATTGAATAGAAAACGATTTCGAAATGAATTTCGAAATGAATTGAATTGAAAACGATTTCGAAATGAATTGAATTGAAAACGATTTCGAAATGAAATGAATTGAAAACGATTTCGAAATGAATTGAATTGAAAACGATTGCGAAATGAATTGAATTGAAAACGATTCCGAAATGAATTGAAAACGAATTCAAATTGAATTGAAAGCAAATTGAAATGAATTCAAATTGAATTGAAATTTGAATGGAATAGAAATGAATTTTAAAACGAATTTATAAAGAAGAATTCAATTTTGATTTGAATTGAAAAGGAAGTTGAAATTGCTTTTGAAACGAATTCAAAACTATTTATTCAATTCGTTTTGAATAGAAATCGACGAAATATTATATATATATATATTATATATATAATATAATGGCCTGAATAGAACGCGCCGCGCCGCGGCAGTTCGTGAATTTCGACCATTTGTTTCAAACGGACATTACGGGAGATCCGACCGTCGGATTCTCCTAAAACCGGAACCGTTGGGTTCGTATCGAAAAGAGCTTTCTAATGAATATTAGAAATTAGAAATCTAACGGTTGGATTTGGAATTATGTCCAAATCAAATTTGAAAAAGGTCGTTGTAAGTGCAGTTCGATGGCCATTGGTGGAAATCGACCGTACAGGCCTTGATAAAATAATTAAAAATAGTAATAATTTGTGTAAAATCATAAGAAATGATTTGGGAAGAATTGGGATGAAAAACTCCATATTTGAAAAGATAAAAATAGATTTTTATCGAAATGAACTAGTTATTAACTAGAAAAATAATCCAATGGTTATAAATAAATAAATTGGATTAGATTTGAATTGAAATTATCTTTGGATATTTTCGATATTGGATTCCGTGATTATACAGATATCGTGATGGGAATTTGGAAGATATCGATATCGTTATTCCCGATATGATATCTGTTGGTTTCAGGATTTGATGTTGAATATAAGTCGATACTCTCTCTATTCAAAACCTTATATTTAATGTCAAATTTGATCGATTGATGGTTTGGATTGTGCTCGACCAGTTTATGAGCAGAATATGCTTTTACATTTAGCATTGGGTTGGGTTGAAAATATCTGTGTGCTAACGCCTTGTGAAACACTTCACGATTTGACGATAAGGTGTTTAGCGATATTGTGTTCATTTCAAATTTAATGAATGATTGTGAAATGATATTTTTCTTAAAGCGAAAAGAAACGTATTCCCGATTTTGGACAGGGAATGTTTTATAAAAATGTTTTATAAAACAGAAAGGATTTCGAGGCCCAAAACCCGATGATTTCTAAAGTGAATTACTGATGTGAAGTACTATATTTTGAAAGTACTTGTGATTATTATGTTGTGAAATGATTTTCCCTACTTCGGGATATGAAATGATTTAGTATGTGGCTAAAGATTCGGGTAACCCTGAGACTAAAAGTATGGGTGAGAGGGCGGTGTATGCTCTCCATGAGTGGGAGGTGCATCGTCGGTGTAGCCTACTCCTACGTGGGGTAGGTGCACATATATATATCGAGTTGCGAGGTGCGTACCCTTTGCCTTGTCGATGGGGAGCACAATATTTGGTTGCATACTTGTTTGTATGCATTGTTATGTTTTGGAATTCATATTTCCAAATGATTTGATTTGAGATCCCGAAGTGAAATCTACTTTGATATAGAAAGTTAGATATGTATTTCAAATGATTTGAAATAAGAAATCGGGAATAAAATCCAAAGGAATAATTTCTGTAAATTGAATTGGATTTGGAAAATCTAAGTGTGGTGATTAATCTAAATGGGTAGATTGGGATATTGCATGTTGATTGATGCATAGTAGATCCATATATCTATATTGATTGTTGTTTATACACTGGCTTTCATGGGGGTAAACCCGTTCCGCGAAAGTGGCGTGGTCCCGTGATTTGCCTTATTTTTGAACAAAGTTAACAACTGTTTTTGAGTTCTCACACCAGTCCCATGACTGACTCGTAGTTTGCTTTTCCCTTGCGAACTCGGGTGCCCCTATTTTCCACACGGGCAGTCGAGTAGTTTTATTTTGCAGATGTTTTGAGCAGGATTCTGGATTGAAGCTTTAAGCTGTGTCCAGGCATTTGCAGTCTTCCGCTGTGTAGTTTATATTTCCGCTGTGCATTGTATTACATTTATGTAAATTTATCTTCCGCTGTGTATTATCTTCGATATACTCTGATATTCTGTACTCTGATGTAACATTATTATGATGTTTATTGAAGTCTTCTGTTATTTGTTCTGATGTGTTGTATACCCAAAGTTAGCGTATGCGGGATTCGAACGGTCTTGGTCGGTTTAACGATCGATTAGGTCCGGGCGAAACCCGTGTCGTTACACAACTCCAATCAAAGGCATCAGTAGTCCTCATCCATTCAATGTGAAGATTGTTGGTCTTCAACCACCGTCTTCATCTTCGACTTTTAATCGTCGTAGTAATTATTCAGAATGGGTTAAACCCGGTCATTCCGAATAACTCGCGTATTTTTATAATTAAAAATCAAGTGTTATAAGGATACATCCAACGCCTCTTTCCAATTCAGAATATTCCTTAAATAAAATATTCATATTATTAGGGAAAGGTTCCCATTAATTTTATCAAAGATAAAATCTTTTAAATTTATTCTTAAATCTTATTTTCAAAGATTTGTTAAAATTCCAATTCAGTTTTAATATCAAAAATCACTACTTTACAATTATTCCAATTTAAGGAATAAATCTTATTTTTAACTAGGTTAAAGAATCAATGTCCTTCAAAAACATTGTTCACGATGAACCCAAAATCATTTTTCAATAAATAAATATAAATTGAAATACCAATAATCTTGGTTGAAAGATTTATTCTTTATTTAAAAGAAATCCTTTGTTTAAAGAAATATTCTTTATATGAAGGATATTCCGAATCGGAAAGCGACTCAATCATTTACCATATAACCTTGGTTATATGGATTTCATACATCGTATGTAAATGACAATAATAATAAATAATCATCAAAACATCCATTCAACATCCAAAGTGAAGTTTTCAACTGCGTGAGCATTAAAATGAAATAATAACGCTCATCGCTGCCTGTCAATCTTTCAACTGACATTAGAATAAATATTGGGACTAGTGTATATTAATAACATCCCAATACCCGTGTGGGGTTTTCAGCCAACAATAGTACCTATAAATAAATAATTGGTTAATGAATTTAACCAATTTTAATACTACCAACATGTTGATAATGATGGAAAAATTGATATTTTACTCCTAATGTTGAAAATAAAATATATTTGGCTCGCATAATTTCTTTTACATTTCTAATATATAATAGAATGTAATTTATTTATATGACATTTTTGTGGATGACAAATAAAAGGATAATTTACATTGTACTTTATTTGTATGTAATTATTCTTAATTTGAACACACAAAAGAAATAGTCCCAATTGTATATGTATTCAATGTATAACCCAACCCCTAAAAAATGTTTATTTAAATTGCATACAAATTCTAATGTATGCAATAACATATAATGATGTCACCTTAACACACTTATACATTCTAATGTATATTTTGACCAATAATATGATTCTTAAAATTGAATATAGGTTCCAATGTAAGTTTGCAAATAAAAAAGATTTTTATATTTATATATAAATTCTCTTGTATGTTATGCAAATAAAAATGATTATTTTATTGGCATATAAAATCTATCTCAACAAAATTTATAAGAAGTTTCATTTTGCTGACAATTCTATTTTAATCAAAATGGATATTGCTATGGTAACACAAACCTATTTCACAAAAATTCTATTTGTGTTTAACTCTTTCAGTTGAAAAAAATGTAAATTTTGGCTTAATTCAAATCTAATTAACAAAAGGTAATTTTTGTTTCAACTATTATATTTTTAACAAAAGTAAATATTTCTAACAGAAATAATTATTTTGGTTCAACTAAGCTATTTGTCCAAAATGGGTATTTTGATTCAACTTGTCTACTTTGACAAAAGTATATATATTGATAAAAAATATATGGTTTGCTTTAACTAATCTATTTTGTCAAATATGAATATTCTGACAAAATGTATACTTTGACTTAACTACTCTATTTCAACAAAACAACAAAGATGATGACTTTGTTTTGTTGACAAATCTGATTCAACAAAACAAATATAAGTGATGAGTTTGTTTTGTCGACAAAATGACAATGTTTTGTTTTAGCCATTACAGTTTGACAAAAATGACAAAATGTATTTCAACTATTGTAAATTGGTAATGGTGAATGTTTCTGCTTCATTCTTTTAAGCAACACAAAAATGGATAATTTGCCTCATTCCTCTAAAATGACAAAAGTGAATACATTTGTCTTAACCTTTTTTAAAATGACAAATTAAATAATTTTGTCTCATTCTATTTAAATGATAAAAATGTATCTTTTTGTATTGAAATAAAAGGACAAATAAACCTTATCTATTTATTACTCTTTTTAATTTAGCTAAAATGACACTAAAAGTATATCTTTTTAATTCTAATCTTTTTGTTATAATCTATGATGAAAATAAAAACATTTTAATTAACGTAACAAAATTACAACAAAGATGAATTCATTTTATCATATTCTTTTTACTTTCTCTAGTTTAAAAGTAAAAATGATACTTTTAATCCTATTCTTTTATTAATATCTAAAATGTAATAAAAGTGTAACTTCTTAAACTATGCTTTTTATTTGCATCTAAAATGCAAATAAAAATGTAATATTTTAATTTATAATTTATTTGCATCAAGGAATGCAAATAAAAATACAACTTTTATCTTCATGTTTTATTTGCATCAAAGGATGCAAATAAAAATGCAACTTTCTAATTCAAGGTTTTATGTGCAACAAGGATTGCGAATAAAAATTCAACCTTTAATTCAGTATTTTATTTGCATCAAGGAATGCAAATAAATATGCAATTTTTAATTTCATAGTTTATTTGCATCAAAGAATGCAAATAAGAAAATTCAACTTTTAAATACGATGTTTATTTGCATCAAATAATGCAAATAAAAATTTAACTTTTAAATGCTATGTTTATTTGCATTAAGGAATGCAAATAAAATAAGACTTTTTATTGCAATGTTTTATTTGCATCAAAGAATGCAAATAAATTATAACTTTTTATTTCAATGTTTATTTGCATCAAAGAATGCAAATAAATATACAATCCTTTCACTATGATGTTTATTGGCATCTAAATATGCAAATAAAATATAACCTTTAAACTATGTTGTTTATTTGCATCTAAATTTTCAAATAAAAATATAGTTTTACTTCTAATGTTTTGTTTGTATTAGTGAGTGTAAGTAAAAGAACAAACTTTATTTTTACATATATACTTGCGTTTGTTAAATGCAAATAAAAGAACAAATTTTATTTTTACATATATATTTGCATTGTGAATGCAAATAAAAAGAACAAATTTTATTTTCAATGTATATTTGCATTTGTGAATTCAGATAAAAGAACAAATTTCATTTCTATATATATTTGCATTAGTGAATGCAAATAAAGGAAAAAACTTTATTTTTCATGAATATTTGCATTTGTGAAATGCAAATAAAAGAACAAATTTTATTTTTACATATATATATTTGCATTAGTGAATGCAAATAAAAAGAACAGATTTTATTTTCAATGTTTATTTACATTAGTAAATGTAAATAAAAGAAAAAGTTTTAATTTTCATGTATGTTTGCATTTGTGAAATGCAAAATAAAGAACAAAATTTATTTTTCAAGTTTATTTACATTGGTGGACGTAAATAAAAGAACAAGTTTTAATTTGATGTTCATTTGCATTAAAGGATGCAAAACAAAAAGTGAACTTTTGCTTTTAATGTTTTATTTGCATTGTGGAATGCAAATAAAAAGTGAACTTTTTATTCTATGTTATATTTGCATTAGGGAATGCAAATAAAAAGGGTACCTTTATTTCCAATGTTTTATTTGCATAGTGGAATGCAAATAAAAAGTAAAACTTATATTTCTATGTTATATTTGCGTTAAGAACACAAATAAAAAGTCAAATTCTATATAACATAATATTGAGCATTTGAATTGATAAACTAAATCAACTCGAAAATGATAACATAGTATTGTGTGTTGAATTGATAAACTAAATCAATTCAAAAATGATAACATGGTTTTGTGTGTTGAATTGATATACTAAATCAATTCAAAAAAATAACAACATAGTATTGCATGTTGAATTGATGAAATAAATCAATTCAAAAATAATCACATAGCATGATGTATTGAATTGATAAACTAGATCAATTCAAAAATAAGGAATAACATAGTTTTCTATATTGAATTGACAATCAAATTCAGCTCAACAATATAAGCAAAATGGTGACTGTTCTTGAATCGGCAATTCTATTCCAATTCACTAATTGACCAATAAATTCAATTCAATACTCATCTTTGTTTAATCCACATAATCCACAAATATTGACAAAAGGGAAAATGTTTTATTTGACTAACATATATAGATCTAAAATTTAAACAACGGATCTACCATACATACACACATAATAAACAGATCAATCATCAAAATTGCATCACATCACATAGCTAATTACATAACACACATATAATTTTTTATCAGCGATAAAAATAATTAAATTGATTAAATAATTCAAATTAGAAATCTCACATTGTTATTGAGTTTTGCGCTATTCAGATCCAAAATTTGTCAAAAATTCAACTTGCTCAGAATCAGGTCTAGTCAGTTTCATCGCGAAGATCGCGGTCTCACGATCGTGGCGAATTTGAAATCGTTCAGTTTCGAGTTCGTATGAGTGGGATATGGTTAAATTAAGATTGGTAAAATTTGAATCAAATTAATTAATTTGTAAAGTCAAAGCTTTGAAAAAATCAACCTACCCTTCGTCCACGTTCCAAGGCCAAAACAAAACCCATAGTGTTCAAAATCAGGTATCCATTTATCTTGGAATTGGAGGAGCTTGAAGACGATCGGAAGGTGGCATATTGGAGAGGGAGGAGAGGGCTACATGCGCCGGGAGCATGGGTGGCCGTGGTGGGGCCATGGTGGTGTAGTGGGGGCTATTTGGCCACGGGTTAAGGTGTATTTTCTGGCCAAATTACTTATCTAAATCTGATCATCACCTTATGGAATCAAAGCTTGTGTAAATCTCTGCAATAAGTTCAAAAGAATTATTCGATTTCATAGAGAGGATTGGGAGAAATTAAGGAGAGAAATTCAGACATTTCTGGCCATGAATGATAAGGGCGGCGGCTGGAGCAAATAGATTAGGATTAGGGGTTTTGTCATTTAGTGAATATTTATATTAATTAATTAGTAATTACCCAATTAAGGCCCGATTACCGATTTTGTCCGATTTCAGCCCAACGACTGTCGTTCTTACATATTTACCCCCATTCCGAACTCATCTGGCTATGTCCTGCAGCCCAAATGACTGTTTTGACCTGGTTTTCTTTAATTTAAAATATTTACTTTCATTTTTAATTCAACCGTACAAATAAATTCACCGGAGCTACAAATTAACTTAAAAAATTCCCAAAAAATATATTTAGCTATGCTTTTACGCTGCGGACCAAGGAAAATTAATTTTGTTCAATTCTGAGCCCGTTTGAAAAATGGCCTTTTTCAAGTCGATTAAAATTAACTGAAATTGGCAAAACACAAATCTTTCCGCCACGGTCACGTGTTAATTCTAAAAATTATGAAAAATTAAACTTAATAATAATTTGACATTTCGGTTCCAACAAAAGTGGTTTCGTCGAAAACAGAGGTCGTTTGCAAAATGACTATTTTTAATATTAATATATATATATAAAAATTCTACAACGACTATTCTGGTTTTTAAACTGGGCATAACTTTTGATTCCCGCTATGAAATTTCGATTTTTCGGATTCGTTGGAAATATATTTTTAAATAGATTCTAATGTTTTTGGTTTCACTAAAATCCATTTTATTTTGCATCCTGTACATCCGATCAAAGTTCAAGTTTGACTTTTCAAACTACCGTGCTATTTCTAACTCCTTTTATAATTAAAATTAAAATTTTCATTCTAACTTTGATTTAAATATATTTTTTCGTTATTATTTAAAATAAATTATTTTTACTATTAAAATTTCTAAAATAATAATTTTAAATTGGTTCAGAATTTGCGGGTTGTTACAAAATGAATGGCAGAAGCAGAAGAAATAATCCTGTGGTTCAACAACCTAATGAGCCAGTGGTGCTTCCACAGCCAGGATCAGATATAGAAGCTCTATTAAAGAGATATCAAAATTGGGTGGAGTACTGTTCTCGGGCTATGAATCCATTATTCAAACACAAGCTTGGATGCGTTCTGCTGAAAGAATATTTGAAGGTTTCAAGCTGAGAGATGATCAGAAAAGATTACTGGCATCTTGGGCATTCAAAGACGAAGCTTTAATATAGTGGGAAACTATCATTAAAGATAATGCAGAAGGTGATATCACCTGGGATAGATTTAAAGAGATTTTCAATGAAAGATTTATTCCTCTAGAAGCAACTGAGCGGTTAAGTGATGAATTCTACTATCAGATTCAAGGGGATATAACTATTCCAGGATATCAAAAGAAATTCAATGAACTTTCTCATTGTTCCCCGCATCTAATTCAAAATCCAAAGATGAAGAATCTGAGGTTTATTAACGGGATTCAAAGAAAGTACCAAAGTAGCGTAACTGCACATGTGCAACAATCATTTTCTGAAATGATATACATGGCTTATCAGTATGAAGAACTAGATAAGCAAGGCCTTTTGAAGGACGAAGAGGAATGTAGTTCTAGTAATAAAAGGAAATTTTAAACTGATAGCCCAGAGACAAGTACGCAGCCTGAGGCCAGTATGAAGTCTGAGTTCAGAAAGAAGCCTAGAGTCGATAGGAAAAAGGTTAAATCTGAGAAAGAACTAGTAATGACTACCATATGCCTTAACTGCAATCAGAAGGGCCATTTGTCCAGAAAATGTAAATATTTGAAAATGCGGAGGAAGGATGGATCTAAATCCAAGAACAAGTTGAAAGAGAATAGAAAATGCAATCTTTGCCATCAGACTGGTCATGTAAAGCAAGATTGTTGGCCATTAAAGAAATCTGAAGTAGTGCAGGCAAATGAAGTGGCAGAAGTTCCGGCATCCTAAGCCAGTCAAGCGAGGCCTGATTTAGAAGGCACGCTTAATGTCAAAAATATTCCAGTTAAAGTGTTGTTTAATACAGGCGCGTCGCGAAGCTTTATTGCAAGAAATGCGGTTAAGAAACTGGATTTGAATTTGAAAAAGCTCAAAGCACCCATGACTGTCCATAATCCGGTTGGGGGTTCCCTTGATCTTGGTTGGATTTGTGGGGTACCTGTTTCTTTTTCCTGTTATCGGTTCCCTGCTATCTCTATTGTCATGAATTTCTCAGAATTTGATCTTATTCTAGGATTGGATTGGTTAACCAAATATGAAGGTGAGGTTAAATGCGCCGACGGAGTCGTTAAGGCCAAGATTAAACCAGGGAATTATATAACCATTCCATGCGAAGGTCCGAATTCTGATAGAAAAGATTTTTGGTCAGCTCTGGATGTTTCTCCTGCTCAATTAGAACCTATTCCTGTTGTTACGGAGAATATTCCGCTCGACGTAGAAAATATTCCTGTTGTTAAGAACTATGCGGATGTGTTTGAAGAAGTTGTTAGCTTACCTCCGCGTAGAGAAATAGATTTCAAGATTGCTTTAATTCTGAATGAAAGGCCAGTAGTTCACGCTATTCGAAGAATGACCTTGAAGGAAAAAAGAAGAATTAGACAATCAGACTCGACAGCTTGTATGGAAGGGTTTTATCAGAACTAGTTTCTCTGATTGGGGAGCAGCAGTGGTGTTTGTCCCAAAGTCAGACAGTACTCTCAGACTATGTGTGGATTATCGTGACTTGAACAAACAGACATTAAAGAATAAGTATCCATTGCCGCGAATTGATGATTTATTGGATTGATTGAATGGCGCGCAAGTATTTTCACGAATGGACCTAGCTACAGTTTTCCATCAACTTCGTATTGCCGAAGAATGTGTTCCTTTGACAACATTCAGAGGTCATGATTTATTCTACGAGTGGCTAATAATGTCGTTCGGCTTATGTAACGCTCCAGCTTATTTTTCGATCTAATGAACAAAGTATTGAAAGAAGTATTGAATAAATTCGTACTGGTTTTCATTAATGGCATATTGATCTTCTCTGAGTCAGAAAGCGAGCATGAAAAACATTTGGAACAAGTGTTGGAAATTCTCAGAAAGAATGTTTTAAAAGCCAAATTTTCCAATTGTATATTCTGGCAAGAAGAAGTAAAGTTTCTTGGCCACGTTTTATCAAAAGAAGGAATTTCTGTGGATCCCAGCAAAATCACTGCTATTCAGAATTGGAAGCAGCCAACTACGCCCACAGAGGTCCGAAGTTTTCTTGGATTGGCTAGTTATTATCGGAAGTTCGTTAAGGATTTTTCGAAGATATATAGTTCCTTAATGGATCTTACTAAGAAATATTCAAGGTTAAATTGGACTCCAGAATGTGAGGTAGCTTTCCAAAAGCTGAAGTTAAGGCCGACAACTGCCCTAGTGTTAACAATTATTGATGGCAATCAAGACTTGAAAGTCTTGACAGATGCTTCTAAAGAAGGTCTCGATGCAGTATTAATGCAAAGAGGCCAAGTAGTCGCTTATGCTAGCCGTCAATTGAAGCCATATGAGAAGAATTATGCAACTCACGATCTTGAATTGTTAGTGATTGTGTTTGCTATGAAAATCTGGAGACATTATCTATTAGGTGAGAAATTTGAATTATATACTGATCATCAATCACTGAAGTATTTATTCACCCAGAAAGATCTGAATATGAGACAGTAGCGTTGGTTAGAATTTCTCACGGCATATGATCTTGGTATTTTATATACTCTGGGGAAAACCAATGTTGTGGCTGATGCGCTCAGCAGAAAGAATGTAATCATCGCCAGTCTTATCATTATGCCTTCATTGATTGATAACATATCTGTTCTTCAGAAGGATGATCACTTCATTCAGAAGATCAAAGAGAGAATTTAAAAAGGCGAGCCCTCGAGTTTTCAGATTGATAACGAGGGAATTCTGAGGTTGAAAGGCAGAATTTGTGTTCCGAACATTTCTAAGCTCTGGATAGAAGTGTTGGATGAATGTCACACAGCCAAATTGAGTATCCATCCAGGAGTGAGCAAAATGTATAATGATATCAAACGCACCTTCTGGTGGAGATCGATGAAAAGAGACATTTCTTTATATGTTAGCCGGTGTTCCACCTGTCAACAAGTCAGAAGAGATCAACAAAAACCCACCGGATTGCTGCAACCGTTGGAAATTCCAGATTGGAAGTGGGAACAGATTTCTATGGATTTCATAGATGGTTTGCCCATAACCCAGAAAGGAAATGACAATATTTGGGTGATTGCAGATCGTTTCACGAAGACCGCCCATTTTATACCTATCAGATCGAATAGAACTACTCAGAGTCTAGCACAGATTTATTTTAAAGAAATTGTTAAACTTCATGGTGTTCCTATGAGTATCGTTAGTGATCATGACCCAATTTTTGCAAGTAAATTCTGGGAAGCATTCCAACTAGAATTGGGAACGAAACTGAATTTGAGCACGGCTTATCATCCTCAAACAGATGGCCAAACTGAGAGGGTGAATCATATTCTAAAAGATTTATTGCGGGCTTGTGTTATTGATTTTGGCATATCATGGAAGACCACTTGCATTTGGCTGAGTTCTCATACAACAACAGCTACCAAGCGAGCCTGAAAATGTCACCATTCGAAGCATTGTATAGTCGATCGTGTAGATCTCCCGCTTGTTGGGTAGAACCTGGCAATAGACTTGTATTGGGACCAGATATGATTCGCGAAGCTGGGGATAAAGTCAATTTCATTAAGAAACGGTTACTAGTGGCTCAAAGCCGACAGAAGAGTTATGCAGATTCAAGAAGAAGGGATTTGTATTTTTATGTTGGTGACTATGTATATCTACGGGTTTCTCCAATGAGAGGAGTAGTCCGATTTGGCAAAACAGGGAAGTTGGCACCCATATTTATTGGTCCATTTCCTATGCTCGAACGGATTGGAACTCTTGCTTATAGGGTTGAATTGCCGGATTGGTTGCCTGGAGTACATGATGTGTTTCATGTATCTCAACTTCGAAAGCATATGCATGATCCAGACTTAGTCGTGGAAGAAGCCACGCAACAAGATTTGGAAATTACTCCAGAATTAGCTATGAGGAGAAAGTCGCTAAAGATTATTGGAAAAGAAACTAAGGAGCTGAGGAATAAGAAGGTTCACTTAGTCAAAGTGCATTGGAGTGGAGATCCGCGAGACTGTACTTGGGAAACCGAGGAAAGCATTAAGAAAGCCTATCCCAAGTGCAGGGTGGAAATCTCTGATTGACTCTGGTGAAAGGTACATTTACCATAGTTTGCATTTCCGTTTTGTTCTCTGCTTTACTATAGTTCCCTTTTCATGGATGTAATTTTTTTAATTATATAGTCTGTATGACTTGTAAAAGAGTATATTAAAATTTTGAAAAGTTAAAAATAAATTGATTAATGTTTTTGTTGTGTGATTAAGAATTTGATTAATCAAATTAGTGAATGATAATTAATTTAATCAATAAGAGCATGAAAGGTAAATTTATACAAAATGAATCAAATATTAAACTGATTTGAAAATTGGATAGAAATATATGCATGTGCATTATATATGTCTAAACAGGTAAATGGATTTGCTGTTAAGTAAAGAATTTATTTGCGTGTCCGACAAATAGGTAAACCATAATGAGTTGGGTGCGCAATTTTATTTATTATATCAACTCCTGTGAATGCCATTAGACGCGGAGTGCTGGTTGTTCTGTGTGTAATAATAAATATCGCCATAGGATAATAACAATTAATTTTGAACTACACTACATGACATACTTCTTGAAGATAACATACTTTATCATATACCACATAAGCATTTGGAGCTTGTGTGACGAGGTTGAAGATTTACCATACGAGTGACACGCTTGTATGGCAATGACTATATATTACAGGTTGAACCGATGGCTGATATGCACTATATAAAATGTAACGATAAATTGCTAGATTAATAAAAACCCCACACAGGTCTAGAGATGACAATAAACACGTCTCTCTGGTCATTAAGGCACAAAAACCATTTATAAGGTGACGAGAATTTATTCTCTGGAGTTATGATCTATACACACTCCCCTGTGGACACCAGAATATATCACTATAAATATGTGTATGCTTATTAGGATTTATTGGGTACCTAATACGGCCCAATAAATTTCCAAACCCCTCCCTGTACAAAGGAGGTTATGGCGAAATTTTTCGAAAATTTAGGGTGTTAGCCAAATTTTTGAAGAATTGGAAAATTCTCAAGAATTGAAAAGTTGAAGAATGAAAGCCAAAATGAAGGTTGAGTTGGATAACTAAACAACTTTCATCTTCGTTCCTTTTCGGGGACAAAAAGATTTTAAGTGGGGGAGATTGTAACAACCCAAAAAATATGAACCAATTTAAAATTTTAATTTGGCTATTTTAGTGGATTTTGAACATTTAAAGTAAATTATTTCAAATAATTACGACCAAAAGTCTATTTGACTCGAAATTGGAAAATAAATATATTTATTTTAATTATAAAACAAGGCCTGAAATAGCGCGACAGTTTGAAAATTTGAATTCAAACTTTGACTGACTGTACATGATGCAAAATAAAACGGATTTTAGTGAAACCAAAAATATTTATATCTGTTTATGAATACCTTTCTAATGAATCTGAAAAATCGAAATTTTATAGCAGGAATCAAAAGATATGACCAAATGAATTTTCAGAAAGGTCGCTATGGAATTAATATAGCCCGTGAAAATAGTCATTTTACAAACGACCTCCGTTTTCGACGAAACTACTTTGTTGGATCCGGGATGTCGAATTATTACTAGGTTTCAAATTTCATAATTTTTGGAGTTAATATTTGAGCATGGCAAAGGAAATGTGTTTAGTTGATTTCAATCAAATTGGATCAACCAGAAAATGGCCATTTTTCAAATGGTCTCCAAATTGGACGAAATCAGTTTTGTTAGGACCGTATCGTCAATACGAAGCTAGAAATAATTTTTCTGGAATTTTTGGGATCAATATGTGGCCCCGACAAATTGAAATGTACGTTCAAATCAAATATTGAATGTTTTGTATTTTATTTTGAAGAATAACTGATCATAATAGTCGAATTTGCCTACGAAACATATCCCATTGTGTCCGGGATGGAGGCAATTAGCTAGGGGCAACAGGTGGTGGGTTTGATTTGGTGTTCGAGTGGAGAAATTATACATATTTTCCCAACCCTTGATTTCATAAATAAAAAAAATTCCAAAAATCTTTTCTCTCTCCCCAACACTATCGCGATCGACGGCGGAAAGACCTTCCCACCTTCTCTCCTCCGTTTCTCCTAATCCACGCATCGAAACCCTTGGGTCCTTTGGAACTCTCTGTAGATCTCATCCCCCTCTTCCAATCCATGTCAGCCTCGCTCCCTATCGTGCACTGTACCTCGTAAATCGCACCCTAAAAGTCACGCCGCCTCGAGTTGAACTGCACCGTCGACCTTCCATCGCAGTTGACCGGACTACCAGCGCCGAGGGCGTCTCTCCAAGCTCTTCAAGGTGGCGTTGGCCGATCGTCACCAGTCTCGACTGATTTCGCGAAAAATGGCAACCTAGTTTTGAACGAAATTTGAAAGGTACGGCTATGATTATATTTTACTATAAATAACACTTTAAAGCGCTACGGTTTATGATTTTACAATAAAAATCATATCTTTTTGATATGTTATCGAAATCCAGTGAAATAAGAGACACCGAGACCGTGAGGACGTCCTCTACATTCTAGAAGAAACCAGACATTTTTCTGAGCTTCCTACAATTTTTGGAGGAGTGGAACCCAATGTGAGATTACTGAATTATAAACGATATGGAATGGCGATATATAAATTATAAGGTCAATGTATAAGTTATATAAGCATTGTATACCTCATGTATAAGCATTGTATAAGTTGTATGTGCGATGTATAAGTTATATATGCGTTGTAAAAATCATATATGCATTGAATGGAATTGAAATGAAATATATTTATATACATGTATATATATATACTTCCCTCGTCCACAGACCATGGACGATATATATTGGTTGTGATTGTTGGATTTGGTTGATGTGAAATTTGGTGAATACTACAAATGGTTGATTTGATATGATTGATTGTGGTTGAAATCCCAATAGGATTAGTTTATGAGAAAATTTGTCCGCGTACGAACTAGATATTGAAATCCCCATTGTCAAAAGCTGCGAGGCTTTAAGGTAGAGCGAGGAGCCATACTAGGGACGGTGCCGGTTTTAACTACCCTACCGTTATGCTGCCGAAATTTTCTGAAAAATTCATGTGTTTGATTTATATTCATGTATTGAAATATATTCATGTATTGGGAAAAATATTCGTTTTTGAAATAAAATGGTTTGAACGATAAAAATAACATTTTTATCGGATGTATAAAATAAAATGGATTGAACGATAAAACTAACATTTTTATTGAATGTATGAAATAAATTGTTTGAACGATAAAAATAACATTTTTATTGTATTTGTGAAGTATATATAATATTCATGTTGGAAAATTTTGTTTCAACAATAAAAATCACATTTTTATAATATATATGAATCGCTAAAAATCTTCATTTTTGAAATAAATTGTTTTAACAATAAAATTCACATATTTATAATATATATGAATCGCTAAAAATCTTCATTTTTGAAATAAATTGTTTTAACAATAAAAATCACATTTTTATAATATATACAAAGTGTTAAAAATAATCATGTTGGAAATAAATTATTTTGACGAAAAAAATTACATTTTCATCTACATATGAAGTGTTAAAGATAGTCATATGTTGAAATGAATATTTGTTGTTAAAAATATTATTTTATCAAAAATATGAAACGAATATGGTTTGGAAATCGAAGAATGGATTATACTTATATATGTATAATATAATTAAAATAAATCGAATAACGAAGCTGTAGTTCGTATTTTGAAACCGTGATTTCAAACGATTGTACTGGGAGATCCGACCGACGGATTTTCCCGAAACTGAAACCGTTGGGTTCGCTTTGGAAATATCTTTCCAACGATACCAACTTTGCAAAGATCCAACGGTTGGATTATCTAGAATGTTTAATTCAAATTTGAATGAAAATAGCTCCAGAATGGATTATATATATATATATATATAATTAAAATAAATCGAATAACGATGCTGCAGTTCGTATTTTAAAATCGTAACTTTAAACGATTGTACCAAGAGATCCGACCGTTGGATTTTCCCAAAAACTGGAACCGTTGGGTCCGCTTTGAAAAGATCTTTCCAATGACATAAAATTTGTAAAGATCCAACGGTTAGATTTTCAGATATGTGTAAATCAAATCTGAAGAAAAACAGCGCCATGGCCGCGTTATGGCCTGAAGCGTCGTTTGAATAAATTGGCTATATTTAAATAAATAAAAATAGCGATAAATCATTATAAAAGATTATAAACGATATGGAATGGAAATAAACTGAATTTTTTCGGTTTATAGGATATTTGATGGTTGAATGTGTTTTACATGAAAATTACATTAATGAACTGAATTATGGATGTCAGATAATTTAACCATTGAAATGAATTGATTTGAAATTCTAAAAATATGTGAATTATTTGAAAAGGCCGAGTTAATTCTCATTTCAAATAATTGATTGATGGCTAGAAGTCAAAGATATGAAGACGGTGCAAGACTGAGGATCTTCACATCGAATGGATGACTACTGATGCCTTTGATGGGAGTTGCTGCCCTGAAGGGGTTACAGTGGTAGTCGTACGGACATACTTGTTGATCGTTCGGATGTGCGAGGGCCTCTCTTCTATATTGGACATACGGGAGAGGCATAAGGTGCCTTCGGTTTCGTTTAGACCCAGAATGGACTTGTAAATGGATGTGTATCTGATGTTGTAGATTGACAACGTGGCATATAGAGATGTTGTGATCAAAGATTTTGTTGAAAAGTAGAGCTTTGTGGTTGATGATCAAAGCATGGCTTTTGAATAGCTAGCATTGTGTTTAGCATTGATTCGCGAGCCTCACACCCCGGTATGGACCAGAAACGGGAGAGGACATCAGGGAGGACCTGCGTTTCTTTCTAGCTAGGAGTGGTGTTTTGGGTTTTACACGCCCGGGCATTTTACTTATGTGGATGATGGATATCAAGGCGCCTCAGTTATATCGGTCGCTCCTGGGCCAATGGTTTGGTCGGTATATGACCAGTTTACGCCCCATAGGGCAGGGAAACGCAGTGTTCAGGCATTTTAACCCACTCCGTGTGGACTGGCCCTGACAATCCAAGGGACAGTTGCGGCTATTCCTGAGGCTCGGGCTAGATAGTCTCGAAGCGCTAAGGACGATCCCTTGCCTTGGTTCATGACGGAAATCTAATTTCCAAAATATGAATCATGCGGTTTTGATTATATATCTATATATGGCGACATGATATATGGTAACCATGCCGTCTATGATTGATACTTATGATTGAAATTGTTTTTGAAACAGATAAACACTAGTAATAATTTCAAATGCTTTTGTTTTATTCGTATCAAGCATATTTTGGCCATTATAAGGTAAAACTCTATCCTCCGGTTTGCGTTGCAATGTGTGATGGAAACCGAGTCTTATAATGGCTTCTTTTTTATAAAAAGCATTGCAATGTTTAAATGATTTATTTGTTTTAAGCACTGGCGATCCAATGGAGTAAACCCGTTCCGCGTTAGCGGCATGGTCCTGTGATTGGCCTTATTGTAAAATAAGTTAAGTGGATTTCTCATACCAGTCCCATGACTGACTCGTAGTTTGTTTCACTTGCAAACTCGGATGCCCTATTTTCTACACGGGCAGCCTTGCATTCAGGTTTTAGCAGGCTCTTTCTGGATAACTATGGAGCTGAAGCTGGATTCTATCACTTCTTTTTTTTTATGTTGTTCAGCTCCTGCTGTACATATTATGTTTTGATTTCGCTGTAGACATTTTATGTAAAGCTGAACTGTATTTTGTACTAAGTATGATCCTGTATATTATGTAACTCTGATGATTATGCTTATCCAGTGCATTCTATTGTAAATAATCTGGTGTATTTATTTATTTCTATTCGATTGTTATCTGTTTATGTGTTATAATCCTAAGATTACCCTTGCCACTGTGGAACGGGGTTTGAGGTCGTCATAATCATGCTTTAAAGGAAGTGTTCAGATAAATATTTTGATTTAGAAAAGTGTTCCAATTTGAATAAAATTTGGATTTGGATGGAAATGATCTTTAAATATTTGGTATTAATTACCATTGTGTAGACGTTTTCTATTTGATGAATTTGAAAGATATTTATATCGTTATTCCATTTATAGTATTCGTTGATTACGAGAATTGGTATTGAATATAAGTTGATATAATTCTGTTTGAATTCTCATATTTAATTTTAATTCATTTGGTGTTTATTGGAATCATGTTTTAAATAACATTTGTTCTTTAACCCGATAAAAGGAGAAGAAAATTTTCCAAAATAAATTGAAATGGAATCTTTATTTAATTCGAATATGAAGATTGAATGAAGGAGTTTTCTGTAACGCCCCGTATTTTCTATTAACATCAAAGTAACATATTAAAGTGTACTTGATTTTTAAAAGAAGAATTAAGGAAAACGGGTTACTCAGAAGTTTCAGGAATTTAAAAGAAAAAAAAGCTCGAAATTCAAATCACAAACCCGGGCTGTGCGGGAAATTTCCCGCCCAGGACCCAGGTCGACCAGCGGGTCGGCCTGTGTCACATAGGTCGACCAGGGGGTCGACCTCCCCCATTTTTCTAGATCCGAGGACTGGTTTGTTTTTCTGCATTTGAATGCCCGTTCTGATCAGATTCGTTGATCCCTATGCTATATAAACACCCCTAAGGCTACAGTTTTCTCTACACAATTTCATTACGCCTATACTCCACCCTAATTCATATCAAAATAAATTAAAGATGTCCTTATGCTGCTCTAATTTTTCAAGAAATCAAGTTTAGAATTCAAGTAGGGATTCATAGGCAAATTCAATGACTTCAAAAACTATTTTCTAAGAATCAAATCTAAATTAGAGAATTGATAGTCTACTTCAAGGGAGAGCTATTTAGTTTCAGAAAATAGATTCCAGAAATACAAGAATCATTCTCTTTTTGTACGTTCAAGTTACTTTCAGATGTGAATTCTTAATTAAAATTCTTGGCATGTAATAATCTGGATCTAAGCTATACTTGATTTTGAGATAATCCTTTTAGATTTATCAAATCTAATCTATTAGATTTATGCCTGCGATGTTATTCAAATCTAATCCATTAAATTTATGCCTTTCATTTGAATCCGTGCTTGAATATGCCTTTAGGAATCATTATTGACTATGGAATTGGTCCAATCATATCTATCCTTGTTGTATATTGGAATTGTAATCCTGTTTAAGTTCATGATATAACTCTTGTCAAACCTATACGTCTGTGATGGTTCATAATAATGTTCATATCATATGTCTATGCCTGCAATGTATTTTATGCAAAACTTGTCAATTTAGTATATCAAATTTATTGGACCAACAGTTCTTAT
The DNA here is from genome assembly GCA_030737875.1 of Allium sativum. Taxonomy (NCBI): domain Eukaryota; kingdom Viridiplantae; phylum Streptophyta; class Magnoliopsida; order Asparagales; family Amaryllidaceae; genus Allium; species Allium sativum. The sequence goes on from CM060911.1 coordinate 232,905,073, forward strand.
CGACATATGCTTGTTCTTAAGCCTCTTATGTTTCATATTGTTTCTCTACTTATTTCATGAATCTTGCATTGAATCTCGAAATATGTACATTATGAATGTGGGGGTAATTGGGTATAACATGAAATTGACATTTATTTGGCATATTTTGGAACATGTATTATGGCATGTCTGTTAAGATGCAATTTGGGGTAATTATGGAATATGTAATTTGACATATTGAACCTAGAATTGGCATGAACGACAAAGTATGGAATTGGGCATGAAAAACCTAGTTTTGGGCATAAACTGTAAATTGGAATATAAAATTTAGCTTGGGCTTAACTATTGATTTGGGATTCCAAACATAATGCATAGTGATTTTGGACATGAATATTATTGCAAATTTTGGGAAGATTGGGTATAGCCAATTTTGATTTATAACTTGAAATTGGAATTTGTTGGGCATAACTTGGGAATTGGAACATGTCTAGTTTTGATGAATTTGGTAATTAGCATATAAAATCTAGATTTGGGTATATGTGGTAAATGTGTAAATTAAAGATGAACATGCCTAACCGAAGGTTAGATTGAGTTGTGGTGTAAAACTGTCCGGAACCGCCTGGCACATCCAGTAATCACAACAACACCTATCTAATGTGAGAGGTTAGTGCTTCATGCCCAAGAAAACCCGAGGTTAGATTGAGTTGTGGTGTAAAACTGCCCGGAACTGCCCGGCACATCCAGTAAGTGCAACAACACATATCTAATGTGAGAGGTTGGTGCATTAATAAATAAACTAATGCTAATGAAAAAGACATGCTAAGAAATGACTAGGGTTAAGTTAATGAGAAATACTTAACCAATATAACATGAATGACTAGGATTAAGTTCATAGGAACACTTAACCAATATAACATGAATGACTAGGGTTAAGTTCATAGGAACACTTAACCACTAGGGTTAAGTTAAAGAGAAACACTTAACCAATATAACAAGATGAATGACTAGGTTTAAGTTAATGAGAAACACTTAACCAATATAACAAGATGAATGACTAAGGATAAGTTAATAGGAAACACTTAACCAGTATAGCATGATGAATGGGTAGAGTTAAGTAATAAGAAACACTTAACCTATATAACTTGATTTGTGGTAAGGTTAAGTTAAAACAAGAGGGAAACACTTAACCAATATAACTTGATTTGTGGTAGGGTTAAGTTAACACAAGAAGGCAACACTTAACCAAAGTAACATGACAAGAGGTGGGTTAAGTTAACTTGAATTGATTGATGACGCTTAACCAATATAACTTGATGAACAAACGGGGTTAAGTTAATAAGAAACACTTAACCAACATTACACGATGAGTGGGTGGGTTAAGTTAACATGAATGGACAACACTTAACCAATATGACATAATGTATAGGAGGGTTAAGTACATGTCGGGTTGGTGGGTAATATTAGTAAATATAGGCCCACAAAACCTAACCATTAAATAAACATGTTTGAATGTGTAGGAGGGTTAAGTACATATCGGGTTGGTGGGTAATATTAGTAAATATAGGCCCACAAAACTTAACCATTAAATAAACATGCTTGAATCAGTGGGAGGGTTAAGTACATCTCGTGTAGGTAGGTAATATTTGTATATATAGGCCCACAAACTTAACCAGTAGGAAACCCTAATAATGGGGACCCATTTCAGCAGTAACCCACATATATGTATCATGGTACCCTGAACTAGGCAGGGTGGGGCACGATTACTGGGCTGATTATAAGTGGTCAAAACATCGACAAGGGGTATGTCAGTGTAGGTTCCGATGGTTTATGGGCATGCACGTACTCTGAAGGGGGAAAAAGCTGACACTTGGTACTAGTAGTTATACACTGTGCATCTTAAATCGTGTCGGGTTGCTATCATAAGGATTGATACACCTTATGGTGGGACCAACACAGGGTATCTACACGCAAGAGAGGGCTGATTGACACAGACACAAGAGAAATTAATACAAGTAGGGAGCCGATCGATAGGGTAGTAAGGGTACATCTAACACATTCATGGCAATTAGGCAGATTGAGGTGGAATTCGCATAATAGATATACACCTGAAGGCTACCACAATTGCGGGGATTGGGATCACGTTATCATATTATCATTTTATATAGATTACATGTTGGGACACTAGTTAGGTGGTGAAGAGATATAGAAATCAGAATAACAGGGTAGTAGCGAAGTAGAGAAAGAGTAGAAGCACATTCAATTTATCTTGCCTTATCATATCTATACTAATTGTATGTTATCTTGTTATCCTTGTTCTCACGGTATTGTCTTATATTCAGTTTATTCATGTCATGATGCTTTTGCCTGTTTATACGTTGAAAGTCACTGGACTTACTAGACTTATGTCTGACCTAGTTTTGTTTCGCCTCTTTTCTTCTGTCCCCCCCCCCCCCCAGGTTCATAGGGAGGAAATGTTACCACTTAGCTCAGTTTTCTTTCCAAGCTCGAAGATAGTCGATGTATTGCTTTGGACTCTCTTCCACTGCTATGGCTGGTTCATGCTTTATTGGGGAATATCATTATTATTTTTATGCTTCTTTTATATTTGGAAGTTTTTTAAATCAAGACAGAAGTTCTATGTATTACTTTGAAGTATGATTGAGACAACTATTGTAAAAGCTTGACTGAACCACATTGTTTATAAAATGATTTTATTTTTCCACTGTTTTATTTGTCTGTCTTGTAATTTATCTGTATCTTTTACCTAAAATGCTCCACCGAAGTTAAGGCATTCCCTTTGTGAGTGACCTTAACGGAGGTGGGTTGTTTCACTTGGTATCAGAGCTGAAGGTTACTGGATTAAATAAAAGATTTGAAAAATTATTTTCAAAACGGTTTTAAAAGAAGCATTTTCAAAAGAAAGGTTTTTCTTTAAAGGCATATTCCCAAAAGCCATATGCACTATCTTTTGATCCTCTGTTTGAATCCTTGTTTCCTTCTTTCCTGATCCTCCGTGGCTCCTGGCTTCCTGGGAGTTAACCTCATCGCGGCGTGGTTCCGTAGGCTTGATGAGACTACAACACTTGTCAAAGGGAAAATAAGCGCCTAACTTCCATCTATAGCCGCAGTAGTTTCACCTACGGCTAATTTTCTTTCGAGCTTTGTAGGATTTTCCATGCGATGGAGGCAGCTTTCGAGAAACTTGTCAACATGTTACACAAGGTTGGTAAAGATGAGAATGAGAGAGTTTGGCTAAGGAGCACAAACCAAGGATGAGTAACTCATGGATATGGACTTGGTTCACAAAGAAGGTAAAAGGAAAGAGGTGTAAGTGGAAGAATCACAAGACCAGAAGGGAGGAAAGAATAGTAAAACCTAAATCAAGAGGAAGTGTCTTTATTATGGTATAACGGGTCATATAATTAAGGACAAGGGCAAGGACAAAGGACGGCATTTTCAGGAGGGCAAGTGCATGCTGTCACCGCCAGCGTACCTAAGAGAGAGGTAGAGCTTAGTTTATCTTTTTGATCATCCTGTTAGTACTCTTTTTTTATTTTAGCGCTTCACATTCATTTATATCTACTCCCATAGTTGAGTCTCTGCACCTTAGTACTAGTATACCATTATTGTCTCAAATCCGGTTGGTGGTTTGGCTCATTTATCTTTGGTTTATAAGGATTTGAGAATAGCTATGTTAAGTATTGAGTTTAAGTGTAATGCTTATGTTTTTGGTTTCATGGGCTATGGGTTGATTCTAGACAGGGATTGGTTAGCTAGTAATTGTGAAAGGAGGGAAGTTAGGCTTTTTACTTGCCTCGGGAATACCCTCGAGGTTTCGTGTATTCCTAAGGGATCAGTTTGGCTTAGCTACCTAGAATCACTTGATGCATCTATCAACGATTTGCGATTCATTGGAGTAGTCCATGAGTATGCAGATGTTTTTGATTAGGTTAGGGGTTTTCCCCCTAAAACTCGAGATAGACTTCCGCATATATCTAGTTGACAATGCAAAGCCAATTATGTGATCAACGATAGTTTTGGAGCAAGACTGGCGAGGATAGCCAGAGTCGGTTAAGTGCTCAATTGTTTGGTTGTTTTGCTAGTATCATCTTACATAGATCGTCCAAATTTGGAGAAGATATTCCTTGGGTGCTTGTCTGATATTGATTTAGGTCTTTGGGGCTTGTACTTAAGGGATGTTGAGTTTGACTAGGAGGGTTTGCGTGAGAGATAAATGGTTGTGGTAGGCGCCCTAAGTAGAAAAAGACTGACCCTAAGAGAAGTAAAAAGTACATAGCAACCTTTAGCTTTAGACCCTCAGATTTGTAACATGATGGATAAGTTAAGTAGAGGAGAAACCTATAGTCATCCTATTATATACACTTGGTATCATGGTTAACACATGTTTATCTTGGAAAGATAGTTCGACTACATTGGATACCCTCTAGCATAGTAAGTGATCGAGGTCCTATCTTTACTAGTGGGTTTTGGAAATGGAGGTCAAGAAGCTTCGCAATCGTGAAGTTAAATTAGTACAATGGAGTGAAGCTCAAGAAGATGCGACTTAAGACTAGATACGCGCAGCCTAACCCTTTTCTTTTGATGGTACATCCTTGATCTCTCTTTCCTTAAGTTTATGCATGCTTGTATCTACCTTTTAAGTATATCTCCTCGATCCTATTCCTTATCCTTAGGTAAAAGCCAATGGATGTAAACATGTGTTTGAAACATGTTATGATTGTTGGTTGCAAGTGGTTGCTAGTGGTTGCAAGTGGATGCATATACACACATTAGGCACTAGATCGGCTCCGTCACTTTCATATTGCATATGCATGAATGAATATATATATGAATTGAAACTTGATGTGTTATCATATGGATGTTGCATTTGTATGAATGATTGTGCACTCATGTAGAAGTTATAAAGTATGACTAGGAATAATCGCATACGTGATGGACTCATGGCACTAACATAAATCGCATTAAGGAGGTCAACTGGATCAGTAGACCACCTGATTTTGCATTAGATAAGAAACATATACACACACTCTGCATATGTTCATATGACATTAGAAACCTTTTAAGGACAATGGATGCATGTGTTTGATGGTTGAGTAGATGGATGGTAGGATATACATTCTTCTTGACTTGAAGATTTCGGGGACAAAATCCTTTATGGAGGGGAGAATGTAACACCCCGTATTTTATGTGAACGTCAAAGTAACAGACTAAAGTATACATAATTTTTAAAAGAATAATTAAGGAAAATGGGTTACGCCATTGTGTTCGTCTCAGAATTCTGCTTGGAATAGAGTCCAAGTTTACGTAAATTGGACTTCGTATGAGAAAGTTATGGCACTCAGAAGTTTCAGGAATTTAAAAGAAAAAAGCTCGAAATTCAAATCACACACCCAGGATGGGCGGGAAAATTCCCGCCCATGACCCAGATCGACCAGGGTGTTGACCTGGGGGTCTACTTGTGTCACATAGGTTGACCAGGGGGTCGACCCGGGGGTCAACCTCCCCCCTATTTCCAGATCCGAGGACTGGTTCGTTTTTCTGCATTTGGACGCCCGTTCTGACCAGATTCGTTGATCCCTATGCTCTATAAACACCCCTAAGGCTACAATTTTCTCTACATAATTTTATTACGCCTATACTCTACCCTAATTCATATCAAAATAAATTAAAGACGTCCTTATGCTGCTCTAATTCTTCAAGAAATAAAGTTTAGAATTCAAGTAGAGATTCATAGGCTAATTCAACGACTTCAACAACTATTTTCTAAGAATCAAATCTAGATTAGAGAATCGATAGTCTACTTCAAGGGAGAGCTATTCAGTTTCAGAAAAAAAATTCCAGAAATACAAGAATCATTCTCTTTTTGTAAGTTCAAGTTACTTTCAGATGTGAATTCTTAATTGAAATTCTTGGCATGTAATAATCTGGATCTAAGCTATACTTGATTTTGAGATAATCCTTTTTGATTTGTCAAATCTAACCTATTAGATTTATGCCTGCGATGTTATTCAAATCTAATCCATTAGATTTATGCCTGATGTAAGTAATCCTTTCATTTGAATCTGTGCTTGTATATGCCTTTGGGAATCATTATTGACTATTGAATTGGTCCAATCATATCTATCCTTGTTGTATATCGGAATTGTAATCCCCGTTTAAGTTCATGATATAACTCTTGTCAAACCTATATGTTTGTGATGGTTCATAATGATATTCATATCATATCTATATGCCTGCAATGTATTCTATGTAAAACTTGTCAATTTGGTATATCAAATTTATTGGACCAACAGTTCTTATCGACATATGCCTGTTCTTATGTTCCATATTGTTTCTTTACTTATTCCATGAATCTTGCGTTGAATCTTGAAATACATACGTTATGAATGCGGGGGTAATTAGGTATAACAAGAAATTGACATTTATTTGGCATAATTTGGAACATGTATTATGGCATGACTATTAAGATTCAATTTGGGGTAATTATGGAATATGTAATTTGATATATTGAACCTAGAATTGGCATGAACGACAAAGTATGAAATTTGGCATGAAAAACCTAGTTTCGGGCATAAACTTTAAATTGGAATATTAAATTTAGCTTGGGCTTAACTACTGATTTGGGACGCCAAACATAATGCATAGTGATTTTGGGCATGACTATTATTGCAAATTTAGGGAAGATTAGGTATAGCCAATTTTGATTTATAACTTGAAATTGGAATTTGTTGAGCATAACTTGGGAATTGGAACATGACTTGTTTTGGTGAATTTGGTAATTAGCATATAAAATCTAGATTTGGGTATATATGGTAAATGTGTAAATTAAAGATGAACATGCCTAACCCGAGGTTAGATTGAGTTGTGGTGTAAAACTGCCCGGAACCGGCCGGCACATCCAGTAACCACAACAACACCTATCTAATGTGAGAGGTTAGTGCATCATGCCCAAGAAAAACCCGAGGTTACATTGAGTTGTGGTGTAAAACTGCCCGGCACATCCAATAACTGCAACAACACATATCTAATGTGTGAGGTTGGTGCATTAATAAATAAATTAATGCTAATGAACAAGACGTCTAAGAAATGACTAGGGTTAAGTTAATGAGAAACACTTAACCAATATAACATGAATGGCTAGGGTTATGTTCATAGGAACACTTAACCAATATAACATGAATGACTAGGGTTAAGTTCATAGTAACACTAAACTTATATAACAATATGAATGACTAGGGTTAAGTTAATGAGAAACACTTAACCAATATAACAAGATGAATGACTAGGGTTAAGTTAATGAGAAACACTTTAACCAATATAACAATATGAATGACTAGGGTTAAGTTAACAGGAAACACTTAACCAGTATAGCATGATGAATGGGTAGGGTTAAGTAATAAGAAACACTTAACCAATATAACTTGATTTTTGGTAAGGTTAAGTTAAAATAAGAGGGCAACACTTAACCAATATAACTTGATTTGTGGTAAGGTTAAGTTAAAACAAGAGAGAAACACTTAACCAATATAACTTGATTTGTGGTAGGGTTAAGTTAACACAAGAAGGCAACACTTAACCAAAGTGACATGATAAGTAGGTGGGTTAAGTTAACTTGAATTGATTGATGACACTTAACCAATATAACTTGATGAACGAATGGGGTTAAGTTAATAAGAAACACTTAACCAACATGACACGAAGAATGGGTGGGTAAGTTAACATGAATGGACAACACTTAACAAATATGACATAATGTGTAAGAGGGTTAAGTACATGTCGGGTTGGTGGGTAATATTAGTAAATATAGGCCTACAAAACTTAACCATTAAATAAACATGCTTGAATGTGTAGGAGAGTTAAGTACATATCAGGTTGATGGGTAATATTAGTAAATATAGGCCCATAAAACTTAACCATTAAATAAACATGCTTGAATCGGTGGGAGGGTTAAGTACATCTCGTGTAGGTGGGTAATATTTGTATATATAGGCCCATAAACTTAACCAGTAGGAAACCCTAGTAATGGGGACCCATTTCAGCAGTAACCTACATAGATGTATCATGGTACCTTGAACTAGGCAGGGTGGGGCACGATTATTGGGCTGATTATAAGTGGTCAAAACAGCGGTGGGGGTACGTCAGTGTAGGTTCCGATGGTTTACGGGAATGCACGTACTCCGAAGTGGGAAAAACAAGGCACTGTGTACCAGTAGTTATACACTGTGCATCTTGAACCGTGTCGGGTTTCTATCATAAGGATTGATACACCTTATGGTGGGACCAACACAGGGTATCTACATGCAAGAGAGGGCTGATTGACACAGACACAAGAGAAATTAATACAAGTAGGGAGCCGATCGATAGGGTAGTAAGGGTACATCTAACACATTCATGGCAATTAGGCAGATTGAGGTGGAATTCTCATGATAGATGTACACCTGAAGGCTACCACAATTACGGGGATTGGGATCACGTTATCATATTATCATTTTATATAGATTACATGTTGGGACACTAGTTAGGTGGTGAAGAGATATAGAAATCAGAATAACAAAGTAGTAGAGAAGCAGAGAATGAGTAGAAGCACATTCAGTTTATCTTGCCTCATCATATCTATACTAATCGTATGTTATCTTGTTATCCTTGTTCTCACGGTATTGTCTTATATTCAGTTTATTCATGTCATGGTGCTTTTGCCTGTTTATATGCTGAAAGTCACTGGACTTACCAGACTTATGTCTGACCTAGTTTTTTTTCCACCTCTTTTCTTCCGTCCCCCCCCCAGGTTCATAGGGAGGAAATGTTACCACTTAGCTTAGTTTTCTTTCCAAGCTCGAAGATAGTCGATATATTGCTTTGGACTCTCTTCCACTGCTATGGCTGGTTCATGCTTTATTGGGGAATATCATTGTTATTTTTATGCTTCTTTTATATTTGGAAGTTTTTAAAATCAAGACAGAAGTTCTATGATTACTTTTAAGTATGATTGAGACAACTATTGTAAAATCTTGACTGAACCAATTGTTTATAAAATGACTTTATTTTCCACTGCTTTATTTGTCTTTCTTGTAATTTATCTGCATCTTTTACCTAAAATGCTCCACCGAAGTTAAGGCATTCCCTTTGTGAGTGACCTTAACGGAGGTGGGGTGTTTCATTTTCCCTAACAAACAATAATGGGGATGAGTTAAAGAATCGCATAAAAAGAAGATAAGCATGTTTTCTCGTAATCGATAATATTAAGAAATAGTAAATACAATTTTGGGTGAGTGATATGATCGATGAAAGATTAAACAAAAGTTTAAAGTGTATAATTCTTTGATAAGATTTAAGGGAATATTTCCCAAATGTAAAGGATGGTTTGAATAAAAAAATATTCCCAAAATGGAATAAGACCTCGTGATGTTTATTATATCTTTATTGATTTTAAAGATGCGATAGTTATTTGGAATGACTAGGTTTCGATCCATTGTAAAGAACTATACGTCGTAATGAAAAACGACGTTGACTGTGATTAAAGGCCGGGGATCTTCACATCAGAAGGATTTCTCGTCGATGCCTCGGGTGGCCACCCAATTATGGGTTATATTGTGACGGCGACCTGATCGTACTTGGAGTGATTTAGAATGCAAGGGCTTCACACTCAGGTGGAGTCATGGGATAAAGCGCCTTCGGTTTTGTTCAAAACCCAGAACATAGTTGTAAATGGATCTGACGTTGTAGTTTACGACATAACTAATTGGTTTCTATTGATGTTGTATCAGTTGGCAACAAAGAATTTATTCTCTTAGCTTAACACCCTCCTTCGAGACTTATGTAATCAGAGGATTATATATTAATAGACACTGATTATATGTTGTGATTTGACAATGTGACATGCTAAGTGCTAAGCCGATCAAACCTGATGTTGAAAAGCAGAGCTTTGTGGATGATGATCAAAGCACGGCTGGTATAACATAGCTTTGTTTTGAAACTTGACTGTATAGCCTCACAACCCGTGAATAGCCAAAAACAGGATGATGGACCATAGAGATAAGGACACAAGTTTCCTTCTATCTAAAAAGTGATGCGATGGTATGAAGCGTAGGTAGGTTTACTTATGTGGATGATAGATCGAGGCGCCTCGGATGACGGTCAAATATGACCGGGGAACATTATGTTCAGGAGTAACCCAACTCACCGGGAATTGGTAGGTTAGCTCTGCCGATCCGAAGGATCACATGCGTTGGGTCTTGGACATTTTGCTAGAGATGATCCGAATGGTTAAGAAAGATCCTCTGCCTTGGTCATTGATGGAATCCAACTTCAAATACGAGCTTTACTTTTTTATTTGTAACCTAATAGCCAACATAATGGGATAGGGCATTATGTCAGCTAATATTGATAAATTTATTTTCGAAAGTGATTTCCACTCCTAGACAATAACAATAATACTAAAATGTTTTGTTTTAAGAATACTAAGCACTTTTTGATTATGATAAGGTAAAACTCTATCCTCCGTCCGGTATGTGTTGCATTGTGTGATGGGACATTAGTCTTATAATAACATTTTTCCAAAGCATGAATTTGAAACCTTTGAATCTTGGTTGATGATTGCATGATATGGGTTATAATTTGTTATCTAGTTTTTTAAAATGGTTAATCCAAGCTTGACCCGAGTGTTTGACGCTTGGGTTAGATCCGAGTGTGTGTTTCAGATTTAAACAGGCGGATGTGGAGTTTCCAATTGATTCAGAAAAGCTGGAGTTCTTTGCCAAATGGAAGGACGTATCATACTATTTATACTTGGATGTATATGGATCGATGATGTAAAAATGTGTTTAACTTAGATGATAAATGTTTTCTGCTGTAAAAGTTTCTGCTGTAAAGATATATATTGAATATTAAATTTTGTTTATGTTCCGATGTGTATGCTCTGATGAAACCCCGATGAATCGAGTTTGAGACATTTGATTTTGCGATACATGAACCCTATGGATGTCTTAATTATCGACTATCGAAGGTCGGACATTCGGTTCACCGTAGGACATTCTGAGGAAGCTTACCTTTCGAACTGGACTTATGTGGTTTATGGTCGGTTCAGAGGGTAAGGATTTTCGAGGTCATCTCAATAGCCAATATAGAGTAATACTAATTTAAATAATAATTTGGGATTAAATAGCCTATTTTCTACTAAATCTTTTAAATCCAACTTTGGGTTTAAAAGATCACCGTAAGTTGCTCCATATTCCATAACCCAATCTGACCGCATATTGAACATTTCCAAACTTAACTTCTGGATTTTAATTTCACTTCATTAAATTAGTTTTAAAACCATACAAAGTTTAATTTCAAAGAATAGATACCACTTTGAGTCATTTAAATCAATTTAGTTTAACGACTTAAATTAATTGTTCACATTTATTTGAATTAAAATTAAACTTAAATTATTAGGTTTCATCATTTAAATCATACTCTCTAAATTTCATAATTTTACTTTTAAAGTCAAATAATCATTTAAAACTTTATAATTCCAACTTTATAATCTTTCCATATGTTGATTTATACAAATCAATTAACTGTTAACTATTAAATCATTATCTATACTGTATTACAATTACTGAGTTTCATTTGGAGCTCATACAAGCATTATGGCATTTTATAAAATGAACCGTCCTGTATTTTTACTTTTTCCAGATCGAAACCATCTTTTCCCTCCCCATTTTATGCTAATCCTAAAGTTCAGCAGTAGCATTTACCCTGAACATCTTTTTACTCTTCGGCTCCTGCCTTCCGTGTTTGTTCGATTAGCTCACCAAAGCTCAATGTCGCCCACTCCAGTTATCATCGCTGCTTCGTGGGTTGGATGCTTTCACATACACGCTTTTTCTTCCTATCTCTAATCCTCTGGTATCTCGACCGCAGACTTGAATTAACATCCCCTAATTCAATCTAGCCTAACATCTATGGTATGCCTACGATTCATCCATCTAATTCACTCCTTCCTTTCCACTGTTTCTACAATCGATCCAATAGATAGCCGTCGACTAACCCTCGCTCGACTCCTACAATTTTTCGGCACACCATCATACAAAGGTACGTAGGACTGTTCCGGCTTCAAGAATTATTGATGATAGTTTGAAGCACCAGTGTTAGTAGTTAACAGGATAAGATATGGTAAAGTTTATTTTTTCCCTATTTAAGTAGTTAATCGCTTGTCCAAATTTTATACCTTATATGTGACATAAGTTCGTTGATCAACTTAGTGACATACAAAAGTTATTACTAGATATTACCTATTATTGCAGCCTAAATGCGTTGTTTTTGTTAATTATTTTACGAAATCTGATAATAGTTATAAGGAAATATTGAAAATTTACCAATTAATTCATTTATTGTTTAAAACATAGTTCTCTATGGTTTTAGCTACAAAGATGTTGAGTCTATTGGCTTAGCAATAAAGATGTTGAGTTGTTATGTACTACTAAGCTTAACAATATTATCAACATTTAGTTATTAGGCTCACCATTATCTACTGGTGATATTCCATTAGCAATAGGTGCATTCATGAAATATTCAAAAATTGATTATGCTACTGATACAATAGGGCACAAAAGCTTGCCTGTTCTAACTTTGGAATCACGTCTGCTACCCCACCTTTATCAGTGGAAATCCATGTAGAAAGAAAATAGTTAATTTGGATGAAATTGCTGTTGAAAAAGATATATATGGTCATATCTTAAATAAACATTTTCATGTCCAGAGAAGTTGATGCAACACATCATGAAAATTATTCATTGATGAATTTTAGGTCATCCAGCGTGCTAAAGAAGGCTTCCAACGACCTAAATCATGGAAGAGTTGGTTTAGGGTCATCCAGCGAACTAAACACATGTTCCAGCGAGCTAAAGCCAAGAGAAGGGGAACTTGGGTCGTTCAGTGCCCTTAAGAATACATTATACGACCTAGAGCTTAAAGAAGGGGAGAGTAACGACCTAAAAGGAGGTGCTAGCTAGCTAAAGCCTAAAGATGGGGGATATAGGTCGTACCATGACCTAACTAAGCCGCTTTGCGACTTAAAGTTTGAAGAAATGTTGTTAGACCATGTAGAGGAGGACGTTTAAAGCTTGGGACGTTCACAGTGTGTAGGTCATGCCGCTAATGCTAGGTCATATGGAGTGAGTTGTATTATGTTTTAGGTCGTTATTTTAGCCATGCGAGTGTTTTAGGGCACGGGCATGTATGTTTGTGAACCTATAAATAGGGGTGCAGTTTGAGATGTAAGGGTTGTTGACATTTTGAATAAATTCCTTATGTGAGCTTTGTGCCACCATTAAAATTGTAAGTTGAGTGTAATCTCCTTTCCCCATCTCCGGATATTCGAGTGCGCTCAAATCAATGAACTTGAAGACTATTCACGGTATTGCTTGCGAGTGATCAACGTTCGAAGAATCGTAGATCGATAATACGGTATCTTGCGAGATCAACGTGTTAACAATAGCGAGATTCCGGCATCGAAAGATCAACGGAGTTGAGCATTTATCCAATCCTCGATCCTATTTCCACAAATTCGTCAAATTCGTGTGGAGTTTAGATCCTGGACGATGCGCCGGTTTGGTATCAGAGCGAGATTTCCATCTCTTAGTTGGATCGCCGGAGCCTTGATCGCCATTTTGGTTGGATCCTCGACGCTAGATAGCCATCATTTTGTTGGATTGCCGGAAACCATTCAGGTTTGTATCACCGTCATCACCATTCCATTTCCGACCATCGTCACCTTCATTTGGACCGCCATTATCATCCTCATCATCTCACAAGACCGCCACCACTAGATCATCAGATCACCATTCATTCTGCCACCAATAGTTAGACCGCCGCCCTCATTTGGACTGTCAACACCGTTGGACCATCATCCACCTTGGACCGACATCCACAGATCGTTGTCATTCAATCTCAGGTCGAACCCTCCCACCAGTTGGACTGCCACCAATTGAACCGCCAATCACCTTTTAAACCGCCATCTACAACTTGGACCGCTAAATCCATTTTAAACCAGTCTTCATTTATTTAGACCGCCAATTTTGGATCGTCGGAACAACTTTGGGACATTTCCGAGATCTAGATCGTGCAAGTGTGCAAAAATTGATTTATAGCTTTTGAAGCCTGAGTGTTCGATAAGTGTTGAATTTGAACATGCCGCCAAGACATGCTAATCGTCATCAAAATTTGGAAGAGATGTGTCGGAGAGAAGAAGCCGGACAAATGGAGAGGAGAATCAATGATAAATTTGATGAAGGTATGGGAAGATTAGAGAGGCTTATGTTAAACATGAATCAAGCCAGAACGAGAGTATCACCCGATTCAAATCATGGTGGACATCGAATTTTGCCATCAAATTCGGAGAGACGAAGAAGATTACCGCCATTAGATCGAGAGAGAAGAGATCACAATGATTTTTCTCGCGAACCATCCCGTAGAAATGAAAGATATGAGGTTGTTCATGATCGACATCGCCATACACCAGATCTTGAAGATGAAGGAATTAGTCATTCTTACTATTAAGGCCGAGATCGAGATCCATATCGTCAACAAGAGAATAGTCATAATTGGGAGTCCAGGATGGAGGCAGAAATTCCAGAATTCAAAGGGAGAATGTCAACAGAAGAATTCCTAGATTGGTTGTTGAATGTAGAGGAAATTCTGGAGTTCCAGAATGTGCCTGAAAATCGAAGAGTTCAGCTAGTTGTTACTCATTTGAGAGGAAGATCTATTGCCAACTAAGCTAACTCATGAAAGAATGGGAAAGATGAAGGTTGTCACATGGGAAAAGATGAGAAAGATGATGAGAGCTACATTCTTACCTCACAATTGTCAGTCTCTTATGTATCAATGTTCGAAGAACTTGAGACAAGGGACAAAGTCTGTGAATGATTATACTGGTGAATTCTATCAATTACTTGCAAGGAATGATATCATGGAAACGAAGGAACAGTTGACTGCTAGATATGTTGGAGGACTGAGAACTCATATTTAGGACATGGTGAATATATTACATCCAATGTTTGTTGCTGAAGCTCACCAAAAAGCTCTAGCTTGGGAGAAGCAAGGAAGACGATAAGGATGAGTGTTCACGAATTCCAACATTCAGAACAAGAGTGGTAGTAGCAGTGCTAATGTTTCTAAGACAGTTTCAAAGCCAGTTGTCAATAAAGCTGCTAAAACAAAGGTCACTTCAACTGTCAAATGTTTTAATTGTCAAGAAATTTTCCATAAAAGCAATGAATGTCCAAAGCTGAAGAAGAGAGCTATGATAATTGAGGATGTAGAAGCTGATGTAAACTATTCTCTACCACCTAAATTTGATGAAGATGTTGAAAATGATGTAGAAGAGGTAATGTCAGGAGACGAAGGGAGCAGTCTAATGATGAGAATATCATGTTTAACTCCAAAGCATATAGACGAGACAAGTTGGTTACGAAGCAATATTTTCCAATCTACTTGCACTATTCTGGGAAAGGTTTGCCGTTTTGTTATTGATGCAGGTAGTTGTGATAATATGATTTCTGAAGAAGCTATTATGAAGCTGGGATTGAAGACTGAGAAACATCCTAGACCTTACAAGCTTGCTTGGTCAAAGAAAGGAGGAGAAGTCACCGTGGGTAAAAGAGCTTATGTGTCATTTTCCATTGGGTTGAAGTACAGGAATGATATCTGATGTGATGTGGTTAACATGGACGTATGTCATTTGCTCTTGGGTAGACCATGGCAGTATGATCAGTTAGTTCAACATGATGGTCGAACCAACACCTATAGTTTCGTGTTTGAAAGTACTAAAAATCACTTTGGTTCCTAAGAAGCGTGAGCAAAGTGACGTCAAAGCAAAGAAGAAGGTGAACTCGACTAGTCTTTTATCCTGAAGGAATTTGTAGAAGAAGTAGAAGAGAGTCGTGAAGTGGCTATGTTGATTGGGTTTGAATCGATTGTAAGGCCTGAAATTTCTGCTGAAGCTAAGCCTGTGCTGAAAGAGTTTGAAGATGTATTTTCTGACGAATTGCCGAAGGAGCTACTGCTACTCAGGGACATACAACATCAAATTGATTTGGTACCAGGTGCAGTGTTGCTACATAGGCCACATTACCGAATGAGTTCGAAGGAGCATGAAGAGCAGAGGAGACAAGTTGAAGAGCTACTTGAACAAGGGCGAATACGCAAGAGCCTTAGTCCTTGTGCTATACCTGCCTTGTTAGTTCCAAAGAAGGATGGTTCATGGAGAATGTGTACGGATAGTAGAACTCTCAACAAGATCGTTGTCAAATACAAATTTCATATACCAAGACTTGGTGATCTATTAGATCAAATCAGTGGGTCTGTTATCTTTTTTAAGATTGATTTGAGGAATGGTTATCATCAGATTCGAATTAGACCAACGGATGAATAGAAGACCACATTCAAGACTTGTGAAGGGTGTATGAATGGTTGGTTATGCCATTTGGTCTATCGAATGCACTGAGTACATTCATGAGATTGATGAATCAGATTTTTAGACCATACATTGGAAAGTTTGTTATGGTATATTTCGATGATATTCTGATCTATAGTGCTAGCATGGAGTAGCATATACGACACTTGAAAGAAGTATTGATGATTCTTCATCAAGAACAATTCTATGTCGCAACAAAGAAGTATGTGTTCATGACGCAAAGTGTTCTATTCTTAGGGTACATTGTGTCCAAAGAAGGAATACAGGTAGATCAGACTAAAGTCGCTGTAATCAGAGATTGGCCTTAGCCTAAGACCATAGCAGAAGTCAGAAGCTTCCATGGATTGGCATCATTTTATTGAAGGTTATTCCACACTTTAGTAGTGTAATGGCTCCTATTACTGACTGTATGAAAGGGAAACAGTTCATGTGGATGAAAGAAGCTCAATTTTCTTTTGAAAAGAGCAAGGAACTTTTAAAGATAGCACCAGTCCTAGTGTTACCTGATTTTCAGTTGCTCTTTGAATTGCATACAGATGCATCAAAAGTTGGAATTTGAGGGTGTTGAGTCAGAAGGGTCGTCCTATTTCCTATTTTAGTGAGAAACTATTGGGAGAAAAAATGAGATACAATACATATGACATAGAGTTTTATGCTATTGTACAAGCCGTAAATCATTGGAGACATTACTTGTTTCATAAGGAGTTTGTTCTATATACTGATCATGAAGCATTGAAGCATTTGCAAGGTCAAGATAAAATTGCTACAAGACATGCATCGTGGATTTCTTATTGACAACAGTTTACATTTGTTGTAAAGCGCAAGTCTGGGGTGACTAATCGTGTAGCTGATGCTTTAAGTCAAAGGAATCATTTGCTTACGACTATGCGAGTCGAAGTAGTTGGTTTTGATGTACTTCTAGAATTTCTAACAACAGATTCCTATTTCTCGCAGGTCATAAATAAAGTCAAGGAAGGAAATATGGAAGGTTATATGCTAATCATTGGTTTTCTGTTCAAAGGAAATCAATTGTGTATTCCAGATTGAAGCTTGAGGATGATGATCATCAAGGAATTGCATGAGGAAGGACATGTGGACCGTGATCGAACTTTGAAGATGATTTCTGACTCTTACTTTTGACCATCTATAAGGAAAGAGGTCGAGAAGTTTGTGTAGAGATGTCATGTTTGCCAAGTATCGAAGGGAACTGCCACTAATGCTAGATTGTACATGCCGTTGCCTGTACCTACTAAGCCATGCGTGGATATTAGTATGGATTTTGTCTTGGGATTACCAAGGACACAACAAGGCAATGATTCTATATATGTGGTAGTAGATTGATTTTCAAAGATGGTTCAATTTATTGCTTGCAAAAAGATGACAGATGCTGTGAATATTGCTCAGCTATTCTTCAAAGAAGTATATCGTCTTCATGGGTTACCTGAATCCATTGTTTCAGATAGAGATACTTGTTTTTAAAGTCATTTCTGGATTAGTTTGTGGAAGATGATTGGAGCGAAGCTGAAGTTTAGCAGTGCTTATCATCCGCAAACCGATGGGCAGACACAAGTGGTAAACAGATCTTCGGGAAATTTGTTAAGATATCTTGTGAAAGATAATTTAAAGAGTTAGGATGCAAAGTTGTGTCAAGCTGAGTTTGCATAAAATCATGCCATTAATCGAAGTATATGGTTCAATCCATTCTAGATTGTCTATTCAATCGTGCCGAGAGGACCTTTAGATTTGTCGACAGTTCCACAGCAGAAAGGGGTTGTTAAGAGAGCTAATGACTTTGTTAATGAGTTGCAGGAGTGTCACAAAGTTGTGCAGGAACGATTGCTTAAGACAAATGAGAAGTACTAGCAATTTGTAGATGTGAAGCAACGAAGTGTTAACTTCAAAGAAGGAGATTTTGTGTATGCAGTATTGACGAAAGATCGTTTTCCTATGAGAAATTACAATAAGTTGAAGGCTAGAAAGATTGGTCCCATAGAAATCGTGAAGAAAATCAATGACAATGCCTACCTGTTGAGGTTGCCATAAGGTGTGTACACTTCTGATGTGTTCAATGTCAAGCATTTAATTCCTTATTATGAAGAAGAGCTTATCGACAAAGAAGAATCTGTGAATTTAGGGTCGAATTCTTCTCAACCAAGGGAGGATAATGCAGTACATCATGGAAATTATTCATTGATGAATTTTAGGTCGTCCTGCATGCTAAAGAAGGCTTCCAGCGACCTAAACCATGGAAGAGTTGTTTTAGGATCATCCAACAGCCTAAACACATGTTCCAGCGAGCTAAAGCCAGGAGAAGGGAAACTTAGGTCATTCAGTGGCCTTAAGAAGACATTCAGCGCCCTTAAGAAGATGTTCTGTGACCTAGAGCTTGAAGAAGAGGAGAGTAACGACCTAAAAGGAGGTGTTAGCGAAATAAAGCCTGAAGGAGAAGGATATAGCTCGTATCACAACCTAACTAAGTCGCTCTGCGACTTAAAACTTGAAGAAATGTTGTTAGACCGTGTTGAGGAGGACATTTGAAGCTTGGGACGTTCACATTGTGTAGATCGTGCCGCTAATGTTAGGTCGTATGGAGTGAGTTGTATTGTGTTTTAGGCCGTTATTTTAGCCATGTGAGTGTTTCAGGGTGCGGGCATGTATGTTTGTGAACCTATAAATAGGGGTGCGGTGTGAGTTGTATGGGTTGTTGACATTTGAATAAATTCCTTGTGTGAGCTTTGTGCCACCATTAAAATTGGAAGTTGAGTGTAATATCCTTCCTCCATCTTCGGATATTCAAGTGCGCTCGAATCAACGAACCTGAAGTCAATTCACGGTATTGCTTGCGAGTGATCAACGTTCGAAGAATTGTAGATCGATAACACGGTATCTTGCGAGATCAATGTGTTAACGATAGCGAGATTCCAGCATCGAAAGATCAATCGATTGAGCATTTATCCAATCCTTGATCCTACTTCCACGAATTCATCAAGTTCGTATGGTGTTTAGATCCTGGACGCTATGCCAGAAGTATAAAAGTAGTTTCTAATTTTCTACAACCTTTATGCACATTTATGTGCTTTTGATGTTTTTCCTCACACTTAGGTCTTACTTGGCATTCCTCTCTATGATATATCTAAGGCTAGAACATCTTTCTTATCGGTAATCTTTCTACTAATTTTAATTTTTTTTAGGTATATTTCAAAATTCCTTTTTCATTTTCATTGTAACTACGTGCAATGAAATAATTTTTTTCTCTGATGTTTTTTGAGATAGTTACATCGTTTGTTTCCCGATGTATCTAAAGGGCCCAAATGAATTGGATTTATTAGATTGCCAGGTGAATTTTTTTCTATGTTTAATATCAATTTCTCAGTAGTTTTCTCTAATAACATATTTATTACTATTTTTTTCAATGAAAAAAATGTTGTTTCCATTCTTATTATTTGAAATTATTGCATTTGATCCATTCAACAACTGATTCTCTGTTAAGATTTCAATACCTAGAAGTGTTACACTATTTATTATTATATTGCATTCATGTTTATTGAGTTACAAAGCATATTTAATGTAAGAAGATTATGATTAATACAGAAATGCACCTAGGCACCATGTAGTGTAAATTTCTTGGGAAATATATATAGGTGAATTAAATGGTTGATCAACCACTAGTTTTAGCTATCAAACAATAAACAGTAACTAAACCACTCCGTTTCAATGTTTTTCCTTATATTAGTTTAATCCTTAAATTAAATTAAATTAAATTAGATCTAATATCTACATTAGCTTAAATCAGTTAATTGAACCCAATCTAATTTATAAATCAAGTTAACCTTTTCGTTAAATTAAATTAAAATAAATCCATTAATTTAAATCAAACAATCTTAAAATTTTATTGAAACTTTTAATTAAATCGATAAAATTTCACAATTTCAAGTTTAAATATCATAAACGTTAGTTTAACTTATCATCATTCAATTAAATTTCTAAAATAGTTTGTAAACCAAAACATAATTTTGGAAAACAGTATTATTTCGACTAATGGTGTCCGTATATAGTTTTCTATCCTATGGCCAATTGATTCAAGTATGTATCATTTCAAACTATTATGATTTTATATCAGGTAAGTAACATTTCAACCCTTATCCCAAGTTCAATGTCATCATGGTTTCATAAATAGATTATAAAATGTCGGCAACTTACAATGACTAACATACAATATCATAACATATATATCATTTCATGTATCATAACTGAATTGAATAAACATACAACAGCCTACCATAAATCTATTACTAATATTCGTATGATACAACCCAGCATGTCATATGATTAACATATCAAGTGAAATCGATTTAACTGGCATATGTTAATCGTGGGTGAGGTACCCATTTTCCACGTATTTAGATGACGACACAAGATGGCAATACCATGCTCACTAACTCCGACACAACTTAGGCACAACTCACAACTTCAACAACCATAGTGACACAGACAACAAAGAAACGATATAGAGTTTTTTTGTTTTGTTTTCATATAGGAAGAAAAGAGGGAAGATGACTGGTGGGGTTGACTACGGTAGTAGATCTCGCGGCTGGAATGAAGGGTTCGTGCGAATGGTTTGGCTATGATGCTAGAGGTGATGAAGTGGTAATTGAATAGTGGGAAAGGTTGCAAAGTGTTTGGCTTGTGGCTATGTATGTCAGGTAGAGCTGGTCTTGGATATGGTGGAGAGATCATTATGGACGAGAGCTTTTAGGTAGTGGAGGAAGGAAGTGTGAATGATGGACGAGTTTATGAAGTGGGTTCTTGGGTGCTAGGTTGGGTTTGCTCGGGATGAAAGGGAGGACTCGGTCACGTCGGGGATATAGCTATGGATTGGGTGGTGGATTCTCGAGAGATGGGTAGCAGGCCGGAACGTGAAGAATGATGAGGTGGATGTAGAGGAACTGGGCCAGGGTTTTGGTTGCAGCTGTAGGCGCATAGCCGTGGAGAAGGGCTTGGTGATGTGTGTGATGTACATGAGGTAGTGGTTGCTCGGGCAGGATTTTGGTGTGACGTGGAGGCTTGCACGCGGACAAGTGTGGCTTCTTTGTGGCATGGTTATGTTTGTGGTATGGTTTCATTTTGTGCATGGTATTGTTTGTGGTATTTTTATTTCTTTCTTTTAGGGCAGTTATTGTTTTTTAATGAAAGTTGGAATTTGAGTTTTGGAGAAGAAGGGAAGAAGATGATATGCGTGGAAAGAAAACGAGACAAAAGAAAGGAAGGTTTGCACATGATTTTAAGTTTCAGTACAAACGAAAAAAATTATCTATTGGAAAAATTATGAGATTCCACACATTCCCATGACCCATAATTCAAAAAATTTAGAATTTAAGAAACTCATTCATGAACGAACAAGGGAAAAGTACAAATATAATGGTTAGAGATAAAAGTTGTATCTATACACATATATGGTAACAGAAATTGTGTATTTTTACAAACAAAATCGTACATGTGGAGCTATAAATGTCTGAATTTCACGAAAAAAAATGACATCATTCTTAAAAAATAATAATTCAAAATGTCCTATTTTCAGCGATTTTATTGATTTTAACTTAAAGCTAACGGACTGATTGTAACATCCCAAAACTCAATACATTATAACCGTACTTTAAGACAATGAATTGGGTATAACTTAATAAAAATATTCAGAATTAGTTGAAACCGACAATATTGTTGGGTTCGTCTCAGAATTCTGGTTCAGATAGACCCTAAGTTTACATAAAACGGATAACGTATGAAGAAGTTATGGGCATTAGAAGTTTGTATACATATAAGGAGCTTGTATATGAATATAATATAAAAACAATTACAGGATATTCAAACGAAAATCAACGCGGGCTTAGGCGGGAAACCGAACCATTGTGGGACGACCCACGAACGGCTTGGGTCGACCTGTGGGTCGACCCAAGGTCGGATGGGTCGACCCTTGGGACCATGGGTTTGGGTCGACCCATTGCCGATCTGGGCAGATTCATTCTGTGAATCTGGACTATTTTTCATGATATATTCGTTGCCGACTCAGCGCTACATGTATGGTTTGGATTAAAACCCTAGGATCTAAAGGTTGACGTTGACTCTGTGAACATATAGTAGGTGGCTTCTTCTATTTCAATATGCACCATTTCTTTATATCTTCTAACTCTGTGAAATTATTCTAAAACATATAATGGGGGAACGGTGCTGAGGCTTAGAACTACAGAGACAACATTCAAGACTTGCATACATACAACAAATAAAAGGATTGGATTGGACTTTTCTACGGCATATTGTTATATATACAAGATATTTAATATCTTCTTCACCAAGACCCACTATGAGTTCCCTGTCATTTACAGATTTGATTTTTTAGACTATAACATGACAGTTAAATAAAATTGGATTAGGGTTTACAGTGCTTATAAGATAAATATTATGCATGATTTTCACTGTTAATCAACTATGCTGTTATGACAAGTTAAACATATGCCATTTCCGTTGGAAATTAACAAGCTATATGTATTTATTTTCATTTTCCCTATTTCTATGTTTATTTCCATTCTTGCCTATGTGATTTGATTATATTTTCCTTCCTCTCTTTTCTCTTTTTATTTTACATTAAGCCTAGGCTATACCCGATTAGAGTGTGCGTATAAACTGGGGCAATAATGAATGACATAAAAAAGGAATATATGTATGTTATTAAATTGGGACTGTTCAACTATAATTTGGGAAAGTGATAATATACACGTGTTTAAACTTACTGTAAACCGACAAAAAGGGTAATGTGTATATTTTTGCTATGAATGGATAATATGCATAAACCTGTACATATCGTAAATTAGGAACATAATTAATAAATAACATGCATATATTGGACATGTTAGATTTGACTTAATACAGACATTAAGTAAATAACATGTTAGAATATTGTACATAGCAGATGTAGGTTAATAAATTGAAATGCTGTAGAAATTATATACATCTGGGGAGGTGTTTTTAGGAAGGGTTGTTCACACATAATGACATGTAATATTACAACCACACTTTTGAGTAAACCTAAACCTGCTAGGTTAAACATGAGTATTAATTAGCTAAGAAGTCCCTCGTTCTGCTATTGTATCGGGTTTGGGGGACTCTTAAATCCTAGTTTTTGTGGTACAAGCTTAGGAGGTTTTGCCTTGTGTCAATCTACTATTTGAAACCCATATCAGTCAGTATCCCCGTTGGTATTTTGTTAAAGGGGGTCTCGCACTAAGTAGAGGCTAGGGCATGCTTTACTGAATTGGATAGTAATAGGTTCACATGGGGAAGGTGGGTACAAGCGCGTTCCGATGGAGCCTTGAGCGTGCATGAGTCTGGTTAGGGAAACTAAGCCGTCATATCACCAGTAAATAGGCCTATGTTATATGGTTGTTGCGTTAAGGGTGATACACCCTACTGTCGGGGATGACACAGGGTATTTACGAAGTAGGGAGCCGATCGCATGGGTATTAATTAGGGTACACCTAATCCTGTTGTTATCTAATTAGGGCAATACCTAATCCTATTACGTAATTAGGGTGCGCCTAATCCAGCTGTTAATCCTGATGTTAATTCTGTTGTTAATCCTGCTGTTGTGTAATTAGTTAAATATCTAATCATGTTAATTTTGTTATACTAGTATTGATGTAGACATACCTGTTTAAGATATGAATGTGAAGCATTACTCGATCATGGTTTATTCCTGTTATTCTTGTCTATCCTGTTGTTCTTTTTAGTTGACCTTATATGACACTGTACCTTTCTCATCCAGTCTTATTTACCTATCTTGGAATTTCTATTTTAAGCATCTTTGAAAATCAATGAAACTCGCAAGACTTTTTGTTTGACCCTTTTTATTTTGCTTCTTTCTTCCTTCCCCCCTCCCCAGGTCCTTAGAGTGGAAGCACTCAACAGTGACTAGGACTTTCTCTTATTACTTGGACTTGAATTTCTTGAGATGTACCGTTTGCGACTTGCTCTCTATTCTACTATGGCTTATGGCGACGGATATGATTTTATGTACTCTGATGCTTTGTTTTAAGAGTTGTTTTACAAGACAGATTTGATGTAACTAGTTTTGTTGTAGCTTGCTTGAGACTACGTTTTTATTTTAATAATGAAGTTAAAATTTTCCGCTGTTTATTTTATATCTATCTTGTAAATTTTCTATACTGTTTACCTATTGCGCTTCACGAAACTTAATGCATTCTCTTATGAGTGACATTAACGGATGTGGGGTGTCACACGGATGAAACTTGCATATTTTACTGTATAAATTTTTCCTTTGCTTATTTAATTAGACTTATTCCAAATATCAAGTTTTCGTAATTCAATTGACTGCTAATTTTTTCAATAAATTTCAGTTAACTAAGCTATTTAAAACCATATGTCAAATTTCCATTGTTAACGATCAATCTAATTTATTTAAGTTAACGTAGACACATGCAGCCCAATTCAAGCTCAAATTCAAATTTAGATTTTTAGGTTTTATCAAAACCATTTCTATTATCCTTTACGGCTGTTATTTAATGATCATAAAATGTTATTTCAAAATTCAGATTTATTATTTTTATAAAATTATGCCTAACTTTAAAACGAACGCATATAATTTATTTTTCATAGAATATTTTTTTAATTTCATTAAAATACTAATTTGATTTGACGCAAAACGCAAGCTATGATTAACTCTCTTTCTTTTAACATTATATTCAATTTAACTTCAACTTTATTAAGAATACTAGCATTACTAAACAAATAGTACAAACCAACGAAGCTTTATAACGGTCGGCAACTATACATTTCCAATGGCTACCAACGACAAGTGCATAATAGTTAAATAATTCAGTCCTTTTAGGCTATTTTGGCTTATTTAGTGCGGATGAGCATAATTTAATTTATATTTTTATTAAACGTTGAAAATGACAATTAATTTTATATAACGTACAGTTAGTTAATTAAAGTT
Source organism: Allium sativum (assembly GCA_030737875.1). Lineage (NCBI taxonomy): Eukaryota > Viridiplantae > Streptophyta > Magnoliopsida > Asparagales > Amaryllidaceae > Allium > Allium sativum. Next base: position 232,930,539 of record CM060911.1, read on the forward strand.
TCAAACAAGTGCGTATATGTGATAAACTCCGTAGTACGGTTAGTTTTGAATTAAGCCAGCCTTTTTTAGTTTAAAATTTTCTACTTCAAGCAAATTGATAACAAAAGCGAAAATCCTAAAAGTTGATATTTTGTATACACGTCGCTTATTATAGAATTACTGGAAACTATAGAAGAGGAAATATTCCAGGATTTTTATTTTTATTTCTATAAAGAAATCCATGTTCCAATTTTTGATTTTAATGCGATTATTGTTGTCTTAGAATATCCTAGAGTTACAGTGCAAGTGGTTCATGTTATACCCGATCAATTTTTGGTCTAATATAAATCTACAAAACACTGTCACAATACATGGATATTGCATAGATGGTGATGTCAGTCAAAAGCCAATTTAAATGTTAAACTGGACAATACTTACTTTGTTAATTTATGTTTAATTTAAATGTTAATCAATTTAATTTAAATGTCAAGAGCCAATTTTTTAAACAAGTATAAAATATGTAATATATTATATTCATAAAACCCTTAGAGTGTTTTTTGGCTCCATCTTATAAGTATAATATATGATTGTTATGTGGATATTCGTTTTTCTAACAGAATGCGCATCTATTTTCATCGTATACAATATTTGTTGGATTTGTCCCTGTATTGGACAATTATGAACATATTGACATAATTAAATCCCGTAAATCATTTCATTTTAAATTATTACACACCGCTTCCTTTATGTTCCCTATGTACATGCAATTGTGTACTATTCAGGAAGCAAAAGGGAAGTTCTGCAGAAATTTTGTTGAATCATACAATTGAAAAAAATTATGGGATTTAATTATTGTATTTGTAACGGGAGGTAGGATGATCCATTAGCAAAGTGTCAATGTTCAAGTAATATAACATTTACCTATAAAATTGTATTAAAAAATAAATTGTCAAAGCGATTTGAATTTATATCATATTTTTTAATTAGTAGGGGAAATGGATTATTATTTTACTAATCGGAGTTGGGAATAGGAAGCTCAATAAGTGAACATTTTAATATTGATGTTCGCGTATTTATTGATTTCTCTTTAAGTAATAACGGAAATGACGAAGAAATCAGTTGTCTATGTGGTAGCTGCAGATTGTTAATGCAATTGATAGCAGAAATGGTTAGAGTTCATTTGCATCTATACAGTTTAGTATTGAACTATTTGGTTTGGGATCATCATAAAGAACTTTTAGCGTCTAATCCTGTATAAGTTGAGGAGGTAGTAAGTAATGTAATCGTTATGACGAATCTTGTAGAACGTATGGTTGAAGATGTTGCACGTTCAATATTCCCTACCACTCAATTTGATGGTAACGATATTGATGCCGAAAAAAAACAAATATTAGGGCAAAAAATATATATGATATATTAGATGCTGCGATGAAACTCTTTTGGGAAGGTTGTACAAATGACACACAATTATCAATAACTATTTAATACGTTGTGATGAAATCAAAGTACAACCTCACTGTGACACCCCACGTTCGTTAATGTCACTCACTAAGAGAATGCATTAAGTTTCGTGAAGCGTTATAGGTAAACAGAAACAAAAACTTTACAAGACAGATATAAAATAGCAGCGGAATTAAAAACTTTATTAATCATAAAGCATCGTGGTTCAAAACATCATATGTCTGAAAATACATAAACCAGTACATCATTAAATTTTCTGTCTTGTACTTAATACATTAGAGTATAACAGTAAAAGAAGCATAATCCCCAAAAGGAACATAGCTATAGGAGCAAAGATAAAAACTTAAGCAATACATCTAAGCCGCTCCAAGCAAGACGATAGCAGAATCCTGATCAAGATTGAGTGTTCCTACCCTGAGAACCTTGGGGGGGACGAAAAAGAAAGAAGAGGAAACAAAATGGGTCAGACATATAGTCTGGCGAGTCTAGTTACTTTTTGCAAATAAATAAGTAGAAGTATCATGACAGAAATATAAAGTGGATAAGAAAGATAACATCATAATAGGCAGGTATGACAAGGTAAACAGGACAACATGATAGAGTATACTACGCTTCTCTACTGATTTCTCTGCTCTCTACACCAATACTAGTGTCTTATTAACAAGAAGCCAGTATAAGATGGTAGACTTCGGTGTACTTCCAGTGTGAGGTTTTCACCCCTATACAATCAACAAATAACCTAACATACCGGAGTTACCCGTAAGGGTGTTAACGGGCTCCCAACATATCGGAGTCTAAGTGTACCCTAATTACTACCCTAATCGATTGGCTCCCTACTCCATAGACACCCTATTCTAGCCCCATAGTAGGATGTATCACTTCCTAAAGTGGCAACCCTTCGTTTTTATGATGTGCACAACCATATTTATAGGTGTCACGGTTGTCTTATCCCCCTATGCCCGTACTATGCATGCACATGACCCCGGTCGGTTTGTGCCGCCTGCACTATCCTCCATGTTTGGATCTCTTACAATCAGCCCAGTAAGCGTGCACCGACTCCGACCTAGGGCGGAGTAATCGTTTGATACTGTTATATGGGTTACTGACTGAAACGGGTCCTACACACAAGATGATGCAAGCTCTCCCCTTTGTCTTGCATCCCCACTAGGATTTGCACAGGTTATTACTACTTAACGGTGTCTTTAATTACATAACCCCCAATATTTCCATAGGTTATGCCTACCTAATGGTGTCTTTAATTACATAACCCCAACCGATTATGTGGGCTTATATATAAATATTACCTGCCCCACCCAGATATACTTAACCCTCCCACTGTTTCAACCAAGTTTATTAATCCCTACTCAAGTTAACATGTTCATACAATCCCTATGGATTCAACTAGGTTAAGTATTACAGACTAACAAGTTATGCCCATTTGCATTGACTTCTTTTCACTTGCCAAAATTTCACTTGCTTATTAATTTCATGTAAATATAACTTAATCCATTTAAGTTTATTAATAAGCCCTATTACATGTTATTCTTTAGATTGTAATTAATAGAAGTAGTCTTACAATCTTTCACCCCTGGATTGTAACTAAGGAAGTAATCTTACAATCCCTTTGTATTATTCATTGTCTGATTCCATAGTTACAATAACATGTTTTACGTAATTAAGTTTACTTTATCTCAGTTTACTTGTTTTTTGTTCAACGTATCACTACAACTTGACGTTGTTTACTTATTAACTTAGTTTTCTTAACTAAGGTTTACTAATAAGTTTTCTTTCCTTTTATTATAACCTATGTTATAATTTCCACTTGTCCCTAGGACAAGACTACCTATTATATAACATTCTCATTAAAGTAATTAATTATAATAGGTTACTATCATTCCCTGTTTACTCCAATTTATTACCATATATCCATTTATGGTCGTAATGCACTAGACCTCCCACATTAAGCCTACAATCTGTGGATGCTGGATATGCCGGGCGGGTCCGGGCAGATTTATTCCACAAATCGAGCTTAACCTTGTGTCTTAGCATGTCACGATTTTATGCACTTAGACCCCTCACATTAGATTCACCACTTTCGCTTGCTGGTTATGTCGGGCAGTTCCAGGAAGACTTCTACCACAAGTGTAATCTAACCTCACATCTAAGAAAGATTACAATTTAAGTTATTGTAATTCGAGGCATTTCCATTATTAATCAATCATACCTATGTCATTATAGGTTTTCATTCCCCTTTCCCAAGTTATGTTCATAATGAACTATCTGTCCAAATTAAGTCTTTAATCATGAGTTAATTTATGCCCTAAATTCACATTCATATATTTCATTCAAGTTATGCCTTAATTCCCAATTCAAATTATGCCCCAATTCTAACGTTTTCCCCTCATTCCCAATTTTACGCATTCTCATAATTCAGCTGCATGCCTAGGCTCGAAGGTAGCCCGGCTTTAAAATAAAAAGGGAAAAGGAGGGAAGAGGATAGAAATGAACATAATAGCAAAATTGACATACGATGGCAGAAGCAGGCATAAACATATAGTGGCATGATGACAAATAGGCATATAGGAATGAAAATGTGACAATAGAACTGATTCTAAAGTAATAGGGCTATCATAAACTGGCATGGTAAGATCTCAATACTGGATTAAATAACCAAATAACAAAAGATCTGACTTGGCCACAAACATAATAGGAACAGGCATGATATGATCTAAACAATGAATTAGATCTACTAATCAATGGCAGATTTGACATGATAAATCGGTATAGGCTCAGATCTAGTTCAAAATCATGTCAAAATTAACTTAGATATAAAGGTTATAACATATATGATATGATTCATACAAGCATAGTCATAGATCCAAGTTATAGTCATGTCAAGAATACATTTAAACATTTAGATCTAAAATTAACATAGACTCACAGTGTTTCGATCTAGTAAAATAGAGAAAGCTGAAGACGTTGAATCATAGATCTCTAATTTGATTAACTTTAATTGATTGCTGAAGAAGAAAAGGATTGATTCAATCTGGGCAGAGACAACATCTCCTCCATTATTTTTTGTGTGCAAAGTCAAGAAAAATGAGGCCATATATATAGATGCCTGAAACCCTAATCTGCCCAGTTTGCTGTAGGGGGGTCGATCCCCCCCTTTGGGGTTGACCCATGGGTCGACACCCCTAACACCCCTGAAGGGGAAATTTCCTGCTTCCACAATTCTGCGCAATTTTGAATTTTTTGACCTAATTTTGAATTTATGGACTTTATATATATATATATATATATATATATATTCTTGTGCGTATACAAACTTCAAACCTTAATAACTTCTTCATACGGTGTCCGTTTTACGCAAACCAGGTGTCTATTTTGATCGGAATTCCGAGATGAACGCAATGGTGCACTCCATTTCCCCTAATTCTGAATATTAAATTAATTATTCTTAAATTTATTGTCTTTAGAGTTGTTAAAATTACGAGGTGTTACATTCTTAAGAGTTGTTAAAATTACGGGGTGTTACACTCACAACAACTGGATTTACTGCTGTTGTACAAGCTGCGAAGCGGCATATGCCTCCAGATAATTTAATGTGCGAAAGTCATTGTTAATTTAATTTTATATTTTAATAGACATGCATGTTACTTACAACATGTGAAAAAAATTCTTCCTTGAATTATGATATTCATTTATCGCATTATGTAGGCATGCATTGATTGGTTATATATCTTAATTCTTTGGTTTAACTATAAATTAATTTTTAGATTTAATTTGGCAAGGATATAGGCGTATAAACATTATAATTCTTTCATTTAGTTGATTTTTTCATTATTGTTTATTCTATTTATTTCTATTTATATAACCTTTTGTTTGTAAACTATTTATAAAAATGTATAACTTATATTTTCTCAACATGTAAAGTGCAGTGGACCTCCAAGAAGCTAATCTTAGCCTTGTGCAACATCATTAGAACAACAAAATTGCAAAGAATTAGAGGGAAATGGTAGCCAGTACTAATAAAGAGGAGAAAAATCCAAATTGGATGGGCGCTGCTGCGTGGGACGATTGGGTGAGATGGTAGGGGCAATGAGGAGTTCCTGGTAAGTTTACCTTATATTTTGTCTAAATTATTCTTTGTATTTAATACATAAATTAAAACTATAAAACGTTGTTTCAAATTTAAATTTGTAGAGGAAGTCAGAGAAGAACTCGGTAAACAGAAGCAAGAATCCCGTCACAGATCACGGTGTTTCCAAGTCATTCCAGTATCATCGCGAAGACTTCGTAAATTTATTAATTATGATAATGAATAGTCATTACATTTTTATATTTTAAGTTCTAAAAATTTTTCATACAACAAAGGTACTTTACTTACATAAAAAGGATACAACATATAGGAAAGCTTTTCCAAAAACAAAAACTTACAAAAGAGATGAATAACTATACAAAAGGAAAATAAAAAATTGCCAAGATTCCCACATCCACAACAGATAACATACCATGGCACTGCAACTAAAAAAAATTAGACTCAAACAAAGCCTAATAGCCTAAACCTACGTAGGAAATCAATAGAAACAAGCTTTGTAGATCAACAACACTACCCAGCAACCAAAAGGATCTATCCAATACCAAGACAGACCTCAAATATCAAATCCAAGTGAATCACAAGCAATGCTAAACACTAGCCACTAACAGCAGGACGCACAGTAGGGTATCCAAAAAACGCAGACAAAGACTAACTAAGCCAAAATAGAAAAAAAACCAAAAACAGTCCTAGCAAAAGAAAGAAATGTTGTAGATGAAGCAGGAGACAAGTGGGACTTAAAACATTTTAGCACAGAAACAAATCTAACCATGAAAGTATCAATTAAAAGCCGAAGCAGGAAGAGAAATTCACCTTTTGGATATACCTCCATTGAAAATTCCACCAAGAGTGCCCCCCCTTTAGATATTTTTTTTTGTATTTGTTCTAGTTTGAATATGAGAAACTAATTTCACCCATTCAGGATTTGTCTCGACTAAAGATTCATCACTTAATGTCTTGCTTCCCCCTTTTAACTTATTGTTTCTAAATTTATTTCTCCTCTTCTTAAAGCTACTTGACGAACTTTCCGATTCATTTATCAACGTGTCCTTACTAGCAACTTCTTCACTGCCATGTACCCCAATAGCTGCCCTTTTTTCAACATCAGTGTTAGCTTCAAAATTACTAAAATTTCTGACATACTCATTAGATTGTTCACTTATTTTCTATAGGCGTACTTTAGAGTTTGTTGACACTTTCAATGGGCTGTAAACTCCCTCCTCGCTGCTTTGAATTAAGTCATCTCAACATTTGTATTACTGTCCAATTTTTGAACTACATTGTTCCCTTTTGAATCATTTTCTGAAATCATGTTAGTACTGTGAGGTCCCTTCTCATCAGCCACATCCTCACAAATATTTTCCTGATTATTTAAACTAACCTCTATATCCATCTTATTAAGTAAGTCTGCATTATATTTAGGAATCCACACTTCAATAGCTTTACAAACATCTGCATAATGAACAAATATATTGCAAAAGGAACATGCAGTTGGCTTCCATTCATATTCAACCTTCTACCGCACTATATCTCGACTGAAACACTTAATAGCAATGAACGCAGGAAAAGAGAAACCACGGTTAACTTCTATTAAAATTCTAGCATAGGATATTCAAATTAACTCCTCGGTCACATTGTCCAATTTAAGGAAATGACCCAATATAGATGCAGTTCTGCTTAAAGCTTCTACTGACTAGAAATCTAGATATAGATTACGAATTTTAATCCATATAAGTATTGAACTTAAAAATTCATGGGATAATTTCAGCCCGGGTTTCCCTTTTTTCATGAAGAGAAGTCTTTTATTGTAATAATAAGGACCAGAGCTAATACTCTGTCGCGATCTTCACCATTTTAACATTTATTATAAAAAACCCCATTTTCTCGTGTATATAACTAATATTTTCCTCTTAAATTCTAGTTTCTGTCAATATACTCTTTCAGAAACCATAATACGGTATATTTTCGGAAACATAAAACATTATAGAATTAAGTTCAAAGTTGTTAGCAGATAGTTAATAAAACAACATATAATATATATATTTGTATTTGAATATTTCAGAAAAGAAAGTACGATGCTCTTGTATCTTATTAGGATATTTTTACTCATACTCATGTGATGAGGCTGACCGATTATTCAGGCACAGTTTCGTACTCTTAGAATCATGATGATAAAGCACCTGCAACATATGTAAGTTGTAACGAACGCAAATTTTCACTTAGAAAATCTACATACAACACCATGTCGACTATTCAAGAATCGGAAATACTAGAATGCTAAGAGAAAGAAGTTAGAGGGTGAGAATAAATAAAGATAGAAAATTAGAATAGAAGAAGGCGAAGAACATAACAACAAAAACAGAGTAATACGAATCTCACAGTGGAATGAATAAATATATTATATAACATAACTTTGAAATAAAAACCAGTATCTGTATATAATACCATTATCAGAGTACAACACTTACGAACTAGCGGAAATAAACAATAAGCCTCTTGCTCCAGCTATCCAAGTATATTTGTAAAATCTCGACTACTTGACTGCCCATACAAAATTTGGCACCCAAGAGTTTAGGGAAAACAAAACAAAATAAACTTTGGGTCAGTCATGTGACTGGTGTGAGTAAACTCCAACCATTTGTTTAACTTTTAAAATCCTTTTAAAAGAAAAAAATAATCATAAGACCAATCCACACATAAACACGGATGGTTTTCACCTAACGATAATCCAAAACATTCTTTTAAAAAATCCATACTCTTCTAATACTACAATAAAGTCTAAATCAAATAAATAGCAATCTAGTGGAACGATTTCATCTCACGTTCCACATATATAATGTATAATCAAAAACCCCAGGTGCTTATTTGGTACGGGATTCCAACTGGCAAGGTATGGGACCACCTTTTGATAGTGTATCTCTAGAGAGGAATACACCGGGTTCAACAAGAACATCTTGCAACCCAGGCTAAACATGACCGGTCACTCATTTAGCTTGAGTGAACCGAATGTATTATCATCGATGGTTGGAATTAGCAACGGTTTCTCGAAAGGGACAACATCAAAATAGGTTAAAGAAGTAAATGAAATTTCTCTAGATCAGGTGACAATACACCCTAATTGAGAGCTACCTACTTAGCCATGCGACCTACCCGATTTTATACCATTACCTGGTTATGAGGCTAGAGGCCATAACGTACAGATCATAACTTTATTTACTTTGAATGTCACATCGTCATACCCGCCAAATTGCAAATTGGTTTCCCCACAAATACCATGGGTATATAGCTAAGAGAAACAAACTCCTCTGCCACAAAACGTAAATACGTTTGAAGAGATAAACTTACGTGATCTATTAAATATACTCTGTCGGACATTCTTCCATACAGGTCATCCTGGGACTGGACAAACCGAAGGCACTATTCTGTAAACCCATCTTAGGAAATTTCTACCTAGGATTTTCCAGAACAGCCCCTGCATAAACACTATCTTCAATTATCTTCGTCATATTTGATTCGCAACGCTAATGCCCATATGGAGTGGTTTTCAGATAATAAATCTGATCTCGGTCTCTCCGTATTAACGACGGAAAAATGGTCGAAACTTTGATAATAAGTTATTTAACTATCAAAGGAAAACATCCATACACACAACGATCTTATTTCCAAATGGGAAACTTATCGGTCAACCATCAGTCAATATTTTTCCCTTTAAATTAATTTTTCATTAATTTATTCATTTCCTATTTCCAGTTTCCATATATTTATAAATTCTTATTTTCTAAATTTAGAAAATATACGTTTATTAATCATTGGAAAAAAATTCCATCTCTTATCCACGCATCAATATCCTCTCACATCTATGAGTCTCTAACTGTAAGCCAGTAAGAGAACAATTCCCGACGTATTAATCCTAAAGGACGAAACCAAGATCAGATCATTACCCAGACAACCGTTCAACATAACTAATCTCTAGTCCGTTTCTAATTTCATTAACTCCAATTTAAATTTCTATTTCAAAACCTAGTTTCCTTTATAATATTTTCATTTCGCAAAATATTTACTTAAATCCCTTATTCACATTAAATGTGAAAAATATTCCTGTTATACAAACCAAACAGTTTGATTTCGCATTTAAAAATAAAAACCCAATTCCAAATTCTATTTATAATTCTATTTATAGACCAATCGTAAAAATCTTATTTATAACTCCCTTTACCACTGCGACGTTCACATTCGATTTCAAATATCGGTGTTGAAACCGATTTTACTTCTCTATATACACTCAGACTTATATATTCCATTTATCAAATGATAAATATTTTATTTAATTTATAAGACATTATTTATAAATGAATCTTCTCAATTTATCTGTTAAAACAGATTCTATTTAAAATCTATTTTAAATCCATCTTCTCGTAGTTCTTTTATATCTCGCCAATTTCCCTTTATTAATTCTATTTATTTCCCAAATAATTCCTTCTATAATTCTATTTATTTCATAAATAACTTCTTTTATAATTCTATTTATTTCCCAAATATTCCCTTTTATAATTCTAATTATTTTATATAAATATTTTATTTTCAATATACACTTTGAAAATTCCCTTTATACATTCCAGTATTTCCTGTAGCATTTGAAATACCAAATAACAAGAGCAGTGTCATCATAATCAGTCACAGATCATATATCACATCATATATCACAATATACAAAAACACAGTATTATAAATATTGAGGAATCCGGTTGGATCCCTCCAACCTGTTTCCCTGCATCCACAGATGTTAAACAATATAATTAACATCAATTTCATTTTAATATGAAATATTCTGATAAACAGAATCAATATTTAATTAACGATATATATATATATATAACTCGATCTTATGATTTCAACCAATTAGTTAGCAGTTCATCCAAACGGTCAACACACAACGACGAACTATCATTTATCAATTCTAAAAATACGTTATAAAAATATAAACTGTGCAGAGTTAGTGAGTTTACTCACATTGGATGTTTATCGTAAAATAACGATAAACTGTCATTGATTCAGATCAGTCAATTTATTTCACTATAAATTATAACGAGCTCCAGTTCACTCCGAATCAATTCCATGGTATAGCCCCCATTCATAAGATTCCAACGTGACTGACCGTTCGAAATTCTGATATAGTATGATCGAGATATTTAACTTTCAAGTTATTATACAATATTGAATTTAATTTAAAATTAATTATTAATTAAAATATTTTGGACTTTTACCCTTATATATAGGCCCATTGCCCAAACTCCAACTGAACCCGCCTATTCGCTTGCTTCTTCTTCACGAACCGAACTCCAGAACACATCAAAGCTGCTCCACATTTTTCCAAAGCTCCCATTCATTTATCTCCCTCCACCCACCATTAAAATATGAATCAAAATTTGTGATGAACTCCTCTTCTTGAGGACAGCAGTCCAGTCCCCCTCAATCGAAGTTCGTAAGCCTAAGGCATTTCCTGACCTCTATCTCCCTCCGCACAGCCCCTGGTATTTCCACGCATGCCAAATTCTTGCCAAATCCAAACGTTAAACTCCCCTGCGCTCCATCCACCATCCCACTATTAAAACTTAAACCGCCCACTACCTTCCTCTTCATTCTCTAATATCCCATCACATCCTTTCATTCTTTTCCAGTTTCCATGCTCCCATGTCATGATTTAAAGCAGCGCACATACATCCCATAATCCATTGACTGATGCTCTCACCGGAAGTTTCACAAGTTTGCACAACCTTGCTATTTCGCAGGTTTACTCCAAAACCAACATAGAGGAATCCAAGCGCTGCTCCCATTTCACTTAAACCCAAACCATGAATACTAAAACTCCAACACTACTATTAAGACCCGTTCTCCTGTGTAAACCAAAACTCCATTTTCTTTTGAAACTGCATACCCTATGCTTTCTCCCCTCAGAATACAACATGCTCCAGGCTTCACAATTGCGAAGAGGTGGTTAAAACGGGTTGATGTAGTTTAGCTTTAGATTTTATCTATGGAGTAAATATTTGCATTTGATTTAAGTTTGAGATTCACGTTTTAGTTCTGGGAATGAATCTATGCTATTGTAAGAATGTATATATGGGAGAAAACTTCATCGCTAAGTAAAAAATGGGGTACAGAGAAGTGAGTGATGGTCATTGTGCATTTAATGAAAATATGGCTTCTCTGTATGCGTTGTTTCCATAGTGTACGTGTAGGTTACTTCATAGCTAAGTATATTTTTATATTTTTATTTATTCACTTATGTATATACATTTAACATTAATGTGGTACCCGGTTACAATGAACTTCATATATTTATCGACTGCTATGTACAAAAATAAAAATATGATCGTGACAAATAATGTATCACAATCCTAAAAATATAATAAAATAGACAAGTTGACTTATTTTGTGAAATCCCGAAATGCTGATATAGGGTGTAAAATGTTTCAAATAAAAAGTTGCTTACTTTCCAAAATAAAAATTTCAGTAAAATTCTAAAAATTAAATTATAGCTACACCTCAAATATCTTGTCCAAATTCGAAATAAATAATTTATAATAAATAAATTATCGTTATGGTTATAAACGATTTTATAGCGACTATTCAAAAGTTCGATTTCGATATAACTTTCAATCTACAACACAAAATCTTGATTTTTCACCCCCATTAGAGAAATATAGTTTAATAGATTCAAACGTTTCTTGTTTCAAAGAAATCTGATTTAAAACGAATCATGTATATTCATTTGAATTTCAAACCTAATATTACGAACTACCACGACGTTACGGGCTCGTTTATAGTTATATTATAATTATTACGTTCAAACTTCGTTTAAATAATACCATTTCACACAATATTGCGAATTCCACTATTTCCAAATATTTCAGAAATAAATATATTATTCTATTATTTATATTAAATATTCAATATTATTTAATTAAACAACTATTTAAATCTCTAAATCACTATTTAAATTAATTAATTAATTATTATACCGTAAAAATATGGGACGTTACATTCTTCCCTCCTTAAAATAATTTCTTCCCCAAAATTGCTAAGGTAGAAAACAAACCCTATTAACTGGGTTAAAAATTATTTGTTTACTTCCTAAATCTTATTTTCACTGTAGAAAATTTTCAATTAAATATCAATTTATTCTTATTAACAAAAAAGTTCTAAAATCCTGAAAATTTTCTAACATCTTAAATTTTGGAAAAATTTCGCCAGCATCTCCTTTGTACGGCTCAATCGGTAAAACTACAACTCGCCTCTCTAGGCCTTCACCAATCTAAAAGAAAATCAAACAACCAAGTGGCTTACCAAATAGGCTCATAAAAATCTCATACCCAATATAAAATATAAACTTATATCTTTTTTATCGGGCATATCATTCCATCTTTTCTATCTGCTACCAATTCAACATATATAAATGTTCTCCTAACCCTCTTCCAATCAATTCATCCTCAACGTAGCTATTCTCTTATATCCAAACCCAATCTAATTTCAAACTCGAGTTCTAGTACCAATTTCAACTCTTACTTACCAGTCCAATATACTTAACCAATTTGAGTTCCACTCCACAAAATTTATCAACTAATTAATTTCTCTTATTAATTATCTTTATCTCATATTTCAATTCTGGTGTTTATTTTAATAGTCGGTCCCAACTGAGTCCAATTATATATCGAATTCCAATTTTACTCGATATTACTTCATTTCAATACAGTTTTCACTTAACTGGTTTTAACTCAATTTCAATTTGTTTTCACAAATTCCTTTTTACTTTGTTTTAATTTAAACTGTAATGACCCGCATTGGCAGAGGTATTATGATTTATTTATTTAATTATATCAATGGTGATATAGTGAATTTAATGGTCGTGGAATTAAATAATGGTGAATTTATATAAATTAAATAATAAATTAAATAATATATTTAATTCTGAAATAATCAGAATTGGCTGAAATGGCAATATGATGTGAACTGGATCATCTGTGATATTAAATTCAGTTTAGAATTTGATTTGAATAACGAATATATTATTTGAACGACAGTTTGAATGTAGAGTTATAATATAATTAAAATCGAGCTTGAAATGGCGGTGCAGTTCGTAATGTGGCGATTTGAACTTCAATTGAATATACATGATTCGTTTTAAACTGGATTTTTGTGAAACAAGAAACATTAGGAGCTGGTGGAGTATATCTTTCTAGTGGAAGAGAAAAATCGGGATTTCGTCATGTAGATTTTGATTTACGTCCAAATCAAATTTCAGAAAAGTCGCTGTGGAATTCCTTTATAATTTGCAATGCTTTATTTACGTTATAAAGGGGTTTTCAATATATTTGAACATCGGGTTTGAATTGAGACAAGATTCCTTTGAGACGTAGTGATAATTTAATTTTTAGAATTTTATGGTAATTTTTAGTAAATTAAATAAGCAACTTTTTGTTTGGAGTATTTTGCACCATGTAGTCAACATTTTGGGATTTCAAAATATGAGTTAATCTACCGGTATTATTATATTTTTGGGATCACGGCACATTACTCGATTTAATGATATTTTCATATCAGTCCAGGGAAAAATAGAGTTTCGTATAATGGGGTATTCGAAAAGGGAAAACAAATATCTTCTAAGCCATTTTTTTCTGTGATCAAAATAGAGCCCACGATCCCCTCATTTTCAGCCGCACACTCAAACGTATAAACACGAGAAAACCCAACTTAGAATTTACCTAACCCCTTCCACTATATAAAGACGTCATCCCCATTTCCTTACAACCTAATTCGTTCTGAAATGAAAACTAAAAGATCAGCCGCCACTTCCTTTTTCTCTTCTTCTTCAAACGCGAGCAACAGGTCATGCTTCTTCTCGGAATCAAACAACTACTTCCTCTTTTTCATTTTCTTCTGGAAATCAAATGCTCAAAACCGTTAATGGCAAGGAAGAAAATCAATAGTAAAAACAAATAAAGACGTGATGGTTTGTGAATAACGAAGGCCAAGTTTTCACGGCAGCCTGTAGATGAAGTGGAAGGTGATGCAACAGGGAGGGTCAGCGGTTCTTCGATGGTCATGGGGTACCATCAGGCTGCCACGTTCGAAGTAGAGGGTGGAGAGCTTTGTGGGGAGAAAGGAAGGACGTGATGCACCGGAATGAAGGGGACTGTTTTGTATTTTGGCGGCAACATATGTATTAACAGGAACTGTGCATGGAATGGGAGCACCAGCATTCACGTGAACAGTAAGAAGGGACTGTTTTTTTAAGATGAACAGTTTGTATTGGGGATGAAGAACGTGGCAAAGGATGAGGTATACGGATCCTAAGGTGAAACCATGGTGAGTTGTAACGACCCAGATTTTCTGTCGATTAATTTTAAATATTTAATATAGTTTTAAATATTGAATTTATAATATAAATGATTATCGATTAAATAATCGAAATAAGATTTAATTTGATAATTATCGAGATACGAGAACTAAACAATTTAATTCAAAGGTAAAATTGAATCGAAACAGTTTAGATGATCAATGTATATATACGATTTAAATATGAACAATGATAATTGAAATTTATTTTTAGATTTATTTGTTTTGAATTTAAAATGATTTAATGTGGCTATTTTAAATATACGTTCAAATTAAATTATATAATCTATTTCGTTGAAGTCAGAATAGTGAATAACGTTACGATTAAATAACGGTTCAGAATCTTGAGTAAAGAACCATGAGATATTTTTGTAGAATATATTAATTAAAATCAAATCAAAAATAAAATACGTTTACATCAGCCGACCTATTTCTTCTGAAATGTTTTCCCCCCTAATCAAAATAGCGCAGACCTATAATATTTACATCGAGCTCAAAAATTTGTCTCCTGTCTTCTAAATCTTGGGAAACCAGAAATTAATGGCCATGTACTTCTTGCTCCCTTTCGCTTCTATATATTGACCCTACGCTTCGTTAATTCATTCGCTCCCAAACCCGAATGAACTTTATGCCTCTTTCTTTTTCCCAGAAAATCGAAAACCCCAAATCCTACGAATCAAAATGGAAATCGGAAATCACAATTGAAGACCGCAAGTTCCCTGAGTTCGACAGCATCTGGAAATCGCGATGGCAACGTTTGCGATTTGAGGAAAAAAACCCACAAGTCTCTGGAAGCTGGACGTCGATCTCGAGATGCTCGAGAATTCCGAAGGATGGAGTCGCGCTGTGTCTGGAAGGGTGCGAAGCTTCCTAGTAGCTCGAATTATGTATTCGAAGTCGTGGCCTAAGGTGAGTCTCGAATTGGGTCTAAGGGTTCGTGGAGGCACGACATTGATTGTTGCGATGCCAGTTCGAGTTCGTGCCTTGAAAATGGGAAGATGGACAAGTGATGGGGCTGAGTTCGACATAGGGAGAATGCAGAGTGGGCGCTGTGTTCTTGCAGATATCATTTAGGAAGGAGGAGGAAATAAGGTAAAATAGGAATTTTATTTATTTATTTAAATGCTTAGCTTAAATAAATACTCACTTGATTTATTTTAAAAAAAATAAATAAATAAAATTTTATACAGTATGTTCGTATAAATAACTTGATTTGATCCAATGAAATTAGCGAAAATTAGTGTTTAGTTGGATTAAGGTATAAAATTAATAATTTATTTAGTTAAGTCACTTAATTTTATATAGTTAAAATTCTTATATACGATATATTTAATGTATACAAGGTTGGAAGAGCGTGAAGAACACATTTGGAGTTAATCAGGATTTACCAGGATTTGTTTTAAATCGAATGGTATTCGATTTAATTCAAGTTGGATATTCAACGAGAAAAATGAAAAATCAGGTGAGTAAATCTCACTCACCTTTAGAATTATTTTTATTCCATTAAAAATAATTGTTTGTTGCTTGTGTGAATGATTTCTGGTTGCTTTATATATATTAGTTATTTAGGATATATATATATATATATTGGGTTGATTGATTGGTTGGATTCCCGCAGTCTCATTAGCGGATGCCCGCAGTTTCATAGCGGATGATTACCCTATACGCCCCACGCTATGATTAGTGGATGACCTTTTATACCGCGATATCCTGCCACGAAGCAGAATGGGTATTATTTGTGTGCTAACATCTGTGGATGCAGGAAAACAGGTTGGAGGAATCCAACTGGATTCCTCAAAAATATATTATCTGTTTGTTTATTTGTTTGCATATATATTGTTATATATGACGTGTTAGAAAAATAAATAATTCGTTGCTTTGTGTGTTTAAATATCACTGGGCCAATTAAAAGGACATTTGAGATTTTAAAGGGGAAAATTCTATTTTTAAATAGAATTTGAATTTTTAATGGAATGGAAAACATAAACTTGTTTTTGAAAAATAAAACAAGTAGTTTCTTTATAAACGAAGTTTATAAATAGTTCTTTTATAACGAAGTATAAATGAAGTGAAAAGGATTATCATTTGAGAAATAGAAATACAAGCGTGAAATTGGGATTTGAAATGAAATTTCAAAATAGGTTTTGAAATGAAATTTTTAAAAATATAACTCAAATGAAATTTGAATATAACATTTGAATTTTAAAAGGGAATTTAAATATTTGAATTTTAAGAGGAGATGGAATTTTAGAAATTCAAATGGAAGTTCAAATAGAATTTGAATAGACGAAATTGGAATAGAATTTGAATTCAAGGAATTAAATAAGATTTGAATTCAAAGGAATTCGAATAAAGAAATTCAAATGGAGATTTGAATGTAGAATTTCAAAATAGAGTTTGAAATATAAAATTTCAAAGAAGAATTTAAATAGAATTTGAAATATAGTATTTCAAAGAAGAATTCAAATATGAAATTTGAATAGAGATTTCAAAGAAGAATTCAAATATGAAATTTGAATAGAGATTTGAAATAGAAATACAAGTATTGAGTTTGAACTTGGAATTGAGTATAGAAATTCAAGTAGAAATTTGAATATGAGATTTCAAAATAGAATTTGAAATAAACTTTGAAAATAAGATTTCAAAGTAGAATTGGAAATAGAATTTCAAATAGGGTTTCAAAATAGGAAATCCAAATGATTTTGAAATGGAATTTGAATTCAAGGGAATTTAAATGGATTTGAAATGATGAAATTCAAATGGGGTTGGAGATGAATTTGAATACTAGAATTCAAATGGAAACGGAAAATGGAATTTGAATATAAGAAATTCAAATTGAATTCAAATAAGATTTAATCTATGGGATTTGAATATGAAATTCAAATGGAATTTTAAAACTATGGAATTTTGAATATAGAATTTAAAAAGGAGTTTGAATATTTGAATTTCAATAGAATTCAAATATAGAAATTTGAATATAGAAGTTCCAATGGAATTTAAGTATAAAGTTTGAATAAAAGAATTCAAATGAATTCAAGTATCGAATTTGAATATAGGGAATTCAAATAGAAATTCAAATATTGAATTTGAATATCTAATAGAAAAGGAATTGAAATTTGAATATGGAATTCAAAGTGAGATGGGAATTTGAATCAAGGAATTCAAATGGAGTTAAATGAAGTTGAATTCATTTTAAAGAAGTTTAACGTTTATATTTATAAATATAATTAAAAACGAACTCGCCGCAGCGCTGCAGTTCGTAAAATAGCGATTCGAACTTCAATTGAATATACAGAACTCAATTGAAGTCGGAATTCTTCGAAACAAGAAACGTCAGGACCGGTTTGATAATAGTTTTCTAATGAAGGAGAAAAATCTGAATTTCGTCGTATAGATTTTGAGTTATGTCAAAATCAAATTTTCAGAAAAGCAGCGCCAGAATCGTTTTAAAACCATAATGGTTTATTTAATATTATAAAGGGATTTTAAGCAAATAAAATCCGAAGTTCTATTTAGAAAATTTCAGAGTTGAGTTGTAAAATAGATGCGAATTCAAGTTGTGTAAATGAATATGATTTTTGAAAACAGAAACCGAATTTTGATTTATTGAATAGAATTAACTAAATTGAATAGAAATTTGTTAATGAGTTTTTGAAGGGATATTGGGGTTCGGATAAGTATATTCGATTTAAAAATTTTTATTCGAAATCAAAAAGGAAACTAGAATTAAAATCGAAGTTCAATTTAGTTATGAACGAGTTAAATATTTTGTTTGAACATGTTATGTTCAAACAAAGAAGTGAAATAGGCAAAATGGCCGATTTAAAGAATAAATGGGCGAAACTGAATTCAAACGATTAGATGTATTGAATTGAATTGAAAACAGGTGAACAGGTGTTAGACAGGTATGGGATGAGGTATATGAAGTTTATAAATGTAATGCCCGACAAAAAGGTACATGTTTAAATTCATATATGGGTTTTATGCGCCGTATCGGCAAGCCGCTTGGCTTTTCCTTTTTCTTTTTGAGATTAGAAGATACCGGGAAGCTATTTGAAATTTCCCGATGCTCCCGATACAGGGGAGGTTATGGCGAAATTTTCCGGAAATTTAAGGAGTTAGAATATTTTTAAGATATTTTAATAATTTGAAATCATTGGATCGACGTATTGAATTCGATAGTAAAGTGAATATAAAAATCGAATGTTGTAAACAAAAAGGGATAGAGATAAGTGATTGGAATTGTTTCCAATTGCAAATAGAGATTTTTCTAATATATAGAAAATAAAAGAAGTTGATATTTGGAAACGTTTTCCAAATGGCATAAGAGGCCGAGGCGATTATTGAAAATATTTGATTAACAAATATTGATAAGGAAATGGAGAAGAGATTTAATTAATGAAATATTAATTAAAGAGCCCAGTGATTTGTTTGAGATGTTGGATGAACACTTGTTTTTATTCGATAGTTAAATCACAGACTATCGAAGTTTTTGACCATCGTTGTCAATATGGAGAGACCGGTTGGATTATTATCCGAAGAACCACTCCGTATCGGCATAAGCGTTGCGAACCAAGTATGTTGAATATATTGAAGACGGAGTAAAGTGCAAGGGCTTTTCTATTTATAGAAATAGTGCCTTCGGTGTCGTTCAATCCCAGAACGAACATAAATGGACGAATGTCTGACAGAGTATTTCCAATGATCAAATGGGTTGGTCTGTATGAATATATATGGTTGCAACGGATTTATCCCTTAGCATAATATCCAGAATATTTGTGCAAACTCAACTAGTGATTAACGGATCTGACAATGTGGCATTCAAAGTGATTGTGTTATCGATGAATGGTAAGTATGCGTAGCCTCAGGCCTCAACAACCGGGAAAGGACAAAAATCGGGCAGGCAGCATGGCTATGTGGGTCGCACCCATTAGGGTGTATAATCACCTATCTAGAGAAATTCCTTTTGTTTCTAAATCTATCGATTCTGCCCATTCGGGAAACGGTGGTTTGAGTCCAACCGTTGGTGATATACATTCGATACACTCAAGCGAAATGAGTGGTCGGTCATGTGTGGGCCGGGTTACAAGATGTTCTTGTTGAACCCAGGTGTATTTGCCTCTAGAGATACATCATCGGAAGGTGGTTCCATACCTTGTCATGTTGGAAATCCAATCTCCAATAAGCGCCATGCGGTTTTTGATTATATACTATATATGTAGAGCGTGAGATGCAAGCGTTCTGCTATTTGGTTATTTACTTGATGTAGACATTATTATAATATTACTGGATTTGATATCAAAGTGTTTTGGGTTATAGTAAGGTAAAAACCGTCCATGTTTATGTGTGGGCTGGTCTTACTATTATCTTTTCTTTCGAAAGGATTTTTAAAGTTAAACAAGTGGTTGGAGTTTACTCACACCAGTCCCATGACTGACCCAGAGTTTATTTTGTTTTGTTTTCCCTAAACTCTTGGGTGCCCAAATTTGTACGGGCAGTCAAGTGTTTCAGGCTTTTACAGATACACTTGGAGGAGCTTGAAGAAGGAGGCTTCAACGTTAGTTATTTAGAGTTACTTCCGCTGAATCAAATGTTATGTGTACTCTGATGATGGTATGTGTATATGTACAAAACAGATTGGTATTTCAAAGTTTATGTTATATAATATATTTTATTCGTTCCGCTGTGAGTTTGTGATCTTCATTTTCTTCTATTCTGATATTCTTTCCTTCTATTTCTCATCCTCTAACTTCTTTCTAATAATGGGTCGTATTTCTGTGTTATTTGGGTTGGACTTGTGGTGTATTTAGTCAACTCAGGTAGCTCGGATTTGCGGGTCGTTTCAGTTGGTATCAGAGCTTAGGTTGAGTGGATACCTAGGCTTGTGTGGCATGTGCTCATTAGAGATAGGGTCAGCAGTGCCCTAGAATGAGTTGAGTATATATATACGAGAGAGCGTATTTGTTAATTGATATAAAAGATGTTTTATATTGTGTTGGCTAGTCTGTTGAGTGGTTTATGAATTCTGGTCGGATAGTGGGACGCCACAAAGTCGATAGGAATTTCTAAACACTTGAACAGGAGATTGAACACGATATTGTTTTAAAGGGGGTGAAATAATTTTACCCAAAATTTCTATTTTGATATAGAAAGAATAATTTTCTAGAATTATTATTATATGGATGTGTTGGATGTTGACTTTATAATCAAACAAGATTATAAAATTGAAATGGTTATTTATAACCAAATAGAATTTGTATAGAAATTAAATATACAAATGAGATGAATTAGAATTGAATTCAAACCAGAATTTGGAATTTTAATCCTGGGAAGTTGAAAAATATTTTTCAGAGTATATTAAAATAATATAGATTTGTTTTAAAGGATTTGAAAGAAAATCATGGATTTTGAAATAATAAAGCATTGAACTCACTTCAGTGGCTGGGAAATTATTCTGATGATGATTGCAACATCATCAGTGTTCATTTCCGAGTTTCTAAGTGATGGATTGCTACCTTAGAAAAGTTTTTGATGGAAATTTGTTTTGAAAGAAAACAAGTAGATTGAAAATTCAAATGTTTTGAATTTGAAAATAAAATAAATATATGTATATATTTATGGGATTTCAAAAGAATTTGAAAAGAAAAACCCAAGGATTTGAATTCTGGAATTTAAATTTAACTTAAACAAGTTAAATGGATCGAAGTGAATGAATTGATTAGAATCAATTTAAATAGATTTATTGAAATAAATTGAAATAAATATGAATTGAATATGAAGGCATGTGAAAGGAAGAAGACCAAAAGTTTTGGTTGAAAATAAAGTCATAGAAATATGAGGAGTTGAGTTTCAACATAAGTGAGATGTTGAAAAGAAATGGATTTGTACCATTTTTCCTACCTTAGCAATTTCGAGGACGAAATTATTTTAAGGGGGGAAGAATGTAACGACCCAGATTTTCTGTCGATTAATTTTAAATATTTAATATAGTTTTAAATATTGAATTTATAATATAAATGATTATCGATTAAATAATCGAAATAAGATTTAATTTGATAATTATCGAGATACGGGAACTAAACAATTTAATTCAAAGGTAAAATTGAATCGAAACAGTTTAGATGATCAATGTATATATACGATTTAAATATGAACAATGATAATTGAAATTTATTTTTAGATTTATTTGTTTTGAATTTAAAATGATTTAATGTGGCTATTTTAAATATACGTTCAAATTAAATTATATAATCTATTTCGTTGAAGTCAGAATAGTGAATAACGTTACGATTAAATAACGGTTCAGAATCTTGAGTAAAGAACCATGAGATATTTTTGTAGAATATATTAATTAAAATCAAATCAAAAATAAAATACGTTTACATCAGCCGACCTATTTCTTCTGAAATGTTTTCCCCCCTAATCAAAATAGCGCAGACCTATAATATTTACATCGAGCTCAAAAATTTGTCTCCTGTCTTCTAAATCTTGGGAAACCAGAAATTAATGGCCATGTACTTCTTGCTCCCTTTCGCTTCTATATATTGACCCTACGCTTCGTTAATTCATTCGCTCCCAAACCCGAATGAACTTTATGCCTCTTTCTTTTTCCCAGAAAATCGAAAACCCCAAATCCTACGAATCAAAATGGAAATCGGAAATCACAATTGAAGACCGCAAGTTCCCTGAGTTCGACAGCATCTGGAAATCGCGATGGCAACGTTTGCGATTTGAGGAAAAAAACCCACAAGTCTCTGGAAGCTGGACGTCGATCTCGAGATGCTCGAGAATTCCGAAGGATGGAGTCGCGCTGTGTCTGGAAGGGTGCGAAGCTTCCTAGTAGCTCGAATTATGTATTCGAAGTCGTGGCCTAAGGTGAGTCTCGAATTGGGTCTAAGGGTTCGTGGAGGCACGACATTGATTGTTGCGATGCCAGTTCGAGTTCGTGCCTTGAAAATGGGAAGATGGACAAGTGATGGGGCTGAGTTCGACATAGGGAGAATGCGGAGTGGGCGCTGTGTTCTTGCAGATATCATTTAGGAAGGAGGAGGAAATAAGGTAAAATAGGAATTTTATTTATTTATTTAAATGCTTAGCTTAAATAAATACTCACTTGATTTATTTTAAAAAAAATAAATAAATAAAATTTTATACAGTATGTTCGTATAAATAACTTGATTTGATCCAATGAAATTAGCGAAAATTAGTGTTTAGTTGGATTAAGGTATAAAATTAATAATTTATTTAGTTAAGTCACTTAATTTTATATAGTTAAAATTCTTATATACGATATATTTAATGTATACAAGGTTGGAAGAGCGTGAAGAACACATTTGGAGTTAATCAGGATTTACCAGGATTTGTTTTAAATCGAATGGTATTCGATTTAATTCAAGTTGGATATTCAACGAGAAAAATGAAAAATCAGGTGAGTAAATCTCACTCACCTTTAGAATTATTTTTATTCCATTAAAAATAATTGTTTGTTGCTTGTGTGAATGATTTCTGGTTGCTTTATATATATTAGTTATTTAGGATATATATATATATATATATATATTGGGTTGATTGATTGGTTGGATTCCCGCAGTCTCATTAGCGGATGCCCGCAGTTTCATAGCGGATGATTACCCTATACGCCCCACGCTATGATTAGTGGATGACCTTCTATACCGCGATATCCTGCCACGAAGCAGAATGGGTATTATTTGTGTGCTAACATCTGTGGATGCAGGAAAACAGGTTGGAGGAATCCAACTGGATTCCTCAAAAATATATTATCTGTTTGTTTATTTGTTTGCATATATATTGTTATATATGACGTGTTAGAAAAATAAATAATTCGTTGCTTTGTGTGTTTAAATATCACTGGGCCAATTAAAAGGACATTTGAGATTTTAAAGGGGAAATTCTATTTTTAAATAGAATTTGAATTTTTAATGGAATGGAAAACATAAACTTGTTTTTGAAAAATAAAACAAGTAGTTTCTTTATAAACGAAGTTTATAAATAGTTCTTTTATAACGAAGTATAAATGAAGTGAAAAGGATTATCATTTGAGAAATAGAAATACAAGCGTGAAATTGGGATTTGAAATGAAATTTCAAAATAGGTTTTGAAATGAAATTTTTAAAAATATAACTCAAATGAAATTTGAATATAACATTTGAATTTTAAAAGGGAATTTAAATATTTGAATTTTAAGAGGAGATGGAATTTTAGAAATTCAAATGGAAGTTCAAATAGAATTTGAATAGACGAAATTGGAATAGAATTTGAATTCAAGGAATTAAATAAGATTTGAATTCAAAGGAATTCGAATAAAGAAATTCAAATGGAGATTTGAATGTAGAATTTCAAAATAGAGTTTGAAATATAAAATTTCAAAGAAGAATTTAAATAGAATTTGAAATATAGTATTTCAAAGAAGAATTCAAATATGAAATTTGAATAGAGATTTCAAAGAAGAATTCAAATATGAAATTTGAATAGAGATTTGAAATAGAAATACAAGTATTGAGTTTGAACTTGGAATTGAGTATAGAAATTCAAGTAGAAATTTGAATATGAGATTTCAAAATAGAATTTGAAATAAACTTTGAAAATAAGATTTCAAAGTAGAATTGGAAATAGAATTTCAAATAGGGTTTCAAAATAGGAAATCCAAATGATTTTGAAATGGAATTTGAATTCAAGGGAATTTAAATGGATTTGAAATGATGAAATTCAAATGGGGTTGGAGATGAATTTGAATACTAGAATTCAAATGGAAACGGAAAATGGAATTTGAATATAAGAAATTCAAATTGAATTCAAATAAGATTTAATCTATGGGATTTGAATATGAAATTCAAATGGAATTTTAAAACTATGGAATTTTGAATATAGAATTTAAAAAGGAGTTTGAATATTTGAATTTCAATAGAATTCAAATATAGAAATTTGAATATAGAAGTTCCAATGGAATTTAAGTATAAAGTTTGAATAAAAGAATTCAAATGAATTCAAGTATCGAATTTGAATATAGGGAATTCAAATAGAAATTCAAATATTGAATTTGAATATCTAATAGAAAAGGAATTGAAATTTGAATATGGAATTCAAAGTGAGATGGGAATTTGAATCAAGGAATTCAAATGGAGTTAAATGAAGTTGAATTCATTTTAAAGAAGTTTAACGTTTATATTTATAAATATAATTAAAAACGAACTCGCCGCAGCGCTGCAGTTCGTAAAATAGCGATTCGAACTTCAATTGAATATACAGAACTCAATTGAAGTCGGAATTCTTCGAAACAAGAAACGTCAGGACCGGTTTGATAATAGTTTTCTAATGAAGGAGAAAAATCTGAATTTCGTCGTATAGATTTTGAGTTATGTCAAAATCAAATTTTCAGAAAAGCAGCGCCAGAATCGTTTTAAAACCATAATGGTTTATTTAATATTATAAAGGGATTTTAAGCAAATAAAATCCGAAGTTCTATTTAGAAAATTTCAGAGTTGAGTTGTAAAATAGATGCGAATTCAAGTTGTGTAAATGAATATGATTTTTGAAAACAGAAACCGAATTTTGATTTATTGAATAGAATTAACTAAATTGAATAGAAATTTGTTAATGAGTTTTTGAAGGGATATTGGGGTTCGGATAAGTATATTCGATTTAAAAATTTTTATTCGAAATCAAAAAGGAAACTAGAATTAAAATCGAAGTTCAATTTAGTTATGAACGAGTTAAATATTTTGTTTGAACATGTTATGTTCAAACAAAGAAGTGAAATAGGCAAAATGGCCGATTTAAAGAATAAATGGGCGAAACTGAATTCAAACGATTAGATGTATTGAATTGAATTGAAAACAGGTGAACAGGTGTTAGACAGGTATGGGATGAGGTATATGAAGTTTATAAATGTAATGCCCGACAAAAAGGTACATGTTTAAATTCATATATGGGTTTTATGCGCCGTATCGGCAAGCCGCTTGGCTTTTCCTTTTTCTTTTTGAGATTAGAAGATACCGGGAAGCTATTTGAAATTTCCCGATGCTCCCGATACAGGGGAGGTTATGGCGAAATTTTCCGGAAATTTAAGGAGTTAGAATATTTTTAAGATATTTTGATAATTTGAAATCATTGGATCGACGTATTGAATTCGATAGTAAAGTGAATATAAAAATCGAATGTTGTAAACAAAAAGGGATAGAGATAAGTGATTGGAATTGTTTCCAATTGCAAATAGAGATTTTTCTAATATATAGAAAATAAAAGAAGTTGATATTTGGAAACGTTTTCCAAATGGCATAAGAGGCCGAGGCGATTATTGAAAATATTTGATTAACAAATATTGATAAGGAAATGGAGAAGAGATTTAATTAATGAAATATTAATTAAAGAGCCCAGTGATTTGTTTGAGATGTTGGATGAACACTTGTTTTTATTCGATAGTTAAATCACAGACTATCGAAGTTTTTGACCATCGTTGTCAATATGGAGAGACCGGTTGGATTATTATCCGAAGAACCACTCCGTATCGGCATAAGCGTTGCGAACCAAGTATGCTGAATATATTGAAGACGGAGTAAAGTGCAAGGGCTTTTCTATTTATAGAAATAGTGCCTTCGGTGTCGTTCAATCCCAGAACGAACATAAATGGACGAATGTCTGACAGAGTATTTCCAATGATCAAATGGGTTGGTCTGTATGAATATATATGGTTGCAACGGATTTATCCCTTAGCATAATATCCAGAATATTTGTGCAAACTCAACTAGTGATTAACGGATCTGACAATGTGGCATTCAAAGTGATTGTGTTATCGATGAATGGTAAGTATGCGTAGCCTCAGGCCTCAACAACCGGGAAAGGACAAAAATCGGGCAGGCAGCATGGCTATGTGGGTCGCACCCATTAGGGTGTATAATCACCTATCTAGAGAAATTCCTTTTGTTTCTAAATCTATCGATTCTGCCCATTCGGGAAACGGTGGTTTGAGTCCAACCGTTGGTGATATACATTCGATACACTCAAGCGAAATGAGTGGTCGGTCATGTGTGGGCCGGGTTACAAGATGTTCTTGTTGAACCCAGGTGTATTTGCCTCTAGAGATACATCATCGGAAGGTGGTTCCATACCTTGTCATGTTGGAAATCCAATCTCCAATAAGCGCCATGCGGTTTTTGATTATATACTATATATGTAGAGCGTGAGATGCAAGCGTTCTGCTATTTGGTTATTTACTTGATGTAGACATTATTATAATATTACTGGATTTGATATCAAAGTGTTTTGGGTTATAGTAAGGTAAAAACCGTCCATGTTTATGTGTGGGCTGGTCTTACTATTATCTTTTCTTTCGAAAGGATTTTTAAAGTTAAACAAGTGGTTGGAGTTTACTCACACCAGTCCCATGACTGACCCAGAGTTTATTTTGTTTTGTTTTCCCTAAACTCTTGGGTGCCCAAATTTGTACGGGCAGTCAAGTGTTTCAGGCTTTTACAGATACACTTGGAGGAGCTTGAAGAAGGAGGCTTCAACGTTAGTTATTTAGAGTTACTTCCGCTGAATCAAATGTTATGTGTACTCTGATGATGGTATGTGTATATGTACAAAACAGATTGGTATTTCAAAGTTTATGTTATATAATATATTTTATTCGTTCCGCTGTGAGTTTGTGATCTTCATTTTCTTCTATTCTGATATTTCTTTCCTTCTATTTCTCATCCTCTAACTTCTTTCTAATAATGGGTCGTATTTCTGTGTTATTTGGGTTGGACTTGTGGTGTATTTAGTCAACTCAGGTAGCTCGGATTTGCGGGTCGCTACATGAGTACTTTCTCAATAGAAATGGTGAACACAAAGGGGACGTGTTAATATAGCAGCACGGTTTTTTGAAAGAAGTGAATTAAAGAAATAAAAGTCGGTTGTTCAAAACCTTTGACAAAGAAATGAGTGGGCCGTTTAAATCTAAAACAAAAGGGGTAATTAGACTTATATTCTTTAATCATGGAAATTAAATAGTTTAATTAAATTGTAAAGCTTATTTTGTTAATATCTGTGTGGCGCAAGTTCCGAATGGAGCTAGACCAACTCCGTTAGCACCGTGGCGACGAACAATACAATGGGACTGACTGGGAGTGAATCCGAGCTCGTTACAATTTATGGCGAAATAAATTGTCCGATTGAGTTAAATAATGCAAACCGATTATTTAACGGTTAACGCGCCAATGTGAGTAAATCTCACTAATTCTGAACAGTTTATAATTTCATGTTGTCTTTTTAGAACTGTTAGATGTTGGATGATTGACTGTGTGTTGACCGTTTGATTGAACTGCTAGTCAGTTAGTAAAGTTTCTATATTGATTCTGTTTAACAGAATATATCATATGGAACTGATAATGATGTTATCTATATTGTTTAACATTTGTGATGCAGGGAAACAGGTTGGAGGAATCCAA
Source organism: Allium sativum (assembly GCA_030737875.1). Lineage (NCBI taxonomy): Eukaryota > Viridiplantae > Streptophyta > Magnoliopsida > Asparagales > Amaryllidaceae > Allium > Allium sativum. The sequence continues at coordinate 232,958,922 of CM060911.1, forward strand.
CTGGATTCCTCAACATTTATTTTACTGTTTTTCATATATTGTGATATATGATGTGTTATATAATCAGTTATGGATTATGGGTGTTGGAATGATGTTGATCAGTGTTATTCGGAAATGTTTTCCAAATATCATAAAAGACCCTGGGATGTAAAAAGAATTACTTCAATGTATATTGAAATAAAGGGATTTATAAAATCAACAGATTTTATAAAAGGAAATATTTCGAAAATAAAGTAAAAGGAGTTAATCGATGTTAGTTAATCGATTAGAGATAAAGTAAAAGGAGTTAATCGAATATAGTTTATTCGAAGAAAGTAAAAGGAGTCATCGAATATAGTTTATTCGAAAGGAGTTAAGTGAAATGAGTAAATCAATAGCGTTAGTCAAATAGAGTTAACCCAATAGTGTTAGTCCAATAGAGTTAATTGATAAGAGCTAATCGATGTTAGTTTAATCGATTAGAGTTAAAGTAAAAAGAGCTAATCGATGTTAGTTTAATCGATTAGAGTTAAAGCAAAGGAGCTAATCGATGTTAGTTTAATCGATTAGAGTTAAAGTAAAGTGAGTTAATCGAATATAGTTATTCGAATAGAAAGTAAAATGAGTTAATCGAATATAGTTATTCGAATAGAAGCAAATGAATTAATCGAATATAGTTTATTCGAAGAAAGAAAAGGAGTTATCGAATATTGTTTATTCGAAAGGAGTTAAGTCAAATAGAGTTAATCCAATAGTGGTAGTCGAATAGAGTTAATTGATAAGGGTTAATCGAATAGAGTTAGTTGATAAGGGTTAATCGAATAGAGTTAAGTGAAAAGAGTCAATCGAATATAGCTATTCGAAGAGGGTTAAGAAAGGAAGTTAGTTAAAGAAATATAAAGTGAACTTTGTCTATTTCAAAGTTAGAGATGTTGTTCAGTTAAGGTCTGAGAGGTAGTTCTACCCTAACTTGATTGGCTTCGTTTTTAACTAAGGAATAGTTAAGGTTCGGCAGTAAAGGAAATGGTTTGAGTTGGCATCGCGATGGTTTGTTTAAACATCTGTCTAAGTCCAATGAAGAAGCTTTGGAAATGTTTTCCAAATAAGAAACCAGAAATGGTTTCTAATAAAGAAAACAAGGAAATGGAAATGTTTTCCATTGTTAATAACATATATTTTCCAAATTTAGAAAATAGGAAAAACATTGAATATAGGGAAACATGAGATAAGTAAATTAATGGAATAAAGAGATAAAAGTGGAATGATGCTTGATCGATATAAATTTCCATTTGGAAATAATATCGTTGATTGCACACCTATTTTTATTCGATAGTTAAATCACAGACTATCGAAGTTTTGACCATTTTAACGTTGTTAATATGGAGACCGGTTGGATTATTATCCAAAGAACCACTCTGTATTGGCATAAGCGTTGTGAATCATATATGCCAAAGGAAATTGAAGACAGAGTTATGCAAGGGCTATCCTGTTTACAGAATAGTGCCTTCGGTTCATCCTGTTCCTGGATGACTTGTATGGACGGATGTCTGACAGAGTATTTCCAGACGATCACGTATATTGATTTCTCCAACCGTACCAAGAGTGGAAGCGGAGAAGGAAACTTCTTTTAGCTAACACATAATGTATTGTTGAGGACGTCAATCGGTGATTGGATGGATTTGATGATGTGGCATTCAAAGTGAATCTGGTGATGATAAAGCGTAGCTTCTAGCCTCATCATCCGGTAAATGACAGAAATCGGGCAGGCAGCATGGCTAAGTCGGTCGCACCGAAGTAGGGTGTATAATCACCTGATCTAGAGTTTCATTTACTTCTAAAAATCTATTGTTGATGCTGTCCCATTCGGGAAACGGTTGTTGATCCCAACCGTTGGTAATATACATTCGATACGCTCAAGCGAAATGAGTGGTCGGTCATGTGTGGCCGGGTTGCAAGATGTTCTTGTTGAACCCAGTGTATTCCTCTCTAGAGGTACACAAGCGAAAGGTGGTTCCATACCTTGTCATAGTTGGAAATCTATTACCCAACACGTGCTTGCGGTTTTGAGTTGTATACTATATATGTAGAACGTGAGATGAAAGCGTTTCTGCTAGATGATTATATATACTGTGGTTGATAGACATTATTATAATATCAAAAGGTTTTTGATATAAAGATATTTTGGATTCTCATAAGGGAAAAACCCGTTCCGTTATGCGGCGTGGTCTTATGAGATATCATATACCTGTATAACTGTTTTAAACTGTTTTACTCATACCAGTCCCATGACTGACCCGGAGTTTATTTTGTGTTGTTTTCCCTAAACTGTTGGGTGCCTAAATTTGTACGGGCAGTCAAGTAGTCGGGAATTTACATATATACTGGAAGAGCTTAGAGCAGGAGGCTTCAGGATCATATAGCTATAGTTATTTCCGCTATGTTGTAAGTGTTGTACTTTGATAATGATATGTATATTCAAGTACCAAGTTTGTATTTCAAAGTTATGTTATGAAATATATTTATTCGTTCCGCTGTGAGATTCGTGTTACTCTGATGTTGTGTTCTTCTTCTTCTTCTATTCTAATTTTCTATCTTATCTTTCCTCACCCTCTAATTTCTTTCACTAATTACCAGGATTTTCGATGTTTTGGTTATCGACATCGTGTTTATGTCGATAACCAAAGTCTCTAGAAATCTGGGTCGTTACAGTTGGTATCAGAGCAGAAGGTTAATTGATTAACTTGGCTCTGTGGCGTGACTCGGTAGAGATAGGGTTAGTAATACCCTAGATTGAGTTTGAGTGTATATATACGAGTGAACGTATTTGTAGATGATATAAAAATAATTTTATATTGTGGAGATTTATTGGTTGAGTAGTTCATGAATTCTGGTCGATCAGTTTGATCCACTGTATCGGCAGGAGTTACTAAACACTCGAATACGATGGGTCGGCACGATATGTTTTGAAAAGAGAGTAAATGAAAATAGTTTACCCAACGTATATTTTGATATATATTGGATATATTGGTTGTTATTATAATCGAGTAAGATTATAAATTAAATGGTCATGAAAATAATCAATCAGAATTCATATAAATGAAATACGTGGAATCAGATGAGTTGAATCTGAAATTTTAGACCAGAAATTGAGTTAAAACTCTGGAGAATCGGATAAGTGTTTGTAAATGGATTGGGATTAAAAATAAGGAAAATTTAAGATCCTGGGAGATTTTAAATTGTTTTACAAGCAGTGTGAATTATATTTTGAAATGAATTTCAAAGTGGAAATGTTTAGAAATGGTTTTATAGTATTGAACTCACTTCGATCGCTGGAAAATAGATTCTGATGATGACAGCTGAATCATCAGTAGTCATTTTCGAGTTGTAAGTGACGAATTACTACCAGAGATACCGTTTTGAATTTGTTTTGGGAAAGACAAGTTGTGTTGAATTTCAAATGGGATTTATAATAAAGAATGAATAAAGAAAGTTTGAAATAGGAATTGAATATAGAAATTCAAAGGGAGTTTGAATATATGAAATTCAATGGAATTGATATAGAGTTTGAATATAGAAATTCAAATGGCGTTTGGATATAGAAAATATAAAAGGTTTCAAATATAGGATTTGAATATCGAAAGTGAAATGAAATTTGAATGTAGAGGATTCAAATAGAATTGAAATTGAAATTTGAATATAGAAGATTCGAAGAAAATTGAAATGAAATTCAAATATATAATTTGAATAAGAGAATTGAAATGGAATTTGAATATAGGAAATTCAAATAAAATTGAATTGGAATTCAATTAGTTGATAAACAAGTTAAACCTATATTTGAACATGTATATTCAAATAAAAAGGTGAAATGGGCAAACCAGTAATTTGAAAATCACTTAACGAACTAAGTTAAAATGATTGGATTAAGTTGAATTGAATTAGAAATGTATAAATATACATGAGATAGGCATGGATAAGGTATGAAGGCATATAAATAGAATGCTCGACGAAAAGGTATGTATTCAATTCATATATGAGATTTTATGCGCCGTATCGGCTAGTCGCTTGACATTTTCTTTTTCTTTTGGATTGGTAAGGGCCATGGGAGGCTATTTGAAATATCCCGATGCTCCCGGTACAAAGGAGGTTATGGCGAATTTTTCCTGGAATTTAAGGAGATAGAATATTTTTAAGATAATTTGATAATTAGAAATCAACGTATCAATATATATAGTAGTCGATAAGGAAACGAACTTAGAAATAGAATAGTATAATCAAAAAGGAAGTATAAGAATAAAATCTAGTAAGAATAGAAAGAAAAAGTGTATACGTGTTTAAAGGTGAAGAAGTAGTTGTATGTTATTGGTTATTCGAGTAAGTAGTCATATCTGTTTTGACGTTATAAATGTTATTCAGTCAAGGTCTGAGAGGTAGTTATACCCCAACTTGATTGATTTCATTATTAACAAATAAATAGTAAGATTTCAGGCTCAAAGATCAATGTTGAATAAGAGTTAGTTGAATATAGTATTTGGGTTGTCATAGAGATGTTTTACACAACATTCGTTTTAACCCAAATAAGTGTAACTTGGAAATAGAATGATAAATATTTCCTAAGTATAGAAATAAATGAGATCGGAAAAGAGATAAGTAATTGGAATATTTTCCAATTATAAATAGCATATATTTTCTGAAGTTTAGAAAATAAAGGAAGGTGATTTTCGGAAATGTTTTCCAAATAACATAAAAGGCCAATATGGTTATTGAAAATATTTGGTTAACAAATATTGATAAAGAAATAGAGAAGTGATTTAACTAATGGAATACTAATTAAGGGCTCAGTGACATGTTCAAAAGGAAAATTTGATTTTTGAAAAAGTAAACTGTTTAAAATTCCCAGGAAGAGACTGTTTGAGTTAAGAACAAATTTAAATAGAAGTTTGCGAAAGTAAGCTGAAATTGAATTGAAACAGTTAAGTGAAAACTTAATGGAAATAGAACGATATCAGGAAAAATTTGTTCTGGAATAAAATTGGATTGTCGAGATAAGAATCTGAAATGAAAATTGGATTGGGAAGTTAAGAGTTTGAAATCGAGAATGGAACTCGAATTTGAAATAAAATTCGACTTAGGATATAAGCGAATGGTTGTGTCGTGGATAAAAGCAGATGGGGATTTGATTGGAATGATCCTTGTATCCGCCGAATTGATAACAGGTGGAAAGGATATAATGATATGCCCAACAAAAAGGTACCAGTTTATATTTCTATTGGATATAAGATTTATGAGCCAAATTGGCAAGCCGCTTGGCTGTTTGATTTTCTTTTGGGTTGGAGATGGCCCAGAGAGACGAGTTGGAGTTTGAGATATTGATCAGTGCAAAGGAGGCGCTGGCGAAATTTTTCGAAGAGTTAAAGCGTTAGAAAATTTTCAGGATTTTTGAAAATTTTCGTTGTTAAGAATTAATTAATTAATATTTAATTGAAATTAAATTGGTTTGGTTGAAACTAAAGTTAAGAAGTGAACAAATATGTTCTAACCAGTCGATAGGGTCGTTCTCTACCTTTTAGCAATTTCGAGGACGAAATTATTTTAAGTGGGGAAGATTGTAATGACCCGCATTGGCAGAGGTATTATGATTTATTTATTTAATTATATCAATGGTGATATAGTGAATTTAATGGTCGTGGAATTAAATAATGGTGAATATATATAATTTAAATAATAAATTAAATAATATATTTAATTCTGAAATAATCAGAATTGGCTGAAATGGCAATATGATGTGAACTGGATCATCTGTGATATTAAATTCAGTTTAGAATTTGATTTGAATAACGAATATATTATTTGAACGATAGTTTGAACGTAGAGTTATAATATAATTAAAATCGAGCTTGAAATGGCGCTGCAGTTCGTAATGTGGCGATTTGAACTTCAATTGAATATACATTATTCGTTTTAAACCGGATTTCTGTGAAACAAGAAACGTTAGGAGCTGGTGGAGTATATCTTTCTAGTGGAAGAGAAAAATCGGGATTTCGTCATGTAGATTTTGATTTACGTCCAAATCAAATTTCAGAAAAGTCGCTGTGGAATTCCTTTATAATTTGCAACGCTTTATTTACGTTATAAAGGGGTTTTCAATATATTTGAACATCGGGTTTGAATTGAGACAAGATTCCTTTGAGACGTAGTGATAATTTAATTTTTATAATTTCATGGTAATTTTTAATAAATTAAATAAGCAACTTTTTGTTTGGAGTATTTTGCACCATGTAGTCAACATTTTGGGATTTCAAAATATGAGTTAATCTACCAGTATTATTATATTTTTGGGATCACGACACATTACTCGATTTAATGATATTTTCATATCAGTCCAGGGACAAACAGAGTTTCGTATAATGGGGTATTCGAAAAGGGAAAACAAATATCTTCTAAGCCATTTTTTTTCTGTGATCAAAATAGAGTCCACGATCCCCTCATTTTCATCCGCACACTCAAACGTATAAACACGAGAAAACCCAACTTAGAATTTACCTAACCCCTTCCGCTATATAAAGACATCATCCCCATTTCCTTACAACCTAATTCGTATCGAAATGAAAACTAAAAGATCAGCCGCCACTTCCTTTTTCTCTTCTTCTTCAAACGCGAGCAACAGGTCATGCTTCTTCTCGGAATCAAACAACTACTTCCTCTTTTTCATTTTCTTCTGGAAATCAAACGCTCATAACCGTTAATGGCAAGGAAGAAAATCAATAGTAAAAACAAATAAAGACGTGATGGTTTGTGAATAACGAAGGCCAAGTTTTCACGGCAGCCTGTAGATGAAGTGGAAGGTGATGCAACAGGGAGGGTCAGCGGTTCTTCGATGGTCATGGGGTACCATCAGGCTGCCACGTTCGAAGTAGAGGGTGGAGAGCTTTGTGGGGAGAAAGGAAGGACGTGATGCACCGGAATGAAGGGGACTGTTTTGTATTTTGGCGGCAACATATGTATTAACAGGAACTGTGCATGGAATGGGAGCACCAGCATTCACGTGAACAGTAAGAAGGGACTGTTTTTTTAAGATGAACAGTTTGTATTGGGGATGAAGAACGTGGCAAAGGATGAGGTATACGAATCCTAAGGTGAAACCATGGTGAGTACTTTCTCAATAGAAATGGTGAATACAGAGGGGACGTGTTAATATAGCAGCACGGTTTTTGGACAGAAGTGAATTAAAGAAATAAAAGTCGGTTGTTCAAAACCTTTGACAAAGAAATGAGTGGGCCGTTTAAATCTAAAACAAAAGGGGTAATTAGACTTATATTCTTTAATCATGGAAATTAAATAGTTTAATTAAATTGTAAAGCTTATTTTGTTAATATCTGTGTGGCGCAAGGTCCGAATGGAGCTAGACCAACTCCGTTAGCACCGTGGGGACGAACAATACAATGGGACTGACTGGGAGTGAATCCGAGCTCGTTACAATTTATGGCGAAATAAATTGTCCGACTGAGTTAAATAACGCAAATCGATTATTTAACGGTTAACGCGCCAATGTGAGTGAATCTCACTAATTCTGAACAGTTTATAATTTCATGTTGTCTTTTTAGAACTGTTAGATGTTGGCTGATTGACTGTGTGTTGACCGTTTGATTGAACTGCTAGTCAGTTAGTAAAATTTCTATATTGATTCTGTTTAACAGAATATATCATATGGAACTGATAATGATGTTATCTATATTGTTTAACATTTGTGATGCAGGGAAACAGGTTGGAGGAATCCAACTGGATTCCTCAACATTTATTTTACTGTTTTTCATATATTGTGATATATGATGTGTTATATAATCAGTTATGGATTATGTGTGTTGGAATGATGTTGATCAGTGTTATTCGGAAATGTTTTCCAAATATCATAAAAGACCCTGGGATGTAAAAAGAATTACTTCAATGTATATTGAAATAAAGGGATTTATAAAATCAACAGATTTTATAAAAGGAAATATTTCGAAAATAAAGTAAAAGGAGTTAATCGATGTTAGTTAATCGATTAGAGATAAAGTAAAAGGAGTTAATCGAATATAGTTTATTCGAAGAAAGTAAAAGGAGTTATCGAATATAGTTTATTCGAAAGGAGTTAAAGTGAAATGAGTAAATCAATAGCGTTAGTCAAATAGAGTTAACCCAATAGTGTTAGTCCAATAGAGTTAATTGATAAGAGCTAATCGATGTTAGTTTAATCGATTAGAGTTAAAGTAAAAAGAGCTAATCGATGTTAGTTTAATCGATTAGAGTTAAAGCAAAGGAGCTAATCGATGTTAGTTTAATCGATTAGAGTTAAAGTAAAGTGAGTTAATCGAATATAGTTATTCGAATAGAAAGTAAAATGAGTTAATCGAATATAGTTATTCGAATAGAAGCAAATGAATTAATCGAATATAGTTTATTCGAAGAAAGAAAAGGAGTTATCGAATATAGTTAATCCAATAGTGGTAGTCGAATAGAGTTAATTGATAAGGGTTAATCGAATAGAGTTAATTGATAAGGGTTAATCGAATAGAGTTAAGTGAAAAGAGTCAATCGAATATAGCTATTCGAAGAGGGTTAAGAAAGGAAGTTAGTTAAAGAAATATAAAGTGAACTTTGTCTATTTCAAAGTTAGAGATGTTGTTCAGTTAAGGTCTGAGAGGTAGTTCTACCCCAATTTGATTGGCTTCATTTTTAACTAAGGAATAGTTAAGGTTCGGCAGTAAAGGAAATGATTTAAGTTGGCATCGCGATGGTTTGTTTAAACATCTGTCTAAGTCCAATGAAGAAGCTTTGGAAATGTTTTCCAAATAAGAAATCAGAAATGTTTTCTAATAAAGAAAACAAGGAAATGGAAATATTTTCCATTGTTAATAATGTATATTTTCCAAATTTAGAAAATAGGAAAAACATTGAATATAGGGAAACATGAGATAAGTAAATTAATGGAATAAAGAGATAAAAGTGGAATGATGTTTGATCGATATAAATTTCCATTTGGAAATAATATCGTTGATTGTACACCTATTTTTATTCGATAGTTAAATCACAGACTATCGAAGTTTTGACCATTTTAACGTTGTTAATATGGAGAGACCGGTTGGATTATTATCCAAAGAACCACTCTGTATTGGCATAAGCGTTGCGAATCATATATGCCAAAAGAAATTGAAGACAGAGTTATACAAGGGCTATCCTGTTTACAGAATAGTGCCTTCGGTTCATCCTGTTCCTGGATGACTTGTGGATGTCTGACAGAGTATTTCCAGACGATCACGTATATTGATTTTTCCAACCGTACCAAGAGTGGAAGCGGAGAAGGAAACTTCTTTTAGCTAACACATAATGTATTGTTGAGGACGTCAATCGGTGATTGGATGGATTTGATGATGTGGCATTCAAAGTGAATCTGGTGATGTTAAAGCGTAGCTTCTAGCCTCATCATCCGGTAAATGACAGAAATCGGGCAGGCAGCATGGCTAAGTCGGTCGCACCGAAGTAGGGTGTATAATCACCTAGTCTAGAGTTTCATTTACTTCTAAAAATCTATTGTTGATGCTGTCCCATTCGGGAAACGGTTGCTGATCCCAACCGTTGGTGATATACATTCGATACGCTCAAGCGAAATGAGTGGTCGGTCATGTGTGGCCGGGTTGCAAGATGTTCTTGTTGAACCCAATGTATTCCTCTCTAGAGGTACACGAGCGAAAGGTGGTTCCATACCTTGTCATAGTTGGAAATCCATTACCCAATACGTGCTTGCGGTTTTGAGTTGTATACTATATATGTAGAACGTGAGATGAAAGGGTTTCTGCTAGATGATTATATATACTGTGGTTGATGGACATTATTAATATCAAAAGGTTTTTGATATAAAGATATTTTGGATTCTCATAAGGGAAAAACCCGCTCCGTTATGCGTTGTTGTTATGAGATATCATATACCTGTATAACTGTTTTAAACTGTTTTACTCATACCAGTCCCATGACTGATCCGAAGTTTATTTTGTGTTGTTTTCCCTAAACTGTTGGGTGCCTAAATTTGTACGGGCAGTCAAGTAGTCGGGAATTTACAGATATACTGGAAGAGCTTGGAGCAGGAGGCTTCAGGATCATATAGCTATAGTTATTTCCGCTGTGTTGTAAGTGCTGTACTTTGATAATGATATGTATATTCAAGTACCAAGTTTGTATTTCAAAGTTATGTTATGAAATATATTTATTCGTTCCGCTGTGAGATTCGTGTTACTCTGATGTTGTGTTCTTCTTCTTCTTCTATTCTAATTTTCTATCTTATCTTTCCTCACCCTCTAATTTCTTTCACTAATTACCTGGATTTTCGATGTTTTGGTTATCGACATCGTGTTTATGTCGATAACCAAAGTCTCTAGAAATCCGGGTCGTTACATAAACAATCTGTTTTCGGGAGTTTTTATATAGCTTAGCTTTTCAAAAATCAAATATCCCTTTTTCGGAATCAAACATCTTGTTTTTCTCAAATCAATTCAAAATGAATATATTTGGTAGTAATCCATTACTTAAAACTCAAAACTCAAAAATGAACACTGATGATGTGGCCAACATCATCGGGGTTATTTCCCAGCTACTGAAGTGAGTTCAATACCATCACTTTTCAAAATCATTTGTTAACACTTCTATTTTGAAATTATTGTAAAATATCCATCTCAATGTTTGTGAAACAATTTAAAATCTCGCAGGATTTTAAAATTCTCATACATTTAATCTAAGTCGATTTACAACACTTTTCCCACTTTTAGGAATTATAATTCCAAATTCTGATTTTAATTTCAAATTTAATTCATTAATTTCATATATTACACTTATGTGAATTCTGATTGGTTATTTACATAACCATTTCAATTATAATCCTATTTGATTATAATAACAGCCAACACATCCAGTAAACTATAATATTTCCACAATCTATACTTTCTTTATATCAAAAATATAATTTTGGCAAAATTATTTCATTTACCCTTTTTCAAAACATATTATGTTGGTTCATCGTACTCGAGTGTTTTAGAAACCCTTACCGATACAGTGGATCAAACTGATTGACCAGAACTCATAAACAACCCTACCAATAATTCTCCACAATATAAAACATTTTTTTATAAAATCTACAAATACGTTCACTCGTATATATACACTCAAATCAATCTAGAGTATTACTAACCCCATCTCTATCGAATTACGCCACAGAGCCAAGGTAATCACTTAACCTTATGCTCTGATACCGCTGTAACGAATGCAAATTTTCGACCCAGAAAATCTACACACAACACCATGTCGACTATTCAAGAAACGGAAATACCAGAACGTTAATAGAAAGAAGTTAGAGGGTGAGAATATATAAGATAGAAAATTAGAGTAGAAGGAGGTAAAGAATATAATAACAAAATCATAGTAACACGAATCTCACAACGAAATGAATAAACATATTATATGACATAACTTTGAAATAAAACTCAGTATTTGTATATAATACCATTATCGGAGTACAACACTTACGACACAACGGAAATAAAAAATAGCTTTATAATCCCGAAGCCTTTTGCTTCAGCTCTTCAAGTATATATGTTAAATCCTCACTACTTGACTGCCCGTACAAAATTGGGCATCAAAGAGTTTAGGGAAAACAAAACATAATAAACACTAGGTCAGTCATGTGACTGGTGTGAGTAAACTCCAACCATTTGTTTAACTTTTAAAATCCATTTGAAAGAAAAAATATTCACAAGACCAATACACACAAACACGGATGGTTTTCACCTTACGATAATCCAAAACATTCTTTTAAAAAAATCCATACTCTTCTGATATTATAATAATGTCTACATCAAATAAATCGCAATATAGTGAAACGCTTTCATCTCACGTTCCATATATATAATATATAATCAAAAAACCCCAGGCGCTTATTTGGTAATGGATTCCAACTGGCAAGGTATAGGACCACCTTCCGACAATGTATCTCTAGAGAGGAATACACTGGATTCAACAAGAACATCTTGCAACCCAGGCTAAATATGACCAGTCACTCATTTCACTTGAGTGAACCGAATGTATTATCACCAATGGTTGGGATCAGCAACTGTTTCCCGAAAGGGACAACATCAAAATAGGTTAAAGAAGTAAATGAAATTTATCTAGATCACGTGACAATACACCCTAATTGGGATGTAATAACCCGGAATTTTGGAACCAATTTAAAATTTTTATTTTAGAAATTTTAATGGAATTTTAATATTTAAAATAATTTATTTTAAATAATAACAATTAAAAATTTATTTAAATCGAAGTTAAAACGAATATATTTATTTTAATTTTAAAAGGAATTAGAAATAGCACAGTAGTTGAAAATTTTGAATTTGAACTTTGACTGACTGTATAGGATGCAAAATAAATCGAATTTTGGTGAAACAGAAAATATTAGAATCTATTTTAAAATTTCTTTCCAATGAATTTGAAAAATTGAAATTTCATAACGGGAATCAAAAGTTATTCCCAGTTTAAATTTCAAAATAGTCGCTATAAAATTTATATATATATATATATATATTAATATTAAAAATAGCCATTTTGCAAATGACCTCCATTTTCGACGAAATGACTTTTGTTGGATCTGGAATATCAAATTATTGTAGGGTTTCAATTTTCATTATATTTAGAATCAATATGTGAGCATGGAAAATTAAAACGTGTTTTGTCAATTTCAGTCAAATTGGATCGACCAGAAAATGACCATTTTTCAAATGGTCTCCAAATTCGACAAAATTAATTTTGGTAGAACCGTATTATCAAAACATAACTATAAATAATTTTTTGGGAATTTTTGGAGTCCGTATGTGGCCCCGATAAATTAAAATGTATATTGAAATTTGTATGTTGTTTAATTATAAATATTACATTTTAAGTGAAACTATTGTAGACTTCAGAATTGGGCTTCGCCACTAGTCTCATTGTGTTAAGAAGGCGTCAAAACCTATTGTTAGGCACTGAGCAGGCCTGATTTGGATTCCGGCCCATTTATGACTTTAAAACATGCTTAACGATGAAAATAATATTATTTTATTCAACTAAAACCCTAATCAATATTCAGCCGCCGCCCTTTATTATTTCAATGGCCATGGAGCTTCGGTTTTGATTCCTCAATCTCTTCAAATCCACAACAAATTAGAAGATCGTTCTATAGTGAAAATTTAAGAGCTTTTCGAGCTCTTGAATTTGATATGGCCAAGATCTGAATTCGTGTTTCATAGTGGTCGATTTTTAGCCGCAAATGCAGCAGCTTTAGGGGCGGTTTCGAGGCGTTGTAGGCCAGCTAGCGAGGGTTGCTTCCAGGCGAAGGTGGCACATGGAGAGGGCTTCGCGGTGGTGGTCATGGATCGGTGGATGGTGGGCCGAGGCGAGGTGCGCAGGTGAAGGTTGGATGGTGTGAATGGGTTTCGTTGTTCACAGAGAGGAACGCGATGTAGAGGAAGGAGGGAGAAGTCTGACGTGGCAGGAAATGATAAGGTTAAGGAATAATTAAAACTAATTTTAATTAATTAGTTTAATAAGATCATTAATATTCAAAATGTCGTATCTTTTGCATACAAAATCAAATTTGATGAAACAAAGTGCGTTGGAACCTTCTTGACGAGATCTACGTGATGGAACAAACCAAATCTGAAATGGAGCGATCAAAATTTTGAAGAATTCAAAACCCCCGATGTGAGAATTCTTTATTTTTAATTATTAATATTTATTGATTTCTGATCGTGTTAGAAATCAAATTTGCTGTTAAATTCAATTTGTTATATACGTGATTTGATTGGGTTGATAATACTATTATGTTGATATGTGTGTTGGAATTATCATGTTTGTTAAAATAAGATTGTTGAAAATAATTATATCATGTTTGTTAAAATAAGATAGTTGTAAATAATTATATCATGTTTGTTAAAATAAGTTTGTTGAAATTAAAATTATCATTTTGCTCGTTAGTTTGTCAAATTTAACATTGAATTGTTCACAAATTACAACACTGATTTTTATTTGTCAAATTTAACATTTAATGGTTCACAAATTAAAACATTGATTTTTATTTGTCAAATGTAATATTGAATTGTTCACAAATAAAAACATTCATTTTTATTTTTTTCAAATTTTACATTGAATTCGTAAACAAATAAAAATAGTCATTTTTATTTGTTATGTGAAGGATAGATATTTGTATGCAAATAAATTTACATTTTTAATTGTCATGCTGGGATTAGAAATTGTATGCAAATAAGAATACTCCTTTTGATTTGTCATTAGAGAACATAGAAATGTTATGTTAGCTAAAAAAAATATCATTTTACAAATATTCATTTTTATCAGTATAGTTTAGTTTAACAAAAATATTCATTTTTATCAATGTTGTTTAGTTTAAAAAAAATATTCATTTTTATCAATCTAGTTTAGTTTAACAAAAATATTTATTTTTATCAATATAGTTTAGTTTAATAGAAACATTCATTTTTATCAATATAGTTTAGCTTAACAAAAATATACATTTGTCAATATAGTTTAGTTTAACAAAAATATTCATTTTTGTCATTATAGTTTGGTTGAACAAAAACATTCATTTTTGTCAATTAGTATAGCTGAAATAAAAATATTCATTTTCGTCAAATTAGAATTATTGAACAAAATATCTATTTTTGTCAAAACACATTAGTTGAAATCGAATTGGTCGCTTTTGTCAAATTATATAAGTTGAAATCAAATTTGTTGCTTTTGTCAAATTATAAAGGTTGAAATCAAATTTGTCGCTTTTGTCAAATCATAATAGTTGAAACCAATATTGTCACTTTTATCAAAATGTAACCGTTGAAACAAATTGGCATTTTTATCAAAATATAATGGTTAAAACAAAAATTACATTTTTGTCAAATAGATTTGTGTTAAAACAATAATATCGTTTTTGTAAACTAAAAATTGGAAACAAATATTATTATCATTTTTATTTGTTAGGTTAAATAGAAAAATGAAGACAAATAAACACATCACTTTTATTTGTTTTGTTGAAGTAGAATTGTCAACAAAACAAACATATCACTTTTATTTGTTTGTTGAATTAGAATTGTCGACAAAACAAACATATCACCTTTATTTTTGTTTTGTTGAATTAGAATTGTCGACAAAACAAAGTTATCATTTTTATTGTTTTGTTGAAACAGATTTGTCGAAAAAACAAAGTCATCATCTTTATTGTTTTGTTGAAATAGATTAGTTGAATCAGAACATATATTTGTCAAAATATTCACTTTTGCCAAAATAGATTAGTTGAATCAAAATACACATTTTTGTCTAAATGAACGTTTTTGGCCAAATAGATTAGTTGAACCAAAATATTCATTTTTGTCAAAATATAATAGTTGAAACAAAAATTACATTTTGTTAAATATGATGGTTGAAAACAAAAATTACATTTTTTTAAATTAGATTTGAAATAAAAGAAAAATCATATTTTTGTTAAATAAAAGAGTTAAAACATGAATAACATTTTTGTTAAAACGGTTTTTGTCAAAACAAAAGTAGCATTTTTGTTAAACAGATTTGAGGTAAAACACAAATAGAATTTTTGTTAAATAGGTTTGTGTCAAAACACACATAGCATTTTTGGTATATAGATTTGTGTTGCAATAAGAATATTCATTTTGTTAAATTAGAATTGTTAACAATATGAAATTATCATTTGTAATTATTTTGTTGAAATAGAATTGTCAACAAAAATGAAAAATATCATTTTAATCAGTTTGTTGAAATAGAATTTTCAATAAAATGAATGAATCACTTTTTAATCATTTTGTTGAACTTGAATTGTCAACAAAAATGAATGTATCATTTTTTATGCATTTTGTTGAAATAGAGTTTCTATGCAAATTACAGAATCATCTTTATTGTCAATTTACACATTAGAATTTGTGTATATATTGAAGTGACATTTTTAATGTCAATATACACATTTGAATTTGTGTATATATTAAGTGACATTTTTATTATCAATATACACATTAGAATTTGTGTATATATTAAAGTGACATTTTTATTGTAAATATACACCTTAGAATTTGTGTGTATATTAAAGAGATATTTCTATTGCAAATAGACACACTAGAATCTGTGTATAAATTAAAAAGACATTTTTATTGTCAAATATATGATAGAGTTTGTATGCAAATTAGAATAAATATTTTTATGTGTGTCATGTCATACACTGAAATTATAAACACATAAAAATATTTCTTTTATTTGTTAAAGTAGTAAATAGAAGTTGCAAACAAATAATGAAAATAAAAATTATCTTTTTTATTTGTCATTAGCAAAGATGTCATGTGAATAAAGTACATACTTGTTTGCCATTAGAAATACGTAGAAATGAATGCAAACAAATACATATTTATTTGACATTATGAACATGCAGATATGATATGTCAATACAACATTCTTTTATTTGGCATGTTAAACACGTTAGTGGAATCGTCGAATGGTTTATATTTATGTATAATTTTATAAATATAAGTTAAAATTAAATGAACCGCGCGTGGTAGTTCGCGTTTCGGAATCGTAACTTTAAACGATTATACCGAAAGATCTGACCGTCGGATTTTCCCAAAACTGGAACCGTTAGGTCTGCTTTGGGAAGATCTTTCCAACGATATAAATCTTGTTAAAATCTAATTATTAGATTTCGAGATATGTGTAAATCAAATTTTGATAAAAACAGCGCTAGGGCCGCCTATTGACTCGAAGCGTCATTGAATTAAATTGGACTATTTTTATATAAATAAAAATAGCGATAAATCATTATAAAACAATATTAACGATATGAAATGATTTTAAATTATAATTATGCAAGAATTATTTGAAAAGACCGAGTTCAATCTCATTTCAAATAATTATACGATGATTTAAAGTCGAAGCGGTGATCGAAGACCAGCGATCTTCACATTGAATGGATAACTACTGATGCCCTGGACTGATTTGCTCCTAGGAAAGGGTTACAGTGGTAGTTGTCCGGACGTACTTGTTGATTGTCTGGATATGCGAGCACTTCTCTTCCGTATTGGACATACGGGACGAAGAATAAGGTGTCTCCGGTTTCGTTCAGACCCAGAACGGACTTGTAAATGGATGTGTGTCTGACATTGGATTTCATTCCATGTAAATTGATTTCTATTTAATATATATCGGTTTGGTAGCAGAGAATTTATTCTCTTGCTTAACACCCTTCTCTGAGACGCACGAGCTCAGAGGTTATATATTGGTAGTTATCGATCGCACGGCGTGAATTGTCAATGTGGCATGCCAAGATGCAATTGATCGAGGCTTTTGTTGAAAAGCATAGCCTTGTGGTTGATGATCAAAGCACGGCCTGTTTAGGCGTAGCTTTATGTATAGCATTACTTCGTGAGCCTCACACCCCGGTATGAGTCAAAAACGGGACAAGGGAACACAGGGAGTGCACACGTTTCTTTCTAGCTAGAAGTGGTATCAGGGTTTTACAAGCCCTGACATTTTACTTATGTGGATGATGGATTAAGAGGCCTCGGTTATATTGGTCGATAGTGACCAATTTATAGGTTCAATAGGACCGGGAAGCATGTGTTCAGGCATAACTAATCCACTAATGTATTTGTGGACCGGCCCTGCAGTATCCAAGGGTTGCCCGTAGGTGTGATACTGAGACATTGCTAGAGTGTCTCGAATCGGTAAGGAGATCGTTCCTAGCCTTGATTCATGATGGAAATCCAACTTCCAATACGACACCATGCGGTTTTGATTATAGAACTAGTATGGCGACATAGTTGGATGGGGTACTATGTCTTCTATGATTGATACATTATGATTGAAATGTTTTTGAAACATATATAAACTAATAATAATATCAAATCCATTTTTATCGTATCAAGCATTTTTGACCATTATAAGCTAAAACTCTATCCTCTAGTTTCCGTTGCATTGTGTGATGGGACTTGATTCTTATAATGGTTTCATTTTTCTAAAAAGCATTGTGTTGTTTAACGATTTAATTTATTTATGCACTGGCAATCCAATGGAGTAAACTCGTTCCGTGTTAGCGGTGTGGTCCTATGATTAGCCTTATTATTAGATTAGTTAAGTAAGATTTCTCATACCAATCTCATGACTGACCCGTAGTTTGTTTCACTTTGCAAACTCGGGTGCCCTCTTTTCCACACGGGCAGTCGAGTAGCTTATTTAGCAGATATATCGAGCAGGATTCTGGATCGAAGCTTAAATCTGTGTCCAGAGCATTGATAGACTTCCGCTGTATCAAATTATTGATTCCGCTGCACTTTATTAAATTCAATGTAAATTATCTTCCGCTATATTATTATTTATCGATGTACTCTGATATATTCTGTACTCTGATGTAACATTATTATGATGTTTATAAAAGTCTTCTGTTATTTGTTCTGATTTGTTGTATACCCAAAGTTAGCGTATTTGGGTTTTGAACGGTCTTAGTCAATTTTGCGTTCGATTAGGTCTGAGTAAAATCCAAATCATTACAGTTGGTATCGGAGCTCTGGTTAGCCCAAATCTTTGGGGTACAACTTGTTGGAACTGAACAAAAGACTCATCATAGGTAGGATTAGAAATATCCTATATAAGAATACTCATTAAAGATAGGATCAGTAGTATCCTAGAATGAGAAAACTCGTTAGAGATGGGGTTAGAAATGCCCTAGAATGAGTTGAGGGTAACAAGTTTATAATTAACGTATTTGTGATTATATATATAATCCGACCTTAGAAAATTTGATTTTTGAATATATAAAAGTTATATATATTTGAGAAACTAATCAACTAATGGATTGATGATTGTGTTGTGTGATTTTTAGTTCAACTAATAAAATTAATGAACCCAATAAAAAATAAAAAAAGAGTTGAGCTGGTTAGTTAAACAACTTTTAGCTCCGTTCCTTTTCGAGGACGAAAAGATTTTAAGTGGGGGATATTGTAACAACCTGGAATTTTGGAACCAATTTAAAATTTTTATTTTAGAAATACTAGTGGAATTTTAATATTTAAAGTAATTTATTTTAAATAATAACGATTAAAAATTTATTTAAATCGAAGTTAAAACGAATATATTTATTTTAATTTTAAAAGGAATTAGAAATAGCACGGTAGTTTAAAATTTTGAATTTGAACTTTGACTGACTGTATAGGATGCAAAATAAATCGGATTTTGGTGAAACCAAAAATATTAGAATCAATTTTAAAACATCTTTCCAACGAATCTGAAAAATTGAAATTTTATAACAGGAATCAAAAGTTATGCCCAGTTTCAATTTCAGAATAGTCGCTATAGAATTAATATATATATATATATATATTAATATGAAAAATAGCCATTTTGCAAATGATCTCCATTTTCGACGAAACCACTTTTGTTTGATCCGGAATGTCAGATTATTCCAGGTTTCATTTTTCATAATTTTTAGAACGTGTTTTGTCAATTTCAGTCAAATTGGATCGACCAGAAAATGACCATTTTTCAAACGGACTCCAAATTCGACGAAATTAATTTTGTTAGGACCATATTGTTAACACATAACTAGAAATAATTTTTTGGGAATTTTTTGAGTCCATATGTGGCTCCGGTAAATTAAAATGTATGTTGAAATTTGTATGTTGTTCAATTAAAAAGATTACATTTTAAGTGAAACTATTGTAGACTTCAGAACTGGGCTTTGCCACTAGTCTCATTGTGTTCAGAAGGCGTCAAAACCTATTGTTAGGCAGTGAGCAGGTGTGACGCCCCGCCCCGCACCAACCGACATTTACTCCTAAAGTGCGCTGTACACATGTCCAGTTAGCACGGAACGGGTCGCCAGAAAGAAAAGGAAGAAGGAAATGAACATACAAAGAACCTGTAAAATGTCTCTCAGCGCATAGAACAAAATATAATAATAACATACTTGACATAAAACAGGAGAGACAGTGCATAAGCTGAAAATCAGAACTAAACATCATAGCAGCGGAAATTCAAACACAGCTTATTACAACTTTTCAACTGTCTCAAAGCAAAGTAAGATAAATGAGGTACACTACTAATGCCCAAGTAGCGACCACCAACGACACAGGGAGAATGTGTGTATATATATATAATACGTGGAAGCCTCCTGCCCGCCTCCGAATCAGCTACTCGCGCATCACCAGCTAACCTGTCTCTAGTCTGCTCGTGTGAGCACCCAGAGTAATAAGAGGAGACATAAAACTCTGGGTCAGACATAAAGCCTGGTATGAGCGATGAGCATCTAAAGTGAACAATAACAGGTAGACTAAAACATACCTGAATCTGGACCTGCAACCAAAGAGTTAGCACTACATACTGTACAACACTCTAAGGTATCATATCAAACGGTATAAAGATACGGAGGTGGGGGAGGTGTGCATGTCATAATGATGGCAAACAATCAAGCATAGCATCCATCCTCACATCTCTCACTCAGTGCGTAAAGCATACGATATTCACCACTTCGATCACCCAACATTCCTTGCTACGATCACTTTGCCCCATGAAGTCATAAATGGCTTCACTGCACTGATAACGTAGCCACTAATTCCTCGCTATGTCCACTTGCCCCATGGAGTTATTCACCCCATCTGCGCTGGCTCATAGCCTTACTAATCCTTACTATGTCCACTTGCCCCATGGAGTTATTCACCCCATCTGCGCTGGCTCATAGTCTTACTACGCATCACCTTGCCCCTCAGGTCATAATGACCCTACTGCCCTGATAACGTAGTCTTGCTACCATCACTTTGCCCCTCAGGTCATAATGACCCTACTGCACTGATAAGTAGCCCATCATTCCTTTTTAGTGGTGAATCAAAGTTATGAACATCGACAACTCCTTAGCACACGTCCCGCAGCAAAGTCCAACCATGAAGTGAACTCATTGGTTCCCAACTGGTTCCGGGATCCTGAGCTCTAACTTCCATCTGGACTACCTTTGCATCTCGGGTTATTGGTCATCACAATCGAATCGGATCGGATCAGCCTCCACATTCTTCATCGGATCGGATCGGCCCCTACATTCGAATCGGATCGTGCCTCTTGCATCGGATCGGGTCGTGGTCCTCCAGCTCGTGGCTCCTCTTCCTGATTCGGATCGGCGTCACCACTTCGGATCGGATCGGGTTGCTTCATCCTGGTCGGGTCGTGTCTTCTGATCGGGTCGGATCGTCTCGCCTAGTACCCATCGACTCGTGAGCTCCTGAAGTGGATCGAGTCGTGCTCCTCCCTTCGGATCGTTGCGCCTCATCAAGTTGGATCGGATCGTGGAGAGGATTCGCGATCGGGGTGACCATACGGATCGTTGTCCTCGAATCGGATCGCCCTTATGCTTACCGATTCGGTCGGTTCGGGCAGATTCCTGCAGTTCCCCCAGCGAGCAGTTTAGCCCCTCGACGGCGTTTTTGACCATTCTAACTATTCTAACCAATCACAAAACATTTCATACAGTCATAGCAACACGCATAATCAACCACAAACATCATTCACATCAATATGATTGGTAAAAATGGATCAAACATACCTAAAATCCCATATTTTCCCTAAGCATGTTTAGGTGAAACTAATGATAGGATTATCAAAACTTAACCAAATTAACTCAAATTCGTATCAGAGGTCTAAAACATCATTCCGAATTTTATAAACATTTTTCCAGAATTTTATCATGTTTAAATTCGCTAATTAACACTAATCACCCCTAATTAGCCATAATTAGTGCAAAACTAAGCAAATCACTCACCTTAGCCACAAAATAAACTAAGATCTGAAATGATTCTCTGATTTGATGCGAATTTCAATACCAAACAGCAGCTCCTTTGTTGATTTGGTGAAGATCCTTCTTGATTAGGGGTTGCTAAGCCAAATCCTTAACCTAAAGGTGATTTGGAGGTGATTTAGAGGTTGGAGGCCATTTTTAGGGATCCTTGGTGATAAGTGGAGGCTAGAAAACTGAAATGGAATGATTCTCCATTTCATTTCAGCCCTCCCATTACCCTAATCCCGAAATGGGTTATGGGCCTACTCACTAATCACCCGATTTGGCCCGGTTAAGCAGTTTTTCACACTCCAAACCTTGTTTTAGCCATATCTCCCAAACGGTAAGTCCGTTTGACTATTATGACCACTCTACGGAAAGAGAAACCATCAAACGAATCAAATGGAAGTGGTTTCAGGTCAAAATTCCTTTCCAATCAAAAGTTATGGCAAAAACAGTACCAACTAAGGGCAAAATGGTCATTCAAAAATCAACAAAAATCATGAACATGGGAAATGACTCTAATAGATGTTTCCCAAAGTTACATGACCATACGTCTTCACACGGGAAAGAAATAAATATTCTACAATCCTACGATGTGAAGAATACGGGTCGTTACACTCTCCCCCCCTTAAGAAATTTCGCCCCCGAAATTCTCTAATCCAAACACACACAAAGGTCCCGCATGCTTATCAATCATAAAACAACCATCAAACATGCAAAACAAGCAAAACAAGTCTATCCTAGCATGCGGAATAACTAAATCGCAAAGTAAATCTTACCAGGCAAAGAGTTCTGGACATGCCTTCCTAATGCTCTCCTCTGTCTCCCAAGTACAATCATTCTCGTCCTCGCCCCACTGAACCTTGACTAGCTTCACCGACTTCCTTCGAAGTTGCTTTGTATCGTGCCCCACAATACGAATCGGCTTGCGGTTCCCAACCGCCTCGGGTTCTACTTCGAAGTCCTCCAACTGATCAGGTGAAATAGTCATATCTGAGTCGTGAACGAACTTCCTTAGTTGGGAAACATGAAACACATTGTGAACTCCCACCATTTTCTCTGGTAAGCCAACTCTATATGCCAAATTCCCGACTAATTCAAGAACAGGGAATGGGCCAACAAATCTTGGTGCTAACTTGCCTCTCCTGCCAAATCGAATCACGCTCTTCAACGGAGAGATCTTGACAAACACCAAGTCACCAACGGAGAATTTCAAGTCTCTTCTCCTCTTATCAGCATAACTCTTCTGCCTATCTTGGGCAGCTTTCATTCGTTGCTGAATGATCTTGATCTTGTCCGACGTTTCTCTCACCACATCTGGTCCAAGCACAAACTTCTCGCCAGTCTCTATCCAACATGATGGTGAGTTGCACGGTCTTCCGTACAAAGCTTCATATAGAGCCATTCCGATACTGGATTGGTAGCTATTATTATATGCAAACTCTACTAGATGCAAATGGTCATCCCATGATCCACCAAAATCCAATATACACGCTCTCAAGAGATCTTCCAATATACGATTCACCCTCTCCGTCTGACCGTCGGTCTGAGGATGATATGCGGTACTGAGATGTAATCTTGACCCTAGAGCCTCTTGTAAGCTCTTCCCAAACCCACTAGTGAACAATGGGTCTCGGTCACTCACAATGCTTTTGGGTACTCCATGAAATTTCACTACCCACTTCATATACAATTCTGCCAACTTGGCTGCCGTTCTGGTCGATTTGACTGGTATAAATCTTGCACTCTTAGTCAATCGATCCACAATTACCCAAATGCTATCATATCCCGATCTAGTCCTTGGTAAACCATCGATGAAATCCATCGAGACTTGCTCCCATTTCCATTCGGGAATTTCTAATGGTTGTAATAACCCACTAGGCTTCTTTTGCTCGGCTTTAACTAGCTGGCAATTCATGCATTTGGATATAAACTTCCCAACGTCTCTTTTCATCCCTTCCCAGTAGTAAGTCTGTCTCATGTCTCGATACATCTTATTACCACCGGGGTGTATAGTCAGTTTTGAGTGATGACATTCTCTAAGCACTTCATCTCTCAAACCATTTACGTTGGGCACAACTAGTCTCCCATTCTTTCGAAGCCATCCATCCCGATCAAGCCCATACACATTCATCTCCTCATCGATACCCATCTCTAACTTGGAGATGATTTCCAATAGATTAGGATCGTCCCTCTGGCTGGAACCAATCCGCTCTATCAAAGTAGGTCTGATCGTCAAACTAGCTAGCATAACTGGATCCAATTCGCATCTTGGTCTGAAATCAAACCCCGCGATAAATTCTAGTTGCTTCCATTCAAGAAACATTGCCCCTAAGCTGGCATGTCTCCTACTCAAGGCATCGGCTACCGCATTACCTTTCCCAGGTGTATATGCGATATCAAAATCATACGAAGCCAAGAACTCTAACCATCTCTGCTGACGGAGATTCAGATCTTTCTGAGAGAAGAGATACTTTAACGATTTATGATCGGTAAACAACTCAAATCTTTCTCCCAAGAGATAGTGTCTCCATATCTTCAGCGCAAATACAATCGCTGCCAATTCCAAATCATGGGTAGGATACTTCTTCTCATGCGGCTTTAGCTGTCGACTAGCATAAGCTACAACCCTACCTCCTTGCATCAATACTGCACCCAGTCCGGTACCACAAGCATCTGTGTATACCGTCATCTCTTCATTCCCTTTAGGAATGACTAACACTGGCGCACGCGTCAACCTCTCCTTTAGACTTTTGAAGGCATCCTCACACACTCCGTCCCAGACGAAGGACTGATTCTTCTTAGTCAACTGAGTCAACGGTGCTGCTATCTTGGAGAAGTCCTGGATAAACTTACGATAATATCCGGCCAATCCCAAGAAACTTCTTACATCTGTTACATTCTTGGGTGTAGGCCAATCCTGTACCGTAGCCACCTTCGCAGGGTCCACGGCAATACCACTCTCTGAAACAACATGACCCAAGAATCTTACTTCCCTTCTCCAAAAATGACACTTAGAGAATTTCGCTTTCAATTGGTGTTTCCTCAACACCTCCATCACTATCCTCAAGTGCCCCTTGTGTTCCCCCTCTGTCCTTGAATAAACAAGGATATCATCCACGAACACAAGAACAAACTTATTCAACTGATCTCTGAATACTCGATTCATAAGATCCACAAAATAGGCTGGTGCATTGGTCAACCCAAACGGCATGACCAACCACTCATAAAATCCAGACGGCGTCCTAAATGCCGTTTTCGGAACACTCTCATATGCTACTCGAAGCTGATGAAATCCTGTCGCGAGGTCCAACTGGGAGAACACTCTTGCTCCTTCCAGCTGATCAAACAAATCATCTATCCGCGGTAGAGGATACTTATTCTTCCTCGTCACCTTATTCAACTCGCGATAGTCCACACACAAACGAAGGGAACCATCTGCCTTAGTGGCAAATACAACTGGTGCTCCCCACTCGGAGACACTCCTTCTAATCAATCCCTTCTTCAAAAGATTGCTGACTTGCACCCCGAGCTCTCGCTGCTCCCTTGGTGCCATACGACGAAGTGGCATCACTATAGGTCTGGCATCTTTCACTAAATCAATACGGAACTCAATCTCTCGGTGTGGTGGAAGCCCGGTCACCTCCTCGAAGACGTCCGGATACTGGCCAACCACAGGCACATCTGACAACTCATCCTGCGGGATGTCGAGAGAATTTACAAAACTAGCCATAACCCCATCACTAGGTAGGCTACCAAACACTACCCTCCGCCCATCATCCGCCCTCACTGTCACCAAAAAGCCCTCACAGTCTACCACCACCCCGTATCTTTGGAGCCAATCGACTCCCAATATAATGCCATACCCAGTAAAGCCCAAAACAAAGCAATCACATACAAACATACATCCATGACTCGATAAGACCAAATTCCTGCAAATCATACTAAGGCTAGTCGAACCACCAATCGGGTTCGTCACAATCAATGGTCTATCGACTTTCTCGGGTTCCAGTCCCAACCTATCTACCAGGTCACTAGATATGAAGGAACGGGAAGCCCCAGTATCAAACAAAACTCGAACTGGTATATCATAAATAGAAAGCATACCTTGAATAACAACATTCTTTCCTTTCTCCGCCGCAGTTGGGGCATTCGACGAAGAAGGAATAGCATCAAGGGCATATGCTTTCACAATCTGCTTCTCCTTTAGAGGTTGCGGACACTTGTCCTTCTGATGTCCCACTTGACCACAGTTGTAGCACTTCCTTTCCGCTGGCTTGGCCCGACATTCTTTAGCATAATGGCCCTTCTTTCCACAGCTGAAGCACTCAACATCCTTCTTGCTCTTTTTCTGGCCACCTTTAGATTGGTCCTGCTTCCTCTTATTCTGAGAGCTATTCTTGCCTCCACCGCCTGCTTGCGGCTTTGGCCCTTCTGCAGATGCAGCCTCAGTCTTTGACTTAGGGTAAAGACTCTCAGATCTCAAAGCTTTCCCCACAATCGATTCAAAAGTCTCATCGATGTGGTTAATAAGCCTCTCCCCCAAGTACCCATCCAGGCCAGTAATGAACTTCTCATTCTTCTTCTCAGGAGTATCAATAAGAGACAGTCCATACTTCGACAAAGTGTCGAACTCAGCAATATAATCAGAAACTGCCCTTCCATTCTGCTTGAGTTCCAAGAACCTCTTGAACAACACTGACTTCTGGGCAGCTGGAATGAACTTCTCGCTAAAGCGAGCCTTGAACTGAACCCAAGTAACCTGGTCCTCTGGAGTGGCTGTTCTTATGGCATTCCACCAATTCATCGCTCGCCCTTGAAGCTGACGAGACGCTAGCCTTCTCTTCATCGCATCCTCGAGACCCAAGTCATCAAAGATACGGTCACAGCTATCCATCCAGTCTTGAACATCCGTGGCCGACTCCGTCCCGTGGAACGGTTTCCCACCAAGGTTAGTGTAATCCTTGCACAACTTGGCGAAATCGGCCCTAGGCGCCTGCACTACTGGGCAATCACCAACTCCGGGATTGGGAACTGCCCCTTGCACTTCTCTAAGCATGTCTCTCATGAGGTTGGTAAACATCGCCCTCATGTCAGCGGCATTCCCATTATTGGCCCCTCTACCGGTACCTCTAACATGTCGGCTCATCGTCAATCTGTAAAAGGGGAAACGATTAACGACCCCATAGTGGTACTAGTGCAGTGCAACTTCTTTCTTATACTACTAATAGTATATATATACATAGCTTTTGAAAACCAAAGTAATCACAAATACGCGCTCTCATATACGTACTAACTCTCCCTAGTGTCTTTCCCTAGGTTAACTACGCAACCTAGAGCTCTGATACCAAGTGTGACGCCCTGCCCCGCACCAACCGACATTTACTCCTAAAGTGCGCTGTACACATGTCCAGTTAGCACGGAACGGGTCGCCAGAAGGAAAAGGAAGAAGGAAATGAACATACAAAGAACCTGTAAAATGTCTCTCAGCGCATAGAACAAAATATAATAATAACATACTTGACATAAAACAGGAGAGACAGTGCATAAGCTGAAAATCAGAACTAAACATCATAGCAGCGGAAATTCAAATACAGCTTATTACAACTTTTCAACTGTCTCAAAGCAAAGTAAGATAAATGAGGTACACTACTAATGCCCAAGTAGCGACCACCAACGACACAGGGAGAATGTGTGTATATATATATAATACGTGGAAGCCTCCTGCCCGCCTCCGAATCAGCTACTCGCGCATCACCAGCTAACCTGTCTCTAGTCTGCTCGTGTGAGCACCCAGAGTAATAAGAGGAGACATAAAACTCTGGGTCAGACATAAAGCCTGGTATGAGCGATGAGCATCTAAAGTGAACAATAACAGGTAGACTAAAACATACCTGAATCTGGACCTGCAACCAAAGAGTTAGCACTACATACTGTACAACACTCTAAGGTATCATATCAAACGGTATAAAGATACGGAGGTGGGGGAGGTGTGCATGTCATAATGATGGCAAACAATCAAGCATAGCATTCATCCTCACATCTCTCACTCAGTGCGTAAAGCATACGATATTCACCACATCGATCACCCAACATTCCTTGCTACGATCACTTTGCCCCATGAAGTCATAAATGGCTTCACTGCACTGATAACGTAGCCACTAATTCCTCGCTATGTCCACTTGCCCCATGGAGTTATTCACCCCATCTGCGCTGGCTCATAGCCTTACTAATCCTTACTATGTCCACTTGCCCCATGGAGTTATTCACCCCATCTGCGCTGACTCATAGTCTTACTACGCATCACCTTGCCCCTCAGGTCATAATGACCCTACTGCCCTGATAACGTAGTCTTGCTACCATCACTTTGCCCCTCAGGTCATAATGACCCTACTGCACTGATAAGTAGCCCATCATTCCTTTTTAGTGGTGAATCAAAGTTATGAACATCGACAACTCCTTAGCACACGTCCCGCAGCAAAGTCCAACCATGAAGTGAACTCATTGGTTCCCAACTGGTTCCGGGATCCTGAGCTCTAACTTCCATCTGGACTACCTTTGCATCTCGGGTTATTGGTCATCACAATCGAATCGGATCGGATCAGCCTCCACATTCTTCATCGGATCAGATCGGCCCCTACATTCGAATCGGATCGCGCCTCTTGCATCGGATCGGGTCGTGGTCCTCCAGCTCGTGGCTCCTCTTCCTGATTCAGATCGGCGTCACCACTTCAGATCGGATCGGGTTGCTTCATCCTGGTCGGGTCGTGTCTTCTGATCGGGTCGGATCGTCTCGCCTAGTACCCATCGACTCGTGAGCTCCTGAAGTGGATCGAGTCGTGCTCCTCCCTTCGGATCGTTGCGCCTCATCAAGTTGGATCGGATCGTGGAGAGGATTCACGATCGGGGTGACCATACGGATCGTTGTCCTCGAATCGGATCGCCCTTATGCTTACCGATCCGGTCGGTTCGGGCAGATTCCTGCAGTTCCCCCAGCGAGCAGTTTACACCCCTCGACGGCGTTTTTGACCATTCTAACTATTCTAACCAATCACAAAACATTTCATACAGTCATAGCAACACGCATAATCAACCACAAACATCATTCACATCAATATGATTGGTAAAAATGGATCAAACATACCTAAAATCCCATATTTTCCCTAAGCATGTTTAGGTGAAACTAATGATAGGATTATCAAAACTTAACCAAATTAACTCAAATTCATATCAGAGGTCTAAAACAACATTCCGAATTTTATAAACATTTTTCCAGAATTTTATCATGTTTAAATTCGCTAATTAACACTAATCACCCCTAATTAGCCATAATTAGTGCAAAACTAAGCAAATCACTCACCTTAGCCACAAAATAAACTAAGATCTGAAATGATTCTTTGATTTGATGCGAATTTCAATACCTAACAGCAGCTCCTTTGTTGATTTGGTGAAGATCCTTCTTGATTAGGGGTTGCTAAGCCAAATCCTTAACCTAAAGGTGATTTGGAGGTGATTTAGAGGTTGGAGGCCATTTTTAGGGATCCTTGGTGATAAGTGGAGGCTAGAAAACTGAAATGGAATGATTCTCCATTTCATTTCAGCCCTCCCATAACCCTAATCCCGAAATGGGTTATGGGCCTACTCACTAATCACCCGATTTGGCCCGGTTAAGCAGTTTTTCACACTCCAAACCTTGTTTCAGCCATATCTCCCAAACGGTAAGTCCGTTTGACTATTATGACCACTCTACGGAAAGAGAAACCATCAAACGAATCAAATGGAAGTGGTTTCAGGTCAAAATTCCTTTCCAATCAAAAGTTATGGCCAAAACAGTACCAACTAAGGGCAAAATGGTCATTCAAAAATCAACAAAAATCATGAACATGGGAAATGACTCTAATAGATGTTTCCCAAAGTTACATGACCATACGTCTTCACACGGGAAAGAAATAAATATTCTACAATCCTACGATGTGTAGAATACGGGTCGTTACAGCAGGCCTGATTTGGACTCCGGCCCGTTTATGACTTTAAAACATGCTTAACGATGAAAATAATATTATTTTATTCAACTAAAACCCTAATCAATATTCAGCCGCCGCCCTTTATTATTTCAATGGCCATGGAGCTTCGGTTTTGATTACTCAATCTCTTCAAATCCATAGCAAATCAGAAGATCGTTCTATAGTGAAAATTTAAGAGCTTTTTGAGCTCTTGAATTTGGTATGGCCAAGATCTGAATTCGTGTTTCGTAGTGGCCGATTTTTAGCAGCAAACGCAGCTTTAAGGGCGGTTTCGAGGCATTGTAGACCAGCGAGTGGGGGCTGCTTCCAGGAGAAGGTGGCACATAGAGAGGGCTTCGCGGTGGTGGTCATGGATTGGTGGATGGTGGGCCGAGGCGAGGTGCATAAGTGAAGGTTGGATGGTGCGAATGGGTTTCGTTGTTCACAGAGAGGAACACGGTGTAGAGGAAGGAGGGAGAAGTCTGACGTGGCAGGAAATGATTAGGTTAAGGAATAATTAAAACTAATTTTAATTAATTAGTTTAATAAGATCATTAATATTCAAAATGTCATATCTTTTGCATACAAAATCAGAATTTGATGAAACAAAGTGCGTTGGAACCCTCTTGAAGAGATCTACGTGAAGGAACAGACCAGATCTAAAACGGTGCGATCAAAATTTTGAAGAATTCAAAACCCTCGATGTGAGAATTATTTATGTTTAATAATTAAAATTTATTAATTTCTGATTGTATTTGAAATCAAATCTGCTGTTAAATTCAATTTGTTATATATGTGATTTGATTGGGTTGATAATTTTGAAATTATCATGATTGTTAAAATAAGATTGTTGAAAATAATTAAATCATGTTTGTTAAAATAAGATAGCTGTAAATAATTATATCATGTTTGTTAAAATAAGTTTGTTGAAATTAAAATTATCATTTTGCTCGTTGGTTTGTCAAATTTAACATTAAATTGTTCACAAATTAAAACATTGATTTTTATTTGTCAAATTTAACATTCAATTGTTCACAAATTAAAACATTGATTTTTATTTTTCAAATGTAACATTGAATTGTTCACAAATAAAAACATTCATTTTTATTTGTCAAATTTTACATTGAATTTGTAAACAAATAAAAATAGTCATTTTTATTTGTTATGTGAAGGATAGATATTTGTATGCAAATAAATTTACATTTCTAATTGTCACGCTGGGATTAGAAACTGTATGCAAATAAGAATACTCCTTTTGATTTGTCATTAGAGAACATAGAAATGTAATGTTAGCTTAAAAAAATATCATTTTACAAAAATATGCATGTTTATCAATATAGTTTAGTATAACAAAAATATTCATTTTTATCAATATAGTTTAGTTTAACAAAAATATTCATTTTTATCAATATAATTTAGTTTAACAAAAATATTCATTTTTATCAATATAGTTTAGTTTAACAAAAATATTTATTTTTATCAATATAGTTTAGTTTAATAGAAATATTCATTTTTATCAATATAGTTTAGTTTAACAAAAATATACATATGTCAATATAGTTTAGTTTAAAAAAAATTCATTTTTGTCATTATATTTGGTCAAACAAAAACATTCATTTTTGTCAATTAGTATAGCTGAAATAAAAACATTCATTTTCTTCAAATTAGAATTGTTGAACAAAATATCCATTTTTGTCAAAACACATTAGTTGAAATTAAATTGGTCGCTTTTGTCAAATTATATAAGTTGAAATCAAATTTGTCGCTTTTGTCAAATTATAAAGGTTGAAAGCTAATTTTTCGTTTTTGTCAAATCATAATAGTTGAAACCAATTTTGTTACTTCTGTCAAAATGTAACCGTTGAAACAAAATTGGCATTTTTGTCAAAATATAGTGGTTAAACAAAAATTACATTTTTGTAAATTAGAATTGAGTTAGAACAAAAATTACATTTTTGTCAAATAGATTTGTGTTAAAACAATAATATCGTTTTTGTAAAATAAAAATTGGAAACAAATAAAATTATCATTTTTATTTGTTAGGTTGAATAGAAAAATGTAAACAAATAAACACATCACTTTTATTTGTTTTGTTGAATTAGAATTGTCGACAAAACAAACATATCACTTTTATTTGATTTTTGAATTAGAATTGTCGACAAAACAAACATATAACCTTTATTTGTTTTGTTGAATTAGAATTGTCGACAAAACAAAGTTATCATTTTTATTATTTTGTTGAAACAGATTTGTCAACAAAACAAAGTCATCATCTTTATTGTTTTGTTGAAATAGATTAGTTGAATAAAAACATATATTTGTCAAAATGTTCACTTTTGTCAAAATAGATTAGTTGAATCAACATACACATTTTTGTCAAAATGAACATTTTTGGCCAAATAGATTAGTTGAACCAAAATATTCATTTTTGTCAAGATTAATTGAACCAAAATATTCATTTTTGTCAAAATATAATATATGAAACAAAAATTACATTTTGTTAAATATGATGGTTGAAAATAAAAATTACATTTTTGTTAATTAGATTCGAAATAAAACAAAAATCAGATTTCTGTTAAATAAAAGATGCAATGTCCTGTATTTTTACGATATAGTAATTAATTTATTTAATCATTTAAATAGTGATGAGAGGTTTAAATGGTCATTTAATTAAATAATATTTAATATTTAATTAATATAAATAATAGAATAATATATTTAATTTTTGAAATAGTCGAAAATAGCTGAATTCACGATACTTTGTGAATTGAATAGTATATGAGATTTAATTCAGTTTAGAATTGAATTATAATAACGAATTTATTTAATAAATGTCAGGTTGAATGTATATTTATATTATAATTATAATCGAGCTCGAAATGGCGCTGTAGTTCGTAATTTGTCGATTCGAACTTCAATTGAATATACAGAATCCGTTTTAAATCGGATTCCTGTGAAACAAGAAACGTTCGGAGCTGGTGAACTATATTTTTCTAATAAAAGAGAAAAATCGAGATTTCGTTGTGTAGATTTTGAGTTACGTCCAAATCAAATTTTAGAAAAGTCGC
Organism: Allium sativum; assembly: GCA_030737875.1. Classification (NCBI taxonomy): domain Eukaryota; kingdom Viridiplantae; phylum Streptophyta; class Magnoliopsida; order Asparagales; family Amaryllidaceae; genus Allium; species Allium sativum. Next base: position 232,991,849 of record CM060911.1, read on the forward strand.
TATGGAATTCCATAGTAATTTATAACGATTTATTTATATTATAAATGGATTTTCAATATAAATTGAATATGTATTTAATTTGGATTTGAAATATCGAGTTATAAATCCCGTGGTATTCATTTTGGAGCTGTACGATATTCTAGTGTGAATATATACGATAAAATTTATTTATAAATATTTAATTTAATTATTTTTAAATATATTAATATTTAAATGGGTTATTTAGAGCTTTAAAAATAGCCAGTTTTGCAAACGACCTCTGTTTTCAATGAACCTAATTTTGTTGGATTCGGAATATTAAATTATTGCTAGATTTCAATTTTCGTGATTGTTGGAGTCAGTATGTGGTCGTACGGTATTTTAATGTGAAAAATAGTCAATAATTTGACTTTAAAAATACGCTGTGTGAGCAAATGAAGTCAGAATTCGACGAAACCAGTTTCATTGGGTCCGTAATGTCGAAATGTAGTTGCATGCCCATTTTCATGATTTTTGGATATCGTATGTGATCATACGAATTTTTAAATGCTAAATGAAAGCAACGATTCAATAAAATAAATATAATAATCGATTAAATAAATATATAACATATCCTATAAATACCCCCATTACATCCTAAACCCAAATCTTTTACTCATCGCAGACAAACAAAGTCTGGCCGCCGGTTTACTCTTCTCAAACAAAAATAGCAACTTCCAAAAATCATTAAAAATCAAATAAAACTCCTTAAATCACGAAATTTATATTGTTCGATTCCTTATGATGAGAGCTTCAATTCTATGTGAGAAATGATGGGTTCGATGTTGGTTTGGGTCACGACAAAGTATACAGCGTTTGGTTTGTTTTGCTAGGGCTGAAGATCATTTGGCATTGAAGCATTGATTTGGATTTCTAACCTTGCATTTGGGATTACGGTGGAATATAGCACCTGCGTGCAAAATATTGAAGGAATCAGTAGAAAAAAATGTCGCTCGTTTATTGTACAGATCGCGTGCAGTTGGGAATCACGAGTATTAGTGAAACGACGAACTCGATATGTTCATGTGGAGATGGAAGATTTTGGGAAGAGGAAGAGTTTGGTGATTGCAGAAATGGTTTCCGTGAAGTTCGAGTTCGATACTGAACAGTATCTCGCGTTTTCTGGGTGAGCGGACGCAACTAAAGTCGGGGTGTCGAGCTGGAAGAAACAAGGTGGAGTAGGTGGAGTTCTTGATGGGAAGAATGAGGATGTAGTTGGTTTTAAATTTCATAATATGAAGAGGGAGAACGAGGTGAATTAAGATCCGATAAATGTAAAGATAAAGGGAGCGGCTGCGTTCAAAGAAATTGGGGAAGAACAGGGTACGCGGGCATGGGTTGTGATAGTGGGCTATGGGCCAGTTTCAATGAGTAAGGCCCGGGATTTTAAATAATTTATATTTAATTTAAATTAAATAGTATTGGAACTTGTCTAATGTATAACTATATCATACGATATCAGAATCTAATGAAACAAGATCCCTGGGATCAGATGGACGGTGGCTACACAATGAAACTAACTGGAGGTGAATTGGAGCTCGTTATAATTTATAGTGAAATAAATTGTCAGAATCAAATCAATGACAATTATCGTCATTTGACGATAAACCACCATTATGAGTAAATATCACTTAACTCTACTCATTTTATATTTTCATAACGTATTTTTAGAACTGATAAATATTGGTTGATAGCTTTGTGTTGATTGTTTGGTTGAACTGCTAATTGACTAGTTAAAAATATCGATATAGTTATATATATCGTTAATTAAATATTGATTCTATTGATCAGAATATTTCATGTTGAAATGAAATTAATGTTAATTATATTATTTAACATCTGTGGATGCAGGAAAACAGGTTGGAGGAATCCAATAGGATTCCTCAATACTTATAATACTGTTTTTTTTCATATATTGTGATATATGATGTGGTATATAATCTGCTATTGATTTTGTGTGTTAGATGATGATTGATCCATTGATTTGGTATTTTAATACCATAAGTGATACTGAAATGTAGAAAAGAAATTTTCAAAGTATATATTGAAAAGGGAATATTTATAAAATCAAAGGATTTTATAAAAGGAAGTATCTATAAAATCAAAGAATTTTATAAAAGAAATATTTATTTAGAAAATAAATAGAGTTATAAAAGGAATATTTATTTAGTAAATAAATAGAATCATAAAGGAATATTTATTGGGAAAATAAGTAAAATTATACAAAGGAATTTCAAAGTGGAAATTGAATTTTAGGATTTTATAAAATCAATGGATTTTATAAAAAGAATTATTTGTAAAATAAATAGAATTGAAAGGGAAATATTTGTAAAACAATTACAATATAAGTGAAAAGGAAATATTGGAAAATAAATAGGATAATTAGAAAAGTAAATATTTGGGAAATAAATAGTGTATTATAAAAGGAAGTATTTTATAAAATGAATAGAATTTTATAATAGAGAATAAGTGGAAAAGATTTATTTTAAGTATAATTAAATGTAAATATGTTTTTAACAAAAAAATTGAGAAGATTAATTTATAAACGATGTTTATAAATTAAGAAAAATATTTATCATTGGATAATTTGAATATATAATTCTGAATATATATATAAAGAAGTAGACATCGATTTTAACACCGATAGGTTAATAGAATTTGAATTCAACATTTATAAAAGGGAATTTAAATGAGATTTTTACTGTTATAAGTCAAAAGGAGGATTTGTAGAAATAATTATACAAATAAAAGTATAAATAGAATTTGGAAATGGGATATTATTTTAAAATACGAAATCAAACTAAATTGATATATAAAAGAAATATTATTCACATTCAATGCGAATAATGGATTAAAATAGATATTTTATAAATTATAACATTTATAAGGAAAATTGGGTTTTGAAATATGAATTCAAATGGGAATTTGAATGAGATAGGAAGTAGAGTCAATCGATTTGAGTTAATTGAATTAGAGTCAGTTGAATATTAGTTATTCAAATTAGAATTATTGGAAAAAGAGATAACCGAATATAGTTTATTCGAAGAAGAGAGATTATCAAATATAGTTTATTCAAAAAGAGAGTTATAGAATATAGTTATTTGAAGAGAAATTATCGAATATAAGTTATTCGAAGAGATATTATCGAATATAAGTTATTCGAAGAGATATTATCGAATATAAGTTATTCGAAGAGAGATTGTCGAATGTAGTTTATTCGAAAAAGAGATTATCGAATGTTGTTTATTCGAAAGAGAAATAATCGAATCTAGTTTATTCAAAAAAGAGTTATCGAATAGAGATTATTCGAGGGAGAATTATACATTGGAATTCGACTATATCGAATGTAGGAAAGTATTATTTACTTTCTGGTTTTTTAATCAAGATTTATTTATTTAATAAACCCTTTGTTTATTTATTTAAATTAAGAAATAAAAGTTACATTAAAATTATTATATTTTGGAAGTATGGAATTATAACACTATTATTATAATCAAATGAATTCTATAAAGGAAGTGGATTCGTAAATAGAATTCGAGAGTTACGCAAGGAAGTTTGTTGAAGATTTAAAAGTTGAACTTTGTCTATTTTGAAGTTAGAAATTTTGTTCAGTTAAGGTCTGAGAGGCAGTTATACCCCAACTTGATTGACTTTATTTTTAACTAAGGAATGGTTAAGGTTCGGTGGTGAAGGTTAGTTAATTGAGTTTGGTTAATAAGTGTTTGTGGTTCGAGTCGGCATAGCGATGTTTTTATTTAAACATTTGTTTAAATCAATTGAAATAGTTTTGGAAATGTTTTCCAAATAAGAATCAGAAATGTTTTCTAATATATAAAATAAGAAATGGGAGTAATTATGGAAATGTTTGCCAATGATTTATAACGTATATTGTTCTAAATTTAGAAAATAATGATTTACGAATATATGGAAATGGGAAATCGACAAATGAATAAATTAATGATAAATTAAATTAAAGGGGATCAGTATTGATTGGTGATTTGCTCGGTATGGTTTCCATTTGTAAATACGACCGTTGTTTGCACACATATTTTCCTTTGATAGTTAAATCACCGACTATCAAAGTTTTTGACCATTTCCGTTGTCAATGCGGAGAGACCGGGATCAGATTCATTATCTGATAACCACTCCGTATGGGCATTAGTGTTGCGAATCAAATATGATAAAGATAATTGAAGACGGAGTTGTGCAAGGGCTATTCTGGTGATCCTAGGTAGAAATTGCCCAAGATGGATTTATAGAATAGTGCCTTCGGTTTGTCTAGACCCAGGACAATGTGTATGGACGAATGTCTGACAAAGTATATCCAATGGATCACGTAAGTTGATTGCTTCAAACTTATCCACGTTTAGTGGCGGAGGAATTCACTTCTCTTAGCTTTATACCCATGGTATTTTTGTGGAAATCAATTTGTGATTTGGCAGGTATGACGATGTGGCATTCAAAGTAAATGAAGATGTCATCTGTCAAAAGATACGTTATGACCTCAAGCCACACAACCCAGAAATGACAAAAATCGGGCAGGCAGCATGGCTAAGTGGGTCGCCCCTATTGGGGTGTATTGTCACCATCTAAAGAATATTCATATTTGTTACTTCTGTATCTCGCGGGAACGGTTTTGTTGCTAGCAACCGTAGGTGGCAATATATTTGATACACTCAAGAGAAATGAGTGGCCGGTCATGTGTAGGCCGGGTTGCAAGACGTTTTTGTTGAACCCAATGTATTCCTCTCTAGAGATACACTATCGGCAGGTGGTTCCATACCTTGTCATAGTCGTAATCCAATCTCCAATAAGCGCCTACGGTTTTGATTGTATACTATATTTATGTGGAGCGTGAGATGCAAGCGTTCTACTAGACTGTTAATTATTTGTGATTAGACATTATTATAATATCAAAAAAGTATTGATTTCGAAAAATATTTTGGGTTATAGTAAGGTAAAAACCACCCGTATTTATGTGTGGATCAGTCTTATGATTATCATTTCTTTTGAAAATGATTTTTAAAAGTTAAACTAAGTGGTTGGAGTTTGCTCACACCAGTCCCATGACTGACCCAGAGTTTATTTTGTTTTTGTTTTCCCTAAACTCTTAGGTGCCTAAAATTGGTATGGGCAGTCAAGTAGTCGGGATTTACAGCAACACTAGATGGAGCTCGGAGCAGGAGGCTTCTGCAGCATTTTATAGCTATTGTTTATTTCGGCTGTGATGTAAGTGTTGTACTCTAATATGCAAAGACAGATTTGTGTTTCAATGTTACTTTGTATACTATATTTTATTCATTCCGCTGTGATATTCTTGTTACTATGATGTTGTTGTGATCTTCTTCTTCTTCTTCTATTCTAATAGTTCTACCTTATCTTTTCTCACCCCCTAACTTTTTTCTATTAACTATCCGATATTTCCGATATTTGAGTAGTCGGCATTGGTATTTGTGTCAATTTTCGGAGTCGAAAACCCTCGGGTCGTTACAGTGGTATCAGAGCTGAAGGTTAAGTAATTACCATGGCTCTGTGACGTGACTCGGTAGATATGGGGTTAGCAATACCCTAGATTGAGTTAAGTGTATATATACGAGTGGACATATTTGTAGATTTTATAAAAATTGTTTTATATTGTGGAGATTTATTAGTTGAGCTGTTTATAAGTTCTGGTCGATCACCTTGATCCACTGTATCGGTAGGAGTTTCTAAACACTCGTATACGATGAATTGACCCAGTATCTTTTGAAAAGACGGTAAATGAAATAATTTTGCCCAAATTATATTTTGATATAAAGAAAATATTTATATATTGATGCGTTGGTCATTATTATAATCAAATAAGATTAAAATTGGAATGGTAATGTAAATAACCAATCAAAATTCATATGAATATAATATATGAAATCAGACGAATTAAATCTGAAATTTAAACCAGAATTTGGAATTAAAATTCCTAAAATTGGATTAAGTGTTTGGAAATTAATTTGGATTAAGTATATGGAAATTTTAAAATCTTGGGAGATTATAAATTGTTTTACAAGCATTGTGAATGGTATTTTGAAATGTATTTCAAAATGGAAGTCTTAGAAATGGTTTTGAAAGTGATATAGCACTGAACTCACTTTTATCACTGGGAAATTACTCTGATGATGCTGGCCACATCCTTAGTGTTCATTTTCGAGTTCTAAGTGACGGATTACTACCAAAGATATCGATTTCGAATTATTTTAGGAAAATAAGTTGTTTTGAATCCTGAAAAGGAAAGTTTGATTTTTGAAAAGGGTAAACAGTTTAAAAATTCCAGAAATAGACCGTTTGAATTAAAAACAAATTGAATTGAAATTTGTGAAAACAAATTAAAAATGAGTTAAAATCAGTTAAGTGGAAACTGTATTGAATGGGATAATATCAAATCAAATTGGAATTTGGTATATAATTGGACTCGGTTGAGTAAATGGTTTGATTTTTGAAATAAAAATCAGAATTGTGACTGTGGGATGAAGATAACTGATTATAGGAATAAATAAGTTAATGAAATAGGTGAATGGAACTTAACGATGTTAAGTAGGTTGAATTGATGAGTTAGGAGTTTGGAATCAAGAATGGAACTTTGGTTTGAAATGGAATTTGGCCTGGATACGTGAATGATTTGGTTTTGAGGATAAAATTGGAAATTGATTGGAATGATATTGGTATATGCAGAATTGGTGACATAAGGAAATGATATAATGATATGTCCGACAAAAAGGTACATGTTTACTTTTATTTGAGTTTGGTGATTTATGATCCTATTTGGCAAGCCGCTTGGCTATTTGATTTTCTTTTGGGTTGGAGAAGGCCTAGAGAGGCGAGTTGTAGTTGTACCGATTGAGCCGTACAAAGGAGGTGCCGGCGAAATTATTCAGAAATTTCGGATGTAAGAAAATTTTGAGGATGTTTGAAAATATTCATTAATAGAAATGGATTAATATTTTAATTGAAATAAATTAATTCAGTTGAAACTAAAATTAAAGAAGTAAAGAATAATTTTAACCCAGTTAATAGGGTTTGTTTTCTACCTTAGTAATTTCGAGAACGAAATTATTTTAAGGGAGGGAAGAATGTAATGTCCTGTATTTTTATGGCATAGTAATTATTTTATTTATCATTTGAATAGTGATTAGAGGTTTAAATGGTCATTTAATTAAATAATAATGAATATTTAATTAATATAAATAATAGAATAATATATTTAATTTCTGAAATAGTCGAAAATAGCTGAATTCACGATACTGTGTGAATTGAATAGCGTATGGGATTTAATTTAGTTTAGAATTAAATTATAATAACAAATTTATTTAATAAATGTGAGTTTGAACGTATATTTATATTATAATTATAATCGAGCTTGAAATGGCGTTGCAGCTCATAATTTGTCGATTCGAACTTCAATTGAATATACATAATCCGTTTTAAATCGGATTTCTATGAAACAAGAAACGTTCGGAGCGGGTGAACTATATTTTTCTAATAGAAGAGAAAAATCGAGATTTCATTATGTAGATTTTAAGTTATGTCCAAATCAAATTTTAGAAAAGTCGCTATGGAATTCCATAGTAATTTATAACGATTTATTTATATTATAAATGGATTTTCAATATAAACTGAATATGTATTTAATTTGGATTTATATCGAGTTATAAATCTTGTGGTATTCAATTTGGGGCTGTACGATATTCTAGTGTGAATATATACGATAAAATTTATTTATAAATATTTAATTTAATTATTTTTAAATATATTAATATTTAAATGGGTTATTTAGAGCTTTAAAAATAGCCAGTTTTGCAAACGACCTCTGTTTTCGACAAAACTAATTTTGTTGGATCCGGAATATTAAATTATTGCTAAATTTCAATTTTCGTGATTTTTGGAGTCAGTATGTGGCCGTACGGGATTTTAATGTGAAAATAGTCAATAATTTGACTTTAAAAATACGCTGTGTGAGCAAATGAAGTCGGAATTCGAGAAACCAGTTTCTTTGGGTCAATGTCGAACTCTAGCTGCATGCCCATTTTCATGATTTTTAGGTATCATATGTGATCATACGAATTTTTAAATGCTAAATGAAAGCAACGATTCAATAAAATAAATATAATAATCGATTAAATAAATATATAACATATCCTATAAATACCCCCATTATATCCTAAACCCTAATCTTTTACTCATCGCAGTCAAACAAAGTCTGGACGCTGGTTTATTCTTCTCAAACAAAAATAGCAACTTCCAAAAATCATTAAAAATCAAATACAACTCCTTAAATCACGAAATTTATATTGTTCGATTCCTTATGATGAGAGCTTCGATTCTATGTGAGAAATGATGGGTTCAATGTTGGTTTGGGTCACGGCAAAGTATACAGCGTTCGGTTTGTTTTGCTAGGGCTGAAGATCATTTGAAATTGAAGCATTGATTTGGATTTCAAACCTTGTATTTGGGATTACGGTGGAATGTAGCACCTGCGTGTAAAATATTGAAGGATTCAGTTGAAAAAAATGTCGCTCGTTTGTTGTACATATCGCGTGAATTTGAGAATCGCGAGTATTAGGAAAACGACGAGCTCTAGGTGTTCATGTGGAGAAGGAAGCTTTTGTGAAAAGGAAGAGTTTGGTGATTGCAGAATGGTTTCCGTGAAGTTTGAGTTCGATACTGAACAGTATCTCGCATTTTCTGGGTGAGCGGACGCAACTGAAGTCGGGGTGTCGAGCTGGAAGAAACTAGGTGGAGTAGATGGAGCTCTTGATGGGAAGAATGAGGATGTAGTTGGTTTTAAATTTCATAATATGAAGAGGGAGAACGAGGTGAATTAAGATATGATAATGGTAAAGATGAAGGGAGCAACTGCGTTCAAAGAAATTGGGGAAGAAGAGGGTACGCGGGCATGGATTGTGATAGAGGGCTATGGGCCAGTTTCAATGAGTAAGGCCCCGGATTTTAAATAATTTATATTTAATTCAAATTAAATAGTATAGGAACTTGTATAATGTATAACTATATCGTACGATAGAATCTGACGAAACAAGATCCGCTGGGATCGTATGGACGATAGCTACACAATGAAACTGACTGGGAGTGAATTGGAGCTCGTTACAATTTATAGTGAAATAAATTGTCAGAATCAAATCAACGACAGTTATCGTTATTTAACGATAAACCACCAATGTAAGTAAATCTCACTTAACTCTACTCAGTTTATATTTTCATAACGTATTTTTAGAACTGATAAATATTGGTTGATTGTTGTGTGTTGATTGGTTGGTTGAACTACTAATTGATTAGCTAAAAATGTCGATATAGTTATATATATATCGTTAATTAAATATTGATTATGTGTAACGAACTGGGATTTTTGACTCCGAAAATCAACACAAAACTACCATGTTGACTATTCAGACATCGGAAATACCTGATCATTAATAGAAAGAAGTTAGAGGGTGATAATAGATAAGATAGAAAATTTGAATAGAAGAAGAAGAAGATCGCTACAACACCAAATCAGAGTAACACGAATCTCACAGCAGAACGAGTAAAATACAATATAAAACACAACTTTGAAATAAACAGTGTGTATATATATACAATAATACTATCAGAGTTCACCACTTACACACAGCGGAAAAAGCGATAGCTATATAATCTTGAAGCCTCCTGCTTCAAGCTCCTCCAAGTATATCTGTAAAGACCTAAACTACTTGACTGTCCGTACGAATTTGGGCACCCAAGAGTTTAGGGAAAACAAAAACAAAATAAACTCTGGGACAGTCATAGGACTGGTGTGAGTAAAATCAAATCATTTGGTTTAACTTTTCAAAATTCTTTTCAAAAGAAATGATAATCGTAAGACCGATCCACACATAAAAACGGATGGTTTTTACCTTACGATAACCAAAACACTTTTGGAAATCAATACTTTCTGATATTATAATAGTGTCTAATCACAAGTAATTAACAGTTTAGCAAAACACTTGCATCTCACGTTCCACATCTATAGTATACAAACAAAACCGCGGGCGCTTATTGGAGATCGGATTCCGACTATGACAAGGTATAGGACCACCTGCCGATAGTGTGTCTCTAGAGGCGAATACACGGGGTTCAACAAGAACATCTTGCAACCCGGCCCACACATGACTGACCACTCATTTCGCTTGAGTGTATCGAATGTATATCACCAACGGTTGGGAGCTACCCACCGTTTCCCGAAAAGGGACAGCATTGAAAATAGATAATAGAATGAAATGGATTTTCTCTAGATAGGTGATATACACCCTAATGGGAGCGACCCACATAGCCATGTTGCCTGCCTGATTTCTGTCATTTCCCAGTTCATGAGGCTTGAGGTCATTACGTATCTTTTGGAACACCTGACCACCATTCACTTTGAATGCCACATCGTCATACCCGCCAAATCACAAATTGATTTCCCCAAAGATACCATGGGTATAAAGCTTAGAGAAACGAATTCCTCCACCACCAAACGCAAGTACGTTGAAGAGATCAACTTACGCGATCCGTTAGATATACTCTGTCAGACATTCGTCCATTCACGTTGTCCTGAGATTGGACGAACCGAAGGCACTATTCTGTAAACAGGATAGCCCTTGCATAACTCCATCTCCAATTTTCTTCATTATATTTGCTTGCAACGCTAACGTCCATATAGAATAAGTTTTCAGATAATGAATCTGATCCCGGTCTCTCCATATTGACGACGGAAAAATGGTCAAAAACCTCGATAGTCGGTGAGTTAACTTTCAAAGAAAAACAGGTGAGCAAACAACAATATTATTTCCAGATGGAAATTCTATCGATCAATCATCAATCAACTCTTATCTCCTTTGATTAATCTATCATTAATTTATTCATTTACCCATTTCTATATATTCGTAAATTCTAATTTTCTAAATTTAGAAAAAATATGCCTTATTAATCATTTGAAATCATCTCCATATTTACTCCCATTTCTTATTTCATATATATTAGAAAACATTTTTGATCCTTATTTGGAAAACATTTCCAACACTCTTCCATTTGATTTAAATAGATGTTTAAATATAACATCGCTATGCAACTCGAACCATTTCACTCATTAACTAGATCCACTAAATCCACTTTCACCATCGAACCTTAACTATTCCTTAGTTAAAAACGAAGTCAATCAAATTGGGGTGTAATTACCTCTCAGACCTTAACTGAACAACATTCTAAACCTTGGAATAGACAAAGTTCACCTTTTTTTAATCTTTTACTAACTTCCTCACGTAACTCTCGGATTCTATTCACGAATCCACTTCTTTTACCAAAATCATTTGATTATAACAAGTGTTATAATCCTATGCTTTCGAAATATAATAACCTGAAATATAACTTTTATTTATTAGTTTGGATAAATAAACCAACAACTAATTTATAACTAAATAATTAAATCTTGATTTGAAAACGGAAAGTATATAGTACTTTCCCAAATTTGATATAATCGAATTTCGACTTACAATTCTCTCTCGAATAATCTCTATTCGATAACTCCTCTCGAATAACTATATTCGATTATCTCTCTTCGAATAAACTATATTCGATAACTCTTTCAAAGAAACTATATTCGATTATCTCTCTTCTTCGAGTAACTTCTATTCGATTAACGATCTCCGAATAACTTATATTCGATTATCTCTTCTCTATGGATTTTATTTAATCCTTTTTTCATTTCGAATATCGAAATGGATTTCATCATTCCCTTTCTAAAACAACTCCAAATTTCCCATTTTATATTCACAGTTGAATTTTCCATCTCAATTACCCACTGATAATTATATTTTAGTTCATTTATAAACTTTGTTTGTAAATCACAACACTTGTTTCATTATTAAACAAGTTCTTTATTTCTTAACCCTTCGGAATTTCATTACTTTTTGAATTTTTGTTTCAAAACCCAATTTCCTTTACACATGTTTTTATTTGCAAAATCTTTGCTTATTTTCATTATTCACATTCGAATGTGAATAATGTTTCTTTTGCATAATCTATTCAGTTTGATTTCATATTTAAAAACAATATCTCAATTTCAATTTCTATTTATATTTCTATTTACAGAATTATTTGTACAAAATCTCCTTTTAACTTCTAACACTTAAAATCTCATTTAAATTTCCCTTTACAAATGTTGAATTCATATTCCATAAAATATCGGTGTTAAAACCGATTTTCACTTCTCTATATAAGTTCGACTTATACATTTCATTTATCAAAAGATAAATATTTGTATTTAATTTATAAAATATTATTTATAAATTTATCGCTCCACTTATCTGTTGAAACAGATTCCATTTAAATATGTACTTTAAATCAATTTCCTATAATTCTTTTATAGCCGGCAATTTCCTTTTAACATTCCATCATTTCCCAAATATTACATTTTATTTCATATAACTATTTATTTACTTCTTATTACTTCCTTTTAGTATTTTAACCCAAACGATCTTTTAGACTTCTATATGTGTTAATCGTTTTATACAGAAGTTCCTTATTAACTTTTCAAATATCTTCTTTTATCAAATCCATTTGAATTTATAAAATTCCAAAATACCATATTCACTTTATACGTTCCTTATTATAAAATACTTTGATTTTATACGAATATTTTTGTTTCAATATACACTTTGAAAATTTCCTTTTAATATAAAACCCTTCGATTTTATATAAATATTTTATTTTAATTTATAGTTTGAAATTTCCCTTTTTACAATGCAGTACTTCCTTTGGTATTTAAAAGTAGCAAATAACAATGATCAAACACACATAATCAACAACAGATTATAAATCACATCATATATCACAATATATTAAAAAAAAGTAAAATAAATGTTGAGGAACCCAATTGGATCCCTCCGACCTGTTTCCTTGCATCCACGGATGTTAATCAACATAAATAACACGAATATGTAATATTTTGATAACAGAATCAATATTCGATTAACGATTTATATATGTATATATATATCATTATTGATATTTTCAACAAATTAACTAGCAGTTTAATCAAATAGCCAACACACAGCAAACAACCATTATGTATCAGTTCAAAAAAATATGTTATAAAAATATGAGTTGAGCAGAGTTAGTGAGATTTACTCACATTGGACGGTTATAGTTAAATAACGATAATTGGTCATTGATTTGATTCAGGTGTTTAATTTCACCATAAATTCAAACGAGCTCCAATGCGCTCCCGGTCAGTTCGATGGTGTAGCCACCGTCCATACGATCCCAACGGATCTTGTTTTGCTGAATTTTGATAATGTATGCGATAGTTATACATTATACAAGTTTATACTCATTATATGACATTTATATAATTCATTAACAATTAACTTTTCCTAATTTCCCTTAATCTCCTTAAACCTGATTACCATGATCCTTCTTCTCGCCTATAATCTCGACCGCAACACCAGTAACCAACTCATGTTGTTCGAAATCTTTCAGGACCCAATATTGATCCCTAACTCCACAAATTCCTCATTGATTCTCAAACTAAAGTCACCTTCGTAGCCTCCTTCTCCTCCTTTCGAAACATCGAAGCTCTCACTCCACCCAATTATGCGCGACTGTTCTCCAGGTTTTCACCACCTACAGAAATTCCAGCGACACTTCTTACGATGGATTTTCCTCAAAATTTCCCAATAAGTGCCAAATATTCCGCTGAACACAACTACATACTCCAAACTTCACATAGATTCTCCAAAACCACAAAAAATCGAACCCTAAGTCTTCCATTGAAACCCAATACCCCCAAAGGAACATCGAACTCAGAAATCGAACCCTAAGTCTCTCCATTTTAGAAATGGTGAATTTGCTGTGAAGGAGAAAAATGCGGCGGTGGAAAATATGGTTGACTACTGGAGAGATAGTTTTAGGGTTAGTGAGACAGGAGGGTATATATAGGTAGGTTAAAATATTTTTTTTATTTTTTTATTTTATTTCTTTTAGTCAATCGTTGTTTGTATATGCTGTTTAAAAATCCCTGTGATCACACACGATACCCAAAAATCACGAAAATGGACACACAACTACAGTTTGACATTGCGGATCCAACGAAACTGGTTTCGTCGAATTCCGACTTCGTTTGCTCATACAACGTATTTTTAGAGTTCGAAAATTGACTGTTTTTCACGTTAAAATCTCCCACGGCCATGTATTGACTTCAAAAATCACGGAAATTGAAATCTAACAATAATTTGACATTATGAATCCAACAAAATTGGTTTCGTCGAATTTGGAGGTCGTTTGCAAAACTGGCTATTTAAAAAGCTCTAAATAACCCATTTAAATATATAAATATATTTAAAAATAATTAAATTAAATATTTATAAATAAATATTATCGTATATATTCACACTAGAAAATCATACAGCTCCATATCGGGATTCATAACTCGTTATCCTAAAGTTCCCAGTTATATCGTCATTCAATTTATATTAAAATGCTTTTATAATATAAATAAATCGATATAAATTATAAAGGAATTTCATAACAACTATTTGAAATTTTTATTTGAACACAACTCAAAATCTACACGACGAAATCTCGATTTTTCTCTTCCATTAGCAAAATATACTTCACCAGCTCCGAACGTTTCTTGTTTCACAGAAATCCGATTTAAAACGGACCCTGTATATTCAATTGAAGTTCAAATCGCCAAATAGCGAACTGCCACGCCATTTTGAGCTCGATTAGAATTATAACATAATTATACATTCAAACTGCCGTTCAAATAATATATTCCTTATTCTAATTAAATTCCAAACTGAATTATATATATTTTAAATTGTCCAGTTCACACCATATCATCAATTCACTATTTCCGACTATTTCAGAATTAAATATATTATTTAATTATTATATTAATTAAATATTCACTATTATTTAATACTATGACCATTCAAATCTCTAAATCACTATTTTAAATAATTAAATAAATTAATTACTCTACCGTAAAAATACGGGTCGTTACATTCTTCCCCCCCTTAAAATAATTTCGTCCTCGAAATTGCTAAGGTAGAAAACAAACCCTATTAACTGGTTTAAAATTATTCTTTACTTCTTTAGTTTCAGTTTCAACTAAATTAATTTATTTCAATTAAAATATTAATTTCAAATAAATTATTTATTTATTTTGGTTAACAAAAATTTTCAAAAATTCTGAAAATTTTCTAACACCCGAATTTTTCGAAAAATTTCGCCAGCACCTCCTTTATACCGATCAATAGTTCAAACCCTAACTCGCCTCTCTAGGCCCTTTCCTTTCAAAAAGAAAATCAAAGATCCAAGCGGCTTGCCGATTCGATGCATAAAACCTCATATGGAAATTTAAACATGTACCTTTTTGTCGGGCATATCATTATATCCTTTCCATCTGCTACCCTGTCAGCATATACACATGCATTCCCAAAAAAAATTCCAGCTTTATTCTCAAAACCAAATCATTCACGTAACCAAGCCAAATTCCGTTTCAAACCGAAGTTCCATTCTTGATTCCAACTCCTAACTCATCAATCCAATACCATTTCAGATTCTTATATCATAATTCAAAATCTGATTTTACTTGATATATTTATATTCCAGTTCAATTTCCAATTAATTGGTTTTAATTCAATTCCAGCTAGTTTTCACAAATTTCTGTTTAAATTTGTTTTTAATTCAAACAATCTTTTCCTGGGAGTTTCAAATAGCTTAGCCTTTCCAAAAATCAAATATCTTTTTCTGGAATTTCAAAACAACTTGCTTTTCCCAAAACAATTCAAAAACAAAAAATTTGGTAGTAATCCGTCACTTAGAAACTCGAAAACGACACTGATGATGTGGCCATCATCATCAGATTTATTTCCCAGCTATCGAAGTGAGTTCAATACTATATCACTTCAAAACTCAAATTTTAAACACTTTCATTTTGAAATCTTTTTCAAAATATCATTCACGATACTTGTAAACAATTTAAAATTTCCCAGGATTTTAAAATTTTCTCATACTTAACTCAAATCCACTTACAAACATTTTTTCCCCAGTTTTCAGAATTTTAATTCCAATTCTAATTTAATTTAGATTTAATTAATCAGCTTTTAAATTATACGAACTCAAATTGGTTATTTG
The DNA here is from genome assembly GCA_030737875.1 of Allium sativum. NCBI lineage: Eukaryota > Viridiplantae > Streptophyta > Magnoliopsida > Asparagales > Amaryllidaceae > Allium > Allium sativum. The sequence continues at coordinate 233,008,055 of CM060911.1, forward strand.
TATAACCATTTCAATAATAATCAACCAACACATCCAATATATGATAATAATTCCAAGATATACCCTTCTTTTATATCAAAATATATTTTTTGTAAAATTATTTCATTTACCCTTTTTCAAAACATAGTGTGTCAGTTTATCGTACTTGAGTGTCTAGAAACCCTTATCGATACAGTGTATCAAACTGATCGACCAGAATTCACAAACTACTCAACCAATAAATCTCCACAATATAAAACAATTTTTATAAAATCTACAAATACATTCACTCGTATATATACACTCAAACTCAATCTAGGATATTACTAACGCCATTTCTACTGAGTCACGCCACATAGCCAAGGTAATCACTTAACCTTCATCTCTGATGCCACTATAACGAACTGGGATTTTCTACTCCGAAAATCAACACAAAACTACCATGTTAACTGTTCAAACATCGGAAATACCTGATCATTAATAGAAAGAAGTTAGTGGGTGAGAATAGATAAGATAGAAAATTAGAATAGAAGAAGAAGATCGCTACAACACCAAATCAGAGTAACACGAATCTCACAGCGGAACGAGTAAAATATAATATACCACATAACTTTGAAATAAACAGTGTATATATATACAATAACACTATCAGAGTACAACACTTACACACAGCGAAAAAAGCAATAGCTATATAATCCTGAAGCCTCCTGCTTTAAGATCCTCCAAGTATATCTGTAAAGACCTGAACTACTTGACTGGCCATACGAATTTGGGCACCCAAGAGTTTAGGGAAAACAAAAACAAAATAAACTCTAGGTTAGTCGTGGGACTGGTGTGAGTAAACTCAAATCATTTGGTTTAACTTTTCAAAATTCTTTTCAAAAGAAATGATTATCGTAAGACCGATCCAGACATAAACACAGACGGTTTTTACCTTACGATAACCAAAACAATTTTGGAAATCAATACTTTCTGATATTATAATAGTGTCTAATCACAAGTAATTAACAATCTAGCAGAACGCTTGCATCTCACGTTCCATATATATTGTATACAAACAAAATCGCGGGCGCTGATTGGGGATTGGATTCTGACTATGACAAGGTATGGGACAACCTGCCGATAGTGTATCTCTAGAGGCGAGTACACGGGGTTCAACAAGAACGTCTTGCAACCCGGCCCACACATGACCGACCACTCATTTCGCTTGAGTGTATCGAATGTATATCACCAACGGTTGAGAGCTACCCACTGTTTCCCGAAAAGGGACAACATCGAAAATAGATTATATAATGAAATGGATTTTCTCTAGATAGGTGATATACACCCTAATGGGAGCGACCCACATAGCCATGCTACCTGACCACCATTCACTTTGAATGCCACATCGTCATACCCGCCAAATCACAAATTGATTTCCCCAAAAATACCATGGGTATAAAGCTAAGAGAAACGAATTCCTTCGCCACCAAATGTAAGTACGTTTGAAGATATCAACTTACGCGATCCGTTGTATATACTCTGTCAGACATTCGTCCATTTACGTTGTCCTGAGCTTGGACGAACCGAAGGCACTATTCTGTAAACAGGATAGCCCTTGCATAACTCCAATTCCAATTTTCTTCATCATATTTGCTTGCAACGCTAACGTCCATATAGAGTGGTTTTCAGATAATGAACCTGATCCTGGTCTCTCCATATTGATGACGGAAAAATGGTCAAAAACCTCGATAGTCGGTGAGTTAACTATCAAAGAAAAATAGGTGTGCAAACAACGACATTATTTCCTGATGGAAATTCTATCGATCAATCAACTCTTATCTCCTTTGATTAAATTATCATTAATTTATTCATTTACCCATTTCTATATATTTGTGAATTCTTATTTTCTAAATTTAGAAAAAATATGCCTTATTAATCATTTGAAATCATCTCCATATTTACTCCTATTTCTTATTTCATATATATTAGAAAAAAAATTGATCCTTATTTGGAAAACATTTCCAACACTCTTCCATTTGATTTAAACAGATGTTTAAATATAACATTGCTATGCAACTCGAACCATTTCACACATTAACTAGATTCACTAAACCCACTTTCACTATCGAACCTTAACTATTCCTTAGTTAAAAACGAAGTCAATCAAGTTGGGGTGTAATTACCTCTCAGACCTTAACTGAACAACATTCTTAACCTCAGAATAGGCAAAGTTCACCCTTTTTACATCTTTTACTAACTTCCTCATGTAACTCTCGGATTCTATTCACGAATCCACTTCTTTTGCCAAAATCATTTGATTATAACAATAAAGTTATAATCCCATGCTTTCGAAATATAATAACCTGAAATATAACTTTTATTTATTAGTTTGGATAAATAAACAAACAACTAATTTATAACTAAATAATTAAATCTTGATTTGAAAACGGAAAGTATATAGTACTTTCCCAAATTCGGTATAATCGAATTTCAACTTACAATTCTCTCTCGAATAATCTCTATTCGATAACTCCTCCCGAATAACTATATTCGATTATCTCTCTTCGAATAAACTATGTTCGATAACTCTTTCGAATAAACTATATTCGATTATCTCTCTTCTTCGAGTAACTTCTATTCGATTAACGATCTCCGAATAACTTATATTCCATTATCTCTTCTCTATAGATTTTATTTAATCATTTTTACATTTCGAATATCGAAATGGATTTCATCGTTCCCTTTTTAAAACAACTCCAAATTTCCCATTTTATATTCACTGTTGAATTTGCCATCTCAGTTACCCACTGATAATTATATTTTAGTTCATTTATAAACTTTGTTTGTAAATCACAACACTTGTTTCATTATTAAACAAGTTCTTCATTTCTTAACCATTCGGAATTTCATTACTGTCTGAATTTCTGTTTCAAAACCCAATTTCCTTTACACATGTTTTTATTTGCAAAATCTTTGCTTATTTTCATTATTCACGTTCAAATGTGAATAATGTTTCTTTTACATAATCTATTCAATTTGATTTCATATTTAAAAACAATATCTCATTTTCAATTTCTATTTATATTTCTATTTACAGAATTATTTGTACAAAATCTCCTTTTAACTTCTAACACTTAATATCTCATTTAAATTTCCCTTTACAAATGCTGAATTCATATTCCATAAAATATCGGTGTTAAAACCGATTTCTACTTCTCTACATAAGGCTGACTTATATATTTCATTTATCAAAAGATAAATATTTTTATTTAATTTATAAAATATTATTTATAAATTTATCGTCTCCACTTATCTGTTAAAACAGATTCCATTTAAATATGTACTTTAAATCAATTTCCTATAGTTCTTTTATAGCCGACAATTTCCTATTAACATTCCATCATTTCCAAATATCACATTTTATTTCATATAACTATTTATTTACTTCTTATTACTTCCTTTTAGTATTTTAAACAAAACGGTCTTTTAGACTTCTATATGTGTTAATCTTTTTATACAGAAGTTCCTTATTAACTTTTCAAATATCTTCTTTTATAAAATCCATTTGAACTTATAAAATTCCAAAATCCAATATTCACTTTATACATTCCTTATTATAAAATACTTTGATTTTATACGAATATTTTTATTTCAATATACACTTTGAAAATTTCCTTTTAATATAAAACCCTTTGATTTTATATAAATATTTTATTTTAATTTATAGTTTGAAATTTCCCTTTTCACACTCCATTATTTCCTTTGGTATTTAAAAGTACCAAATAACAATGATCAAACACATATAATCAACAACAGATTATAAATCACATCATATATCACAATATATGAAAAACAGTAAAATAAATGTTGAGGAACCCAGTTGGATCCCTCCGACCTGTTTCCCTGCATCGACGGATGTTAATCAACATAAATAACACAAATATGTAATATTCTGATAACAGAATCGATATTCGATTAACAATTTATATATATATATCGTTATCGATATTTTCAACTAATTAACTAGCAGTTTAACCAAACAGCCAACACACAGCAAACAACCATTATGTATCAGTTCAAAAAAATATGTGATAAAAATATAAGTTGAGCAGAGTCAGTGAGATTTATTCACACTGGACGGTTATCGTTAAATGACGATAATTAGTCATTGATTTGATTCAGGTGTTTAATTTCACCATAAATCCAAACGAGCTCCAATTCACTTCCGGTCAGTTCCATGGTGTAGCCACCATCCATACGATCCCAATGGATCTTGTTTCGCTGAATTTTGATAACGTATGCGATAGTTATACACTATACATGTTTATACTCATTATATGACATTTATATAATTCATTAACTATTACCTTTTCCTAATTTCCCGTAATCCCCTTAAACCTGATTACCGTGATCCTTCTTCTCACCTAAAATCTCGACCACAACACCCGTAACCCCCTCCTTTTCTTCGAAAACTTTCAGGACCCAATACCGAACCCTAACTCCACAAATTCCTCATTGATTCTCAAACTAAAGTCACCTTCATAGCCTCCTTCTCCTCCTATCGAAACATCGAAGCTCTCACTCCACCCAATGATGCGCGACTGTTCTCTAGGCTTCACCTCCTACAGAAATTCCAGCGATACTTCTTACTACGGAGTTTCCTCAAAATTTCCCAATAAGTGCCAAATCTTCCTTCGAACACAACTACATACTCCAAACTTCACATCGGTTCTCCAAAACCACAAAAAATCGAACCCTAGGTCTTCCGTTGAAACCCAATACCCCCAAAAGGAACGTCGAACTCAGAAATAATCATATAGGATGGAAGAGAATCACTTCCTGAACGCAAAAACTCTAGTTTTGGATTTTATAAAGTTATATTTGAATTTCTCTCCATTTTAGAAATGGCGAATTTGCTGTGAAGGAGAGAAATGCGGCGGTGGAAACTGTAGTTGACTACTAGAGAGATAGTTCTAGGGTTAGTAAGATATTAGGGTATATATAGGTAGGTTACAATATTTTTTTATTCTATTATTTTATTTCTTTTAAGTCCATTGCTGTTTGTATATGCTGTTTAAAAATCCCTATGATCACACACGATACCCAAAAATCACGAAAATGGACAGCAACTACAGTTTGACATTGCGGATCCAACGAAACTGGTTTCATCGAATTCCGACTTCGTTTGCTCACACAACGTATTTTTAAAGTCCGAAAATTGAGTGTTTTTCACTTTAAAATCACCCACGGCCACATACTGACTTCAAAAATCACAGAAATTGAAATCTAACAATAATTTGACATTACGAATCCAACAAAATTGGTTTCATCGAATTTGGAGGTCATTTGCAAAACTGGTTATTTTTAAAGCTCAAAATAACCCATTTAAATATATAAATATATTTAAAAATAATTAAATTAAATATTTATAATTAAATATTATCGTATATTTTCAAACTAGAAAATCATATAGCTCCATATCGGGATTCATAACTCGATATCCCAAAGTTCCCAGTTATATCGTCATTTAATTTATATTAAAATCCTTTTATAATATAAATAAATCGATATAAATTATAAAGGAATTTCATAGCGACTATTTGAAAAAAAAATTGAACACAACTCAAAATCTACACGACGAAATCTCGATTTTTCTCTTCCATTAGAAAAATATACTTTTCCAGCTCCGAACGTTTCTTGTTTCATAGAAATCTGATTTAAAACAGACCCTGTATATTCAATTAAAGTTCAAATCGCCAAATAGTGAACTGCCATGCCATTTCGAGCTCGATTATAATTATAATATAATTAAACATTCAAACTGCCGTTCAAATAATATATTCGTTGTTCTAATTAAATTCAGATCTAAATTATATATATTTTAAATTGTCCAGGTCACACCATATCGTCAATTCACTATTTCCGACTATTTCAGAATTAAATATATTATTTATTTATTATATTAATTAAATATTCACTATTATTTAATACTATGACCATTCAAATCTCTAAATCACTATTTTAAATAATTAAATAAATTAATTACTATACCATAAAAATATGGGTCGTTACATTCTGTTGATCAGAATATTTCATGTTGAAATGAAATTGATGTTAATTATATTATTTAACATCTGTGGATGCAGGGAAACAGGTTGGAGGGATCCAACTGGATTCCTCGATACTTATAATATTGTTTTTTCATATATTGTGATATATGATGTGGTACATAATTTGTTATTGATTTTGCATGTTGGATGATGATTGATCCTTTGATTTGGTATTTTAATACCATAAGTGATACTGGAATGTAGAAAGGAAATTTTCAAAGTGTTTATTGAAAAGGGAATATTTATAAAATCAAAGGATTTTATAAAAGGAAGTATCTATAAAATCGAAGAATTATATAAAAGAAATATTTATTTAGAAAATAAATAGAGTTATAAAAGGAATATTTATTTAGTAAATAAATAGAGTCATAAAGGAATAATTATTGGGAAAATTAGTAGAAATATACAAATGAATTTCAAAGTGGATATTGAATTTTAGGATTTTGTAAAATCAATGGATTTTATAAAAAGAATTATTTGTAAAATAAATAGAATTGAAAGGAAAATATTTGTAAAACATTTACAAATAAAATTGAAAGGGAAATATTTGTAAAACATTTACAATAGAAGTGAAAAGGCAATACTGGAAAATAAATAGGATAATTAGAATAGTAAATATTTGGGAAATAATTAGTGTATTATAAAAGGACGTATTTTATAAAATGAATAGAATTTTATAAAAGTGAATAAGTGGAAAAGATTTATTTTAAGTATAATTAAATGGAAATCTATTTTTAAAAGATTGATTAAGAAGATTAATTTATAAACGATGTTTATAAATTAAGAAAAATATTTATCATTAGATAATTTGAATATATAAATCTGAATATATATATATATATATATAAAGAAGTAGAAATCGGTTTTAACACCGATAGGTTAATAGAATTTGAATTCAACATTTATAAAAGGGAATTTAAATGAGATTTTTACTGTTAGAAGTTAAAAGGAGGATTTGTAGAAATACTTATACAAATAAAAGTATAAATACAATTTGGAAATGGGATATTATTTTAAAATACGAAATCAAACTGAATTGATATATAAAGGAAATATTATTCACATTCGATGTGAATAATGGATTAAAATAGATATTTTATAAATTATAACATTCATAAGGAAAATTGGATTTTGAAACAGGAATTCAAATGGGAATTTGAATGAAATAGGAAGTAGAGTCAATCGATTAGAGTTAATCTATTAGAGTTAATCGAATTAGAGTTAGTTGAATATTAGTTATTTGAATTAGAATTATTGGAAAAAGAAATAATCGAATATAGTTTATTAGAATAAGTGAGATTATCGAATATAGTTTATTCAAAAAGGGAGTTATAGAATATAGTTATTCGAAGAGAGATTATCGAATATAAGTTATTTGAAGAGAGATTGTCGAATATAAGTTATTCGAAGAGAGATTGTCGAATGTAGTTTATTCGAAACAGAGATTATCGAATGTAGTTTATTGAAAGAGAAATAATCGAATCTAGTTTATTCGAAAAAGAGTTACCGAAAAGAGATTATTCGAGGGAGAATTATACATTGGGATTCGACTATATCGAATGTAGGAAAGTATTATTTACTTTCTGGTTTTTTAATCAAGATTTATTTATTTAATAAACCCTTCGTTTATTTATTTAAATTAAGAAATAAAAGTTATATTAAATTTATTATATTTCGGAAGTATGGAATTATAACACTATTATTATAATCAAATGAATTCCATAAAGGAAGTGGATTCGTAAATAGAACCCGAGAGTTACGTAAGGAAGTTTGTTGAAGATTTAAAAGTTGAACTTTGCCTATTTCGAAGTTAGAAATGTTGTTCAGTTAAGGTCTGAGAGGTAGTTTTACCCAAGTTGATTGACTTTATTTTTAACTAAGGAATGGTTAAGGTTCGATGGTGAAGGTTAGTTAATTGAGTTTAGTTAATAAGTGTTAATGGTTCGAGTCGGCATAGCGATGTTTTTATTTAAACATCTGTTTAAATCAAATGAAGGAGTTTTGGAAATGTTTTCCAAATAAGAACCAGAAATGTTTTCTAATATAGAAAATAAGAAATGGGAGTAATTACGGAAATGTTTGCCAATGATTTATAATGTATATTTTTCTAAATTTAGAAAATAATGATTTACGAATATATGGAAATGGGAAATCGACAAATGAATAAATTAATGATAAATTAAATTAAAGGGGATCAGTGTTGATTGATGATTTTCTTGGTAAGGTTTCCATTTGGAAATACGATCGTTGTTTGCACACATGATTTCCTTTGATAGTTAAATCACCGACTATCAAAGTTTTTGACCATTTCTGTTTTCAATATGAAGAGACCGGAATCAGATTCATTATCTGAAAACTACTCCGTATGGGCATTAGCGTTGTGAATCAAATATGATAAAGATAATTGAAGGCGGAGTTGTGTAAGGGCTATTCTGGTGATCCTAGGTAGAAATTGTCCAAGATGGATTTACAGAATAGTGCTTTCGGTTTGTCCAGACCCAGGACAACGTGTATGGACGAATGTTTGACAGAGTATATCTAATGGATCATGTAAGTTGATCGCTTCAAACGTATCCACGTTTGGTGGCGGAAGAATTCGTTTCTCTTAGCTTTATACCCGTGGTATTTTTGTGGAAATCAATTTGTGATTTGGCGGATATGACGATGTGGCATTCAAAGTAATTGAAGGTGTGATTTGTCAAAAGATACGTTATGACCTCAAGCCTCACAACCGGGAAGTGACAAAAATTGGGCAGGCAGCATGGCTAAGTGAGTCGCCCGCATTAGGGTGTATTGTCATCATCTAGAGAATATTCATATTTGTTACTTCTTTTCTCTTATGTATCTCCCGGGCAAGGTTATGTTTCTAACAACCGTAGGTAGCAATATATTCGATACACTCAAGAGAAATGAGTGGTCGGTCATGTGTGGGCCAGGTTGCAAGACGTTCTTGTTGAACCCAGTATATTCCTCTCTAGAAATACACTATCGGCAGGTGGTTCCATACCTTGTCATAGTCGGAATCCAATCTCCAATAAGTGCCTGCGGTTTTGATTGTATACTATATATATGTGGAGTGTGAGATGCAAGCGTTGTGCTAAATTGTATTTATTTGTGATTAGACATTATTATAATATCAGAAAACTATTGATTTCGAAAAATATTTTGGGTTATCGTAAGGTAAAAACCATCCGTATTGATGTGTGGATCGGTCTTACGATTATCATTTCTTTTGAAAATGATTTTTAAAAGTTAAAATAAGTAGTTTGAGTTTACTCACACCAGTCCCATGACTGACCCAGAGTTTCTTTTGTGTTGTTTTCCCTAAACTCTTAGGTGCCCAAAATTGGTACGGGTAGTCAAGTAGTCGGGATTTACAGATACATTAGATGGAGCTTGAAGCAGGAGGCTTCAGCAGCATTTTATAGCTATTGTTTATTTCCGCTGTGATGTAAGTGTTGTACTGTGATATGCAAATACAAAATTTGTGTTTCAATGTTATTTTGTATACTATATTTTATTCGTTCCGCTGTGGGATTCATGTTACTCTGATGTTGTTGTAATCTTCTTCTTCTTTTATTCTAATAGTTCTACCTTATCTTTTCTCACCCTCTAACTTCTTTCTATTAACTATCCGGTATTTCCGACGTCTGAATAGTCAGCATTAGTATTTATGTCGATTTTAGGAGTCGAAAACTCCCGGGTTGTTACAAAAGATTTAAAACACAAATTGCATTTTTGTTAAAACGGTTTGTGTCAAAACAGAAGTAGCATTTTTGTTAAATAGATTTGAGGTAAAACACAAATAGCATTTTTGTTAAATAGGTTTGTGTCAAAACACAAACAACATTTTTGGTAAATAGATTTGTGTTGCAACAAAAATATTCATTTTGTTAAATTAGAATTGTTAACAATATGAAATTATTACTTGTAATCATTTTGTTGAAATAGAATTGTCAACAAAAATGAAAAATATCATTTTAATCATTTTGTTGAAATAGAATCGTCAACAAAATGAATGAATTACTTTTTAATCATTTTGTTGAACTTGAATTGTCAAAAAAAATGAATGTATCACTTTTTATGCATTTTGTTGAAATAGAGTTTGTATGCAAATTATAGAATCATCTTTATTGTCACTTTACACATTAGAATTTGTGTATATATTAAAGTGACAATTTTATTGTTAATATACACATTTGAATTTGTGTATGTATTGAGTGACATTTTTATTGTCAGTATACACCTTAGAATTTGTGTATATATTAAAGAGACATTTCTATTGCAAATAGACATATTAGAATTTGTGTATAAATTAAAAAGACATTTTTATTGTCAAATATATATTAGTGTTTGTATGCAAATTAGAATAAACATTTTTATGTGTGTCATGTCATACATTGAAATTATAAACACATAAAAACATTTCTTTTATTTGTTAAAGTATCAAATAGAAGTTGCAAACAAATAATGAAAATAAAAATTATCTTTTTAATTTTTCATTAGCAAAGATGTCATGTGAATAAAATACATACTTGTTTGCCATTAGAAATACGTAGAAATCAATGCAAATAAATATATATTTATTTGACATTATGAACATGCCAATAAAACATTCTTTTGTTTGGCATGTTAAACACGTTAGTGGAATCGTCGAATGGTTTATATTTATATATAATTTTATAAATATAAAGTGAAAATAAACGAATCGCGCGCGGTTCGTGTTTCAAAATCGTAACTTTAAACGATTATACCGAAAGATCCGACCGTCGGATTTCCCCAAAACTGGAACCATTAGGTCCGCTTTGGGAAGATCTTTCCAAAAATATAAACCTTGTTAAGATCCAACGGTTAGATTTCGAGATATGTGTAAATCAAATTTTGATAAAAACAGCGTTAGGGCCGCCTATTGACCCGAAGCATCGTTAAATTAAATTGGACTATTTTTATATAAATAAAATAGCGATAAATCGTTATAAAACAATATTAACGATATGAAATGATTCTAAATTATAATTATGCGAGAATTATTTGAAAAGACTGATTTCAATCTCATTTCAAATAATTATACGATGATTTAAAGTCGAAGACGGTGATTGAAGACCAGCGATCTTCACATCGAATGGATAGCTACTGATGCCCTGGACTGATTTGCTCCCAGGAAAGGGTTATAGTGGTAGTTGTCCGGACGTACTTGTTGATTGTCCAGATATGTGACACCTCTCTTCCGTATTGGACATACGGAACGAGGAATAAGGTGTCTCTGGTTTGGTTCAGACCCAGAACGGACTTGTAAATGGATGTGTGTCTGACATTGGATTTCATTCCATGTAAATTAATTTCTATTTAATATATATCTGTGGTGGCGGAGAATTTATTCTCTTGCTTAACACCCTTCTCTGAGACGCATGAGCTTAGAGGTTATATATTGATAGTTATCGATCACATGACGTGAATTGTCAATGTGGCGTGCCAAGATGCAATTGATCGAGGCTTTTGTTGAAAATAAGAGCCTTGTGGTTGATGATCAAAGCACGACCTATTTAGGCGTAGCTTTGTGTATAGCGTTACTTCGCGAGCCTCACACCTTGGTATGAGTCAAAAACGGGGCAAGGGAACATAGGGAGTGCACACGTTTCTTTCTAGCTAGAAGTGGTATCAGGGTTTTACAAACCCTGGCATTTTACTTATGTGGATGATAGATTACGAGGCCTCAGTTATATTCATCGATAGTGACCAATTTATAGGTTCAATAGGACCGGGAAGCGTGTGTTCAGGCATAACTAATCCACTAAAGTATTTGTGGACCGACCCTGTAGTATCTAAAGGTTGCACGTAGGTGTGATCCTAAGACATTGCTAGAGTGTCTCGAATCGGTAAGGAGATCGTTCCTAGCCTTGAATCATGATGGAAATGCAACTTCGAATATGACACCATGCGGTTTTGATTGTAGAACTTGTATGGCGACATAGTAGGATGGGGTATTATGCCGTCTATGATTGATACATTATGTTTGAAATGTTTTTGACACATATATACACTAATAATAATATCAAATTCGTTTTTATCGTATCAAGCATTTTTGACCATTATAAGATAAAACTCTATCCTCTAGTCTGCGTTGTATTGTGTGATGGGACTTGAGTCTTATAATGGTTTCATTTTACTAAAAAGCATTGCGTTGCTTAACGATTTATTTTATTTATGTACTGGCAATCCAATGGAGTAAACCCGTTCCGTGTTAGCGGCGTGGTCCTGTGATTAGCCTTAACAATAGATTAGTTAAGTAAGATTTCTCATACCAGTCCCATTATTGACCCGTAGTTTGTTTCACTTTGCAAACTCGGGTGCCCTCTTTTCCACACGAGCAGTCGAGTAGCTTATATTGCAGATATATCGGAGCAGGATTCTGGATCGAAGCTTAAAGCTGTGTCCAGAGCATTAATAGACTTCCACTGCATCATATTATTGATTCCGTTGCACTGTATTAAATTCACTATAAATTATCTTTCGTTGTATTATTATTTATCGATGTACTCTGATATATTATGTACTCTGATGTAACATTATTATGATGTTTATAAAAGTCTTCTATTATTTGTTCTGATGTGTTGTATGCCCAAAGTTAGCGTATTCGGCTTTTGAACGGTCTTAGTCGATTTTGCGGTCGATTAGGTCCGGGCAAAATCCGAATCGTTACATGGTAGCTACCCATTTAGCCATGCGACCTACCCAATTTTATACTATTGCCTAGTTATGAGGCTTGAGGCCATAACGTACAGATCACACCTTTATTTACTTTTAATGTCACATCGTCATACCCTCCAAATCGCAAATTGATTTCCCTATAAATACCATGGGTATACAGCTAAGAGAAACGATTTCCTACGCCACCAAACGTAAATACGTTTGAAGAGATCAACTTATGCAATCAATTAAATATATTCTGTCAGACATTCCTCCATACAGGTCATCCTGGGACTGGACAAACCGAAGGCACTACTCTGTAAACTCATCTTAGGCGATTTCTACCTAGGAGTTTCCAGAACAGCCCTTGCACAAACTCTGTCTTCAATTAGCTTCATCATATTCGATTCGCAATGCTAACGCCCATACGGAGTGGTTTCAGATAATAAATCTGATCCCGGTCTCTCCATATTGACGCCGGAAAAATGGTCGAAACTTGATAGTCAGTTATTTAACTATCAAAGGAAAACATCCATACACACAACGATCTTATTTCCAAATGGAAAATTTATCGATCAACCATCAATCAAAATTTTCCCCTTTAAATTAATTTATCATTAAATTAATCATTTCCCATTTCCATATATTCATAAATTCTTATTTTCTAAATTTAGAAAATATACATTTATTAATCATTGGAAAACATTTCCATCTCTTATCCACGCATCACTATCCTGTCACATCTATGAGTCTCTAACTATAAACCAGTAAGAGAACAACTCCTCACGTATTAACCCCGAAGGCCGAAACCAACATCATATCAACACCCAGACAGTTGTTCAACATAACTATTCTCCAGTCAGTTTCTAATTTCATTAACTCCAATTTAAATTCCTATTTCAAAACCTAGTTTCTTTTATAATATTTCCATTTCGCAAAATATTTACTTAAATCCCTTATTCACATCAAATGTGAAAAATATTCCTTTTATACAAACCAAACAGTTTGATTTCACATTTAAAAACAATATCCCAATTCCAAATTCTATTTATACTTCTATATATAGACTATTCGTAAAAATCTTATTTATAACTCCCTTTATAACTGCTACGTTCACATTCGATTTCAAATATCGGTGTTGAAGCCGATTTTACTTCTCTATATATTTTCAGACTTATATATTACATTTATCAATGATAAATATTTTATTTAATTTATAAGACATTATTATAAATGAATCTTGTCAATTTATCTATTAAAATAGATTCTATTTACAATCTACTTTAAATCCATCATCTCGTAGTTCTTTTATATCTCACCAATTTCCCTTTATTATTTATATTTATTTCCCAAATAATTCCTTTTATAATTCTATTTATTTCCCAAATAATTCCTGTTATAATTCTATTTATTTCCCAAATATTCCCTTTTATAATTCTATTTATTTTATATAAATGTTTTATTTTCAATATACGCTTTAAAAATTCCCTTTTTTACATTCTAGTATTTCTTATAGTATTTAAAATACCAAATAACAAGAGCAGTGTCATCATAATCAATCACAGATTATATATCACATAATATATCACAATATACGAAAAAACAGTATTATAAATATTGAGGAATCTAATTGGATCCCACAAACCTGTTTCCCTGCATCCACAGATGTTAAACAATATAATTAACATCAATTTCATTTCAATATGAAATATTCTGATAAACAAAATCAATATTTAATTAACGATATATATATAACTAGATCTTATAATTTCAACCAATTAATTAGAAGTTCGTCCAAACAGTCAACACACAGCAATCAACCATCATTTATCAATTCTAAAAATACGTTATAAAAATATAAACTGTGCAGAGTTAGTGATTTACTCACATTGGGCGTTTATCGTTAAATAACGATAAACTGTCATTGATTCAGATCAGGCAATTTATTTCTCAAAAAATTGTAACGAGCTCCAATTCACTCCGAATTAGTTCCATGGGGTAGCCTCCATCCATACGATTCCATCGTAACTGACCGTTCGAAATTCTGATACGGTATGATCGAGATATTTAACTTAAAAGTTATTATACAATATTGGATTTAATTTAAACTTAATTATTAATTAAAATATTTTGGGCTTTTACCCTTATATGTAAGCCCATTTCCCAAACTCCAACTAAACCCGCATGTTCCCTTGCTTTTTCTTCACGAACTGAACTCCAGAACACGTCAAAGCTACTCCACATTTTTCCAAAGCTCCCATTCATTTATCTCCCTCCATCCACCATTAAAATACGAATCGAAATTTGTGATGAACTCCTCTACTTGAGGACAAAAGCCCAGTCTCCCTTAATTGAAGTTCGTAAGCCTAAGGCATTTCCCGACCTCTGTCTCCCTATGCACAGCCGCTGGCATTTCCACGCATGCCAAACTCTTGCCAAATCCAAACATTGAACTTCGTTGCGCACCATGCACCATCCCACTATTAAAACTTAAACAGCCCACTACCTTCCTCTTCATTCTCTAATAACCCATCCCACTCCTTCCGTTATTTTCCAGTTTCCATGCTCCCATGTCACGATTTAAAGCAGCGCACGCACATCTCAGAAACCATTGACTATTGCTATCACCGGAAGTTTCACAACTTTGCACAACCTTGCTATTTCGCAGGTTTACTCCAAAACCAATATCGAGGAATCCAAGCGCTACTCCTATTTCACTTAAACCCAAACCATGAATACTAAAACTCTAACACTACTGTTAAGACCCGCTCTCCTGTGTAAACCAAAACTCCATTTTCTTTGGAACGCGCATACCCCATGCTTTCTCCCCTCAAAATACAACATGCTCGAGGCTTCACTATCACGAAGAGATCGTTAAAACGGGTCGATGTAGTTTAGCTTTAGATTTTATCTGTAAAGTAGATATTTGCATTTGATTTAAGTTTTAGCTTGACGTTTTTAATTCTGGGAATGAAATCTAGTTCGTGTATGCTATTGTATGAATATATGTAAGGGAGAAAACTTCATCACTAAGTAAAAAATGCGATACAGAGAAGTCAGTGATGGTCATTGTGCATTTATCGAAAACATGGCTTCTGTGTATGCGTCGTTTCCAAAGTGTACGTGTAAGTTACTTCATAGCTAAGTAAGTATTTTTTTATATTTTTATTTATTCACTTATTTATATACATTTAACATTAAAGTGGTACTGGGTTACAATGAACTTCATATATTTATCGACGACTATGGACAAAAATAAAAATATGATCGTGAGAAATAATGTATCACGATCCTAAAAATATAATAAAATAGTCAAGTTGACTTATTTTGTGAAATCCCAAATGCTAATATAGGGTGTAAAATACTTCAAATAAAAAGTTGCTTATTTTCCAAAATCAAATTTTCAATAAAATTCTAAAAATTAAAGTATAGCTATGCCTCAAATATCTTGTCCAAATTCGAAATAAATAACTTATAATAAATAAATTATCGTTTTGGTTTTTAAACGACTTTATTACGGCTATTCGAAAGTTTTTGGATATAACTTTTAATCTACAACACGAAATCTCGATTTTTCACTTCCATTAGAAAAATATAGTTTAATAGATTCAAACGTTTCTTGTTTCAAAGAAATCTGATTTAAAACGAATCGTGTATATTCGTTTAAATTTCAAACCCAATATTATGAACTACCGCAGCATTACGGGCTCGTTTATAATTATATTATAATTATTACATTCAAACTTCGTTTAAATAATAAATTCATTATTATAATTCAATTCTAAACTGAATTAAATCTTATAAATAATCCAATTCACACAATATTGCGAATTCCATTATTTCCGACTACTTCAGAAATAAATATATTATTCTGTTATTTATATTAATTAAATATTCAATATTATTTAATTAAACAACCATTTAAATCTCTAAATCACTATTTAAATAATTAAATAAATTAATTATTACACCTTAAAAATACGTGACGTTACATAAGTATACCACAATTAACTTAAAAGTTATGCATTAATTAAAATAATGTTGTGTAAAATTCAA
Organism: Allium sativum; assembly: GCA_030737875.1. Classification (NCBI taxonomy): domain Eukaryota; kingdom Viridiplantae; phylum Streptophyta; class Magnoliopsida; order Asparagales; family Amaryllidaceae; genus Allium; species Allium sativum. The sequence goes on from CM060911.1 coordinate 233,024,869, forward strand.
TAATGTTTTACATTACAGCAAAAGTTCTAGCAGGCACGGGCACAACTATTGGGGGACACTGGACGGGATGATTTGACTGCTGATGAGGAGGATGCCATTTTTAAGTTTGTCATGGATCCAACAACCTGCAACATGTGCTATAGATTTGAGAACAAAGTAGTAATTTTCAATTAAATTTATTTATGACGTTGGAGACACTATGATAATTTATATTTATTTATAGGCTACATATCAGAAGGCTCTAGACAAAGCGAATATTATACATCTACGAGCCCATATCGTCAAGCTCGAGGAGTGTGATCGTTGTCGTGATGTGCAGATAGAGTAGTTGAATCACTGTTTAGTGGGGTTCATAAAGCAACATGGGAGGTTCACTTCATCTGGTGGTTCCAGAGGGGACGATGTGTAATGAGAGGTATGTTTTGTTATGATTTATTGTATGTATATACGGTTTAAGTGAGTAAGGGTGTGATTGAGACACTTTGATGGATTGTATATCGTTTTAAGTGGATTTGGGTTTGTTTGTGGATTTGTTGGATGTTGTTTATTGTTAGTTTGGATGTTGTGTATATTGGATTGTATGCCTATGGTTTGGATTGAATATTGTGTTTGTCTATATGTGTGCTTATTGATGTAGATATATACTCGAAATGGTGTTGTTGCGGTTATATATATGATTTGTATGGCTGGAAGGAAGTAGGTTTGAATGCAAAAGAAATATACCTAGATTTTCAACGGCTAGTAACAACTATCAACAGCTTATAGGTCATCTAATACTAGTGGCTTCTAATGGCTATAAACAACAATACCCAACGATTTCTAATGGTTTTTAACAGTTTTGTCAACACGATATGCCATGTGTCAAAAATTTCCATGGTAAATACCCTGTGGATATTGTTGAAAAGCATTATGAAGCATTGGTTCATATATCAATGGCATTTCCAACGACCGCCAATGGCTGGTAGCATTTGAGAAAAACTATTGTTCATGTTGTATAGCTTATCAATTACATTTAGAAATAAAAAATTCATATTTTTAAATAATATTATTCATAATTTAATATTATAAAACTAGTTGAAATTATGGTTCGTTATGCCAAATGTATAATTTCCTCTGTTGATCAGGTAACCAAGGCTTTGATATCAAATGTAACAACCCACCTTGGAACGGGCCTAATTTTCAACCTAAAAAAAGGTCCATCAAAGCATAGAGTCACTCTACAATAGGTCTTTGCTTTCTATAAGAAACAATATCATAGAACCAATACCAAGCTAATTCGATCAGAAATCACAACGGATGGATACAATATAATAACAAAAAACATAGCCTTTTATTTTATAAAAACCATTTAAAATATGTTTCAATACAACAATTCTCACATAAGTATAAATATTTGGGTACATTAGAAATATCATTAACCATACATAAGGATAATAATAACTAAAAGATAACTTCCACCAACGTCGGGCCTTCCATCTTTCAGCTTCAACTTTGAATTTTGTCTGAGGCATTAACACACAACACCAATTTTTTTTTCTACAACTCAGCTATATATTTTGGAAAAAGGTAGGCCATATGGTCACTTAACACTAAGGTGGATCTAATGATCACTTATACCGAAGGAAGGATCCTACGACCACTTAATACCTAATGATGGACCCAACCACTTAATATCCAGCGGCAGACCTAACCACTTAATACCTAATTCTGAGTAGACACTGCAACTATATGTATACTTACAAAATAGTGCAAGAAATAGTATGCAACCCCTTATGACCTGAAAGGCAGATGAAAAGTCACCATTTAATACCTTACTGTAATGGACCCATCGTTACTGTCTAGCTGTCACTGCAAGCGATTTCCCAGCCACTTAATTCTTCCTTTAGATAGGTTATTCCCTTACATGTGAGGCTATACTAAAATGATCTATCCCTAGGTAGACCCTCACCTAGTCACCATAGAGGAAGAGAACAACTTCTGGACATCTTCCTACTCAATTACGAGACCATTTCATAATTTGATTGGTCAGAGGCAGACCCATTTATCACTTAATACCTTATAAGGGCATGCCCTATAACTACAGCTTGTACTCCTAAGGAAAAATTTATATAGGGGCAAGTCTCAACTTTTAATACCCATAAAGGCAGATCATTCACCTAATACCTAACCCTAAAATACGTTTTAACAACATGAAATGACCCATAACACTAGACGTCTCACATTAACCCATCTTTTTGTAGTTGTTGGTAGCTGGGTTGTTCGACCAGACTTTCGCTACAAGAAGTGATTAACCTTGCGACTTCATGGCCTCAAATACGAAGTAAAGACCATTGATACGCACATAACACAATTTCCTAATTGGGGAATTTGATTCCAATAATCTAATTTCTAAAATGATAATGCATATTTATAACACGTGGGTTACGATATATTAAATAATAATAATTATGCATTGAATAGGCATGCGAGAAACGACACACAAGTCTAGAGTAATGTCATCCTGCACACAAAATTATAGATTTACAAGTGTCTTCCATACAATTCGTAACATAATAAAAAAGACCCAAAAATAAGATTAGTAATCTTTTTACACAAATAGAAACCATATACCAAAAATGGAGAAAAAAAACTTTCTTTGATGGCTCACAAAAGCAGAACAAATAGAGCAACCCTTGTTACTGCGTTTGAAGAACATCCAACACCACATACACAAAAAAACCAAACCCACCAATCCAAAACCACCCTAAGACACTAAAAACAAAATAAAAAACACTCACAAGTAGAAATAAAGAGTGCCTCAAATGCTTCCAAATGAGAGAGGCGGCCAAACCGGGCACGAAAACAAGATGTCAGTGCTCCTACTCCCCCGCAAATTTAGAAGAAGCCTTAAAGCAAATGAAGGACTACGCCCGCTTCTTAGCACTGCTGGAAACCAACTTGAAGATCCACACTAATAAAATCAGGCTCTAATCAACGCAGCTAGCAGCATAGACCAGTCCGAGAACCTACTAAGCTCCAAACCAAAATCCTGCTAAGCTCCAATCCAGCAGCCTAAAAAAACCACTACCCTACTCCCGCATGGGGACAAGGGCCCCGAGTATTAGAGAAAGCGACAACCAACTGAGTGGATAGATGATTGAGACTACCCAAAAAAGTCCTTCCTTTGAAGGCAAAGAAAACATTATCTTTAACCTACTGGACGATGGAAAGAGAATGCATCGAAATGTCATTCAAAATGGCCTTGTTTCGATAATACCAGGGATGCCAGTAAATAAGGCAAGGAAGAAGGAGAAAAAGGACGGACCAAAAATGCTTCCCAGACCTTTCGGTCCATCACGAAAGAAGGATATTAAAGAGGGAAGATATGCCACTACCTACTCCCACCATATCCCCAAAGTAGGCCCAAACAATAGACGCATAGTCCTCGAGCAAGAAAAGATGGAGAACCGATTCCATATCCCCAGACCCATATGCATTTGGAGATAAGCAAAATACCGATCCGCATGAGGTTCACATCAAGTGGAATACCATCATGAAGGATTTTTCAACATAAAAATGAAAACCTTAGGCGGAATGTGGCAGTCCCAGATAAAAGGGAAAACAAGAATTATAGGCACTAGAATCCAAGCATTGTTCCAAGAAGTCCTATGGGAAAAAGGACCCCCATTCCCACCGTAATTTTGGCCATAGGAGTTGGAAAAATCCTTAACATATTGCATACGTTTCCATATCTTACTCGCATAAGACAGGGGTTTGGAGAAATCCATAGGACCAGGTTGATGATACTTAGCATGCAGAAACGATGTTCAAAGGGAGTCATTCGCACGGAAACAAATCCATATTTTACAGGCGTACGCCATGCAAACATCCCGAGGATTTCGCAAGCCCAGACCACCCTCATGTCTGGGATGGCAAACAACATCCTAGGAAACCCAATGATGTTTCCTTGCATTGTCTTTTTTTCCTAGAAAAAAAAATGAAGCCAAGGAATGATAGGAGCAGAAGAACTAGAAAGTGGGAGTCATTGCTGCGAAGACATGAGAAACAATTGAATCAAGAATATACTTGATGAGGACTAGTTTACCATCTTAAGAGAGGAGAGTTGAATTCCATCTCACAATCTTCCCTCTATTTTTGTCTGAAATAGGATCCAAAATGGCGTTTAGTTTGCGGTCTCTATAAAGATCAATGTCGAGACAGGCAAAGGAAGGAAGGCAAACCGAAAGCCAGAGAAGGAAGGAAGGAAAACCAAAAGCTGGAGAAGGAAGCGATCCATGTTACCCTTCTTGGATCCGTAGATTTAGCAGGCATTAAATGGCACTTCGAAGCGTTGACAAGTTGCCCCAAACATCATTTGTAGAGATGGAGAAAACTAGAAGTCTTCTAACAAAACGACGATTCCCATTTGAAAAAAAATGATAATTTTATCTACAAAGGACAAAGACAAAATAACAGGACACCCGCTTGGGATACTAATGCGGTAAATCTGTCTGGCTCCAAACAAAGGGTATCCTTGCCATAAACCACTACCTGAGTGGAAAAAACCCATTGATCGATCCCTGAAATAATACAGGGAACCAATAGTTCAAAATGAGCCTCCAAACAAAGTTAATTAGGGGCTCGAGGAAACCAAATGCTCTGAGAACCTTGATAATGAAATACTAAGACAAGAAATTGTAAGTCTTTGCCATATCTAGCTTAAAACACCACATTGGACCCTCGAACCTTCTATTAATTTGGGAAATGAGTTCTTGGGTAAGAAGAACAATGTCCATAATCAAGCCGCCTTTGACAAAACCTGCCTGAGATGAAGAAATAATCTGGTCAAGGATATGAGTGAGACAGAAGAAAAAAATCTTAGAAAGGACCTTGTTCAAAAATATACCAAGGCTAATAGGTCTGTAATCGGAGCAATCCTTGGGGTTTTCACACTTGGTAATGAGAACGAGATTGGTGGATGTCCACCCAATAGGTAACATACCACCAGAGAAGAAAGATTGAATAACCAAACAGAAAGCAGATTGGATGAGTGTCCATACGCTCTAGTAAAAAATTTTGTAAATAAAAGGGATTTATTTGTAAATAACATGTATATGTATAATTATTATTCTAGTTATGCTTTACTTCATTTTAATTTTCTGTATACTGTAAGGATTTAGATTACATATAGTTTATAGCCTGTATTTTCAACATTTTATAAATAAAATAAGGATTTGAATTGCATATAGTTTACTGTCCCTTAACCCATTATTTTTTTGTAAATCTAGGGTTAAAGAAGTAAAATATATTATAATTGTTTGAGATTTGGAAAAAGAACCTTTAATTTACATCCATAATTAAAAATCTGAATAAAAACAATAGGTTGACACTTCCGTTTTTATTATAGTTTTAATGGTTTTTTTGTATATTCTCAAAACCCTTTAGGCATATACAATCCATAATTTAAACTAAACAAACACAGATAAAAGCGAAACTATAAAGATTCTACTTGCAGCTTTTAAAGATTGAAGCGGTTTCCAACCTTAAATGGAATCCCTCTTAGATTTGCTGCCTAAAAAATAAAATTTAAATTCTCTCCTTTTAGATTCATATATGTATATTCAAGAGAGATTTATATACAAATACTAGATCCAGATTTGTAAATAAATAAAATGGAAAGATAGAGGAGGAAGAAGAAGACTGACCTTATCCTAAATTGGACCTAAATATGAGAGATAGAACCGAAAAAGCGTAGTCATAGGTATTTGTGATTTGAAATAAGGGTCCAGGGTCTTATTTATAGATGTTAGAATCAACAGAAACCATCAAATTCATATAATAAAATCTGGACTATTTACAACATCCATATCCTAAAGTTTAACCTAAAAAACACTAGCCGCCACACACCTGATCATGCAAAAAAGTTGACCTCCCCTCCTTGGAGCTGTCGACCCCTATATATATGAGTGGTCGACCGCCCATCGTATTTGGTAGTGTTTTGACCGTTGCACTCATTTTAATTAATTACTTCATTAATGTTATTTAATTACTGATTAATATTGTATTGTTATCCTCTTGCTTATATATACACAAACATTTAGGTTTGAATTTCAGGTCTGAAATTATTTTCTTATCCATTAATTCAAATTAAAATTAAGTTTCAAACCTTATTCATTTCAAATTTGAAATACTGAACCATATTTAACTTTTTCATATGGACTCTGTTTTCAACATTTTTTACATGAAAACAAATTACAATCTCGTCATGAACACAATGTTATAATCTTCATAGCCAAATTCCATAAATATCAAATTTCCATATTTAGAACTATTCTAGTTATTTAATTATTTTTGTTTTCCATGTCTATTTTGGGAATATTTTACAAGCATTTCACTGGTATTCACCAGACAATTTGTTAGGATGGGCCCCCAATTTTGGTCAATTATTGATTGCTCTAGTATTGACCGCAAATCCTACACAAATCCATTAGGATGGGCCTCCCAATACACTAAAGGATTTGGGATGGGCCGCAGATGACTACCTACATCCAGATTCCTTTAGGCTGCTCTTAAACACATCTTATGTGATTATAATTGTAGTCTCATTCTCGATTTTTTATTTCTTTGTTCTCTTATTATCTTTTTCTTAAGCCTCCACCTATCATAAAGATAGTTTATATCTTCTGTTTAAGTCTCAATCTATCATTAAGATATTATAGTCATCTCACTATTATAATAGTGTATGCTTATTCTTTTACCTGACATGATTGTCACTTTTTTTAAATTTCTTTCATTCTTTACTTATCTAAAAGATAAACACTTATTTCATCTACTATTCTTTCTTCATCTATCATTTATATCTGTTAATGTTATTATCTCTTTATTTTGACTTTGTCTTTTCTTTAGTTCACCAAGTATTAAACTTAGTTACTAGCTTTTCTTTATATCTTCTCTTATTCGTTACGTTTTCTGTTTCTTTTTATCTTTATCTTTTTAGCAAACTATATTTTAGTAAATTGGTAGCTAAGGTTGTTTTGTAATCCATTTCCATATTCAATATAAAAACAGCTTTTGCGCAATGATCCACAATTAAAATATTTCATTTCTTTTATATTAGGTTGTTAGTACATAACACAGCAACCCACCTTATTTGTTCTTATCCATTTTATTTCTAAATTATATTGCTTTTCTTGTAATTCTGTTCATCATATTATTCTTAATATGAAATGTGGAATATTTCTTGTTCTTTCCAATAAACCAAAATATTAAACTTTCCCAAAGGGGGTTGTAAGCATATTTCTTTGGTTTATTTTACATTCTAAGCATACTTTTTTTCTAGATTATCATTAAATATACAAATTCTTCATTTCCAAGTCTAGACTTGCTTATGGATTCATTTATCTTTACTTTAATATTTTTTACATAAGTACAAATAATCTAGTGTTTACAGCTTAGCTTAAGTAATTTCAAATGAAACATTTTCAATAATTAATATAAAATGTAACGGTTCTTATTGGATACTGAATGGAAATACAACGGTATCATATACCATTATAACAAAAGGCATATAATTTATCCGCTTTCCTCAAAAGCACTCCAAATATCCAACTCTAATTGAGATCCAGTCCTAATATCCATTCCATTCTATTATTGTTACCTATTCATAACCACAAATTGAAATACATATACTTTTAAATTTGGATTTAAAAACCATATCTGGAATCTTGCCTCGTTCAAATAACTTTCTGATCAGAACCTCCCATTAGATCTTTAAAATCTCATCCTTTAATTCATAATAGAAATACTAAATCTAAATCCTATCATCTCTAAAAAAATTAGAGGAGGAAGAAAAATGGTAGGGTTTCTGCACCCATTCAGAATAAAATGAGTTTGGTGTCTTTCTCGTTGTGTTTATTTATAAAGGTTCAGATCACCATGGTCCATACGATGTTATCGAGTTGAATCCTTCCATCTAATGATCTCTCAAAACATGATTTAAAATTGTGTCTCGGTTGACCAAACTCCTTAGATAGTCAACTACTATCATTAGGCTAGCCCAAAGGTGGTCGACCGATCTCGGTTCAATACTCATGTTTTGATGTGTATAAATAAGTGACTATTTATTGCATATATTAACGTTCTTTTAAAAATTATTTATTCTAGCTTTATATTTTATAAAAATTTATTTATTCTAATTTCCATCTTATTTTCTTGCACATTTGAATATCAAATCAAAATAAACTTCAAATTTTGGAATTGTTATATGCGCACACATACATACATACATACATATATATATACACATACACATAGACATGTTTTTGTATATAATTATTTTTCAACACTAAAACTTCAAATGACAACAACGTCTTTGTCCGAATTCTATTCAGATAACATTATATAAGTTAATCAGAAAATCAACATGAATATAATGTTGTAGCTTTATGGATAAATTATAACAATTTAAAATGCTTATTTTTTCAATTTGAATATTTGAATTATTAATTATTTATTCTAAAAATGTAGTGTGTTGCAATCGCCCTTACACTTAATACCCTTCTATGAGGTGTATGAACTTGAGATTTGTATTTTTGTGAAAATAAATTAGTGTGTTATTGGAAATGACAATATGACATTTAGAATTAGAAGTATTTCTTTAAGAAAAGGTAAATCATGGCCTTACAATCATCACAACACGGTAATGAATAAAACAAGGGATATGCTTTAGAGATATGTGTATTACACCCACTAACAGCTATCATTCCTCGATCAAGAGTGGATACGTATATATTTCTGATTTGCATATGAGTATAGGATAATGTTGTGCACATCGATTATCCAAGTGCTTGAGAAATGAAATAACATAGCATATCATGTTAATGTGGCAGCTGACTTTGATTTGTAAGGAGTACATGTGAGGCTGTTGATGCATTTTTTAGAGGTGCATTGTGGTTGGCGGTACTCCAATAGCCTAGTCATTATTGGAGATCCATTCTCCAATATGTTCCTTTATAATTTTTAGTTTTGTCCAACTATGTTGAAATGTGAGATGCAGCATTTCAACTATTTTATAGATTTATTTTCAACATTTAGGCTCTATAATAATATCACCGAATTTTCTATAGAAACGTTTCCATTATTGTAAGGTAAAAACATATTTGTGTTTCATGTGTGTCATGTTCTTAGAGCTACCTTATAAAAGGGTTTTTAATATATAAAATAAATTAATTCCTTGTGTTTTGAGTTTTCTCACGGTACTTTTCCAGACTGACTTAGATGTTATTTTCCTACAATGTTCGGGTCAAACCTAGCATATTTACTAGGTTAGAGTTGGAAGTTTTAAAGCTCCGAGACATGTAAAGACCTGTATTTATGTATTAGAGGATTGTAAAATGATTTTTTTAATTCATAAGTGGTCGTATCATTCTAATATTTTAATAAGTGGTTCATAGAGATATGATGCATGTCCATGATTTTTATTGACTTTTTTTACTATTTACCCCTATTATTAACTGTTTTAGTCCTAACTTTTAATAGGGATCGAATTAGGTGCTCTAGTTAGTCCTATTATATCGAGATGGTGGTTGGCTATTCTGTAGAATGGTCGGACTAACAAAATGGGCAAGTGATTTGAAAGAAATTGTTGTTTTAAATTTCTACTTTTGCTAGATAGCTTTTTTTGCAAGGCTGACCGATTTTTATAGTGCTTCATAACCTCTTTATATAAAAAAAAGATACATCTAATAAAGGTGATATACAAAATGCATATCAACTAAAAGATCCCATGCAGGGGATACCTAGTTGTTCACAGCGGCATGCAGTGTAACAACTACACCTAACACATATACACAACTGAATTACATGATAGAATTACATATTGGATTACATAGTGCCATAATAATATGCACTTCATGCAAAAAAAGGCAGTTAGACTTTGTCAATTAAAGCTTGCATCATCGCTCCTTTCTTGCTGCAAGTAACAGGTGACTGTCCAGCCAAGACACCCGTTAGAGGAGCATCATGATTAACTTTAGTAATGGGCCTGGGAGGTGCCTTATACCCAGGTGGTGGAGCAATATGCCCATAAGGGTTCTTAGTTACCTGAGTAGTGTCATTACATGGTGAGCACTACGTTGCGAGTTCATAAATCCCGGCTTCAAGTGTGGCATTTATTGGGATAGAATTGATGGCATTAGCTGTTGTCTTTTACTTGCACAAATGTAGATGAACTGCTTGAAATGAATTGTAGTTCTTAAGCATTATTTCCATCAACTTGCACTTTTCATTATAAGGTACACTACTGAGTTTACCACTACTAATCTCGTCATTCAAACGATTAGTAAGCTCAAAAATACCTCCTTTTCCACTACTACAAGATGAATCATAATTATCATTCAGGGACTACTCCCCTAACTCTACCTCTGCACATCATTAAAGTTGAATTTATGATATAGAAAACTGTTAAGTGTACTCATGTTACTTTGCTTCTTCCCAACTTTGTTGTTTCCCCTTGACTACTGCCCTAAAATATTTATAATCTTAACTTGTTTACCTTCCTCTCTGGAATGAATTTCACTTCTCACAACATTCTGGGTCATAGCATTATCAGTTTTTAGTGATTCACGTCCAACATTATCATTTAGATTTTAGATTAACCAAATGACTAAAAAAAGATTAGCCCATAGACTTAAGGAAGTAGTTATAAATAGGTGTTGTGGAGGAGAGAATTAGAGTTTTCTCCCTTATTCTCAAATTAGGTTAGCTGCCTGTGATCCTACAATTCAATCTAATTATCTGATTCTAAATTGCATCTAGAGCCAATATCTACACCAAATGGACTAGATCTCATCCATTCTACTTCAGATTGTGCATTTTCTTCGCTGTCCTGATCAGATCTACATCTATTTTCTTTTGATTTCAGGTTTTGGTGAGTGATTTGGATCTCTCACTATGTTATATAATGTTATATGTTTAGATTAGACTTTTTCTATCACCTACACATGTTTAATCATGTAAAATATGCTCATTTAAGGTTATTTCATATTTAAAACTCTAAGAAACCTAACTAGACATATAAGTGCCATAAAGATAAGTTTATCCTGATTTTTATATAGATTCACATTAGATCTACGTAAATATATAACAAAAACATGTTTTCTATGCATGTAGGCATTTATATATGATTCTTAGTTTGTATGCTTGATATTTGAATTGTTGAAATCACTGTTTAGATGTTATACTGGATTTTATGTGGTAGAATTATTGAAATTAGGACTTAGAATGAAGAACAGAGTATATCAGGAGTTCAGATCATCAGAATCAGATGAATCTTGGAGAATAGGCATCAAAATACATCAGGAGGAAGCTCAAAATTTTTGAGCCAAATTCCATAGACTGTATACGGTCCATGGGGGATGGACCCTCTGGAGGTCATAGGGCATGGACTTCCACTTTGCTCAAAATTCATTGGATTCAGATGAAACTTAAAGGAAAGGCTCTGGAGGAGATTGAGATGAATCGTAATAGGTTAAAGCTTAAAATAACCTAATTATATGGATTGTATATGGTCTATAAAGAATGGACCTCTTGGAGGTCCATAGGGCATGGATTGTATATGGTCCATGCCATTAGCTCATATGGTCATGAAATTTAGGTTCGAGCATAGGGTCCACGGAAGACTGCGTTGCAAGTTTTATTGGGTTTGGATAGGCAGAGTACTTGCAATTTGATGGAGTGGCTATAGACTGAACGAATAATCAGATGTAGGTTTGGAAGCATGAAACTTGACATCAAGGCATGATTGGGCACAGTGAATTGAGGCATGAAGGCACTTACCCAAACTTTAGCTAAGTGTATAGACTGTATCGGTCTACAAGGGATGGACCTCCTAGAGTTCATATGTGAGTGTAAGGATATAATGTCCATGATGGAAGGGAGCATGAGGATTATGATCGTGCTGGAGATCGTGGTTTGTCAATTGCTTTTTTGGACCGAAAGTTGTAGCATGATTAAATTATAATTCTTCGATTAAAGGCTCGGATGTAGAGCAGTTCGAGGGGAGACTATGAATTGTACATAATGTGACGTAGTTACATGGTAGTGAAGCAGTTCATGGGAATGAAACTACATAGACATAGATTTAGATTGAGGAGGACTCTACTATCAGAACAAATTTTTTGATGTTGTCACAGATAAGGCGATGCAGAGAAGACATAAAGGTTACAACAACTAGGAGGTAATTTTATTGATTTAAACTAATTCATTATCTAACATACAAATTTTATTTAATAATACATATATTTTATAATCTAGGAGTAACACATTAATCAATTTACAGACGTGGTCTTCTCAAGTCAGTTTTAAGAAAGTGTAAAACAAGGCAGAAACAAGAGCTTAAATGGAAAATTTAATGATTGGTGCAAGTGTAGATGTAACATCTAGCCTTTTTTGGATAATTCAAGTCGATAATAAACCACACATGTCCAACTCAAACCATTCTAAAATGATGAATTATATTAGGGTATAATACAAAAACAAAAAATAAGAAGAGAAGAACTAAACAACACACATAATTTTACATTAGAACGATAAAATATAGTAATAGCATAAGTAGTTAATAAAGCAGTTAACAATATATATTTGAGTTTAGTTTAATATATATCAGAATTATTCAATCATGACATATTGATAATGTAGCGGAAATACTACTAATAAATATGGTCTTCAAACTACATATTGGTCATCAAGTAACATATGTCTTTAACAATTGAAACAAACTCAGCCTGACCTGAGCATAATGAGGGGAAAAGTTGAGTTAGGACTATATATTCTTATGTGAGTAAATCCTAATCAGGAAACAAAGATGAAGTATTTAAAATCATTACTGTGTAATAAATCTGATTACTTAGATAACTTTGATTAAAATTCCTTTCATAATAATATTCACTTTTTTCATTTCAAATCAAATATCTTCTCCAGAATTATTAAATAACTTACTTTTGGAAATATGGTTATTTTAAAATTCGAATATTATGAACAATCATACCTAGAGATATGAAATCAGATAGGGAGATTATTCCCAATAATGAGGCTAATGAGTGATAGCCTATCGAAATACATAAATAAATCGATGCACATCCCCGATAGATTATGTAGCACTCGTAATCTTAAACGACATTATAACGATAAACTAAAAGATACTTAATTAAATATTGGGAATTAAGTAAAAAGGATTGTGCGATTGTTGACTAGGTTCGTTGACCAGGTTCGTTGACTTTAAGCTATATATAAGACCTCATTTCTATTGTTTTTACACATCAAAAACAATTGAAGACAACGAGATGTTGCCCTAGCTTGGATTGAATTAGCCTATTTTCTTCAACAACAGGTTATAGGCATACAAGAATTTCTTCTACAGCTTTAGCCTAATTATTCTATGTTCTTTAGATCCAGTCTCTGTGAGTTCATGCTGTTTTTGGATATAAACATTTAACCAGTAATCCTAGCATGTTTATAAATCTAGATTTAAACCTATACCTATTAAGAATCTGATTCATACCTAATCAGTCCTGCTATTTCATGTATACATGATCTGCTATTCAGTTCTTATATGCCTATTTCTTTTATCATATGCCTATTCTATTATTATGCCTATTTCTGTTCTTCTTCCCCTCTCATTCCCTTTTTATTTTTATAGCCAGGTTACCTTCAAGCCTAGGCCGATCTCGCTGAAATATTCGTACGAACGAAATTAGGTTAAATTGGGAATGATTGGGAGTGGTAGTTTGGGGGCATAATTTGTATTATGAATCATAACTAGGATTTAGGAACAAAAACCATAATTTGAAATATGACTAAAATTTATGGCATAGCTTAGACTGTGAATTGTGACTTGTGGTCTGGGCATATAAACCTATAGGCTTAATTTAAGATTAAGCGAAACGTGTAAATGAAACTACAAGTAACCTGTGAAACATGTTGGGGATTATGCATACCTGTTAACCTATAATACTTAACTTGTTAAATCTATGGGGTTTATATACATATTAACCTGTTTACATGTGGCTTGTTTAATCTATGGGTGGGGTTAAGTAAACATGTTGAATCTGTGGGGTTGAGTAAATTTGTTTAATATGTGGGGGTTTATACAAACTCATTAAACTTAACATATGGAAATCCTAGCGGGTTGGGGATACAAGCCTAAAGGGTGGCTTGTGTCATCTGTTGTGTGGGACATATATAAGTCAGTAACCCATTCTGATATTAAAAGGGGACCCTGCACTAGGTAGGGGTCAGGGCATGCTTACTGAGTTAATTATAAGAGGTACATTTAGGGAGAGGTGTTCTGATGGCGCATTCCAACGGAGTCATGTGTGTGCATGGGTCTGCCTTGCTTGGGAAAATAAGCCGGTATAACACCTGTAAATAGGTTTGTGTCCTTCTAGTGGTTGCCACTTTAGGAAGTAATACACCCTACTGTGGGGTCGGCACAGGGTATTTACGTGGTAAGGAGATGATCGTTGGGGGAAGTAATTAGGGTACATCTAGTCCTTGTTAGGTACCTGTTATTTCTGGTTGGGTAACACACGTTATTTCTATTTAGGTACCTGTTATTCCTATTTGGGGTAAAACCCGTTACTAGAAGTATACCTAAATCTACCATTATGTTTATGTTGGGATTATTTGTTCTTGTTAAGTGATTGGAAAACACTTAGTGTGGCATACTAGTATCGGTGCAGAGAAAAATATTTAAGAAGCATAGTTTATTTTGTTTATCTTATTTATCATGTCCATTCTGCTCATAACTGTTATACGATATTGTTATCCCTCTTCTAGTTTATATGCATGTCATGATACTTTCACTTATTTATATGCTAAAAGCAACTGGGCTTATCAGACTTTATGTCTGACCCGTTTTGTTTCCTTTTCTCTCTCTTCCTTTCCCCCCAAGTTTTCAGGGTGGGAACGCTCAGCTTGACTAGGACTTTCTCTTTTATTTCTGCTTGGATTTGGATTTGCTTAGATGTAGCACTTTGATTACTTGTCTACTTGTTTATGGCTACTTATAAGGAACATGTCTTTTTACTTCTGTACTCTGATGATTTTTAGCACAAGGCATATGTTTTTATTTGATGTATTCTATTCCATTATTTCAGTTTGATGCTGTAACTGGATTTTGAGACCATGACGTTTTCTACTGAAAAATAAAGTTTTAAATTTCTGCTGCTATTTTATGTATCTGTCTTGTGATGTACTGTTTCTATTTACCAATAACGCTTCACTAAACTTAATGCATCCTGTTAAAAAGTGACATTAACGAACGTGGGGTGTCACGTTTGGCATTAGAGCTGAAGGTTACAAGATCGAATAAAAGGTTTTGAAAATTGTTTTCAAAAGGTTTCAAAAAGAAAGTATTTTCAAAAGAAAAGTCTGTTTTTGGAAACCATATTCCCTAAAGCCGTATAAAATATCTTCGATCCTTTGTTTGAACCCCTTTATCCTTTTCTTTTCAGCATGTCTAGGGAACCGAGTATTCCCGAGGGCGTTCAAATACCGGCTGGTTCCGTAGATATCTTGAGGTTATTGCTCCCGCCGGAGGCCAAGCAAACGCCCCTCCCCTAGCTGCAGCCGTTGCTCCTCCTCCTCTGCGAGCCAATAATTTCTCCAAGATATGCAAGAATTTATGTGCTATGGGAGTAAAACCATTCCATGGATCTAAAAGCTTTGTGGAAGCATAGAATTGGCTAAAAGAGAGGAGGATTTGTTTGGGATTTTTGAGGATGACGGCCGTAGATTCAGTTGGCCGCTTGGCAGCTGAAGGATGAGGCTTCATTCTGGTGGGAAGTGACGCAAGCAGGGCGTCCAGTTGAGACTTGGGATGATTTTCAACAGAGTTTCGAGACGAAGTTTCTTTCTCAGGAAGAAGAGAGTATACAAGTGGAGAGGTTTATTGCACTTAAGTTAGGAAGCATGTCTCTCAATAAGTTTAACCAGTTGGCAAGGTTTGGTTTAAATTTGGTGAATACTCCGCACAAGAAAGCTTTAAGGTTTAAAAGAGGATTGAATCAGCCCCTTTAAGCATTGGTGTTATCTCACATTCTGATGGGAGCAACTTTTGAGAGACTGGTTGATATGACATTGATGCACGAAGACGGGAAAGTGGAGAAAAAGAAGGCTAAGACTGATGAGACACAAAACAAGAAAGTGTGGCCCAAGAAAGAATGGAAAAAGAAGGGCGGAAAGAACGAAAAAGCTCAAGGTAAGAAGAAATGTCATGGTTGTGGAAGCTTGGGTCATTTGGTTAAAGATTGTAAAAAAAGGAAGAATGCTTGCTTCCAATGTGGTGAGGTCGGACACTATTCTAGGGAGTGCCCGAAGAAGCAAGTACAGGACCAAAGGGCGGGATCTTCAGGAGGGCATGCTCTCTAGGCCAGTGTACCAAATATGAGTAGGAAAGTTTCTGTTGAAGGTTTGATTTCTCTTTTCGATCATCCTATTAGAACTCTTTTTGATTCTGGTGGTTCTCACTCTTTTATATCTGATTTTATGGATGAGTCTCTGCACGTTGGTACTAGTATTGTTTCTGATCCCGCTATTGTCTCAAACCCCATTGGGGCACGACTCGTCTGCCTATGATTTGTCTTGGTTTAAGGATATCTGTGTTGGGCGTCGAGTTTGAGTGCGACACATATATGCTTGGTGATTGACATAGAAATATGTTTATTTTAAGCTCTTATTTCTTATCTTTTGTATATAAATAAATATTACTTGGGTATTGTTTTGTTAATTTTACAGATATTCCAACCCAGCCCGCATGCAACCAGAAATGTAAAGAAATAGAGATCAATTTGCTGTGTAATTGCAGTTTGAAGAATTGTAGATGAAGATCTCACATCTAGTTGCTGTTGGACAAGAAAAGGATTGATAAAAAGGCTTTGCACATCACCAGTCAATGAAGAAATGTCAAGGAAGCAAGAGGAAAAGAGAAAAGGCCCAAATTTGCTTTATTTATCTAAGGCCCATTTATGTTTCTCATTGCAAACTAATTAGTGATGTAATGACCAGGCCCAGTTATCATTAGGGTTAGGGTTAGGGTTTGGCTATCTACCCTATATATACCCTTGTAATGGCATTGTAGCCACCATCTCTCATCTCTTATTCCATTGTTCTAATAAAAGTTCTTCTTTCTCTTTTATTTTCTATATTTTTTTGTTTTCTTAGCAACTAGTGTTGTCTATACGATTAGATTCGGTAGAACACTATTTGTATTTTGCACTTATTTGCATTAGTGATTTACCGTCTGATTAGATTCAGCGGAAATCCTAATTTTAATTCTTGTTTGTTATTTCAATTTCTGCAATTTCAATTTCTGCTTTTATTATTTTCTTAGGTCAAATTGGATTTGATTAGATTCAAATCTAATTCATAGTTTTATTTCTTTTCTATTGAAATTGTGATCTGATCGTCGGTTCAGTTAGATCTGTTCTGAATCAAATCACAGTTTTAATTTTGTTTTGTTTTATTTTCAAAATCAACCTCCAAAGTTCGTCTAACACGCCCACGAAACATATAAATAATAAAATTTAACTTTCCTCCCTGTGTTCGACCTGTATGCTACACACCTGTATGCTTGCAGAATTTATTACAAATGTCGCGCTTTTCTAATTCATAGACTAGCGTCGATCACTTGGTTTTATGGGATATGGTCTGATTTTAGGGATGGATTGGCTAGCCATGTATGGTGCCACTCTGGACTGTGAGAGGAGGGTTGTTAGACTTTTGACCTGCCTAGGAAGGACTCTCGAGAGTTCCTATGACCCAAAGGGGTCAGTTATGCTTAGTTTCCTAGAATCACTTGATGCTTCTATCGAGGATTTGCGATCTGCACCTGTTGTTTGTGAGTATCCGGATGTTTTTGAGGAGGTTATGGGCTTACCTCTGAGGCACGAGATTGATTTCCGCATATACTTGGTGGATAATGCGAAGCCAGTCGCATTGCCTGTGCACCACATAGCTCCTAGGGAAAGGAGGGAGCTTATCAAGCAAGTAGGGGAGCTACTTGAGAAGGGGTTTATTGGGCGAAGCATATCAGAATAGGGTGCTCCAGTCGTATTTGCAACTAAGGCGGATGGCTCGCTTCGCTTATGTGTGGATTTCAGGGAGTTGAATAAGCTCACTAAGAAGAACAGGCACCCGCTTTCGAGAATAGATGATCTTTTTAACCAGCTTGTTGGTGCATCTGTTTTCTCTTAGTTAGACTTGGCCGTGGGTTTTCATCAGTTGAGGGTGGGCAAGGTCAGTATAGACAAGACTGCTTTCAGAACTCCAGATGGTTTCTTTTTGTGGCTAGTCATGCCTTTTGGGTTGACGAATGCACCCGCGTATTTTGTGGATCTAATGAGTAGGGTGTTCCAGGAGTTTCTGAATAAATTTGTTGTGGTTTTTGTGGACGACATTCTGATCTTCTCGAAGAGCGAGGAAGAGCATGCCCTACACGTAAGGGAGGTCTCCTAGCGCACCAGCTTAAGACGAAATTCTCAAAATGTCTCTTTTGGAGAAAGGAAGTAAGATTTTTGGGGCATGTGGTCTCCAAGGATGGGATAGTGACGGACCCCATGAAAGTAGTTGCAGTTCAAGATTAAAAGGTTCCAAAGAATGCAGCGGAGGTGAGGGTTTTCTCAGTTTAGTGGGAAATTTAGGAAGTTTATCAAGGACTTTGCAAAGATATCAGCCCCACTCACTAGACCGACAAAGAAGAATCTGATCTTTTCTTGGAACATTGACTATGAGGATGCTTTTCAGTGGTTAAAGAGGGATTTGACAACAAACCCAGTCCTGACTTTGCCCGATGGGAATAAAGTGTTCACAGTGTACACTGATGCATGTGGTACAGGACTTGGTGTCATCTTGATGCAAGAGGGAAGGGTAGTGTGCTTATGGTAGTAGACAGTCGAGAGTTCATGAGAAGAATTACCCTACCCATGATTTGGAGTTGGCTGCTATAGTATTTGCGCTTAAGACTTGGTGACATTATCTACTTGGAGAGAGATTCGAGTTGTACGCGGATCATAAATCTCTCAAGTATTTGTTCTCGCAGAGGGATCTCAACTTGAGACAACAGAGATGGATGGAGCTCCTAGCGTCCTATGATTTTGAGATTGCTTATACCCCTGGCAACGGTAATGTGGTGGCAGACGCATTGAGTAGGAATAGGATGACTATGAGTCCTCTATCCGTAGAAAGGCGGAGCTTGGATTACATATCGACCTTCGATTTTAGGCCATCTACGGATCTTATACCTGGTTTGTTGGCATCCTTACAGGTGCGACCCACTCTTATGGATCAAATAGGATCTTCGCAGCGAGAAGACCCACAGATAGTAGACATATTGGAGAGGCTCAGTAGAGGGGAGACTTCCAGTTACCTCAGTAGATATTCCATAGATGATAGAGGGTGGTTGCAATGGGGTAGAAGGCTTTGTGTTTCCCGAGTTGGGAGTCTATTGAAGATAGTCCTTGAGGAAGCCCATCATTCTAGGATGACTATTCATCCGAGCGGTGATAAGATGTATATAGATATGAAGAGGGTTTTCTTTTGGGCTGGGATGAAGAAAGATGTAGCGGAGTTTGTCTCTCAATGTTTAGTTTGCCAACAAATTAAAGCTAAACAGTAAAAGCTCGGCGGTTTGCTTCATCCTTTGGAGGTCCCACAGTGGATGTGTGAGAGTGTCTCTATGGATTTCATCGATGGTTTGCCTAGATCGAGGAAAGTCAACACCAGTATTTGGGTTATAGTAGATAAGCTTACTAAGAGCGCTCATTGCATTCCTATTAAGAGTAAGAGAACAACAACATGGTTGGCATCAGTTTATCTTCATGAGATAGTCCGTCTACATGGAGTACCTTCTAGCATTGTGAGTGATCGTGACCCCATCTTCACTAGTGAGTTCTGGAAGAGCCTTCAAGAGGCATTAGGTACGCAGTTATGTTTGAGCACCATGTATCACCCATAGACCGATGGGCAGACTGAGAGGGTGAATAGAGTTCTTGAGGATTTTTTGAGGCTGTGTATCCTAGACTTTGGAGGGACTTGGGAAGAGCATCTTCTGTCGGTTGAATTCTCCTACAACAACAGTTACCAGGCTAGTATAGGCATAGCACCCTTCGAGACATTGTACGGATGACCTTGTAGATCACTGACTTGTTTGTTGGAGTCTACATATAGGCTTCTACTTGGACCTAAGATGATTAGAGAAACTTCAGAAAAGGTTTATCTTATCCGTAGACGCATGAAGAAAGCTCAGGGTAGACGGAAGTCTTACGCAGATAAGAGAAGGACTGATATTGAGATTGAGGTGGGAGACATGATTTTCATCAAAATAACACCTTTAAGGAATGTGGTTCGCTTTGGATCTGTAGGGAAGTTGGCACAAAGGTTCGTAGGGCCATTTACCATAGTGGAGAGGATAGGTCAAATGGTTTATAGAGTAAAGCTACCAGAGAGATGGGCGAGTGTTCATGATGATTTCCACATTTCTCATTTGCGGAAGTGTCTGCACGATATAACAGATGTAACGACCCGGATTTTGACCTTGGTAATCGACAGATAACCCAATGTCGACTATCAAACATCGGAAGTACCGGATAGTTAATGAAAGAAGTTAGAGGGTGAGAATAGATAAGATAGAAAATTAGAATAGAAGACGAAGAAGAACATACAACAACATCAGAGTAACACGAATCTCACAATGGAACGAACAACATATAATACATAACATATCTTTGAAGTAAAATCAATATATGTATGCAGTAACATTATCAGAGTACAACACTTACAACACAACAGAATAAACAATAGTTATGTAATCCATAGGCCTCCTGCTCCAAGCTCTCTAAGTATATCTGTAAAACCTGACTTGACTGCCCATACAAATTTAGGCACCCAAGAGTTTGGATAAAACAAAACAAAATAAACTCCGGGTCAGTCATGGGACTGGTATGAGTAAAATAATTTAAAACAGTTTGATAAAATAAACGATATCTCATAAGACCACGACGTATAACTGGGAACGGGTTTTTCCCTTATGAGAATCCAAAACACTTGATTCAATCATTCAAAATTCCTTTTGAAAGAAATGATAATCTTTATATCAAAACTCTTTAGATATTATAATAGTGTCTATCAACCGCAATATAATAATCATCTAGCAGAACGCTTTCATATCACGTTCCACATACATAATATATAATCGAAAACCGCGGGCGCTTATTGGGTAGTGAATTCCAACTGGCAAGTTATGGGACCACCTTCCGACAGTGTATCTCTAGAGAGGAATACACCGGGTTCAACAAGAACATCTTGCAACCCAGGCTAAACATGACCGGTCACTCATTTCGTTTGAGTGTACCGAATGTATTATCACCAACGGTTAGGATCAGCAACCGTTTCTCGAATGGGACAACATCGAAATAGATTATAGAAGTAAAATGTAATTTCTCTAGATTAGGTGACAATACACCCTAATTGGCAGCTAATCACTTAGCCATGCAACCTACCCGATTTTATACCATTTTGGTTTGTGAGGCTTGAGGCCAAAACGTACAAATCACACCTTTCTTTACTTTGAATGTCACATCGTCATATCCGCCAAATCACAAATTGATTTCCTCGAAAATACAACGAGTATACAGCTAAGAGAAACGAATTCCTCTGCCACCAAACATAAGTACATTTGAAGAGATCAACTTACGCTATATAATAAATATACTCTATCAGACATTCTTCCATATAGGTCGTCCTGAGACTGGACAGACCGAAGGTACTATTATGTAAATCCATTGTAGGCAATTTCTACCAAGGATTTACTGAACATCCCTTGCATAAGTCTATCTTCAATTATCTTCATCATATTTGATTCGCAATGCTAATGCCATACAGAGTGGTTTTCAGATAATATATCTGATCTCGGTCTTTCCGTATTGACAACGAAAATGGTCAAAATCTTTGATAGTTGGTGATTTATATGTCAAAGGAAAACATGTGTATAAACAACGGTCGTATTCCCAAATGGAAATCTTACCGATCAATCATCATTTCATTTCCCAATTTCCCATTTATTGTTTCCATATATTCATAAATTCCTTATTTTTCAAAATTAGAAAATATACGTTATTAACTTTGGAAAACATTTCCATTTCTGTTTCATGCATTAATATCTTCCCACCTCTATCAGTCTCTAATTGTAAACTAGCAAGAGAATAGATTCCCAAGCATAACCCCGAAGGCCGAAACCAACATCAGATCGGTACCTAGAAAGCCATTCAACTCAACTAATTTCCAGTCAGTTTCTAATTTCAGTAATTCCATTTAAATTCCTAATTCAAACCCCAAATTCCTTTATAATATTTTATTTGCAAAATATTTACTCTAATCTAATTTTTCACATAGAATGTGAATAATATTTCTTCATATAACCAAAACAGTTTGATTTCATATTTTAAAAACAATATCTCAAACCCAAGTTCTATTTATATTTTTATTTTTAGAATTACTCGTACAAATCTCCTTTTTATTTCTAACACTTAAATCTCATTTATAATTCGCTTTATATAATTCTATTAACTCTATATAAACCCTTTTATATAATTCCATTTATTTTATATAAATCCTTTTATATAATCCTATTCATTTTATATAAATCCTTTTACATAATTCTATTTATTTTATATAAATCCTTTTATATATTCCTATTCATTTTATATAAATCCTTTTATATAATTCTATTCATTTTATATAAATCATTTTATATAACCCTAGTCATTTTATACAAATCCTTTTATATAATTCTATTTATTTTATATAAATCCTTTTATATAATTCTATTTATTTTATATATAAATATTTCATTTTCAAAATTCACTTTGAAAATTTCCTTTTTACATTCCAGTATTTCATATGGTATTTAAAATACCAAATAACATGACCAGTGTCATCATAATCAATCACAGATTTTATATCACATCATATATCACAATATATGAAAAAAATAGTATTATAATATTGGGGAATCCAATTGGATCCTCCAGCCTGTCTCCCTGCATTCACAAATGTTAAACAATATAAATAACATCGATTTCATTTCAATATGAAATATTCTGATAAACAGAATCAATATTTGATTAACGATCGTTATCTACAATTTCAACCAATAAACCGGAAATTCAACCAAACAATCAAGACACAGCAATCAATCATCATTTACCAATACTAGATCATATTTATAAAAATATAAACTGTACAGAGTTAGTGAGATTTACTCACTTTGGGAGTTCATCGTGAAATAACGATAAATTGTTGTTGATTCAGATCAGGCAATTTATTTCGCTATAAATTGTAATGAGCTCCAATCCACTCCAAATCAGTTCCATTGTGAAGCCCTCGTCCATATGATCCTAACGGATCTTGTTTCGTTGAATTCTGATAATGGATGAAAAAGTTATTATATTTACAAGTTTATAAATTATTTTAAATTAAAACACAACTACTTTAATTTGTCAACGGGCCTTATTCTTCTCACCGGGCCCAAGACCCACTAACATTCGCAAGAACAAAGACCGTGCTTCTCCTTACCGTTTTCTACAGGCAACGCAGAAAACTCATGGCCATTTTTGAATTCTTAGACCCTCTTCTCTCCTTTTGATACTCCACTAATATCAAATCTGAAAGTACCATTGATCTTCTCACACAAATCTTCAAAACCTTACAGCCATTATCTCCAACTCGAAGTTGTCTTCTACTTTGCGTCCAAGTAAGCTGCACCCAAACACGCTTCATAAATTTTCCCCTAACTCCTTTACTGTTCCATTAAAACACAAATAAATTTCACCGAACTTCCTCTTACCAAATTCTCATCGACTCATACTCTTCTCACAAATCTGGAACTCCCCCTATTGGTTCGCGACGCATAACATCTCACGTTGCCATCAGTCACTAATCCCATACCTTTTTGATGCCATTTCCCTTCAAAGAAGTCAAGCAAGTGCGGATTCTACCTATCAACCCAAATATAACAACAAATCGACCAACCCCTTCTGAATTTCCCTCCTCTTCGAACCGTAGTCACGATAGCTTAATTTCAGCGAATAGGAACTTCAATCGAATGATGATTTGAGGAAGTAGAGTTGAAGAGCATCTCATATAGATCTCAACTATATATGTTAGTCGATTTATGGCATTCGTTTTGATTTATATTGAATTTACAAACCACGATTTTTGTTTGAGAAAGAAGTAGCTGACGGCTTGGTTTGTTTGACCCGAGAAGGAATGAAATTATGTTTAGAGGGGGCTATTAATAGACTAGAATTGCTTACAAGTTAAGTTAGGTATTTTTATATTAATTTATATTTTATAATTAATTCAATTTATCATTTAAAAATTCCCGTGATCACATACAATATCCAAAAATCTTGAAAATGGACATATAGCTAGAGTTTGGCATTAAGGACCCAACGAAACTTGTTTCATCGAATTCGACTCCGTTTGCTTACACAAAGTATTTTAAAGTCAAATTATGGACTATTTTTCACATTAAAATCCCGTACGGCCACACACGGACTCCAAAAATCATAAAAATTGAAATCTAATAATAATTTAATATTTCGGATCCAACAAAATTAGTTTCGTCGAAAACGAAGCTCGTTTGCAAAAATGGCTATTTTTAAAGCTATAAATAAACCTATTTAAATATTAATATATTTAAAAATAATTAAATTTAATATTAATAAATTAATATTATCGTATATATTCACAACAAAATATTATCCGGCTTCAAAATATACATATCTGGATTTACAACTCCATATTTCAAATCCAGTGTTAAATCGATACCCAATTTATATTAAAAATCCTTTTATAATATAAATAAATCATTATAAATTATAAAGGAATTCCATAGCGACTTTTCAAAATTTTGATTTGGACATAACTCAAAATTTACACAACGAAATCTCGATTTTTCTCTTCCATTAGAAAATATACTTCACCAACTCCGAACGGTTCTTGTTTCACAGAAATCCGACTTAAAACGGATTTTGTATATTCGTTTAAAGTTCGAATCGCCAAATTACGAACTGCCATGCCATTTCGAGCTCGATTATAATTATAATATAATTTATACGTTCAAATGGCGTTTATAAATATTCGTTAATATAATTCAAATCCAAACTGAATTAAATTAGTTAAATCCTCTGATTCACACAACATTGCGAATTCTACTATTTCCGACAAATTTTGGAAATTAAATATATTATTTAATTATTAATATTAATTAAATATTCAATATTATTTTTATTTACAACCATTTAAATCACTAAATCGCTATTTAAATAACTAAATAAATTGATTATTATACCGTAAAATATGGGACGTCACATTCTTCCCCCCTTAAAATAATTTCATCCTCGAAATTGCTAAGGTAGAAAACAAACTCTATTAACTGGATTAAAATTTATTCATTTACTTTTAACTATTGAATTAATTGTTTTCAATTTAATTATTAATTTATTCCGAACAACCAACATTTTCAAAGATCCTGAAAATTTTCTAACACCTTGAATTTCGGAAAATTTCGCCAGCACCTCCTTTGTATGGCTCAATCGATACAACTACAACTCCCATCTCTAGGCCTTCTCTAATCCAAAAGAAAAGAAAACAGCCAAGCGGCTTGCTGAATCGGCTCATAAATCCCCAAACTCATATAAAAATAAACTTGTACCTTTTTGTCGGGCATATCATTATATCCGTTCCATCTGCTATCAATTCATCATATACCAATGTCAACCCAATCAATCCCTAATCAATTGATTCTCAAACCAAATCATTCGCTCATATTCAAGTTGAATTCCATTTGAACTCCAATCTCAAATTCTAACTCTTAACTTACCAATTCAACATAATTAAAGATTCCTAACTCCCAATCCAATTTTACTCGATATTACTCTATTTCAATTCAATTTCCACTAAACTGGCTTTCATTCAGTTCTGGTTTTTATTTCAACAACAAGTTCATTTTAATTCAACACCCTTTTTCCTGGGAGATTTTAAACAACTTCACTTTTCTAAAACCAGATATCTCCTTCTGAAATAAAAACGACTTGTTTTCTCAAAACATTTCCAAAACAGATTTTTTTCAAACTCGAAAATGAACACCGATGATGTTCGGATCATCATCGGAATCATTTTCCAGCGATTGTAGTGAGTTCAATACTATATCACTTTCAAAACCATTTCTAACCATTTCCATTTTGAAATACATTTCAAAATATTATTCACAATGCTTGTAAACAATTTAAAATCTCCCAAGATTTTAAAATTCTCATATATTAATTCCAAATCCATTTACAAACACCTTTCCAAATTTCCAGTGTTTTAATTTCAATTCTAATTTAAATTCAGATTTAATTTATTTCATAACACTTACAACAACCAACACATCCAATATTATAATATTTCCAATATATATATTTTCTTTATATCAAAATATATTTGGGTAAAATTATTTCATTACCCTCTTTTCAAAACATACTATGTCGGTTCATCGTATTCAAGTGTTTAGAAACTCCTATTGATACAATGGATCAAACTGATCGACCAAAACTCATAAACAACTCAACCAATAAATCTCCACAGTGTAAAACCTTTTTATATTAAAAAACAAATATGCGCTCGTATATATACACTCAAACTCAATCTAGGGTATTACTAACCCCATCTCTACTAAGTCACGCAACAGATCCAAGTTAATCACTTAACCTTTAGCTCTGATACCACTATAACGACCCGAATTTTTCGCAACCTTGGTAATCGACAGATAACCCAATGTCGACTATCAAGCATCGGAAATACCGGATAATTAATGGAAGAAGTTAGAGGGTGAGAATAGATAAGATAGAAAATTAGAATAGAAGAAGAAGAAGAACATACAACAACATCAGAGTAACACGAATCTTACAGCGGAACGGACAACATATAATAGATAACATATCTTTGAAATAAAATCAGTATATGTATGCAGTAACATTATCAGAGTACAACACTTACAACATAGCGGAATAAACAATAGTTATATAATCCTGAAGCCTCCTACTCCAAGCTCTCCAAGTATATCTGTAAAACCTGACTTGACTACCAGTACAAATTTGGGCACCCAAGATTTTAGGGTAAAACAAAATAAAATAAACTCCGGGTCGGTCATTGGAATAGTGTGAGTAAAACAATTTAAAACAGTTTGATAAAATAAATGGTATCTCATAAGTCCACGTTGTATAAAACAGAACGGATTTTTCCCTTATGAGAATCCAAAACACTTGATTCAATCATTAAAAAATCCTTTTAAAAGAAACGATGATCTTTGTATCAAAACTCTTTGGATATTATAATAGTGTCTATCAACCACAATATAATAATCATCTAGCAGAACGCTTTCATCTCATGTTCCTCATACATAATATATAATCAAAAACCACGGGCTCTTATTAGGTAATGAATTCCAACTGGCAAGGTATGGGACCACCTCCCGATAGTGTATCTCTAGAGTGGAATACACCGGGTTCAACAAGAACATTTGCAACCCAGGCTAAACATGACCGATCACTCATTTCGCTTGAGTGTACCGAATGTATTATCACCAATGGTTGGGATCAGCAACCGTTTCCCGAAAGGGACAGCATTGAAATAGATTATAGAAGTAAAATCGAATTTCTCTAGATCAGGTGACAGTACACCCTAATTGGAAGCTAACCACTTAGCCATGCGACCTACCCGATTTTATACCATTCCGGTTTGTGAGGCTTGAGGCCAAAACGTACAGATCACACCTTTCTTTACTTTGAATGTCACATCGTCATACCCGTCGAATCACAAATTGATTTCCTAAATAATACAATGGGTATATAGCTAAGAGAAGCAAATTCCTTCGCCACCAAACGTAAGTACGTTTGAAGAGATCAACTTATGCGATATATTAAATATACTCTGCCAGACATTCTTCCATACAGGTCGTCCTGGGACTGGACAGACCGAAGGTACTATTATGTAAATCCATCTTAGGCAATTTCTACCTAGGATTTACTGAACGACCCTTGAATAACTCCGTCTTCAATTATCTTCATCATATTTGATTCGCAATGCTAATGCCATACGGAGTGGTTTTCAGATAATATATCTGATCCCGGTCTTTCCATATTGACAACGGAAATGGTCAAAATCTTTGATAGTTGGTAATTTAACTATCAAAGAAAAACATGTGTACAAACAGCAGTCGTATTCCCAAATGGAAATCTTACCGATCAATCATCATTTCATTTCCCATTTATAGTTTCAATATAATCATAAATTCCTTATTTTCTAAAATTAGAAAATATACATTATTAACTTTGGAAAACGTTTCCATTTCTGATTCACGCATCAATATCTTTCCACCTCTATTCTAACTGTAAACTAGTAAGAGAACAGCTTTCGAAGCATGACCTGTGACGATCCCAAAACCCGTACGACGGTGTTAAGGATAATCATTGGAATTTAACTCATTAATCATCATTAGCAGAGCATAGATAATAGCATAAACAATAAATGGAATAATTTTACATAGATATGACAGCGGAATCATAACATGTAACAACATCAGATTTGCACAGTGTAGGATATAACTTAGTGCATAAAAAGTGAATGATCAGTCAACATCGCCATAAGCGGAATATATACATACAGTGAGACATAATGAAGACATCAGTCTACATCGCCATAGGCGGTACATATACATAAGATAATACATGCTGGAAGTAAATCAGTCTACATCGCCATAGGCGGAATATATACATAAGATAAGGATAGCGGAAAGTCAATAGCCAAAATACAAGTACATCTAATACTCGCCATCAAGCCAAAAGCGCACTTCGTACTGCAGTGCTAAGCCAAAATAACCTGTCATCTGTCAACAAGGCTGCCCGTGTGAAAATAAGGGCACCCGAGTTTGCAAAGTGAAACAAACAACGAGTCAGTCGTGGGACTGGTATAAGAAATCTACTTAACTGGTTAAACAATAGTAATAAGGCAAATCATAGGACCACGCCACTTCCGCGGAACAAGTTTACTCCAGTGATTGCCAGTGCACTTAAAACAAGGTAAATTCTTTAAAACAACGCAATGCTTTTAAAAAGAATGAAGCCGTTATAAGACTCAAGTCCCATCACACAATGCAACGCAAACCGAAGGATAGAGTTTTACCTTATAATGGCCAAAATATGCTTAATACGTGCAAAGCAAAATCACTTGATATTATTACTAGTGCATATATATTTCAAAAACGAATATCATCATAAATATCAATCATAGACAGCATAAGTGCCCCATACCACTATGTCGCCATACTAGTTCTACAATCAAATCCGTTATTTCGTATTGGAAGTTTGGATTCCCATCATGAGTCGAGGCAAGAGACAAGCTCCTCTCTGCTGACACTCTAGCAAATGCCTCAGGACTGCACACTCTGGGTAACCCCTGAAACCGGCTGGGCCGGTCCTCCCTTACGTTTGAGGATTAGCAATTCCTGAACGCACATTTCCCGGTCCTTACAGACCTAAAATCGAGGCGCCTCGCATTCCAACAACCACAAAGATGAAAGTAATATAAATGTCAGCCAGTTTAAGCACTCACACCATCATAACTAGAAAGAAACGTCGTGTCCTCCCAGCGGTCCTTATCCCGTTTTTGACTCATACCGAGGTGTGAGACTCGCGAATCCACGCTATACACAAAGCCAGGCCACGTAGGCCATTCTTTGATCATCGACCACAAGACTTTGCTTTGCAACAGAAGCCTTGATCATTGCATCTTGGCATGTCACACAGGCAATCCACTCCATACGACTGATTTCTATCGATATATAACCTCTGAGCTCGTATGTCTCAGAGAAGGCGTTAATCAAGAGAATAAATTCTCCGCCGCCAAACAGATATATATTTAACAGAGATCAATCAGTACAGAACAAAATCCAATGTCAGACACACAGTCCATTTACAAGTCCGTTCTGGGTCTGAACGAAACCGGAGGCACCATATTCCTTGTATATCCGTACAATCAACACATACGTCCAGACGGCTACTACTCCAGTCCCTTCAAGGTAGCTACTTCAACCAGGAACCTTATCAGCGCCCATCCATCCGATACGAAGATCGTCGGTCTTGAACCATCTTCGTATTTTTGACTTCGAATAGTTTGATCAATTATTTGAAATGAGGATTAGCACGGCCTTTTCAAATAATTCACATATATTTAGAATTCAAATCAATTCTTTCTATGGTTAAATTATTCGACATCCACAATTCAGTTCTTTAGTATAATTTTCATGTCAAACACATTCAACCACCAAATATCAAGCAAACCAAGTAAAATTGGTTTAGTTCCATCCCATGTCACTTATAATATTTTATATTGATTTTCCGCCATTTTTATTTATTTAAAAATGGCCATATTTAATTTAACGACGTTTCAGGTCGTGTCGTGGCACTGGCGCTGTTTTTCCCAAATTTGTTTTACACATATCGGGAAATCTAACCGTTGGATTTCTACAAAGTTTAAATCACTGGGAAGATATCTCCAAAGCGAACCCAAGGTTCCAGTTTGGTGAAAATCCGACGGTCGGATCTTCCGCACTAGTCGTTTGAAATTACAGTTTCAAAATACGAACTGCAACATAGTTATTCGATTTAATTTAATCATATTTATGTTTATATATAAATATAATCGACTCTGGCACTGTTTTTCTTTAGAATTGAATTAAACATTCCAAACAATCCAACCGTTGGATCTTTACAAAGTTGGTGCCTTGGAAAGACATTTCCAAGGCGAACCCAACGGTTGCGGTTTCAAGAGAATCTGATGGTCGGATCTCTCGTACTAAACGATTGAAGTTACGATTTCAAAACACGAACTGCACAGCCTTGATTCATTTCAATTTTATTTATATTTCTATATATACAAAACATAGTTCATTCCGCGATTTCAATATCGTTTTCACTTCAAATATTTCACTAACGCTTTTATATTTCGAAAAATTTCGCCATAACCTACTTTGTACGAGAAGGGTTTTGGAAATTTATTGGGCCGTATTAGGTACCCAATAAATCCTAATAAGCATACACATATTGTAATGACCCACATTTCCATAACATCAGAGTTGACTATATACATCATACGTCCAACCCAAATATCACGAAAATACGAAACATTTTTTTTTAGAAGAAAGAGGTAGAAGAAGAACAGAAATAACAACACAGAATCTCACATCGCAGCGGAACAAAATATAATATATCATAACTTTTGAAATACAAAATTTCAACTGTATAACAATACACTTATCAGAGTACAACACTTACAACACAGCGGAACAACTCTATATAACTAACGCTGAAGCCTCCTGCTCCAAGCTCCTTTAGATAGATCTGTAAAATCCTGAACTACTTGACTGCCCGTACAAATTTAGGCACCCAAGAGTTTAGGTAGAACAAACAAAATAAACTCCGGGTCAGTCATGGGACTGGTATGAGTAAATAGTTTAAAACAGTTTCAGAAAACTAAATGATATCTCATAAGACCACGCCGTATATCACGGAACGGGTTTTTCCCTTATGAAAATCCAAACGCTTGATTTAACTTTCAAAAATCACTTTTGAAAGGAACGATAGCTTTATATCAAAACTCCTTTGATATTATAATAGTGTCTAAATCAAGTAGATAACAATCTAGTGGAACGTTTGCATCTCACGTTCCACATATATAATATATAATCAAAACCGCAAGCACGTATTGGGTAATGGATTTCCAACTATGACAAGGTATGGAATCACCTTCCGCTGGTATATCTCTAGAGGAGAATACACCGAGTTCAACAAGAACATCTTGCAACTCAGCCACACATGACCGACCACTCATTTCGCTTGAGTGTATCGAATGTATATCACCAACGGTTGGGATCAGCAACCGTTTCCCGAATGGGACAGCATCGACAATAGATTTTTAGAAGTAAATGAAACTCTAGATCAGGTGATTATACACCCTAATAGGTGCGACCTACATAGCCATGCTGCTTTCCCGATTTCTGTCATTTACCGGTTGATGAGGCTAGAAGCTACGCTTTATCATCACACCAGATTCAGTTCGAATGTCACA
This sequence comes from Allium sativum, assembly GCA_030737875.1. Lineage (NCBI taxonomy): Eukaryota > Viridiplantae > Streptophyta > Magnoliopsida > Asparagales > Amaryllidaceae > Allium > Allium sativum. The sequence goes on from CM060911.1 coordinate 233,057,071, forward strand.
TCGTTCAATCCATCAAATCACCGATTGACGTCCTCAACAGTATATTACGTGTTAGCTAAAAGAAGTTTCCTTCTCCGCTTCCACTCTTGGTACGGTTGAAGAAATCAATGTACGTGACCTTCTGGAAATACTCTGTCAGACATCCATCCATACAAGTCACCCAAGAATAGGATGAATCGAAGGCACAATTTCTATTAATAGAAAAAGTCCTTGCACTCTACTCCGTCTTCGATTATCTTTATATAATTTGATTCGCACGCTACTGCCAATACGGAGTGGTTCTTCGGATAGTAATCCAACCGGTCTCTCCATATTGACAACGATGGTCAAAACTTCGATAGTCGGTGATTTAACTATCGAAAAAAAAATTCGATAGTCGATGATTTAACTATCGAATAAAACAAGTGTTCATCCAAACATCCAACAATCACTGAGCTTTTAATTAATATTCCATTAATTAAATCTCCTCTCTATTTCTTTATCAATATTTGTTAACCAAATATTTTCAATAACCATATTGGCCTGTTACGTTATTTGGAAAACATTTCCGAATATCGCCTTCTTTATTTTTGTAATGACCCGACTTTTCGACCCTCAAACGTCGACACTAATACATCCACGGTATTCACGTGCCGAGCACCCAAGTGCCGAAAAGACAAAAAGTTAGGATGAAATAAAATAAAAAGAAAATAGACTGAGGAAGAAGAGGACACAATATCAGAATCTCACAACGGAACGGTAACATATAATATAATGAATGATCTTTACCAAATAAAACTGTATGATTACAACTATCAGAGAAGACTAACCTATCATCAACTTGGACAGTTATAACAACCCGTCCTCATAAATGTTGATGTACAACATAGAATGCATCGGATATAAAAAGTACGGTAAGATGAACTCCAACTCTCTTCCAAAAGCTCCAAGGCATCCAAAGTAAAACCTACCATACTCAGCCTACTCCAAGGAGTACGTGATGAATTTAAGGAAAACAAAAACCAAGCGTCAGACGCCAGTCTGGTATGAGAAACTCAAGATACACATTGCATGTAACAACACTGAGGGGACTGTGCAGATAACCGCTCCGGATTTCCCCTCAATTGAAACCAACCATTTATTAGGAGAAGTATAGTTGTATTATAAATAATGTCTAGGGTGTAGAATATAAATAAATTCACATAGAAGGAATGGTTGCATTGGTTACATTCGACAACTATTAAGTGTACAAACAAAACCGATAAGGCACCTTCGCATATTGGATTTTCCATCGGAGATCTCTCAATACAGATCCAATCTCCATGCACAAGGGTCAGAAAGTACCTCCGAGCGTTGCATATCTCTAGATAAAATATACCAAAAGGTAAACACAACTGGCCCACGCACGAAACACCGAAGTGCACCACGTGGAACCAAATATATCCAACTCCCGCGCGCAACTTCGAGGAGCTCCCGCACGATTCGATAATAAGCATACACTAGATATGGAGTCAATATATCCTACCATAGGTTAGCAAAACCTCAGACTGTGCTCCTACTCTGTTTTTAGCCATATCCGATGTCGAGGTTTCGTTCGGAATCTTTCATACGAGTCTTCATCACTCGAACATAACACGTATCCCAAATTGGATTCCTACTTCTCGAACAGATCACGAATCACTACTTTGATCCGAGCATCACGAGAAGTTTCCCAACCTTCATATAGATTCACTTTTCTTCTTCAACCGCTTCCAAAACGTAGAACTGGTACTCTAGTTTTGAAGTGGTATTCGATGAGTAAAACACTTATCGATCCCGGACTCTTCAAAACTAATCGATGAATTTCCGGTTAACTCAATTCTGGTTCTTTCAAAACCAGTCGCTAAATTTAAGGCCAAGTTCTATAGTCAACTAACTGACTACATTTCACACAATATACGATTGTATATGGAAAACAACCCTGCTTAATTTCCATAACAACCGAATAAACATTCAAGGCACTATCAAGATCACGAAGCATGATAACAGCCAAATCACTATAAAGTCACGCAACATGACAATTAGTCGAAGCACGGTTAACTCATATAAACGGCTTCTAATCCCATTCCCATTTAATTAATATTTCATTAATTAAAACTTATTTTATTAGTAAAACTCCTTTTAACTAATAAAACTTCACTTTTCAAATACAACTTCAATTATTAATCAATAACTCATACTCGATTAATATTCCTTTATTAGTAAAACTTCTTTTAACTAATAAAACTTCGTTTGTCAAATAAGACATCACTTATTAATCAATAACTCACTCTCGATTAATATTCCTTTATATACTAGCGTATATATTAAACTTATACATATAAAATGTGTATATGTATATATTCTATGAATTACCTAATCCGTTATAGTCTTACTACCCAAAAAGGGTTTTAATATACTTATCCCTCCAGTATAAGTATAATTACAACTCAATTCCAAGATTTCCTATTTAACTTCAACATTTCAAAACGTAGTCATATACTTATCCCTCCGGTATAAGTATATCTACAATTCAATTTTAAGATTTCTTAAAGTATAACCAAAGAGGTTAAAACCATTGTTTAATAAAGAACCTCTTCTCTTTTATAAGTTAAACATCTTATTCAATATCTTTATTTTGAAAGATTCCTATACTTGTTTCTATCTTTAAAATCAATTATTATAGATCTAAGTATATTCAAAATCATTAAACCATATATTCCAGTTTAACTACATTCCAAGGGTCTCAAAACAAGTGTTGCTAAAACAACGTTCACAACAAACCCAAAATAATCTTTTATAATTTATCTTTAAATGTTTGTTTAAAGATTCAATTATATTTACTTCCATGATATAATCTGAGAGGGTTAAAGACTAATGTAATTAACACATTGTCACGAAAAACCCAAAACCATTTTATGCTTACAGAAATCACACTTCGTGTACTTAACTCGTTTCCGACATTATCAACTTAACTACCCCTCGGTCAAGAGTGAGGCCAGGTAAGTTAGAGCACTGGTTGCATATCACCCCTTGCCTAGACACCCCATTCTTGACACTCATAGATAGATAAGCCTACTCGTCGGCTTATTAGAATTAAGCACAATAATCATGATATTCAATAAACAAGTAATTAGCAAGTGCACTTATATGACTATTCTAGCTTTACACACTTTCAAACTTACTTCAATTTAACATATAAGTTAAACAACCATTTTAATATGATAAGAAATCACTAAGGATGTCATTGCAAAGTTTCATACAAAGTGTTGAAAACACAACAATTCAAACTGCATCTATAGCGACCATCGCTATAAGTGCACTTTCAAGTTCAAGTCCATAATATGTCAATCCATACTAATTCTTATGTGCTTTGTTTCAAATTCATTCCACTTATTATACAAGTAAATTCAAATACAATTCCAAGTCCATTAACATGAATCACATATGTCGCTTACTTTTAAAGTAAGAATCAAGTTCACATTTTTAACATAAGTTACCAACATTCAAGCAACTTTAAGCATAGTTAAAGACATGCAAAAGGGTTTATGTTTGCTGTACTAAATAGTGAGTAAACTCACCTTAATCCTTCGCAAATTCGAGAACCAAGAATAAGAATAAAGATCCAAGAATAAGAACAAAGATCCAAGCTAGCAACCTCCTTCCTTTCCTTGCTTTCCCTTCTTATAAAGCTCACGGCCAAAGATGAAAATAGAGAAGGACTTGGAATTTTCAACTTCTAACTTTCTAGAAGGTATTGTAATGGCATAAGAAGGCTACACTCAAAGTTTGAGTTGATTTGGAGTTGGTTTGAGTATAGTTTTAGAAAGTTAGTAAGGAAGAGGAAGAAGATGAAGAGAAACCATTAAAAAGCTTCATTAAGCTTAGGAATTTTGTGTAAGAAATAATGAGGCATACCCCTCCTTAAAACCCTAATGGCATTAATGAGTGATGGGATGGTGTGTAAGGTGAAGTGAGAGGTGTGTAAGTTGATGTGAGAGGTGTGTAAGATAATGGTAAGTTTGCTTTTTCAAGTAAGCATTCATTTGTATACATATAAGAAGCTTATATACATACACTTAGGATATTTTCTAAACTCTTGATGTGACTAATTATGCATATACTTATACTTGTATACTTATGTATATTCATGTGTATGTATGTATCAACCAACGTTGCAACGATCTGAAACAACTTTTGTTCAACGATAAGTTGTAAATCTGAAAGTTGAACCCCAGTCATATCTTTAGTTCTATATCAAATGATTTATTTAAGTAAACCAAACTTGGAAATAAATTCATTAACTTATTTAAATAATTAAAACAAGCATATTAAAATTATAAAACCATTATTTGAATATTTAAATACCCAAAATACAAAAACTTTCCTTAAATGCTCATTTTTTTAAATGATGACATCATCAAAATAGTTAACCATAAATATGAAAAGTACTTTTATTAGCTAATTACTTTCCTAATGATTAATTAGACATTCACTAAAATTTTCAATAATTTTTACTAAGAAAATAGCCATTTATTGATAAAACGATTTTCAGTCATTTTATCAATATTTTACCAAAAATATATTTTTGAAAGCATTTTTCCAAAACGAGTCTAGTATCATTAATTATTGATTGAAATATGTTTAACAAGGTTATAAAATCACATTTATAACATTTAACAATATTACAAATTGTTACGATATTCAAAGATTAAGTGTTCGATTTTTCCGGGTCTTTACAACTTTCTAACATTAGAAATATTTATTATTCTATTTCCAAGCTTACATTTATTTGGGTTAAACCGGATGTTGTGTAAAACATCGGTACGACAACCCAAATTGTGACGGCCTGGAATTTCGCTCGATCCGAATCAGTCGTTAAACCGATCTAGACCGTTCGAAACCCCTGACTGTTTGAGAACAGGACAAATCAGGACACATACAGAAGAACATTTCATTGCTATTACAACAATTCCATCAGATACAAGAATATACAGAGTATAAATGAATAAATTACATTCGATAAATATCAGAGATTACAGTAAATTACATAGCAGCGGAAAATAATACAAAAGCACAACTGAAGGTGATATACGGATACAGAGCTTTCCGGATATCATTCCAGCTGTAAACCAGGATCCTGTGAATATAAATCTGCAAAACCAAAACTACTAGCTGCCCGTGCGGAAAATAGGGGCACCCAGAGTTTAGGTTAAAACAATAAACTCCAGGTCAGTCATGTGACTGGTGTGAGAACTAAAACAGTTATTTAAAGCTTTACTTTAAAAGAGAGTAATTCAAGGGACCACGCCGTATAACACGGAACGGGTTTCCTCCCAAGAATACCAGTGCATAGAATAAACAACGCAATGCTTTTTCGAAAAATGAAGCTATTATAAGACCCAGGTCCTATCATACAATGCAACGCAAGCCGGGGGATAGGGTTTTCCCTTATAATAGCCAAACATGCTTGGTACGTGTAAAACAAATCATTTGATACTATAATAAGTGTATAGTGTCAAAACATTTCAATCATAAATATAAATCATAGACGGCATGGGTACCATATATCATGTCGCCATACTAGTTCTACAATTAAAACCGCAATACACGTATTGGAAATTGGATTTCCGTCATGAGTCGAGGCAAGGGGCAAGCTCCTCTCCGCGTTCGAGACACTCTAGCAAATGCTCAGGATTACGCACACTGGGTAACCCTTGGATGCGGCTGGGCCGGTCCTCACTTACGTTAGAGGATTAATTATGCCTGAACACACGTTTCCCGGTCCTTACAGACCTATAATCGAGGCGCCTCATTCCAACAACCACAAAGGTGAAAAGTATATATATATGTCAGGGCTGGTAAGTCACTGACACCACCATAGCTAGAAAGAAACGTCGTGCTCTCCCAGCGGTCCGTATCCCGTTTTTAACTCATACCGAGGTGTGAGGCTCGCGAATTCACGCTATACACAAAGCTACGCCACAAAGGCCGTGCTTTGATCATCAACCACAAGACTTTGCTTTTCAACAGAAGCCTTGATAATCGCATCTTAGCGTGCCACACAGGCAATTCATGCCATGCGATTGATATCTATCGATATATAACCTCTAAGCTCGTACGTCTCAGAGAAGGGCGTTAAGCAAGAGAATAAATTCTCCGCCGCCAAACAGATATATATTTAATAGAAATCAATCAACACAGAATAAAATCCAATGTCAGACACACAATCCATTTACAAGTCCGTTCTGGGTCTGAACGAAACCGGAGGCACTTTCCTCGCATATCCATCCATCTCCAGGTACGTCTGGACGACCACCAACTATTTCCATCCTCTTGGGTGTACAGCCCAATCAGGATCGTCAGTAATAATCCGAACGATGTGAAGACTTCCGGTCTTCGACCACCGTCTTCATCTTCGACTTATCGTCGACTCGGTTATTCAGAATGGGTATAAACCCGGACTTTCCGAACAACCCGCGTATATTAAAAACAAATGTTACACAAACACAACATACGCCTCATTCCAATTCGTTAGTCACTAACCGCAAATTAGCCAGAGAACGATTTCCCAAACATTAACCCCGAAGGCCGAAACCAACATCAGATCAATATCCAGGAAGCCATTCTTCTTAGCCAACCTACAGCTAGTTTCTAAATTCCACATTCTTAGGGAAAGGTTCCCATTAATTTTATCCAAGATAAATTCTTTAAAATTTATCCTGTAATCTTCCTTTGGATGACATTTAAAACCAAATTATGGTTTTTCCAACTAGTCGAGATTAGCGAACCGTAACGAAGTAGTTATTTATTTTATTTCCCAATCCCAACCTATTCATCCCATGAAGCAAAACTGGTAATACTCCATATCTAACACCACTGTGTTATCGGTAAAACTAATTACCATTTCACGTTCAAATCTAATTAAAGATTTAACTATCGCTTTGGAGCAAAACTGGTAATACTCCATTCCCGCTCATTTTCTAAATTTGGAAATTTAGATTACGAATTCACATTTCAATCTAATTGCAGATTCGTTAAAACTCCTTTTACTGGGTTAAAGAACTAGGTGTTATTTAAAACACAGTTCACGATAAACCCATTTCAAACTCAATCAAATATATTAGAAATTCGATTATTTAAAACCCCTTTTTAAATCTTGTTCATTTATTTAAAAATAAATTGGTTTTAAATTTAGTTCAAAACTAGTTCATTTCGATAAAAATCCATTTTTATCCTTTCAAATATGGAGTTTTTCATCCCAAATTTCCCCAAATCATTTCTTATGATTTTACACAAATTATTGATATTTTTAATAATTTTATCAAGGCCCGTACAGTCGATTTCCAACAATGGCCATCGAACTGCACTTACAACGACCTTTTTCGAATTTGATTTGGACGTATCTCCAAATCCAACCGTTAGATTTTGAATTTCTAATATTCGTTAGAAAGCTCTTTTCGATACGAACCCAACGGTTCCGGTTTTAGGAGAATCCGACGGTCGGATCCCCCGTAATGTCCGTTTGAAATAAATGGTCGAAATTTACGAACTGCCGCGGCGCGGCGCGTTCTATTCAGGCCATTATATTATATATATAATATATATAATATATATTCCGTCGATTTCTATTTAAAACGAATTATATATATAGTTTTGAAATCGTTTCAAAAGAAATTTCAACTTCCATTTCAATTCAAATCAAAATTGAATTCTTCTTTATAAATTCGTTTTAAAAATCATTTCTATTCAATTCAAATTTCAATTCAATTTGAATTCATTTCACTTCATTTTAAATTCAATTCGAATTCGTTTTTCAATTCAATTCAATTCAATTCAAATTGGTTTTCTATTCGATTCAAATTCATTTTCTATTCAAATTAAATTCGTTTCGTTTTCTATTTGAATCAAGTTCATTATATATTCAATTGAGATCAAATCCGTTAAATATTCAATTGAAATTGAATTGGTTTTCTATTCCATTCAAATTCAAAATCGTTTTATATTCAATTCAAATCGAAATCGTTTTATATTCAATTCATTTCGAAATCGTTTTATATTCAAATTCATTTCGAAATCGTTTTATATTCAATTCATTTCGAAATCGTTATATATTCAATTCATTTCGAAATCGTTTTATATTCAATTCATTTCGAAATCGTTTTATATATCGTTCGCGTCAAAATGGCGCATCACTATTCAGCACGGCTTTATATATTCTATTTCAAATATTTCTTTTTGTCAACACACGACTAATCTCAACGAATGAGTACCGTCCATGTGTGACTATTTTTGTTAAAATACTTCGTTCAACACATGACTAATCTCAACGGATGAGTACAGTCAACACATGAACCTTTATTTTATATTGATAAAGATGTAAATTTTATTATAAAAATAATTCGTTCAACACATGACTAATCTCAACGGATGAGTACAGTCAACACATGAACATTTACTTTATATTGATAAAGATGTAAATTTTATTATAAAAATAATTCGTTCAACACATGACTAATCTCAACGGATGAGTACAGTCAACACATGAACATTTACTTTATATTATTCTTTATTTCTCAAATTGGAATGAGGCCCAATCAATTACCATATAAAGTTAATTATATGGATTTTCATACAACACATGTATATAATAGCATTGAAAAATAATCAACCATCAACCAAAGTGCACTACACTGTATAAGCATCGAATATAGATATCTAACGCTTATAACAGTCTGTCAATCAATCGATCGACATACTTTATCAATCAGGATGAGTGGACTCATATTTCATCCCAACACCCGTGTGGGGTTTCAAACAATCAAACACTTATTTTATTCGTGCAGCTGGGCGATGTGTAAAATTTATCGACCCAATCAATGTCAGTAAAATAGGTGTACATAAACAAACCGTTCGGTTTGTAAATGAATATTTATTTATTCACATTCACGTTAAAAATTATATTTTTAACGATAAAACATTTTATTTCAACATATGAATTTCTATTCAGTTCATTCTTTAAATAAAATGATATTTTTATTTTTCTAACATATTTTAGAAAATTTCGGCGGCATAACGGCACGATACTAGAAACGGGACGAGGTCTAGCCTTATCCCCGGTCTAGTGAAGGCCCACGCCATTCACACATCAATCAAATTCAACAAACAATTCAACTATCTATACAACCAAACAAACAAGCCCATGGTCTGTGGACGATTGTGTCGGGTGCTACTAAGCACCGTCTGCATCCTAGCATATATATATAACTAGAAAAAGAGATTGAAGAGTGAGAAGTTCTCACCAAAGCTAATCCAATCATCACGACTCTTCTTATGTAGAAAATCTTGTCGTTCTCGCCTTTTGTCACTTTCGCCGCCCGTAATCGCTACATGTATAAAAAATCACATTTTTATTACCTATATTATATAAAAATCTCATCTTTATACCTTCTATAAGTTAAAAATCAGATTTTTATCCTTTCTATAATATAAAGATCATATTTTTATTTACTTCATATGTCAAAAACTGTAGAAGCTTTAAAATGGAGAAAACTCACTTTTTTTCTAACGCCCGGATTCGCTGTTCGGGTCCTAGACTTTGCAAACGAGTTTCAATCTTCACACCATCTTTTTTCTAGCTTAAACACGTCATTCCGGACAACTTTCGCCTAAGGGTCTTTTTGCTGAAAATGCTCCAATTCGCCAGAATTCGCGAAAGTACACGAATTTTACCGCTTTTGAACAGCAGACTTCGAACGTGTTTTCCGAGCAGCTCCGAACTCCAAAACATGACTTCCATATAGCCAAATCGAAGAGAATTTCGTGCTCTACAACTTTGGTCTTGAGGGACTTTGGCCAAAAGCTCACCGTTTGGGAGTTATTGGCGAAATACGGTCAGGGACTTATTTGCAAAACGGGCGATTTTGGTGAAAATGGGTTTTTGAGCGTAGGGGGGCCCACGGCCGGAGTTGGGTGGCCAGCGGGCGGTGGCGGGCCTGATTGGGCGTGGGGAGTTCGCTGATGGGTGGTGGCGGTGGTGGTGGGGCCCGTGGTGGTGGTGGTGGTTGCTTGGGGTTTAGGGGTTTGCAAATGGAGAGAGGAGAGAGAGGAGGAGGAAGAGGAGGAGGAGGGGAGGAGGAGGAGGGGCGGCCGGCGGTGGAGGGGCTGGGGAGGCGGCGGTGGAGGTGGTGGCAGCGGCCGTAGGGGGTGAGACTCCATTTTTGAGTTTTTGTGAAGAAAGAGGAAGAGGAAGAAAGTGAAGAAGAAAAGGAAGTAAAAGTGTTTATATGCTAGTTTCTCGTGTATCGCCCGAACGCTAACGATCTCCGATGGCCGCGGATTTCGGACACGAGATAATAGACATGTAGACGAGTCCAACGAAACAAGTTTCGTCGAATTCCGAGTTCGTTTGACCATTCAAAAAAAATCACAAAAATGCTCAGATAAGCTCTAAAAATGCAATTTTGGCGCACATTTTCTTCTCGCACGCTCACATGCTAACTCAAAAAATCAAGCCCTCTTGGATTTAACCATTATTAGATGATACGAATCCATAAAAAAAACGAAATCGAATTCTGAGGTCGTATCAATAATGTTCCTTTGTAAAATGACTGCTCGCTTTACCCGGAACTGTTTCAGCTCGCACGGCCACATACTGACTCCGTTCGGCGCGCCATTTGGAACTCAACAATGATTTGTCATTATGAATCCATAAAAATTTATCTCGCCGAATTCTGAGCTCGTATGCAAAATTTCACTTTTTAAGGGCTATGTATTGTTAACCGAACAACTCCAGCCTATAGCCACTATTCCGAATATCGGAATATATCGAAGCTTATACTTTTCGGAGTTCTAAACGACATTTTGAACTCAATGGACGTGGTTTCGAGTCCAAATTCATTCATATGCAAAATTTGACTTTTTGGGCCATGTATAATTTACACAGCGACTATTCTGAATTTTCAACTGGGCATAACTTTTGATTCCCGCTATGAAATTTCGATTTTCCGGATTCGTTGGAAAGATATCATCAATTAGATCCTATTATTTTTGGTTTCGCTAAAATCCGGATTGTTCTGCTCCCGGTACATTCAATTGAAGTTTGAAATCGAATTATCGAACTACCGCGCCATTTTCAATTCTTTTCATAATTATATATAATTATTTATATTCTAACGACGACGTATATAGATATATATGTTCGAATTATATTCAAAATAAATTTCTCGTCGATATTATTTTAAAATAATTCATTTTAAATGTTCAAAATTCGCTAAAATTGCCAACATAAAAATTTTAAACTGGCTCAGAATTTGCGGGTTATTACAATCTCCCCCACTTAAAACTTTTCGTCCCCGAAAAGGAACAAAGTCGAAAGTGGTTTGATTATTCCTCTCTACGCTCAATCTGGCTTCCATTCTCCAACTCTTTAGTTTCTGAGAATTTTCAAAATTTCAAAAATTTGGCTAACACCCTAAATTTTCGAAAAATTTTGCCATAACCTCCCCTGCACCGGGAGCATCGGGGAATTTCAAATAGCTTCCCCGGTCCTTCAGATCTCAAAAAGAAAAAGAAAAAGCCAAGCGGCTAGCCAATAGGCTCACAAAATCATCATCACCCAAACAAAACAGGAAATTATGTAGTAAACATGTACCTATTTGTCGGGCAAACAAATTTTATTCTTCGGCTCTAGCCTCCTTGCTATGACCTGTTCAATGTAAGTATTGTATATGCAAGCAAATGCGACCAATTTTCAATACAGTTCAATATTTGATTATATTAGGCATAAATGGTTAAAAATTAGCAAACAAATAGACAAACAACACAAACATCAATCAATTAGTGAATTAGAGTTTTCATATTCATAATTTTGATATATATACAGAAAATCTTGTTTTTGATGCCAATTCACAACAAAGTGTTCTAGCTATGTTAGTTTTGGTTCTCACACCAGTCTAATGGAAATATATAGAAAATCACACCTTCGAAACTCGAACATGAATACTAATGACGACTAGTCAATCATCAGAACCATCTTCGGGCCACTAGAGTATGATTCTATATCTATCTAATATATTAAAACTTCGAATATACGTTCATGACGCGTATATGCAAAATCTTTATATATTAGATTGTCCATACTCAAAATAAATAATAAAATACGTATAAAATGATTTAAATTTTCAAAACAAAAATTGTTTTCATTTGAAAAATATACTCTTCACACTCGTTCTAGGATACTACTGATCCTATCTCTAACGAGTCATTCTAATTGGATATTACTAATCCAATATCTGATGAATTCTTTCGTAGGGTTCTAATGTGCCTTGTTCTCGAGCTCTGTAAACCAAAGCTCTGATACCAAATGTGACGGCCTGGAATTTCGCTCGATCCGAATCAGTCGTTAAACCGATCTAGACCGTTCGAAACCCCTGACTGTTTGAGAACAGGACAAATCAGGACACATACAGAAGAACATTTCATTGCTATTACAACAATTCCATCAGATACAAGAATATACAGAGTATAAATGAATAAATTACATTCGATAAATATCAGAGATTACAGTAAATTACATAGCAGCGGAAAATAATACAAAAGCACAACTGAAGGTGATATACGGATACAGAGCTTTCCGGATATCATTCCAGCTGTAAACCAGGATCCTGTGAATATAAATCTGCAAAACCAAAACTACTAGCTGCCCGTGCGGAAAATAGGGGCACCCAGAGTTTAGGTTAAAACAATAAACTCCAGGTCAGTCATGTGACTGGTGTGAGAACTAAAACAGTTATTTAAAGCTTTACTTTAAAAGAGAGTAATTCAAGGGACCACGCCGTATAACACGGAACGGGTTTCCTCCCAAGAATACCAGTGCATAGAATAAACAACGCAATGCTTTTTCGAAAAATGAAGCTATTATAAGACCCAGGTCCTATCATACAATGCAACGCAAGCCGGGGGATAGGGTTTTCCCTTATAATAGCCAAACATGCTTGGTACGTGTAAAACAAATCATTTGATACTATAATAAGTGTATAGTGTCAAAACATTTCAATCATAAATATAAATCATAGACGGCATGGGTACCATATATCATGTCGCCATACTAGTTCTACAATTAAAACCGCAATACACGTATTGGAAATTGGATTTCCGTCATGAGTCGAGGCAAGGGGCAAGCTCCTCTCCGCGTTCGAGACACTCTAGCAAATGCTCAGGATTACGCACACTGGGTAACCCTTGGATGCGGCTGGGCCGGTCCTCACTTACGTTAGAGGATTAATTATGCCTGAACACACGTTTCCCGGTCCTTACAGACCTATAATCGAGGCGCCTCATTCCAACAACCACAAAGGTGAAAAGTATATATATATGTCAGGGCTGGTAAGTCACTGACACCACCATAGCTAGAAAGAAACGTCGTGCTCTCCCAGCGGTCCGTATCCCGTTTTTAACTCATACCGAGGTGTGAGGCTTGCGAATTCACGCTATACACAAAGCTACGCCACAAAGGCCGTGCTTTGATCATCAACCACAAGACTTTGCTTTTCAACAGAAGCCTTGATAATCGCATCTTAGCGTGCCACACAGGCAATTCATGCCATGCGATTGATATCTATCGATATATAACCTCTAAGCTCGTACGTCTCAGAGAAGGGCGTTAAGCAAGAGAATAAATTCTCCGCCGCCAAACAGATATATATTTAATAGAAATCAATCAACACAGAATAAAATCCAATGTCAGACACACAATCCATTTACAAGTCCGTTCTGGGTCTGAACGAAACCGGAGGCACTTTCCTCGCATATCCATCCATCTCCAGGTACGTCTGGACGACCACCAACTATTTCCATCCTCTTGGGTGTACAGCCCAATCAGGATCGTCAGTAATAATCCGAACGATGTGAAGACTTCCGGTCTTCGACCACCGTCTTCATCTTCGACTTATCGTCGACTCGGTTATTCAGAATGGGTATAAACCCGGACTTTCCGAACAACCCGCGTATATTAAAAACAAATGTTACACAAACACAACATACGCCTCATTCCAATTCGTTAGTCACTAACCGCAAATTAGCCAGAGAACGATTTCCCAAACATTAACCCCGAAGGCCGAAACCAACATCAGATCAATATCCAGGAAGCCATTCTTCTTAGCCAACCTACAGCTAGTTTCTAAATTCCACATTCTTAGGGAAAGGTTCCCATTAATTTTATCCAAGATAAATTCTTTAAAATTTATCCTGTAATCTTCCTTTGGATGACATTTAAAACCAAATTATGGTTTTTCCAACTAGTCGAGATTAGCGAACCGTAACGAAGTAGTTATTTATTTTATTTCCCAATCCCAACCTATTCATCCCATGAAGCAAAACTGGTAATACTCCATATCTAACACCACTGTGTTATCGGTAAAACTAATTACCATTTCACGTTCAAATCTAATTAAAGATTTAACTATCGCTTTGGAGCAAAACTGGTAATACTCCATTCCCGCTCATTTTCTAAATTTGGAAATTTAGATTACGAATTCACATTTCAATCTAATTGCAGATTCGTTAAAACTCCTTTTACTGGGTTAAAGAACTAGGTGTTATTTAAAACACAGTTCACGATAAACCCATTTCAAACTCAATCAAATATATTAGAAATTCGATTATTTAAAACCCCTTTTTAAATCTTGTTCATTTATTTAAAAATAAATTGGTTTTAAATTTAGTTCAAAACTAGTTCATTTCGATAAAAATCCATTTTTATCCTTTCAAATATGGAGTTTTTCATCCCAAATTTCCCCAAATCATTTCTTATGATTTTACACAAATTATTGATATTTTTAATAATTTTATCAAGGCCCGTACAGTCGATTTCCAACAATGGCCATCGAACTGCACTTACAACGACCTTTTTCGAATTTGATTTGGACGTATCTCCAAATCCAACCGTTAGATTTTGAATTTCTAATATTCGTTAGAAAGCTCTTTTCGATACGAACCCAACGGTTCCGGTTTTAGGAGAATCCGACGGTCGGATCTCCCGTAATGTCCGTTTGAAATAAATGGTCGAAATTTACGAACTGCCGCGGCGCGGCGCGTTCTATTCAGGCCATTATATTATATATATAATATATATAATATATATTCCGTCGATTTCTATTTAAAACGAATTATATATATAGTTTTGAAATCGTTTCAAAAGAAATTTCAACTTCCATTTCAATTCAAATCAAAATTGAATTCTTCTTTATAAATTCGTTTTAAAAATCATTTCTATTCAATTCAAATTTCAATTCAATTTGAATTCATTTCACTTCATTTTAAATTCAATTCGAATTCGTTTTTCAATTCAATTCAATTCAATTCAAATTGGTTTTCTATTCGATTCAAATTCATTTTCTATTCAAATTAAATTCGTTTCGTTTTCTATTTGAATCAAGTTCATTATATATTCAATTGAGATCAAATCCGTTAAATATTCAATTGAAATTGAATTGGTTTTCTATTCCATTCAAATTCAAAATCGTTTTATATTCAATTCAAATCGAAATCGTTTTATATTCAATTCATTTCGAAATCGTTTTATATTCAAATTCATTTCGAAATCGTTTTATATTCAATTCATTTCGAAATCGTTATATATTCAATTCATTTCGAAATCGTTTTATATTCAATTCATTTCGAAATCGTTTTATATATCGTTCGCGTCAAAATGGCGCATCACTATTCAGCACGGCTTTATATATTCTATTTCAAATATTTCTTTTTGTCAACACACGACTAATCTCAACGAATGAGTACCGTCCATGTGTGACTATTTTTGTTAAAATACTTCGTTCAACACATGACTAATCTCAACGGATGAGTACAGTCAACACATGAACCTTTATTTTATATTGATAAAGATGTAAATTTTATTATAAAAATAATTCGTTCAACACATGACTAATCTCAACGGATGAGTACAGTCAACACATGAACATTTACTTTATATTGATAAAGATGTAAATTTTATTATAAAAATAATTCGTTCAACACATGACTAATCTCAACGGATGAGTACAGTCAACACATGAACATTTACTTTATATTATTCTTTATTTCTCAAATTGGAATGAGGCCCAATCAATTACCATATAAAGTTAATTATATGGATTTTCATACAACACATGTATATAATAGCATTGAAAAATAATCAACCATCAACCAAAGTGCACTACACTGTATAAGCATCGAATATAGATATCTAACGCTTATAACAGTCTGTCAATCAATCGATCGACATACTTTATCAATCAGGATGAGTGGACTCATATTTCATCCCAACACCCGTGTGGGGTTTCAAACAATCAAACACTTATTTTATTCGTGCAGCTGGGCGATGTGTAAAATTTATCGACCCAATCAATGTCAGTAAAATAGGTGTACATAAACAAACCGTTCGGTTTGTAAATGAATATTTATTTATTCACATTCACGTTAAAAATTATATTTATAACGATAAAACATTTTATTTCAACATATGAATTTCTATTCAGTTCATTCTTTAAATAAAATGATATTTTTATTTTTCTAACATATTTTAGAAAATTTCGGCGGCATAACGGCACGATACTAGAAACGGGACGAGGTCTAGCCTTATCCCCGGTCTAGTGAAGGCCCACGCCATTCACACATCAATCAAATTCAACAAACAATTCAACTATCTATACAACCAAACAAACAAGCCCATGGTCTGTGGACGATTGTGTCGGGTGCTACTAAGCACCGTCTGCATCCTAGCATATATATATAACTAGAAAAAGAGATTGAAGAGTGAGAAGTTCTCACCAAAGCTAATCCAATCATCACGACTCTTCTTATGTAGAAAATCTTGTCGTTCTCGCCTTTTGTCACTTTCGCCGCCCGTAATCGCTACATGTATAAAAAATCACATTTTTATTACCTATATTATATAAAAATCTCATCTTTATACCTTCTATAAGTTAAAAATCAGATTTTTATCCTTTCTATAATATAAAGATCATATTTTTATTTACTTCATATGTCAAAAACTGTAGAAGCTTTAAAATGGAGAAAACTCACTTTTTTTCTAACGCCCGGATTCGCTGTTCGGGTCCTAGACTTTGCAAACGAGTTTCAATCTTCACACCATCTTTTTTCTAGCTTAAACACGTCATTCCGGACAACTTTCGCCTAAGGGTCTTTTTGCTGAAAATGCTCCAATTCGCCAGAATTCGCGAAAGTACACGAATTTTACCGCTTTTGAACAGCAGACTTCGAACGTGTTTTCCGAGCAGCTCCGAACTCCAAAACATGACTTCCATATAGCCAAATCGAAGAGAATTTCGTGCTCTACAACTTTGGTCTTGAGGGACTTTGGCCAAAAGCGCACCGTTTGGGAGTTATTGGCGAAATACGGTCAGGGACTTATTTGCAAAACGGGCGATTTTGGTGAAAATGGGTTTTTGAGCGTAGGGGGGCCCACGGCCGGAGTTGGGTGGCCAGCGGGCGGTGGCGGGCCTGATTGGGCGTGGGGAGTTCGCTGATGGGTGGTGGCGGTGGTGGTGGGGCCCGTGGTGGTGGTGGTGGTTGCTTGGGGTTTAGGGGTTTGCAAATGGAGAGAGGAGAGAGAGGAGGAGGAAGAGGAGGAGGAGGGGAGGAGGAGGAGGGGCGGCCGGCGGTGGAGGGGCTGGGGAGGCGGCGGTGGAGGTGGTGGCAGCGGCCGTAGGGGGTGAGACTCCATTTTTGAGTTTTTGTGAAGAAAGAGGAAGAGGAAGAAAGTGAAGAAGAAAAGGAAGTAAAAGTGTTTATATGCTAGTTTCTCGTGTATCGCCCGAACGCTAACGATCTCCGATGGCCGCGGATTTCGGACACGAGATAATAGACATGTAGACGAGTCCAACGAAACAAGTTTCGTCGAATTCCGAGTTCGTTTGACCATTCAAAAAAAATCACAAAAATGCTCAGATAAGCTCTAAAAATGCAATTTTGGCGCACATTTTCTTCTCGCACGCTCACATGCTAACTCAAAAAATCAAGCCCTCTTGGATTTAACCATTATTAGATGATACGAATCCATAAAAAAAACGAAATCGAATTCTGAGGTCGTATCAATAATGTTCCTTTGTAAAATGACTGCTCGCTTTACCCGGAACTGTTTCAGCTCGCACGGCCACATACTGACTCCGTTCGGCGCGCCATTTGGAACTCAACAATGATTTGTCATTATGAATCCATAAAAATTTATCTCGCCGAATTCTGAGCTCGTATGCAAAATTTCACTTTTTAAGGGCTATGTATTGTTAACCGAACAACTCCAGCCTATAGCCACTATTCCGAATATCGGAATATATCGAAGCTTATACTTTTCGGAGTTCTAAACGACATTTTGAACTCAATGGACGTGGTTTCGAGTCCAAATTCATTCATATGCAAAATTTGACTTTTTGGGCCATGTATAATTTACACAGCGACTATTCTGAATTTTCAACTGGGCATAACTTTTGATTCCCGCTATGAAATTTCGATTTTCCGGATTCGTTGGAAAGATATCATCAATTAGATCCTATTATTTTTGGTTTCGCTAAAATCCGGATTGTTCTGCTCCCGGTACATTCAATTGAAGTTTGAAATCGAATTATCGAACTACCGCGCCATTTTCAATTCTTTTCATAATTATATATAATTATTTATATTCTAACGACGACGTATATAGATATATATGTTCGAATTATATTCAAAATAAATTTCTCGTCGATATTATTTTAAAATAATTCATTTTAAATGTTCAAAATTCGCTAAAATTGCCAACATAAAAATTTTAAACTGGCTCAGAATTTGCGGGTTATTACAATAATACTATATTCAACTAACTCTCATTCAACATTGATCTTCGAGCCTGAAATCTTACTGTTTATCTGTTAATAATGAAATCAATCAAGTTGGGGTATAACTACCTCTCAGACCTTGACTAAATAACATTTATAACGTCAAAACAGATATGACTACTTACTCGAATAATCAATACCATACAACTACTGATTCACTTTTAAACACGTATACTCTTCCTCTTTCTATTCTTACTAGATTTTATCCCTAGTCTTCCTTTTTGATTATACTATTCTATTTCTAAGTTCGTTTCCTTATCGACTTCTATATATTTTGATATGTTAATTTCTAACTATCAAATTATCTTAAAAATATTCTATCTCCTTAAATTCCCAGAAAAATTCGCCATAACCTCCTTTGTACCGGGAGCATCGGGAAAAATCCCCAAACTGCCACACAGGCCTTTTCCAATCAAAAAGAAAAAGAAAAGCCAAGCGGCTAGCCGATACGGCGCATAAAATCTCATATGGAAATTAAATACGTACCTTTTTGTCGAGCATTCTATATATATACCTTCTAACACTTTATTCCAAACCTGTCTCCTGTATATTTATACCTGTCCAATCTATTTTAACTATACCAATCGTTTTAACTCAATTTGTTAATTAAATCTGTTACTTAACTTTTCAGTCTATTTCACCTTCATATTTGAACATGACATGTTCAAATATATTTTAACTACATATTAACAAATTCTAATTATACTCATACTCTCGTTTCCTTATCGACTTCTCTATTCAAATTCCAATTCAATTCTATTTGAATTCTCTTTATTTAAACTTCATTTAAATTCTATTAGAATCCCTATATTTAAACTCCATTTGAAATTCTATTTTCAAACTCTATAGTTAAACTCTATTTGAAATTCTATTTTCAAACTCTATAGTTAAACTCCATTTGAAATTCTATTTTCAAACTCTATAGTTTAAAGTCCATTTGAATTCTATATTCAAATTCTATTTTCAAAGTCTATTTGAATTCTATATTCAAATTCTATAGTTTAAAGTCCATTTGAATTCTATATTCAAATTCTATATTCAAAGTCTATTTGAATTCTATATTCAAATTCTATAGTTTAAAGTCCATTTGAATTCTATATTCAAATTCTATAGTCAAAGTCTATTTGAATTCTATATTCAAATTCTATAGTTTAAAGTCCATTTGAATTCTATATTCAAATTCTATAGTCAAAGTCTATTTGAATTCCATATTCAAATTCTATAGTTTAAAGTCCATTTGAATTCTATATTCAAAGTCTATTTGAATATCTCTGCATTATTTATAAACAACGTTTATAACTTCAATTCAAATCCCATCTTTTCATTTATAAACAGAGTTTACAAATTCAATTCAAATCCCATCTTTTCATTTATAAACAGAGTTTATAAATTCAATATTCATTCATATATATTCAAAACAAGTTAATGTTTTCTATAGTTCATTTAAAATTCAAATTCTATTTATAAAAATAGAATTCCCCTTTTAAATTTCAAATACCCTTTTCGATATTTTTATAAATCAATATTCAAGCCCAGGGATATTTTAAACAATCAAATCAGCCAATTTTCAATCATTTGATTTTTAACACATCATATATGAATATATATGAAATCAAACAAACAACAACAGATAATATATTTTTGAGGAATCCAGTTGGATTCCTCCAACCTGTTTTTCCTGCATCCACAGACGTTAGTCAACATAGTAATACCCATCCTGCTTCGAGGCAGGATATCGCGGTATGAAGGTCATCCACTAATCATAGCGTGGGGCGTATAGGGTAATCATCCGCTAAAGAAACCGCGGGCATCCGCTAATGAGACTGCGGGAATCCAACCAATCATCAACCCAATACATATATATATATATCATAAATAACAAATATATATTTTAAAACAATCAGACAGCATTCAAAAAGCACAAACAATTATTTTTAACGAATAAAAATAATTATAATTGTGGTGAGTGAGAATTTACTCACATTGCTTTTTTTTCGATCTATTCTGATTTCTTTTTAATTTCCGATTATGAAATCTTCAGCTACAACTTCCTCGGCTGCCTTTGTTCGATAAGATCTTGTATAAATTTAACAACTTATATTCATTATTTACACTATCGAACTATTTAAATGTAATTAGAAATTAATTACTAACTAAAATTAATTACCTTAATCCAGTTTGGTCCTTCCTTCCTTACTGTAAAAATCCGAAAAGGCTGCTATTGTATGAAACCAAACATGAACATATCTCTCTCCTCCTATTTTCTTTTACTGTCAAATTCATCAACAGTGCCTCGCCCTACTATCAAGCTCCTGTCTTTCCCTTTTGTCCAACTTCGATCACCCTTGTACCTTTATTCTCCTCCATCTTTCACTGTTCGACAAACCCCTCAAACTCTAAGTCCAAGTCTCCACTTCGCAGATCCGCACCCTCCAATTACCAACGTCAAAACCTCCTCAAAGCCCTTGACCAAAAACCGAACTCGAGTGCTCAACCATCAGGTAATTCGCACCAGTCCAGAACCCTAGTTCGATCCCTAGAAACGCAAGTACCAATTCGAACTCGAATTGCTGAGGAGCCGAAGCCCTAGGATGCCTGGAGAACTCGCTAAACCCCCAGACAACGATCGCGACCAGAAATAGAACCGTCTAACCCTAGCCTCGAAATGAAGAATACTCTGAACCCACAGAAAACAATTTGCGAGCTCCAGAAAATGTATCGCGATTTGAACTAAGGTGAAGGAGCGGCCATTTTTGAATCTCGTCTGAAGCTTTTCGGTTTTGGATTAAACAAATGAATTAAAAGAGGAAGGGAGGAGCGGTTTTTAAATAGAAGGAGGTGGTTGCGATTTGTGGTGAATGAAGGAGCACGGTGTTGGTTTGATTTATGGTGATAAGGGAGGGCACGGTAATGTATTTGTTTGTGGGAGAAAAGGGAGCCACACAACACTTATTTATTTTAATTTAATTTAATTAAAAACTATATCCTAAAATTAAAATACCCATGATGCCGAACTCCTTTCTGAACCCAACAACTGACGATCTTAGGGTAATACCACTATTTCGGATACAGTGGGATAGGTCACGAGGTCCAATTCGATTATACGCAACGGATATTAATTTATATTGATATAAATTAAATTTCAAATCTTTTAAATTCTGCGATAATAAATTAATATTATTATCGTTATAAATTCAGATGAAATTTCTCATTAATTAATTGAACTGTATTTAATTCAAATTAAATTTTGAATTTATCTAAATCCATTTTCGTATTCTGGTAATTTAATATTTTCAATATTAAATTGAAATTGATTTTTAAATCGATAACTCAAATATAAAAAATCCATTTATATTATCCACCCAATATTTAAATCCGTATTAAATATTTAAAATTAGCTCATAAGAAATCCGGGTCATTACAATCTTCCCTACTTAAAAAAATTTCGTCCTCGAAATTGCTAAGGTAGAAAAAGTGCTACCAACCTATTTATCTTTTCAGAACTTATTTATGTTGATACTCAACATTTCAAACTTCTTTACGTAACTCTCTTTCGAATAAATCCCTATTCGATAACTCCTCCCTTCGAATAACTATATTCGATTTACTCTCTTTCGAATAACTAGATTCGAAAACCTTTCTTCGAATAAACTATATTCGATTTACTCTATTCAATTTACTTTTATCAATTAACTCTATTGGATTTAACTCTTATCGATTAACTCCATCGAATAACTAAATTCGATAACTCCTTCGAATAACCAATATTCTATAACTCACTTCGATTAAACTAATCGATAACTCTTTTCGATTAAACTATAATCGATAACTCATTTCGATTAACAAATAATCGATAACTCCTTCGATTTACTAATAATCGACAACTCCTTCCGAATAACCAAATTCGATAATTCCTTTCGAATAAACTATATTCGATAACTCCTATTGGATAACGTTTATTCATTTATAAAGATTTACTTTTAGTAACGGTTCTTCACTTTATAAATGTTCTCTTTAATAACGTTACTTCACTTATACAAGTGTTGTGTACCCCTTCTATTTAAAACTATCGGTGCTAAAAACTAATATCTCTTCTCTATATAAGTTCAGACTTATATATTCCATCTATCCAATGATAAATATTTAATTTAATTTATAAACTGTTATTTATAAATTAATCTTTTCTATTTTTCTGTTAAAAACAGATTTCCATTTTTTTATTCACCTTCTAAATATTCCTTTGATTAATTTCTATTTATTTAACAAATAAATATCTCATTTATAACATTCTATTTATATAAATATTTCCATCTGATCTAGTTGTAAATGTTTTACAAATATTTCCTTTTAAATTCTATTTGTAAATGTTTTTACAAATATTTCTCCTTCTATTTGTTTACACATAACTTCCTTTTTATTTGGTTTTACAAATATATTTCCTCTTATATTCGTTTTACAAATATATTTTCTTTTTAACTCTTTTGGGTTTACCTTTATTCACACCAAATTCGTATTTCACTCACATTGATTTTACTCAATTTATTCATTTCGATCCATTTAACTTACTTAAGTTAAATTTAATTTCAATCATTCAAATTCCCATTAACTAGTTGCTAATTAACCATTTTGCCTATTTCACCCTTTTTATTTGAATATAACTTGTTCAAATATATGTCAACTTAATTATAACTAATCTAATTATATTTTCAACTCGAGTTATATATTCGATTTCGAATATAAATTCTCAATTTCTTTCACTTATACAAAAACCCAGTTTCGATTCAAATTTCCTTTAACTATTTATTTTCCAATTTAGTTAATTCTATTTAACTATTTAAAATATGATTTTTGCCTTAAAAATCATTTCACTTACTTCACTAGAGTTCATATTTATTTTATATCTCCTTTCTGGATTTTTATAATGCCAGTTCAGATTTTATTTCCTAAAAATCCTTTTACTGATTTAATTAAACCGTTATGGTTTTATAATAGTTCTGGCGCTGCTTTTCTAAAAATTTGATTTTGACATAGCTCAAAATCTATACGACGAAATCCAGATTTTTCTCTTTCATTAGAAAACTATTGTTCAACCGGTCCCGACGATTCTTGTTTTAAAGAATTCCGACTTCAATTGAGTTCTGTATACTAAATTGAAGTTCGAATCGCCAATTTACGAACTGCCGCGCTACGGCGAGCTTGTTTTAATTATATTTATAAATATAAACGTTTTAACTTTGTTTATAATAAATTCAACTCCATTCTGATATATTTTTAATATGTATCAAATCCATTTCATAATATTCCCGATCTATTTCACTTCTAATATTCAAATCCTATATATTTACAATATTCAAATTCCATTTGAATTTCTTTATTCAAACTCTATATTATTTCCTTCTATTCAATTTCTATTTGAATTTTCTTCTATTCAAATTCTATTTCAATTCCTTATCTTCAAATTCTATTTGAAATCCTTTATTCAAAAACCCATTTCAAATCCCTTATTCAAATTCCATTTGAAATCCTTTATTCAATTTCTATTTAAATTCCTTTGTTCAATTTCTATTTGAAATCCTTTGAATTTAAATTCTATTTTAACTCCTTTGAATTAAAATTCTATTTCAAACTTTATATTTTCTTTGAATTCTAATATTCATCCTCCACTTTATATTCTCTTTGAAATTCTATTTAACCAAATTCCATTTGAATTCTAATATTCAAATCTCTATTTGACTTTTCTTTATTCAAATCCATTTGAATTCCTTTGAATTCAAATTCCATTTCAGTTTTTCTTATACAATTTCTATTTGAATTTTCTTTATTCAAACTCATTTGAATTCCTTTGAATTCAAATTCTATTTCACTTCTATTTGAATTATATATATATATATTCAAATTCCTTTATTTTACTTCTATTTGAAATCTATATTCCAATTCCCATTTCAAAATTCCCTTGAAGTAATATAAATATATACATATTTTTATATCTATTTCAAATTCAAAATATTTGAATTTTCAAACGACTTGTTTCTTTTCAAACAAATTTCCATCAAAAACTTTTCTAAGGCCGCAATTCATCACTTAGAAACTCGAAAATGAACACTGATTATGTTGCGACCATCATCAGAATTATTTCCCAGCTATTGAATGAGTTCAGTGCTATATTTCTTTCAAACTCCATTTAGAAAAAATATTTTCCAAACTCCCAGGATTTTAAATTTTGAATTCTGGTTGGAATTCAATTTCAGTTTATCTCATTCGTATTTGATTTCATATACAAATTCCATTGGTTATATATAACTAATTCATTTCTTATAATCTTATTCGATTATAATCCTAACAATCAACTCAACTATTAAAGAACAATATCGTGTCCAATCTTCTGTTCAAGTGTTTATAAACTACTATCGACATCGTGGCGTCCCACGATTCGACCAAAATTTATAATCCACTCAACAGACTAGTCAACACAATATAAAACGGTTTTTATATCAAATAACAAATACGCTCTCTCGTATATATATACACTCAACTCATTCTAGGATACTACTGATCCTATCCCTAATGAGCACATTCCAACAAGCCTAGGTATTCGCTCAACCTAAGCACTGATACCAACTGTAATGACCCACATTTCCATAACATCAGAGTTGACTATATACATCATACGTCCAACCCAAATGTCACGAAAATACGAAACATTTTTTTTAGAAGAAAGAGGTAGAAGAAGAACAGAAATAACAACACAGAATCTCACATCGCAGTGGAACAAAATATAATATATCATAACTTTTGAAATACAAAATTTCAACTGTATAACAATACACTTATCAGAGTACAACACTTACAACACAGCGGAACAACGCTATATAACTAACGCTGAAGCCTCCTGCTCCAAGATCCTTTAGATAGATATGTAAAATCCTGAACTACTTGACTGCCCGTACAAATTTAGGCACCCAAGAGTTTAGGTAGAACAAACAAAATAAACTCCGGGTCAGTCATGGGACTGGTAAGAGTAAACAGTTTAAAACAGTTTCAGAAAACTAAATGATATCTCATAAGACCACGCCGTATATCACGGAACGGGTTTTTCCCTTATGAAAATCCAAAGGCTTGATTTAACTTTCAAAAATCCCTTTTGAAAGGAACGATAGCTTTATATCAAAACTCCTTTGATATTATAATAGTGTCTAAATCAAGTAGATAACAATCTAGTGGAACGTTTGCATCTCATGTTCCACATATATAATATATAATCAAAACCGCAAGCACGTATTGGGTAATGGATTTCCAACTATGACAAGGTATGGAACCACCTTCCGCTGGTATATCTCTAGAGGAGAATACACCGAGTTCAACAAGAACATCTTGCAACTCAGCCACACATGACTGACCACTCATTTCGCTTGAGTGTATCGAATGTATATCACCAACGGTTGGGATCAGCAACCGTTTCCCGAATGGGACAGCATCGACAATAGATTTTTAGAAGTAAATGAAACTCTAGATCAGGTGATTATACACCCTAATAGGTGCGACCTACATAGCCATGCTGCTTGCCCGATTTCTGTCATTTACCGGTTGATGAGGCTAGAAGCTACGCTTTATCATCACACCAGATTCAGTTCGAATGTCACATTGTCAAATCCATCAAATCACCGATTGGCGTCCTCAACAGTTTATCACGTGTTAGCTAAAAGAAGTTTCCTTCTCTGCTTCCACTCTTGGTACGGTTGAAGAAATCAATGTACGTGACCTTCTAGAAATACTCTGTCAGACATCCATCCATACAAGTCACCCAAGAATAGGATGAATCGAAGGCACAATTTCTATTAATAGAAAAAGTCCTTGCACTCTACTCCGTCTTCGATTATCTTTATATAATTTGATTCGCACGCTACTGCCAATACGGAGTGGTTCTTCGGATAGTAATCCAACCGGTCTCTCCATATTGACAACGATGGTCAAAACTTCGATAGTCTGTGATTTAACTATCGAAAAAAAAACAAGTGTTTCGATAGTCGATGATTTAACTATCGAATAAAACAAGTGTTCATCCAAACATCCAACAATCACTGAGCTTTTAATTAATATTCCATTAATTAAATCTCTTCTCTATTTCTTTATCAATATTTGTTAACCAAATATTTTCAATAACCATATTGGCCTGTTACGTTATTTGGAAAACATTTCCGAATATCGCCTTCTTTATTTTCTGACTTTCGAAATATTTATTATTCTATTTCCAAGCTTACATTTATTTGGGTTAAACCGGATGTTGTGTAAAACATCGGTACAACAACCCAAATACTATATTCAACTAACTCTCATTCAACATTGATCTTCGAGCCTGAAATCTTACTGTTTATCTATTAATAATGAAATCAATCAAGTTGGGGTATAACTACCTCTCAGACCTTGACTGAATAACATTTATAACGTCAAAACAGATATGACTACTTACTCGAATAATCAATACCATACAACTACTGATTCACTTTTAAACACGTATACTCTTCCTCTTTCTATTCTTACTAGATTTTTTCCCTAGTCTTCCTTTTTGATTATACTATTCTATTTCTAAGTTCATTTCCTTATCGACTTCTATATATTTTGATATGTTAATTTCTAACTATCAAATTATCTTAAAAATATTCTATCTCCTTAAATTCCCGGAAAAATTCGCCATAACATCCTTTGTACCGGGAGCATCTGGAAAATCCCCAAACTGCCACACAGGCCTTTTCCAATCAAAAAGAAAAATAAAAGCCAAGCGGCTAGCCGATACGGCGCATAAAATCTCATATGGAAATTAAATACGTACCTTTTTGTCGAGCATTCTATATATATACCTTCTAACACTTTATTCCAAACCAGTCTCCTGTATATTTATACCTGTCCAATCTATTTTAACTATACCAATCGTTTTAACTCAATTTGTTAATTAAATCTGTTACTTAACTTTTCAGTCTATTTCACCTTCATATTTGAACATGACATGTTCAAATATATTTTAACTGCATATTAACAAATTCTAATTATACTCATACTCTCGTTTCCTTATCGACTTCTCTATTCAAATTCCAATTCAATTCTATTTGAATTCTCTTTATTTAAACTTCATTTAAATTCTATTAGAATCCCTATATTTAAACTCCATTTGAAATTCTATTTTCAAACTCTATAGTTAAACTCCATTTGAAATTCTATTTTCAAACTCTATAGTTAAACTCCATTTGAAATTCTATTTTCAAACTCTATAGTTTAAAGTCCATTTGAATTCTATATTCAAATTCTATATTCAAAGTCTATTTGAATTCTATATTCAAATTCTATAGTTTAAAGTCCATTTGAATTCTATATTCAAATTCTATATTCAAAGTCTATTTGAATTCTATATTCAAATTCTATAGTTTAAAGTCCATTTGAATTCTATATTCAAATTCTATAGTCAAAGTCTATTTGAATTCTATATTCAAATTCTATAGTTTAAAGTCCATTTGAATTCTACATTCAAATTCTATAGTCAAAGTCTATTTGAATTCTATATTCAAATTCTATAGTTTAAAGTCCATTTGAATTCTATATTCAAATTCTATATTCAAAGTCTATTTGAATATCTCTGCATTATTTATAAACAACGTTTATAACTTCAATTCAAATCCCATCTTTTCATTTATAAACAGAGTTTACAAATTCAATTCAAATCCCATCTTTTCATTTATAAACAGAGTTTATAAATTCAATATTCGTTCATATATATTCAAAACAAGTTAATGTTTTCTATAGTTCATTTAAAATTCAAATTCTATTTATAAAAATAGAATTCCCCTTTTAAATTTCAAATACCCTTTTCGATATTTTTATAAATCAATATTCAAGCCCAGGGATATTTTAAACAATCAAATCAGCCAATTTTCAATCATTTGATTTTTAACACATCATATATGAATATATATGAAATCAAACAAACAACAACAGATAATATATTTTTGAGGAACCCAGTTGGATTCCTCCAACCTGTTTTTCCTGCATCCACAGACGTTAGTCAACATAGTAATACCCATCCTGCTTCGAGGCAGGATATCGCGGTATGAAGGTCATCCACTAATCATAGCGTGGAACGTATAGGGTAATCATCCGCTAATGAAACCGCGAGCATCCGCTAATGAGACTGGAGGAATCCAACCAATCATCAACCCAATACATATATATATATATATATCCTAAATAACTAATATATATTTTAAAACAATCAGACAGCATTCAAAGAAGCACAGACAATTATTTTTAACGAATAAAAATAATTATAATCGAGGTGAGTGAGAATTTACTCAAATTGCTTTTTTTTCGATCTATTCTGATTTCTTTTTAATTTCCGATTATGAAATCTTCAGCTACAACTTCCTCGACTGCCTTTGTTCGATAAGATCTTGTATAAATTTAACAACTTATATTCATTATTTACGCTATCGAACTATTTAAATGTAATTAGAAACTAATTACTAACTAAAATTAATTACCTTAATCCAGTTTGGTCCTTCCTTCCTTACTGTAAAAATCCGAAAAGGCTGCTATTGTATGAAACCAAACACGAACATATCTCTCTCCTCCTATTTTCTTTTACTGTCAAATTCATCAACAGTGCCTCGCCCCTACTATCAAGCTCCTGTCTTTCCCTTTTGTCCAACTTAGATCACCCTTGTACCTTTATTCTCCACCATCTTTCATTGTTCGACAAACCCCTCAAACTCTAAGTCCAAGTCTCCACTTCGCAGATCCGCACCCTCCAATTACCAACGTCAGAACCTCCCCAAAGCCCTTGACCAAAAACCGAACTCGAGTGCTCAACCATCAGGTAATTCGCACCAGTCCAGAACCCTAGTTCGATCCCTAGAAACGCAAGTACCAATTCGAACTCGAATTGCTGAGGAGCCAAAGACCTAGGATGCCTGAAGAACTCGCTAGACCCCCAGACAACGATCGCAACCAGAAATAGAACCGTCGAACCCTAGCCTCGAAATGAAGAATACTCCGAACCCACAGAAAACAATTTGCGAGCTCCAGAAAATGTATCGTGATTTGAACTAAGGTGAAGGAGCGGCCATTTTTGAATCTCGTCTGAAGCTTTTCGGTTTCGGATTAAACAAATGAATTAAAAGAGGAAGGGAGGAGCGGTTTTAAAATAGAAGGAGGTCGTTGCGATTTGTGGTGAATGAACGAGCACGGTGTTGGTTTGATTTATGGTGATAAGGGAGGGCACG
The DNA here is from genome assembly GCA_030737875.1 of Allium sativum. NCBI lineage: Eukaryota > Viridiplantae > Streptophyta > Magnoliopsida > Asparagales > Amaryllidaceae > Allium > Allium sativum. Next base: position 233,087,222 of record CM060911.1, read on the forward strand.
GTAATGTATTTGTTTGTGGGAGAAAAGGGAGCCACACAACACTTATTTATTTTAATTTAATTTAATTAAAAACTATATCCTAAAATTAAAATACCCATGATGCCGAACTCCTTTCTGAACCCAACAACTGACGATCCTAGGGTAATACCACTATTCCGGATACAGTGGGATAGGTCACGAGGTCCAATTCGATTATCCACAACGGATATTAATTTATATTGATATAAATTAAATTTCAAATCTTTTAAATTCTACGATAATAAATTAATATTATTATCGTTATAAATTCAGATGAAATTTCTCATTAATTAATTGAACTGTATTTAATTCAAATTAAATTTTGAATTTATATAAATCCATTTTCGTATTCTGGTAATTTAATATTTTCAATATTAAATTGAAATTGATTTTTAAATCGATAAATCAAATATAAAAAATCCATTTATATTATCCACCCAATATTTAAATCCGTATTAAATATTTAAAATTAGCTCATAAGAAATCCGGGTCATTACACATATTTATAGAGGTATATTCCGGTATCCACATGGGAGTGTGTATAGATCATAACTCCAGAGAATAAATTCTCGTCACCCTATAAATGGTTTTTGTGCCTTAATGACCAGAGAGACGTGCTTATTGTCATCTCCAGACCAGTGTGGTTTTTTTTATTAATTTGGCAATTTACCGTTACGATTTATATAGTTCAGATCAGTCATCAGTTCAACCTGTAATATATAGTCATCGCCATACAAGCCTCTCACTCGTATGGTAAATCTTCAACCTCGTCACATAAGCTCCAAATGCTTATGTGGAATATGATGAAGTATGCCTATCGTCAAGAAGTATGCCATGTATTGTAGTTCAAAATTAATTGTTACTATCCTATGGCTATGTTTATTATTATACACAGAATAACCAGCACTCCACATCCAACGACATTCACAGGAGTTGATATAAAAATAAAATTGTGCAGCCAACTCATTAAGGCTTAAATATTTGTCGGGCACGCAAATAATTTCTTTAATCAACAGCTAATCCATTTCCTCTGTTTAACACATGTATATATGTACATGCAGAACAAGGCTAATAATAATATTTCTAGCGAACAAATATTTATTTCAGACACTGTTATTTTTAACACTTCATATTCACAATAAAAATGTAATTTTTATTGTTAAACCAATTTATTTAAAACACGAATACCATTCAACACATGAATTTCTATTCAACGAATGAATTTCTATTCAACACATGAATGTTCTCTATAGTTTGTAAATATAATAAAAATGTGATTTTTATTGTTAAAGCTATTTATTTAAAACACGAATACCATTCAACACATGAATTTCTATTCAACGAATGAATTTCTATTCAACACATGAATGTTTTCTATAATTTGTATATATAATAAAAATATGATTTTTATTGTTAAAGCTATTTATTTAAAACACGAATATCATTCAACACATGAATTTCTACTCAACGAATGAATTTCTATTCAACACATGAATGCGGTTTCAACATATGAAAATAATTTCAACAAAAGAAATTTTTTCTAATAATTGAATATTTCAGAAAATTTCGGCAGCATAACGGCAGGGTAGTTAAAAAGGGGACCGTCCCTAGTACGGCTCCTCGCTCTACCTTAAAACCTCGTGGTTTTTGACAATGGGGAATTCATGCATCTAGTTTGCACGCAGGCGACATGTTTTATTTTTATTTCCACAATCCTATTCTAATTTGTTTCAAACACAAGAGGGTATTTTTCAACCACAAAGGTATTTTTGAACCACAATCCAACAATATCAATCACAAACAATTATTTTCAACCATTCATCATACCACATATTTTCACGCCAATCACAAGCAATAAATATCGTCCATGGTTTGTGGACGAGGGGAGTATATATGTATATATATTATTTCTATATTTCACTTGCATTTCAACACAATTCAAAGCATATATGTTTCATACAACGCTTGTATAATTTATACATCGCTCATATAACTTATACAACACATGTGCATGTGGTATACAATGCGTATATAATTTACACTTCGCTTATATAATTTATACAACACGATTTCATTCATACATTTCGATTTAGAATTCTCACATTGGTTTTCGAGGTGCTAAAAATCATAGATAGCTCAGAAAAATCTGCGGTCTCTTCTAGATGATAGAGAGCCTCCCTGCGATCACGATGTTTCCTGTTTCATCGAATTTCGTTAACACATCATAAAGATATGATTTTTCAAAGTTTGCAACACTTAAAAGTGTTATTTTCAATTCAGAAAAATCAAGTCGTTCACCTCTGTAAACCTTCGAAACTAGGGTTGAAATTATCCTTCAATCCGCGTAGCGATACCAAAATTAGAAGGCACCACGTTGTAGAGGGAAGAGTGGCGCTCAGATAGGCGGCGAAGATGTCGAACTCGGTGGTCAGAATCGGCGGTGGCGGCGGCTTCCAAGCGACGACTTCAGGAGGTCGATTCTCCTCCTACACTGAACAATAGCGGGTGTTCTTGGTATGGATTTAAAGAGGGAAGTGAGAGCTTCAATAAGTTGCAAAGGGAGGGGGTCTGATTCTTCTTGGATCGATCGGAAAATGGAAGGGAAGATCTGAGCTGCTCCGTCGTTCGTGGGGGAAGGGGTGTTTATCGGGTTTGACTGGTCAAAGAAAAATGAGAGAGAAAGAAAGTGATTGGCCATTATATTTTAATTTTAATTTATTTTAAATTCAAAAATATCCCTTTTGTCTGAATGAACACCAATTTCAATCCAACGACTGTCGCCCTAGCAAAATACCCCCATCCCAGACACAATGGGATATGTTTCGTAGGCCAGTTCGATTGTTACAGTTAGTTATTTTTCAAATTAAAGTATATAACATTCAATATTCAATTTGAACGTACATTTCAATTTGCCAGGGCCACAAACTGATTCGAAAAATTCCAGAAAAATAAACCTAGCTATGTTTTGACGCTACAGTCCCAACAAAACTAGTTTCGTCGAATTCTGAGATCGTTTGAAAAATGGTCATTTTCTGGTCGATCCAATTTAACTGTAATTGACCAAACACATTTTCCTTTGCCACGCTCACATACTAGCTTCAAAAATTATGAAATTTGAAACCTAGCAATAGTTTGACATCCCGGATCCAACAAAAGTGGTTTCGTCGAATTCCGAGGTCGTTTGCAAAATGTCTATTTTCAAGGGCTATATATTCTCTATAGCGACCTTTTTGAAAATTCATTTGGCGATAACTTTTGATTCCCATTATGAAATTTCGATTTTTCAGATTCGTTGGAAAGGTATTCATAAATAGATTTAAATATTTTTGGTTTCACTAAAATCCGTTACATTTTACAACCGGTACAGTCAGTCAAAGTTTGAATTCAAATTTTCAAACTGTCTCACTATTTCCAATTAATATTTCATTGAAATATTCTATTTCAATTGTTTAAATTCTTTGAAAATAACCAATTAAAAATTTTTAAATTGGCTCGCATTTTCTGGGTTGTTAAAATCTCCCCCACTTAAAACTTTTCGTCCCCGAAAAGGGAAACAACAACACAGTAGGAAACAAAATGTAAATGCAAAGTATTTTAAAGGTACCTTGCACTGGAGTTAGTCAGAGATGTCCACTCTGCATTTGGGGTAAGCTTGCTTAATGCTTTCCTCAGTCTCCCAAGTACAGTATCTAGGATCACTACTCCACTGCACTTTAAGTAAATGAACCTTTTTGCTCCTTAGCTCTCTAGTTTCTTTGCCAACAATCTTTAATGGCTCTCTTCTGACTGCTAATTCTGGAGTAATTTCCAAGTCCTGTTGCGCTGCTTCTTCTATAACAAGATCCGGATCATGCACATGTTTTCTGAGTTGAGATACGTGGAGCACATCATGCACTCCAGGCAACCAATCAGGCAATGAAACCCTATAAGCAAGAGTTCCAATTCGTTCAAGTATAGGAAAGGGACCGATAAATCTCGGTGCCAACTTCCCAGTTTTGCCAAATCTGATTACTCCCCTCATCGGAGAAACTCTTAAATACACATAATCACCCACGGCAAAAGATAAATCTCTTCTTCTAGAATCAACATAACTTTTCTGTCTGCTTTGCGCGGCTTTCAATCGCTTCTTGATGAAGTCGACTTTATCAGATGCTTCTCGAATCATATCGGGTCCCAACACAAGTCTGTTGCCAGGTTCTACCCAACATGCGGGAGATCTACACGGTCTACCGTATAATGCTTCAAATGGAGACATTCCCAAACTTGCTTAATAGATATTGTTATATGAGAATTCTGCCAAATGCAAGTGATCCTCCCATGACCTGCCAAAATCAATAATACAAGCCCGCAGTAAATCTTCTAGAATTCTATTCACCCGCTCAGTTTGGCCATCCGTCTAAGGGTGGTAAGCGGTGCTTAGATTCAACCTAGTTTCCAATTCTGTCTGGAATGCTTTCCAGAATTTGCTAGTAAATAGTGGATCTCTATCACTGACTATACTGAGCGGTACTCCATGCAGTTTAACTATTTCTTTGAAGTAAATTTACGCTAAACTTTGAGCCGTTCTGTTGGATCTGACAGGTATGAAATGGGCAGTCTTCGTGAAGTGATCTACGATCACCCAAATATTGTCGTTTCCTTTCTTAGTTCGAGGCAAACCATCTATGAAGTCCATGGAAATTTGTTCCCACTTCTATCCTAGAATATCTAATGGTTGTAATAATCCAGCGAGTTTTTGTTGGTCGCTTTTGACTAGTTGGCAAGTAGAGCACCTGCTAACATATAAAGAAATGTCTCTCTTCATCGCCTTCCACCAGAATGTGTGTTTGAGGTCATTATACATTTTTCTCACACCGGGATGGATACTAAGTTTGGACCTGTGACATTCATCAAGTACTTCCCTTTTCAGCTCGGAGATGTCGGGAACACAAATTCTTCCTTTTAATCTCAGAACTCCCTCACTATCCACTTGGGGGCTGGAGTCTTCGCCCTTTTTAATTCTTTTGATCATCACCTTAACAAAATTATCTTCTTTCTGAAGGGTAGAGATCTTGTCAATTAATGAAGATGTAATGATCAAACTGGCGATGATTTCATTCTTTCTGCTAAGCGCATCCGCCACAACGTTAGCTTTCCCTGGAGTGTACAAAATTTCAAAATCGTATGCTACAAGGAATTCTAACCAACGCTGTTGCCTCAAGTTTAGATCTTTCTGAGTGAATAGATACTTCAATGATTGATGATCAGTAAACAGCTCGAACTTCTCACCTAATAAATAATGCCTCCAGATTCTCAAAGCAAACACGATGGCTGATAACTCAAGATCTTGAGTTGCATAGTTCCTTTCATGCGGCTTCAACTGACGGCTAGCATAAGCGACCACTTGTCCTTTTTGCATTGATACTGCGCCAAGACCTCTAATAGAAGCATCCGTCCATACCGTCAAGTCCTGGTTGCCATCAATAATTGTTAATACTGGAGCAGTTGCCAATTTCAGTTCCAGCTCTTGGAAAGCTTCTTCACATTCGGGAGCCCATTTGAATTTCTCATGCTTCTTTGTAAGCTTGGTTAATACACCGGATATCTTCGAAAAATCCTTAACGAATTTCCGATAGTAACTAGCCAACCCAAGGAAACTTCGAATTTCGGTGGGGGTAGTAGGCTGTTTCCGGTCCTGGATTGCTGAAATTTTGCTTGGATCAACAGCAATCCCTTCATTTGATACGACATGGCCAAAGAACTTGACTTCTTCTTGCCAGAAGATACACTTAGAAAATTTAGCTTTCAAGACATTTCTTCTCAGAATTTCCAACACTTGTTCTAAATGTTTTGCATGCTCGCCTTCTGACTTGGAGTAGATTAAGATATCATCGATGAAGACCAGAACAAATTTATTCAAGACACCACGGAACACTCTGTTCATTAAATCGACGAAGTAGGCTGGAGCATTACACAAGCCAAACGGCATTACTAACCATTCGTACAATAAATCGGGACCCCCGAAGGCTGTCAAAGGAACACAGTCTTCGGCTATACGTAATTGGTGGAAACCTGTAACTAGGTCCATTCTGGAGAATACCCTCGCCCCATTTAATTGATCTAGTAAATCATCGATTCGTGGCAATGGATATTTATTCTTTAGTGTTTGCTTATTGAGATCTCGGTAATCAACACAAAGTCATATAGTACCGTCTGATTTCGGGAAAAACACTATTGCTGCTCCCCAATCTGAAAAGCTTGGCCTGATCAGACCTTTCCATAGCAATTTTCGAGTTTGGTTGCCTAACTCTTCTTTTTCTTTCGGAGCCATTCTTCGAATTGGATGTACTACTGGTCTGGCATTCGGAATTAGATCAATTCTGAATTCAATTACTCTTTGTGGGGGTAAGTTTTCGACTTCTTCAAACACATCCGCATAGTTTTTAACGACAGGAATCTTTTTTAATGAAGTGGGAATAACTTCCAAAGCAGACCAAAATTCTTTTCTATCTGTTTCTGAGTCGTGGCATGGTATAATAATATATCCAAATTTTGTTTTCACTTTAACGATTCTTTCAGCGCATTTGACTTCTGACTCGTATTTCGTTAACCAATCCAGCCCCAGAATAATGTCGAACTCACGAAAATCCATGACGATCGAATCAAAAGGAAATCGATATCTAGAAAAAGAAATAGGTACTCTACAATATGAACTGAGGACAAGAGAGCCGCCTATCGGGTTTTGAACTTTAATTGGTTCTTTAAGGCCTCTTTCTTTTAACTTTAACTTACTAACAGTGTTACTAGAAATAATGGTACGTGATGCACCAATGTCAAAAAGTACAGAAACGGGGATATTTTTAATTGTAAGGGTACCTCCCAAGACGTCGGGTTTACCTGATCCATCAGTGATAGCTGGCGGGTTCTCCCCGTCATAAACGTGTGCTACCTGTGCATTCTTCTTCAAAGGACAATTTCTGCTAAAATGCCCCTTTTGATGGCAGTTGTAGCATTCAGCCGAGCTGCGGGGGTTCGGATTTGAGCTTTGCGGGTTGGTCTTCGGCCTCTTTGGGGCGGTGCACACATTTAAATAATGCCCCTTCTTACCGCAATTGTAACAGCTGCCTTTGAGGTATCTTGCTAGCTTGCTGAGTAGTGGCTGCTGCATTGCTGGACTCGGGCTGATCTCCAGAAGCTTTGCGCTTGTTTCCTGCTTGGCTTTTAGCACGGTCTAGATTGGAGTTCCTCTCATCCAAATCTTCATAGTTACAGGCCATCTCTACCAGTTCTGAAAATGGAAACTTGATGTTACTCATGGCCCGGTCCTGGTACTTGCGCTGTAGCCCTAATATAAACCTCTTATTCTTTGCTTTTGATGTCAAGATAAGCTCTGGAGCATAACGTGATAGCTGTGTGAATTTGTTTAGATAGTCTTGAATAAAACGGTCTCCCTACTGGAGATTAGCAAACTCATCACGCATACGCTCTAATGCTTGCTCGGGGATGAACTTCCCCTTGAACAATGTCTTAAACTCCTCCCAAGTCATTACTGTAACTTCCTCATCCTCAGAGGTGATGGCATCCCACCACAATTCGGCCTTCTCCTGTAAAAGCTAAGCGCCCATAAGCGCTTTGTCGTGGGTTCCAAGTCTCATGCCACCAAAAATCTTCTCGCATGTCTTCAACCATGCCAAAGCCTCTGTCACGGTGCCAATGCCAGAAAAGGGTTTGCCTCCGAGGTTTATGTACCTCTTTGCTACTCAGTCAAGGTCGAAGTCCTGAGGTGCTGGTGGCTGAATCATAGGCCATTGTTCTGCTGCGGGGATATTCCCCCGTCCTCCAGCTCGGCCTGCTCGGCCTCCTCAGCCGCCTCTGGCTGCAGCTGCTCGTGTAGCCATTAAGTCAAGTTCTGTATAAGCAAGAAAAGAGTCAAGCTCACAGGAATGATAACTTTCATATACGATAAAGCAGAAGAACATAAGGAAAGGTAATGATGTACTAATCAAATTGTTTTGCTAATTTGCTTAGCTCATTCTAGGACATTACTGATCCTATCTCTAATGAGCCACTCGCCTTAGAACACTACTGATTCTATTCTGACGAAGTGTTCAATGTGTTAAATTCCATAACTAAGGTTAACCAAAGCTCTGATACCAACTGTGACGATCCCAAAACCCGTACGACGGTGTTAAGGATAATCATTGGAATTTAACTCATTAATCATCATTAGCAGAGTACAGATATTAGCATAAACAATAAATGGAATAATTTTACATAGATATGACAGTATCATAACATGTAACAACATCAGAGTAGCACAGTGTGGGATATAACTTAGTGCATAAAAAGTGAATGATCAGTCAACATCGCCATAAGCGAAATACATACAGTGAGATAATGAAGATATCAGTCTACATTGCCATAGGCGGTACATATACATAAGATAATACATGCTGGAAGTAAATCAGTCTACATCGCCATAGGCGGAATATATACATAAGATAAGGATAGCGGAAAGTCAATAGCCAAAATACAAGTACATCTAATCCTCGCCATCAAGCCAAAAGCGCACTCCATACTGTAGTGCTAATAAATAACCTGTCATCTGTCAACTAGGCTGCCCGTGTGAAAATAAGGGCACCCGAGTTTGCAAAGTGAAACAAACAACGAGTCAGTCATGGGACTGGTATGAGAAATCTACTTAACTGGTTAAACAATAGTAATAAGGCAAATCATAGGACCACGCCACTTTCGCGGAACGGGTTTACTCCAGTGATTTCCAGTGCATTTAAAACAAGGTAAATTCTTTAAAACAACGCAATGCTTTTAAAAAGAATGAAGCCGTTATAAGACTCAAGTCCCATCACACAATGCAACGCAAACCGAAGGATAGAGTTTTACCTTATAATGGCCAAAATATGCTTAATACGTGCAAAGCAAAATCACTTAATATTATTACTAGTGCATATATGTTTCAAAAACGAATATCATCATAAATATCAATCATAGACAGCATAAGTGCCCCATAACACTATGTCGCCATACTAGTTCTACAATCAAATCCGTTATTTCGTATTGGAAGTTTGGATTCCCATCATGAGTCGAGGCAAGAGGCAAGCTCCTCTCCACTTCGAGACACTCTAGCAAATGCCTCAGGACTACACACTCTGGGTAACCCCTGGAATCGGCTGGGTCGGTCCTCCCTTACGTTTGAGGATTGGCAATTCCTGAACACACATTTCCCGGTCCTTACAGACCTAAAATCAAGGTGCCTCGCATTCCAACAACCACAAAGATGAAAGTAATATAAATGTCAGCCAGTTTAAGCACAGACACCATCATAACTAGAAAGAAACGTCGTGTCCTCCCAGCGGTCCTTATCCCGTTTTTGACTCATATCGAGGTGTGAGACTCACGAATCCACGCTATACACAAAGCCAGGCCACGTAGGCCATTCTTTGATCATTGACCACAAGACTTTGCTTTGCAACAGAAGCCTTGATCATTGCATCTTGGCATGCCACACAGGCAATCCACTCCATACGACTGATTTCTATCGATATATAACCTCTAAGCTCGTACGTCTCAGAGAAGGCGTTAACCAAGAGAATAAATTCTCTGCCGCCAAACAGATATATATTTAACAAAGATCAATGAGCACAGAACAAAATCCAATGTCAGACACACAGTTCATTTACAAGTCCGTTCTGGGTCTGAACGAAACCGAAGGCACCATATTCCTCGTATATCCGTACAATCAACACATACGTCCAGACGGCTACTACTCCAGTCCCTTCAAGGTAGCTACTTCAACCAGGAACCTCAGCAGCGCCCATCCATCCGATACGAAGATCGCCGGTCTTGAACCGTCTTCGTATTTTTGACTTCGAATCATTTGATCAATTATTTGAAATGAGGATTAGCTCAGCCTTTTCAAATAATTCACGTATATTTAGAATTCAAATCAATTCTTTCTATGGTTAAATTATTCGACATCCACATTTCAGTTCTTTAGTATAATTTTCACGTCAAACACATTCAACCACCAAATATCAAGCAAACCAAGTAAAATTGGTTTAGTTCCATCCCATGTCACTTATAATATTTTATAACGATTTTCCGCCATTTTAATTTATTTAAAAATGGCCATATTTAATTAAACGACGTTTCAGGTCGTGTGATGGCACTGGCGCTGTTTTTCCCCAAATTTGTTTGACACATATCGGGAAATCTAACCGTTGGATTTCTACAAAGTTTATATCACTGGGAAGATATCTCCAAAGCGAACCCAAGGTTCCAGTTTCGTGAAAATCCGACGGTCGGATCTTCCGCACTAGTCGTTTGAAATTACGGTTTCAAAATACGAACTATAGCATAGTTATTCGATTTAATTTAATTATATTTATGTTTATATATAAATATAATCGATTCTGGCGCTGTTTTTCTTCAGAATTGAATTAAACATTCCAGACAATCCAACTGTTGGATCTTTACAAAGTTGGTGCCTTGGAAAGATATTTCCAAGGCGAACCCAACGGTTGCGGTTTCGGGAGAATCTGATGGTCGGATCTCTCGTACTAATCGATTGAAGTTACGATTTCAAAACACGAACTGTATGGCTTCGATTCATTTCAATTTTATTTATATTTCTATATATATATAAATATAGTTCATTCCGCGATTTCAATATCGTTTTCACTTCAAATATTTCACTAACGCCTTTATATTTCGAAAAATTTCGCCATAACCTCCTTTGTACGGGAAGGGGTTTGGGAATTTATTGGGCCGTATTAGGTACCCAATAAATCCTAATAAGCACACACATATTTATAGTGATATATTCCGTTGTCCACAGGGGAGTGTGTATAGATCATAACTCCAGAGAATAAATTCTCGTCACCCTATAAATGGTTTTTGTGCCTTAATGACTGGAGAGACGTGTTTATTGTCATCTCCAGACCCATGTGGGGTTTTTATTAATCTGGCAATTTACCATTACAATTTATATAGTTCAGATCAGTCATCAGTTCAACTTGTAATATATAGTCATCGCCATACAAGCCTCTCGCTCGTATGGTAAATCTTCAACCTCGTCACACAAGCTCCAATTGCTTATGTGGAATATGATGAAGTATGCATATCGTCAAGAAGTATGCCATGTAATGTAGTTCAAAATTAATTGTTACTATCCTATGGCGATGCTTATTATTACACACAGAATAACTAGCACTCCGCATCCAATGGCATTCACAGGAGTTGATATAAAAATAAAATTGCGCAGCCTACTCATTAAGGCTTACCTATTTGTCGGGCACGCAAATAATTTCTTTACTCAACAGCTATTCCATTTCCTCTGTTCAACACATGTGTATATATATGCAGAACAAGGCTAATAATAATATTTCTAGCGAACAAATATTTATTTCAACACACTGTTATTTTTAACACTTCATATTCATAATAAAAATGTAATTTTTATTGTTAAACCAATTTATTTAAAACACGAATACCATTCAACACATGAATTTCTATTCAACGAATGAATTTCTATTCAACACATGAATGTTCTCTATAGTTTGTAAATATAATAAAAATGTGATTTTTATTGTTAAAGCTATATTTAAAACCCGAATACCATTCAATACATGAATTTCTATTCAACGAATGAATTTCTATTCATCACATGAATGTTTTCTATAGTTTGTATATATAATAAAAATGTGATTTTTATTGTTAAAGCTATTTATTTAAAACACGAATACCATTCAATACATGAATTTCTATTCAACGAATGAATTTCTATTCAACACATGAATGCAGTTTCAACATATGAAAATAATTTCAACAAAAGAAAATTATTCTAACACATGAATATTTCAGAAAATTTCGGCAGCATAATGGCAGGGTAGTTAAAACCGGGACCGTCCCTAGTACGGCTCCTCGCTCTACCTTAAAACCTCGCGGTTTTTGACAATGGAGATTTCATGCATCTAGTTAGCACGCAGGCGGCATGTTTTATTTTTATTTCCACAATCCTATTCTAATTTGTTTCAACCACAAGAGGGTATTTTTCAACCACAAAGGTATTTTTCAACCACAATCCAACAATATAAACCACAAACAATTATTTTCAACCATTCATCATACCACATATTTTCACGCCAATCACAAGAAATAAATATCGTCCATGGTTTGTGGACGAGGGGAGTGTGTATATATATAATTTCTATATTTCACTTGCATTTTAACACAATTCAAAGCACATATGTTTCATACAAAGCTTGTATAATTTATACATCGCTCATATAACTTATACAACACATGTACATGTGGTATACAATGCGTATATAATTTACACTTTGCTTATATAATTTATACAACACGATTTCATTCACACATTTCGATTTAGAGTTCTCACATTGATTTTCGAGGTGCTAAAAATCGTAGATAGCTCAGAAAAATCCGCGGTCTCTTCTAGATGGTAGAGAGGCTCCTTGCGATCACGATATTTCCTGTTTCATCGAATTTCGTTAACACATCATAAAGATATGATTTTTCAAAGTTTGCAACACTTAAAAGTGTTATTTTCAATTCAGAAAAATCAAGTCGTTCGCCTCTGTAAACCTTCGAAACTAGGGTTGAAATTATCCTTCAATCCGCGTAGCGATACCAAAATCAGAAGGCACCACGTTGTAGAGGCAAGAGTGGTGCTCAGATTGGTGGCGGAGATGTCGAACTCGGTGATCAGAATCGGCGGTGGCGGCAACTTCCAAGCGACGACTTCAGGAGGTCGATTCTCCTCCTACACTGAACGATAGCGGTTGTTCTTGGTATGGATTTAAAGAGGGGAGTGAGAGATTCAATAAGTTGCAAAGGGAGGGTTCTGATTCTGCTTGGATCGATCAAAAAATGGGAGGGAAGATCTGAGCTGCTCCGTCGTTCGGGGGGGGGGGGGTTATCGGGTTTGACTGGTCAAAGAAAAATGAGAGAGAAAGAAAGTGATTGGACATTATATTTTATTTTTAATTTATTTTAAATTCAAAAATATCCCTTTTGTCTAAACGAACACCAATTTCAACTCAATGACTGTCGCCCCTAGCTAAATACCCCCATCTCGGACACAATGGGATATGTTTCGTAGGCCAATTCAATTGTTGCAGTCAGTTATTTTTCAAATTAAAGTATATAACATTCAATATTCAATTTGAACGTACATTTCAATTTGCCAGGGCCACAAACTGATTCGAAAAATTCCAGAAAAATAAACCTAGCTATGTTTTGACGCTATGATCCTAAAAAAACTAGTTTCGTCGAATTCTGAGATCGTTTGAAAAATGGTCATTTTCTGGTCGATCCAATTTAACTGTAATTGACCAAACACATTTTCCTTTGTCACGCTCACATACTAGCTTCAAAAATTATGAAATTTGAAACCTAGCAATAGTTTGACATCTCGGATCCAACAAATGTGGTTTCGTCGAATTCCGAGGTCGTTTGCAAAATGTCTATTTTCAAGGGCTATATATTCTCTATAGCGACCTTTCTGAAAATTCATTTGGCGATAACTTTTGATTCCCGCTATGAAACTTAGATTTTTCAGATTCATTGGAAAGGTATTCATAAACAGATTTAAATATTTTTGGTTTCACTAAAATCCGTTACATTTTACAACCGGTACAGTCAGTCAAAGTTTGAATTCAAATTTTCAAACTGTCTCACTATTTCCAATTCAATATTTCATTGAAATATTCTATTTCAATTGTTTAAATTCTTTGAAAATAACCAATTTAAAATTTTTAAATTGGCTCGCATTTTCAGGGTTGTTACATAACCCCGAAGGCCGAAACCAACATCAGATCGATACCCAGAAAGTCACCCAACTCAACTAGTTTCCAGACAATTTCTAATTTCAGTAATTCCATTTAAATTCCTAATTCAAACCCCAAATTCCTTTATAATATTTTATTTGAAAAATATTTACTTTAATCTAAATTTTCACATAGAATGTGAATAATATTTCTTTATATAATCAAAATAGTTTGATTTCAAATTTTAAAAACAATATCTCAAACCCAAATTCTATTTATATTTTATTTGTAGAATTATTCATACAAATCTCCTTTTTATTTCTAACACTTAAATCTCATTTATAATTCCCTTTATATAATTCTATTTATTCTATATAAATCCTTTTATATTATTCTATTTATTTTATATAAATCCTTTTATATAATCTTATTCATTTTATATAAATCCTTTTATATAATTCTATTTATTTAATATAAATCCTTTTATATAATCCAATTCATTTTATATAAACCCTTTTATATAATTCTATTGATTTTATATAAATCCTTTTGTATAATCCTATTCATTTTATATAAATCCTTTTATATAATTCTATTTATTTTATATGAATCCTTTTATATAATTCTATTTATTTTATATATAAATATTTCATATTCAAAATTCACTTTGAAATTTTCCTTTTTACATTCCAGTATTTCATATGGTATTTAAAATACCAAATAACATGACCAGTGTCATCATAATCAATCACAGATTTTACATCACATCATGTATCACAATATATGAAAACAAACAGTATTATAATATTGAGGAATCCAATTGGATCCCTCCAACTTATCTCCCTATATTCAAAGATGTTAAACAATATAAATAACATCGATTTCATTTCAATATGAAATATTCTGATAAACAAAATCAAAATTTTATTAACTATTTATATATATATATCGTTATCTACAATTTCAACCAATAAATCAGCAATTCAACCAAAAAATCAACACACAACAATCAATCATCATTTACCAATACTAGATTATATTTATAAAAATATAAACTGTCACTTTGGCAGTTCATCGTTAAATAATGATAAACTGTTGTTGATTCAGATCAGGCAATTTATTTCGCTATAAATTGTAACGAGCTCCAATCCACTCCAAATCAGTTCCACTGTGAAGCCCTCGTCCATACGATCCTAACGGATCTTGTTTCGCTGAATTCGGATAATGTATGATGAAGTTATTATATTTGCAAGTTTATAAATTATTTTAAATTAAAACACAACTACTTTAATTTGTCAATGGGCTTTATTCTTCTCACCCGGCCCAAGACCCACCAACTTCCGCAAGAACAAAGACCGTGCTTCTCCTTTCTGTCTTCTACAGGCAATGCAGAAAACTCATGGCCATTTTTGAATTCTTAGACCCTCTTGTCTCCTTTCATACTCTACTAATATCAAATCTGAAAATACCATTGATCTTATTACACAAATCTTCAAAACCTTACAGCCATTATTTCCAACTCGAAGTTGTCTTCCACCTCGCATCCAAGTGAGCTGCACCCAAACACGCTTCATAACTTTTCCCCTAAATCCTTTATCGTTCCATTAAAACACAAATAAATTTCACCGAACTTCCTCTTATCAAATTCTCATCGACTCACACTCTTCTCACAAATCTGAAACTCCCCCCATTGTTTCGCGATGCACAACATCTCGTGTTGCCATCAATCACTTATCCCATACCTTTTTGATGCCATTTCCCTTCAAAGAAGTCATGCAAGTGCGGATTCTACCTATCAACCCAAATAAAACAACGAAATCGACTAACCCCTTCTGAATTTCCCTCCTCTTCGAACCCTAGTCGCGACAGCTTAATTCAGCGACCAGGAACTTCAATTGAATGACGATTTGAGGGCATATAATTGAAGATCATATCATGTAGATCTCAGCTATATATGCTAATCGATTTATGGCATTTGTTTTGATTTTATATTGAATTTACAAACCACGATTTTTGTTTGAGAAGGAAGTAGCTGACGGCTTGGTTTGTTTGACCAGAGAAGGAATGAAATTAGGTTTAGAGAGGGCTGTTTATAGACTAGGATTGCTTACAAGTTAATCTAGGTATTTTTAATATTAATTATCTTTGATAATTAATGCAATTTATCATTTAAAAATTCCCGTGATCACATACAGTATCCAAAAATCTTGAAAATGAACATACAGCTAA
Source organism: Allium sativum (assembly GCA_030737875.1). Taxonomy (NCBI): domain Eukaryota; kingdom Viridiplantae; phylum Streptophyta; class Magnoliopsida; order Asparagales; family Amaryllidaceae; genus Allium; species Allium sativum. The sequence continues at coordinate 233,103,256 of CM060911.1, forward strand.
AGTTTGGCATTATGGACCCAACGAAACTTGTTTCGTCGAATTCCGACTCCGTTTGCTTACATAAAGTATTTAAAGTCAAATTATTGACTATTTTTCACATTAAAATCCCGTACGGCCACATACGGACTCCAAAAATCATAAAAATTGAAATCTAACAATAATTTAATATTGTAGATCCAATAAAATTAGTTTCGTTGAAAACGAAGCTCGGTTGCAAAAATGGCAATTTTTAAAGCTATAAATAAACCTATTTAAATATTAATATATTTAAATATAATTAAATTTAATATTAATAAATTAATATTATCATATATATTCACGACAGAATATTATTCGGCTTCAAAATATACATATCTGGATTTACAACTCCATATTTCATATCTGGTATTAAATCGATACCCAATTTATATTAAAAATCCTTTTATAATGTAAACAAATCGTTATAAATTATAAAGGAATTCCATAGCGACTTTTCAAAAACTTGATTTGGACATAACTCAAAATTTACACAACGAAATCTTGATTTTTCTCTTCCATTAGAAAAATATACTTCACCAGCTCCGAACATTTCTTGTTTCACTGAAATCCAACTTAAAATGGATTCTGTATATTCGTTTAAAGTTCGAATCGCCCAATTACGAACTATCGTGCCATTTCGAGCTCGATTATAATTATAATATAATTTATACGTTCAAATGGCATTTATAAATATATTCGTTAATATAATTGAAATCTAAACTGAATTAAATTAGTTAAATCCTCTGATTCACACAACATTGCGAATTCTACTATTTCCGACAAATTTCGAAAATTAAATATATTACTTAATTATTAATATTAATTAAATATTCAATATTGTTCTTATTTACAACCATTTAAATTTCTAAATCGCTATTTAAATAATTAAATAAATTTATAATTATACCATAAAAATATGGGACGTTACAGCAGAGGTAGTTAAGCCAAGCATGCTTGAGGAAGTAGAGGTAGAACGGGAGGCGAC